>OX104112.1:31601937-34001937 GCA_944474755.1 Limnoperna fortunei
TAAAATGTCTTTTTTGGGTTGGGAGATTAAAATTTCCACTTGACTTAATGTGGGCTAAAGAAGTCGATTAACATGTTTTCTATTAGGTATAATTCATATTTTTAATTTTAATAGCTTATTTAAACGTTTTATTTACAATGTTTTCTTCACTTGTCAAATATATGATAGCATTTGAATTATTAGAGAGACGATGCACACTAAAAACATTTGATTGCATTGATACGAACTCTTTAAATATGATCAAAATTTATAATTTATTTTCATAATGCAGATTATTTCATTTTATGAAAAGGTGAACAAAAAGCCATGCAATTAAAAAAAGAGCACCTTTATGAAGGCTTTCATCAAACGATTTATCTAGCTGCCTTTTAAAAACGTTTTTCTAAAATAGCCGTAATTGCCTAAAAATTGTCTTGTCTTGATCTGAAAAAGAAATATTGTTCGTTTGAATACGATGTCTTGCTGGAGCAAGGCAAAGGTCATATTTGTGAAGATATCATTTAAAGAAATCGTTTTTTTAACAAGGACACCGTTTGATTTTATAAAAGATTTTAAGATTTATGATATCAAAATTTGATGATCTTGTGATAGTATGATGGTTTTAATTATTCATATAAATTCTTGTCTGACTTTATTTCCTTCAGAATAATAAAATAGATTGCATTTGATAATAAATGTGCCATCTTATATAACAAAAGAGAATTTTGAATTTTTATGGAATAATATAATAATTATGAATTTTGACACTTTAAGGGGGTCGGGCTTTATCACCTCCCTGTATAAAAGCTGGACGGCATAGAGATATAGCTGTAAATGGTCGAAAGTGGCATAAAAAAAACCAAACATGTACACACAATAAAGAATCATGTTTAACTTAAGAAGGAATTTATTTTTAAAAAACAAATTTTTCTCTAACTTTTACTTTATATTCCAAACCGCTTTACTGCTTTGAAAAATAGAGTTCTTGTCACTAAGTGAATATGTGGTTCACATCTGGTGATTGGTTTAATAATAATAAAATGATAAACAAAAAATAATAACATCATAAACAAAACTTGCGTTTACCATGTATTCTAGTCGACCATAAAATTGGGTTGGGAGATTTGTATTCCATTTTACTGCTTTTTAAAATTAGAGAAACAGAATTTTACATGCATACTCTTGGATTATTAAATTTTTTTAATATGCAGTTTTAAGTCCTTGCCAAATTTCTGGAGAAATCTGATAATCCACTTGTACCAATGTACAATTCTATATTTATTTAACAGAAAGAAGTAAATATGAAGAAAATATCCTTGATAATGGCAGATTACTCCTCATTTCCCAAGAAAAACTGGCCAGCCATGATAAAATTGATTTAGCTAAAATGTTGTTAAATGTTATTTTAAACACCATTCAAACAAAAAACTTTGTCTGTTTGGGTGGATTACTATTGATTTAACAGCTGGCCAAAGATTTATGTGACCTCCTGTCACTTATAAAGAGGACCGGGGTCTAAATAGATGGGCAAGGCTTTCCGACCAGCAAACCGCATGAGGTTGTCAACATAGGACGTCAAATTTAGGCTTTGGTAAGTGTTTGTCCCTCTTTAAGGTATCCGATCCATAATTGAAGTTACCGTTTAATTTTATTTTCCAACGAAGAAATTCAGCTTTATTAAATCAATCTATTGCTAATTAATGATACAAATTAATAATATCATGCTACTATGAGCCAATGTTAACAGTTTTGAGCAAAAAAGTTGGTTACTCGAATAGTATTTCCGATGTTTGCCGAAGATTACCGAGGTATGCTCCATTGAAAAACAATGGACATCCGGGATACGAATCATGATCACGTGGTCAATTGTGGTCCGGATACCTAAACTGATTACAACTGGCCCAAGGTCTACTGAGTTCCCTCTAGGTATATGGCTTTCTCTGTCAATCAAGCAGCATCCGAGCTGAAAACAGCAAACACTCCTAATTTAATACAATCATATCATTGCTGTAGAGTCTGGCTATTCTGCTGCAATGATAAATGCTGCACAAAATTAACTGATGTCTGTTTCACATCATTTTCTAATGTTTTTCATGTCATTTTCTGATGTTTTCTATGATAAATGTGTTACCTATTTATTGTAATTTTTATTTCAGATGTATATTTGATGATAATGGAAGTGTCTGAAAGAAACTATTTTTTTTTAGATTATATGTTAGGGTGGGGGAAGGGGTGTAAATAATGATAGAAAGGTTAAAATTCTGATCATTTTGTTCTCTCTAAATTTCATCATTATCAGAGCTTGAACTATTGAACTCAGAATTGACTGTTATGTGTTATAAATACATTGATAAGTTCAGTAATAGTGCATGAAAATATATCATTAAAGGTGTATATTTTTTGTGGACAAGGATTTTTTTTTAATCTGTTGATCCTAGGAACCAGGAAACTGATTTATATCCCAATCCTGATATTTTTAAGTCTTTATCAGCATTGTCACCCATTGAAGTGCACTCTAACCCAAGAAAAATATTTGTTTATTGATTAGAAACAAATTTTCTATTATCTGTAAAATTATGTCAACAAAAGATATGTCAGATGACCAAAGTTTAAAACCATAATCTAGTTAAGGTGATAAAATTGGGAGGGATCTCTCAATCTGTTTGTTTACTTTAAGGGGGAACAGTGGATAAATTAGCCTTGGAAGTGTGATTTTAGAGACACTGTTATAATCCCGTCAAAGTTTTTCAATTTGACCAATCAAAGGATTTTAATTTACTGTGTAAATATTAGAGTTTCTTTGTAATTGATATTTTTCTTTTATTTAATTGTATTTATGAAGTTTCGGAGACTTTTGATTTTCGATCTGTTTTTGGTCTTGTTTGGTCTTGTAGAAAGTTGTACATGTTACACTGTGATGACTTGACACTTGTTAGTATCCAGGTTGGCACAACTCTTACAGTGGAACATGTCTAATGGAAATAATTGCCACAAGTAAAACAATAATATTTACATCATGTTGCATATGTATTTTTCTTATAAACTTCAACAGTAAAAATATCAGTGTTAAAAAAATACTTCAATATAAAATAATCAAATAAGTTAAAATGTTGCAATCTACAATTTAAAAAAAAAAAAAAAAAAAAATGGTAACAACTTTCTTCTGCTGTAGACCTTTAAAAAATTGTTTCTTTGTATAAATTATCAACTACTAAATTTTATCCACATCTGTGTGATATGAATATTTGTAATTAAGATACAATTATGCAAGGATATTTTTTCTTTGTTGTTTTCAATACCAGACAATTAGACAATACTGGGAGATAGATACCATATCAAAAATTGAATATCTGTTTTCACCCAATTACTGTTGCCCCGGGTCTTTCTCACTTACATTTAACCAGAAAATCCAATTTTCCACTTCTTACACCAACAATCACAAATAAATTAGAAAGTTTATGAAACAATTTTATGCCTCATTTCTCGCCAGTCGTGCTGTACAGGAAGTTGTTGTTCCCTTTTGTCATTCCATTTAGCCAGAAATGCTTCTAATGAGTAGAAAGTCTGTACATTTGATTCTGACATGAAGTAATTGTTCATGAAATTTTCAGAATTCTTATATAGGATTGTTGGTTTTGAGTTTTCGTTTCAAATTTGATGAAGCAGGTGGCATACTCCCATCAGTCGAAATCAATTCATCACGAAATTGATTTGTTTTCTTCTTGTTGGTTCTGATGTTATGTATTTATTTATTTTCTTAATAAATATTTTGACTTATTATGAGTAATAGAAAAAAGAAGAATTGAGATAATTTTATATGTTATCTGTTGATGGTTAGTAATGAAGTATGATAAGAACTCAGAAATCTGAATTGTTGAAATTCAAGATATATCCATAGTGATAAGTGTTTGTACATCAAAGTCCATATTTGTGGACAAATTGGGACAATTATATTTTAAATATACCCCCTATATACAATAATTATTTCTGTCACAAATACGTGTACACATATTTTTAAACAAACTGATCTGCAATATTCAAAGAACACTTTATAAATTTTCTTTAAGTTGCAAATACATACGATTTTAATTTGCTAATAACAGCAAAGAATATAATTTGTTGTTACTTTTATTAAGTAATTTTTTTTTAAAAGTTTTGTGGAAATTTTTATCAGTTTAAAAAACAGTATGCTTTTAAGTTATTATCTCATAGCATAATTTCCTCAGCCATCATTATTCACAGATGGCAGCTATTGGTGTTCATTTGCAATGGGCATCTTTTTCATGATATTCTTGGGCCCAAGACTATTATATAGGTGGTTTCATCCGCAACTGTTGTTATGAAGTTAGAGGAAAATATCTTGCACGATGTTGCTTGGCCTTTAATGGACATAAAATTTGGTTGAAACAGTAATTTTGTCTTGAATTCATTATTTACATTGCTGAATGAAGGAAAATCGCTGAAATTCGGTGTGGACAAAATTTGAGGGTGTGGCCATGTTACAACAAGACATCAAGCTTTTCTCCACATATAGCTGGAATATCATTTAAGGTGACATTAAACTTCAAATTCCAATCTATGAATCATAAAATGGGACCAAATTACAGATGGTTTCAATAGCATTTTAGACTTGTGCCAAACAGTAGCAGCACCTTATCAGTTGATGGTTTGAAAGACATTTTATGTCCTTTATGCTCAGCAGTGAAAAGATATGGAAAATGATAAATTAAAAAGATAAATTTGATAAGACAGAGATAAGCTTAAGTAACATTCGCTGACAGATAGAGATCGTAAAAAATCTTTTGCAGTTTTAATCATAATTTACTTACTGTATAAGAATCAGTTAGCAGAAATGCAATATGGAGCCATAGAGCAAATCTTGAATCAAATCTCGTGATAACAGGAAATTTTATAAGATAAAAGCTCCACCTGCCAGGACTGTGATGCAATAAAGAAGGAGAAGTATGTAAAAATCAACTTATCATAAAATACAGTAGAGATTAAATCACTGTTGATTTGGAGACTTCTGATTGCTTTAACAGCTGATGAAAAATGATGGATTTTCTATGGCATACTAGAAAATGAAGACTGTGAAAATGAATTGCGAGTCCAAAATTGTCAAGCTTCATTAAATACATTTGAGCTGTTATTGTTTTATCATTTTATAAAGATTATTACTCTGCGCTTTTTTTTAGTGTTTGCTTAATATTTAAAAAGTTTGTATTTGTTTTTGTCATAATTTGACGGTGATTATAGGCTGCTCATTTTAACTAGCCCCCGAAAAAGTGCATCTCATAAATATATTTCCAAGGATTAGTGAAATGCTTGTGTGTTAATTGGACCCTTAGACCTCTTTGTGATTATTTATTTCTCAGTAGCTTTAGCCATACTCTGGGACCATACCAGGAAGGTTTTGAGTGCTCAACTGACAGAGCTGCCCAGCACAACCCTGTGTTGCCTTCTCATTGTTGGTTTTCCATGGTAATATGGAAAGCTTGGCCAAGGGGCCACAGTGGGAAATGTGTTTGTAGAGTGCTATGCTACATGCATGATTGAGACCCCTTTTGTAAAGTTCAAAAAAAAAAAATAAGCTCATTCACGGTAGCTGCTTCATGGTCTAGATCATTCATCCCTACCCAATATTCTATGTTTTTCCAGTGTCAGTCCAAATTTTGTTCCTGTTGATCCATTTTTCCCCGTTAATTTATGGTTTAAATACATGTCCTGAATATAGTTGAAACATTGGCAGCTGGATGTCAAGCAAACATTCAGTAAATCGATAATTACTCATACCACAAGTACAATAGCTGCTATACAAGCTGTATTAGTCCAGACTTTGCACTTTGCACTCCCACATTTTACTCAGTGCCATCCCCCACTATGACTTGATGATTTTTTCAAGTGCTCAAATTAAAGACATTAATGATACATTAAAATAATTTGTAAACATTATTTTTTTATTAAATTTTTGCAAATAATACTTTCTATCATCTAAAATTTTTTTTTAATCTTGGTTATTCAAAGTTTGATTTTTTGTTTATGATACTTCTGGATGTTTGGTAAAGTGTTGATTCTTAAAATAATATATTGAAGGTTCTGTCCTTATCACCCAGAATGGCCCCAGATATTTATCGATAGATCTCAGAAGTAACAGGTTCAAGATTAAATTTTTTGATATTTTTTTTCAGTTCCGTGTGATTTTCTATCACATATAGATAGATAGATGTTGAGGAAAGAAGCAGATTTTGTAAGTAGTTTTTATTTTATTTTATTTTTTTCCTAGATCTCACTGTAAAAAATTAATTCCTAATACAATTTTAAAATTGATTGATTTATTTCATTTTAACATGGAGTTGTCAATAGGATATTCTAACATGTGGATAGTATAGTAGATGTTGATGGTTCTCTCTGAGCAAACCAACGGGACTGTGTGGCTAATTATCCAGGAGCCAATGGTCTACAGCCAATTTATGTCTGTCATGTTAGGTAAATTTTAGTTCTAAAAGTTTTGGATCATTTTCCCATAAACTGAAATATAGAATTTTTTTAAACCTTACCCATCCAATGTCAGATGTCTTCCTGAATATAGCTGCAATATTGCTGGTTGTACATTAAGCAAATATTCAAATCAATCAATAAACCAATGTCAGCTGTTTCTGGACAGATTTATATTGTTTATGTCTGCCTTCACTTGTTCAGGAATGTAAGTGACCTCACATAGGTTAAATCCATCATAGACTAATGATGAAAGAACTTATTAAACTTACTAACATGGCTACATTAACAGGGTACATTTAAATAAATGAATTGAAGAAAAATTCTCATAAATACTGGTAATGGGTATAATAAAATAGATCTCTTTTTTTCTATCCAGCTGTGTCACAAAACCAAATTTCATTAAAATCTGTGTTGACATATGATTTATGATTTTTAAATGAAGATGACCGGTTTTTCAAAAAGCAATATGCGATGAAATATACATCTATATATATGACATTAATTTGATATCGCCCCAGAAATCAAATTTCCAAGACAGTCGGCCTATTGATATTATTTTTTGATAGATCGCAACTAGTTCATCATTTATGTATAAAGCTTTCTGCTGTTGTACCTCAAAATTTGAATAAAAATAACATTTAAAGTTTTAAAACATCCATGTGTGAAAAGGACGCTAAGTTTTTTGTTTCGATCTTCTACGATGAGACATCCTGATTCAGATTTCCCATCTATGCGTAAGAGTTGAATATGTAAATAATACGATCTGTTGAACAATTTGTATCATCAACGTTAGTTGAACAATGGGACGACGGGAATCTTATTAACTTCAAAGTTGGATGAACATTGATATGCTAATCCCTACTTAGACTGTGGTATATTTTATTTTAAATATTTTATTTAGGTTTTCGTTCTGGAATCAAACAACCATGAAGTGAAAGTAGTAGTGTAACATTTGATTTTTTCCGTGTTTTGAATTCTCTTTGTTGCGATTGGTTTGACATCCTTGAATATTATCGGGGAGAATAATGTTACAATAACTCTCCCTTTTATGGCGATTTTATGAGCACTTTTTATTATACATATTTGAAATCTTTACAAAACTTATACAGATTTGGATTTATTGTCGTTTTGTATTGCACATTCAGTACTGCCGTCTGCCTTTATTCTTTACAGATCTTCATACAAATCATAAAAACTTCATCATATTGTGGAAAATAAAAGATGTCTTTAATCCTAACTTTTCAGTCCTTGATTTTTAATGGGGTAATAAATTTATCACTAAAAAAGGAATGGACCTTTCAAATGCATAGTTAAAAAATGAGTTAGTGTTCAGAATAATTAAATATCAGCAGGGGAATAGCAGTTTTCATGGACTATTGCCCTGATATGACATTTACTATCATCCTTAGTGTTATTGGCCCCTTTAAACAGCTTTGTACATTTTTTAAATGTTTGTCATGAATATAGTTCTGGTAACAATGGTTGAGCTAAGGAGAACATATTAAATCTCTGTGCTTTAATCTATTTTTTTAAATAACTGGTAATAGATTTGAGATGAAAAGTTTTTTTAATTAAAACAAAATCAAAAATTTTGATGCATGCATGAAATAAACATCAACCTTATGCCCTAGACATTTTTAAACAATTGTTTTCCCTTTTTCATGAACATGTATTTTAATGTGTGGTATACCATACCTAAATCATTTCCCAATTCATTGAACATCGTCATCAAATGCCTTTTTTTGTCCAGTCCTCAACAGTTTAATTCTCAGATCCTTTGAAGCAAGGCCTACAATTCCATCTAACACTTTTTAATGACATTCTAAGGACCCTACATTGTAATTATTCCATAAATCAGAGACCTTTTCATCTATTCATTGTAAGTCAAAAAAAGTCCTCAGTATTCTGAAGTAGGTCCTACTGTTTCGGAGTCTTGAAAACCCAACTTTATTATTCAATGTTTATTACATTGTCAATTTCAAGTAATCGACATTTGAAAATTTGACAGGAGGTGAGTTCTTGTAATTGATGACCACTGCAATCTGTACAATAAACATAACATTGTTTGGTGATGTTGAGAAATGTTCTTAATGTTGCTCCTTTGTCTTGTTAGGGATTGAAATGTCTTACTGATTACTTCTCACCTTGTTCTGACTTTGATAAGTGAGCTTTTAATTGATGCATGCTAGTTCTGTAAGATTTTGAAAAGTGGATACATTATTTAGCTGCACTGGGATGTTTTAACCTATTAATGATCATTACATTTTGTATAAACACATCAGTGACACTGAATTAATTTTTTATCAATTATAAAATGACCTATGTCAGCTACTTAAATCCTACTCAATTGTGTGATTACTGATTTTTGGGTATCTGGATGTCTGCTGATATATTTTAATGAATTTTTTGACTGATGTACAAAGAACAAGTTAGCAGCCATTAATATGCATATTTTTGTCCCTGATGCAAATTGCATGAAGTTTAAAATCCCACATGAACTCGGTTTTTAGTATATCCAGTAAATTAGTTATACCTCTATTTCAAGCATTATTGATCACATGGTCTGTCAACACTGATGTTGCGGAATCGACTCTTATTAACTTGAAATGTCCAAAATAATTTTTCATTTGTCTTTATAATAATGTTTTTTAACAACTTACATTTTCCTGATATGGTATTTAATCATTGTAAATTAACTCTGGTTAAATCCATTAAAGCTAAAGTATTACGAAAATAAGGCCCACCCAGTGTTAAAATTTCTAACAAATTACAGGTTTATGTGCATTATATAAAATTTCCAGTAAAAATTGAATAATTTCTCTAAAAGTAATTTAATTCAAATGTGAATTTAATGATAAGTTGCATGGAGCCATTATTTCAAAAGATGGTGCTTTTTATAGCAGTTTAATGATCGCAAAAAAATAAAACCCAAACTTTGATCACTGGATGTACCGAAAATTAACAGGAAGATTGCTTTTATATAATTCTAAATGACAATTTAATTAAACTTTTTTTCTATTTTATTATTCCAGAAGTCAGAAAATAGTCTAAACAAGATATCTTCATTAGTCTGCATAGAAATTGTGCAATTGAATGAGGCAGTGAGTTGCATGTTTACAAAGGTGGTTAATATAAAGACATTTTACGACATCTTTTTTCATGCATTTCTTGTGTATCTAGGATGCGCTTCAGATATAAATATGTCTTTATTAATGCTTGTCCTATGATCTCAACTGTGACTTTCCGTGGTAATTTTGAAGTACCTATAGATTGATCATAAATTTCAAATAAAATCAGGATGATATATCTTTGTTTTTTTACAGAATAATACCTTTTTACGATGTACAATGTCATTCGTCACAACCAATCTAGTCATGTGTTAGGTTTGAACAACAGGAAACATTTCCGTAGAATCATGGTTCTTGTGAGAAAGAAATCGATGGGATTTTAAGTGCCATTATATAGCCCGTAGATTAAGATTTATTTAAGATACTCTTCCTGAACAATTACTTGTAATATTAAATCATCTACCTGAAATCTCGTTAGTGAAAATGAGTTAATTAATATTAGTCCAGGGAGCAGTTTTTTAGCTATATTCAAGATAACCATAAGTAAACAAACAGGTATGAAAATAGGATGGTCTGATGGGAGGGAAAATGTGCATGCCACTGGAAAAGTATGGAGAAGTGGGTTGGGATGTGGAATTTTGCCTTTTGTAGCAGCTAGGAGGTCTACTCTTTCTGGAAATGTACAAAGAGTATGAAAGAAATTAATAACAAGATGTGCATGGTAAACACAAAAGTGTGGGTTTTGTTAAGTACTGAATGTTTTTGATCTTCTATCAGCTTAATCAAGCTGAACAACAAGTCAGGATCACCAAAATTATATGACACATAATACATATTTTAAGAAATTTTGATTCTTTAACCACTTCTTTACTTTCATCTATGAAATATGGACACACACAAAAACCAGCTATATAGGAGATATCACCATTTCTTTGGTCATTTGGTGACAAATTGTTGGTTATCATATCATAACATCTTTAAGTGTGAGGTTACTAAAACTTGCTAGTTAATTAAATGAAATCATTTTTTATGATTTTATATGATAATACGATAATCAATAACATAATTATTGTCCCCTAAATTTATAATTTATATGCATATTATTATATAAAAACATGTCAGAGGGTAAATACTTTATTGTAGGTACAAGGTATATACCTACATACGTACATTTCTCTAATCAGCTGACAAGAAAAACACCTGATATTTCAGGTAATTATTTCAATTTCATGCTGATTTCACTCTAATCAGTTTGGACAACTCCAGTCATATGAAACAGTAAGGTAGTTTAAACCCTGCCTACCCTCGACGATTTGTATGGTTTAGTCCAATCAATCAACTGGCCAGGTAGTAGACTCAGGTAATACTATTCCTATAGACATCTGTTGACAATAGCTGTAGATGTACCAATATTGTAAAAATGCGTAAAATTGATGTAAACAATCAAATTTAAGAAGGATTTATTAAAGTTCGGAACAGAAAAAAAAGGGATTAGCATATTTACACTACAGAAAAAATATTTCGTCAATTTTAGTGGATATTTACACATTTTAGTGATTTTTAATTTAATTTCAGAAAAAGTTACTTTTTGAAATTAGAGATTTTCGTGAAAATCAGGATTAAAAGAATTTGACAAAAGAAAAAAATTATAGAACAGGATTTACGCTGTATTGGAGATTTTAAGAGGAACATCTTAAAGGTGTGTATTAATTTTATGATGGATTAGCTTATGTACAGTTCCTCGTAATCAGTTACATGATTTTATAATGTACTGGTTTGTCTATGAAATTGATATGAAATTTACATTTATTTCTTTTATTTTGAAGTAAATATCAAATGAAATAGATCAGCCACTGTGACTACTATATAGTTAACTCCAATTATACAAGGTGAAATAGATATTTTTAAATAGCAGGTGGGAAAGAACTTCACCAAACACTCACGCAAAATGTTTGTTTTTGAAATACAGTATTTATATTATTTTATTTTAAAAAAAGAAATTGTATCTAAGTTAAATTTGTAAACAAAATAAAAATCAAGTGCACACTTAATATTTTCTTCAAATATAAAATCTCTTATGACAATACTGTCCCTGTTACCAATTATTGTGGGGTCTTTTTTAAGTTTGATTGCATAGACTATTCATTTTAATCATAAAGAAATAAATTGACTTGTAAATTTCCATGTATTGTATAAGACAGAAAAACTACAGATTAGGTTACCAGTTGTCAATTTCCATGGAAATGTATAAAAAATAATCACATGTATGATAGCACATCTGTAATAAGGACAGACATGAAATTATGAAAAACTTGATTTTCTCTGAATATTTCTGCTTTCTACCAAAACACAGAAGTTACAGGGGTGAACAATAAGTATTTAAACATTGAATCAAACTTGAATATAAGGCTCTGTAACTGTTTTAGCTGATAAAATATAAACACAAACCTCAAAATATTCAGTAAATCAGTAAAAAAACAAACAACAAATAACAAATAATTAATGAAAAATTATAATGAGATGCCACATTCAAATAAAACATAAAACACTTTTGCTTTTGGGGGGGGGGGGGGGAGGGGGTTGAAGATTTCATCATCATGACAATCCAGTAAAATTGCAATTTTGTCACAAAGGTAGAAATATTTTAAGCAGTAATCATTTAGTTACATACACAGACTACTGACAAACTTTTTTTACTATGCCACTGACATAAATATTATGATTATATGTCAACCTTAAATTTGTACACTTATTAGTATATGACAATAAATGTCACCTCTTTGACAAAATCACAACAGTTACCTGTCAGAATTACCTACATTGGTTCTGAATATTTATCAACATTTTGTTTTTCTACGATAATATATGAAATTAGTTTTAAGATGTACTGTCCTTTTAAAGAAGTCTGTATGCTACTGCAATGAAAATACACGTAAATATTGCACATTTAAATGTCAACATGTGACAGTGGACCATAAAACTAAGTGTGGTTTTAAAAAATCATCATTAAAATTATGATATGTAGTAAATTATTAAAACTTAGATTGAAACTGATATTAAAACAATATAATAAATGTAATAATTCAGGATAAAGGGTCAGGTTTTGAGATTTTAAACTGTAAATTATTTACATGTAGTCAATTTATGTCATAAATGGTCAGAACTCTCAAAAAAGATATAAACACAATATAATACATGTTATAATTCTAAATAATGGGTCCCATTTGTTTAAAATGTAACATAATAATTTTACATGTTTTTCCATTTTCTAAAAATAAAGTCAACATTAATTAAAAAAGATAATAAAGAAGGTTGCTACATAAAGAAGAGTCAGTAAATTTTAAATTCTATGAAGGTCATTATTGAATGGCTGAAGCTTGGTCTAACACGGGTCGGGTGTAAATGGAGGTGAGATTTGTCATGTAAAATGGAGATCCATTTGTCTACCAGACTAGATCATCGTGACCTTACAACTTCATCTATCAAACTTTGTCTCTACAATACAGAACTTTGGACAAGATGATGGAGCTCTTCTATTTTTAATGATCGATGTCATAAAAAAAAATCCTGGTGATTTTGTTCACCTGTAAGGTTACACCTAAATATGACAATTTGTCAAAATTTGGTGTTTTTTTTTTTCGTTGTATTTTGTTTTGAATTTTTATTTCAAGAATACAATTTAAAAGAAATTTCAGTAGATAAATTTTCATTTCAAAATACATTTCAGAAACTTAAATGGTCAAGTTCCCGTTGACTGTGTACATTTCAATTGTGAAATCAATTTCTCAGAGTTTCTGACCATTGTAATCTAGCACCAAATACATCAAAGACATTTAAACACTGAAATACCTGTGGTCAGAATTAGGGTATAGAATTAGTAACATTTATACAACTTTAACAAATAAAAGACCAATTTTCTACAATAAAAATCAATTTATTTGCTAATAAAATAAATTTTGAATACCTTTTAGAGGTAAAGATCAAGAAATGAATTACAGGTGTAAATTTCAGGTGTTTTGTTTACATTTCTTTCAACAATGACCTAAAGGTCGCTATCATTTAAAATCCCAAAACACAACAGAAATTATTTTTATATATTATAAACTGATAGGGTGAAGTGTTTTTCTTAAAGGTTTTTACAAACAAAAGCTTGTAAAGATTTGACATATTTACATATTAAAAAAAATTCCAAATGATGATTTTAAAATGTCTGCATGTATGAAAATATATATACAACAAATTATTTTAAAAATTCAAAATGTCTTGATGTAATGTACTAAGGGGAATAAGGGTATTTTGAAATGAAAAAAAAATGTCCTTTCATATTTTCAATGTTTTCAATTCTATTTACTAGTATTGTTTAAAAGATGTTACAGCAAGCATTTAACAATTTTATGGTAAATTAGAATTTAAGTTAAAAAATCTTCATAGAAAAAATCATAATTTTACATTTATTTTGATTTCAAATGTCATAAGTTTATTTATGTATTGTAAGTAATAAATTTGAATTTTTATCAGATATTGATTAATGATGACATAAGAACTATTAATGTCATCGTTAGTAGAAGTGATAACGAGTCTACAACCTTGCTGGTGGCCTACATTAAGCGTTACCTTGAATCTTCATCTTGTTTATGGACTTGAAAGTAGAATTCTTGTTTAATGCTAGTTACCTGTGTTGGGAAATTATTGTTTTCTTAACAAATCCTAACGGGGATATTGGTAAAACTGGTCCACGTTAATCTTGTTTGAATTAAGCATATGCAACTGGGGAGACATCAACACAAACCGGTTTTATATGCTGCTTGTTCTGAGGAGTGCTAGGACCGTAGCAGATATTGTAGAACGCACATGTAGCAATCAATTTTTATGATGTCACAGTTAAAAAAGACTAGTCTGTCATGCCAAAGGCTTGGGGTTTACAGCAGGTACTCTGGGTATCTACCCAAGTACATCTTGAATAAAGCTGACAAAATGCTCACTGGATATTAAACAGCAATTACTCAGTCATTCATGCCAGGGTAATAACTGGATGCCATGATAAAGTTGAAGAAATCCTGGAAGTGCCACTAAATCCCAAAACAAAAACAAATCCTTTATCCATCATACAACACTAAGTCACACTTAGTTTATAAACCTAATTTTAATTTTCAATTTAAACAGGCTGCTATTGATTCCATTCTTATATACTCGCTTAACACCGTCTGTGATCACATAATTTTAAGATGAATCTTGGAGATAGATGTATGTTTAAATTAAATATGCTATTACTTTTATTTCATAATAATTGTTTCAATACTATATTCTCTCTCCCCCTCCTCCCCCCCATAAAAAAATTTATAAAACACATGTTTTTAAATATTGATTTCTGACCATTTAATATTAACCATATAAATTTATCAGTAAACCATTCTGTAAATCTTTGAAAACTGAAAAAGCTTCATTTAAAAATTACAAGCAAGACCAGAATTATTATTTTGAGTTAATGACCCTATTTATCCAGAAATATCATGAGTAAAAACATGTGATTGTTGAAATGAAGATTTGAATGTTATTACAAGATGGCTGAACTAAATGCCAAAGATCTGAAAACATTGATAAGAGAAGAATTATTGACATTCAGATAGTTAGTTGTCCATCTCTGTTGATTTTTTACATGAAATTTACACCAATTTATCCAAGATTCTGTTGTTTGTTTCAATCAAACTGTTTTTATCAACTGATTAATCTCAACAGGTGAAAGTTACATCAGTGCAAGGAGGGACTATTGGAAACAAATTCAGTGCATTGAATATGCTTTTTATTATTTCTATAACTTGCCTGTATGAATTTTAATATCAGATAAAGCCATCACGTCAACATCTTTTGTGTTTCAAGAAAAATAATTTTATTGACAACAATTATAGAAATCATTGTTATGACAAATAACATATAAGCTATTAAACTGGAATTTAAGTATTGTTTTAAAGCTTTTTATTATTGCAGTTTGTGAAAAATGACTAAAATTGTATGTGGAGAAAACAGATACATGTATTGTAGATGATTTTATGTCTAGAAAATAATTATGTAATAACATTTTTTTAGCAAAAATGAAAGAAAGCGTCGTATTACAAGGCTACTATTTCTTATTGTTCCTTGTCTTGATGAAATGATGATCTCTGCAAATAATAGTAACTTTTCTCATTATTTTTTAGGGTAGTTCATTTGAATTTGTTCCCCATTGTAATACATATTTTAGTCCATAACAGTGACTAGTTTCTATATAGTTAGGTAACATGACTTGCAGATATGATATTTTTGTATTGGGGATATCAGACACCAGTATTTTGTCCACATTGTAGCCAGTTGTCTGTAGGGTGTAACCTGACATGTTTGCAAATTCTATTACTATCATCTCATAATAAATTTGCATGTAAAATTCAAAAACACATTTCACATGTAGCATAAAAGCACATTATTTTTAATGCTTTTAAAAATTTAAATTGAAAATTATAAGGTGTTTGTTCAGTTTACATCTTGCAAATGCATACAAAAGCATAATGAAATACAGGCGACAATTGTGATGTCTCAACACCAATTTAAAAGCATGCCCAGGATGGTACTTACCTCTACAGTAAAGGTAATAATTGTCGATTTCACGTCAATTTCATGTATTTTGTGTATAATTATTATATTTATATCATTATACAATTGGTACATGAAAGGCCTAGATACACCACGTTATCTACTGCACTGTTTTCATGTTGTATTCTGGGGGTGGGGTACTAGTAGATTTCTGTCAGTTTTGGGGGAGGGTGGGTAGATTTCTGTCAATTTGTACATTCAGTATTATTCTTAACAATATATTGCATTTTAATAGGAAATCTAGGAGTGTGTGTAGCTGATAGGTTTAGAAAGTAGATCGAATAAAATAGTATGTCATTGTGCTGAATCAAGAAGATTTTTAACTCGGTAGTTTTAAATGTCTGTTGCAAAAAAAGGCCTTATCATAAATGTTCTCAATAAAAAAAAGAAAATACTAGACGTTGACCCTTAAAAAAAGAGTAGATGACAGAATTTAAAATGTGAGACCTTGTTTTGATAGACAAGACTTTGTTTTTAAAGACATTCCTCTCTAAAGAGGACAATTTCTCATGTTTAGACAGTAGCAGTAGATAATGGTACCTAAGGAGACCTCCAGTGTCAGCAGTCCACTTTTTTTTAAAGTGGTGTTTCCCAAGAAAGCATTGACAAATTAGTAAACTCTAAAGTGTTACCTGTTTAAAGTGTATTTCAAATTGATTACATAAATTTTGTGGGGCCTCTGTGGCAGAGTGGTTATTAGGTAGTTAGTCAACTACCATTGATCACATAGTCTGTCAGCACTGAGGTTGCAGGTTCGAGTCTCACTGTGGGCATGGTGTACTCAACTCCAATCTTAATTAACAAGGATTGCCATTTTTCATACCGTGGGTCAGCAGTTTTCTTCAGGGACTCCGCCTTCCTCCACAAAGCGCTATGATATAGCAGAAAAATTGCTGAAAGTGGCATTAAACACCATTCAAACAAACAAACAAACAAATTTTGCCTAGCCTATTTATACAAAAACAAATAAAAAAATTTACTGCACCATGACCTTATAAGTTCCTGTAATCTATAGATTATTTAAAATAATAAACCAAATTTTTGCAACATAAAACTGTGACATTCTGTCGTATTAATGTTACAGTAGAGTTCTACGGAGGTAATATTATTCCATTTACGAACACAATATGAAATTAAAAAGTCGATATTTTAATCACGTCTCTCCAAGGAGGACATATCTCTCTCAGGTAGAATGGGTTGCTTTGGAGAAGATGTGCGTATATTATTCGTCATCATCCAACGTTTGTTACCTGATTAGAAACTGACGTTCAATGGAGGTGTTGATTTCAGGTGTATTGTCAGGAGTATTATTTTATGTCATATTATTTACAAAAGACATATTCTATAATCAATAACTTATAATATTTAAAATTTAATAATTTTTACTCGATGTCAGCTATGATATTAACCTGTACAGAAATACAATATTTATTCATTTAGATAAAATATACTGTTATTAATAAAGTTGGTTGATGTGACAGTGGTAATTATTTTCTATTCGTCAGTTGAATTTTAATTGAATGCTAAATTCTTATTTTATATTTCACTCACTTGATCATTTGTTTGGTGGTCATTTAGTACAAATATAAAGGTCCAGCTACACATATATTTTATCAGGATGTAGATAGTTGACTGTTGTTGACCAGTAGTTAATTGAACTGTGCATGGTTTGAAGCTTCAGTAAGGTAGCTGAAATATATCATTTTCATCTTTGTCTTTCTGAGATATTTTTCTGTTTATGTTAGTGATATGAATGATCAAATTTTTATTTTTATGAGGCTCTTCTCTGTTTGGTATAGTCTTATGTGTGAAAAATGTACCTGTTCAACTGTTCATGCTATTAAATTCTTATGAAGTCATAAATTTTGCAATACTGCATACAGTGTTTTTGACTGCATTGAAAATGGATGTCCTGCAGAGAGATTGAGTATAAGGCAAATTATGTCTTCCTGACCTTGCATGTCCACAGTTTATCTGTGAAAATATCAGGTCCTGCATGTCTGGATGTGATCTGACCCTGCATTACAATGACCTGACCATAGTTTATCTGCTACTGGTTTCTAATTAAGGTACCAGACCCCCAGCTTGGTGATAAATGTTCACAAACTGATACCTCGTATCAGAACAGTGGGGTGTAGCGAAATATTGATAAATCATCAAGAAAACTGCAGTGTTTTATCGGTTTTTTACACCATTAAGGTTTGAGAAATGATCTTGTTTCATCTATTTCTGCAGTTTTGTGAACTCTCCTGATTAGCTTTTTTGAGAAAACAATGAAAAACTGAATTTTTTATATACCATTCCTTCGTGAAGGGATTTAATCCAGTGTTCTTCTTTTATTTCTAAAATTATTCAGCTTTTTTAGGAGTGAGTAAACTGTACCATTAACAAACAACAAAATATACAGCAACCAAGAAACATTTGAGCTGATAACAATGTCTGTGGATCATTGTTGTTTCCTTTGTTTAGAAGTAGCAATGAGAACACAAATGATCATATTTCTATCATGTTTATTGGTATTTTTCAGAAATTGCATTATCTCCAAGAATAGTCAAGTTGTCAATTTCACCCTTGATTGTTTTTGATGATTGTAAATTTGTACATTTCGTCTCTGAATCTTGGGACAATATTTTGCTATAAGAAAACATGAAATTGACAGCATTCTAAACAAACACAATTCAGAATAAGGTTAGTGTTTTTAATATTAGTTTTTCTAAATGGCATTGATTAGGATAGGAAGGATGAAGAAGGTATTATAAATGATATGAATATTGCATATAAATTATTTAGATATTGAATTTTTATTTTTTATCTTATTTTGATCGTGTTTTTTTACAAAAATTATTTCGTTTTTAGGCTGAGTCATTAAAGAGTTACGTCACCTTAATCTTTTTTAGGACGATAATAGTTGGCTTTTATGGACACAGGCTTAGCTCACTCATATCTGTTTTGAGGAAGATATATGATTGAACATTGCAGAAAGTACAAAATCAGTGTGTTTTTATTGAATTAACTGGGTTCTCCAATGTACTTTTGATTGAATTAAATTCACATTATTTTCAGTAAGTGGACAATAAAGTCCTTACTGTGGGGTTTTGTTGTAAATGGACAGTCATGATTCATGATTCATAACAATACTGAACAATTCATACAATTTTCAACAACCTTACCATATAGCTTTATTTGTAAATTATTGTGGTTCTGAAATCCATACCTTAAAAATTTCATTGCAACTAAAAATTATTTAGATTTTGATTAATTAAAGTGGAGGTTTTTGCGTAATCCAGATCCTTTTTTTCGAGTTTTATCAAGCGTACCAATTACTTACGGCAAGGACTGATCATACTAACGTACCCTCGTATTAATTGGTGTTCGGCTTTTATATTTATTCATTTGCTGTAATTTACTTCAAATTTAATTGAAATTTTATTCACATAATGATGGGTAAATATTAACTTGTCAGTATTTCGTAACACACCTGATTTATTTAGCTGTACTTGTACAATACTGTGGGAAGATTGCAGTGCAGGTGACGAAAAATATATGACATGGTAAGCTCCCAAGTTACAAATTATTCCACGTATGGATAGAGAGCAACTATAGTTTGTACTTCATTTTTTTTCCGTCAGATTTCAGTGGTGTTCGTGTCGTGTCATGTCAGGCATGAACTATTTGGTTGTCCGCGGTTACTCAAAAGGAAGGCAGGTTCGGAAATAGATATTTGCAAGTCAAATAATTTGAAGCTTCATAAAAAGTGTATAATTCACGTGGAAAAATGAGAACATAATACACTCCTTAGCATTGACATTGACGATGACGATTTTTAAATAGATGCAAAGTACCTAGTGATTGTGTATGTAATAGAAAGCTTCATCTACCTACCGTGTAATCAATTTCAGTAATCCCATGTGACATGTTATTACAACATTTTTATTCCATGAGAATTATCGTGTCTATTATTTGGTTGGGAAACCACACAAAAATTTGGATGAAAAGTGCTGACTTTAAGTATAGAGGCTGATATATATTATACTCTAAGAAACTGAAATTACGTTTCATTTGAAATTTGCAGTAAGATTATATGATTAGGAAGGACAACTGCATACATTAGCTCTTGTACTAATTATGAATGTCATGTCAACACTGGGGATGTGAGTTGGGGCCAGACTTCTATAATTTTAATTGGCAAGGCATTTCAGTATTTCTGCTGTAGGTTGGAAGTTCTCATTGCTGCTTGTAATCCAACATACTGGCCAATCAGATTCACTTTCCTGCATTGGTAAAAGTTTTCATTTCCAACAGGTTTGTGTCATTGATAAAGAGAGGAAATTACTTACAAGTCAGAGTATGATATTTGTTTGTTAATATAAGGACAACCTAGTGCACGATAAAATAAATGAACGAAAATGACATAAATTCTAATGAAAAATGCTTAATTGTGCAGAGACTTTCAATAATCATCAAACTGTTTACAACTTTTTTATGAGATATTTGAAAATAATCAAGTCTCCACTAGTATCAAAGTCTCCCCTATCAAGGCTATTTTGGACAGAGACGTATCTGCTCTTTATTGTGACATTGCATGCAGAAAATCATTTGTTATTATGTCAAAAACGTCAAGTGTAGCGTTTAAAAAAATTGACACTTTTGTCAATGAAAACCACGTTTAATTCGCCTTGAATAAATAATTAGTTTACTAAAAATTGATCCGCAATTAATTATGTGATGGTTTCTATAAGAAGTCGGCCGATCAAATCAAAGTATTTAATACCGTGAAAAACATTCATAAGAAGTTACTGGTCCATTGTATATGTAACCTTTTTGATTTCGTTGACCTTCTAATTACGTCTGTTTTACAGTGTCATGGTTTTCTTTACAATCTGGCCATATTGTCGTGTGTCATGTTTTTAAGGCTTCCTGGTTTTTCAGATTATGTTACTTTGGAATTTAAATTAATCTGAAGTTTAATGATGGGATGGGATGAAAAATGGCAAAGTTTCTTAATCACTTAAGTAGAGTCAGGTAGAGGGGAGCATTTAACTAAATCAAATTTCTCACTCACCTACATAATTTTTAATAATCAGGTACTTTGGTTTTTTTTAACCGATTCTGTCAGAATAATTTTATTTATTGTAAATCTATTTTTGATTTTTATCATTTTTCCTCTTCATGTAAAAAGGAATTACGTGATTGTGTAAATTTAAACTATTAGTTGTTTCTGTTTGAGATCTAAATGAAACACTTGAATGAAATGTGGATAATCTGAAAATAATGCATCATCATAAAATATCATTGGACCTTGACTCACACCCCCTTTTTAGTGAGTGTCTGGTTTTTGTTGTTGTTCCCATTTTTTTTTATTACCATTGTTTTGTCTGTACTTGACTTGTCATTTCTTGATTACAGGGCAGTATCTTAAGTTCGTTTTTCCTGACAGACTTGCACAAAAAAAAGATGCTTTTGCATGTGGATTACTAGCTAGCTGTATCCACCATTTAGGATTGTTTAAATGCAAAGCACATGAATTTACTGTTCTTAAATTGTCATGAAGGTTTTTAAGTTGTGATTTAGTTTTGTGATTAAAGATCACAGTATGTTTTTGTATACAATTGAATTAGATGATATCAAAAATACAAAAAAAAAATAAATATTTTAAAAGATTTTTCAATATTTCATTTATTTTGACTAAAGTGTGTTTAATATGTTTGTTTAAACAAACAATTTGATTGTATAGTCTGGACGAGAGGCTTAGGTAAATTTTAATTTAAGTAATTTATCAAGTTGATTGCATGTATTAGAGTAATAATGAAAATGGCATCATGTAATTTACGAGTTTGTGTGGAGGTTTGTTTGGTACAAATTACTTCATTTAAACTAAGTTTAGATGGAAAAAGACTATATGATGATAAATTTGATTGTCTGCGTGTAGTATTTGGATGTATTTATCACGCTGAAAAATTAATATTTGAAGAAGTTTCCTTACTTCTTGTAACAACAACAAAATGTTTATTGTAATTATGTGAAATTAATTTTTAATAAGTTTTGAATTTTGATTGACAGCATAATTGAAATGAGCAATCCATATGACATACACATGTATGATTTTATTATGTAGTTATTATTTGTTACTTTAGCAAATTTAAATTTGATGATTGAGATATTGAAAATGAATATGAAAGTTTTAGGCTGACAGAGAACACTATTATATTTTTGCACAAAACTATTCATCAATTTTTCTCCAGGAATCAGTGAATGAGTGTTCTATTACCATTCTGGTCTATCACTGGCAAGTTAACACTGGAGTTATGAGTTCGTGTCCGACTGTGTTGTGCTCGACTCCAGCCTTAAATTGAAAAGGATTTTCCTGGGTATATTTGAGGGTTTTCACTAGGCACGCCAACTTCCAATTAACAAAACTGGATGCATGATCGATGTAACTTCAAAATGGATTAAATTAAAGTAATTCAACCACAACAAAAAATTTTTTTCTTAGTAACATCATTTTGAACAATTGTAGAGAATAATCTATAATCTTATAAGCTGTCTAGTATGCCAGGTGGAAATATATTATAAAATTCACAGTTTGAACCAAAACTTGTCCCTCTGAAATAAAAGTGTGTATGTCGTCAACAGAGTACTTCCTGTCCCAAATAAATGGATATGATATAGATGAAATATTAATGAACCAGCACTCTATCAAACAAACAAAACAATATTTTTATAGACAGTATGTTTGTTTTATATGAAAATAAAAAATACAGAGCAAGCTATATCAATGAATTTTTTTTAGATATGATGTTCTTCCTATCTTAACATATATTTAAAAAATTATATCTTTACGTTACATCACATGATGTTTTCACCCTGCAGATTACCATAAAGAAATTGACAATTTGACAGAAATTGACCAGTTTCGAGTGGTAATGTAGAACCCATATTACTGCTAAAAGTAAACATAATTAGCTTCCAAGATCTAAAAAAAACGTGGCTAAGTACTGAATTGCAATGCATTTATTTGGTGGGTTTAAATTTGTGTCAATTTTTTGTTGAATTAGAAGGAAATTTGGACTCCTGAGATATGACAGAAAATCCTGTATTTATTGCGTTGTACAAATACCATTAAATTACAGGGCTGACTAAAACACCTGTTGTTTGAGTAAGCCAAAGACACGTTTTTTATTTTAAATCTTTATCTTACAAGTGTTGATAGCCTTTTAAACACTTTAGAAAAAGACCTAATTACACCTAACTATCTTTCATAATGTCTTTTAGTCAAATACAAGTAAACTAATTTTGTCATTGAAAAATCTTGCACAGATTATCCATGTGGGTTGTCAAATTTTTATTAAGCTAATAATATTTCTGAGGTGTACATTTCCTTGGATGTGTTCTTTTCAAAAGGAAAGTTACATTTTTTTAATCGCTGTCATGATATTGACGATAGGATCTTTATAAAACGCATTTATCTAAGTTAAGTTATAACAAGAAAGGCTAAAAATTGTGGATTTGTAGTTATTCCGCAGTAGGTATTCTTTCCTCCAGGGTAAATATAATTAAATTAATATTTTATTGACTATGTCTTCTAGAGGTATTTAAGCTGATCAAGATCATGTAGATGTTTTATTTTATGTCATTTTCATTATTTGATGAAAGAGATGCACAAAACCAAATCTATGCCTTGTAAATATTTTATTTGTGTCTTTTTGAATTGATAAGGTTTTCGATCTTGGATCTATAGACAGAAAAGAACATTTTAAAAAAAATTACAAGATTTTGTATATACTTGGTCAATGACAAGATTTGGGATGCCTAAGGACAGGTAGATCATTACTGATATGTCTTGTCATCGATAGAGATTGATAGATCTTGTTATTATTGCGGCAGACAGTACAGGAATGAGAAGTATGGATCATAACGTGCCACATCTTATGGATGATTTTTGGGGTTTTTTTTTTTGGTCTTGCACACTTTTAGCGAAGATTTGCCAGAAACCAAACCTCCGAACACAACCCCTGAATCCCTTTAGTATTTACATTTGTTGTTCAGAATTTACCAATTAAAAAATAAATTGTAATACACTTGACAAAAACACAAATTACAAATGATTGTAAAAATAATTAATGAACAAAAACCAGTGAATTATAAATACATGTTTATCACCACGTGATGGTAATTATCCTATTAATTAGGCATGTTAAGCAGGTGTTTTATTTCATACTTTTGCTCTGTAGATACCTACATATCATTGACATTGTGTTTTATGTCTGGATATTTGATAACTAGCAGTTTTCACAGTTTAACAGTCTTTGACAATGGGAAATGATTCAGTTTCCTGGTTATATAAAAAATGAATTCGTTCGTTTCACTTTTCTTTTTCCTTTTAGACTTGCCAAAAGTCCATTTGATTTTTGAGCTTTGCAGTCCTAGAGTTGAATATGGACTTCCAACCATCTCCTGTATCATTCGCAGTGTACAAAAGGGTGGATATTATTGGAAATGTTTGGCACCACAGGTTATACTCCCTTGATCATAGAGAAAAAACAAACAAACAAATGAATGGCCTATTTGGCATGTTCTTCTTCCTTTTTTATTTTTACTTTCAACACCAGGAAGCATTGCATTAATTTTATTTGTTAGAAAGAGGTTTTAAGGTAGACTCCACCAGCTCCTTTATTATTTTTTTTCTTTGCTATGAGTGCTATCAACATTTACCGTAAAAGGCCTTTGTACACCTGTGGACAGTACATGTACATTAAAGGTTGATTTTAATTATGTAACAGCATACAAAAACAGTACTTTAAACCACATTTAGCAATATCATTATATCATGCTGTTCAGTTTTTGTGTGCAGTGGCATAAGCCAGGAAAATCAAAAAGCATTAAATCTGCTTTAAGTCTCATAGAGAACATGTCAGTGTTATATAGTAGTGATCCATGCTATTTCTGTAAATTGGTCTACTTGGAATTAAAGACTTCTACCAGTACATTAACTGTCGCAGGCAACACAATTTTAATTTTTCTAAAGTATTTGTTTATTTTGAATCAGAAAGACAAAATAGATCCTGATGGCTGAAAGTGACCTTTATAAATTAGTAATGCAAATAAATTAAAATTATTTTATTTTTTAATTATTAAAATACATGTTTCTGAAAGAAATGTAAATTATCAATAAAAAAGACACTAAAATATTTGTTTATTTATCATCAAAAAAGACAAAATAGATCCTGACCACAATGAAGGTAAAAAAATTTTTATTTCATAACAGAAAATTGTTTAAATGATAGTTATAAAAGTTTATATCCCTATTTATAGAATTTTACTATATGTTTTTACAACAGGCAAACAATCATCTTTAACTTGATACATGGTTGTGTAAATATAATAAAAACTGTAGGGTTTAAACCTTTGTTCTGGGGTTAAATATTGAAATACCTATCAGTATTTGTAAAAATAATATTTATTTTGTTTATCTCTGTAATAATTCACTTGATTCAAATTTTATAGCCAGAGGCCATAAAAATGACATACTTTCAGGATTTCTTAAATCCACAGGGTCTAAGGACTATCCAGCAAGGTCCTTACTTCTTGCACACCTGTCTAGCAGGTGGAATCAATTTCTTGTTTACTTCAGGGCAGGTAAATTATTTTGATTGACAGCTATGTGTAAAGACAAATTAGGGGATTAACTTCAATTGAAAAAGTACTGATAATTTGACAAAATATGAAAAATAATTTTGTTTTATTACATAATGACTGTCATTGTTGTGTGGCATTGATTTATGAACTATCAATGATCCTAGCTGTGTGAAGTCGTAATCAACATAGCAAGTTAGAAATTAACAGTTTATTATATTTTGTGGATATTTACTGTATGTAGAGTAAGTTGTAGTTTTGGATGGTTTTTTTTTATTTCTATGTGTCTGGTAAAAAATTTCTGAAATTTGTGAATTTTATAACTGAAAAAAGAAAACAATTTCTAATTTTTGTTTCTAGAAACAATTAATAAGAAAAGAGGAATGAATTATAACAGAATGTTACTGGTAGTATTCTGTATTTCTTTTTATACTTTAAAAAAAGAGAGATGAACCAACACTTGTGAACCAACAGAAATAAAATTGTTAATATAAAATTTGTGACAAAAAAACCTCAAAATTCAGTGGTTTATTTAGGAGACGGGAGAACAAATTATTATGAATGGCACAGATTTTCTATGCTAGTCATGTGGAAAGTATATCTTATTTCCAAATAATAGGAATATCACTTCAAACTGTTAAAAAGATTCCCCCCCCAATAAAAACAAAATTTTTAATTTATAAATTGCTTTATTGTTTAAAGAATTTGTAGGATAATGTGTAGATATTTTTTTTATAAAAAGTGATGGACACCCTTAAAAAAACTTGCCCTACAGCTCCTTCATCATAAAAGGTGTTAGACACATAACATCCTTTTTCTCTATGATGTTGGTGTACATACTGACATAATGACTCTATATATCATAAATGATGTCAATTTCTGATCAATTTCATGTCAATATCATCATGCCTGATCAGTGATTAACTCACTGTGTATTTAGTACCTAATTATTGATACATATATTTCCTTTAATGTGGAATAATTTTTAGGTTTGTGCGATTTCTTCTTGTATTGGATTTTTTACATTGATTTCAAGGTTATCAATTTCCACTGCTTACTGTGACAGCATGAAACATATTTTGGTCTGGTCAGATATTTGAAAGATTTAATATCAACCCTTGGTTGAACTCTTGTTCAGATTTGGTTTAGCATTAGGAATCTAATTGGCATTCAGATCTTTTCTCTGAAAGTAAGATAAAACACAGAGGCTGTGCTAAATGGAAGATTTCATAAAAGTTTTCAAAGTAAAATGTTACTTTGATATTATTGCCGTAGTTATTGCAAGCAAAATTTCTCCTGTTTTCACAGTAACTGCTTTATAATCTGTGACTTCTGTACGATTTCTCATGTTACTCACCGTCCGTCCGTCATGAGAAATTTTCACCTGTATTGTATACCTGTATAAGTACATAATTTCAGTATGATTTGACCAGGTAGATAAAGGTATAATATAGATAAGAGTGATAAACCTTTATCAATTATTGCCCAATTATCCTGTTGTAAAGTTGAAAACTGTAAACTGTATTTATTGCTAAACCTTGTTTACGATTTCTCATTTCAGATAAAGATATACAACTAGAGGAAATTAACAAAGAAATATTGTCTCGGAAGAAATTGTAGTGGATTTTAAATTGGATGTGATTTTGAATGAAGCAGTACTGATCCAAATTTTTATTTCAAAAAGTGGATTTAAATTCGATTAGAGAATTGACACTTGGATATTTCATATGAAGTGATATTTATGAAATATTTATGATGTAGAAGAAATACTTTGTTTTAGAGATATTCATGTTTTTTGTTTGGGATAATTGTTATATGTTAAAATTGTTGATTGCGGATTATTTTTAATCCGATAATTGAGGAAAACCGGATGTATGTTACATAACAGTGGATTTAGGCAATGACATGTGGATTAGTATCGTACGATTGCTGTTGTGTCTTCTGCTTCTGCTGCTGCATGGTGAGGACCTTTTTTTAAAAAAATAAAATACGACAAGAAAATATACACCATCTTCTAATGATATAGCATAGCAGAAAATTTTATTTAAACTGCAAAATTGGATTCAGTGACCTTACTTCTTTAAAAAAAAATTATTTTAGAATATTATTTATAAAGATTAAGATTTGTCGCTCAAGTGCTTCAAGTAAAACCACCATTGATGTGGAGTGGGGATCTGTTGTATGATCCAAAACAAAGGTTCAAATTGTTTCCTTTAAGTTAATGTTTTGATTCCACATTAAAAAACATTTATAAAAATGACATTTGACGTAATCATGTTAAAGGTCGTGTGATATTTTCTAGGGGAGCATGTATTCTTCCAAAAGTTTTCTAAAAATTATCGTTTCCGATTTTTCATAATTCATTTAATATATGCCTTGTTTAAGTGACGAAGTGTTTCTGAAAAATTGCTTACTGTATTTGGAATTGCATTGAGGAGAACTGGGCAGAGTAGAGGGAGGCAACGGGATTACCCATTGAAAACCCCTGCCATTCGGCAAAAAAATCAGGCACACCCTGCCCAAAGTAGGGCTCGAACAAGAAAAAAGGTCATCATATATGGTCATATTTATAGTGTTATTATTTACTAAAAAGGAAAAGGAAGAAGTTATAATGATTGTTTAGATTGAAACAATTTATCTTTTTTATTGTTCAGTTAATTTTACAATAATTTTTAAGTGCCTATGAATCTGGATAATTTAAATGTTTAAGCAAAGATTATACTAGGATAATTTTTTTATGCTATTTCTGTGTGATAAATTCATAAAATTATGTTAATTTTGTATCATCAATTTCAGAGATCTGCTACAATCTGTGAATTACATTTCATGTATATTTCATGAAATAAAGCAAAGGAATGTTAATTTCTTTAAACTGATATATAATTTTTTGTGTGTTTGAAAACTACACCTTTAAATTCACTGATATTCAAATTTTCGGTATTATTTTCATCTTTTGAACTGTAAAATGTGGGGTAAATACTAGATCTTATCGAAGAATTGTCAAAGGTTGTGACATCAGCCTTTCTCAAGGTGAATTAGTGAATTTGTGGATTAATTTTTAAAAAATACAAATAATCGATTCAATTCAGTGAAATGCATTAAATGATTTTTTTATTTCCTGAACAACCCACACAAACATGATTATATCTTATAGATCTAGATTTGATCCAATCTGACATGCCTGCTATCTTGTTTTAATGATCTTTGATTGGACAAAATACTGGTTTAAGGGTGTTGAAATTAAAATTGTAATGTTTACACAGAAGACATTTTTTTAAATGTCTGAAAATAAATATTATTCATTAAAAAAAATTAAATTTAAATTTTGGAGAAAAAAATCTGAAATTTATAATATTTGAAAAGATATTAACATTTAAATTTTGCAATGGACTGACCAAAGTGTCCTTATTTCATTCTTTAGGATTAATCATATACATGTATATGTGTTTAGATTCACTTGCTCCGTGCGATTCAGGGCCGTGACCCCTGACAGTCTGACAGTAATGAAATCGTGATAAGACGGTCCCCACTTTACTTTTATTACAGATGACAGAGTTGATTATAATAGCACCCTTCATTCAACTGGTCAGTCCTGTAAGCTATGGTCACTGTCAGTTGTATTGAGGCTCACAGCAGTCGGCCATGATGTATATCTTTTGGACATGTGCTTTGACTTATATTCATGTGTCAGGCTTGGTTGGTTTAAATTAAATTAAATTGTTCCTATGTCCATCATCAATTTGCAATTACAATTTTTAAATTGCTTTTACTTAAGTTCAGGCAGCTTTAATATAAATGGATAATAAAACTGATGACAAAACTCTCAAAATTAAAAAAAAGAACATTTTAATGATGTTTATTACCAGTTTTTTGTTCAGGGCAGGATATTAATTTATTTAATGGCTGTTTAAAGTCCAGTGAGCAGTATTTAAGCTATATTCACTGCACAAGAACAAGTTAACACACACAAATCAATTCCAGAAATGGATGGGCCTAAGGGGAGGAAATTTTGTCTGTCACTGGAAAGGCATGGAGAGTTCAGTAGGAGCCGAAAAATTTAGCCTTTGTAGCAGCTACAGTACACCCATTTTTTTCAAAATCTACAAAAGGGGTCTATTTAAACAGTGTGTTTGTTTAATGTATTAAGTTTGAATAAATTGTTTTTTCTCTGCCAATTGTATTTGTGTAGGGTACTGTAGTACCCAGCTTATAGCACCCTCTTTGAATTTGTTCAGCTTGGGGGATCTATTTACTTTTTGGGGGCCTCGGTGGTATTGAAATGCAATATTGATCACTGGTGTTTAACCAGTTTGAGCCCGGATTCAGGGCAAGATCGCTTGGTTCCAAGTTTTCCTGTGGGAGGTTGCTAGTTCTTACCGGCTACTGTGGCTTACTGTCCCAATGCACACTGCCTCCATAATATATTGAAAACTTGATGAACTTAGATGTAACATATTAAACAAACAAAATATTTTGTCTGTTTTGTGGTATATTTGCAGGTTTGCCTGTACTGACAAATTATAATATTTTCTTTTTTTTACATTTGATAAGAATTTGTGTTATTTGTTAGCGATCTATATTTAATTGTAAATTGTATTCTTCATATTCTTATAATTTTTTACCAAAATACTAACAGCTTCTATACTTCACACGATGGCCATGAATAGTAATTTTTTTTTTGTGTGGTATTTACCAGTACCCTAACAATTTTTTAATTGAAATGATTGAGTATTATAACTACCTACTACACAATGAGAACAGTCACGGTATTCACAGGGTAGGGTACCTGTGGAAGTGATTATGACAATTTACTGTGAAAAAATACCCATAATGCCTTCATTAATGAGTTACCTAGGTAATCCCCTGCTGTCAAATTTAACAACATTTTCCCTGGGCTACTCTCCACAAAGGGAAGTTCCTGAGAGCATTGTCGCCCTAAGTTTGATAATACAATCAATATATTTTGTTGACAATGGCCTTATAAAGAGATAAAAGTCAGGATTAGATAAGATACCAGCCACCAGGTGGGGTTATGCAAGTTTAAAGTGTCATAATTCCAAATGGATTTGTCGCCAAAACTGTTGTGTTTTGATAAGCTTTAATCATAGCACCTGAATACTGTTTTGTTAATTCCATGCTGATCCAAGTTCAATTTTGTTTTTAAAATTGGTTTATTTTGGATAATTTTGATTTATTGAAAAACAACCATAATCATATCTTAGATTGATTGATTGGTGTTTGAACATTTGGAAAAAAAGATATTGCAACAACAGGAATATTTAGGAATGATAGCAAGTCAACTCAGAAATGAGAAATAAACCAAACTTTAATTTAAAGGATTGAAGTTGATTATCTGCTATATTACTATTATAGTCGATTGTTCAGTATTTATAAAGAGGAATTGTTGGATAAGTTGTATAGTTTTTATAAATAAAATAAAAAAAATTATTTTTCTTGATTTTTAACAATTTTGTATTTTGTGTAATATTTGTACATACACACTAAATTGCAATCTTTAATTAATTTAAATTGTCAAATGTTAGATTTTATCGAATTAAAAAAATGTTCAGATATAATAAATTTGAAAGATCCTCATTCTAATTTTGTCTTTTGTAACCAAGATATACGTTTAATTTTTTTTTTTCTGAAACTATTATTGCATTAAAACAACATAATAATATCCATATTGATAAGAAAATAATTTTATTCTTACTAAAATATCAGTAAGTCAAAGAAAATGATAAAATTTGATGTGACGATAATTGGATAAATTACAAGCAGCCAGAAATAAAAGACCTGTAATATATAACTAAATTAAAAATCAAACTACAGTTAAAGGGAGATAACTTAAACTCTTTTTCATATTTTTCAGCTGCACTAGGAGCAGTATGGGTACAGCGACCCCAGAATGTCACAGTGCCTCTTGGAAGCGATGCTACACTTACTTGTCAATTATCAGGTGATCCAGGTTATGTGACGTGGAATAAAAACGGTCAGACAATTGCAGTTGGGACAACCATAATTTCTGCAGATGGCGCCAGACTTTCTATTCCTGAATCAAGTAAATTCAACCTCGTCATTACAAATGTACAAAAAAGTGACGATGATGATTATACGTGTACAGTGCAAAATGTGGCTGGAGATAAATCGGTGACAGTTCGTTTAAATGTTTTGTGTAAGTATATATATATATAGAGAGAGAGAGAGAAAGGGGGAGATAAACCAAACACAACCCTCACGATTAAATTAATTAGTTAGGAAAAAATAGGTTCTGACTTAAATACTTTTTGAGGAAAGACCGGATAATATTCCATGAGTGATAAAAATTTATGTCTTTTGATAAGTGGAGCCCAGTAGAATGAGCAAAAAGGCATAATTTTTTTTTCACGAGTGAAATATTACACTGGCTTTTCCAAAATCACATTCCAAAGGACCTATTTCTTTCGTAAACCAGTAACTTTTATATCACAATATCGTATAAACTGTCCATTGTCTAGGACATCCAATCAGACTGCTCGAAACATAAACATTAAACCAGAACTTGGTTATGTAACCATAACCAGAACGTGGTTATTTAACCATAACCACGTTCTTGTTTCATGCATTTTGATTAGATGCCACAATGAGTGTACATGAGGTCGTCTGTACTTGGTCATCTGTACCGGAAATTGGTCATTTACAGAAAAATAATAACACATTCCTAAATAACTTCAAAAAATAACAAATAAACTAAAGGACAAATATTGATGCAAAAAGAACATACAAACTTTATATAGCAGAATTATCTGGGTCATATAGATCCCTATTGTCTCCCTTTATATCGCTATTTTTTAACAATACAAATGCAGAAAATGGTTACACATAAATCATCTATATTTTTATTGGGTTGATTTCTTAAATAAAAGTTGAGCAAATCCTGTTAATGTTCTGTAAATTGACCTATAAACTAATTAAAGTTAATTAACATGTCAAACGTACATTTCTAAGCAGTATTTAGAGATTAATGTAACGTCTACATTAGTAAACTCTAAGCTATTGATTCTAAATTTCTAAATATGGTAAAGGTTTAATATTCCTTTGATGTCTAAATTATGTATAATTCTTTTTGTTTTTCTTTGTTTTTCTATATATTTAACTTATACTGTTACCAAACAAAATGGTCTTTATTTATGGCGATGTTTGCAGTTTCCAAGGCAACCAAATTGATTAGTAACAATTACAAAAGGAATATTTGCATGATGGGTTTGTCTACTGACCTAGTTTTGAATTTTTGAGCCAGAATTTTTTTTTTGAAAACCGTATGCATGGAAATTACATGAGATGTCCACTTTTAAGAAATTTGTCATTTAACACTGAACGACATGTTGCAAGGGAGATAACTCAATGGTTTTTTTGTTTTTTTTTTTAAATAAAATTTTTGTATTAAATTTTAAATGTGACACCAAACAAAATATTTAAATTAATATAATTTTTGTTGTTATGTTATGTCAAACATGATCTTTCAAGAGAAAGTTGTTTTATAACACAAGCTGTTTACTTAATAGAATGTGCACTATACAGGGCAATAACAATTGAAGTCACATAGATATGGCTTTTGTTTGCGGGGGGTTAAATGCCACTTTCAGATATTTTTCACCTACATAATGGCATCCAGTTTTTAAAGTAAGAGGAAGCTGGAGTACGCAATGAACACCTATGACCCTTGGTAGGAAAACTGGCACTCCTTGCCAATTTTGAAACAAGCACACCCTGCCTGCAGTGAAACTTGAACCCCAACCTCAGTGTTGACAGGCATGTGTTCAATAGTAGATGACTAACTACCTTAACCACTCGGCCAGCGAGGCCACAATATTGCTTATGAGAGGTTGTTGCCAAAACAACAAAAATTTTCAACAGTATACTTGTAAGTTATGTGTGCATGTATGTAAAAAGCCAATCATATCCTTGTCTTAACAGGAACATGCATTGTGCTTTGTGTATAGTAATGTAAAGAGAAGTAATTACTGTTATCAGTATGAGGCTTGCTGAGAAAGAAGTTTTCTTTTGAAAGAAACAGTTTGAAGAAATTATCTGGGTTTTTTAAAGATTTTCTTTTTTGTTTTCTTTTAAGTTTAAAAAATTTGGTGCACTTCTGGTTTGGAACATTCATGATTGACCTTAACCTTGCCAATTTACTGGAAAAATGTCAAAACTAATCAGTATTATTGTTTTAAAAGGACCAACAAACATTGTATTTATTTTTTATCCTTTTCAGTGCCTCCTGGCCAACCTGTTCTTGAAATCAATGACAGTCGACCAGTGAAAGTCGAAAATGACGTTATTGCTTTGACGTGTTCGTCAGCGGGTGGCAATCCAGCCCCCATGTTTACATGGACAAAAAATGGAAAAGTGCTCAATTCTAATATTGTCGAAACAAAAGTCCCGAAAGGATTATCATCTAGTCTTTTAACAGTTCATTTAGATTTCACAGATCATTTAGCAACATATTCGTGTAGTGTCCAAAATTCTGTGAATTCGGATAAGCCATATAGTGTTTCAACTGTTTTTCAGGTGCTATGTAAGTAATTTACAGGGATTATTTTTACAGAGTAATTTATCAGTACTTTTAAAGAATCATTTTCAGGGTACTTTTAAAGAATAATTAACATGGTAATTTTCCAAAGTAATTTACTGGGAACTTTTAAAGACTAAATTATAGGGTATGGAGTGATTTGCTGGGTACTTTTAATGTTTTGGTACTTTTCATGTTTTTACAATATTTAAGCTTGACATATTTTAAATCTATTTTATTTTTAAGAATAGAAAGTAAAATTGTGATATTTTTTTATGTATAAATAGTAGGGGATCCTACATTTAAAAAATGCATACAACTAGTAAAACAAGATTCTGTGGAACCAGCTCAAGACACCATAGGCATTACACAAAACTTGTTTTATAAGACCCTGTTTTAACTGTCTTTTTATTGAAAGAGAGATAACTCTATTTTGAATTTTGTGTCATCTTCTAAAGAGAGATAACTCTAATTTGAATTTCTTTTCTTTCTAGATTACCCAATAATCACATTTAGTCCCTATAAGGATTTGTCAATAATATTAGGGGATTCAGGTTCAATACTGTGTAATGTCAGTTCTAATCCAGCAGTCACATCAGTTTCATGGACCAAGGATGGTATTTCTTCTCCAAGTAAGTTTTGTGTTACCATAGAAATAGAACCAAAATGGCAGAACTTGATCAAATTCAGCTGAAATTTAAAATAGACAAATTTATGAAAATCAGGTGGTATAATTATTTGTGGACAAATCAATTTTTCAACTTTTTATATTACTACGGTACATTACATACATGAGATTAAAATGTTATTAGATCCCAAGTCGGCTCCAATATAATAACAAAAATAAATTATTATGTGTGAGAAAACTTCACGATACATGGTTCTTCTTCATAAAATTTGTAACATAAAGAAAGAATTACTGGTGCTATTGTACTAATGTGTTTTATTGATCTAATACAAGGCATAATGATGAATAATAGGAAATTATCAGTCTTCATGGAGTATCATGAAAGTACTCTCAAGAAAAAAAGAGTTGACTTATCGTCTGAAAAATACGGTAGCCGTCTGAGGAAATAAATGTTCTCAGTAAAACAAAATATTTCAACAGGTGTGATTATTGTTATATTAGATCAGATGTCAAGCTTTCTGACAGAGAAGGCCAGCAGACAACCTAGCAAAAGTTTATCTATCATTGAAACAAGGGAAGTAACTATTGCTGGGTTCTAAAGATGGTATAAATTAGGTGTACATTTTTATTGGAATAGTTAACTGCTGCTATTAATTTATAGTAATTTTTAGTTAGCTTTTATTGCTATTTTAGGAAGATGTAAAAATATATGTACTAAAGACATTAATTCAAAACATTAACATTTTTATTTGTTTTTAATGACATACAAGTATTTGCTATGATAAGATGTATACTATACATATGAAATGTACATGTAATCTGATTTCTTTTCCAGCAACAAATGCTATGATAACTTTCTCCCCTGCCAGCAGAACCAACTCCGGATCATACTCCTGTTCTGCAACAAATACAATCAATGGTCAGTCCAAAACGACCACAAACACAGCTACAGTCAATGTCATATGTAAGTTTTTGTTCAGAATAGAAAGAATTGGGGACACAAAAATGTTAAAATAATATGAATGGAGGCGCAGCCTAAATGCGAGCATCGCACATTGTTCATGTCGTTACTTCAGAGCCCCTAACAGTGCCTCTACATTCCATTGATGATGTGACGTCTTATCTAATGTGTTGGTGATGTCACAAAACTCAATTTCAAATCCAGCGTTTCAAATTGAAAAAAATTTGTCTGGCATTTCTGTAGTAATTTAAAAAATAAACACTTTGATTTGATCGATGTCAAAATTATTTTTGTCTACTTTTATATTATATATTTTTTCGTTCGTCTACAATATTGTCTTTGGATAGCTCAGCTACCATCTGAAATGGATTTGTTCATATGGATCACATGACTTTTTTTTACACACACGCATGTAACCGTATAGCTCGCATCTGCGATGCTCGCTATTATGGATAAACAATATAATGTCTGCTAATGGTAGAATTTATAGCAAACCATGGTCAATATCAACTGTTTCAGTTTTAATGTAGTTGACTTTGTATAACATGTAATAATTATTATATGTGCCCTTTTCCGACGTTCTCACAACAGACATAAACAGTAACTGTTAACTATTTTTGCCTTTTTTTTTGTATAGTACTAACCCATGCTAATTACATGATCTTTTAAACCAAAATAAAGTCAATTACAGTAATAACACTAATGCCTTTCATAAACAAGGTCTTATGTTAATTGCATTATGGGATAGATCTTCACTTACATAATGGCAAATCTGTATGTATTAAATTAATGTTGAAATAAATTACATTTTAAATTTTTTTTTCAGATGCCCCAATCATAGATGTTCCTTTCATGTATGAAATAGACGAATCATCTAACTTAGATATCACCTGTAAAGTAGATGCCAATCCTTTACCATTTTACACCAAATGGCAAAACAGTGTCATGGAGTCTGTTGATGCATCGTTGCGAATTGATAATATTAAACGCTCACACAAGGGCAACTACTCCTGTGTTTCTAGAAATACCTTAAAACCATCAGGAAAAGATGAAAGTAATCAAGAAAGGACAAGATATACATATATTTATGTTAGATGTAAGTGTTTATTTTACTGTTGCTTAGCCGATTATTTATTCTTCCTGGATGTGCTATTAATAGTACATGTATTACATATATCCAGTAAAGAACTTGAATTTATTATTTTTGTTGTTGTTGTTGTATTTCAGACAATGTTTATTTGTCTACAATTTAAACAAAGTGTTCTCAGTATAAGGGAGGTAACTCCAAATTATTTTTATATTCAATGTAATGACAAAGGCACTTTGATCTATATTGCAGACCCCCCAGGAAGTTCCAGCATCAGCCCAGTATTGCCTGTATATGTAGGAGACAGCCTTACTCTTATGTGTTCTGTCAGTGATCCAGGTATGAATTTCTAGGAAGTTTTTTTCTGCTTTCAAACTCAAAATATACCCTTAATCACATGTCCTATCTCTCTAAAATGTGCTTGGACACTAGACATGACAGGCAAATCATGCCTTGGTCAGACAAAGTTTTAAAGTGTCAGTCTTTATAAATTACACAAGTGTTTGACAAAATTTATTTGATATGAAAAATTCTTTTTTTTTTTTTTATGAACGAATAAGGGGGGCCTCGGTTGCCGAGTGGTTAAGGTAGTTCGTCTACTATTGATCACATGGTCTGTCAACACTGAGATTGCGGGTTCATTTCTCACTGCAGGCAGGGTGTACTCGACACCAATCTTAATTGGCAAGGGTTGCCAGTTTTCCTACCGCAGTACTCCATATTCCTCCCCCAATAAAAACTGGATATAGCTGAAAAATTGCTGAAAGTGGCATTAAAACACCATTCAAACATAAACATATATGAACGAATGTTATGCAGGAATTTTCAAAATGCCTGAAGTCCGACATTTACAAGATTCTTAAGAGGAAGGTATTTCATTTGTAAATACTGTGAAACAAAACAAACAAGACACTTTAATAGAGAGAAAAAAGGCATGTATATATTGTAAATATATGACCTTTCTTATTTAATGCTCATGACCTTTCTTTTGCTGTGGAAAGTCTTTTTGTTTTGTTTTTTAAAAACCTGAAGAATTTGCAACAACTTATTCTTTTTTCTTATAATGGATATAAAAAAAAAAAAATTTTAAAGTCAATACTTTCTTTTAAAAATAATTGTGCAGTAATACTGACAGTGTATTTCTGTAGGTTATCCTAGCCCAACATATGAATGGAGAAAAGTTGAAGGTGACCAGATACTAGCAACCACAACAGCACAGCTTACAATTAACGGAGTGGCACTTCAAGATAACGGAAATTTTTCGTGTACACCAAAAAACAGCAAAGGAAATGGAGGGACCAGTATTGTACAAGTGAAGGTTAATGGTTAGTGGACAATTTATTTAGTATTAAGTTATCTGTCGGGGGACTTTACTTAGTTGCAGAGTGGTTCAGGAAGTTAGTCTTCTTCTTTTAATCACACTGAGGTTTCAGGTTCCAGTCTCACTGTGGGCAGGGTCTGCTGGACTCAGTGTTAATTGATAAGGATTTCCAGTTTTTCTACTGTAGGTTGGGGTTATCTCCAGGTACTCTGGCTTCCTTCCACAATAAAAACTAGATGCCACATATAGCTGAAAAATGGTTGAAAGTGGCAATAAACCACAAACAAGCAAGTAATCTGCCAAAATAAACTAAACATGCCAGATATTGAAAATGATTCATTAAAATTGAGCATTATAAAAAAAATGAGAGCAAAGGTCTGTATGATAGAATTCCACAGAACAATTAAATGTGACATCAGAAGGAAATTTTATCTGGAACTTATGAGAACAGTTCATGCAAAACTTTCACAAATATGTAGGCAACAGTTAATAAAATTTTATGTAAAGAAAATGCCTTGAGATCTCATAAACAATTATTAACTTGGAGTTATAAACAGGTGGCCCATTGCAAACCTTAATTTTATTATCGTATTTCTTACATCCTCTTCACCTACAGTAGGCAAAATTTATATAGTTTTTAATCATGACAAATATTCATTATCTCCCCTTCTTACTAGTTTGTGATAACATTTTATTCAGAGAGACCAAGCTTTGTTGATCCTCCCAAAGTCAAAGACACAATATACAAGAATAGAACTGGATATTCTATAATATGTAAAGTACGAGGCCGTCCAAAACCGGTAATCCAGTGGTATAAAAATGGAAAGCAACTGGACACGTCGGGCAAGCTGTATACACTTACCACCACAGAAGTACCTGCAGATACTTACAGTTTTCTTGTTACTAGTCAAGTTTTTTTAACAGGTAAAGGCTGTAACTGAAATAACATGGTCTATGTTATTTTGTGTGTTCATGCTGTTTAATTTAAGTTTTATTTAAAAGTATACATCTTCCCTTGCTTTTGCATACACAGGGAACCACACTGTCTCTTGTAAAGTTAATAACTTGATTTATTTTGGAACCAAATTTGTGCAAGAAATGTAAATTGTCTATTGCTTTCAGCAAATAATTTATTCATGTAAAACCCAGTATATATACAGCACACATGATTTTGATAGTGTCAACTATGTACATAACAATATTAGAATCACATGAGTTGTTTTACAATTATTTGAATCGCATGCATTCTGCATAATTTTCCTATTGAAAAAAGTTCTTTAAACTAAACATTTGAAAGCACATATGATAACCTCATGTTGAATATGTATTTTTCTTTACAGTTATTAATTATGTGTGGCACTAAGTATATGTTGATCATATTTGAAACATTTTGCTTTTTAATGTAATGTAGAAAATAACAAATAAAAACTGTCCATTTACGAGGACAAGTTTTGAAGATTTCATGAAATGTTTACTCATCCTGAGTGATGTTATCCTATAAAACTAGGAAGCATTGAAGTAAAGGTTCCTTGTAGAAAGAAATCTTTCCTTTTCATATCAGGTTGTTTTTTTTCAAGGACTATTAGTCAAAGATCTATTACTTCCCTTTAAGGAAGTCTTTTATTTCAAGGGCTTTCATTCAAAATGTGCACTTTAATGCTGACAGTTTCCTTGTTAGCAAATCTATTTGTGGCTTTCTTATTTTAATCAGTTGAATCATAAAGGAAGTTGAAAACAGAACCAGTTAAATAGACAGTATACAACTGTATAATAATAAACAATGCATGATCTGCAAAATAGGATAACTGAAAACCAGTTTCATAAAAATTGTATATAGTAATCTCCCTTTGATAACATTGTCAAATACAATTCCATGGATTGTACACAGGACACACCCATGCTGTCTTTACATATTGGTCATCTGAGTGATTTTGTGAAATGTACGGTCCATTTGTGTGAGATAAATATGTTCATGTCCTAAAAATTTGTTTGGGTTGTGCCATGCCCTCTAAATATTACAGAACACTGGGACGAAGTGGCTTTATCCTATCAAGGCATTTATGCATAAAAATATTCTTTTTCCAAATGGTCTCTGTGATATAGGTATTTCAATTGGGTCTAAATCAAACCTTTGTTTTTTAATACAAAACATCTTTTCCAGGAACTGACCGTGTAGGAACAAATACACTACAGATTACAGACATTGCTAACTACACTTGTAGAGAGGCTTCCTCGGAATTGCAAAACACCATGGAACTCTATATATACTGTAAGACCTAACATAAAAGTTGTAGAGTAACCTATTGTCAGGAAATAGGGAGTGTCCTATAGGCATTGGCCCCTTAATATTGCTGTGGGTTGCTAAAACAAGTTACAGCCCATTGTGGCAAATAACTTTTGTCCAATAAGAACTCTTAGTAGGCTAATGTATTAGCTAATGATGTTGAAATCTTGGGGCGATAAATATGCTTCCTACTTAAGACTGTTCCATTTAAAAGTCTAACGGGTGGTAGGTAGTGATTTTTACTCGCAACTATTCCATTTATATATACAAGCTGGGATAAGAATAGATTTGTAGTTTGTGACATGGATTATGTGCCCTTGATGACTGACCTTAAGCTTATTGGATAAAAGAAAATCATATTTCATCATATATCATGTATTGCCTCATAGCTGAACAGAAAAAAAAATAATAAAAACAGTGATCAGTACAAGCAAATGTTTAAAAACATAAAGATATATTTAGTCTTTTTTCTGAGCACTTTCATAAACTGGTAATTTGGGGTGGGGGTAGGAGAAACTGAACTATTACGAACACGTATTTAAAATTTAAGAAAAATTTTTTAAGAAGAATGCTATGAATTATGTTTCTAGTACGTAATAAGTAGTGAATTGTTCAGAATTATACTTTTAAATAAATATTTCTATTATTGTATTTTGTATTATAGTCCCGCCAAAAGAGAGCGAAAATGAGAAGGTGGCCACCACAGTAAGCAGCTCTGCAAGACTGGCATGTATAGGTGAAGGCTATCCCCTCCCCTTGTTTTCATGGAAGAGAAACAATGCTGAAATATCATCTGGAGGGAGACTTACCATCTATCCATCAAAAACTATAAGTGTGACATCATCAGAAAGTGTTCTTCAAATCGATAGAATTGTCAGTCAAGATTTCGGTGATTATACATGTGAAATGAGCAATCAGTTTGGAAAGACAACTAAAAACCTCACATTGATGGTTACTAGTAAGTCATATATTATATATACATACTGTAAGGTGACCCTATCTCACCAATCTTGTCAATCAACTATTTTCTTAAGAATATCCCACATGTTTCCTGCCAATATTGACATACCTGTTACTTGATTTGTAAAGAATCTAAAATAAATACTTTTCTGTAATGAAAAAATATGATTGGCGAGATGGAGTCACCAGTCAGTAAACATAATTTTTTTTTGTTTTTCGGAACATTCTGGTAGATTATCTTTCCTATCAGCAAATTTGAAAAGGGAGATAATTTGATAATGGGAGACAATTCTTTCATTTTTAGCATGACAGATAACTCTGTCAGTTATCTGTTACAACAAGAAAGTGATAGTACCAAATTACTACTAAATTTATCTGTGGTTTGTCATATGTGATTGTTAATTTTAAATAAATTATTTGACTCGTGAAACATCACTTGAAGTTGTGCTCTCAGTAGATTTTGCATATTCTGCTCATGTAGTGCTCGAGGCTTGTCACGTCAAAATAGAATTTGCTCATGTAGTTTGCAACAAAATTTTATTTTAAGATGAAGTGTGCTTTTGTTGGGTGCAATGGATTATATTGTAAATATCATTCATTGAACCAATATTACCAGTGTGCTAGTTCATTTTGTTAATTGATACTAATATTTGCGATATTGCAAATCCTCCTATGAAGTCGTGTAATTTTTGTAACATATGATATACACATATTTTGAGGTGTGTGCTACTTAGGAGTGCTAGATCAGTGCTGTGTAAAATTCCATTGTTTCCCATATAAAATGCACATATATCATTAAACAAAGGGCAAACAGTATTTTACATAGCCCTTCATTATTAGTTTAAACATTACTAGAAGTCATATTTTGTGTATTGCTATATGAACTTTTAGGCATAGTTGCATGCATATAAGTGTTTTGTATATATGTGAACACTCCATACCTATCCTACCATTTCTTCTGCTTATTATATGAATATGCTTGTTTTTTTTTCAATGCTTTTCTGTCATATTTGTTAAATTGGCATGAAATTACCTCCCTTTGCAAACTGTCTGTATTGTAAATGTTACTTTTCTGTACTCACAAGGTTCATAAAACTCAACTTTGCATTTCACATGACTAAATTTTGATTAGACAGAAACGTTTTGAATTTTCCGAACCGTTACTTTATCGGACTAGAACGTTTTTCGGCAAGTTACACCAATTTTAATGTTTCTGGTGAGTACCATCTTTTCATTTGATTGTATGTAAAAATTTGACCTTTTAAAATTTTAAACAAGTGAAGGTAATTTTTGCATCTAATTAAATGTAAATATTGTTTTTACATTTAAATAAATTGGGGTGATGGGTTCCTATTTTGTACGCTTAATTACCATTATAACATAGTAAATAAAAACACTCCAAACATAAATTGATTCACCTCATTTTAATATTTCAAATTATGTAAGCATACTTTTTCTTATTTCCATCTCAGGCAAACCAGAACCGCCAACAAGCCTTTCTTGTCCTGGAAAACTTTGGGATCGGCTCAGGCTTCGGTGGGTTCCAGGATTCAATGGCGGATCAAGTCAAACATTTAGGATTATGTATAGAAGTAATCCTCCAACAACAGGTTACCAGACTGCAGGAGTTACCCCAGAAAATGTTACAGAATACACTGTAACCAGTAAGTTTTCTTACTTCAGTACATGTCAGAGTTATCTTTCTTTGAAGTTAATTAAAAATTATATGGGATATTCTCTCCCATATAATTTTTGGTCTGAATTTCAAATACTGTTCCACAAAATACTAAAAAGTTTTTAGTTTTTTTTTTTATGGCATATTGACCATTGACGACGCACAGCTTCTGACTAATTTTTAATTAAAAGACCTTGCAAAAACTAAATAAATACAAGAAGTAAATTAGCATTTTTAATAGATTTGGAAAAACAAATAAAAAACGTATCTGATTTTATGGAATTTCAACATTTTATTTCTTTTTCAGATCTTTTTCCTAATACTGCATATGAATTCCAAGTCTATGGATCTAATGATTTAGGTGACGGAGATTTGTCCCAACCAATAACAATGACTACTGATGGTGAGTTATCTCCCTTTGCAGACTAATGATTGCAATCTATCCATTTTGGATTAAGCTTATGCTGTTCCATATAAACATAGGGAAGGTACTTTGGACATAGGTTGATCATTTTTTTCTAATGTATTTACATAAGGACACTCTAGCATTTCAAGTGTGTTACCTCTGTGTCCTGAACTAGGATTTAATTTGATGTTTTTTTCATTTTGATATGAATGAACTGTGATAGTACAAAAAATAAATTTCTGCTTATGTGAAGCCTTTTTTGGAGTCTTACTCTTATCTAAATTTTAAACAAATTATTTTTCATCTTTCAGCTTTGACATTCCCAGTCATCAAGGAAACACCTGAATATTCGGCAGACAACAAAGAATTAGTCTTAAACCTCAGTATAAACAATACCTACTGTCTCAAGGTCAAGGTCAGTACAAACGGCGGACAGTCCTGGCTGACGTACACAAATAATGACCTTGAATGTTTTGATGCCAATGTGGGCATGATGATCATTCCAACAGAGGGTATCAACAGAATGAACGTGTCTCTTTGTCTCATAACTAGAACAGAGGTCTGTGGCGATCCTGTATCCGTAAAAATAAGTAAGTTAAAATAAAGTGATCTGGGGATGTGACCGAAAAAAAATATTTATGTGATTAAATTTTCTCGACTTATTTTATTCTACATTATTGCATATTTTTGTCCTTTAAAACTATTTGACATTTAGTTGTTGCAATACAATTACATCAAGGATGGAATGTAGATAATTGCAGTATTTCAATGATGAAATGTTGATTATTGCAATACATCAAGGATGGACTAAAGATTATTGCAATGCATCAATGATGGACTAGATTATTGCAGTACATCAATGATGGACTAGATTGTTGCAGTACATCAGTGATGGACTGTAGATTATTGCAATACATCAAGGATGGACTGTAGATTATTGCAGTACATCAAGGATAGACTGTAGATTATTGCAGTACATCAAGGATTGACTGTAGATTATTGCAGTACATCAAGGATTGACTGTAGATTATTGCAGTACATCAAGGATGGACTAGATTATTGCAATACATCAAGGATGGACTGTAGATTATTGCAATACATCAAGGATGGACTGTAGATTATTGCAATACATCAATGATGAAATGTAGATTATTGCAGTACATCAAGGATAGACTGTAGATTATTGCAGTACATCAAGGATAGACTGTAGATTATTGCAGTACATCAAGGATAGACTGTAGATTATTGCAGTACATCAAGGATAGACTGTAGATTATTGCAGTACATCAAGGATAGACTGTAGATTATTGCAATAATGTGATTGGCTGTGTATAATAGGCCTTGATGTATTATACACTTCAAAGTCCATACTCTTTACACAAGTGATTAAATTCACCTATTTAACTTCCTGTGTATAATAATCAGCCAGAAAAGTGAGTGTTATGCATGACTGATTACAATATGCAAATCAGAAAATTTGATGAAGATGTGAAATAACTCAAAATTGTCACCAGAAATCAGATTGAGCTTCTCTTACATGAGAATATTGCACAACATTTACAATTTTTTTTTAATTTTTGAATCTCTTGTTTTCACAAATCTTATTTTCAGATAAATAAAAGTTTTGAGCACTGTTATTGATATTAGACAGAAATAAATTTTCATTTTTCATTTGTTTCAACAACTCACCGGTTTCTACCTAAGAAACAATGAAGCTTGCCGGCATTTTATTTACTGATTCGGTATATCCCATTGAACAGAATGTGATGTTGCTTTGTGCATGTTCTTTGCTTGGTTTGCATGTTGTTATGTAATTGACATGCGATAATAATATTCTGCATGCTGTGAACAATACTTCTGTGAAAAAAAAACTTCATTTTCATTGCTAGGTCTTTTAAAACTTGGGAACTGCACGTTGACAATTTATTTGTAACTTTTATTGTTAGACATCATGTAATTACAAGATGGCAGACAGAAGTAGTTTGCATTCTATTAACATTTTAAACTTATTAAGCATGCTAAAAGCTGAAATGGGGAACAATATTATATCTTGCTGAAATTAAACTTTTCTATATAATTGATAAAATATCTGCATTGAAGTAAATTGATCTTCTTAAGGTATACTTGAAGAAGTTTTATCCTAGTTGCAAATAAATAAAATTGTTGCTATATAAATTGGGTAGACTTCTAGTGGTTTCGCACAAAAATGTGTTCATATACATTGGTTGTGGTAATTTAGAAGGGAAATAACCCAAATATTAAAATCAAATGGGAGATTACTCTAACTGCACTAAAAGAAAAACACTTCTGGGAAAGTTTGATTGGTATTTTATTCTTACAGAAACATTCAGTTTAAATCCTTAGATGTTTGTGTTTAAAATTAATTGAAAAACATGCCAATTGCAAAAACTTTCTGAAATGTTATTTTGTAATAAAAACAGCTGATTATTGACAGCCATTCAAGAGCACCAGTGTCTGTGGTATAAAGGAATATTCACTCTTCAGCAATTTTTATAAAGAATTATTAATACTTCCCGGAAGTACAGCTTAATGAATGTTCTGTTAAAACAATGTGGATACTGTCAAGATATGAATTTTAACTATAATTTATAACATCTCCCCTGCAGTAGCAGAAGTCAACACAGTTAGTTATAAAACGAATTGAAATATATTCATTTCTTTGAAGTTAGAATATTTGATTGAAATCTACTACAATTTTTTTCCATTGTAAGAATATTTTATCTATGATTGAAATCTGCTGAAATTGTTTTTTATAATCTTGATTAAATTTGTATTTTAACAAATCCACTGTCCATTACAAAGTATTGGCTGATATTTAGTTTAAATAGAGAGTCAGAAGTTATTCAATTCAAAGAATGTTTAAATAATTTGTTTTGATGGTTTTCTGGAAGATAGCAATATATGTTTCCAAAAGTTGAATAAGCCTTACACAAGTCAAAAGTGTTCATAATAGCTTTCTTGAAGCATGTTTTGAACCACTCCACACCCCCATAAACCCCAAACAGGTAGAAACAGTTGGTAGTTGTCAAACCTTGAAAGAGAAATGTTGGTTATCCTGTTACATGGAATAAAAGATTCTCATATTACCACAGATCTCTAAAATAAACTAAAAATTGACAAGTAGGCATTAAATACCAATTGTATCAAATATTTTTGTAACTTGTGAATCAAAATAATGATAGCAGATATCCCAAAATCAGCTGGGTTTTTTATCCACTTCCAGGTCAGAATGAAACATCCGCTAAAGACGTGACCATGAATTTCTTAATGAAAATTACATGAAAGGTTATTTAGAGCATTTAATATTTAACAGTGTTCAAGAAAAGATAAGTCTGAATAAAATATTGGAAATCAATATTGTAGGTAAATCCTGACAATGTTACCAGGATGAAATATGACGAGATAACAATTATTAGCACAAGAAAACAAAGTCTTGTTGTTTTCAATTATGACCTTGACATGTTTATGTTTTTTGCAATAATTGAAACATTTTCCAATATATTTTATGAATGATGGCTTTATTTGTGTGACTGTAGTTAGTAGGCACAAAAATTTCATCCTGACTGTGGAATACAACCATAAAAGTAAAAGGATTTTTGGCTCTTTGTTATTTTGTAATTTTTTTTGCATTTGAATGTGAACTGATAATAAACAAAACAAAGTTATTTTAAGGATTGCTAGTTGTCATCATGATGGTTAGGGATTGTCACGTGTACTTCGCTTCCCTCCGACAGAAAATGGATGCCAGTATTGTAGCTTATTTGAGGTTTTGTGCCCTTGAGCAATTTTTAAGCTATAGTATGGTGTCCAATTTTTTACTAGGTAAAGAAGATGGTGTACCCTCTGAGAACCCCTGACGTTTGGACTATGTTGATCATGATACAGTTGCAATATTGCTGAAAATATTGTGAAAAATCCAACAAACATGAAGTAACTTTTGTTACGACTAGCCATGCCACGAGTACACATGTTTGCATATGTTCTTTGACCCCAGACAAATGTTTCCTTACTGTCACAAAGGTGTTAGACTGTCAATGCTGACACATGTTACCTAACTAATATTCACATTTCTTATGAATATGAAAAATGATTTTGTCATCAGAAGATAGGATTGCATGACAGGAAATAGAGATTTAAGATAAGGCACAATAAATTTTTAAGTGTTTAAGGAAGTAGAGAGGCTATTTTAGATGTGTTGAGCCGATTTTATTTTCGTTTAATTGATAACCAATTGATAGTGTCCCTGTTCAAAGGAAGTGGTTTACCTGTATTGCACACACCTTCTATTGTGCCCATCTTTTAATCTGATCAACCGTAAGCTTTTCGGCTCAATGGCAACATCCGCGATTTAAATTTTAGTCCATTGTCCGATGTGGACGACGTTTCAATAAAGTTAGATGAATCATGTGGCGATTCAAGCAATTTTATTTAGACTATTTCTTTACCAAGGTGGAAGTCACTTTGAGTTGTGTGTCGTCTGCTGCAATGGATTTCAAAGTATTTGTGTACTGAAATGGTCAATCTGCTCTAGCATCATGTGGGGTCTTAAATTAGTAAACAACTTGGTATCTCATTTTCAACAGCCTTTAATCTTTCAGTCCTATCCACCATATTTTGGGTGGTTAATAGTTATGGCTAAATGAAGCTTGTATTTAGAGACTTCAATCATAACTTTCTAGCTTAAGTTCTTAGTCATTTATACAAGAACATGTGAATACCTTTGTTTGGTGTTGTGTCTTTAGTTAGTCAGTATGTTTTTAATAAGAAAACAAAATGTCTTAGCATGATGTTCTGAGACAGGGCTTTTATTGTTTTGGGGGATGAAGTATTAAAATATTACCCTGTGCCAGCTTATCAGGGGAAATATCATGATTATTGTCGACCACTGTAATGTGGAATGGGGAACATAGAAATGCAGAGCATTTATATTATCTTGGAAATATTGTTATTATTGTCACCTGCTGTAATGTGGAATGCGGGTCGTAGCATGTGGGTCATAGAAATGCAAGGCATTTGGAATATCAGGGAAATATTGTGCTTCTTACAAGTGTATGAACTAAATATATTTCTAAAAGCAGGAAAAGTTACATTATGGTGCAATAAAAATTGAATGTAAAGTGATGCTTCTGTGATAAAAAATACAACTTGAAACCAGATGGCATAAGGCATACAATTTCCTTATCTCCCATTTTTCCCTGGCTAATTACTATACGATATTAGTGAATATTACCTTCTTTTCAAAAGTACAATTATTTCAGATTTTATTCAGTACTTGTATTTATTGTTAACAAATTTTGTTTTGGGGCTTTTTTGGAAGGGGGAAGGGGGGTTGTTGTTAAAAATGGAAAAATGGAGCCAATTGTGGAGTCTGACACCAAGTGATTGTAAAATTTAAGCTGTTCACTAATTGTTCAGTTAAATGCATTTGATGAATAATTGAGGCAGGATTACATGTCTGTTTCACATGTGTCACAATATTGATTTTCATATTAAGATACAAATATCATTTAGCTAAGATCACATCATAATAGTCTGAAATGGAAAATATGACAAATCGAAAAATTTTGTCATATTGATCAATGTTTAATTCCAATTTTTTATTCATTCTGGTTCTGCTGGAATTCATTTATTTATAGTAAGATTTTATGTGGATTTTTTTTTTAATTTTCATTTATAATATTTTGATTTTTTATTTCCTGATAATTAATTATTGAAATTCTTGCTCACATTGATACAATTTTTTTTACCCCCTTTGGGACCCCACTGAAGACATGATTTGTTGATTTAATCTGAAATAGACAGATGGCCAAAAGGCATGAGAATATTACTTCTAGGATTGTATAAATATTTATTTTACCTGCTGTTTACATGTAGTCAATTTCTGTTTTGGTATATGGATCTCTCTAGTTTACTAAACCTGGGGGAGGGGCTGTAAACTAACCCATTGTGTAAATATAACACAGGTGATGTATGTGTCTCTTCTGATGTGGTGTTTATTGTCTAATTTTTTGGAAAAATATCTGTTTTTTATGTTTACAAATTCCCATTTCAATCATAATAAAGATTTGAATCTTTTTAGGCACATAATTAGAAATTAGACAAAAAAATTTTCTGGAGGACAGGAAAGGGTTCAATATTTTAATATATTTTTAAAAGAATATATTTACTCAATTTGTGAAGATTTTTGCAACTTGAATCTAGTTCTGAAAAATAAAATTTAAATAAAAAACAAATATAAACAATTCTTTCTTATCACATAGTAAAGAATTAAGGGGTCGTCCATAATTGTCAACCAATTTCACTTTTTGAGACCCCCCACCCCCATCAAAAAGTGTACATCAACCATTAAACTAATATAAAAACCAAACTCCACGGAAAGGAAAAATTTTTTAAAAAAGTGTACGCAAAAATGAAATATTTAACCCCCTCCTTCAAGTGTGCGGTTTGCACACTTATGAAAATGGTTGACAATTATGGACGACCCCTAACATGTCTGTTTATTTTTGGGCTGGTATAATGCCGCTATTGTGTACTAAATTTTAATAGAACTGATGATTTAAGTTAATTGTCCTTAAAAAATAACAAAATGTCAGTGAAAATGTTGTCTTTATTCTCCCTAAGTTAGGCCCCTTATATTGAGAAAAGGGGAAACATCCCTTATTGTAATATGACAGTCTAGTTCCTATCAAATTATAGCCACTTATTTATTCCAAACAAAGAATGACAATGTGCTACCTGTTTTAAATTTAATTAAAATTCTTACCCCTTATTTAATCATGAACTCATCTTTAACTACTTAATTGAATTAACTTTAGAAGAGTCTATTGTCCTTGCCAGGGTTGAAAGGTTATACCTGTGTTGATTGGGTAGCTTTCACTCAACCATGAAGTAAATCCAGGTCACCTGTGTATGTCAACTTGTTGTTTAATGGAAGTGAAATACTTGCTGAAATTTGATGAAATCAAATTACCTGCTGTGTATTAATGCTCTTTTGTGTATTGGATTAATTAGTTTTGACATTAATTGGTGATAGATAACAACACCTTTTGCCAAGTTGATTACAACAAGCTGTGTGCAAAACCTTAACATCCATGTTGATTTCATTTCTGAAACAGACAGCCAAGGGGAAATACATTGTAGTAGTTCATTTCAAGTGATAATATTTCGACATATATTGGATCCTTTCACCGTTATTACATCTTGACATTTAGGATTTTAATGAAATTTACACAGGATACTTGTTTTAAGAGGTGATTTAGGTATCAAGTATGCAGATTTATTGCACTTTGTCAGACTTTTTGTTTAAAACAAATATCAGATGAAGTCCATTTTGTTATAATTATTGGAGATTGTACCACTGATAAATTCTACAGAAGTTACTAAATAATTCATATTCTACCTACAGAATGTCAGGTAAGATGGTCTTAGATCAATACAAAATTTTTTAATGTTCATGATGTTGCATAAAAAATTTATTCAGTGTTGAGCCATTTGACATTTTTACCTTTCCCATGTGATTTTTAATATTAGTCATAAAGCTAAGATATTAATGTTATGAACATGTACAGATAGCTTTGCTGTAAATTCTCAGTTTTGCTAAATGCCATCGTAATAATGTCCCAAAACTATCAGTAAATGTAAACACGACTGCCATGTTTCCAAAATTCCTGTTGAAGATCAAGTTTCTTAACAGTTAATCCAGCTTCCTCTTCCAATACTGGACACCACATTTTGTTGAAAGTGGCATTCAACACCAACAAGCAAACATTTGTTCCTCTCAACACAGAGTACATTTTCATGGTTTGTTTCTACCCATGAATCCAAAAAATTGTTACATGTGCTTACTATAAACTTCTTGTTGTGTCCAAATGACTTGTAATTAACCATTCTTGTCACTCAGAGAGTCTATATCTGAATGTTGATGATATATATAATATATTTGGATGTAGTTTTTACATGCAAGAGGGGATATAAAAGCCATCTATGTTAAAATTTTTAATTAATGTTTCTTTTATTAAGTTTTTAAGATATTAAGACCTACTAAGTCTCTTTACATTACTCCTGAGTTACATGTACAATACATCTATAGACATGGAATGAAACTACAGGATTACATGTACATTGTGGGTGTAACATGCCTCATACATGCAGCATGTCCAGTAGTCCAGTTACAAAATAATGTATACACATTTAGACTCCATTTTGTTATTACATGTATATCCACATTTAATTGGCATATTTGTTGGATTTAGGGATCAATAAAATGATTATCAGATGGATAATCCTACCAGAAGAATGTCAGAAAATTGTGAGATCATTAAATCATAATCTGAAATGTAACAACACGTTATATAACATCTTCCTTGGTGACAATGGAGTCTATTTCATTTTCTAAGGATAAGCTTAAATTTCTGGGCTTAATCTTTCACAGATGGATAAATATTTTGTATGTCATGCATTATTACTTAATTGTTATAAAAGCATTGGAGTTAATTATTCTTGAAGATAACTAGAAAACACTTAATTATTTTCTTCCAATGTCATATATTATAAATGTCACATTACAGATATATCAGAAATTGTGTACGTTTTGCAATTGCTTTATGTAATTTCAAGTAAATCATTTTTAATATGTAAGATTGCATTGGAAGACAAATAGCCAAGGGATATTTTGGTTTGGACACAGCATTATGTTTCCACGATCAAATTCTTCTTTCAAGATGGCTATCTTCAACACTGATGACTGCAGATAGTGAAGAAAAACATTTAACCTGTTATTTTTGGCTCCTAGCTATTTGTCTCCTGAAATAGATAGCTTTCAAAGACTGTATATGACTCATTGGGTTTGTGTAAATGCTGAGTAACTCAGTAACTATATTTCCTTCATAGCATCATTTTCCAATATTAGGATATTCAGTCATAATAAAAGTTTAAAAACAAATTGGTAGATTAGATTCCTTCTTAATCTGTGTATATAGAATTTCAAATTAAGAGAATGAAACTTACAACTTTTAATGTCTGTTTTGTTGCATGTTCTTGACATTGGACAGCACAAATCTTGTTTTTAGAAGGTTTGACCAAATAATGGCATGAATGAGATGGTTTTAAATGATTTGAATTGTAGCACACAAGGAAACCGTGTTCTAACTAAAATGAGCTAAATTATTTTCTTTGTCTTTGGTCAACCTACATATATTTTCTTTACAGTATTTCTCTTTTTTTTAGTTTTCACCTGTCTGTCATGTACATGTATGTTTCTAGTCACATGTTTTGACCACCTGAATATTTCAATTTCTTTATGGTGACTTGGTATCTAGATCCATACTTCCCTATTTTTTTAAAACAAATGTGGGTCACTTTTGGTTAATTTTTACTCCACTTTTAAGTTTTAGAAAAAAATTTAAAATCATTTAATAGACATCTTGACTACATACGATATATATTTGTACAAGAAACCAGTAAAAAGGCTGTTTTAATATCATTTTAAATTTTAATCAAGGCATCTTAATTGATAAAATCCAAAAGAAAACAAGAGTTTTTACATTATAAGCCTTATCAAGCACAGAGGACCCTTGTGTGTAAGTAGTCATCAAGTGTACTTAGATATTATCTTATCCGAAATGAAAGGGGGTTCACAAGTGGCTGGACACGGGAATGTAAATATTGACCGCCACAAATGCCTCGGGTACTAGCTAAAAACTATCACTTTTCATTTTAAATCTGATAACAAATTGTGTAGCTACAATGATGAATATTTTGAATGATGTGAATTTTTATCAAAATCGGCAAACAAATCAGAGATAGGGGAGAAAGTTTAATTAGTTGTGACTCTCCATGTTGTTCAGATCCATTTATTTTTGTAGGTCGAGAATGGAAAACTTATCAACACTGTTTGGGGGTACTCAGACAGTTTTCATTTTCATGGTTACTATGGCAACTTCTAATTGAAGTGAATTTTAATCAAATTGAATAAATATAACACAAATTCAATTTATTTGAAATTTTAACCTTTTGCTAGTTGCAGTTGTCTAACTGGTACTTCTTTCTATTAGCAGTGTTTGGTATGAACAGGAAAACAGAAAATATTTTTTAAACGCCTTTATTATATTCAATCATTTTTAAGAGGCTTCATTTGTACCTCCATGTTGTCAAGTTTTCTAAGTGTCTGTTACCAAGTTAATTTCAGTAATTGGTGTATAGGAATCATTAGGACTTCAGCTGTCTCAAGTTCTTCTGAGAATATGCCAATTACTGGTGTTGATTTCAGCAGTAAAACTGAAGAATTTCTTTTAATAGAACAAACTAGTTAGAACTAGGACATGTCTGATAAAGAAATGAGACAGAGAATTAGGTGTTCCATGTTATTGTACATGCCATCCATGTTGCATTACATGTAAATTACATGAAATGTACATTGGGCTTCATTACAGAACTTTACATTACTGTACGTAATCTTACTTTAACTTACATTTACTTCACTCTTACATCTAATAAAAAATCAACTATGGCCTGCTGATCTGACTTTGTGTTTGGAGGAGGATAATTTAAATAACCTTCAATCAGTTCATTTTCCATAGTGATAGAATACCTTAATTTACATAGAATGTACATGTATGCTTGCAATGTTTTGGACACAATTGTCCTAACCCAGGGAGTCTTAAACGAAGCATTCTTTGAATTTTTCAAAACTTTGCTATTTGCTGAACTAGAAGAATACATGAATGAAGACTTGTACAGAAACAAAACTCAAGTACATGCATTTATCTATATATCGAACAACGGTTGCTTAAATAGAGCTAAAAGTGGCACTCAAACATCAAATATCAATCTTGTTTTGATATTTCACAAAATTGAAATTCAATAAATGAGGACAAGAATTCTTATTCATTCAAAGGATATGATTTCAATACACCAGTGAGAGTGTCAGCTCATTTCAATAGTAAAAATGTACTTTTCAGTCGATTTCATTGTTCAAGAAATAGACGTTGGTTCTTTCACCTAATGTAAACAATAACAGAATGAAACTACAGACAGATTTCTATATAATATTTCATTTCTATTGTTCTGGGTTTTATTGTTTAATGCTGATTTGTAAGTTGTTTTGCACTTTTTATGAGAAGAAAGTTTCTAACAAATGATGTAATTTTGGTTTACAGTAGAATAAATGTGATTTAGAGCTGCTTTTGTTGGGATCTTTATTTTTTCACTTTTTTTTTTGTGTCCTGTGTTTTAATTCTTACACGAGTGCCTACTGGAAATGAGAAACAAAAATTTTAACGTTTGTCACAAATTTCATTTAAAATTTAGAAAATCATAAATATATAATTAAATGTAATTAAAACTTAAAATATCATAAATATAGCTTCTTAATGTAACAATTACAAAGTTGGTAGTTTATTTCTTCTCTTTTATATTTGTCCTCATAAATAATTTTTACAACCTCGATTTTGTACCTTTTAAAGTCACACTGAACCAGATAAAGATCTTCAGGTAAAACGTTAGTCATTGCCAAACTGTTTGAACATGAACGTGTAATTATATACAAATCTGGGTAAAACTTTGTTCGTAAGGTCGAGGTTTTAATAAATCCCCTTTTGACAATTTAAAGTCCACTTTGTTGTAAAGAAAAAACATCAACAAACGACATAACAATGGGTATATCACAATAAACGTCTTACGATATCGTACTTTAAAATAGAACGTATATACGATATTATTCTGAGATGTATACTGTTCGCTCAGGCATGAAGTTTCATACTTATTGTATGTGATGGGATTATTTCTTTTTAATTTGTACAATATTAAATGTTCTGTCACCAGACCTAACCACCTTGTATCGATTCCTGTTAAAATCTGATCTAATGTTGATGCATTGAAGATGTATATTTCAATTTAAATTTCCATTATGAAACTGACATTCAATTAATTGTAAATGTTTTCACTCAGTAAAAATATATAATATCCCACGATCTTGCCAGAGAAATGTTACGAAAACATATTGTATGACAAACCTAATGTTTTTGTGAAAGTTATTTAAGAAACATCCATGGCTTTATGTGGGATAATACATGAAGCAACACAGCTTTATAATGTATACCAGTATATTAAAGCAGTTGACATATGTTTGTAAATAGGCATGTGTTTTGGGCAGATGCACTACTTTAGTTTTTCAACATAAGGGGGGATTCAGAGACGAAAAGAGAGGCAAGGGTGTTCCAGCATAAATTCAACAAATATTTCTTCATGGTGAAATGGTGAAATGATGAAAACGTTCTAAAAACCCAGCTTATGTTAACATACATGTAAATTATATTTTCTAATCAGCACCACCTGTCATGTGTGCGACAATGCATTATTTTCTATATTCAATTTGTCTAATTATTTTTTTGTACAATGGTGTTTTTCAGTATCAATTAATTTCATCGATTCTGGGTGTGAGCTGAAATGAATAAGCTGTGCATGAAATGAACAACTCCCTTAAGATTTGTATCTTGTATATTTTTAGTGATTTTATTACTGACATGTAAAGATGAAAAACATTGTTGTTTTTGAGTCACTTATCTGGAAATCTTTCTAACTATAGAAATATAAATGCATGTGATTGACAGGAATAGCCAGTATCTATATCTGTTTAGGTACATATTTTATGAATATGTGCACCCAATTCTCATGTTTTGTACCTAATCTTTGTTTTAGAAGTGAAACAAATATTTTAAAATATGAGAATATTTTGAAAGATGTCAACATTATGACTTTTTTTGAATTGTAATCATAGGCCTCTGTGGCGGAGTGTTTAAGGTAGTTCATCTACTATTGATCATGTGGTCTGTCAACACTGTGGTTGCCGGTTCTAGTCTCACTGCGGGCAGGGTGCGCTCGACTCAGGCTTACTTAGCAAGAATTGACAGTTTTCCTACCCATAAAAACTAGACGCCATTAGATGTACAAAATTACACTACAAATCTTAATTCTTTTCTTTATGACAAATGAACATTGATACTTCCGTTGACAAGATGACTGTTGTTGCTGTGGAATAGTTATGTCACTTTCTTCTGAGTAAAAAAAGCCATGGGGGATTATTCAGCAAAAAGAATGATTTATTTCTGTATATATTTTTATATTCCCGCAGCGTGACAATCCTTGTATCTTGGATTTTGCCATTTTATGGTTGTCGGACAATAAACCAAGGTGTTAAGCTATAACCAATATGTATAAGTGAATTATTACGACCGTGTAATGAAAAGGTCTTGACATTTTATGACTTACCATGTATGGATATTAGTATTGTCATATTTTTATTTGGATGGCTTATCATTGGGTTTTATTGTGTAATGGTAAAAGTTGGGGGACCGCAACAGGATAGGATAAATAATTAAAAAAATTTGAAATGTACTTGGAACTGACACCCCAGATTCTTCTCTTGATAAATTAGACTGAATCTTATTAGATTCTACTTTGTCTCCTTGTTCGCAAGCTTTTACATGACTCGGAATGAATCTCATTATATTCCAAAAAAAGGAAGGTACCAACTGCCAGTAATAATTGGGATTTGACCCAGTGTTGTTTGGAAAGAAATGTGACCAAAGAATATAGTAGGCTGTATCATGCAGTACAGGCCATGTTGACAATATAATGTTTTTCCCCTAAGCCTGCCTAACAATATACCCTGCTATCAACAGATAATAACAAGAAAAATTTTCAAATGTTTAATTGTCAGAAAGAGTATGGTGCCTTCACTATAAGCATTTAGCATGGTTTACTCCCTTTCTCTTGGTGGAGTGCTTTCAGGTGATTTACATGTATATAAGACACTCTGGGCGGTAACTACCATTGAGACAGAGCTACTGCTTCTAGGTTTACAACCAAAAAAATAATAAAGTGTGTATTTTACTTTGAAAAATCAAATATATCATGTATTACACAAAGAATCAACCACAAAGGAAATACTCCCTAAACTGTTTTAATTCAACAATGTTAATATTGTGTAGTTTTATGTTGATTTTTGCTAAATTTTCTTCCCGCAGCCCCTGAAACCCCCTCCCCACCCACTTCTTGGCGGCATCAAGGCCCTGCCTCCTCTATTTTTTTACCCTACTTATGGACCTGTAATGTTGTGTTTAGAACTAACACTGACTTATTTTTATAAAGTCACAAACTGTTGGTAAAGCTGATTAATTTAAGAAACTCAAATAAATGGCTTCATGGCTTTTGGACCAAACTTTGCTATTAAACATTCCTTTAATGCATTTTACAGAATCAGAACATCCAAAATGGGAGAGGCAGGAGGAGGATGCCTGTAATTCCTGGAATAAGTTTCTGAATTCTTTCCCCATTCTTCTGTCATTGTTAATGACAGTGCACAAAGAAAAGCATGGTCTGATGATGTTGTAAACAAGAAAATGTGTATTGGGTTATTCTGCCAGTAACTGGTAAACACATGATGACCCAGATGTATCTCCCTGCTGTGTTTATAATTACCAGACATGTGTTAAACATGGAGGCTCCATAAAGGTTGTGACTTGAAAATGTTAATTGATGTACAATCCTTTTAATTAACTTTAAATTTTGGGAATAATTGTCAGAAATTGCATGTATATATACAATTAGATGTCATACTAGTTTTCTAGAACATCTTTCGTTTGTACCCCAATACCTGAAGACTAGGCCAGAAAAAGTAGCTGGTGGGTTACAAGCACATGCCGAGTAAATAACCATATTATATATTAGTATAAAGAGGTGATAAACTGAACCTCACTGTTCAAGACTGAACAATATATACCACCAAAAAATATTAATGGGAAACGAATGACAGAGAGGTCAAACATAAAGGCATAAACTCCTGGAAGGGTCATATAAAACATTACGAGATGGGGCTGATCTCATCCCCCCCCCCTTTTTTTTTCATAGATCTGTATTAGTGGTTTATGAATAATGTTTATAAACATATGTAAACAAGTTTGTGATCCGAAGCTTGTCCCAGGTGTGGTGAAAGCCCCTCCCAGCAAGTAATATAGAAATAGTGTATTTTTAATCTCCTACACTCTTTATAACAGCGATCGTAGACAGTTTTTGGCCTGTTTGAATTGTGTTAATTAATGCCATTTAACAGGTTTGTTGACACATTTGCTTTTCTCCATTCCTTGTTAATGAAGTTAACATTTTGTCATTCAAAATATTGACACAAGAGGTTTTCAATTAAATATGACAGGGGCTCAATAAATAAAAATATTTTGATTTTGTTTGCCTTAAGGTTAGACCTGTGCTCTTCTGAAAAACTGATTTATTGATTTTTTTTACCCTGTATGGATCCCCTGTAAAAATAACACATCATGCATGAACCATTTCATGTGAGAACCACATAGTTTTGTGAAAATGAATGTATCCCTAGTTTCTTATTGAAAAAAGATGTGTATGGAATTTTAACAAAATTAGAAATGGCATACAGCACCAAAAATTCTGAACCTGATATTGGTGAGTCTTAAAATTGACTTGGGTTTTTACAATTAATTCGGTGTTCTTTTTGTGCTGTTGATATTTAAAGTGTGTCCTTTGTGTTTGAAACCATGTGACAAGATGAAATTAACATTAACAAGCACTGTAAATATCATGGGTATAATTGACATTTTCATGTGTGTTTATGTAGATTATATCAGGATTTGTTAATATTAAAATGTTATTTTAGTAATGGTCATTAATTTCTCATATACAGTTTATATTTACTGTACTAGATTTTATTTGTTTGTTTGTTTGAATGTAAATAAGCAGCACTTTCAGCTATATCATGGCATTCAGTTTTTATTGGGGGAGAAAGCCTGGAGTACCCGAAGAAAATCCCCCCCCCCCCCCCCCCGACCTTCGGTAGTACTAGATTTGAGTTTTTATCTCTGTTAAAATGTACATGTGATTTCATAATTTTTTTTTATGTAATCCAAACATCATTATATAAAACTTAATTCCTTCTTTTTTTAATTGTGTAATCTGAAACATTTAATATTTTATGTATCTCTACACAGTTGCACTGATTTGTGTAGAATTTTTAACCTGAAAACTTTCCCATAATCAGATCTTGTTGTCAAGAAAATTGTCACCAGTTAATGTAGAAAATTGAGTGGGAATTTATTTCATACAAAGAATTCGTCAATTTCTGTAGCTATTCAAGTAATTACATTAGCAATTTTTTTCTTTTTTATCCAAGTTAATTGAAAAATTACACTTGCATAGAGTTTTATATACAAGTGACTAATCAAGCAGAAATGCATACTCAGTTCATATTACTAAGACGATTATTACCTGTCATAAAAAACTTTAATTTTATGATTAATATTGGACAAAAAATGTGAAATTTAAATAGAAGGAATACTGTTGTGTACAAATTACTTAAATAATTTCAAATTTGTCATACAAATTAGGCTATTTGATTGTAACTCTTGACTTCAACAAATAGTATTACTCCTATTGTCAAACCAAAAATTTACATTTTTTTTTAATTGAAACTACATGTTTTTTTTTATTGAAACATATTTTAACCTCTTTGAATTTTGTTTATGTGCCATTTTAATTGTCATAAAAAGGCCCCACACAAAATTTTAAGGTTTTAATGTATTTTTTGGTGATCATTAAAAAAAATTCAATTAAAATGGTTACACAAAAAAAATTCTATAACAGCTTCATATTGTTTTCTTGACAAAATCAATTTTTATAAACCAATAAATTGTTCCCCTATGGTGTCTCTTCCATTGTCTTGAACCAAATGATCTATTTTGGGCCCCAAGGTGTTCAAGGACCATCAATGGACAATTGTGGTGATTTATGGGGTCTGTAATTGATTTTTATGTCCTACCTTTTATGTGATTTATTATGTGATTTATTCAAACTTTAAATTTTACCACCCTGTCAAAAAACTATTAAAATTTGCTTAATTTTGCTATGTTCTGTTTTAGTAGAATTTATCTTATCTAAGCAGAGTTAAAATGAACATTTAAAAATTGGCTTTCCCTGGAAATGTTGATATTTTTTTTTATCATTTGAAAATAAAGTGGATGAAAGGCTATTCTTAAAAAAACATCAATTTTATGCCTGTAATAATTGCCATAAAAACTAAACTGAATAACCTGTTGCTCATGTTTATTTCTTTTTTACCTGAGGTCATTTGAGGCCTCGGTGGCTAAGTGGCTAAGGTAGTCAGTCACCTTCTATCTATCTGTAAAACCAGCATGTCAACACAAAGGCTCACTTCAGGTAGGGTGTATGTGCTCTGCGGAAGCTAAATTGATATAAGTTCCCAGTTCTCCTGTCCTTTGGCTCTAACCGGGTACTCTGGATTCCTCCCTTGATATAAACTGGTTGCCATGATACAGCTGAAGGCATTAATCCCCATTCAAACAAACCCAAACCTACAGCTATAAGATCAAATTTAAACATGCTAAGAATGAGCTGTGTTGGAAGCAATCAATACATCATTGGTATCAGCATTAATTAAATGTTCGTGGAACACTTCACATGATTCTAATTCTTTTGTAGTATCAACTGAACCCCCTTTTGTGGAATCCACTGAACCCCCCTTTTGTGGAATCAACTGAACCCCCCTTTTCTCCTTGTAGCAATTAAAAAAGATCAAAAAGATTTATTACATCATTTATTTTTAAATTGTGTATGATATACCAGTAATCATTATTGCTGTCAATTAATCTTTAATGTTTAGTGTAACAACATCCAGATCCATGGGAAAAGACCTATCTATGTAAACCAAAACATTTCATTTGACAAAGTATCTAGCCATTTACATTGTAATAGACAACTGTTATGTCTGAAAGGTACATCTCTACTCAACCATGACCAATAAAACTGATCTATTTCATATGGTTTATGTCAATTTATACCTCAAGTACATGTATTGTATGTATATTCTAAATGCTTAGGGCCATTGTAACAATTGTTAAAGGGGAGATAATTATGTTGGATGGTGGGAAAATTTAATATACATGCAGTATTACAGTTGATTTGACTCATTCTCAGTTAAAAATAAAATGAACACACAAGTCATTTTAGTCTTGTGGATTAAAAAAGCCTTTATCTGTCTTTTTAGCTGTAAACTTAACATATTTCTATATTTATGTATTACATTGTGGTAACTGAGACGGTTAGAGCGCACTATACTGTGCTCAGTAAACTATACTATTCAATATTTTAATTGACTAATATTGAGTTTTAAGTTGTGCTTCGATTTGATAAGACAAAAAACATATGTACCTAGAAATTAATATAAAATTAATATACACCCCTCTCTCCTCCCTTCCTCCCCCCTCACACACACAAATTTCTTAATGGTATGTCATCTATAATAGACAATATGAAAGGTGAAAAAGATCTTCAAAAAGTCACAAAATGTTATCAGACAAAGATTACTAACATACACTGTCTTGGCACTTGGTCAACTCTAAGGATAATAAACCTGAACAGAATACATGTAGGAGTCCATTCCTTTGTCCTGTCATTTAAACAATTATTTGTATAAAGCCTTTACAAAATCAAGTAGAAAATTGTGTATTCTAAAATAATTTTTAGATAATTTAAATAGAGTTTAATTTAAATTTGGTAATACAAACAAAGGCACACTTCAATAGGTCTGGCCTTTTATAAAAATGGATGAATTGATGTCAAACCATATTACGACATATATTCTCCTGTCATAAAGGGCCAGATTTTAATTCAGGTTTCTGAGGCAAGGTTGTAGTGAAACTGGTTCTTACTACATGAAGAACAAGGGTTATTTCTCAAAATGGACCAAAAAAGAACAAGAACAAAAGTATATATATATATTGCTATGACCCAATTGTTTGTTTTTTGTTTTGTTTGTAAATAATAAAGATAATGTAAACTTAATCAAACATTTATTCCTCTTGTTATTAATTAAGGTCAGAGCAGCACGCCAGATCTTACTGAAACTGAAGTTATTATCATTGGTTGTGTATGTGCAGCCATCTTGATAGCTTTATTAACAGTCTTGGTGTGCATCATAGTCCGAAGAAGGATGCAAGGTAAGAGTTGTCTTTCTTTGTATATGCATACCACACACAAAAAAAAACATTTTGTGCACATATTTATAATAGAAAAAAAAAAAACTGGCAACTGGCAAGTGAATGAAATTGTTATGCAAGCAAAATATTTTTAATTAAAAATAGTTTGAAATGTACATTTACTGACATTTACATGCAGAATAAAATACATTATTGACTATTAAAATTTATATGTTCACCCTTCAGTGTATGTCAGAATAATTTATTTCTTTTTTTCCTTTTCAGCAAAACAAATGCCACCACAAACGTAAGTGTACTGTTATATATTATTTTACTTTGTACAAAAATGAATTTGATTTATCGTGGTTAAGAATATGTATGACTAGTGAATGTGTAAAGACACAACACAGAAAAAACAAGACAATTAGAAAAAGTACCTGGTACCAGCAACAATGCAGATATTGCTCCTGCAAACTTAATAAAGAAGATTCATACACACAGTTAAACACAGAAATAAAGTAGTTTTAAATTTTCGCAAAAAAAGAATACACCTTTCAAACAGAAGTATAAAAGTTTGCAGCTGCTAAAGTCATACTTTCTGCATTACTAGGCGGCGTTCGGTACGGTTCTCAAGATACGACATGTACCAGACCGTGGCTATCGAATATTATATAAGGTATAAACGAAACCTGCACTAAAAACCATATATGCTTTCCTTTTTACATGTAGAACATTTTCTAGTATATAGTCAAATTATTGCTTTCAAAATTTTACATTAAGACATTTATATGTTACTTATTGATTTCGTCACCTTGTATATTTCAGGGTACTGAAATTGAAAAATTTGAAATAGATTCAACTTGATAAAGCATGCATTGGAATTGATTTCATTCAAACAAGGAATTAAAAAAACAGAGAATTTGTATTTATTTTAAAGTCAAACTAAGATTTTGTCTTATTCTGGTTTAATAAAAACCTTTGTTTTATATTTTCAAATAAATGGGAAAAAAGTGTTTTATTTTTAGTAAGGTGTAAATTATTTCTCAAAACATTGGAAGATAGTGCACAATATTGAAAAAAAACAAAATGAAGGGCTTTATCAACATGAATCATGATCAACAGAATATTGGTAGCCATATATCTAAGTCCAGATGTCCTCATCCATTGGGATTTGAACTGGACAATTTTCCCAGTAAAATCTTAATGATGGGAACATCTGCTATCTCTAATTTAGCAGTAAAATATCATTTGGTCCTAAATTAAAGAGAAATATTGTATTTGTAGACCAAATATCCTCGCAGCAAATGGACATGCCAACCCACCCCAGAAACCCCCGAGAGGTTTTGAAAACACAGGTATACAAGGATTAGATTTAGTTCAAACTCACGGACAGCATGCTGGTGTTTCGTATAATAAACCATCTTATTCTCATGACGATTGTGAGTAGTTGATAGACGCTTTTTCTATATTTAACCTAACTAACACAACTTGTAACACACACATACTAACAAATGCATTACTTTCCAGCACTAAAATTACTTTTATTGACTTTGCAAAACTGAGAAATGTCCAATTTCTAAAGTTTACTAAGGGGCTTGCTGTCTAAGTGGTTACCAAAACAGTAGTCATCTGACTTGTTAAAACTTTTGAAGATGATATAGCTGAAAATTGGATGAAATTAGTGTTCAAACAAACAAAACCAATCAATATTGTGTTGTGAAAATATGATGTAAATTGGTATAAGATGCAAGAACAAATTTGATCCTGAAACTTTTGGAGCTAACTTTTTTTGTTTTGTGAGAATAATACAGAAAAAAACATGTTTTTTTACACACCTTTGCATGCATATTGTCAAAAAATCAGTATGGTTTTGTGAAAACAATACTTAACAACAAGACTTTTTTTGTACACAATTTTTGCATGCATATAATGGTTCTGTGAAAATAATACTGACAAAACAAAACACAATTATGAGAGATTATTTTCAACTTTAATTTCTGTTCTAATTAGACTTAGATCTAGAACAGGTACACCACCATTGTAAGTACATCACGATGCCACTTGTTTTAGTCATACCAAATGCATGACTTTTCCAATAATTCATTTCAGATAAACCCAAAATGAAAAAGAACAGTTATTAATTTTTTTAAATAGAATAAATTATTGTCATTCACTGTCCAACACCATTTTAAAATACTTTATTTCTGAAAAAATATTTAATTTGTTACAAAGTTTATATTTTCTGCCACAACAATTAAGAGATTTTTTATTACATGGAACATTGTAACTAATATTACATGTCATTTTCAAATATTATAACTATTCCCCCCCCTTTCCCCAAAAGCTAAAAAACTATGTCCATAAATTCTCACACAAAACCCATGTAATTACACAAATATATTATACACTTATATACTGTACATGAATTGCCTGCAAATAATTCGCACATATATTCATATTAATAACCTTTATCTAGTTTGTCTTGATCTTAGTCATGCCAAAGTTTTATTATCTCTATTTTCTCTAATAATTTATTTTGATCTTTCTGGATGCTATTTTCCATCTCATGCTACTCGACTAAGATGGGTTGTTCTTAGTCGAGTACTGTGAGCATGCAATGACCTAAGCTCAATGTCATTAACTCATCATTAATTTTGCAAATGAAAATACGGATAAAAAGATTATATATGGTTTGTGTTATAAGAACCAGTAACTTTTGAACTATGAAAAACTAAAATTGCAACAACTACTTGCTATATTCCAGCAATTATTATATTTCTCATATTTTATCACATTACATCAGAGGACTGCTTTCATTAACAAGACATCATACATTTTAATTGATTTTCTCATCTTGCTTTTTATTCAGTAATTTTATTTTATTTTAGTATATGTTATTTTTGTTAAATTTAGATTATTTTCTCATTGTTGTTAGCAGTTTTTTTCCATTATTTTTTTCTTTCAATCATTATTTCATGGTTTCTAAGCTTATTTCCATGCAATATTATTTAAATGGTGTAAAATGAATCAATTATCTCCCTTGAGAGAAATTCTTACTTCCTGTTTGAAGCATGATGTAAATTGTATGCTGCTGTTTTCAGATTCAGAATTGAACAGAAATGGCTATCCACCATTCCCAAGACCTAATGGGAATGTCCCACTAGATACGTCCTATGACCCAGAATTTGAAAATGAAATGAATAGGCGCAATGCTAGTAAGTTATCACGCTTAAAGTTTAAAAGCACTGTTTTGTTCGTAAATTTAAAATATGTTGTAATGTCATATTTTAAATAAATTTGAACAAAATGTTTTTAAAAAAAATTGGTCAGGTAAGACAATAAGATTGAAATGGAGGCTAAACTAGCATTTATTTCTCATTAAGTCGTATTTCTGCTACTTTTCAGTTTGGCAACCTTATAAACCTGTTTGTATTATTTTACTACATGTGAAAATTAACCAAAATTATGCAAAATAAAATTTCTTGAATATTGTGGCAATTTAAAAAATTAGAACCTATATATCGTAGTGAAAAAATAAAAATATGATTAGCTTTTTTTGAAGAGTTGCTTTAGGTTATTAGTTAGATCCTGGACAATGTACTATATACATATAATCTTTTGTTGATTTCTTTAATTAGAATTTTGGTTTTTGTTTATTTGCTTTCATGATCATCTGCAATGTGTACACATCACACCTACATAGCATGGTACACACAGAAGTCATACAATCATACACATTTATAATCATTATTGTCACCTCATATTTACACTTGCATGATGGTCCATGTTTAGTCCAGGGAACATAATCATGTGGTGTTTTTTTACCAAAGTTTTTTGTTATTTTGAAATTTTGATATCAACATGATGTATTGAGAAAATCATCAGGTTTCCTTGGTTAGAGCTACAGAAAAAGGGTATATCAATTTAAAAATTTTAAGAATTTAAATATATATTTAAGTTTTTTCAATATTATCATCTTTTTAGATGCTTTTAATTAACGTTCAGTAATTTCTGTAGGTTTGGTTCCACAGTTTCATACTGAATCTGAAATGGAGGGCAAGTCCAAATTATTTTATATTTTGGTTTTTGGGATTTTGGGGATACACAAACAAATCACATAATTTTGAATCACAATTATTAGAGGTTGTACGATTCGGAAAACTGCACTGGAGTTTGAGTTATGATGGTCTGGATTTATTTCTGTGATGTCGGAACATTTGTCAGATAAATAAATTTTCAAGTGTGGTCACTACTGGAACAAGGGTACAATACACTGGTGTTTTGGAATTATATCACAATTCCTAGAAAAGTCACACTATTTTACATGTTTTTCTACATAATTTCACTCATGACATGATTTTGTTTGGGATGTTCAAGAAATAAAATTATATACCTGGAAAATGTTACCTAGAATCAGATTGCTGAATCAAAATCTACAAGTACATTTCTGGGTTATCTCCCATCATTTGTGGCCATACTGTACAAAGGGAGATAATTTACTGGAAAATGCATCCCTCTGACCTAATTATTTGTTATGGGCCAAACTTGTCACATTTTTCTTTAATTAAGCAAAAGATTTAAAAGAAACCAGAAAGGAATATGGAATTCATTTTAATACTATTCATACAAAATGGATTTAAAGACCACTCTTTTTACCTCCTATTTTGAAGAAGACATATTAACCCTTATCAAGTGTTGTGCTCACTAAACATGGATTGCAGTGTGTGTGAACAATAATAACATATTCCTAACTTTAAAAAAAAAGAAATGAAGATTAGACAGAAATATGAAACCTTTCTGAGACCTGTTTTAAGGACCACCTCTTGTCAGAAACCAATTATGCAAGTTATATTACAAAACATTGATTTTTCACATTTTTACAGCCTTTTTGTCAAGGTAGTCTCGCCTTAAAATAAAAGATATGGTCTTTGAACTCATGTTGCTGTTTTATTTTGGCTGTTCCAGAAAATTCCTATGACTATGCCACAAACCCCTCGCAACCACCTAAATATATAAGTCCATTACATATGATACATACCACCCACATATATTAAAAGTACCTCAAGGATATAGTATTTTTTGGCCATTGCTCTTTTTTTGTCAGCTTTTCTGTTAACACTTGAAAAAATTTGGTTTTTGTTAGCTGGTTGTAATTGAAATGACTAAAGCTTTCTTGTGTGGTACTAACACAGTTTTCTTACTTGCAGATAAATCGAACAGTAACTATTATAATGAAAAGCAAGGAGGTAAGGATTGCCAATATTTGGTCCTCAGAATTATCAAAAAGTTATATAGCACAGAAAGTAATGGCACTAACAAATTAAAAAATCATAGAACTCCCAAAAACACAAATTGGCACAAATTCGTGTATTCTACATATTCCTTTCTTAGTAAAATAGTTGCAAATTTTAAAATAGTTTTATGGTTATGAAACAAACAGTATAATACAATAGCTTTTTCTCTGATTAATTTGCAAAACTTCAGCATTAGTTGACAAGGATTTAGTTTATAGTTTTCCTGCTGGACTGTGTACCCTGGCTTACTCCCAATAAAACTTGATACCATGATATAGCTGAAAAGTTGCTGAAAGTGGCATTAAACACCATTTAAACAATAAAACACATTACAGTAATAGCGATTGTATTGATTGACAAACTACAAGATGAAACTAAAAACACTTTGTTTGAAAACACATCAATTAATTGAACGATGTGTGATTTATCAGCAGCTATTGGAAATATTTAAAATTTGTTTACAAGGTGTTTCTTAATACATAACATGTATGATGACATTGGATAACTACACAAACTCGTCACTGAAAAAGAAAATACTATAGTAAAATCATTGACATCACCTTAAGAATACAACACAATGAGTAAGGAAGTATCTCAATGTATTATATAGATAGAGATGAAATATCAAATTTTCCGATTGACAGAAATCATGGTAAATCAGATGTGAAAATTATCGTTTATTTTCACTCTTGGGTTTTTTTCCCGCCAAAGTTGCAGTTGGTTTTGTACTATACAGATATTCATCCGCCGTTCATAAAATTTAGGATAAAGCATTAAAATTTTACGAAAACAATTTTGATCTATATAATAAATAGGATAATTAATTGGGCATCGTGAATATCCAAAATATGATCACTCGTGCCGCATAAAGCATCAGATTAAACTCGTGCGTGGAACAAGTTTTTAATTAATTATCCTATAAATCTACAACGCACGAGAAGGAAATTCTTCACTACATTAAGAAACATTAAAATTCATAACATAAAAGGATGAACATCATTCTGTCTTTATTCCAAATATTACTATTTTTTTCCAGATATTTCATTCACGGGTACACCAAGAACTCCTACCAAGGACAGACAGTATATAGACATGCCAGCCGAGGACAGGAAAGGAGATTTCAATAATGGACCCGAAAGTGGTTATAATACTCAAGACAATCCAAAACCGAAAAAGGTTATTTATGAAGTTGTTGTATAAATTGTCTCCCTTGACTGATGTTGTAAACGTACAGTTTTATGCAACACTTCATGGATTTCTCCTTCGATTGTTTAATCCATGACCTTTCAACCTATTGTGCTTTATGGTTATTTCGTGGCATGGATGTGCTAGTATCCATTTCTTCAATGGATAGATAGGCCATTTCTTTACCGTAACGTTGTGCTTGCCGAACAGTCTGTGTTGTTTGCAATTGTGATTTCATTTGATTATGGAAAAACTGAAAGATGTATTGTGACCAAAATGGCCGACCTGAGAAATAAGCACTATGCATGAACGTGTTGTTCTTGGAGATGATTTGTGCAATGGACCAAGATCACTTTTTTTTAGTGCAATTGCAAGTAACTGCTACAAATATGGAGATTTGGTGTTCTCCTTGTACGCAATAATTATCTGACATCTTTGAAAAAGACTGACATTATTATGCTTTTTCAAGATGTAAGGATGTCAACATTATTGAAATCATGCCTCCATTGTCATGTGAACTCATTTGCATACATTTGCATACTCATGAAAACATCATGTGACATAATGCATAACTATTCTGCACAAAATGAATCCAAAGGATTGTATTGGTGCTTTGTATATGGAGATTATATTTGCTGTGAGTGGGTGTGCGTGTGTCACTGAAAGTTCTGGTGCTTTTTACAACAAGTTGACCCAGGTAATGAGTTAAATCTTTAAAGATTTGTTCATTTCGTAATAACTGGCATAGTGGGTCATAATTTTTATTCCTGTCTTTTGCTTCCAGTGTGTAAAAGATTTGAAGAAAAAAAATTATAATTGAACAGCACTTTGTATTTGAATGATTTTTTTAACGCATGGCTTCTTTGCTAGAATAAAAGCTGTTTTTAAATACTGGCATAAAGATTTTTGTAAACAATTGTAAACTTGTTTAAATGTGCAAACTTGACCCAGTATTTCCGTTTTCAGAGCTAAAGACCTGTTTACTACATTAATATGGATTCCAACATGGATTACTATGTTCATGTTCTGTAATAAAAAAATCAAAAGTTCTCACTTGTGTGGATGTAATGTGGATGAATAAATGATTATTATGGTGTGTGGAGGCTTATAAAGCCAGAGCAAATGTGTGGATAAAATTAGAGTATGGAAATAGTCTAACATTGCAAACTAAAGATACATGTATTGAAACAAATATACAGACAAACAAATTTAATTCCTGGAAGTTAGTTTTTTAAGAGAAAGTTATTACAAATTTTAAAATGTCTTTTTTGTATATTTTTTGGTCTTTTTATGTTTAATTGAAATAGTTAATAAATCTAAAGAATCATTTTCAGTTTCTTTAACATAATTCATTTCGAAGCATAATACAAGTATAAGTTTCAATGATTCAAGTTCTAACTACAGTACAATTTTTATTTTAATAACGTGTACTTATATAAATATTGATTGACTATAAATAGAGTGATATTTTTTGTTTGCAATGTTGTATTTGGTTGACGTTGACCTATTGAACAAGTGACCTAGTTATAATTAAGTTAATTAGAACAAGATGAATAAATTATAGATATCTTAAAATAAATTGTCAGGAATTTCATAACTTTAATGAAATTAATACCATACTCAATAATTAATACTATACCCAAATTGTTTATGTCAATAATAATACAAATTTTTAATTTAGCTAGCATTGACTTAAAAATTTAAATTTTCTTTAAATTTATTAATTGATTATTTAAAGTCATAAGAGCCTGAAAATTAAACAAGAATTTCAAGAACTTCTTTTCTGTTAAAATTTAATATTTAATAACTTGTAATTTAAAGACATATTTAAAGCAATTATTTTAACAACTATTTTCTTTTTAAATAAAATTGTATTATATATAATGTTCTTTTATTTATTTAAATGTCTTTTTAAATTTAAATGTTAAAGTTTCTTTACCAAATGTTAAATTGTTACAATTTACTAAAGTTCTGTATTTCTGAGTTTTTCGTTGCCATAGTTTTACATTTCACATTCATTAAGAACCAAGTATTTTTACTGACAAATGAACTGCATGAGTTTTATATATTCATTTGTTATGTGTAGAAATTGTATTATAAATTTTTTATATGAAACTTTGTTGAAAAAAATAAAAGATATATATATATATATATATTTTACCATTTATTATTCTTCAGTTTATTCAAACACACACACACACAAACAGTCAAATTCTTTGGATTGTACCTGTAGGAATTTGGAGAGAAAGAAAATTGTTCTTGTAATGTGTTAATAGCAAAACAGAAGTTATGGATAATTTTCAGTAAAAAAAAATTGGTTTCCACATCAGGATCTTGTCTATGTTTTTCCATTTTGGATTTTGGTGTATAACATCAAGGTCTTGTCAGTGTTTTCCCATTTTGGCTGTAGTATCTTGTCAATGTTTTTCCATTTGCTGCAGGATTTTGTCAGTGTTTTCCCATTTTGGCTGTAGTATCTTGTCAATGTTTTTCCATTGGCTGCAGGATCTTGTCAGTGTTTTCCCATTGGCTGCAGGATTTTGTCAGTGTTTTCCCATATAGGCTGTGGGGTCTTGTCTGTGTTTATCCATTTTGGCTGTAGGATCTTGTCAGTGTTTTCCCATTGGCTGTAGTATTTTGTCTGTGTTTTTCCATTGGCTGTAGGATCTTGGTGTTTTCCCATTGGCTGTAGTATCTTGTCAGTGCTTTTCCATTGGCTGTAGGATCTTGTGTTTTCCCATTTTGGCTATAGGATCTTCTCAATGTTTTCCCATTGGCTGCAGGATCTTGTCAGTGTCTTCCCATTGGCTGCTGGATCTTGTCAGTGGTTTTCTATTTTGGCTGTAGGATCTTGTCTTTGGATTCTAAATGCGGGAATTAAAAAAAAGATATAAAACGTCTCTTGCATCATTGGCAAAAAGGCATTCTGACCACTGATGTTTCGCCAGTTTTTCTGTAATTCATTTCTGTGTATCAAACATGGTCAGACTTTTTACAGATGCCTTTTACATTATAAGACTACAAGTCCAGGTAATACGGTAGTTTTACAAAAAGGGATTCACTGTCCAATTGATTCAGAAGCACATTTTAATTCTTGTGTGCATTTATGCATTATGACAGTTAGGTAGGAAACCGCACTGTCAAACTTTAGTTATACATTTTATTGCTTAGGGTCATCTGTTGTTACTTTCAATAAAATTGTTTGGCCCAATATTTTTTCTCATATATACTTCATGATCCCATAAACCTAAAAAGTTAAGAGGCATTAAAATTCTTATCAAATGTTTTTTTTATAAACTCGGTCCATCTATACCATGAAATCACCAGCAACTTATTTTGTGTGTAAACATCGGTACCTATAAGATGTGTTCTGGACAATGCGTTTCATGAAATACCCATTTAGTTTGGCATTTGGTTATTTGATCCACAGCTGGGTGAAATTGAAGGCATTAACATCAACATTTCCTGTTCTCAGCTCGGGTCTGAATTAGATGTAGTAACGGCAAACACAGAAATAACTGGTGGTGCTTACAGATTGTTTATGAAGTTTGCATATATCTCGGTTTTAGGAAAGAAAGTCACAGGGAAAAAAGTCACAGATAAAAAGTCACAGGAAAAAAGTAAAATTAAAAAAAGTCACAATAAGTTGTATTTGAATTTAATGTGTTTTTTAGGTTTTTTTTGCAAGATTTATGTTCTTGTGTATAAAATATAATGTGGATATTTAAAGACATTTAACTTTAAAAATATAAAAAATTACAAAAATTTTTAGTATATAAAAACAAAGGAATAAGTAAGCAATTAGCAGTGCTGTAATTGGTCACACATGTTCATTTTTGAGCACACATTATTTATTAAAAATCACTAAAATTTTGAAGCCATATTTTTGGCTTGGATCAATGTATATTTAAAAAATACGTCTCACCTCACCTATCTTCTTCATCCCCAGTGGGACATAAGGCCATAACCAGTTCCCTCCATTTCCCTCTGTCCTGTGCTATATGCGGGGCTTGTCCTAGGCTATATCCCTGTTCCTGTAGTACGGATTGGATGGTTCTTCGCCAGGTGGTCCGAGGTCTGCCAGGTTTTCTCTTTCCAGGTGGTGTCCAGCGTAGGGCTACTTTCGGAATGCTGCCTTGTGGCATCCTAAGCACATGTCCCAGCCATCTGAAGCGTCTCCTTTTTAACTCTGTTTCAATGTAATGGAGTTACATTTCTTTAGCAGCTCTTCATTTCTAATCTTTTGTTGCCAGAATATTCCCATTATCCACATCAAGCATATATCTGTAACATAAAGCTTTTTCTAGGATGGGGTTGTTATCCCCATTCCAAACCTCTGCACTGTTGGACCGGGTTTTCTCTCTGGGTTGTCCTTCCCGTAGATGATTGCATTACTCTGCTAACGTTGTCATCTCCCCGGTTTTCTGTCTGGGTTTTCTCAGTCTATATGTCTATAGTTGTTTATCTACTTTTCTTTGGTATACATATATTTTTAACTGTTAAAGGAGCACAAAAAGAGCTGTCAACAGCAATGTGTTTTAACTGAAATGTTTTCTAGATTTTGATGGACTTAAAATACAATTTCTATGAATGGTATTAAATAACTAATAAGTAATAAAGTAATAAACAAGTTTTACATAAAACTATGACTATAATTATTATAAACATAAAAATATGTTCATATTATGACAACATATGTGACCAAGACAACTTATTAATTGTGACTTTTTTCCTGTGACTTTTTTTCGTATCAAAACTGTGACTTTTTTCCTGTGACTTTCTTTCCGTTTAACTCAAACACTCGGGTCGCACCGCACCTTTCATTAAAAAACGCAACATTTTGCAGAACAATATTCGGCTCTCGCCTTATCACCCATTGGTCTAGTCCTTGTTGGGTTCTGTTCTCGTTCTTTTCTATAACATTGAAGAGCACCTGTTTCACAGACCCTTCCTTACTATAACAACTCTACTATATAGAACAGTTTCTGACCAAAGACTATCTGAGTCCTGCTGTATGACCTTTTAGAAATGAACCAGTTGTAGTAATAGCAACAATGAAACAGAGAAAAGATCATAAAAACATAGACAGTTGTAGGTTTGATTAAATCTTGTGAATGTGAAGAATTCATGACAGTTATAAGAGAAGAATGGTGTTGGGAATCCGTTAATTGCCAGCAAATGCTAGGTGGCTCTCATGGAGTAATATAGCATATCTTAGTGAGAGAATGTCAAGCTATGAAAAAACACATTTTTTATTAGCTAAGGAAGTCCAGTGATGCTTATGTAATCTTGCAAATCTGGAACCGAACTCGCAACATAGAATTATAATCTACACTGAAGTTACTGTACGATATAAGCTACAATGAACTGTGCGGAATTAGGCTACACAGTATTAGTGGCCGTACCCGTCACATTAAGGAAGAAGAAAGCTGATGGAAAAAAGTAAGCTGATATAAATATTGTGTCATTAACGACCACTGATAACACTGAATTGTATGCTACAATGATCTGCATGACATATACAGTATGATAAACTGTGCTAAGCTACAATTTATTGCGTGAAATTAGCTAAAATATACTGTATGACATTTAAGTTACAATGTCTATACACAACAAGCTGCAAGGAACTACATGTTAGAAGCTACAGTGCACTGTATGTCAAAAGCTAGAACTTAACCATATCTTATAAGCGCGTCGCAAATAGTTCATACTCATTTAAGTTATAATGTTTTAAATTTGTACTTGATAAATTGCTAAAATTTAATGGAGGGAAAAGCGATCGATGTTTGCAGCTTCAATGTTATTCATTCGTTCGTTTTGTTCGAATGGTGTTTTACGCTACTTTCAGCAATTTTTCAGTTATATCGTGGCGTCCAGTTTTTATTGAGGAAGGAAGAGGTTGAACACCCCTGACCTTCGGTAAGAAAACTGGTCATGTAGTTCGCAGCGCTGATGTCTGTTCAGCAGGTTCTACTATCGATGTCTCCAGAGATTAATATTGTGCCTTCAGATGTTTGCAAGACGGATATTTCCGTTACTTGTGCAAGTGTATGCATTATAGTATTGTGTTTGTTTATTTTTCAACTTTTGTTTTTGTTTGTGCGTTTTGTTTTGTGGTTGTTTGCGTGTGTGCAAATTCTCTTGTTAGTTTTAATATTTTATGTTTTGATTTTGTTTCTTTTGTTTAAATTATTTTCGGTGAGCTCAGATGTTTTTTTATGTTTAGTTAATAATATTTTTGAAAACTTCTTAATATGTATATATATATATATATGAAAAAAAGAGTTTAGAAACAAACACTATCTGGTAAATGTTAAGATGTAGCTTGGAATTAATACTCACAACTTTCATTAGATATAATATGCTGAAAATTAGTCAATGGCTCACACTATAATTTCCCATATAACAGTTCCACCCTTCATTAGCTGACATTCCTGTATAAATAATAAACTCCACGAGACGAAAAATATATATTTCGGTAGCTTATTGTTTTCAAACTCATTATTCTCAACTCAGTTGTGTCGAATGTTTCCATAATTTGCAAAAATATGTCTGATTTATTCTATGCGTATATTTTCCAGGCGAAAGTCAAAAATTTTCAAGCAAACCTCCACAAAGGCAGCCATTACTTCTCGGACAGTATACCTTTTGCGCATGATCCTCCAGGTCACACTTGTGGACTACCATGCTGCAACCAAAATGTACACATCCATTTAAAAGTCAGAGGCTATGGAGGAAGTTGCATGCCAACACCCTTCCAAGCAAAACCAGAAAAAGAAGACAATTTTACTTTCCGCAAAAAACGTGCAGGATTGATAATGGGTCGTCCAACGTTTGCTAACAAATTTAGTTCTTTGCAACCTAATAGAAGGAGCCAAAAACGCAAACCTCTGCCAGTCTTTGGCAGCATTCGAGGATCAGACGTATCCACGAAAAGACTGCATAAATTATCTGGCAACCAGCGGCACTATCTTAAAGAGCGCGGAATAACATTACCCAGAATGCATATGGGCGTTTCTTCTACGGACTCATTTGCTAGCCAAATACCAGAAGAAGACGGTAGTAATTATTCTTCAGATTCTGAAACGGATTATTACACTATTTGGGAATGTAATGGAATCGATGCTGAAATTCAAATGAAGTCTCCGAATGCCTTTAAGAGTACAGAAATGATTTATCCATGGACTCTCCTCGAAAATGTCCAAGGATCTCGAGATGTTGACAACAAAAAGGAGACTAACATACAGAACGTGCCTTTAAAGTTCAAATATGGCAGTCTACCAATGTGTTACAAGGATTTAGATAAAATCGGAACAATACTGGATGATCAGAAGCCGGTCAAGCAGAGTGAAACCAAAGTTTTCACGCTGACGTTCGACAAGAAACATTTAAGTCCTAGTGGCAAGAGACATACTCTGGATAGGTTACCAGTCACTCCAACCAACAACCAGGACATCAAAATCGCTAGAATTGGCGGGGAGCAACCAAAGACCAAGTCTTCAACTTTGCCAAGGTCATCAGTCAGAATTCGCCCAATTTTGAAGAATAGAACAGAGAATATATATACAGATCTAATCACGAGCTCACCTGCATTCGTGAACCAAATGACGTCATCAGAAGACGAGGACGACGATCACAACTACTACGAGAAAATTCGTGATGAGGATCTTATACATGGCTGGAAACCAAATATAAAAACCAAATATTTAATACAGGATAGAAAACCAAATACAAAACGCAAAGACTTACCTACTCAAAACCAACGCTCAAAGAAACCATCAAAGAACGAGAACTTTTATTCCTATGAAAATGCTGGGTTTAATTTTGATGAAATACCTGATCGAATGGTTACTATGGGAGACAACAAAGAAAGTAACCCTATTACACTCATATTGTAACATTTTTGTTATTTGTATTTGTATTAAAGTTGTACATACTTTCAAAAGCAAGGCGTTTTTACGTGACTATTCTAAGACTGTATTTCACGCACTAGGATTTCTGTCGTCTTTCTTGATTTTGCGATTTGCTGTCGTGTCGTCAAGTGGTAAGTGAGGTTTGTGTTGGATGATTTCCTCTTTGATTATGTATGTGTTATATTACAAGCCCAATCACTTATCAAATGACGATTGGTTGAAGACTCCGTTTTTTTAAGACTTCTTAGTGTAAGTTTCGTTTTATTGTACATTTATTTTGCCCGGGACATTGTTGCTAATTTACAACCAGTTATACGGTCTTTATATCCTAGAGAAACTTGAGTATGTGTTCTGGTGGGACTTTGTCTCATTTTAAACTTAAGGTAGCTTTTTCATATTTTAAATTAGTTCTCAATTTAAGATATGAGCTATCCAATTTTTGCTTCTATACCTTTAATTATTTTCTTTAAGTTATCTGTTTTCTTTTGAAATTGTATTTGGGTTTTAATTTGTAGATGTATACAATCTGGCACGAAATTAAATTTTCAATTTGACTGCAAAATATTTTTTTATATAAGGTAGATTGTTTCATAAAATTGTTTGTTTGCGGATTGTTTCAGGCCACTTTCAGCAATTTTTCAGCTATATCATAGTCCGGTATTAGAGAGAAAGTCTGAGTACCCAGAGAGAACGCATAACCTTTATGTAAACTATCTATCCTGTCAATTAACTCAGACAAGATGGAACTGCTAACCATAATTAATTAATATTATACTACATCAAGTTGTTGTACATAATTCAAATAGCGCAACTGCAAAGTTGTGTAGATAAAGTGAGCAGTAAAGGTTTTTATCTAATATGTGCTGCTATGAAATATGATAATTGGTTTGGTATGTACAACATAAATTAATGTCTAAATAGGATTGCTATTTTGACAAAAAGGTATTTTCATTATACTTTTCATATTTTTTCTATAGAAATTTTATGAAATATAAATTATATTTCCAAGGTTTTCAACCAACTTGTTTATAAATTTCTATTTATCGGTAAATATTACCTATAATGTTCTGTATTGCATGCCGTTTTCCATATTTCAGGATAAAAGAACCGCCTTTTGGAAATTTATAGGGATAACGTTGTTGGTATTTCGCGGGGTTTTTCATATGTGGGGATAAAGGCGTGACCTATTGAAATAGATCGCAATTTTATTGATTACTTTTCATGCGGTTTTCCATACAACGAAATTCAGGATCATTTGAATTTTTCTTGATTTTAACAATGACAATGCATCATATCTTAATTATTTAGTTTCTAGATTTACTTAGTGTATTAAAAAGCATTAAGGATCTCTTGATATAGAAATTTTATTTGTTTTTTAACAATGTACTATTTTCCTTCGCTGCCGCGTCCATAAATAGTCAGTGTTTCAAAATAAATAAAATCACTATACCCTCGGTGCCGTTTGGTAACAGTACAAGATTGGTAAACAAAGTTAACTGTTTTCGAGTTTCCCAATGATTGGAATTTTACGGGAATTTCCAGGATTTCATGTGAGGGGCGCAATGATTAGGCTAGCGACCCCTTTCGGGTACAAGATTACACCCCTGGTGGGAGTTAACGGAAGCCAGGAACGTCAACTTTGCATCCACTATATGATAGGCATCAGCATTCTTAATGCCATAAACAAGAAATAAATTGTTGTGGTTTTAGCGAATCTCGAAAACATTCAATATAATCTAAGGAATGGAGGTTTATTACATAAACAAAAAAATGGTTACGGAGACAAATGTTTTAAAAGTAACCCACACAATTATCACATTCATATTGCAAGCTTTCAGTTAGTTTACTTCAAGAGTCTGTCCCTGGACCCTTTGTTAACAAAACCTTATTGTTCCTATCCAGTAAGACAGTGCATCTAGTTATGGGTATTGTTCCCTTTCTCTTAATCCACTCTCTGTCACAGTCTTCCTCTGCAACCATGCATGGTAGTTTTAAAATTTAATTCCAGTGTACTGGTTGAGGTTCTATGCATTTAGGCCCATGAGAATTCATGTTTCTAAAATTCTCGTGATCAATGATGTTCAGATCACCAATAATAACATGACCAGATGGACTGTAAAGAGAAAATAAGAACAAGTGCATTCAGGTTGCTTTCCGTTTGTGGCAAGTTTAAGTTACTCTCAACTGGACTACACACACCCAATTTTAGCATACAGAATTACCCACATGTCAACATTTGAGTTGCGAGTTTGAGCACGACTTCGGAAAGACGTGCTTGATTCCTTAATAGACGCGGGCCGCCAGTTTTGTCGAGGCTCCAGCTTCCTCCTTATATAGCTGAACAATATATCAAGTGGAAAGTAACAATAGTTATGATAACACTGGCTCATTTATCAATTGACAACTATCTTTTTTTTTAATAAATGCATTTTTAATTTTGAACATCTTTATGACCTCAAAGAACAAAGCCCAGTCGTGTTTTGTTTTTGTCGTATATATGAGTAACGTTTAGAACTTAGAAAGACAAAATGAATTGAATTTGACATTTAGTAGGGATCTATAATGTGTGACGCTTGATTTTTGCCTATCAAGAAGTTGGAAATTCTAGTCTTGACAGAACGTGCTTTGTCATCCTGGATACCCAGTCTGAGAGTAAATTGACTAAATAACAAATCAGTCAAATGTTAATTGTCAAATTCATGTTTGAAGATTTTTCAGCAGACTGTCGACATTTTGTGCCCCTCCTCGCCGACTTGGTAATGTACTTGTATAATGTAATAATGTTTACAGCTGTAAATGGATAAACAATCGTGTTTCTTTTAAATTTGTGATTATAGTATATGTTATGATTGAACCTAAATGCGTTGCATATTAGCTCACATTGACTAACGACTGGTGTACGTACTGGTCGCCATATACGTGCTACGGCTAGGTTTACGGCGTAATACTCAAAAGATAACGAATCGATTTTGGTCTACAATGTACATGTAAGTATAATAATTGCAGAACCACTGAGGACGCATCTAAGTCAGGGGTTCTGATTCACTCCGCTCCATCATGCTGTGGACGTTTGAAAGAAATATATTTAATAATAATATACTTTCAAGGGATTATTTCAAAATTTGATTTATCGATTTTGTATGTCCATGGTAACACATATATGGCGGAAAACGAAGTTTGTGAATGCGGTGGAGCTTTTATATTTACCGCAAAATCATGTTTAATTGCCATGCGGATGTTTCGTTGTCATATAAGATTATACAAAATTGTGGCTTCTTTTGCAGTTTTGCATGTAGAAGGTCAGGTAGCCTGTTTGTCCGATGAATCAGTAACTGTTTTTAACATCAATGAAGAAATTAAATCTATAAATGTTCGCTGGTAAAAAAAATACTATATCACGTAAGTTTTATTTTCTCGTAGATAAGTTTAGGCAGTTTCGTTCTAGTAAAGTCTAATTTTACGCAAAAGGCCAAAATGTGAAAAATGTCACATTTCCGAATTTTATTGAAAATATAACATAAACACATAAACACATAAACACATAAACACAAAGTTAATACGTAGGAATTACCATTTGAAATAAATTACAACAAAAAAACTTGAGTATAAAATGTTATGTTTCCTAAGTTTAAAAAATACAACAGTTTATGATTAAAATACATAACGTTATATTTCTAAAGTTTGAAAAATATCAACAGTTTATATAATGATTGAAAATATTAAAAATACATAACTTTCTGAATAAGGGTTATAAAACTCAAAGACCCAATTTTGTCTTTGTCGGTTTTCTTATATTGTAATTGATATCGTATTAACTAAATTATGCTGTTTGTGGTAAAACTTTGTTGAAAGATTGCGATAAAAAGACAAACATACGGAAGCCTTGGAGGGCCATTCTGACTTTTAACTTTTAACTTACTAATTCTGACTTTGTTGTTTTGAGTTTTGACTATTGACTTATGATACAAGCCGACTGGGGACATTTTGACTTTTGACTTTTGACTTTCAACCTTTTGACTATTGACTTTTGCCTTTTGACTTTTGACTTCAGACTTTTTACGTAAGCCGTGAAAGGACATTTTTGTCTTTCAAATGTATTTCAACTTCTTACAATTGACTTTTTACTTTTAAACTTATGACTTTCAAGGCGGGAAACAATGTTAAAAGACAATCTCACCTTAGTTTGATTTACTAAAACCTTTTTATTATAAAAATGTGAGCTCACTGACAAAAATATCTTCAGGAAAAGAGCAAATTCCATAACCTCCTTTGTATTTTTGTATGAGTTAATCAATTTTATACAGAAAATTTACTTCTTTATGCTATTGTATACGTCTATAAACCAATTGTGATATGAAATTTCAATAATCGCATTATTTCTGTAACACACTTCATTCTGACTTTTTATTTTGTGTAACGTGCTCGGTGTTAAACGTCAACAAATTGGATTTCTGGAGAAAGAGACAGTTTTTTTTACAAAAGTCAATAAATCGCATAGGACAGCGAGACATAGATTTACAATCGATATAATGGAAAATTTTGGGGTTGGTGCAGCTGTACAATCTTCAATTTTTCCAGCCTAAAAAGTAATTAATTGAAAAGTAAAAAGTCAAGTGTAAGAAGTTGAAAGACAAAAATGTCCCTTTAAGGCTTACGTAAAAAGTAAGAAGTCAAAAGTCAAAAGACAAAAGTCGATAGTTAAAAGGTTGAAAGTCATAAGTCAAAAGTCAAAATATCCCCAGTCGGCTTGTATCATAAGTCAATAGTCAAAACTCAAAACAACAAAGTCAGAATTAGTAAGTTAAAAGTTAAAAGTCAAAATGGCCCTCCAAGGCTTCCGTACAAACAAGATAAATGTATTACTGTTATTTAAATCATAATACCGAGGGTATTCATAAAACATGTTTATAAGTTTATAAGTTCGTGATGATAGGAAATTAAATATATGTTTGCATGTTCAACCTATATGAATAAAATGAAACAAGCGACATACATTTACTCACTGTGTAACCATTTTTAATCATTAAACGAACTAATAAGCTTTTACGATTGCTGTTTCTTGTGAATATTTATTATTAAATACGTCTCCAAAACGATCGATTTCATAAGACAGATTATGCCATATATCCATGAATTTTGAAATGCATGTATGTACTTTTTTGACGAAAACATGATTTCAAACTAAAACCGATTTAATGTATCATATATTAAACTGATACGTATTGTATTTAAGAACTTATAGAAAAATACTCAATATCATGCCTTACATTTTGATTTTTGAATAACAGTTCCAGACGCGAAATCCGAAGAAAAATAGTTCTTTTGTTAGGCCAACATTTTTATATCTTTTGATTTACGGGAGCGCCGACCCTAATTTCTGGCGAAATGAAATAAAAATAAAAGAAGCAAAATTTTCTTTTATTTTTCTTCTCTCCGCCGACTTGATGAATTCCCTCCCTTGAAAAATAAAATTACCCACGATCTGTCAGAGTGTGACAGAATATAAGTTCCATCATAATACTTGTTCTAGAGATCTTTTATTATATAACAAAAGTTCCAGTTGGAACATTCATTATGTAATATTTTATAAGGAAAATTCCACCCGAAAGAAATGGAACTATTATTATATAAGTAATGTTCCGTGGAACTTTTACTATATTGTAAAATGTTCCAGGCGGAACAATTATTATCCGGAATAAATATATGTTCACAAGAGAACTATTCAGGGCTCACCACACTGGGCGAAGTGTTTGTCGCCCTACTGGGACCTGAAGTCGCCCTACGGCGCCTCAAAAGCGAGGTCGAAGTCGCCCTGTTATTTCCCTAGAGTCGCCCGATGGTTCACAGTAGATACTTGCATATGATCTGGTCCAAATAATTCACCCAGACTACCAATTTATCAGTAAATGTGTAATTCAAATAAAAACACTAAACAATATGCGTATTTAACATTTTTTCAACAGGATTTACGTCTTTCAACAGGATTTCGCGCCATTTGTTTATTAACCGGATGTGACTAATTACCAGAAGTGAACAACGAAGAAAAGTAAAGTACAACGGTCCATAATGAAAAATCGTAATTTGTTTGATAAAAAAAAACACTTTTAATTGGTTTCAAATGTCAGTTCTTTCAAATTGTATTGTATTTAACCAATTTTCTTTGATAAACATATGAGCTGTTATGTAACTATTATGTAATAGTACTTTTTTTATGTAACTGTTTTGTAACCGGTTACAAAACAAGTCCCCTTTAAATTATCTGGACTGATTTCTTGCCATATATGCAACTTTGTCCAAGTGGAAGTGTGCTGAACAGAAGAATTATTTCTGGGTTTATGTTATGTTAGTTTATCTATTTTCTTTGAAAATTTTGCTCAGATAAACATGACATGTTCATAACAAATTGTTAGAAATATTATGATGTATACAACAACTTCATAATAAACAAAAATCATTTAGATTTATTCTTTGATATATGATGTAAAATGATATTTTAACAATGGATGTTTATACTAACTGAACTTATGTCAATAATATTTGTGATCATAGCAATAAATTTTTTCAAAAATAAGTTTTCCGAAAAATAAAAATATGCTGACCGATTTTCAATTTTATTTTAATTTTTTTGTCGACTCTACCAAAAAGTGGATTTTATTTTTATTTTTATTTTGCCCCCCCCCCCCACCCGACTCAATTTGTTTGAAAAAAATCCCGTAAAACAAACAATAAAAAAATGTTGGCCTTACTAAACTCACGCAAAAACAAACCTGTAAGCCAATAGATTATAAAAGAGCTTACAATTCGAAGAGCAAAAGAATAATAAAAACACGAACTCTTACAAAAACCAGGATTAAAACCCAAATGCGCGTTAAGGGTAAGTGTTTCTTGCATGATTTACGATACCCGTTATGTAGGACCATAAATGAGTGGTTTCCCAGGGCTGATCTGCCCTGCCAAACGCGTCCCCAGGAGACAGGAAGGGAAGAAGCGAATCTTCATGTTATAATACGTAAAGTCTGACCAGGAACAGTAGTTGGGTAAAGTGTTTGGAGAATGTCATGCTCCTGGCACGATAAAAACCTTTTTTGGTAGATTTATGAAAAGAGTAGGCACAATATACCCATTCAAAAGATTCATTTTTCTGGTTGTACCCCTTACTCCTTGTTTTCCAGTGGCTGTCAAAATTTTATTGTCGAGGTAATTGTTTTCCCTGATTATTGTTTTTTCACATCCCGAATAAAGCTGACTGATTGCTCGCTGGACGTCAAGGAAACATCTAATCGTTGTTTTTTTCTAATACAAAGACATGGAAGACAAATATTGACGTTTTGCAGTGGTTATTTGTGTGACACTTAGCTAGGTCGTGACGTCGACTATACAAGTCAGACAAACAAGCTATGTACAATAAATTTAATAGAAAGTCAACGTTGGATGCACATTTTTCTAAATACGTACAGAAACAAAATCTGATAAAGATAAATATAAGACAAATAATAATAATAATAATAATAATAATAATAATAATAATAATAATAATAATAATAATAATAATAATAATAATAATAATAATAATAATCTCCTTTATTTAAAAAGAATAGCATATTTAGTCCGAGGACTAGTTTACAATATGGTCCTGTATTTATTTACATATTTACAACATAAAGAATAAGACACATTAAAAAAAACATAATAGAATAGAAAATACAATATTACAGAGTTAAAATACAATTATCTTATGTAGCATTCATAAAAAAGTTTTCAAGGTATGTCTTTTTGAATTTTCTAAGGTTGAACAATTTCTTAAATCTTATGGCATATTGTTCCAAAGCAAACTCCCGGATATAACAAAAGATCTTTTAAAATATTCAGTTCTCACTCTTGGTACATATAGCAAGTTTGTTTCACTCTGTCTGGTAGTTCTGGTACTAATTTGATTGACAAATTTAAAAACATTTAAGTAGTCAGGTGTTAATTGATGCAATGCTTTAAAGACAAGAATAACTTTTCTGAATATAAAATAATCAGTTATTGGCATCCATCGTAATTGATTGAATAGTACATCTGATGGTGTCATAGTATCTTGGAGATTTAAAATGATTCGTGCAGCTCTTTTTTGTAATTTAAGAATTTTATGAACATTGTTTACACACTTTGCGTTTGACCATATGGTACAACAATAGTTGAAATGTGGATAAATAACTGAGTTGTATAATTTAAGTAGAGCTTGAGAAGACATGAAATTTTGTAGACGCTTTAACACACCAATTTTGTTTGAACTTTTCTTAGCCAAAATGTCAATATGGTCAGACCAAGATAAGTAACAATCAATATTAACTCCTAATAGTTTCGAGTTTTCAACAGTTTTTAATACAATGTTATCAATGTTTATACACATTTTTTTGCAATTTGATAGTCTCTGTTTAGTCCCAATAAGCATGCATTGAGTCTTTTTCAAATTCATTATAAGTTTTTTACACTTCATCCAGTTGATTGAGTTGACAAGATCTTCTTTTAACTTTCTTTCAATCACAATTATACATTTGTCACTGACGTCATGTGATATAATGTCTGCATATAACATTCATAGCCACTTTGGAGCACTTCCTACCCAGTATTTTAAAGGGGGATTTAATGGCATGCGAATGAACTAAACATTTAGGATACTCGTTAACAAACAATATAAAAAACAAGGGTCCCAGAATAGATCCTTGGGGAACACCTATTGTTATACTCTTTGGTTCAGATAAAATACCATTCAAACCAGCATACTGTTTTCTACATGATAAATATGATTCAAACCATTTTAAACTATTTTCAGACACAACAAACATTTTTAACTTGTGTAATAATACTGTATGATTGACTGTATAGAATGCTTTGCTCAGGTCAATAAATAAAACACCTACAAGTTTTCCATCATCAATATTTTACAACCATCTATCAATCAAACTATTTAGCACAGTTTCACATGAGTCCTTTGGTACGAACCCAGACTGACAATTTGTAATTAACCTGTTAACAGTCAAGTATTCATAAAAAGCATTGAATACATGTCTCTCTATTATTTTACTTAAAATGGGTAAAACTGACACTGGTCTAAAATTAATAACAGCATGTTCATCGCCAGATTTAACAATGACAGAGAGTCATCTATATCTTATAACCTAATCAACTATGGAACTCAATCCTTATATTTTAAAATGAAATGAAAGAATTAACACGCAATCAAATAATATTTGTTACTTATTTTTTTTATACACGCTGGGGGCGTGGCAAAAATCCAATGAGAATATACGAAATGGAAAGCAATTTGCAATTTAATCCCCCTTTAAAATACTGGGTAGGAAGTGCTCAAATGGAAAACAATTTGCAATTTAATCCCCCTTTAAAATACTGGGTAGGAAGTGCTCCAAAGTGGCTATGAATGTACTAAAAACTGACAAAATAACACATTTCAAAATGAACAAAAAATTCTCCACGGTATAACATTTAATCGTGTGTGTTAACAGTACATGCAGCTATTGGACAAAACAAAATTAAGTTGTATTGAACAATATCTTGCCGTGAATGTAACATTTGTCACATGACAGTCATTCTGAATGACTCATCATTGCTGAGAATATTACTAAACTCTTGCTTAAAATCTTGATAAGACAAATAAGTAGTCGGCAACTCTAGTACGTTTCCACAAGTGTGTGCTGTGGGACATCTGCTTAAGCCATCTGATCGGTTAAATATGATTTGAATACCACCATCTGGGGAAAATGGAGAGCCTGAAGCGAACGACAAAAATGTCTCCAGCTGCTGTTGGGACATCTCTCTAATGAATGTCTTCAGATGGTATAGTACTGTTTGTTGTTCTGGCCTTAAGACATCGTCAACGCTAATAGAACTGATGATCTGTTCTGTTGACGGTACCCATGTACCCATAAATGTAACTAAGTCTTTAGGTGTTATAATTGAAAAGAAGTTGCCCATATAAAAGTCAGAAAATCCTCTTCGCATGATAGTATAAAGATACATAGGTTTGTCCAAAAGTTCAGAATAAGCCATGTTAAGTATACAGCTTTTCAGATTCTTTGGAGTAGGCCTTACATGCATCCCATGAGCTGACAAAAAATCAAATAACTTTTCCTTGTCAAGGGCTTCCCAAGAACAACTATTAAGAAACTGATTTAGGAGCAACCTTTCAGAAAGAGAAATATAAAGGAGAAAATCATTTAAAAGCAATTCCTCGTCTACTTTTTCTCCGGGATATACAATAGACAATAAACCACTTCTGCACAATTTATGTGGTAGAGTGCCGATCAAGGATAGCATATGACAAATATTCTTCCAAGCGCCATGTAAATGGACTCTGCCTCGTGCCTTCTATGCATAGATAGACTTGGAACCACCACGTCTTCTCCTTTAAAGAATCTGATATATGCCTCTTTCCAAAACATGTTAAACGCATCTTTTGTAAGCACTCCTGAATCTGCATCGCAATCATTTTCAAACTCCACTATTAGGCAACATGAAGACATGTCAGAATCTTTATAATAATCAACCAACTCCAGTATTTTCCGTCTGTCTAGATTAATAATTTTCTGCTTTGTACCCTTTAGAAACGATGTTATAAATGCAAGAGCTGGAAAAGTAAAATAAATCAAACAATTAGTAAACAAATTACCATTTAATTAACTGGTTTTTTTAAACTAGAACTGCATTCGATTGTTTATGTTAAAGTCAGTACTGAATCCAAAATAGACTATTTTATACTAGTGTAACGTACCAGTTTCAGTAGATTAGATACTTTCTTTTTTATCAATTAAATTTCGTGCCAAACAAAACTTGAATTACAAATTCTCATTTAAGGAAATAAAAAATAGTTTTATGGTTAAAGACATTGTATTCAAGAAATATAAAATATACAAAATCTCTTTTTAAGCTGTTGATCAATTTTTTACGTATATGTTGGTTTCAATAAACAGTAGTCAATAATACCAAACGTGAAATAACCCCGTTTAAAACACTCTTTTATAAGACGTAGCGACTTGACATTATGAGAAAACCAATTATCGTGTTGGTTATGTACTAATTATTTTAAATTATCAGTTCTGAAAATTTGACCTTTCAGGTTTTCACAACAAAATGGTTTTTTTTCACAAAGATATCACAATTAACATAACATTGTTTGACTATACCTCATGCGATTTAAGCTATGGTTTAGGTTTAATGCACAGGTCTAGTATATATGTTGTTTTAACGTTACAGTCACGTTACGTGTTTCAGCAAGAGTATATGTAATAAAGAGTGTAAATGTAGCGATCTATCAGAAATAGAAAACAACATGAAACTGTTTATCACGTTCTCCTGTGAAAGCGGTACGCCTGTTTGTCCCCTGTAGGCAAAAACAACTAGACATTATATACCTTGTTTAAACCGAATAACTAACTCATATCTTTAATTAGGAATATTTTACAAGAAACCACAAACATTTAAGAAGGGTAATTTCTTTTGGAAACTTGTTTAATTTATCCGTCTTTCTCTGGAAATACAATGTATATGATTTGAGTGAACGTATTATATTTAAAAAATGCATTTTAATAAATATTTTTATTATAAAGCAAAACTGCAATCGGGGAATTGTCAAATTATTTCATTTTTGATAAAATAAAAATATATTCAATAAATATTTCCCCTTGTGGCGCCCCTTCATAACTTTCATGACTTCTCGACGATCAAAGTTTACATTATTATAAACCAACAATATATTTGTTAAACATCGAATTAATAAAAATGAAACATTTTTAGGTTTTAAATGAAAATGAAAATGATCTTTTCAAAATGTAAATCGTCTACTGTCGAGGTAAAAGTTTGCGAAACACCAAATTCAATTTATGTTGATAGTGATAGGTTGAAAAATTGGGTTTGTATTGATATTAATTGATGTTTGGAGCTGACCGTTGACTTTAGTGAATTAAATAAAAAAAAAACTAATTATTGACGGTAATATAACTTTTTCGTCAAAATTAATATCAATGGATTGTGGATGATGTCTGTACTGCAGAATGCATGATAAGGAATTATGGCATGATGATGCAGTTATTGCAGGTACATGTATCTTAACTTTTATTGCGCTTGAGATCAAGTTTCCCTCGTGTATTGTTCTTGCAGGATGACACAGGCTGCTAGAGGATACAACAAAATCACGGAGGATTTGTGACCTGTGTGACAGACATTATTTGACCCAGAAAGCCCTTCCCCGGACCCTTCTATCGCTTATATTTGAGTAGTTTTGTTTCTTAATTTACTTCTTTTCTGTTATTTAAGCAAGTATATTACATATCATTTTATTTACGTCGATTAAAACATGTTCGAGCTAGACCTTGTTATGCATAAATTTTGCAATCGAAGCGGATCGAAGCCATAATTATTAGTTTTACCAGGGACCCATACGGGATAAAAATGTGCTTCATGTATTCGGCTCTATACGTATACATAGCCAAATGTATACGACATGCTAGCAAATCATAATGCAAGGTTTTTATTTGAGCTATAATATAAAATTACAGATATCATTTGTACCAAGTTACACAACGTTCGTCCTTGTAGTTTTATGAGAGAAAATTTTTTAATTACAACCAAGGATAAAAAAGAATGGACAACGCTGGCAATTTATTCAGGCAAAATCAATACGAAATTTGTAATCTCGGTGAAAGATCTCAAATACATCATTTCTGAACAAATGTGTTAAGGAAGTTTAGAGATGTTAAAAATGTGATGCTTATAAACGAACAAATGAAAAGGAAGTAGGTCTTGTACTAACTGACTTGAATGAAGTCAGGTAAGATAACAAGACAAAATTGATATACAAACGATTGTAGATAGCTAATTCTATATAATGCATTTTACAATTTTAATTTCTATACCTTTCTGGAACTGATTTTCTGTATTCCTAATACCATTCATATTAAAACTTTCATTCTGAAATGCAAGAATATTATATTATTGCTGAAAGCAAATGTTGAACTACATTTGATCAACACATAAAAAACTACAACATTCACCCTCTGGGATACAAACGACTGTGCTGCCAACTTCCATGTTTTCAATGGGTTAACAATTATTAACAACACCAACAAAGTTTTTCAACGCGTTCAAATATAATACATCTAATCTTGTAATAACATTAAAAAGCACCAAACACCCTAGTATATCATGATAGATAAAGAGCGATCGTACAACCTGCTACATGGAAATTACAAACTTAAGATACTCGTACAATATCCCCGACCATTTTATTGATCATTAAAAGTGACACATTATACTGTAAAAAAGAAGTACATATATTTGTTTCAAGTAGGGTTTAAATATGGTTGCGTTCGGAAGGTTAAAAGCAAGCAGTAATAAACGATCTGTTCTGGAAACTAAAGCATATAGCGTTGAATACGTATTTTGGTTGCTGTATGATTTCCAAAGCAAACCATACACACAAGAGTGCCTCTTACGTCAAAATAAGGTACAAATTCAACTCAGAAATTTCAAGCAACTATAACACTTTTATTATTTGAAATATCTATATATTTATATGTATTGAACAAATTTGTATCTAAATAAAACAAAGGTAGAGAAAATGAATACCTCGGCGGGATATTAGTTGTCTGCTTTGGTTTGTTAGGTATCAACCGCTTGAAAACTGGTATCAAGGCGTGATAGGTTTAGATATTTGTGTTACATTTGCGTGCCGTAGAAAGTATACAAAGAGTATTTTCCATAGCCTCAAATGTTCAAATAATGTACATGTATATATAGCATAACAACTTTTACCTGTGTTACCTTATCGAATTGCTTCCCTTGTTGTGGATCTGGATAGAAATTCGGTTGTTCTTCCTAGAAAGATATAACAAACATATCACTCTAAGTAGATGTTCTACATAAACTGATCATTTGTTATTAGCTGACAAGGTTCTGGAAGCTCAAATTAGTAAAAGGAACGCAAAAGTCTATACTGACTGTTGATTACATATTATATTTTTAATCACTGTATTGTGATATTGAAACATGGTTTATTGACAGTTTACCACAGGTAATTGCTGTAGCAGAGTGTTTATTTTGCTATTTTATATATGTTGATATGTTTTGTTATAATGTACCGTCTATATTAATTTATCTCAAACAAACTATTTCTTTGAAATACAGTCACAATATTTAAATTCTTAATTTGCATATTCACTATATTTATGTTACGTATTTGATTACTTCTTTCATTCTATTGGTTGGTTCGTTTTGGTTGTCTATGTGAGTCGTACCCGAGATTTCGAGAAGGTTGGACATTATATCTCTTTGGATTTATTCTTTATATACTGGATATTCTATACATTTCCATACGACTCCTGACATCGTTTTGACGACAGACTGTTAGTTCATTTCTTTACTAATTATATATATTTTCTTAAGTCACTTTTATTTATAACACATTTAAGTCTTGCTATTATTTTCGTTCCTTGGTACATTTAAACCGCACGCGGCATGCTTGAGAAACAATACTAAATATATCGTCTCAAAAGTAGATACGTTATGAATATAACATTGTATAACAACCATCCTATAAATATATATTGAACCGCACAATATTACAGATTCACAAACATTTATTTTTAAATGAAATTAAAGTTTAATAAATTAATTTCACAAAATATAACTCAATGAATTACTGTCTATAAGTTATGGTGTTTTCGCAAATGTCTGAATTACACAATATCACAGCGTTTAGATGGTGTAATGGCAATTCTGTCAATAACGTGTGTACCTTCCACACAGAAGGACGTCTTCGGTGCATTGCGATGATCAGACAATTTATGAATGCTTTTGGAATACATGCCCTTACTCTTTGAAACCACAAGAAAAAGTTCAGCTGTAGTTGAGGACTTGGGTGCTCTGAATTCAATCGTCTTCGTCCTAAAAATGCTCAGATCTATAGTCGGAGCGGGCCAATCCATAACATTAACTAAGAGATCTCTTGTTGCTTTAGCTCTATGCGCTCGTTTTTCATGCTGGAATGCCATGTTTTTTAATCATGTACAAAATGCGATATGATATGGGGTCTTACGACTGTATCGGGCTGCGATTACAACATTGCACCTTCCAAATTCTTTAAGATAACTGCACAAAGTTTCGAGTTTAATCGAATTCCACGCGATACTATGACGATGAGAACACCCGAGCGTCTTTTTTCATGTTAAAACCTTCTTCAAAACGTTTTCCATACTCCACACTCTTGTTATGTCATCTGCTGTAACAGCTTTCGTCAATAGGTTTGTTAAGCCATTGCTGATTACGCCAATTTTGTCGCTACAAACCCGATTGAAGTCGTGCATGTCGGTGTCGGCATCTTAGAACAAGTTCTTTGGAGGGACGACGACATCTAATGTTTTTGGCAGCTAATCGAAAACGAACTGTATCAGTACTTATTAATCGCTGTTGATTCTCTACATAAAGCCGTGCACTTTCCGTATCCATGGTGTACCGACTCATAAGATAGTGATAGAAAATGCGTATGTTCTGGTCCGGGATAGTAACTTGTGGTTTGCCACTCCTGACCGGTCATTTGCACACAAATTATAAGCATTTAAATTTCTCAAATTTCTATGCTTACCAAAGTGTCCCATGCGAGGCTAAATGTGCAGACGTTCTTTAGCATCATTTAAATATCATTTTTCTGTGACGTACGATAACAATGTTTAACTGTGTTGCAATCATAACATATCAAAATTTAAACACATTATTAAATTATCGCTATTTTTTAGAAATATTCTCAAATGCGATGTTTCTTTTGTGGTTCAGTTTATACGCTCAATATAAGATTCTTGGTAGTTTTCTAGTTTTTTTTCCAAATAATAAGTGATCATGTTTTGTATATTTTTATTTACATGTTTGAATGAAAAGGAAAACCAAATGACAGATAAGTCAACTTATGCTGGAAAAGGTGATAATTTTCTGGAGCGACAATGGTTTAAAAAATGTGTGAATTAAAGTACAAGGAATTAATACCCGTTGCTATAATTGGCGGAGCTAAAATCAGAATTAGCAGAATTTAACTAATGGTCACTGTTCAATTAACACCGATCATGTATTCAAAGTTTAATAAAAATATTATAACAACTTAACAACAACGTTATAATTGATTTTAATGAGTGTACTTCATTACTGCAGTACTTTGGAATCCTTGGGAAATGCCACATCGCTAAATAAAAAAATTTAATACTTGCAATCTGAACTTCGTAGCTGTATCTATGCTTTAACAAAATTTCCGTAAGGTTGAATGTATTAACATAATAATTGAAAAAAAACAGTTATAAATAGGCTAAAACGCCTTACAAATATATGCTGAAATTCTATGCCTTCTAACAATATTGTAATGGTAAAAGTGTACCCGGATCGTTGATGCAATCTAGAAAATAATAACAACCTTATACCTCTACCACTACGTTGTCTGATGTGATGCAATTTCTCATTTGTAGTCCGTCTAAATCAGTATATGATACTTCTTTCTAGTCAAATATAATATAAATATATAAAACATTTAGAGATCTCTAAAATTTAGCATTCATTAATTTTCCCCAAAGGACAAAAATTCCTCCTGTCCAGTACAGCAGAAAATAAAACACGTATGTAGTCCCAAAAGGGTGTAATACTAATAATGATTGATTAATTTGATGTTTGATTTAAGTCCAGCAAGCAGCATTTCAGCTATATTCGGGACAAGAACACGTTAAAAACAATAAATCTATGAAATAAATGGGCGAGATCGTAAAAAAAATTTGAAAGCCACTAGAAAAGTATGGAGTGTTGAAAATGTAGCATTTTGTAGTGGCTACAATGAGCCTACTCTTTTTGAAATCTACAAAATGTATATTTATCGTGCAATGAGCGTGGCACTCTCCAAACACGTTACCCATTACGACCTGGCTTTCCGTATTATGACCTGAAAACCCCAACCCCAAACGAGAGGGTCTCCCTATCCGCCACCGGGGACGCAATGGGCAGCTCTGTGGGTCGAGCACTAGGAACCATACCAGTATGGTCCCAGAAGTACTTCTTACTTACAATGATTGTTATAGTGAACCAGTTTAAGGCATTACTATATTTTCCATTTTTACACATCATACCATATCAAAACGGTAAAACAACATATAGGCTGCTGTGTTAAGATAATAAAGGTTGATTCAATTTAATTAATTAACATCTTTCACCTGTTTTGTGTGCGTGTGTTTGTGCCCCTTTTCTTGTAGCGGCGTTGAAGATCTATAGTAACCATGTTTGTGTTGTATTCTGGTGCCCTATAGAACATGTTATTATAAGGATCAACGGGTAATTGTCTCTTCTATCTTTTTTTTTAAAGAAGACAATTACGAATCTGCAATTTCATTGGTTGTTCAAATGTCTTAACATTCATTTGCAATATTTATGCGGAACCAAATGTCGTAATAATATATCGCAAGCGCTCCAGAAACAGATTAACGTAAGGAGTTAAAACAATAGATCAAAAGCATATCTTCGTGTCATAGATATATGATTACTGATGAAAACATCTGCAACTGTGAAATTGTCTGCTTAATTTTGAATAATAAATAAACCTCTTTTTTTAACAATTTCATTTGATTTTCAATATTTGCTTATTACAAACAAAGGTGATGTATGAATGCTCTTGAATTGAGTAAAACGCAGATTTATTGATAAAAAGTCTATTCAATGTGTTTATCGTGGCCCTTTTTTTTTAATTTTGCTAATTAAATATTAGATTTGATATGATCGGTACCCAAGCTCCCAAACGTTTGGGGGAAATGATGTACAATTTTAGTAAAAAAGGATCAAAACAATTTTTTTAAAGCTGCAGTTTAAAGTTTAAACTTCTGTTTTTAAGCCATGGAATAGCAATGTTGCTGCTAATGCCTAGTTCTTATGACATCGGCTCGTTTTATTTAAAATTTAACTGTAATTGATTCTTGCCTTCTTTATGACTTACAATTGTCTCATGCACTGTATTATTCTCAGACACCAGTACCATCCATTCGTCTGAATCAACTACATTACTATAAGATTCGTCTTCCTAACAACCAGTGTATCATATAAGAACAAAATATATTTCAAACAAAATAATTGCAAACTTAATGTATGTAGAATGTATCGCTGATGGTATTAGATTGCCGTATGACACAAGAACACAAGCCTTTATCACCACATTACATAATTGTTTTGAATCTGTCACAGAGTATAGTATTATAGTTAGATAGTTTTGTAGGAGGAGAAAATTCAGTAAGTTTCAGAGTAAACGAGTCACCCGTAACGGTGAAATAGTCTAAATAGTTTCAATGTACTTCAACAATTTCTTCAGATAAATAATTACTTTTCATTAGGAATATAATAGCGATTCTTCATTCATTCACATTAGTTAATGGAATCAGAATAAGTACCTTTAGCATTACAGACCAATATATGTGTAAGAAAACATTGCAAATATCAAATCCGACATTTATTCAAGATATTTATTTTCAAATTAACATTTAATCTAATGTCCACCGCCTAAATGTTAAAATGTTATAGCCGACAAAATACATATCATTTTAAGTCAAACATCTAATATATGTCTAAAACAACACAAACTAAGCTTTACAATTAAATGACAGGTCAACAAGTTTGGACTTATTTCAGTTCCGCAAATCGATCTGCTAATGTAGTAAAATCTTACGTTTCCTTGTTTTAGGCCTTCTTCAAAATTACCCAAATTAGCAAAAAGCGCATATTATGCATTGATGTATTAACAGAACAAATGTGTTATATAGTTTCTATATGTATGCAGTACTGAGAAACATGTCCGCTTTACAAAACATGCTCGATTACTCAATCATGAACTATCATAACCAACAAATATATAAAAAAAAACGTAACCGGTGTTTCCCTTACAAATGTTTCCGATTTGGATTCCAAATATTTTAACGCGATCATTTTCACTTTGTAACTTTAAAACATCATAACTGTACGATAAAATATGATACATGTAGTTTACCCATTTTCATAGCCGTTTTGTATGTTTTTTTAAATTTTTCTTGAAGTGATCTGAAAGTCCTAAAATAATAAGTTCACTAACGACTGTATTCATTCTGTGAAACCTGAATGAGTTGTTGATTCCTCTGTTACGCGTCATTTGTTTGCGTCCTGTCTCGCGCTGTAGGCTGTATTATGCGTCCTGTAAAGTGTCATAAGCTGTGTCAAACGTTCTGTCTAGTCCCGTCGGCTGAGTCATAATTCCTGTCTTGCGCCGTAGGATATGCCAAACGTCTGGTCTAGCTCCATAGGCTGTGTCAAACGTTATGTCTAGCGCAGTAGGCTGTATCATACGTCCTTTCTAGCATATGTCGTGTCTTGCGCAATATGCTTCGTCAAACGTCCTGTCTACCACCACAGCCAAACGTCCTGACTAACCGTTAGGCTCTGTCTGTATTATAGTTAACATAGGTTCAGGGTTTGTTTATGTACCTAAACATGCATCATTTCTAAAACCTAAAACTTTCTTAAACGTTCTGTCGAATGTCATGGTCTGTGTCAACGTTCTTTCTTTCGCCGTAGGCTATGTCATACGTACCATCTAGCGCTGTAGCCTACGCCATACGTACTGTCTAGCGCATTAGGCTGTATGTGTTCAGGTGGTTATAAGTACAATAAGTTCAGGGATAATGAATAAACATAAACTTAAGAACCTAACTGGCATGCATCAAAGGCTTGTCAAAAATTTACTATTACATCAGGTTTTATCAAACATTTATCTAAAACTCCAGGCTATGTAATACTTCTAGCGCTGTAAGGTATAATATACGTCCTATTTAGGATATTTTAACAGTTATAGTGCCGTGGGTTGTGTTAAACATCGTATCTAGCCTAGTTGGCTGTATTAAACATTCTACCTTACCTCGGTCTTCATCAAACCTTCCGGCAAGTTCATGTGAAGAGTTATAGGATGTGTAAACCAGCCAAATATCGTATTAAATTTCGAACCGGACAGGCATGTGGAATTTTATTATTGGACTTGTTTGTGGAGAATGACAAGATCTTTCTTGACTGGTCATCATGAAATTGTATTGTGCATTGGGATTGTGTTTCCTTCTGTATTACTAATATCTGCCGCTTGTATGGTTATATATGTAGGGGCAAATTTCGATCTATTCGTCTGAATCATTTATATTCTACTAACTAAATCTAGGTTCTCAAACCGAAATCATTACTTTGAAAATATAGGCATCAATATTCTTAATATTTATCGAAATAATTTACATCTAAGTAAAAACACATATATCGGCGATACTATGCCTTTTGGTGACCAGAAACAAAGTAACTTGGCGATTATTCAGTTCTTACGTTTTTACGAATACAAGTTCAGAATGAAATTATATCATTGTAAATAAAAAATGTTTTTTGTACTAATTAACTACACTGGGTGCTAAAGAGACAACTACGCTTCAGATTTGGGTAGCTAAATCTATTGTTTTGAGCAAGTAAATGTAAATGTTCCTTTGTTTGGGCATATGATAGAAACAGGACACATTCTTCGTAGTTAAACCCCAATCTATAAAGTATATGGCAAAAGATCAAGTGCATATTAAAAATTATAACAAATTAATATCAAACAGAACGTAATATTAATTATTTAAATGGGTTTGGAGCCTAACAAGAATTCTTGGGAATTCTCTATTGGAATGAAATACTTCTGAATAGAAAATAAAAGTTTCAATCTGAAAACACATTTTGCTTTATCATCAAGAAACCCCTTCCTAATTTTGCATTAATAAACATAATATTTGAAACAAACAATAACACACCCTTCACAGCGAAAAGTAAAACACGGTAAGATCAGCATAACACGGTCAGAGTAAAACGTACCAGGCTTGAGGTAGGTCTTACAATATTATGTCTGTAAAGTACACACCCTTCATAGCAATAAGTAAAACACGGTAAGATCTGTATAACACGGTCAGAGTAAAACGTACCAGGCTTGAGGTAGGTCTTACAATATTATGTCTGTATAGTATAGATGATAAGATTTTAACAAATAAATAGTACCATTATTGAGGATGCTTTGGGCTTTGTGACCATACAATTCATGTATCGAAAACCCTGTTAGAAAAGTTTTACGTGCGCACAATTATAGTTAAAGTATGTACTTGTTGGTGACATGTTTCAATCTTCTACATAATAATAAAATATTATACCCTTACCACTGTGTTGCCATTTATGGTGACATTTTTCACTTGTCGTCCGGTATAACCGTCTAAATCAGAATATGATTCTTCTTCCTAGATAAATGTAGCGAATACTAGCATACAATATTTAAGAGTTCTGAAACTTAACATTCTGCACTTTTCCCAAAGACAAAAATGCCTTCTGTAATGTACTTCAGACAACGAAAAGGTATGTTCTTCCAATAGGGTGTAATACTCTATAAATAATTAAGGTACTGTAATGTAAAATAAATCGTATTTACATTGATTGATAAAGTTTATGAAGCAGTTTGAGGCGTTTCATTTTACTCCATATTAAACAACAGAACGTATCCAAATGTAAAGCCAATATAAGAAACAGTTTTAAAGATCATCATTGCTTAGTTTGATTCAATTTGAATAAATTTCAATCTTATTCTTGCTTACCTATTTTTTTTATTTTTATCGATTTAAAATATCCTTAATGACCATGTTCGCGTCATATTTTGGTCACCGGTAGAAAATGTTATTGTATGAATCAACCAAATGATAAATTTTTAAACTTAGAAAGGGAACGAAGGGAAGTAACTCGTTTTGCTAATTTTTAATAAAAAATAATTACGCGCATCTTGACCTCTAAAATGTCTTCAAAGTATATTCTGATAATACAAAACATGGATTTGCAACTTGAAGGCGTTTCAGTCTCACTGTTACTTTTAGAATATTCTGTGATAACAATGGGTGGTCTAAATTGATTTGATTTGTACACCGTCATGTTAAAATTATTGCAAGGATGAATAACATGAAGACATCTATTTTCGAATCAATTATTATTCCGGACTCCCATTCAGAAAGAGAAGCAAGTGAATGTGATAATAAAAATTTATGCTCACTAAACGTATGTACAATAAACCATATTGTACCAAGGTGTACTGTATTTAATTATTGCCTCCCCTTTATGACTTACAATTGTCTCTTGTACGGTATTAATTTCAGGCGTCAGTACCCTCCATTCGTCTGAATCAACTATATTGCTATACGATTCGTCTTCCTATTGTATTATATTGAAAAAAAATATAGGTTACACAACGCAATAGCAGAAATCTAAATACAGAACATTTTAAAGTGCTACCAAACTAACTGCTAAAATTCGTTAGCTAAGATTCAAAGACTTTTGGAATGAATCTGTTATATCAAATTTAGGAACATAGATAGCATCATTCATATATATATATATATATATATATATACAGGAGCTGTAAATTATTGCAACAACAGGCGTGAAATCACTCTTATTAATACCAAGTAAGATCATGACTAAAATCATTATATAGTTTTAGAAGATCCTATTCACTGTACGGCGATGAAAGAACAAGCAAGGTGAGAGAAAGGATTACCGACTCGATTTTTATACTAAGCAACATGATAAAACGATGTACAGAGTGGCAAAGACAGCTTTACATCAAGGCTTTAGACAGATTACATAGAGACAGTTTATGATGAATACTGCCTTCATATGGTATTACGGAAAAAATCATACTGCTGCCAGTTTCAAAATAACGGAAGACGGGTGGCATTATACAAAACTCTGACTAAGTCAAGCATGCCTGCAATACTTTTAGTATTCATTCGTAGCAAAAATGCTTATGACAATATCCATAACGGTAAAATAGTCTGATCAATTTCAAATCAGATAAAAACGTTTATCGTTTATCACCAATTTCTTGTGACATATTGGACAGTCTAAATATAACATTTAGTAGAATTATACATATTTTGTTGAGAAAACAGTATGTTTGTTGTTTTATTCAATACAAAACTTTTTTCACGTAATGATAGGTCAACAAAATTTAGACTTAATTCAGTTCCGAAAATTAAGTAAAATCTTACATTCCCTTCTTGTATGCCTTCTTCCTCGTTATCCACATGTGTTCTATGCTCATCTTCCTTTAGAAAATAGAATTAACAGAACAAATATATTTGATATATTGTACTGTATCTATGATTTGAATGTGAAATTTCAACAATAAAAAATGGTTTCAAAAGAACTTCGATTCAAATTGCGCGCTTATTTAGCACATACAATCGTTAACGAATTTACTTTAAAGTGTACATAAAAGGAATGGGATTTAGAAAAAGGAATGTCCTTATTTGTACGATTATGTAATACTTTAGCCTGATTTGGGATGCCACGTAACGTTTTTGGAATAAAAGTGTAAATTAAGAGCGAAATGCAAAATAATAGTAACACCCAAATCTTTCAAGTTACGTAAATGCATCAGGATTTTTACAAAATAATTTAACAACAAACAAAACTTAATAGTTAATTTTAATATAAGGCGTTTGCGTCATTCAAGACTAAACGAGGTCCTTGGTATACCATATCTCTTGATAAAATGTAATGCTGTCAATATCAAAGCAGTACCTAATAAATCTCTCTTTTTATTTTTAACTATGTGTTGCTTGAGATCTACGAATTTAGCAAAATTAAAATGTGTAGAAGAAATGGCTTAATTGACTGATTAAATAGAACATTATATCAATTAGCCAAAAAATATCAATAATTGCTTAAGAAAACAATACGTTTGTCTTAATAAAATATCTAACATTGGATTTATCAGGCTATATTCTAGTGAGCCAAAACTCAGTTTTTTCAGATCGACATGCTTATAAAGTAAAATCTTACGCTTGTTTGTTGTATTATATTGGTTCTCTGGATTGACAGTATGGCTTCTTCCGAATAACCCATATTAGCGCATGGCTCAACTTCCTTTAGAAACCATGTGTTTATCTAAATCAACAGAACAAATATATGTGATATATATTTATTTTATACTTGATTCTGAAACCGCGACTGTCAAGAAATAGGGAACTAAATTTCAAGAGAGACGTTGAATCAATGTACGCGATTATTTAGCAAAGACACATGATAAAAGAATTTAGCTTAAATTTTACAACGATAAATCCAGCCGAAATGAAATAACTGGCCCCATTTTTAAGGTGGTGTAATACTTTGATATGACTGAATAATAAGCGAAATGCATGCTAACATAAAATTGACGCCAGGTGTTCCCTTGTGTCAAATTGAATATTTAACAATTATGGAAGCTTCAATACTAGATACAGATACTGTTAATATTTTATATGTTAAATGTACAACAGTGGTTGTTAATTTCAGCGTACGTATCAAACTAAAAAAAGCGCCAAAATGTCAAAACAATTGTATACTAAGAATGATAAAACTACGGATATGGCGTTTTCATCATTTTAGCATATAGAATTGTAAACAAACCATATTTCAAGTCAGTTTTTAAGGTTTGCGAATAAAATATTTGGCAGTTTTGTTCAGAGGAAGCAAACGTTAACAAACTGATCCATACATACCAAAACCAAACCCCTTACCCCACTACCAACCGAAGAAACACAAACGCACAAAACACCGGTTTAAAATTGATAAGTGCAGGTAGTTTACCGAAAGCTAATATAATCCTTTGAGGAAATTCTATTTGTGGAAGATTGTGTTCTTTCAAAGCTTTGCAAGAGGTTATTTAAGGCTCATCCATGCCAGATCAAGCATTGACAAATATGTTAGAAGACTAGTTAGTTAAACATCTGAGGAAAATGGAAAACATTAAAATGAAATGGACCAGTCAATGAAACGGTGATCTGAACAACTGTATATGATAGTTATAAATTTCAACAAGAAGAGATAATGACCTGAGGTCCCCACAATACCCCATCATAGCCTTCAAAATTGACTTAAGGTCAAATGTCCAGGTCATATATTATAGTTTGACCTCTGCTTGTGTTGACCACAGTAAAGTGAGCGAAATGGTGATCTCTGAAAGGGTCAATTTTGTCACATTTGCAGGAACATATTGCAAGATAAGGATTTGAAGTCGTCATATGAGTTATCTCCCAATATACATCTGAATTATTATTTTTAAAAGGTCAAGTTTACGTTCTAGATTTTGACCACCACTCCCTTAAAACCAAAAAATACACGAAAAAGATAAATGTTCAGATCTTGAAGTCAACTTTATCACATTGCAGGAAAAGGATTTGAAATTGTCTTATAGGAGTTATATCCTATTATATGAGTAAATTATTGGATTTTCGCATATAATTCATCAACTATTGATAGACACGGGGTCTTCACAATTGACACTTATTACCTCTGGCCGTTTAATAAGACACAATGTCAAAGGGGTAAAAGAAAATTAGCAAACAAAACCGACTGAACAACAAGAGACAAAAGTCACGGGACCTTTACAAAACGGAAAGAGTAACCCGAACCCAATAAAAACCATGGGTGCACTCAGGTGCTCCGGACGAGTAAGCAGTGCCTGCCTCTAATTAGATACCCGTCGAGTTACTCATTGTCATGTCTGGGGAAAAGTCAAATCAAGGAATAGGAATCACTACCTTTGACTCAGCGAAAATGTCAGATCGGATTTGTGGCACAAATTTCCCTTAACGATCAACTAAGTCATGGTGACGACCATAGAACTTCTAAAGAGAAACAACAACCTAGCTGTTAAGAGCAGTGATCGGTCCAGAAAATCGGAATACCGATCGGAGGATTTTGGAATAACGTATAAGTTGTTAAATGTACACACCATACGCTGGAGCTCATGGAATGTTGCTGTTGGTGAACGTGAAGTTGACAATTGAAAGTTGAAATCATCACTTTTTTCGTAGACTCTAGTTTGTAGTTTTCCTGAGTCTATTTCTAAAAGTAGGTCTAAGTAAGAGGCTGACCTTAGTGTATCGGTGGTGTCTTTTATTTCAAGCTCGCTAGGGTTAATTGAATGTAAATAGTCACCAAATTTAACATCATCCATATAGCGGAATGTTAAATTAAAGGTCTGGGCAAGTGTATTTCTTTCTTCTTCATCCGACCTTCTAGGAACTCAGCCTCATAAGAGTACAAAAACAGGTTGGCGAGGAGAACAATTAGTACCCATTGGAATACCAATAGTCTGTTGAAAAACCTGTCCTCCAAACATGACGAATATATTGTCATTCAGAAAATCTAACATATGACAGAGTTGATCTTCAGTACATTTAGTAGATTAAAGTAAGTTCTGTCATGACTAATGACCAGGTATTTATATCGTCTCTTTCCGTTTTTCTTCAAAAAGCAGCGTTTCATAAGATCTTTAAAACTAGTTGCTGCATATAAGAGATGGCCGTATAGAGTATCGAAAAGGACTTGACATGACCCGTTTGAATGAAAAAGCACCTAAAATTCAACATTCTTGCTATTAATCGATTCCAACTTTTTTGTCTGAGGGACCATATTACTCAAATATGAAAATATTTGTTCGTTTGTTTGAATGTTGTTTAACGCCACTTTAAGCAATTTTTCAGCTATATCGTGGCGTCCTGCTTTTATTGGGGGAAGAAGCCGCTGTACCGTTGAAAACCCCTGGCCTTCAGTATGAAAACTGACAATACTTGTCAATTAAGATATGAGTCATGCAAATATGAAAAGAATCTGACTATTATATGCAAAATATCTTATAAGAAATAAATTTAATTTGACTCTAAGAGACAGAACAAATGAAATTACCAAACATAAACGAGAAAGTACAAATACAGTTATAAACTACTGACTTGGAAAAGCCACATTAACATTGTAAGGTGGGGTTAAAGTAATTATATACACAACATCAAAATTCCACCTTAATTTAAGGTTTCCAGGTGAAAGCATTTAAGTTGATCCACCCGTGAACGACTGCGGTGGAAATCTGGAACACACTACTATGAATTACGAATTGCTAAAAACAGGGTCGACTTTCACGTGCAAATCACGGGTATTTTTTAAACCAGACAATCGGTATAAAACCCCGCTATTTCTTTTCTTGATTGCATTAGTAAAATAAACTTCTGATGAGGTGACGCTATGCCAAGATTAGATGCTGCTACCCGGAATATCACTATCGGTCAAATCGAGACCGGGGAATCACAGAATGCTGGTGCCAGAACGTAAAATGTTCATCGTAGCACAATTTCACGCCTTTGGAGACGCTACCAGCAGCTTGGTACTACGACAGACCGACTACGTTCAGGACGTGTTACAACTCGGGCTCGTTAGACAAGATTATTCTGTCTACGGAACAGGGCTATTGTTGCAACAGAAACAGCTATAAACGTCCCTGGGTTGCGCCGTATATCACCACAGAAAGTACGCAAGACCTTACGTTGGAGCAACACTGAGACGCCAACATAGCCGAGCAAGGGTCAGATGGTGTACTACCGTTCGTGTATGGAATTTACAGAACTGGAGAAGAGTGTGATTCAGCGATGAGTCAAATTTTCAGCTTGAAAAGCGAGATGATCGCATACGAGTGTACAGCGCCGAAATGAACGTTTTGCGCAAAACTGTGTTGTCGAAAGAGACAATTTTGGCGGAGGCAGTGTTATGATGAGGGCCGCTATCTCTTACGCCAGGAACACACAGCTGATAAATATCCAAGGCAATCTTAACGCTGTTAGGTATAGAGACGAAATTATACGGCCGCATTTATTGCCCATAAATGACATTCAAAGAGAAATTTTTCAACACGATAATGCCCGACCACAAACAGCACGTGTAACAGTACATTTTTTAGAGCAACAGAATGTCAATGTGATCCGTTCGCAATCACGATCTCTGGATCTTAACCCAATTGAACATTTGTGGGATGAACTGGATCGGCGCGTGCGCCAACAACCACCGCCGCAAAATCTGCAATAATTAGAGCAGGCACTTCAGAATGAGTGGCAAAGGATACCGCGTGTTCGTACTCAACGTTTAATTGACTCCATGCCCACAAGAGTAAGGGCTGTGTTCCAAGAAAATGGTGGTCACAACAAATACTGACATTTTTAGCGTGATTTATTGACAATATGCGACAACATGTTATATTCCATGGTAAAAGAACTCATGAACAAGAAGTGTGCCAATTTTTATATTTCTGTATTAATTATTTATATGATAAATTGTTATAATAATATTTAAAGTAAAATTCCCATTTTTTTATGTTGCCTTTCTTTTTTGAGTGAGTTATAAAGCTTAAGGAATATTGAAATATTTCTTTGTATTTAAATAAGCATACATGAGCTTCACAAAACAAATCAAACAACATTACAGTTATTTATATTTGGCAAACAATTTCCATAAACTTACCACAGAGAGATTATTACTCGAGTTGGAATCGTGTGATAAATCACTGCTACTGCCTCTGCATTTGTCTGGCGGTGGTTGTCCAGCAGCTGGATGTGCTAAGGCTTCATTTTCTTGAACTGATGTTTCATTACTTCTTGAAGAAGTTGACCATAAAGTACCTGATGTATCATTTGAAAAATCAAACGAGTCCTTTCTAGATTGTGGTCTGTCTGTTGAATCCTTTGATCTTGGCGTCACATAACTTTCAGACCTGCCTCCATTTAATTTCAATTCTCTGGTGGATTCTGTCAAGCTAGAAATATCTGACGACCTTCTCCTCAAAGTACTACTACGAGTTGCTGAAACTCCAAAATTTTCATTCTGTGGAGACTTTGCTTTGGCACTAGATCCAAAGGCATCATTATATGTACTAGAATAAGTGCTTTTACCACTGTAGTCTGCTTTTATTGGGCCATTTCGTAGTGTACTACCAGTTGGACTAGCTGTAGTTTTGGGTTTAAAATCATTTAGTTTTCTTCCATATTCATCAAGTGCTCCAGGTCCAGGAGGGAGTGGCCTTGATGAACTTCTAGGTAAAGTTTTACTGCTGCTACTAACTACGCTTGTGCTTACAGATCTGCTTCGCTCGAGACTTGTGCCTCTTGAAGTGTTTGTTGATAAGTTATAAGTAGATCGGGGCTGAGTGTATCTGGATGCTCTCGGTTCTCCTGGCATGCTATAAGTGGAGTATCGTGACAAATCACGATAAGATGTTAAAGACATTGCGCTCTAATAAGTCCACTTTATTTCCAATTGAAGTTCATGGAAAAACAAGCAGTATGAAACGAATGAATTAGAACTGAAAATATACAAGTGTATATTACGTTAGACACTGTACGTAAATCGTTAAACTAAAGTCATCTGAAACAATCGTAACATATCCTATGGCCTTGTTACCAAGCTCGGAAATAGGATTCTATTTTAACTGTCCTCTGAAACATATTAAGACCGTTCTAAACAACCATTAATTTTTACTGTTATCGTTATCGTTTGTAATAATGCGACTTGCAAATACATTATAAACACAAGCCATAGTTTTTTAAGGAAAATAAATAAATAGTAAAAGGACAAGGATATACTACTTGACTGCTTTGCACGTTATAAAATACTCATTTATTCATTGATAAATACTCAAAAAATCATTTACCGGTATAACTAAAACAGTCGTCTTGTCACATATTTTACAACATATACGTAGAATTAAGACTAAATCTCTATACCTTTAAAAACTAAAATCCATCCCTGTCTATTAAATTACAATTTTTCTACATATCTTCTCTCGGATTTGTTTTTGTCGGGGAAACAAGGAAGTGAAATGTAAAGAAATGCGCAATAAATTAAATGTTTTGTATAGGGGATTCGGGTAGGCCCCATAAACATGTAATGATAACATGTCTAAATGAGAAATAGTAAACAGTGTTGTTGACTATCTAACAGGTCAGAGCTATATAATTACCGGGTGGTGTAATAAAGACCCAGCAATACACAAACTATCTATATGTTTTACTTTTCTACCCCTTGTTTACCTTTGTAGTTTATGCAAATGCGTGGTTTAAATGCAAGTCTACTTGCAAGACAAACACAATTATAAGGGTGTTTATTTATCTGTCGTTACCTGTATGTTGGTTAAAAAATTTAACGGAGTTTATATAGAAATGAAAAGATTTCAAGTTTCTGTAGTTAAAATGAAACTGTTTATGCAGTGTAATCTATATATTTTTGTTAAACAGTGTACGAGTAAAAGCAAAAACAATAAAATTTAATAACCAAAAACGGGTTTTGTTATAATTATTTTAGAAATAAACACATATATCAATCTAATTAAAATTAAATCTTTCACTTGCTCCTCCCCCCTTTTTGTCATTGGTCGCTAGCCCAAAGGGGGAGCAAGTTAAAGATTTAATTTTAATTAGATTGCATATATATATAGGTTTCTATTTACTAAAAAATTAAGCGTCCTTACCCTTCATATTTTTTCTACCAGTTGACTAGTAAATATTTCATACCGTAAATTTTTCATATTTGCCATGCAGTTACTTAATAATTGTTCGTTAACCTTTTTTCCCCAAAAAGATCAAATACTGATAGCTGGTTGTACATGTAAACAATCCATTAAACAATAAAAAAACAATGAAAAATAGTGTGGACTGTTTTCAAACCCTTTATCAATTTTATCCGGTTTTACTTAGTTTTCAAACTATCTGTGCGTTTGTTTGAATGGTGTTAACGCCTGTTTCGGCAGTTTTCAGCTATATCATGATGTCCAGTTTTTATGAGGAAACCGGAATACCAGGAGAAAAACCCCGATCTTCGGAAGGAAAACTGGAAATCCTTGTCAATTAAGATTGGAGTCGAGTGCACCCTGCTGCTTTGAGACAGGTATCCGCAACCTCGGTGTTGATAGACCACGTGATCAATAGTAAGCGAACTACCTTAACCACTGGGCCACCGAGGCCCCTTGAAACTACCTGTAAACTGCCTACAATGACTTGGGTTACATTCAAGTTTTCTTTACTTTTAAACGTCAAACGAAACGAGAATTTAAACTACATAAACAGGCGTAAAGTAATTAAAGGTCATCTCTAGCTGTTTTTGTTCAAGGACTAACTCGTCCATACTCGGTATTGTGAAATAAGTGTTTGCTTTGAATGAAACAAAAACAAACAAACAAACAAACAAAACAAAACAAAACAACAAACCGTGATAAGTTGGGAAAGATCTTAGTGGGGCTTTATATGTTAACATGAATTTTAAGGATTTTGTCCACGGCAGAATAAATGTCAGAAGTTACGTCCTTGTTCGCCGTTTGGCGCACTAATTGCTAGACATCAAGAATCTGCTTTCATACTTTCGGGCTTTCATGTTCCTGTTCGGTTCTGTGGTCTGAGAAGACTGGCGTCAATAAAAACAATTTTTTATTATTTTAAAGGTGTTTTATGCTATTTTTAGCAATGTTTGAAAAGTTATATCGTGGCGTCTAGCTACAATAATGTAGCTCTTTTTTATGGACGGAGCTATAAAGAGGTCCCATTACTCTCAATGGAGCAAAACATTCTTGGGATTTATAAATGAGGAGCCCCTCATAAATATTTACCGCTTTTTGTAATGGGGTAGGAAGCCGGAGTACCCGGGAGAAAAAAACCCGCAATTCTGTGGGAAAACGGGCAAACCTGGTGAATTAAGATTGATAACGAGTACACACTGCCCGCAGTAAGACTCGAAACCGTAACCTCACTAGAAAACGTCAGATATGCTGGCTCGGACGTCGCCCAGGATAAAAAGGTCCGGAACTGATGGCACCATGGACACGGTGTTGTCTTTGAAGGCAGGTGTCCAAACTAAATCGAATTTGACTTATGTTCAATCGGTTGATAGTCAAAATTCAGATCTAATTAACAATATTCGCCCATGTTCCGTCCAGTTGCATGATATCTTTAACTATAAGGACGATGAACAACATTGCACTATCTCTAAATGTAAATCGAAGAATTGTAAAACTTGTAATATTTTAATAACAGACACTAATTTTACAAGTAATTTAACTAACAAAACATATCACACCAGAAGTTTTGATGATCTGAATTGTAAATCAGAAAATATTGTCTACGCGTTAGAATGCAACTTATGCGGACTTATTTATGTTGGAGAAACAAAAGGGCGACTCAACAAACGTATATGTGGACACCGTTCAGGAATTAATACCAACAAATTTCCTGCGGTATATCAACATTTCAATCAGCCAGACCACTCTATTCTGTCTATGAAGGTCCGCATCCTTGAAAAAATCTACCATCATTCTAACAATCCTGAATTAAGTACACCACTACGTAGACAAAAAGAAGAATACTGGATCAGAAAATTAGGCACTGCAATACCATATGGGTGCAATGACAAAATCGATAGTATAGGTAACCTTTCCAGTCCTGGTTGCAGCAATGTGAATGTGATGGGCCTTTTCAATCACAATCACAGGCGACAACGTAGTCATGGTCATCGTCACTATACATCACCATTGGTACATGATGTATCTATAAATGGCCTACTACCGTTTGTTCAAAAACCACTAGGACTTCATCATATTCGCACTAAATTGTACTCTGTTCCACTGAAAACACTACATTCTCTTTACAAAGAATGTCTCCAGTCATCTGTAACAGACCCTTCGTCCACTCTATATAGATTAGTAGCTATTATTTTAGACATTGGAAAACACAGATTATTCAAACCGGTTAACACACACAAAGATGAAGAAGAGCCTCGTTCATTTCTTTCTTTACTTTTTGCTAACAAATGCATAGATGCTATCAATCTTGGTAATATCTTGCACCACAAGTCTGTTACTTCCAAAATTCCACCATACTTCAAAAACAAATCCGTTCCTATTATATCTTATACCTATACTTCCCCCATTGCACCCAGAATTTTCAATTACAAACGTGTATTGCAGGATCTTTTGATCAAGGACTTCAAAGCCAAACCCCCCGACTGCTCTTGCCACAATTCCCCATTCATATATAGCCCTTCAGGTCACGTGATAACTGGAGATCTTAATATTGTTGACAATGAAAGACTCCGCAATATTTAGTCCAAAGGACCAAAGTACCGTGAACCTAAATCCATCAACTGGAAGTATAACTTTAAATTATTGATGGATTCAATAGAGGACTATGCCAGAAAATGGGCAAAGCAAGAGGACCAGGAGGTTGATACCTTGTCAGAGTGGGTAAAGGCCTTGAGGTCATTGATTCAAATAAGAATAAGTCGTTTAAGAAGGTCTATGAGTACTAAAGCATCATCAATCTTCAGAAATCTTGATGCTCTTAAAACTTTGTCCGACATTCATGACAAATATGTTGTTGTGCCAGCAGATAAGGCCCCTAACAACATTATTTTTATCTCCAAAAAACATTACATAGAGTGTTTAATTAATGAGTTAGGCATGGACAGTTCACTTGGCAATCCTACTTACACATTTACTGCGCTTTCAAAAGAGGAGATTATTGAAAATCACAAGTCGATATTGGCATCCTTTGGTCTCAAAATGAAAGTCGACGATTGTGATCTCCCCTTATTGTATTGGATACCAAAACTTCACAAAAATCCATACAAACAGCGTTTTATAGCAGGATCGTCTAAGTGTACTACCAAAACACTATCGCAACTCCTGACCACTATTTTAACAACAGTAAAAACGGGGCTTCAAAAATATAGCGACACTTTTTACTCCAGGAGTGGAATAAATGAAATGTGGATATTAAAAAATTCTAAAGACCTGATAGACATTTTGAGGTCTGGATCTCTTTCCCATTGTAACAGCATTAAAACATTTGATTTTTCGACACTCTATACGGCCATCCCTCATATCTAGCTTAAAACTAGGCTTAAAGATCTTATAAAACGCTGCTTTTTCAAGAAAAACGGAAAGAGACGATACAAATACCTAGTAATTAGTCATGACAGAACTTACTTCGTCATTAATGACTCTAAATCTACTACTAAATATACTGAAGACCAAATCTGTCATATGTTAGATTTTCTGATTGACAACATGTTCGTCATGTTTGGAGGACATGTTTTTCAACAGACTGTTGGTATTCCAATGGGTACTAATTGTGCTCCTCTCCTCGCCGACCTGTTTTTGTACTCTTATGAGGCTGAGTTCCTAGAAGGCCTGCTGAAGAAGAAAGAAAAGACACTGGCCCAGACCTTTAATTTAACATTCCGCTATATTGATGATGTTTTGTCCCTCAACAATGCTAAATTTGGTGACTATTTACATTCAATTTACATTAGCGAGCTTGAAATTAAAGACACCACCAATACACTAAGCTCAGCCTCTTACTTAGACCTACTTCTAGAAATAGACTCAGGAAAACTACAAACTAGACTCTACGACAAACGTGATGACTTCAACTTTCCAATTGTCAACTTCACGTTCATCGACAGCAACATTCCAGCAGCTCCAGCGTATGGTGTGTACATTTCACAACTTATACGTTATTCTAGATCATGCGATCGGTACTCCGATTTTCTAGACCGATCCCTGCTGTTGACTGCTAAACTACTCAAACAAGGGTTTGTTGCACCTAGGTTGAAGTTATCTCTCCAGAAGTTCTATGGTCGTCACCATGACTTAATTGATCGTTATGGGAAATCAGTGTCTCAAATACGATCTGACATGTTTGCTGAGTCATAGGTAGTGATTCCTATTCCTGGATTTGACTTTTCCCTAGACATGACAATGAGTAACTCGACGGGTGTCTAATTAGAGGCAGGCACTGCTTACTCGTCCGAAGCACCTGAGTGCACCCATGGTTTTGATTGGGTTCGGGTTACTCTCTTTCTGTTTTTTGTGTTTTTGGTTTTTGTGTTGCGTTTTGTCTATATCCGGATTTGTAACTGTCCCTTGACTTTTGGCTCTTGTTGTTCGGTCGGTTTTCTTTGCTATTTTTCTCACTACTGACAGTGACTTGATCAATAGTACATGAATAACAACTAAGTTTACTACTCGGCCTCCGACACCCCTTACCTGCTGGTGAAAGTGTGTTTAATTCTATCCAAGACTGGAGGACACGAACAATATATATTTATATTAACAGGTGTAACGAGAGGGTTTTTGCCTTGTTATATGATACGCTCCATGATACATGTAGATAGTAAAATCGCAAAAGTAGAACAGACTGAAAAATGCATCATATCATATCTTTTCCTTATCCTATTTTAAATACTACAGTTATGTTTATGTCCCTTTTATGATCTTTTATGTTTTTTCACATTTTCTTTCAATTTTGAAGTGCACTTTAATTTTTTAAAACATCTTTGGTCTATCTTTAAAGTATTGGCGTTGAAGTTGCAAGGCCTTCTTGTAAAGAACAAGATCCATTCCGTCTATGCACCGAATAAGCCTTGCGTTTAGAATTATTTCGCCATTAGAACACGACAGTTCTCCAATCAGCTGGAACAAGGATCCGGCTTCTTCTAGTGGCTCTATCAAAGATGTGTCAATTGTGACGTAACATCCGGTCTGAGGATCTTTAAGAACTGCTCGACAATTTTGAAAATCGTGTTGTTCAAATCTGCAATAAAAAATGGTAATGCGATGCCAGGTCATAAACTTTTTAATTACAACACACAGGGGGCAATAACTCGACAGTCTAATATGTGTAAATGTATAAGGTGTGATAACCCTTGAATGCAATAATCTGATTCGAATTAATTTTTAATAGTTTTTACACAGTGGTGACAAACAAGTATTTAAGTTTTTTGGCATACTATATTTTAAACAGACCTTATTGCTGGATATTGACAGATATTATCGGGTATGTTTGTTGAAATTTTCTATGATTATGATATATTTAATTTATTTGATTGTTTACAAAAAAAGTATCTCTTATTCTAAAATAAGAAAAAAATCGTTTGTTTGTGGTTTAACGCCACTTTCAGGAATTTTTCAGCTATAACATGTCATCTAGTTTGAGGAGGGTAAAAAACCGCCCGACCATTGGCAGGAAAATGGGTAATATTTGCCCATTAGGGTTCTTTCTTTGTAAGAATTTCGTATGTTTAAATTTCTATTAGCCTCGTAGATGACGTTCTATATCTTTACCTCTCGGCCACCGAGTTACCGAAAAGATCGTATTGAAGATATTTTTTTACGTTTTCCAATTCTATAGAAAGGTAAGCTTCAAATAACTATTCTCTAATGTTACAGGTAATAAACTAATAATTATGTGTACTCGGTGATCTTGCGATAACATCTCCGGAAAAACAACAATGGCCCAAGGAAAACTGGCAATCCTTGTCAAGTACGATTCGAGTCGAGCACACACTGCCAGCAGTGAGTCTCGAACCCGCAATCTAGTGCTGAAATACCATGTGATCATAAGTAGACGAACTACCTTAACCCTCCGGCTATCGAAGACCCTATTTGTAACGAAAACAACATCATGCAATAAATAGTGTAGTCACCTCTTGTATGGATCTACATACATTTAACTTAACATTTTGTCTAACAATAAAATTGTATGTACGCAGATAGAAAACAATGTAAAAAATGTAAAAAATGAAATTAAGTAAAAGACGTAAGTGCATTGTTTCTTAAGAAATTTGCAAGACATATGTATAAAATTTGGTAACTTGCCATCATCATCATATTTTCCTGGAGAAATTTATATATCTGACGGAAATAAATATCTGCCGTTAAATTTTTTTTTATTTCCTTAATTCGGAAACCCTTCCAATAATTTTTTGAAATCCAACATTGGAATAACTGTCCGGTTTGCATGTACTAAAAGCCTTGAAAGTCATTGATTCAGTTCCAGTGCTATAAGCGGTGGGAGCTTTTTGGGTGAATTGGGGTATACGCGTTCAGCATTTTTTAGCAATATATTTTGTATATATGTGTCACTGTTTCTTAGTTGCATAAAATGATAATCTAAAAGGTCAATACAGCCTACATATATATCTAAATATCAATGGAATGTTTTCACTAATCGTAAATGGAGATGTACTAAATTATATGAATACTTATAATATTACCACAAACTGGTGATAGTACCAGCGGTATACAATGTTGCCCTGACGCTGATGGTCACTGTCTATATGTTAAGCCTATTAAGAACTTGGACAAGTAATCCCAACTCAAATGTTTAGACTCCGTTAAACTAACTTTCCGTCTTTCCAGTTCATGCGTTCTGAGTATATGTACATGTAACTAAGCTCCCACAGAATCATCAGTGTTCCAGCTAGGGGGAAATAGAGGGGCGCCGCGCCCCGCCCTAAAATTACCGCGCCCCTGTGCCCCTCTCAGGCGCCCCTGTGTCCCGATTTGTGCCCCTTATCACACTATTGCTCTAATTAATTTTCTGCTCTAAAATTAATAGTAATTATAGTGTTTTTATAGCTAATAAACTCATTAGACTATTCTCGTTTCCTTATAATTTGATTATGTAATTATAGTGGTAGACAGTGGGGACTGGTACACAGGTAACACTTCAAAATGTTATTACCTTAAAAATTTGCGTGGTCACTGTTTTTGGCCATTTGGCTTAATTATGATCCAGACCGGAAATATCTACAACCGTTTTTATTGCCATTTGCGGTAGATATCTTCGAATATTTGTCACCGCGCCATGTTTATCATTGAACACGCCATTTTTTAAAAACAAAAGTGAAAGCTGGTACCCGACTGCCTTTTTCTATGTTCGAATAGCGTTAAGTAAAAATACTCGCGGCAACCAGTACAAACCAAATGAAAATACAGATATATCCGGAGCGGATATGAACTTAGTTCAGGAACTTGCAAATACAATGCTGCTTGTGTTGAAGTTACAACCACAAACATTGAAACACAGTAATAAATAGTATTTTGGCAGTCACTTTTCTGTTGATTAAATGCACAAATATATTTCAATATTTTACTTTAAAATGAAAACAAAGGCTAAAAACAGCAACAGAACACTTATTCTAATAACAATAACAACAAAAGTGCAACAACCTCAATCACACTAAAAAATATGAAAATACACGAAAAAGTGCCCTTCTCATGCGCCCCTCTATTTTTAAATCCTAGCTGGAACACTGATCATTACAACCCTTATTACTTTGTCAAGCTGGTTACATTTCAGAGTTTATTGTACCAATGGTATCTTTTAGTTTTATTAATTCTTGTATGATTAACAAAAATACTTTACAAGACAGGCCTATGTGTGATATATGACAGTGTCTTTGTAGGGTTCCATTTGACAATCAGTTTTTTGCAAAAACACAAAAAAGTAGACAACCCTAAAACGTTTGTTACTTAACACCATGACAAAAGTTAGATGAATACGAAAAGCACACAGCATTTATTTAGCAACTGATGTTTCACTCTATAAGGTTTATTGTATTTTTGTCTTGTATATGGAGTTGTCATGATATCTTGACCCGCCAATGGCATAGCCTAAAACATTGATAATGCTGAGATAAATGCTAGGGTATTATCAATGTTGAAGGCAAATGCCATTGTCCTGAGTACTGTCAAGTATCATGCAATGCCAGCTATATAAGAGGGGAGCAAGATCTTTTCTCTTAATGTATTTTAGGCATTTTTACAAGTGTTTTAACTGTTTTTTAATAAGGCAGCTGTTTACTTTTTTCAACCATAAGCTGTTATCTGTTTTCTTAAAAATTGACATTATTGTTAACTGTTATAATGAAAATAGAAACCCTGTTTGCTGTTAATAGTATTGCCCTTGGGCGAGATTCTGCTGTTATTTGTTTTTTTCGATTTTTGAACTCGCTGTTTTCTGTTTTCTCATGTTAATTGCTGTTATCTGTTATCATTATTTTAAATTTACTGCTATCTGTTTTGGGAAAAATACAAAAATATTAACCTGTTAATGGACCCCTCCCTAGCCTCCCCCCCCCCCACCCCACATAAGCAATTATTATATTTATTTCATTAAAAAATTAAGACTCGATGTATTTTGAATGTATTATGTCATGGTAGCTTTTTTCTGATTTGAATATGGACCGCATGATATATCATTCTTTGATATTTATATACAGTCCGTTTTCTAACTATATGATATTTTTTCTACTTTATGTCCTACATGCAGTATATATTTATTTATACAAATTAAAAATAAACAGTTTGTGTTGTTTGTTACTGACGGCGTGATAATGTCTTTGTGCCAACTTACTGTAGAGTAACTAATACCAGCTGACATTGTTTTATCCAATCGAAACAAACATAATTTTATTGATACGAAATTAACTCCATCTCCATCTTACCACCTGTGAACTTATTCTATTGCAAAAGCAAAGACACATGTATACTTTGTTTTGAACATTTAATACTTTTACGGTGGGACCTAGTTGGTCGAGTGGTTATGGTAATTAGTCATCTTTTAGTGATCACGCAAAGTTGCGAGTTCGAGCATTACTTCGGTCAGATTCTGCTCGGATCGACTCAAACCTTAATATATAAAAATTGCCGTTTTTTTCTGCCAAAGATCGGATTATTGACCGGATTCTTGGGCTTCCTGCCACAATAAAAACTGTAATGCCTAGACAAAGTAATCACTGCTGGCAAGTTAATGATTCTGTGGGAGCTTATTTACATGTACATGCACTCATGCAGAAGACATGACTTGGAAAGGACGGAAAGTTGGTTTGTTTGTACATATATTGTTTTGTTGCAACATTTGAGCGGTGGTGCTATACTTTCCTAAGTTCTTATAATTAATGCCTTATGGGCTTGACATATAGACAAAATTGTATACTCTGGTGCTAATACTAGTTTGTTGTAATATTATAAGCATTCATATAATTTAGCATAGCATTCCATAGATTTTTAGATATTTTTGTATGTTATACCAAGCTTTCTTAAGTTTTATTCTGCATGCTACTCTGGCTTCCTCCACCAATGAAAACTGACTGAACAACTGCTGAAAGTGGCGTTAAACAATAGATTATCTTTTCATGGAACCAAGAAACGGTGATACATGTATACAAAATACAAATATGTTATTAATTTAATCATGCATACACTTGCATTATTGCTAGTACCAATAACTAAAAACATAACCACGTGCACATACCCGGGGCGGATCCAGAAAATTGGGCTGAGGGTGAAATTCGGCAAGGGGTTTTGGGGATAGCCTGAAGTCGCCAGCGGGATTCGCCCCCTGGAAACTGGTGAGATTTAGGCAATTGAGATGGTGTTGAGGACTACACATTTTAATCTTTTTTAGGACGTTCGGGCATATGTTATTACTAGTAGTTATTACAAACCAAAAACTTCAATATTTACAAAATGTTTATCATTTTAAGAAAAGCCGAAATGAAATATCGAAATGATCCAGAGGAAGGACCATGTTGTATTATTTCGTGCAAAAGTGCAATACTGTTCTCAAATGTAGGTTTACTAGAAATAAGATGCGTGACGGATAGAAAGACGGACACGTGGACGGACGAACAAACAGACCAAAAAAGTAGTTGATGCGCCTTGAAAAAATTCTATATAAAATAGTATCTTTAAAAATATATTAGACAAAAGAGTAACCAATATTTATTACTACAACAGTGCATATATAAGTATCAATTATTTCTTGCTACTTTTTAAAACATACTTTTTCTCTCTCTTAATTTTCTTTCTCTCTCTCGCTCTCTCTTTTTCTCTTTTTTAGGGGGGGGGGGACGTCCTCTTGATCCTGGATCCGCCCCTGCATACTGACATCACTATACATTGTATCGCGTACTAGTATCGTTACTGGAACATGAGTTTAATATTTAATAAAATGCTTAATTAAACGAAATGTGGATTGTTAAGTAAAATTAATATTTTAATTATTTAAAATACGTTTAAGCTAAAGCAAACTGTTACTGTCCCGTAATTTTTGCGCATTAACGCACGCACACACACACACACACACACACACACACTCGCTCTCTCTCTCTAGAAATTATTTTCATACAAATGAAAGGTATTAAGGTCATTGGTAATTGTCGAAACGCCATGAGAAACAGTGGTTCGATAACACATTTTGTTTACTATACGCTCCCAGCCCATAGACTTGAGAGTAAAATTCACTGATGGTTCCTTTACAATTATTTATCTGGACCTCAATTAACCATACAGCTTATCTCCCCCTATTTTTGGAATAGCATACACATTACAAATTTATTTTTTGGAATAGCTTGACACATTAAAGATTTCAATTCACATTAAATTGGAATTGAATTTTATGTTCCTGTGATCACACCACACTTCAAATATTTTACTTCGAAGTTACCATTTAAAAACTAGTCAAATTTAATTTTGAAATTTTTTCTTATAGGTTAACTAAATTTTTTCCGAGTTAATATACGATAGGCTCGCAAGAAAAAACTCACACGACTCCTGGATACATAGAAAAGTCTGTATTTTTATAGTTTACTATTGTGGTCTTCAACGTCTGAAATAGCTTTCATTGGGTATATATAAATATGCTTATTGTTACCTCTATGATTTTTTAAGCAATAAATATTTATCTTTGCGTCCGTCGTCATTCACGTGCAGACTGTAGCTCCAATTGCAGTCGCTGACTGTTAAAACACATGTTTGAAAAATCCACGATGAATACAAGGCAACAACCTTCTTATATATATTATAACCTCAGGGCCTTAAATTGTGTTTGGATTAAGGGGAGGCAGTAAAGGCGGGGGGTCTGGGGCGCCTAGCCCCCCCCCCTTTTAAGCTGAGCACATTTTTGTGCAAAATGCTGTTATCTGGCAAATCCTGGGGTGCTTTCCATTGGTTTTTTATGATGGGGGTTTAGGGTATAAAACTCTTAATTTTGTTTACTGGAAACTATAAAAATTTTACAGTCTTGGGTTTGATATTAATTTAACGTAGTTGCACACAGGAAAGGTTGGTATATTTAGTTAATTAAATTCATTCTAAACTAGCTCAGTAAAAACTGATGAAATACCACCAATCACGAATTTTTCAAACCTTCATTATACTCGTAGAATATAGATAATACAACAATGACATTTGTACTTATAATTTGTTTTTATTTTCTCTCTTCCTTTCTCTCTCTTTTCTCTTTTTAACTTTTATTTCATTTATTTTTGGTCACAATTTTTTGCCAGGTTGCAATAGGAGGCAGTTGCCTACATGCCTACATATAATTTACGACCCTGATTATTTTGATTAAAAATAGTTCGCCGCACTTTAATTATTTACCATCCCTCACGTGCATCCCCTCTACATTAATGAAGGAAAAGTTAGTTTCTTCTCTTTCGTTTGACACATTTTAAAAAGTTTTATCTTATTGCTTTTATTACAGTTTCATGAATATTTTTGTTTAAAAGGTACGTACATTCAATAAAATGACGAGAAAATATGTTCATGTCAATTTTATTTGCTTTAACATACTGTTTTGGGATATATCGTATTAGTTTCAAAAAAACAATATTACCACTGAAAGCGTCCTCTTAGAACCGCTTCGAAATTTTAAAACATTTGTTAGACATATTAATTAGAATCGAAATAGATTATTGCGAGCGGGCTTTATGGGAATTAGAACATGGTCAGACCTTATATTTGTCTTCATTTTATACCTCGCTATCGCTCGGTATAAAATATTGACAAATATAAGGTCTGACCATGTTCTAATTCCCATAAAGCCCGCTCGCAATAATCTATTTCTTAATTGGAAATCTTAAATGTTTACTTCCGTCTAATTTAAAATGCGCGGGAAATGTTATTATCTTTTCCTGAAATGGCGGGAAGTCTATTAATTTTTATATTACACTTACCGTCCGTTAATTCTAACTGAGAAACCATTTAGTTTGCTTCCATTCTGTACAATTTCGTCCAAAAGATAAGGTTCTCCATGTTTTATACCTCCGCTCATTATTAAATAGATTCTTAATGTAGTCAAGTTTTAACAGAATGGGTAAGGATCAAATGCGAGAGAATCGAATGGAAGCAGTTAAAGCCGCTTTTAATTTTGATAAGTTGATTTCACATAAAAACCTTAACTATCTAATTTTATATCAAATATAAATCATGAGTATTTATTAAATACTTTGGTGATTTTTAAAAATATTTTTAGAGTCGAATCTGAGAATAAACATGATATCAACAATCAAGTTGTTATGACAACTTATGAATCACGTAATCAAAATGGCGACCATCGGCTCGGATGTTGACAGCCGCAAACATTTATTAGAGGTTGTTTTACAGTATATACACTTTCTTATCGGTTTTATGCATTGGCGCGTATCTATTTTATTAGTTTATTTGCCCAAGAAAGGTTTAATACCACTTATTATTGTGTACAATGTCGAATTTAATCGTTAATCGAGTGTGCATCCCAAATAACGCCTCTTCTGTTTCTGTCGTATCTTATACCTATATATGGAGCGAGTATGACTATCCCCTAAAGGCTAATATAAAACAAAACTGTAGTAAAGTTAAATAATTTATGCCTAAGTAATATAGACTAATTTCTTGTATATTGAAAGTACGTTTGCATTTCTGCCAAAATTGGCCAAGTTCCATAAAATAAAGTTTCTGAAACATACAATGATACATGTTTTGAGTTATGAGTTCATAATAATTGTCTTTTCTCTGCTTGGTTAAAAAAAATGATTATCCAATCTCAATAAAGGAGTGCATTATGTATGGAAGACTTGTACAATTACAGTACGCCCAGAGTGTGTGGTCACTCAAACACTCAAATAAGAGAAATTTCTCTTATAATAATGAAAAGTTATAATAATAATAATATACATAATAATAATAATAATAATAATAATATAATAATGAATAATGAAAAGTAATAAAAGTTACAAAAAAATATGTGTCGTAATTCTTATCTTAATTTATCGATGCCGGTAAATATCTTTATCACTGAGGAAGTAAAACATGATGTTTATTTACACTAAATTTAGATGAGAGATTTACCGGTCGCTGATTGGTCGTCTATAATTAGGGTTGGTTACTCGGAAGGTTTCATCAGATATGGACGTTTATAAAACGAAAAGACCTTGAGGTGTTCCGAAAAATTAATAAAACACGAGATGTTTTCATGAAACGATCAAATACAACCATGTTTGGTTTTGGTTTTAAGAAAACCCGAAGAGATCACACGGGTATGTTTCAAAGCAACAGAAACATTGAATATGAAGTTTATTTTTATGTTACCAGTTACCAAATCTGGAAAAACGGCCTTTATCAGGCGAACCACTTCCACAACGGATGTGTCGGTCCTTATCCTTATAAAATCCTCAGTAGACTAAAAGTAATATAAGCTGACTTGCGTCGACTAATATGTGCACTTAATAAAATCTCCAAGTAACCAACGGAAATATGATGTAATAAATTAAATAGAAGAACAGTTGACACTTGTTACTCGTTGTCTTTTTTATAAAGCCCGGCCCACGTGGCCCAAAATATAATTTCAGCGAGACAGAAAATGTACTACAAAGTAAAAATATGAAACTCTATTGTGTAAAATGTAAGAAAAAGATGTCCATCTGAAGGACTTGTCTTTCATGTCAACTTGGTTGAAAAGGGGGATGCACCCCAAAAATATATCTATTTGGTACACTGTATCTGCCCAAATTGAAAAAAAAAATAAATAAAATAATTTGCATTGAATTTGCTGCTTGCTCTATTGCAAAAACGTGAAAACTGATGACAGTCAACTTTTATTTCATAAATGCTAATACATGTCAATAACATTACAATCAATCAATAGAACAGAACATGAAAAAAAAATGTTTTTATAAACATGATAAAGAAAAGAAACCAAACAATTTTGAATTAAAACACTTTAATACAACTTAATTCTCAAAATGTTGTCTACTTGTCTAAAAACATCAAGCACTGAAAGAAAAAGCAACAATGAACATGTCAAAATTTGAAATCATAATAAATTGAAAATACAACCTAAACTTGGCATCTCATTTGTTGATATGAGACATGCACATTTCTAAGAAGATAGGCAAAAAGTTAAAAATTTTAAGTAAAAAAGGGTCATTTGAAAAACTAAAGTTTAGTTCCAGGAGACTGCCAGAATGCAGGATTTTGCGTTATTTACCCCAGAGCTTCTGGCCGAAATAGGCGCCGAGCAAGTTGCCGGCCGTCTTGTGTGGTCTTGTGTGGTTGCCTACTTTTTCTTTTGGAGACACCTACTCTAAAATTGGTTGAAAGCCCTGTGTATCATGGAAATTTCTCGGAGAATCACAGTGTTTCAGAGTGTAGAAAATATATTGTATCGATTGTTTATTGCAAGCAAGGAACCAACTAATGTCTTGCTTTTCTCATTACTACAAAATTAAAATGTGTTCAATCTTCGAACTTCTCAATTTTTCTTTTGTTTTGCGCATGCAGAAATAACTTGTAGCGTAGGTCTTTACTAGTATATCTATATTTAAAAATTAATTATAAATAATTAGCGTCTTTAGTGGTTTCAACAACGTTAACAATTTGATTTATTGCAATCCTGGAAGTCTGAGAGTGAGTTGTGCTAGTACAATTCACAGTTTAGCTTCTTTCACTTCGTAAATATATGCAATAGTGTGAATGCCGGGAAACCTATTTTTATTTATTTCTATTTTGATCAGCATTGTATTTTCAAAACTATTTTACATGAATAAGAATTTACTTTTTTTTTAAATTTCTGAAGTACTGAAGTTAAATGTAAATCTCTTGTCCCGAATTACACTTTATGCAAAGCACACGGTTTAACGGGTCAGTTGTGTATTTATGTATTAATACATGTTACACGTGGCTTTAGTCTAGAGTAGGGAAAAAAATATTTTAAGTGTATGCCTATTGTCAATTAATTGGACAAATGCAACTAAAATTCGCATATATTTTCAGTGAAAACATAATGAAATCAGACAGATAAAAGCAACAATCATCGTTATACCGGTAACAGTTACTTGGCACATAAACCAACCGATCTATTGACATAAATTGACATTTTTTTATTTCATGGTTTTGGTACATTAAAGAAAGATATAAATGTATATTTGACCTTGATTACTTTTGCTGACCGTGGGGTTAAACAGTTGTGACAGTGTATTTATTTATGTCATGTGCACCTTGTCAAGAGAAAACAACATTTGTGTATTGCTGTGTATTGCTGGCAAAAAATGAATTGATACAGTGTATATGAAATAATAAGGACAAAACACATCATGACTGGTATACTGTTTGTTGTTACTTGAACTAAGGACTGTATATTGTCTTTTTCTTTAATTACCGTACATCAAGTTGTTCTTAGAATAATCTGTTCTAGTGCAAGTTCTGATTTAATTACGAAAATTATTAAAAATTTTAAAGTTCTAAATTTCCTTGTATTTCAGTCTATAGCTACATCGAGGCTGTTGGTAATGCAAGAGTGACTAACAACAAATTTAATAAACAATTATCTTTTGCAATTTGGGGTAGAGATAATTTGTGGGTGATTTTGAGTGTCTACACTCAAAATTTTCTGTGTAACACCATGAAACAATCTACACTGTGTAGAGTGTTTGAGTGACCATACACTGTGGGCATACTGTAGCTACAATAATGTAGCTCGTAATGGCGCAAAACTCGTGGGATTTATACACATATTCCGCTATAAAACTGCTGTCTTTATTTGATAAATATATACAATATTAGTACATTGTCAGAGCCTTAGAAATGGGTAGAAATGCGAGGCTATGCCGAGCATTTCTTACCTGTTTTGCGCAGAGTACAAATAAACTGTATATTTTCTGACAATGTACCAATATTGTTTTTATTCTGCAACCAGAAAATATATTTAATACTAAAGGAAAACATGAAAAAAAGTGCATTTTAGCCAATTTGTACTTGAAATTATCGGGGCTTATTCGAGTGATAGTCTGACGTCACAAAAAAATATTGTATTCGACAACAAGCCGTAAACCAGAACAGAATACTAAATATCACTATACGTATGGACAAGTGTACCAGGAATTACATCATTATTTACAAATAAAGCTTTGCTTTATTCATAGGGTCGTATTTGTATAGTTGAAGTGGTAGTTGCAGAATAAATATGTATTCCTTTCTCCATCGTTTAGCTGACATTTCTACAATTAAATAATTTTTACACTTTTTCATCATCATGGCATTGTTATGGAAATTGTGGAGTGTAGAATTTGGAAATCATTTCGGTACACATTGTATCAGGAGTAATGCAATGGATATAGCTAAAATGATCTGAAATGAACTTTTTTACCTAATCGATTAAGAAATTATGCACTTTAGGAATTCAAATATTGTCAACATTGCCATTATTACAAATAAAGTGTTAAACTAACGAATAAGGACTTAGGTGCTGTAGAAATATAAGTTAAACTGCAAAGACATACAAAAGTATGTAGCAAACCAGGGACACAGTTTAATAGCTGATTATATGCATAAACCCCCAGTGTGTGAATCATTCTCGGCTGCTACATTACGAGTAATCGGACCTCTTTTGAGCTCTGTCAATAAAATAATAAAAGCTACATTATTGTAGCTTGTTATTCAATATGTGGGGGGGGGGGGGGGAATTTGGTCAGGTATGGGGTAAAATGGCCTTGATGCCCATTATCAATCTGATGCATATAGTATTCTTGAGGTACAATCCCAGAGATGAGACTTTGCAAATGTTGAAATCATACACACACGTCTTTGCTATTCAATACATATCATTACACACACTTTGTTAATGTATAGAACTGTATTTAAAAAAAAAGGAAACAAGTAGTGCAATACATAAATTGGCATGCTGATGTACTATACTCTATAATAACTGTTCCTTACTATATTTAACAGTTCAAAATTTAATGTTTTAATTTGTTTGTAGATGTAAATGAATTTTGTTTCTAGTGTTTGGTTGGTACTACAGTTTATGTTTATTTTCCATTTTGATGCACTGGTATTACTAAAATAAATTATCTGTATAAATATTTTTCAGATGTAGCCAGTTGATGAAAACATTGACATGTACATATTTAGTATTAAGTGAAAGGATAACTCTAATTAAAATTTACTTTGATATGGAAATGAAGTGGGCTTATTAGAGATCAATGTCTCTTACATCATATCGTGATTTGTCACGATACTCCACGTATAGCATGCCAGGAGAAACGAGAGCATCCAGAATCACTCAGCCCCGATCTACTTATAACTTGTCAACAAACTCTTCAAGAGGCACAAGTCTTGAGCGAAGCAGATCTGTAAGCACAAGCTTAGTTAGTAGCAGCAGTAAAAGTTTACCTAGAAGTTCATCACGGCCACTGCCTCCTGGACCTGGACCACTTGATGCAAATGGGAGAAAGTTAAATGATTTTAAGACAAAAGCTAGAACTAGTCCAACTGGTAGTACACTTCGGAATGGCCCAATAAAAGCTGACTACAGTGGTAAAAGTATTTATTCTAGCACATATTCTGATGCCTATGGATCTAGTGCCCAAGTAAAGTCTCCGCAGAATGAGAATTATGGAGTTTCAGCCACTGCTAGTAGTTCTTTGAGGAGGAGGTCCTCGAGTATTTCAAGCTTGACAGACTCCACCAGAGAATTGAAATTAAATGGTGGCAGGTCTGAAAGTTATGTACCACCTCGATCAAAGGATTCAACAGACAGATCACAATCTAGAAAGGACTCGTTTGACTTTTCAAATGATGCATCAGGTACTTTATGGTCAACTCCTTCAAAAAGTAGTAAAACATCAGTTCATGAAAATGGTGTCTCAGCACAGTCAGATATTGGAAGACCACCATCTGGAAAACTTAGAGACAGTAGTAATGATTTTGCACATGATTCCAGCTCCAGTTCTAGTCTATCTTCAGTAAGTTTATAGGAAATGTTCGGTAAATGTAAATATTGGTACTAATTTTTTTTTACTTTGTTAAATCCAAAAGTAGGAAATTTTGTCAGCTACAGCTATATTCAAAAGGTTCATCATTTTATTCTAAAATTCCTAGAACAGAGAAAACCACAAAGTTAAGCGATTACAAATAGAGTTAATAGATGACAATTTGACTTGTTCAGAACTTAAACAGAAAATTTCTGAAATGTACAGGGCTCGCGTTGGAGGGCGACTCGGGCGAAGAAGTTGCTTATCGTGGTCCCACTTCACCGTCGATCATCTTCAAAAGCGAAGTGAAGTCACCCTTTCATTTTGTAGAATTGCCTAATGTCGCCTTTCAAATTTTATTCCCATTTTGGTAAGAAATGTTCATATTTTTGATACCGCGTCATGTTTATTTTGTTTACACGCCAAAGTTGAACTGGTACCCTTTGAACTTTTATTTGGTATATAAAGCGTAGGTTTAAAATATGACCGGAAACCAGTTCAGAGCACAATAACTTGTGAAAATTTCCGGAGCGGATATGAATTTGGTGCCGGAGATTGCAGATAGTGGTGAAATGAGTTTTGCAATGATAGAAACGTAGTAAAAATAGTATTTTGACAGTTACTTAAAACAAATTTAAGTTAAATATGCTTCAATACTTTTAATAGTGAATTTTACATAATATATTATGTGTCACAATGATGTAATTTTCTACTTCAAGTTCTAATAGTACTTCATTATAAATCAATCAAATTGTGTATCAATGACAAAGAAACATTTATTTTAATGAACAGTTTTGTGACAGTTTATTTTTTTTTTATTGTTATGTTTAATGCATGTGTTTTTAAAAATGTGTGAAATAAGTAAACTGAATAGTTAATCAAATCTTTGATACTTTATCCTCAATAAATTAAACTGCTAAAAAAACATAATATGCAACTTCTCCCTGTTGTCCACCCACTTCTCCCTGTTCTATCCTCACTTCTCCCTGTCAGCCACCCAAAAGAGAAGTGACTTCTCAATATAATTTTGACCCAGCGTGAGCCCTGATGTAATAAGCTTATGGTAGTAATGTGAAACACAACTGCTTCTGTCTGTATAGGATTGTGTTAACTTTTATATAAAGATTAAGATTTTAAAAGCCTCGTGGTTATACCATTACCTTTGTTTTGATTTCCATGAATTATTTCTTTACTGTAGTTATTTTTATTTGATAGTTAAGTTTGTATTTATGTGCTGTAAAGGTTTATACATTCAAGGATAGATTCAGTTGGTTTTATATTTTTCTGCACGTGTTGGGTAATAAGGGTAATGCATGAAAAGGAATGGGGGGGGGGGGGGAAACATGCTTTCTTGTTAAATCCTTGCCTTGACCAAGTTAAGAGACCATGAATTATTTATTTTATACAGTGTATATACTGCATACTTTATAATTTCAGAAATTCTACACTGCTGGAAAGTGTGGTTTGAGGAATCTTGGAAACACATGTTTCATGAACAGTGTCCTACAGTGCCTTAGTAATACCAAACCTCTCCTGGAATACTGTCTGAAAGAAGATTACTTAAATGACAGAAATACCACCACTAGTTCCCTTAAAGGACAGTTGATTACAGGTGATGACTCTATTTAGAATTTTGAACAAATCTTAGTCATGTTCCAGGGGCTGCTCTGGCTTCTAAAAAGCTGGCGCCAAAAAAATCGCCAACTGCAATTTTCCGTCGCCAGTTTTGTAAAAGTGTCGCCATATTAGAAATCACTAGATCACTATATGGCATGGCGAAAATTTTTTAATATTATGTGTGACATATTCTGTAAAGTCGGACGAAATCCAAGTTTGCCGGACTCTTAATTCAATTTTTCAAAAGTTTGCTCTCCAGCAGCCCGTACACTAATTGTATTTTAATCATGAAAAGATGTGTGAGTGATTTCTTGTTGGCAGAAAACCAAAATTTTACTGTAATTTATTAGAAAGATCTATTCCCGTGAATGTACATAAAACAGGAAATACTGAAAATAGAACTACGCATGTGTAAGAGTTTTCTAATTACCAAATTAAGACGGACATCCGGTCCGGAAATCACTCAACAACGGCGTCAGTTTTCATACCTGTATTTTATTAATTACATTATAAAAAAAAATATTACTACAAAAATATGTTTGTTTTGTTATTTTTATAAAATTAATTAACAGCATCAATTGTTTTATTACACATCTACTCAATGTGATGCAGGAAAAGCTGCTTTTCATCATACAACTTTGTTGATTCATTTATTGCCGATTTCCGTTTAATAACTCAAAAAAAAACACACATGTCACTGGATACTACACAATACACGTGTATTTACGACCATAAGAGCCGACAAAGGATCTTAAATGATGCAATCGCCGATTACCGATAAATTTAAAACGTGCATGCATCGTTTAACACTATAAAACCTTGGCGCCAAAAAAATCGCCAGACGCAATATTTTGTCGCCAAATGAAAAAAAAAATCGCAATTGGCGACATTGGCGAAGCCCAGCGCGACCCCTGATGTTCTAACTATAAAGTGGTTACAATTCCCATGTGCAGCAATAGAATACAAGTTCTACAGTGTTCGTAGATAACTTTTTGTTAGCACAAGCTTATGGAATTCAGAAGTTTTAAAAAATTGCAAGTCAGAATTATATTTCATTGGACCGACAAAAATTGAGAAAAAGTTAGTACTGATAACTGTAATATATTATTCATGGGTCATGATTGAACATACCGTAAAAAAGCTGTGTATTGTCCGCATTTACGTATTGTCCGCACCCCTTTCTTGGGCCCGAAAAATTGGGAAAAATTCGTATATGCATATACAATCCGCACGTAAAAAATTTCAAAAAACGTCTCAAGATGAAGACATCGAGTCCGACTTGGTCTCTCTTTTTAACAATTATTTACTGTTATATGTAATTTATTCTCTCTTAAAATATCGTTTATATTTATAGTTTTATTCATTTCTAGTGATTGTAATAAATTAAATAAAAAATAGTGCATTCTCACATATCGTCTATTTTTATCGTTGTTAAAACTGATACTCACACATTTCGAAACCAAAACAATTCGTCAACTTTCATTTATCAATGAAAAAAAAGAAAACAAAAAGATTACACGTTTTATTTTAATCCCTTAATGATTGCAATCAAAACATCGATCTTCAAACATTTGAGGTTACATAACGACGCCATTTCCACTGTACGCAATACAGGTTACACATCCGCTATTTTCGTATCCGTTTTAATTTTTATTCGTCCTATATAATTATTATAACATTACTAAAATAATTTAAGTAAAAATTAATATCATTACAACGTTTTTATATGGAAGTTTGTAAAAGAATCATGTTAGAATAGTACGAAAATACCGCATATAACACAACAACAAGATGGCGACTGCCATTGACAACATTCAACGGGACGAAACACACTATATCGAGTCTGTATTTATGTATAATCCGCACCATTCCTTTCCAACCTAAATTAAAAGAAAAAGACAGCGGACAATACAACCCTAAATACGGTAATCTGGGATACCTTTGACATTTCATAGTTGTTCATCATATTTTGCTTTTCTTGGTACCATGAATGTTGAAATAGAACAAATCCTTATTAGACAAATAATTTTAAAACACTTGTTTACATGTGATGTATGTTCATGGATCTGCTAATTTAAGACTTAACTGTACCGTAAGCTAAAGGTTTGTTTTTTGTTGCATGTAGCTTATGCCAAATTGATGGAGTCCATGTGGAAAGACAAAGATTCCTCTGTTTCGCCAAATTCCTTTAAAACACAGATCCAGAGATTTGCACCAAGATTTATGGGTTATGCGTAAGTGTTAAAGAACTTTGGTTTCACTGCTATATATGGCAAATATAAAGTTTGCTTTCACAAATGTGCTGCACACATTTGATCTTAAACTTCAACAAACAACATAATATTGTTGATGCAAATCAATTTATTTGTTAAGAGCTGGTACCAAACGTACCTAATGCATTACATTTATAAGATATTTTTAAATGAATTGTTCAATATACAATAATATATAAGGTGTCACATAAAAAAAAACTATTAATATCCTGAAATAGGTCATCTGATTAACCCTTATTGAAATTGTCATGAAAATGATATAAATACAAGACTTCGGCATATATAACTTTCTTGCCTTTTGATATTGGCAATTTTATAGACTTAAGATTAGATATTTCCATGAAACACTAATTAAAAATAATTGCAGAAATATGGTTATTATAAGATTGGAAACATTACTAACAGTTACAAAGAATAACAAACTCTTACATGCATTTAATAAAGTCTGGCATTGCTCCTATTGTTAGAAACATTTCTTCCATTTTGTTGATGTAGATCTTATGTTTAGGACTATTCTTTTAAAAAGTGGTTTGGATGGTAGTTAAAATGTTTTTATTCTTCAGGGTAAAAGTTTTGTTATATTTTATTTCAGTCAACAAGATTCTCAAGAATTCCTCCGTTACTTGTTAGAAGGACTTCATGAAGATGTAAATCGTGTGACTAAGAAACCAAAACCAGTCACAATTCAAGATGAAGATTTTCCTCAGTACGTAAAAAAATGTTTATGCTAAGACATTTAAAGTCTTTCATAAGAAATCTAGAATCTAACAATATTACAATGAACACATTGGTCCTAAGAAACTATATAATTTTAAACCTTGCTGATATGTTATACTACAACATTCACATACTGCAGTATGTGTTACACATACAAAACGTTTATTGAATGTATAATTACTAGGCCTGGTTCTTGTGTGCATGTATAAAACAATGTAGGGCAATTTTTGGGAAGGTTGTATAGCAAACTTTCCCCTTGCTAACGCTCAAATACATAGAAACTACTGCGACCGGCGTGTAATAAAACCTTACGCTCGCAAAATATATGTCACATAGGAGGAATCTATCAATTACATGAATCGGTGCACCACATTTATCTGGAACAACTTTACTATATATGTCCTTTCCTATTATGTCTCATTTACTGTATAACTGATAACTAATATTACGATTTAATCTAATATTCCATGTTTATCCACGAGAGACAGACTCGTTACACTTTTTTGTTTTGGAAATGCGATATTTGGCAATCCTCGCGATAGCTGTTCACTGAACCGACAAATGTAGTACTGACAGTGGCATAATATTTGATGACGTTATTATGATTGAAGTGATTTAATGATTGTGCGATTATGTGGTCGTCGTTTCATACGGTTTGCATTCTATTTTTTACGTGTTTAATTAAATGAAAAAATCAACACAAAAACATGTGCTTTGTCGATGTACAGATTTGCAGAGCGGCGCCATCTATAAAAAATTTTAAGGTTGGGAGAATGGCATGTAGAAGTTTCGTAAATAAAACACAAGTAGTTAAATTATATATAACAATTTCTAACTAATAAAAATATATTGAAAAATATATTTTGGTGTTTGTGACACAAGAATAGTAAATGGATTATTCGACATCGGTGATCAGTTGCACTCACCATGTCGCTGCATTATTCCATAGTAAAAGCTGACACAATATATTTGTTTCCAGTCCTTTTGATTAATTTTTATAATTGGTAATTCATGCTGAACCATTAATATTTCTCGTTACACGAGTTGAAATTGGTCAACACCCATCGTAACAAGCAAAAAAACGTACCAATTTTCCGTGTATGTTTACTTCACAAATTGCCATCGTTTCAGACGATGTTGCACTTTTATGCTTTAAGTAATTAAACAAAAGTCAAAACGATATATTTTTCTTCATTTTATATGTTCCTTAAAACAAAGAAAGATGTTATCAAGTCAGTGTTTTTTGAGTGACAAATAAAACCTCTTAGCGCATATGGTCGATCTTATGTTCCTTATGTAGTTCCAAAAAATGTGCAAATTGAAATCAGCAATTATTTTTTAACATTTGTTCAGCGTTTTGAAATGCTGTTTTTTAATTTGATAGAGCGATTTTCCAAGGTAAATTTTGACCAAAATTAGAACGGTTGTAACTTGGAGCAGGCAGTTATTGTTAGTGATGGAACGATTATAGCCTACAATCGATAAACTGTCGTTTTTCACCCGCCGATCTTACTAATCGATGTTCAAAATAAAAATCGGATGTCGCAGACATCGCCGATCGAAATACGGAAATTCAATTCTGTCCGGTTTTGTTCTGTAATTAACCTGTCCGATCCGTTTCCGGGTATAGTAAAATGGATGACAAGGTCGAAGCGGTCGATCATGACCCAAATAACAACAACTTTTTTAATGGTCCTGATATCTAAAATAGCATTTAAACAAAATGCTACCTAATTCAAGAAGGCCAATGATAAAAAAAGCCCAAAAATTTAAAAATTGTTTTATTAAGCAGAAAAAAAACAATGTTTTAGTAAAGAGACAATTTAAGCAATGTTAATTGATACACTAAAAAAGATTTTCCGATTATTAATCGATTATGTCTTTTCGATTATTTCCGATAATCGATTATGAAAATTTTCCGATTCCCCAACACTAGTTATTGTCCATTTGAAAACCTTGGGGGTAATGTCGTTTGTGGTTTAGGTGCGAATACCATAGAACGTCACAAAAGCTGGCGATCTTTTGTAAACATCGTAAGAAAAGTATCAGATTGCATAGCAAAAGTCAAGTACATGTAAACAACATGTAAACAACATTGATTTACATGCGCTTTTGAATAATACTGGGTCGATCTTGTTATAGTGTGTGGGACTTGATATAACAAAATAGACCCAGTATCATTCGAAAGCACGTGTAAATCGATTTGAACAGATCCCTTTGTTTTAATTGTTTCATGCCACTTTCAGCAATATTTCAACTATATTTGGGCGTCCTATTTTTATTGGAGTAGAAAGCCAGATTGTAGGAGTCTTTTAATAATTGTCAATCAAGATTGAAGTTGAGCACACCCTGGTAGCAGTAAGATTCAAACAAGTGCTGACAGGCATTTGATCAATAGTAGATGAATACTACCTTAACCTATTGGCAACTGAAGCCCTGTCGGAGCATTACAGAAAAATATTATTTTAGTTTTGAATATTTTAGAAGCTTATGCCATCACTTACATTTACATATATGTACATGTATTTGATGCAAGTTATATTCCAACCATATAACAGGTGCGATTTTTATGTCTGAAATGGGCAGCAGCAATTTTGTCTTATTTATTAATATATTTATAAAAGTTATGATAGAAACATCTTCAATTGTATCGTTACACTTAATGGATTTTGATGCAATTTTGATGGACTCTTTGTCAAATAGTGTACACCTGATATTTTATATTTTGATTGGAATGATATTTAGGATTTCCAATAGAAAACATTGACATGCCATTCTTTGATGTAGGCAAAGCCCTGGACATTGCCATTCAAGACATAGGGAAGCTGGGGCTATCAATTATGAGGATTGCAAAGTTTTTTTCTAGTCTTTTTAATTAATATCTAATATTTTTCTCAATTTGCTTGATTTATTTTACATTGGTTTGTTTTATTGCCTGTCAAACATGAGGCAGGAATCTTATTTCATACTTGCAAAGCAGCCTTTTCTTCGGTGCTGTCTGCACTTTGATTTGCAAAGTGGTTTTCCAAAATCTGTCAACTCTTAATTTTGTAAGGCAGGTTTTCATTGGTCAGATAAAAATTTAGAACCAATGATATTGTCTAATACTGTTTGTCAAAATTGTTTAGTATAATGAATTTTATTGGATAGGATTTAGTGCAAAGGCTGTCAACTCTTAATTTTGTAAGGCGGGTTTTCATTGGTCAGCTTAAAATTTAGAACCAATGATATTGTCTGGTTCCTTCAATTGATTGTTTTTATAATGCAAAACAATCCATTAAATAAAAATGCTGGCAAGATAGATACATAGAAAACAACATATTTGTTCATCAATTATAAATATTCTTGACTCACAGTACATATAATTATAATTTTTACCATCTTTCATGTATGTACTAGGTAAAATTAGTATAAACGTATTCAAAATACACTAAATACCTACATAATCCATGTTATTATTGAATTACAATTCAAATTGTAATTTTTACCATTTTGTAATTGTAGGGACAGAGAGAAAGGCCAGGAGTACTGGAGAGTTTACTTAACTTATGACAACAGTCATATTGTTGGTAGGTAAAATGATTTTTTTTTTTTTATAAAAGTTAAAAAAATCACATGTGCATTAATTCATTGAACATTTTTTTCATGGTACTGTAAACATAAGGAATTAATGAAGGCTACAGATATGTGTATCCAAGTTATAGAGATTTAAATAAAAAAAAGACTTGAATCTTATTGACTTCTTTTCTCATTCTACTTTTAATACAGTAAGATGGTTTTGTATTTGTGTGTGTGTAAAGGGATTGGGGGGGGGGGGGGGTGTTGGAACCATTAAATAATTCAAGAATATTATTTATTTTGTGCAAATTATTATTTTCTTCAGTAAAAACATACATATATACTTTATTTTCATTTGAACAAAATTTACAAATTGTTACTATGTTTTTTACCTTCAGATATATTTGTTGGCCAGTTAAAAAGTGAACTTAGGTACAGAGACTGTGGTCACAAGTCCACGACATTTGATCCGTTTTGGGATCTCTCTGTTCCAATACCAAAGGTATGTAGATTACTCTGATGTGTATGGTCTAATTGGTCAATGCATATTAATGATAAAGTCCTGATTCAATTGGACAGCAACTTTCATTATGTTATTATTGACTTTTGAAAAAAAAATCCTCTGGTACATTTAGAAATATTTTAAAGAATGTCAATAAATTTAACAAATGGCAAATATTTAAAAAATCGGTTATTATTTTAATAATATTTACACTTTCATTTGAATATTTGAATGGAATCTATCGTATTTATTCGGAAAAACTATAGAATTCGTAAAACAATCATTCAGAAAGTATAAGTCTGCTACAATCAAATATTTTTTGGTAAAATTCAGCATGTATAACATTATAAATTCAGGAAATTTAAAATTGTGGAAAATTGTTATTTTAAAGAAATTTTCAGAGTCTATTGTCCATAATTTTCTTAAAATCGAACTGGCCAGAACAACATTTAAGTTTGATATGAACTCGTGATAGTTGACGTGTATACCAAATATTATATGTTATTGAGAATCATCACACAGATACGAATTCTTATTCCCTGTCTCTGCTGGCTCAAGGAATAGAAAACACAGACACGGAATATGAACCTGTATCCCCTGTGCAGCCAGAACAGCTATATTCTGTTGAATATTAATGATAATTACACCTCATATAAAAATGCTGGCTTTTGATTGGTCAATAGACAGTGTATTTTTCGCAAATTTCCTCATTTTGCATCGATTTCATCATCACCTGGGTATTCAGCAAAAATTACCCTCTGTGCCGTGGTATTTGCTTAAAAATAACCCTCGCATATTATTATGCTGGAAATATTCATTCGGAAGTTTTGACTTTTACCTCAAAGTAAACGTAACATGAGTAATCGATTTTTGAAAACCAGAAACGTTCCGATAGTACAGAGTCAACAAACAGCACGCAAGTGGTCTAGTATTCACGGCTCTTTGAAATCATGATATTCTGTGTAATTAAACAGATAAATCATGTCTGTTTAGTATATCATTTATTAATTCACTTACAGGATTACAACCCAGTATACATTTACTTGCATGGTAAATTTTTATTTCTCATTAGTCTTGTCTGGATTTACTTTCAGGGTAAATCAGAAGTTACGCTACAGTCTTGTATTAATTTATTTATGAGAGAAGAAGAATTGGATGACGATGAGAGACCAGTATGTATTGTTGTGTATTTTAAGAGTAACTTAATGGACACAAAGTAGAAATTAAAAGAAAGACTTGTCTATCATACCCTGACTTAACTATTATTTGTAAACCTTTGAGGCAAGCAACAGATATTTGTTGAGAAATCTAAAGAAAAAATCTACAGAATTTTTTGGTTACTTTAATTTAAAATAATTTTAGTGTGATTATTTTTTATGATACAAAATTCAGGAATTTTTTCATCTTTTTCTTGGCTGTTCTAGACATAAATATTTAAGGGGTGTTAAAAACCATCAAGTTCTGTGAATTAGAAGTACTGTATGTCTTGAACAGTTATTTGGACATGTACCATTCAACGAAACAAACAGTAATTTTGAGTTGTGGAATTGTTTTTATAATAATTAATAATTTGTTTACTTATCGTATTTAAAAATTGGTATTTATATATATTTAATTTAAAAAGTTAATTTCTTTCTATTTCAGACCTGCTCAAAATGCAAAAAAAGAAGTGCTTGCACAAAAAGTTTCTCCATCCAAAGATTCCCCCAGATATTGGTTATACATTTTAAAAGATTTAGTCAAGGAAGATATAGTCAGAAAGTTTCAACATGTGTAGATTTTCCTGAAAGTTTAGACATGACAGAATACTCAGCTGAACGAGGTTTGTTTTAAAACCATATCATATGACACTGTTTCAGTGTATTAACGTGAATGAGTTTTTCTTCTGTCCTCTTATGAACAAAAATCTCATTGTTATACCCCCGCAAACTTGTTTAGGGGGGCGGGGTATATAGGAATCACACTGTCTGTATGTCCGTCTGTCCAAATCCCTTGTTAGCGCAACTCCTCCTAAACCGTTTGATGAAATTTAATGAAACTTAGCATAAAGGAAGTACATTATATGTAGATGTGCATGAAGGATTTTTTATTGACCTCGGATATCATTAAGGGGAGATAATTGGATTTGAAAGCGAAGCGGGGGTATTGCTTTCTGAGCGTGCTCACAGTCCACACTTGTTTAATCAAACGATTTAAGGAAAATCAGAAATTAAACAACATGCAAGCAAACAAACACACACATCTGGGGGAAAGTGGGGCCTCGATGGCTGAGTGGTTTAGGTACTTTGTCTACTATTGATCACCTGGTCTGTCAAAACTGATGTTGCGGGTTCGAGTCTCGCTGCAGGCAGAGTGTACTTGACTCCAATCTTAATTGGCAAGGATTGCCAGCATTCCTACAGAATTTCCAGGGTTCTCTCAGGTACTCCTGATTCCTTTGCCAATAAAAGTTGGACGCCATGAAATAGCTGAAAAATTGCTGAAAGTGGCATTAAACATCATTCAAACAAACAAACAAAACACACACACACATGGAAACAGCAATAAAAACTATGCCTTTGCTACAAAAAGCAAAGATGTGGAGATTGGTAATTCAGGATTATCATAATATGCTCTGTTAGTAAAGGCATGCAGGAAAAGTCTTAATAATTAAAACAATGTAGATGCTGCTAACTCCAACTCGTTCTAGGTAAACTGATAAACATATCATAATACCTCTTAAGAGCGTTGTAACAAATTTGTTCCATTTTTATACAGTACTGATTTTCTTTATTGTTTTTTAAGTTTTTAGGGACTGTCTGTTAAAAAAATTGTTTCATTTATTGTTATTATTGTGCAGTTTCTGAACTTATAGACATAATAATTATCTATTTCTCCATTTTTTACAGCTAGTTCAAAAACAATATACAATCTCTATGCAGTGAGTAATCACTCTGGAAGTGTGCACTCTGGTCATTATACAGCTTGTTGTAAACACCCGTACAGTGGGGATTGGTTCTCTTTCAACGATGCCAGGTATGTTATCTACCCAATTGATCATAGAAAAATAGATCTTAAATGTATATCAATGTATACAGAAGTTACGTAATTGTATAGGTACCGTATTCTGAATGTAAAACTTGTCAATATTTTCATTTACAATATACAATTTTACAAATTACAAACAAGTTATCATGAAAATGCTTAGATCCAATAGAGGCAGTTATATACATGTGTGTGAAAGTCTAGTTAGATTATACTGGGGCTTAATTATTAAAGTAAAAAGTGTCAAAGAAACCTTACAAAGCAATTGGTTTGTTCCTGAACTGAAAATAACATGAACTATACCAATTTTGCATAAGAACCTCATTACTTTAATGCAAGATAAGAAGTTTATTAAGGTAACAGGCATTTATCATATCCATATCTGCAAGGTACATTTGTCCATTTTTTCTGTCAACATGAAGATTATTGCTGTACAACTAGTTGTGTTGACATATTGATCATAAGTATATGTTAAGGCTGACTACCTAGACAGAAATCAATGGTATTGCTTTTCTTTTTAATTATGCTTCTTTCAGGAATTTTTCAGCAATATAAAGGCATTCATTTTTTATTGAGACAGAAAAAGGTTTTTTTATTGTTGTTTATTGAAATGTTGTCATTATTGATTAATAAAAGAAAAGTGGTTTTTTTTTCTGCAGAGCATCCTCCATGTCAGCACGACAAGCAGTATCTGCAGAAGCATACCTGGTTTTCTATGAACTGTCCAGTAAATCTTCCAGGTTATAGCATTCATTGTACAATTCAGCAGAAAATATTGTAGGAACTATATTTTATAAGAAAAATGTTTAAAAACTGACAAAAAATTTGTACAAAATCATAATTGAAGAATAATTTAAACGGACAGTATTAGTGTTGATGTTTTTTAAGGACAAAAAGGTTAAACAGTAAAAATAAATATAACTTTAATTTTTTTTTTTAATGAGGCAAAAAACAGTTGGATTCCTTGATAAGCATTTGGTTTTTTGTTCGGCTTATCACAGTTGCTGTTATTACAAATTGAGGCTATTATTCCTTTGGTGTTAAACCATAATATCGATCTTCAGGAATGTTCAGAGATATTTTAATCTTGTCCAGAAAAACGCCAATAGTATATATTGATAGATATTCAGCTACTATTTATGCAAATGCAGTGGCTATTATTATTATTTGTTTAATTGGTATAAAAAAATGTCTTTCAAAACTTATAGTATTAAAGGTTGTTTGCCATGCAATTAAATCCAGCTTGAGCAAATGTTCACTTTTTAGTTATGTATTTGCAGAGGGCTATTCCTAAAATATAGGGTACGTGTAATAGCTATCAGCAAAAACAGTGATACATGTATGTCTTTACCCTCCCCCCTCCCCCTCCCCTTTTTTTTTATAGATATATGTAGTTAGTAAAATTTTGGCTGGAAACAGGAAGTGGGTTTCTCTTAAATTTTTTATTTTCCAGTTTGTGTTGTGGGGACATAAATTTTACAGTACATGTTTTGCTTTTTAAGATGTTAGTAGTTGAAAGTATGTTGGCAGTTAATAGGCACACAAATGGATGCTTTGAAAGTATGACCAACAGTCTGACGTCTTGTGTATTGGGATTTAAAAAGCTGCATAGTTAAAAATTGCAAATTTTGTGATAAACTCTCCTCCAAAGTTTGTTAGAATGTAAAAATTATTTTCATAGTCTTTCATCGTTTTTTTATGAGAAAACAAAAACAGTTGCTTTAAATATTAAATGCTTAATTATTTAGAAGTTTACATATTTATTTCATTTATAAAGATTGGCTTTATAATGTAACGAAAAAATTGTGAACATATCGTCTTGTTGTTTTATACTTTTTTTTTTAATATTATTTTTTTGTTTTTCATAAAAAGCATTATATCTATACACCTTTAATTAAGATAAAATATCTGTGTATTTATAGAAGTTCTTAAACAGACATTGATATTGCACTTAGTTCACCTCATATTCATAGATTTATACCTTAAATTTTTAGTTTGCAATTACATAGAATGAATTTGTTTTGTTAATAAAATAGCTGTAGAAATCCGAGCCACACTTTACCCAATACTCCTCTTTATTTTGTCATTTTTGTCTGTCAAAAATGATATAGATGAGTGGTCAATTAGTTTATTTATTAATGATAGATTTCAGTAACCCAATACTTTTTTCTTTTTTTCCAAATCAGTTTTCATGTATACTAATTTTACGTCTTCAAAGCAAAAACAAAACATGTGATGCACAAATTTATATTAAGTCAGTACAACTGCTTTTCTATTGAAGACTTGTATACGATACATTTTTTCTGGTCATGTACAAATTTAGCAAAACAAGACATGGTCTGTTAGGTAATTTTAGATAATTTTTTTTAAAAAGTCGTTGGATAATATAAACAAATTTTAACATGGTGAAACATTCAGTTTTAATTTTAAATATTTCACATTTGTTCTGGATTAAAACAGTTTTTTAGTTTCTTGAACCTTGAATATTATGATCATGTTTGTATTTCTTTCTCTACACTTTTTGTTTCCAGTTCAGTTCAAAGATAAAAATAAAAGTTCATTTGCATAACATGCCGTGGTATGCAGACAATTGGGTAGAGAGGAGAATAAAGGTCGGTCCAATGAAAAGTGTTGCCTTTTGTTCTGTTTTTATGATGGGTAAAAAAAAATTATTTTTTTTTTAAACTAACTTGTGTTGTTATAAGAGTATTGTATGTGAAACTATTGAATAGTTTTGATTAGTAAATTCTATTTTTGTTTGTGTTTCAACATTGTACACTTTCTTAAATTTTCAAACATTTGTCCTTTGGGCAGCTCTAATGTCTGAAATGAAAATGTCAGTGTTACATCAGAGAGAAAGCTGTTTTTTCACAGAATGGTTGCGATTTATTGATTTTCAATGTGGTTGAAGTTTAATTTTGCATATAAGAAGTGAATGAAGTATCATTTTTGAATGAGCAAAAGAAATATTTTCTTTTGAGTAAAATGCATTTTTGTTCTAGATTGAATAAACGAGAGATTTGAATGGATAAAAGAAAGATTTATGCTTGTTAACTTTTATTCACAGCATTTTAATACTGTTTTTATCAGGAGATATTACACTATGCATTGTTAAAAATCATGTTGAACTGTATATAATTTAATAAATTTTATCAATTTATACATAATTTTTATGTATTAGGATAGTTCTGTAGTGAAGTGTTCATCTTATTTATTTGCAGGTTTTCCCCCTTCCCAGTTTGATTCCACTTTTGAAAACATTGTATACACTTTTATTCTTTCATATTTGTTTGCATTTCTTGTTAAAAGTGCTTTGTAACATTAAAGATGGTTTAATATCGAACCATATCAAGATGAAAATGATTTTGTAGGAATTTTCATAACAGAAAGGTTGCAGTAATCATATTTCTAAAATGCTCAGTTTGTATACAAACACCCAGTAAAATTCATAATTGCACAAAGAATATTGTTGCATATCAAAATACATGTACACAGTTTTTCACATAAATTGTACTGGTGTAAGAATTCAAATTACAATGAAATTTCACATGAATATGTTAAAGTAACATATTTGTACAGCTAACACCATCTATATGCTCCTTTTGAAATACCCTACACTGACTCTTTTGCCCCTGAGCAATTATTTTTTTTAAAAGCCCAATGTTTAAATGAAGATATGGAAAGCTGTGCCATCTTTGCTTAAACATCAATACAAATTACAAATAGTTGTCTAATCACATTGATTTTTAAACATCCTTTATTTGTAGACGACAAATTTGATATATTTTATTCAATATTGTTTTATCAGTGCTGCTTCAAAACAGAATGGAAGGAAAATACTGAAATTGTAGTGTACAGTCAACCCTGTTCAATAGACAATTTTTTTAAAGCAAAAATACCATTATATGAAGACCAATCTTTAATGAATTTTATATTACTGAACCTGTATTTAAAGACCACCTGTTTTATGAAACCACCCTTTTGCTCTCCCTTGGGTAGCCACCTTTATGCTCTGCTTTGGGGAGCCTCCTTCAACAGGTTTGTCTGTACATGTTACAACTTGAGCTTGGTTGTATTTGAATAAAACAAAAACTGTGATATGTACAGAATTTTGTGTATATATACAAGTATGTAAATATTATCAATATTTATTGTAAAACCCTTATCCACGGAGAGGGTTAACCATTTTGTTGAAATATTTATACTTTTTTTAGGGCCATTGTTCCGTCTTGCCGTCTTGTATGATTGGTGTTACAAGCCGATGTCTTTTATTATGCCTGGATTTTTTTTCAAAAAATCAGTTTCTGAGAAATGCAGGCAGCCAATGATTTATACTGTACCAGGGAGATCTTTAACATACATACCCATAGTTAGTAATATATTACATGAACATTTTTTAGCTAACAAAATTAAGAGTGCATAAATAATATCACATATATTATTTAATACTTAACTTGCATTTCATTTTATAATTGATGTCCACATCCTTTTATGTTTAAAAATGATTGTTACTGAAGGAGAGAAAATCAGAAAAAAAATTTATGGTTACTACACATGTATGTGTGTACTCGCCCTAATTTCACAGTGCTGGGTACAATTAACATTGTATATTTACATAGAACAGCTCTTAGAAAAAGCAAAAAATGTTAAATGGGTATGTTGGTTATGGCTCCATTTTGGGGGCTTCTGTACAACCCATTCCCCACACACACACATAAACACATGCACTTAATTTTAATTATCCTTACAAATTATACTCTTGAAAATAAAGTCACGTTTAACTTTCTATGTGTTGATTATAGCGATGTGTATTACTCGACAATCATCAATGTTCTGTAGACATCCTATTTCAATTTTAGGTTTACCTGGGTATTGTGTATTTTAATTTTTACCTTTGTTTGATACTTGTGGTACTTTTACAGAATTGAAATTTAGAAAGTTCTTCATAATTAAAATTTAGTAAAGAAAACTTGCGTTATTAGCAAAATATTTATTTGTAACATTTTGAATGTTTGGTTTCAGTCTGAAGTGGTTAAATTAAATCGTTTAAAGGAATATTTACATGTGGAGGCTAGAAGCATTATTATAATCAAGTCCCAACTATGGTACTTTAAATCACGCTAAATAATAAGGCTTTTATTTATTTTTATTTTATATATCGGGATAAGAATTTCAAAAAATGACATAGATGGGCAAATTTATTAGTGTTCCACACCAGCCTGTTTTGTGACTGTTTTATTTTATTTTTTTTTTTTATTTTATCCAGTTAATTTTTGTTATATTATAAATAAAACGGGTAAAATAAGTCCTCTTAGGGCAATAGGAAGTTCCGTCTACACCTAATAGGTTAACAACTTAACAAGTCGCTTAATTTTACATTTCCAGATTTTACTAGACAAAATTTTTAAAAAATGAAAAATTGCTGACACAAAGGTTTGAAAGAGGATGTTTCTTAAAATTATAATATGTAGACTTAGTAGAGTAATGGCATTGTGTACTATCATATCATAAATATAGGTTGTAATAGAGTTGATTTCGGTCTATTGAAATTAGAATACCATGTTGAACATAGATGAAATGACTTAAGTATTGTAGTTACTTAAAGATATTTCACCATGAGTTATAAAATTGAGCTATTTGATATACAATACATTGTTAACCAGTTTTTTTTGTTTATGATAGATTAATTTAAGTATATTGTCCTTTGTCTTTGTTCAAATTTATTTTCAGCTTACCTGTATTTCAGATTATGAAAATAAACTTAATTGAGAGCTGCTTTGTATTGGGCAGTTACAAATAAATAATCTCTTGTTATTTTTGATTGTTTTTTAAGCACACTAAATAATTGCTACAGAGACGTATCTAGCCTGAATGATAGACCTAAAAGAAACCTCGCAAACATGTCGTCAGCATTCGTTATCAGATGTTTCATTCTCAAAAATGGATATTACAGCCAAATCAAATATAGAATTTCATTTCGTAAACTGGGAGGACACATTTACTAGTAGGTCTGTATTGTTATGACAAAGAGTTATTTAACAGTTGCAATGTTTATTTCTGAATGGGGTCTAATGCCACTTTTAAGAATCGTTCAGCTGTATCGTGGAGATCAAGTTTTCTTAACTAGCGAGTGACAAAGGCTAAAGTGAGCTTTTCCAATATAAACTTGTCACATTTCACTAAATTTTCTTCTTCAAAACTGACAAAATTTCTATAAAACTTGGCACACATTTTCTTTGGTTTTTCAATGGAAGGACCACGCTCTCTTCAAATATAAATAATTTTAAAAATTGTTCAAATATGATATCGGAATTTAAATATCTTATTGTCATTTAAAGGGCTATGTCCTTGTCAACAAGAAGATAGTTTAGAAACTGCTACAATAAGTTCGAAAAATCTTGTGTTCGTTTCAATCAAAGTAAGTGTATTTCCCTTTAGTGTGAAGTGAATTCAAACTTGCTCAATTCAAGGGCCAATCCTTCTTAAATAGGAGATAAAAGGAAAACTGAAAGATATTGACCAAGTTAACTGCATGTACTGGGATTTAGTATAAAACAGATATTAAACAACCGACCCCTGAATGGCTTCGAATGCCCTACACTATGTTCACTTGATAAATCGCCTCTGAAATGGATTAAACATTCCAATGATGTAACTATGGTTGAGCAATTCTTTCGAATGGACTAAATGTATTAGTGTGTCTTAGTTGAGCGTTGTGGCCTATGGGCCTATAGTTTAAGAAGTAGGAAGGAGTACTATACACGATGAAAAACCCCGACCTAGGTCAGAAAAACTGGCAAACTATTGGAGTCGAGTCTCGCACAACTGCCGAAAGCCGAGATTAAACTCGCAACCACACATTTCAAACACCGTCACCGATCAATAGTAGATGGCTAACTACATGTACCTGAACCACATAGCTACTAAGACTCATATAATGTTTGGAGTTTATATTTTACTTGTATTCTGTAATGTCTCAGTTCATTTTTACTTTTTGTACAAATTTTGAAGTCAATTCAAATTGAAGTACAAAGAATTTGAAAACTTCGCGTTTTGTCGTTTTGGCATTCTTTTTTATTAGATTTTGATGTGATTTGTTTAATGTAATTTCTTATTTAATGAGTTTTCGATAATGAAAACAGATATTTCATTTCAAGAATTTTAGATACAAGTGGTACAAAAGGCCAATTTTTTCCATTCTAATAGTATTTTTTTATTTATAGCTCAATTTTGATAGGATTAATTTCTAGAGTTCTGCATCAGAACAGTTTTCAGTAGTGTGTCAAAATATTTCCCGTATTTTCTATATATTTGGGCTGATATCAAGTGTTCCGTCGGACGAGCTTTATGTTCCCATGTTTTCAAGTTGAACGAAGTCAAATAACATTTACTATTGTCATAAAAAAGTTTTGTTTCAATTTGGGCCAGTAGTTTCGTAGAAGATTGTTTGTAATTGTAGTTTACATACGCTGACACAAGACTTGATTTGGTCAGCTCAAAAGTCTTTCTGAGCTTCATTGCAAAGGTCTGCATTTTATCACTGTCTATGTAAAAAAACATTGACAATAGCTAAAAATGTTTGGGGGGAAAAAGAATGTGTAAGTGGTTTAAAAACATATGGATGTTATGATAGAGCTAAAAATTGCTGAATTAATGGAAGTCCTTTTAGACAAAAAAGTAATTAAAAAAAACAAATCAAAACAATTAGAACAAAACATATACTCATACCAGTAAACAGTTGCCAGTTCTTGTGTCACCTGCAATGAAGGTCACCGACATATGCGTTAGTTTCCAGTATCAGGAGCGTCAACACTTACCATTTGTTATTTTAGCCATAGGTCCAACCATTATTACCCAAAGGTAGCGCATGATAAATACTCACATTTTAATGAATTTTAAATTTGCTGATCGATGAATTGTACATTACCGTCTGGTAGATATGCCCTGACTATGACATCACAATTTCACGATTTAGTGGTATAGTTAAAGGTATGATTCAATCAGTTCTTCGGTAACTATGCATGGTAGAAATGCACAATAATAGGTTTCACCAGACTTTGAATTGAAGTTCACGGTCGTCATATGGATTCTTTAAAGTAATAGGATAAGGTCAGTTCCTCAATAACCATGTTTGGTAAGAGGACAATACTTGTCATTCAGTTTGCTGACGAATAATAGTGTAAACTAACTAAATTTCAAGGTCCAGTGGCGATGTTCAAGTTATAAAATTTTGTCAGATCCTCAACAATCATGCATAGTATGATAACAATATAGGTTGTTAATGTACACTATATGACAGTCTGATAGGTGTCACCTGACTTTGACCTCAACTGTACGGTCCAGTGGCTGTATTTTAGTTGAGAGGTAATTTTTCAGTAATTATGCACATTAAGATGTCAAAAGGTTGCTCATCAGCAGAACAGAACAGTCCAGTCTGGTATCTGTCACTTTAAAGTCCAGTGGTTACAATGTGTTTGGATCAGGGCAGTTCCTCTGTAACCATGTTTATAGAAAGAAAATAATTATGATAGTCTGCTGATAGTAGGTGTCACCTGACCATGGGCCACACAAGACTTTAATATACCGTATTATATATATATAGTGCTATTTATATGTTGCTCACAATATTTTTCATCACTGATGTGGAATGCAGGCAACTTGATTTTGATTTATATATATGCAAGTATGTGACTGTGTGTCCGAAGAACAAGTCAAGATTATATTGCCTTTATGTCAAATAGATTTATCTATCATTAGACCTGTCCAAAGTTTATGCATACGGAATAACAGTTGGCCGAGTTGCAGAACTCTTGCCTTATAAATTGGGGATGAGGAAAGTTTGCGATTTGTGTCGAAACATGAGTCCACACCATGTGTAAAACGGGTATATATTCCTAATCAACGTAATAAACGATCAACGCTCTCCATGGCGACGGCAAAGTAAGATGTTTCAGACCTTTAAACGACGTCACAATTAAATTTGTGTCCTAAATGTTCGACATGTCCTGCAACTCAGAGGTTGCGTTGTTAAAAAATTTACTATATTACGTGTCCTATTATAATTGAAATAATTCATTGGGTACGGTAAAATATTGGACATAAATGAATGATTTCTTATTTTATCCCGAGCGATAGCGAGTGATCAAATAACGACATAAATGGCCATCGCGTTGTAAATTAAACAGCCTCTGTGAATTATTATACCCCCCGCTTGAAAAGCGGGGGGTATATAGTGTTCATGGTGTCCGTCCGTCCTTCCGTCCGTCCGTCCGTCCGTTACACTTTCTATTATTTGCAACTCCTCCTACACCACTGAAAGGAATTTGATGAAACTTACACAGAATCTTTGTCTCATAGTGCCATTGTGCAGGAGATATTTAACATTTTGATCGGAATGATATTTGGGGTTTCCCATAGAAAAACATGGACTTTGTCATTGACCTAAGGGGTCCCTATCTCTTATGTGCAACTCCTCCTACACCACTGAATGGAATTTAATGAAACTTACACAGAATGCTTTTCACATAGTGCCATTGTGCAGGAGATATTAAACATTTTGATCGGATCGATATTTGGGGTTTCCCATAGAAAAACATGGACATTGTCATTGACCTAAGGGGGGCCTCATCTCTTATGTGCAACTCCTCCTACACCACTGAATGGAATTTAAAGAAACTTACACAGCATCCTTGACACATAGTGCCATTGTGCAGGAGATATTAAACATTTTGATCGGATCGATATTTGGGGTTTCCCATAGAAAAACATGGACATTGTCATTGACCTAAGGGGGTCCTCATGTCTTATGTGCAACTCCTCCTACACCACTGAATGGTTGAATCTTACACATAATCCTTGTCACATAGTGCCATTGTGCAGGAGATATTTATTATTTTGATCGGAATGATATTTGGGGTTTCCCATAGAACAACATGGACTGTCATTGACAAAAGGGGATACCCATTTCTTATGTGCGACTCCTCCTACACCACTAAATGGAATTTGATGAAACTTACACAGAATGTTGTCACATATTGCCACTGTGCACTAGATATATAACATTTTGCTTGGAATGATATTTGGGGTTTCCCATAGAAAAACATGGACTTTGTCATGGACATAAGGGATACCCATCTCTTATGTGCAACTCATTCCTACACCACTGAATTGAATTTGTTGAAACTTACACAGAATCCATGTCACATAGTGCCATTGTGCCGGAGATATTTAACATTTTGATCGGAATGATATTTGGGGTTTCCCATAGAAAAACATGGAGTTTGTAATGGACATAATGGGATGCCCATCTTTTATTTACAATTCCTCCTACACCACTGAATGGAATTTGTTGAAACTTATACAGAATCTTGGTCACATATTGCCATTGTGCATTGGATATTAAAACTTTTTATCAGAATATTATTGGAGGTTTGCCATAGAAAAACATGGACTTTGTAATTGACATAGGGGATGCCATTCTTTGGGGGATTGGGGAGGGTTACATGTATTATCTGCAATTTCGCCTTCACTTTAAACTAGATAAAGTTTCAATTTCATAATTAAGAACACCTGAATTTTCAAAGTAATTGTGAAGCGGGGGGTATCAATGGTGAGCATTGCTCACAGGTGTTTTTACTCTAGTTTCTATTCTAATGAGACAATTACGTTACATTTAGGATATTTACGTACCTATAGCCGTAATCTGTCAGAAACTGGTTGTTTCGTCAATGTAACACAATATATTGCAACGGATAATTATAGCGCATGTCTACTTGTAAGATTAATACGTGATACGTATTAGCTTTCCGGTGGGAGTTACGGTTTATTAAAAGGAACGGCCCTCTTCGTCGCGTGTTGCTCATAAATAAATCCTCTCTTACCACGATTGTGGTCTCAAAATGTTTCAAGCACGTCATAAAAGAATAGTAGTTGCACAACTATGTTTTATGTTTGCAATCTGTGAAGATTCGTGATCTGAAAACAACAGTTTACCGTATTTGTTACCCACCAGCCCGCTGGGTTTTACCCTGTTATTAGCCAGGAATGCACCTTGTGCAACTGGAGCAAAAATCAGCAGTGAGATTAAACTTTTAACATTTCTTTATAAAGAAAACATGTGCTGTAAATGTTTCATCTCAAGTCGAGTAGCAATCATTTTATTAACTAAACAATAAAGATATGCGAATAGAGTATTTGCTTAATTCTATAGGATATGACGTTATACAAAATTTCCGCCCCGAAATATAATAGAAATGGGCGGTTAAAAAAAAAAGACCCCAACTGGTTATGGTCCTCTAATTTTGTCAAATTAATAGATATATTATATCTAAATAGTTAAAAATGCATGTCTAGTTGCGGGGAACATGTCTGCAAAAAATCTTAAAGATATCTCAGAAAACAAAAAAGTTATACCAAAAAAACATGCCAAAATTGTCAGGAGTGCAACACTTTTTTGTGACACTTTAAAAAAATGTCATTTTATAAAAGGTCACCGAATTGTCAAATCTAGCAATATGTGCATAATTCTTTTTTATTACAAAGTTTCATGTGTTAACTTATTGAGAGATATAAACAGAAATTATGTTGCATTTTAAAAAGTATGAAAATATTGTTTTGAAAAAAAGAACTACCCTGTCAGGAGTGCAACACAAATTTAAGCCATTTTGCATTAAGTTCTTGGTAGAAATTTCCTCCTTTTGTTCTCAATAATTAAACCAAAACAAAATCATAAATATACATTTGCTGCCTCAAAGCAGTCACTGCAATATACCCTAAAACTGGTAATCTGATCAGGGACACCAAATAAAACAGAGCACCCTAAACTGTCAGGAGTGCAACAAATGACATGTTTTTAGATATATTTTCTTTGTAGTGTGACTTATTTTGTGTTTTTCTTTACTTTTTAGCAGAAGCTATACAGAAACATTGAATAAATATTTCAGATGGCTGAAAAATACCTTTTGCATTAATTTTTTTAATGTCAGGAGTGCAGCAGTTTTTTTTTTATTGATCTTCAATTGTATCATAATATGAAATATTTTATGAAGATTTATTTATTATAATTATTTTAATTTAAGTTAAGGAAACTTTTCTTAGAAATTAAGTGTTACAATAGCATTTTATGAGCGTAAAATTTGATAAAAATTCATTTTTTGTGTACAATTTAGTTGTCTCTCATATTGATACCAACTGTTTTTTATAATCTAGAGACATATTCCAACAGCTAATTCTTTTATATGTTCATTTTTCAATTCGCATTAAAAAAATAAATTGTTGAAAATCATATCTGTTCATTTATCTAAGATGTCCTGTTTTAAATGTCATCCATGTAAATGTTGCACTCCTGACACAATATTTAAATGAATAGACGATTGCAACTATACTGCAAAATTATGGTTCTTCATATGGATGGAACAAAGACTACAATTGGGAAAGGTGTCTCCAGATTATAGAAACAATTGGTATCAATATGATAGCCAACTAAATTGAACACAATATATGAATTTTTATAAAATCTGAAGCTCAATTTTAAACAAACTGCTACACCCCTGACATTAAAAAATGAATGTTGAAGGTATTATCATCCATCTGAAATATTTATTCCATGCTTCTGTGTAGCTTCTGCTGAAAAATAAAGAAAATACACAAAAAAGTGAACATAAAGAAAACATATCTTAGAACATGTTATTTGTTGCACTCCTGACAGTTGAGGGTGCTCTGTTTTATTTGGTGTCCCTAACCAGTTTACCAGTTTTAGGGTATCTTGCTGTAACTGCTTTGATGCAGCAAATTTTGTTTTGGTGTAATAATTGAAAACAAAAGGAAAAATTTTTTTTACACAGAAGTAAATGCAACGTTGCTTAAATTTGTGTTGCATTCATGACAGGGTAGTTTTTTTTCAAAACAAAATTGTCATACTTTTTAAAATACAACAAATGACATATTTAGGTGTCACAGAAAAGTGTTGCACTCCTGACAATTTTGGCATGGTTTTTTGGCATAACATTTTTGTTTTCTGATATATCTTCAAGATATTTTGCAGACATGTTCCATACAACTAGACATACATTTTTAACTATTTCGAAATAATATATCTATTAATTTGACAAAATTAGAGGACCAATAATCTGTTAGGGTCATTTTTTTTAAACAGCTTATATATTAATTTTGTTCTTTCTCAAATATCCTATTGAAAATGTTGAGATATATTAAATTTGTTCCCAGCAATATCACCTCAGCACTTTTTAAAGAATGTATTTCCTTCTTTTATTTGTTTTAACCTGGAGTGTCAGGAGTGCAACAAAATCAGGCTAAACATAGTATTTTTTCTACAACCTATCATTTTCAAATGGTTTAACTTTATTATGAATTTTTTTTCTCCAGGGATGACTTTTAATTACAATTTAATAATTTTGTTGCCATATGCAAAAAGACATACTACTTTTGACGTAATAAAAATTTTAAGAGGTAGATAACAAAAAGAATTTTCAAAATTTCTTGAAAAATATTATTTTTTTTAAAAAGTACAATGGCATATTGTTCAAAATATTGCACAGGAAGTCATTAGTATTTGTTACATTGTTTAAGAAAACAGCAACAAGTTATATGAAGCATAACATTGTTAAACTAAAGTAAAATGTATAACTGTTAAAGGTGTTTTATATTTCAAAATTTGTTCACTAAAATATTATAAAAACTTTATTTCTTCCTTTTTATTAATTTCTTTTTTGATTTATTAACTTCAACGTATTCACATTTGGAAATTATGAACAAAAATTGATATGCTCATGTTAAAATTTGACATTTTTTTTACATCTTGGGGTCATTTTTTTTAAAACAGCCCAAATGCTCTTTTTCAGCTTTTTTCAATAAATTCTTTTTTGTTGTAGAATAAAAAAAATATCCATATATTCCATTGAGTAGCTACAACTATTTATATTGGTCGACAAGAAACTAGAACACCGAGTCTAAAATGCTTCTAAAGGATGTACCAATAAAACTTGTAAAGCATCGCAAGGCGAAAAATGCAGAAGTTGAGGATGGGCGACATGCTAATTTTGACCTTATACTAGAACATGAAAAATTAATGGAAAGCTGATCTAATATTACCTTTCATGTATGTTCTCTGCATGATATATACAAAATTATTTAACATGAAATCCCTAGTCATCTAAATTTGACTTGTTTGAATTGGGTTTAATACCTTATTCAGCAATGAATAAGCTATAACATGGAAACTGGTGTACCTAGTGAAAACCACCAATTCAGCACACCCTGCAAGTCTAGAACCCACAACTTTAGTATTGACAAGTATGTGATTAAACAGGGTTCAAAAACTTTTTGTCTCAAATTCCATTACCTTTCAATGACTTTGTGACAATTTTTCATGATTGATTCTAGCATGACAATGTAATTATAGACTTTACTCATAATTTTGGGATTCCATGACTTTCCCAGGCATTTCATTTGTTAAATTCCATGACTTTTTCTGGATTCACGACACGTGTGAACCTTGTTAATAGTAGATGACTAACTACGTTAACCACTCAGCCACAGCTGACTCTCTAATTTTGAAAACGTGTTTCATTTCATACTGAATCTACTTTATTAATAGATTTTAAATCTCTGCAACAATACATGTACACAAACAGATGAAACATTAAATTAAAAAATCTCTCATACGTTTTAAAAGATGTATTTATCGTTTTTCTTTTGCTTAACTACATATTTCTAAATGAAACGAGATAGATGAAAAAGCAGAAATGTGTTGCATGTAAACTAGCGATTCAACAATTTCATAATAGTTCTCATTACAAATATATGTTTTATTTTTTTAACATGTAATTGTATTAACAAGAAAACACACATTTTATTTAAAAGCTTATAAACTGCATTGATTTTATTAAATTTAAAATGTTACTGTCAACAGTGAAATCAAATTCCACTTCTGTGACATAAAAAGGAACATTACTCGTGACATCACAATTTCTCTCAACTCTTGCAAACATAACTAAACTATCAACTCATTATGCTATGCACATTAGTCTCGAAAGAAACTGGTTTTTTTTCACAATCATTTTTCACTCTTATAATGGTAAAAAAACATACGATTCTGAATGAATGAATTTAATAAATGGAGAATTCATAAAGTTGAATGGTTTTTTTTTTAATTCAAATCATATAACAGTAGAAATGAATCGATACCACTTTCCAACAATCCGATCCGTATCCTAACACCTTTGGTAACGATGTGATAGTAGAAACTAGAAGAAATGGTTTGTTTGTATTTTTCTTAGTTATGAATACTTTTACTCTGTCATGTGTTTCTAAGAAGGCTGTTCTTTTAAATACATTACTTGTATTTGTATAACTTCATTATATTTTAAAACTACAATATGCCCCTTTTGATTTGATTAATCATTATCTTTGTTTATTAAGACCTTTTGTACCTCACTTGTTCATAATTAAAAGTTTGGCAAACGGGTACAAGAAAATCATTCCTGCAGACTCGGATTAGTGGATTGCGATAGCAGCAGTGGATCGTTATATAGACAACTATCTAACAGACAGATATACATTGTAATTAAAAGTCATAATTGCTAATATACAAATCTTATATTACAAATGCAACATGAACAAAATATCTATGCATTTATTTGGATGTTTTCTTTGAAAACACAATACATATTGTATGACAAGACATTCTGCACCAATTAACTGAATCTCAGTACATAATAACACAGTTTACTACTGTACATGTAGTACACAGGCTTTCATCATGATAAAATTTAGTCTGCAAATTCCATATGACTAATATCTTGTACTGGCATATGTGTATTTATTGCAGACAGTTTATTTTATGGATTTAGTAAGTAAACTTTGCTATCTGAATAGTCAGAATAAATATCCAAAGAACTAACTATCCACAGCCATTATCAAAGAAAAGGAGGTAAAAAACAATCTCACATTTTTCTGTATTATGACATTTACAATACATGATACGGTGTGCATGGGATGAAAGGCATACCACCTATTTTTTAAACATGATTTTATTTTGACAGTTTCTTAATATATAATAAAAAATTGACAAAGGCAAAAGTTTTGATTGCAACGTGCATAAAAATTGGAATAACCACAATATCATTTGGACTTTTAATAGTTAATTTCCTTATTGTGAGAAACCATATGCTCACAGCAACTTGTCACTGCATATACAGTGTATGAACATCATTAAAGAATATTTTTTTTAATACATATGTATGATTCTAATTTGAGCTGGTCATGCTGAAAAATTAAGCCAATTCAAAGATTTTCTATTGGTAATACATGTTTTCGTGGCTACCAGTCACAGCTGATGCAAATAAGTTTGCAAAGTTCATCCATACCAAGTTTGGTTAAAGTCAGCCAAGTAGTTTCGGAGATTTAGGCTACAATGTGAAACATTTACTGAGTGCAGGACAAAATGTTGTGGCATTGAAATATAGAAAAATGTTGTATTTTTCAATGTTTCTGCAAAAAAAGAATTTTTAAAAAGATTTCATTGTTACACAGCCACAGGTTTACAGATAGTAAAATAAATTTTGAACACAGCATAATATCTGTACAAGAAGTATTATAAGAAGATTATAAGAAGATTTGAGTTCATGTTGTTAAACAGTTATTAATGGTTATAATTTGGTACAAGATCCTTTCATCCAAAAACAAAGACAAAAGAAAGAACTGAACAAAATATTATAATACAAACAATAATTAACATGTATTACAAAAACCCAATTATGGTTAAAAGGCTCTGTACAATTAAAACAAATCCATTAAAAAACACAGCAACTACAAGGTATGGCAGCAACTTTCATTTAGCAATATGTACAATTTTAATAATGGCATATTAAATAGTTTTTTTACAATATTTATCACGATTATGCCATTTAACACAAACAAGTCATTCCCAGCTCAGTCTGTTCCAATAAGTGAACACTTGGTGTTCATATCAATATAACGAGATCAGCATGTTTTTTTTCTCAAAATATACATAAAAATGTGGTTTTAATATAAAGACACAATTCAAGTTACATGTGTTATAAAGAATATATTATAAATGTATAACCAAAATAACTATGCTTATCACAATCCTCTTATGTTTGGCCATCTTAGAAATGACAGGAAGTCGCAAACCATTTGAGTCAATAGGTAAAAATGAACACACAGGGTGCACTTTGTGTACCAGTCTTGAGGGATACAAATGACCGTACTGATTGAATTTTGTGCGCTTGTCTTTAGGTGTACATGTTCAGTCATTCACACACTATAAGATAGGTATACCCTTTTGTATTAAAAGTAAAGTGGTAATAATCTCTCATATCAAAGTGCAAATGAACAAGAGGAAGTTACCAGCCAAACCAGATACCAGTAAAGAGAAAGTTACCAGCAAACCAAGTACCAGGGTACAACTGTCTGGGTTTGTTTCATGCAAATGCCTTTTTTCACTTGATTTGCCACAAATATCAGTTTATAATACAATGTATATTACAGAAATATTTCACTTCAGTGATGGAAGGAGTATCACAAATTATACAATATTGATTATCTTTTGGGACAAATGTGGGTAGTTGCAGTAGTGTAGTTACTGGACTGAGAGACAAGGTAAAATTCACCTTGTATGTAGTGAACAGTTACATATATGAGAAATGCACCATGGCAGCCAAGAAACAAATGTTCTTTTACATTTGACATAAAAAAATCATTAATACTGAGAATGGAAAAATAGGGCATCTAATGGGACATTAAATTATACCCTGCAATGTTGCATTGTTTTAATATTCATTAACATGGTTTACTAAATTTCAAATCTGACAGCCTATAGGAACAGCTGACCCTGTGTGATAACAGTCATTCTCCGAAGACATTTACCTTGATATTGAACCTATAAAAATAATTTTAAATTGGCCACAACTCAAAAACTACAAATGGGAATGTCATTTTATAGAACAATGTACTTAATATTTGTGCGATGTTTTAACAAAATCCGTTTTTCATGTTATGTTTTGAAAAATAAAACAATTTTGACAATTTGTTTTTATTGGCTCCACTCGAAAACAACTAATAGGATTTTGCTGAAAATTTAACTTTATCTTAACTTAATAGCATTTAACGGTTGTGCAATGTTTTAACAAAATCTATTGACAAGTTTTTGTTATCATTTGGAAACTGTAAACTTGTGGGCAAAAGAAAATATTGAAGATGGTCCAAGTCGAAAACTACAAATTAGATTGTGCTGAAAATCAAACTTGGTACTTAACAGCTATGCAATGATTAAACAAAATCTGTTCATGTGTTTACTAGTAATAATCTGAAACCCACAAACTGTTGACAAAAAAAAAAGAAATTGCCAAAATCAAAAACTTCAAATTGGATTGTGCTGAAAATTGAACTTGATCTTCATTTTATAGTACTTAACAGATGTGCAAAGTTTTCACAAAATCTGCCTACGCCTTTTGAAACCACCAACTGTTGACCAAGAAAGTTTAAGTTAAAAAAACTACAAATTGAATTGTGCTGAAAATTGAACTAGATTTTTATTTTATAGTACTTAACAGCTGTGCAAAGTTTGAGCAAAACCATTGAAGGGTTTCCAAGTTATCATCTGCATGGACATACAGAGGGTATCACATAATATCCTGCATTTTTGTGTGGCAGGGTATAAAAAGGATATAAAATCCTGTCTTGCAGGCAATATGCTGAATGCAGATTCCTTCCAGTAATCATTGGATAAGACAAACATGAATACTGGCCTTTGACCTTCTCAAAAGTCTACATCATTACCATGTTTTTACATGCAGTTTGATACACAATCACAAAAAGATCTAACAAATTCAAAACAATACAAACATAACAAACAACAATCAATTGCATATATAGGAGTTGCCCTTGCTATATTTAGTACGATGTTGTATATAGGGGTTGCACTTGCTATATTTAGCACGAAGTTGTACATAGGGGGTTGCACTTGCTTTATCATGTTTATTTCGCATGATGTTGCTCAAATCGTTATTTTCCTGTACCAAAACTACCTCTTGAAATATCTTGTGGAGTCTTGCATATATCTGACAGGGCTACAAGTGAAACGGGCTATGTATTTTTCAGTAAAATAGTTTGCCAAAGACTTAACCAGAAGAATTCTCTTTTTTTAAATCCTTTTAAACATTTTTTTTTAATAGTTCTGTGATATAATCTGAAACTGATTTCTAAACTTAAGCCGTAATGAAATATTGTCAAATAAAATTATATATTTTTATGAATGTCTTCATTAATATCAACAAATACTTGATGTGAATGAGGCATCCCTACACAGACTTAAAATTAGCAATAAAAAATTGCAAAAATTACTAGTTCCACTAATTACCATAATGAAAAGTACATTTGACAAGCTGATGAAATAGAATGACATTTCCCATGCTTTTTTATTGATGCTTTTAAATTTGTCATTTGTCTGACAATCTGCCCTCCCAAAGGACAAATCAAAAAATTATTTGGCATTTCAGGCACTTCAGGAATTACACAATACTTGCCAGGTCAACCATCTTTATTTAAATTAGAAATTGAGCCCGAGAAGATATATTTGGTGAAATCAGGGTTACCAAAAAATTTTCATTTCAATTTTAAGGACTTTTAACGTTTTTAAAAATTATTATTTTTCAGGTCCTTTGAATTGCATAACATTGACAGCTTCAAAGTAACTTTAAAAGTATTAATGGGACAGCAAAACTTTCTAACATAAATAGATAAACAGTTTCCTCTTTTGTTTGCAGATTTTCAAGATTTGTATGAAATTCCCGGACTTTCCCAGACTAGAAAAAGGAAAAACAACATTCTAGGTCATTTTATGTTTTCAAGGTCATGTGGGAACCCTGCAAGTTTCAAACAGCATCATATTTTCAAAAACGTTCTTGGAAAACCAGGAATAAATTAATTTCACAAAGGTAATATTTTGCAAATATTTGCATAGAATGTAAAAGGACACAACACACATCTTTTTATGTCAACACTGACAAGTAAGAGATGACTGCAAAGTTGTCAAGGTTACAGCAGAAGAAATATCACATTTAGGAACGTTTGAATCTACAGCATCTTGCAGATGTTCAGTTCCAGATTCAGTCTTACTATTGCCAAGACAAATGTCTGCTTTTTCCACTGGAACTGACATGGAAACAGCTGTAACAATGGTAATATTGTCTTCATTTTCACACTGTAAATTGTCTAAATCATCTTTAACACTTTCATCCATCGAAGTATTTTCTACAAAAATACTGGAGGAATTTCTGTTTCTATGGTTACAATAGTCTGTTTCATTTGAATTTTCATCCTGGTCTTTAAAATTATTATTGTTCCTTGAATTAGATTCATAACAGCTGTCAAATAATTTGTCACTCGTGTCCTCTTTTACAAGAGAACTTAAATCTGTACCATTGGTTAACTCACAACTTTCTTTAAGTTTTGTAAACTTCAGATTGCATAATATTTCACCGGTTTCTTTGTTTTTGCTTGAATGCTCAGTATTGGTCAACTTATCTTGATAATCCATTGAGTTTCTACAAGGACTTCTTGTTTCATTTAAATGCTCAGCAGTTTTCTCAGTTTTTGCACAATCATATTTCACATCCTTATTGTTCGAATTGCAACCATCATTATTATCGTCACCAACACACTTTTTAACGGACACTGTATCAATGACAGCTTGCCCTATTTCCTTTCTATCGCAACTTTCGATACCAGTTAAACTGGTTTTCTGAACACCTTGTTTTACTAATAAAGGATCAAATCCTTGTCTGGTTCCCTTTTTGTCCATCTTGATTAAGCCAGATAATGTTGCTGCTACCTCTGCTGTAAAAGACAGAACACAGAGCTATAAATCTTACACAAGTCAACACAATTACACATTGTCGTATTTCAGTTTTTCATTTTCTGCACTGAAGAAGAACAAATATAATTTAGGAAGTTTTATGAAACTGGTAACCAGACTGAGATGTTTTATGGAACTGGTACCAGACTGAGAAGTTTTATGAAACTGGTACCAGACCTAGAAGTTCTTCAGTTTAAATAAATTCATCACAAAAGATACATGTATCTGACACCATATATCATAGCCAGGATAGAATGCCATGAGAATTATTTCTTGACCTTCTTTCAATTTTCCATGCAATTAATTATATAAGCAGGTCCTCAGTGGCCAAGTTGTTAAGGTAGTTTTTAATCTATTATTGATCCTGTGACTGTCGCACAGCAAGTAGGGTGTGCTCGAGTGCAACCTTAATGGACAAAGCTTGTCAGTTTACCTGCAGAAGATGAGGTTTTTCATGGAGAACTGGCTTTTTATCCAAATAAAACTGGATACCATAATTAGCTGAAACATTGCTAAAAGTTAAACACCACTCAACCAACCTACCATCCTCACAAGCCAGGGTTTCTGTGTCCACATGTATCCACGAAACCCTGACAAACTTAGCTAGGAAATTCCTGGGCTAGAAGATTTTCATATGATGTCATACCTTCAAAATATCAACTTATGAAATTGCTTGAAAGAAACAAGTGTTTGGCAGTAGTCATTCTGGAGACGAAAGAAAACCTAACGCAACTATTAAAAAACGTGGTAATAACAAACTATTAATATTAGTGTACAAAATGCACTGATTTTCACATGGTCTATGCAACACATCCATTTGGTTTATTTACAATCAACATCAGGATATCCCCAAACCAAGTCCTGTATGAAAGCGAGCTTTCGATTGGGTACATTCAGGTATTATGTAGCCAATCAAAATAGTGACTTCTAGCCCGGGAATTTCCTAGCTAAGTTTTTCAGGGTTTCATGGACACAGTGGACACAGAAACCCTGGCTTGTGACTATCATTACACTATTTTGTTCGCTTTTTTCCACCAGCCCACTGTGGCACTGGTCACATGGTGGGCAAAAGCTCTGCCCTGTCTACCATGCTCGCCTTCTGGAGAAGACATGCTTTTTCCTATGCTTCATCACAAAAACTACGAGCATAATGGTCATGGAGTAGTTCTCTCTTGCAAGTAATTCTTGCCATACGGTCTACTGACAAATTTTGTGAAAAATCTGCATTTTAAAAATGATATTTGTAAATTGTTTTAGATGGAATAGACATTGAAATCTATCAAATGCAGTTTAGCATTAATTTTAATTGGACAATAACAGTGCCACCTGGAAAATGAAAAGAATTTCTTCTGTCATTTAAGTTGCAAGAACTACACTCAGATCAGTAATCAATTGAAAAATTTATTGGCATTATTCTTTTACAAGATAAAAATTTCCAGGTTGTTTGAAAAAACAAATTCTGACCGATGTGTAATGTAGTGTAGTAGATGCAATTCATTTAATTATGTATTATCTCTCAAACAGACCTACCTAATACTCTACAATGACAAACTTTCAATGGGCAAATGGTAGCAGGTATGGAATGGCTTAATAATTTTCAAAAAATATGTTTAGTGCATATTTTCCTTTACCATGTTTACCTGAAGTAGGAAGAAAACTTCCTGTTCCATAAAAAGCACTTAACAGGACCAATAATTCTTTACTTCATATGCCTATGCTGTCCGAGTAGTTTTTTACTGGCTGCAAATTTGCAATAGTGTTCTATACAAATTAAACCTTACTTTCTGGCTGATCATTTTTCACTGGCTGCAGATGTGTGATGGAGTGTTTTCTTGCCTTCCGTTTCCTGCTGCCCACTACAGGTACTGTACTCTCTTGTGGCTTGGCTTTAAGGTGAGGCGGCACTGTCAGTTTAATCTCAGGAACAACATCTATAGAAAAAACAAGTTATACAGTTGTCTCTATCTTATAAGGTCGTACATTCTGCACTGAAAATTTGGTCTAATGCAAGAGGTGACCTCTGGTGAGATGAATGATTTTGATAATACCCATATACATGTAATGTGATATAATATGGCCTAAGATGTGAGAATTTTTTATTTGATTGTATGTATGAATTTTAATGCCACTTTCAGCAATTTTTCAGCTTTTTCATGGCGTCCAGTTTTTATTAGGGGAGGAAGCCGTAGTACCCGGAGAGAACACCCAACCTTCGGAAAGGCCAAAAATAAAATTTCATTTGTTTGCCGTTTCCGGCCGACTCTCCCTTTTACATCTGACTAGAATAATTTTTTTTCATGCGCTGGAAAAAGATTTTTTTTATTGTCATTTTCGGCATTTTGCATGGCCGTTGTGGTGTTTCTCGTTTTTTGGTTTTTTTTTTTTGGTGATTCGTCGTTCCCGATTCAGTATCGGCAAAACGTTTGAAACCATACCGTTTTGCTCGCTCTCATTTCGATGTTTCAAGTGACATTGACAAATCATTACATTATCGGCAAAACGTTTGAAACGAACGAATATTAACCTTTTCAACAACGATGTTACAAAGGACATTGAATATTTAAATCCCACGAGGCTTGAATCCATGATATTACATTTAGAGAAAAACTATCTTCTTTTTAAAAAAAAAAAAATAAATTCCCTCCCTACCTACCCACCTATTTCAGCCCTGAGTTGGCAACATCAAACTAACAATATTTTAATCCTGGCCTAGGAAAACTGGCAATCCTTGTCAATTAAGATTGGAGTAGAGTATGTACACCCTGCCCGCAGTGAGATTCGAATCCGCAAACTCAGTATTGACAGACCACGTAATCAATAGTAGACAAACTACCTTAACCACTCGGCCAACAAGCCTCTTTGATTTTTGAATTTTTGAAAGAGAACTTATAAATGACCTTTAATTGTTGAATTAAATGGTTGCTCTACGAGTCATATTTCGGCTATATCCTAACTCATGTAAGTATCTGTGTTTTGGATTGGGTGATTAACACTGTCAGTATGAAAGAGTTAATTTTCTTGGAAAAAAAATAAAAAGGACTTAGCCAGCATTCTGATGTTTTAGGACATTCTGTAGGATATATTCGTACACAGGCAGTTTCTGACTTAATACAAGATATACATGTTTAGTACATTTTATGTATTCAGCATGTGAGCAAGTTAACACACAATAAATCAATCAGTGATTTGTGATGGTCAAATAAGGATTTAATTTTGACAGCGGCAGAAAAGGTGTTGAATGCCACTTTCATTTATTTTTCAGTTACATCATGGTGTCCAATTTTAATTGGGGTAGAAAGGCAGAGTACCCGTAGAAAACCCCAAAACTTCAGTCTAACAATTAGATTATGTATAACCATGATTAAATAGTGCCACATAACACACCTGTCTACTTAGTGGTCTAGTGGCAACATCTAACAGGCGGGACCTTTATTTACAAACTAATATAATGATATTTACCTGTTGACTCTAAAGGAAGACCATCAACCAACGTGTTTCCGGTGTCGCTCTCGGACAAGGAAGACTTGCCAATCGTTCTCTTGGGTCTAACTACCTTTTCTAAAGAGCAGGCTGGGAGTGTCTTTATTTGAGCTTCAAGATCAAAATCACTGTCAAAATAAATTTATTTATAACTGTGGTTACTCAGCTTCTATTCGGTCACCAATTTGTTATTTTCATGGGCCCAACCAACTTTTTAAGTGTGCAACAAATTTTCATTTGGACATGTAATGCAAAGCAAAATTTGTAAGCAATTAAATAAAAGGTCAATTTCATGCATTTACATGTAACTAAAATTAAATCAGAAATTGAATATTATTTAAGAACAAATCATCAGTTGAGGAGAACTCGATTATCAAATATTCTCTTGCAGTTAATAAAGGCAAACATCATGTTTAAAACTTTTTTTTTTTCGTGGATGTCATTCAGACTACTGGACAAAATCTTAGGTTGTTTGAGGATGTCATTCAGACTACTGGACAAAATTTTAGGTAGTCAAACTGAACTTGTATCATCAAACAAAAACACTGGAAATGTTAAGTGTGGAATTCAAACGTAAACTCTGAAACAATACAGGACTTACCCAAACTGTGCTGCGTAGGACTTATTGTGGATTACATTAAATTACGACAAATAAACAAAGATACTGATACTGTTAACATACAAACTCTATGATTTTTAATAAGGTGACGAGTGACAGGACTTCTAAAAAAAATCTGCTCGACCACCCAACAATTGGGAACTACTTCTGGTCATGTGACAGACTGACATATCTTGTGCAAACCTATAGTCCACTTCGTAGATGCCACCACTAGGGGACTAATAAAATATTAACTTAACTGACCAAAACAGAAATTTTGCCCTTTTTGACCCCTATAGGAAAAAAAACTGTCAAAACACTACTGAAAGCTCATATAGTCTTTTACCAAGACTTGATACAGTCCTATGGTACACAATGACTTGTAGTCCAGATATAGAGTATCAAATGTGTTAACTGACCCAGTTCTGTATCTGCTAGCTTCATCAAATGATGTTCTATTTTTCTCCGACTCGGACATGGTTCGCTTGCGAATTTGTCTGGGGTAAACAGACAAGACTTCATCACCCAGTTCATCTGCTCTCCTGCTGAAGAATGCCTCCTTGAAACTAAGTGTAAAAAAGGAAGTTAAGAAAACATACAGTATAATAATCATTATAAAGGTCATTTATATATTATTATGTGCACTTTTTACTGCTTAGTGTTGCAAACAGCTGCAATAACGGTCATCACTCTCAAATAAATTAACTTCTACAATTGAGCTACATGTACCAGATGCATTTCATAAACTGTGAATTCCCGCAGTGCAGAAACTATCTGACAGGGGTTGAAAATTCCTAAAGCCCAACGTCCGTGGGCTTAAAAAACTGAAACCTTGGGCTTGCCGATTTTCTATGAAAAAAGCCCGTCTGGCTTGATCTTTCTTAAAAAAAAATAAAATGTTTTTATTTTCAATGTTTCTTAAAGTGTATACCATCAAAATTGTCCTATAAATACTCATAAATCTATTTTAAGATCCTAAAACAAATCGATATTGATTTTCTATTTATGACAGATCTTAATCTTCTTGGCACTTTAGCAACGTTGATCAATAACAATTCAAGTTTGTTTCCTTTCCTGCACAAAATATCCCCCAATTAATTTTGGTTACGAATTCGAGAAATGTCATTGTTAAACTTTAACTTTACGGTTAAGAAAACGGAACTAGAGGCTCCCAGGAGCCTGTATCGCTCACCTGAACCTGAAACCAAACAACCCTTTTTTATCCAGCTTTTCTTTGCTATAACATGTATAAGGAATTGCCCAACACTTCTGCAAAAATCATTATTTTTGACATTTTAAGTGAAATAACTCCTATAAGGAGGATCTTTTGATGGTTAGAGGGAGAAGGGAGGTTCACTTCAAATTTTCTCTACCTGTTATACTTTTTTAACTATCAGTCGAAAACTCCCTCGACCCCCCCCCCCCCCCCCCTCCTTTTTTTCATTTTTTCTATTTTAATCCAACGTAGCTATGTAGGTAGTCAGGTGTCATGATTTAGACAATTTTGGTAGAGGACGTCCTAAAGATGATGTATGCAATGTTTCAAAGCAGTCCTTTCATTGGTTTAAGAGGAGAAGATTTTTTAAAATCAAGTAAATTTGATTAAAAAAATGTTCAAGGAGAATAATTCCTAAACGGTTCATCAGACAATCTTGACTCTAAAGTCATTTTTGTAGCCCTCATAGAGCAGAACAATTAAGCAATGCTAACTTTTTCTCTAGTTCTAATAATTTTCAAGATTTTGAGGCAAAATTATCAAAAATAATCAATTTTGACAATTAAAGGGCAATAACTCCTATAAGGAGTCATCATACAACTTCAACCCAATAGAGTGTTTCGTAGAGCTTTTGTTGCAGATGAAGGCATGTCTCTTCGGTTTTCCAGTATCTGTTACACTTTTTTAAATATAAGCCAAAAACTGTATTTTACCGCCCCCCCCCCCCCCCCCCCAATCCTATTTTTAGATATGGTGGCCATGTTGGTTAATCTGCAGCCATGGTTGGTGCATACTTGGTTGAGGACATTTGACAGATGATGTGTAAAAGTTTCAAAGCAGTACTTTCAGTTGTTTCAGAGGAGAAGATTTTAAAAAATCAATTAAAACCGATTAAAAAAACAGTTCAAGGGGAATAACTCTTAAACGGTTAATCAGACAATCTTGACCCTAAAGTCATTTTTGTAGCCCTCATAGAGCAGAACAATTAAGCAATGCTAACTTTTTCTCTAGTTCTAATAATTTTCAAGATTTTGAGGCTAAAATGGCAAAAATCATCAATTTTGACAATTAAAGGGCAATAACTCCTACAAGGAGTCATCATACAACTTTGACCTAATGGAGTGTTTTGTAGAGCTTTAGATGCTGAAGTAGGAAGGTCTCTTCGGTTTTCCTGTATCTGTTATACTTTTGGAACTATAAGCAACCAGAGGCTCTTAAGAGCCTGTATCGCTCACCTGATTTTATAGGCAATGAAGATGGCATTTCCCTGATGTTAAAGTAAGTCCTGTAATTTTCAATAAACTTTAAATAGGACCATCCAAACTATATTACTAGAAAGCTTTGTTTCATTGGTTAACCAGTTGTATAGAGAAGATTTTTTTTATTTGCCCATAGGGTCCTATGTTAAACTAAGTCCTGCGGGGGAGGTGGCCATTTTGAATTTCCAATTGCCATAAAAACATTAACTTTATAAAGGACCATCCAAACAATATTGCTAGTAAGTTTTTGTTTCCATTGATTAACCGGTTTCAGAGAAGAAGCCTTTAAAAACTTTTTCCCATAGGGTCGTATGTTAAACTAAGTCCTGCGGTAGCGGCCATTTTGAATTTCCAATTGCCATAAAAAACATAAACTTTATAGAGGACCATCCAAACAATATTGCTAGTAAGTTTTTGTTTCCATTGATTAACCGGTTTCAGAGAAGAAGCCTTTAAAAACTTTTTCCCATAGGGTCCTATGTTAAACTAAGTCCTGCGGTAGCGGCCATTTTGAATTCCAGTTGGCATAAAAATCATAAACTTTATAAAGGACCATCCAAACAATATTGCTAGTAAGTTTTGTTTTGATTGGTTAACCGGTTTTAGAGAAAAAGCCCTTTTTAACCTTTTTCCCAAAGGGTCCAATGTTAAACTAAGTCCTGCGGTGGCGGCCATTTTGAATATCAGATTGGGATAAAAAACATTAACTTTATAGAGGGCCATCCAAACAATATTGCTAGTAAGTTTTGTTTCCATTAGTTGGTCGGTTTCAGAAAAGAAGCCTTTCAAACTTTTTCCCATAGGGTCCTATGTTAAATTAAGTCCTGCGGTGGCAGCCATTTTGAATTTCCAATTGCCATAAAAAACACAAACTTTATAGAGGACCATCCAAACAATATTGCTAGTAAGTTTTTGTTTCCATTGATTAACCGGTTTCAGAGAAGAAGCCTTTTAAAACTTTTTCCCATAGGGTTCTATGTTAAACTAAGTCCTGCAGTGGCGGCCATTTTGAATTTCCAATTGCCATAAAAAACACAAACTTTATAGAGGACCATCCAAACAATATTGCTAGTAAGTTTTTATTTCCATTGATTAACCGGTTTCAGAGAAGAAGCCTTTTAAAACTTTTTCCCATAGGGTTCTATGTTAAACTAAGTCCTGCAGTGGCGGCCATTTTGAATTTCCAATTCCCATCTAAAACACAAACTTTATAGAGGACCATCTAAACAATATTGCTAGTAAGTTTTGTTTTGATTGGTTAAACGGTTTCAGAGAAGAAGCCCTTTTTAACTTTTTTCCCATAGGGTCCTATGTTAAACTAAGTCTTGAGGTGGCGGCCATATTGGTTTACCAATCAAAATAAAAAACACAAACTTTGTAAAGGTCCATCCAATGAACATTATGGCCAAGTTTGGTTTCAATTGACCAAGTGGTTTCAGAGAAGAAGATTAAAATGTAAAAAGTTTACAGACGCCGACGACGACGACGCCGACGACGACGCCGACGACGACGCCGACGGACGCAAAGTGATAACAATAGCTCACATGACCCTTTGGGTCAGGTGAGCTAAAAAACTGTATTTTGACCCCTCTGTTCTATTTTTAGCCATGGTGGCCATGTTGGTTGGTCTGAGGTCATGATTTGGGCAAACTTGGTAGAGGGCATTTTACTGATGATGTATGCAAAGTTTCAAAGCAATCCCTTCAGTGGTTTTGGAGGAGAAGATTTTTGAAGAAAAGTTAACGACGACGACGATGACAACGGACGACGACGGACGCCAAGTGATGGACATAGCTCACATGACCCTGCGGGTCAGGTGAGCTAAAAAAAGGAAAGCAGATGACGAGTCAGAATCATCGGAAGACCAAACCTGGTCAAATAATGAATCTAACCCCCCACAAAATAAAGACTGCAAATATGAAAGAGACAAACGGAAAAGGATGTTCTTACCATCATGAATGGACACGTTTCCCTGGGTTGAGTTCGATGAAAATGCCCAAGAAATGTATTGTAAATATTGTAGAAAATACCCCCATCTCTCAGACAGAAAGGATGCCCTTACTAGGGGGACAAAAATTTACGAATTGATCCCCTTAAGTTGCACGAGAAACATGCTAAACTTTCTGCAAAACAATAATATGGTAGACTTTAATTCAAACAAACATGACAAATCCAATTTCAAATCATCGCTCCGATAATTTTAGGGCTTGGTTAATTAATGTTGGGGCTTAGGGTTTCAAAGATAAAAAAGCCCAGGGCATAGGCTTGCCCAAAAAAATTTTCAACCCCTGGAATCTCGCAATAATCTTACAAGCATTCAATTTGAAAAAAAAATTTTTTTGTTGATCTACCACAATAAAAACTGGAAGCCATGATATGGCTGAAAAGTTGCATTAAACACCATTCAAACAAACAGCAATTTTTTTTTTTTAATTGTGTTACAAAACATATTCACCATGCCTTACTTGTTAACATTTTAAACAGACTTGTCTCTTGTACAAAGGGTGGTATAATACTTAAGTTTTAAAAATAACAATATTATGACAGTGCAACACAATAGTATTATGGTCTAACAGCAATTCATATTTTCCAGAGATATGTCACAAATAAACAGAACCCATATTTTACTGATTTTTTTATAGGTTTTGACACCACGATGAATTTGAATTTTAAATTTTTCAATTGGAAGGCACTTTTTCCAAACAAACCTGATCAAAGGCATACATGATTTTTCACTTATAATTGCAGTTTAAAAACCTAAAATACAATAAAAAATCTAAATACCTAATATTTCTCAAATTTGTATCTGTTTTCATGGCTGCAAGCCTAGCTTTAGACGGTTGTATAATTCCTTCATTTATTAATTCCTGATAACGTTGGCCTCGGTTTCTTCTTCGAGATTTTCTAGTTGGTTGATAGTCTTCGTTACTGGATGTTCTTGATTTCTGGTCTTCCTCAATCTGATCTGATTCTAGCTTGATCCTCTTGTCCTGATTTTTATACAACTCGGCACAACTTTCAGAATAGCAACGTTTTCTCTTGAACTCTTTCCCATCTAAACTGTCCTCTGAAGCCTCATTACTATTGACGACTTTAGGTCGTCCTTCTTTTTTCAGACAGAAGTCTTTCAACTTTTGTTTCGTGTCCTGCTTCATGTTACATGCCTCTTTATTGTCATTCTGTTTCATGCACTGAATATATCCCACATTAGCATCTCCTGTACTCCCTTCCTCACGGGCAGCAGCCCTCCTAGTGAATTCCAACAGATTCCTAACAGCAATACTAGTGTGGTAAGACTTTTTACCTTGAGAAGGTAGAACTGGGAGAGACGGAGGAGGTTTAATTACCTCTCTTGTTCCTGACAGAGGTGATTTTTTGTTTCCCACAGTTTGTGTCACTGGTTTTGCTATTGACCCTATATTTTTAATAGTGGATAGGTAAAGCTTGTCAATAATATGATCCATGACAACTTTACCATAAGAATAGATGGCTTCATCTGGGTCAACTGTATTCTTTGTTTCCTGATCTGGATCAGTGAAATGCCTTTGGGAGTCTGTCCCCTGTATTACTTGTTCATGTTTGACCGATGAATTAACATCTAAAATACAAGCAAATATATACTTATTCGTGGTTATATGAATAACTCATTCACTCAGTTTTCTGTTAGTCTGACATGTATAATGACAGTCTACAGTGCACTTAAATTAAAGCCTGACAAACTATGAAGCTAATTGGCGGGAACATGTGAATAGCATGGCTAACCATGCATGGTTTAATTAACTTTATAGGCATAGGAAGACAGTATTAGATGCTATTGCTGGGTAGTTTTAAGCTTCTTGTCTAAAAGCAAACTAAATTTTGTAGTTGGGTATATATGAATTCAAAACTAGAAAAGCTGTGAGAACTGCTCACTGATACCCATGCTTTCCACCCCAAAAATCATTCTGATCAAAATGTTAAATGCACTGTGAAAATTTAATTAAATTCCTAGCATTGGTGGGTACTCTCAAGTGCTTTTTGTTTGAATGTCAGCAATTTTTCAGCTATATCAAGGCATCCAGTTTTTATTGGGTGAGGAAGCCGGAGTACCTGGAGAAAACCCTTGACCTTCAGTAGGAAAACTGGCAATCCTTGTCAATTAAGATTGGAGTTGAGTACACCCTTATCCTCAAGTGTAATGGATAGGAACTCTATTGCTATATACCCGGACCCCACTTTTCAAGCATGGAGTATAAAACATCAGATAATAAAAGGGGAGAAAATTAACAACCCCTGTGATGCTAGTTGGTCATAAAAAAGTAATTTTGTGCACGACTGTAAATTTTAATACAAAGTTTTGTTTAAAACTGTCATGCCATATAGATCAAAAACCTACCTAATTTATTCTCAGGCTTGGCAACACCCTCATCAATTACTAGTTTCTTTTCATAATCCAAATCTAAATCCTTGAAAGATATAATATATATTTCAGAACAGATCATTCTTTTCACTTTAAGGACATAATGATCAATCAACAACTCGTCTGTTCTAATACATCATGCATACCAACTTTCTCACTGTTAAATATCAGTTGATGAAAACTCTTTTTGTGAAAGTATTAGATTGTGGCCCATACAGTAAACCAACTTACCTTCAGGCCTCTAGATGAACTGTCAATTTTAATAGTTATTATTCGTGATTGTAACATAACACAGATTTTTTTTCATATTCTATCAATTAATCACACTTAATAAGTGTGCTGTGCAAAGTCATTGTTTAACAGGAGACGTTTCATGTTAACCAGTCACGTGATATAAATCCCCATTCAAACACATTGAAGGGGGTGTGGCTTAGCTATTGGGTAATTAACCAACTATTAACTTATTTCATAGTTTAACCCCTGTTCCTTGTGGTCATTCAAAATACTAAATAGGCTGCAAATTGCTGAGGAACATAGAATTGCCTAGAATGTGATAATTCAAACAATAACGTCTTGTGCATTTCAAATTCTATTGATTGAATTAGGTTACAAAACATATCACACTTTACTCATTAACATATTTAACAAACTCACATTTACACACTCATTTGTTTAAATATGTTGACTCATAAAAGGAGTGGCATATATAATACTTGTCATGTTCTTTCTTGTGAACATGTGCACCAACTTATAAGAACATGTTCTGTGCAAATCATTTTTGTGTACCTTACAATAATCAAGTAAAATTAAATCCTTCACGAACAGTTCGCTTTGCTGTATCACCATGTGGTAATCATACACAATGGGGTACAGTTCTAGCATTTTTAATTAACTAAATTTATTATTTATTAAGTTCAAACCTGCTGAGACACCCAAGGATAGAAAGAGGGTGTGGAAGTGACTGGTGATACTATAGGGGGAACAACAGGCCTGGCTATATGATCTGGTTCCCTATTTGGTGAAAACTGGTTACTCTTCACTTGGATACCTTCCATAAGCATACTTAATCCTCCCATATTAGACGGATCTGAAATTACACAATAACAAACTTATTGTTCAACAATGAAGTGCTTAAACAACTGTAAAAAAAATCATCTACTGCCTGTAAGTTTAATTGTTTGTTTGCGGAAAAAATGCTTTATGCCACTTACAACAATTTTGTCCTCTATATCACAGCATCCAGTTTTTATTGGAGAAGACGTTCGTAGTGCACGGTGAGAATCCTAACTCTCATCAATTAAGTTTGAAGTTCAGCACACCCTGCCTGAACACAGGTTCAAGGTCAACCCTAGTGTTTTTACGACCCATGACTAACAATAGCTGGTTAACTATGTAGACTACTTGGCTATCAAGGCCCTTAACTATGTACACCCCTTGTCACCAACTCCCTGAACTATGTACACCCTCAGCTACCAAAGCCCTGAACTATGTACATCCCTCGGCTACCAAGGCCCTTAACTATGTAGACTCCTCGGCTACCAAGGTCCTTAACTATGTACATGTAGACCCCCTCAGCTACCAAGACCCATAACTATGCAGACCTCTCAGCTGTCAAGACCCTATACTCTGTACATTCCTCAGCTACCAAGGCCTTTTACTGTGCAGATCCCTCAGCTACCAAAGCCCTGAACTATGTAGTCCCTTGACTACCAAGGCCCTGAACTATGTACATCCCTTTTCTACCAAGGCCATTAACTATGTAGACCCCTCGGCTACCAAGGCCCTTAACTATGTAGACCCCTCGGCTACCAAGGCCCTTAACTATGCAGACCCCTCTGCTACCAAGGCCCTTAACTATGTAGACCCCTCGGCTACCAAGGCCCTTAACTATGTAGACCCCTCTGCTACCAAGGCCCTTAACTATGTAGACCCCTCTGCTACCAAGGCCCTTAACTATGTAGACCCCTCGGCTACCAAGGCCCTTAACTATGTACATCCCTCGTCTACCAAGGCCCTTAACTATGTAGACCCCTCGGCTACCAAGGCCCTTAACTATGTACATCCCTCGTCTACCAAGGCCCTTAGCTATCGTATTTAGGGTTGTATTGTCTGCGGTCTTTTTCTTTTAATCTAAGTTGGAAAGGAATGGTGCGGATTATACATAAATACAGACTCGATATAGTGTGTTTCATCCCGTTGAATGTTGTCAATGGCGGTCGCCATTTTGTTGTTGTGTTATATGCGGTATTTTCGTACTATTCTAACATGATTCTTTTACAAACTTCCATATAAATACGTTGTAATGATATTAATTTTTACTTAAATTATTTTAGTAATGTTATAATAATTATATAGGACGAATAAAAATTAAAACGGATACGAAAATAGCGGATGTGTAACCTGTATTGCTGTACAGTGCAAATGGCATCGTTATGTAACCTCAAATGTTTGAAGATCGATGTTTTGATTGCAATCATTAAGGGATTAAAATAAAACGTGTAATCTTTTTGTTTTCTTTGTTTTCATTGATAAATGAAAGTTGACGAATTGTTTTGGTTTCGAAATGTGTGAGTATCCGTTTTAACAACGATAAAAATAGACGCTATGTGAGAATGCACTATTTTTTATTTAATTTAATTACAATCACTAGAAATGAATAAAACTATAAATATAAACGATATTTTAAGAGAGAATCAATTACATATAACAGTAAAAAATTGTTAAAAAGCGTGACCAAGTCGGACTCTATGTCGTCATCTTGAGATGTTTTTTTACATTTTTTACGTGCGGATTGTCTGCATATACGAATTTTTCCCAATTTTTCGGGCCCAAGAAAGGGGTGCGGACAATATGTAAATGCGGACAATACACAGCTTTTTACGGTATGTAGACCTCTCGGCTACCTATGTATACCCCCCAGCTACCAAAGTCTCTAACAATGTAGACCCCTTGGCTGCCAAGGCCTATTAAGAGCCCTTTTTAAGGTTTAAATATAGTATTTCTCAAATAAAAACAAAGCAGTAATAATATAGAAAAGACAATAATATACAACCTTTTCATACCTTGACATTCCTCTCTCCAAATAGTCCACTATCTCCCTAGTAGGATTTCTTAAGCTCGTATTTACTAGTATCTGTAGTTTGTTGTAAATATATACCCTTATGTCATGTTGTAGCAACTAAAACAGCTCAATGTGCAATATCTTTCTTTTAAATGTATGAAAGGTGTGTGGTACTGCTTACCATCAACAAATTTAAACTTACCTGCAAGTTTTCCTGGAACAATGGGACCATCTTCCGATACATATGTACTGACTGAAGGTACCCTTTCATTTGTTGGTCGGCTGTTGAGTTTAGTTGTTGGTAGTTGTGCCATTCTCTCTGGATTGTGCCATTTGTAGTCAGGGTTAGCTTTCATGAAGGCATCTTTGTACTGAAAATATAAAATAAACAAATTAGGATTGCTATTATTATAATATCTTGCTTCGTTTATTTTTTGTTCACAATATTGGAGACAAAGGGCTTTATTCGAAATAGACACTGACGGCCATAATTACTGATTTAAAGAGGGATTCCAGATTTGCTTTTATTATACACTATTTATTTTTCACTAACTCCAACTTTATTCAATGATAGCTGCAGTATTGGATTTTTGCCTGTTTGGAAACAACTTGTTTAAACACAACAAACAAATCCCAAGATAAAATGTCCTTTTTGATCCATGGTCTAAATCACCAATCAAAAATTGTCCCAAGGTTTATACAAAGGGCTCATCAGTTGATTTTATTGTCAGTGCTGAAAAACATTTTTTGCAAACTACACAGTGCATGCAAATGTAAGTTTCATTTTACAGCTGTATTCATTTTTGAAGCCACTTGACAACCACCTAAGTATTGTTTGATAACCCAGTGTTTTCCTCTTTCTAAATAGTCAATAGGTCTGTATAAGGTAGAGTTTACTATTATTCTTACTGTCAGTGGTGAAAAATAATGTAACATTGTACACAGTCGTCAACACAAAAGTTGTTTCTGTTTTATGGCTGTATTAATTCTCGGTAATGTGTAATGCTATAAAAGTATTGTTAGAATGTCAAAGTTTCTTTCCTATTTCAATGCCATTTACAATTCAGTATCATGACTTAATGTTGAGTACATAAAACAATTCATGGTCATTTCCGGTGCACACTGTAAGTCGGAGAACTGGAAAGGTAGGTCTCACAAATTAATATATCCTCTTATCTTCAGTATTATCCTTTTTAAATCGAACAATGTCATACAAATGAGTTCCCATTTGGTGTATTTATTACATTTTAAACTATCATACTATCATTCAAACCTGTTTTGCCAAATCTGTGTACTGAATTTTTTCCTCATCTCCAATATTTGCCCACAAATCTCCAAGGATACGAGTCACACTTCTGTTGTCAAGATGGGGATTTTTTTCCCGCACCATGCTTCTGTGTCTTTTACAAAAAATCAGAAAGGCATTCATTGGTCTACGAACATCTTTCTTGTCCAAATCTGGATCCGTCTCCATAATGAACGTTTCCGCTCAACTGAAAAAAAAAGATACCAACCCAATAAGTCAGACTATTGTCAGTACAAATAATAAAAATAATTTTTTTTCCCCCGTAATTTCATCTGATTTTCAGTAATATAGGTGTCATGTAGTAACACTATTTTTATGCATTTGTCTAGTGAATAATTATATCACACTAGATTCATATATGCAGGTATCATTTAGGGCAGCGCCATGGGTAAATTTACGTGTTACGATTGGTAATGGCACAATTAAAATACCTAAATGTGTCCAAAAAGCACAACAAAGTTAACACATGCATACAGGGTTCTCCACACCTTTAAGAGTAAAAGGCTGAATCACTAAAGTAGAAGGCAGGGGGTCTGGGGGCCGCCCAAGGCCCCCAGCGGGGTTAAGGGGCAGCGCCCCTATAGGGGGAACCAGGAAATGGTTTTAAGCTATTTTGAATGTGATGTGGACACCTCTCCTGGCAGCATTATTTTAATTATTTAAAAAAATAAATGATTTTAAAATGCATTAAATTTTCATGAAAAATATGTTAAATATAATGGTACCAGAACCTGTAGGAGGTGGCCAGGACTACGGGTAACTAGTTTCACAAGTCATTAACATTCCTCTTTTTGAAATCATATATATTGATTTCCAAATTATATATGTTTTACTTTAAATTAATATCTGTTCAACAGCAAGTTATTAAATTAATTTTGAAAAATTTTATTTGCATCTGGAATTTTCATGACTCAAAAAATGTATCGTTAAAATAATTTATTAAATAGACAGTAATAGACTAATATCAAATTTAGAAAAAGTAAAATTATAACAGGTCACTAAGACTGGTATGGACTGACTTACATGTGGTTTCAATATGCTAGAATTAATTTATCCAAACACAGGTTTCAAAATTATCATTATTTGCAACTTCGTAAAAGGTAAAAGACATATTACCATCCTTTCTTACCATCGGTGAGTTTCGTTCTTTTAGTAAAATAGTCTGTAATTTTTCCAGCAACCTGTTTATTCATTGCTGTACACCCGTTGTATCAACACCGGTATAGTTTTACATGCGTTTCCGGTAAAGCTATACCGGTGTAGACACAAAGAAATTCCGTAAATTATTATGTTTTGCATCAAACGCGGACCTCGCCGAGAGCACCATTAAAAAAACGAACACGCTACGAGAAAAACAAACTTCAGCTGCCGATTTCTCTACATCATTAAGAATAAATTTTCATTCCTAATTTTTTTTAGCAATAGGTAACATAAATTTGGCAAAAAAGTAGCCGGTCAAAATACAAAAATACACGGCAATATAGCCGGCTACCGGCTTCAAAGGAAACCACTGTGCATATTTTTGTAAAATGCTCATACACCTGTCATTTTGTCAAAATTTACTTTGGACATAAGTTGGAAAGTAACAGGTAAGAATAATAAGGTGGGTTACTGTTTCTTTTCTACAGCCAGCTGTAACCGGGAACCAGCTTGACAAACCCCACTTTCCACATTTGTAACATTTTGTTAAATTAAAAATAATTTTTTAAGACTAAAGTATTATTATCAAGCATTCAAATTTTTATCAAGCAAATAATTTTAATGAAAATCGTAACTAACATACTAGTAGTCAGTAGTAGGACCGAACAGTTATTTAGGTCTACATATTGGTAAGTATCCTAACATGGTTTTCACAACAGATGCTGACAGAGTGCTTTCCGCAATGCCTGCAAAGGTAAAAAAAAATAGACCCTAAACAGTTCCTCTGTAGTGGCGATTATTCAGAAGAACCCAAAAGTGTGGAGACTGGCAACGATATTTCTGTAAATATTCTCAGAAAATGCTTCCAAAGACAATCAAAAACACTGAAATTCATTTTCGGCCAGGAGCGAACAGGAGCATTGCCCCCTGGGCTATCTTCAGGGACGTTGCCAACTGACCTCACCAGGGTCTAGGTCAGGCGGCCCTCTGGCACTCTTGCCCAGATTATGGCCCATTGAATTTTGTTGATGGGCCTTTGGCCTTTGGTCCATCAGCATAAAATTCCAAAATGACCCCTGTACACATGTATGTACTGATTTTTTTAAATTTGGACAATCAATTTTATTGATGAAGCACTTGACACAACAGATGATTTGTAACTGGAAACAAGCATCACAGTTAATTGTGGACAGCATAAAATATTAATTTTTTTTAAATAAGAGCAGACTGGAAAATTTAAAATTTAAATAAACCACCTGTCACTGATAATTTAAATGGAAAAAAATCATCAAAATTACGGAGAAATAATAATCGTAATATATCAGATTTGCTAATACAGATTTGTTTATTACTTTTTTTCAAATAAAGGCTGTAAAAATCAATCTACATATATATCAAAATTTTTACTTGCTTTTTTTTTTTTTTTGGGAGGGGGGGAGGGGGGGGGGGCATTTATGGGTAACCTATTGTTAAAAAGGTTAAAATTTTCCTAATTCTAGACAGTCTGAACAAATTATGAAAATTTAAACACTTTAACAACTGAAAATTTATATAATAAAAGAAACTAATTAAATATCCATGTTGCAATTTTTACAATGATAGACAACTCATTGAGGCAAAATTAATCTTTTTTAAACTAAGAATGGGTTGAACTAAAAATCAGTAAGATGGTATGCACCTCTATGGGCCCCGATTCACCCTGAGGTCAAATTTCAAGATCAAAGGTCATCAACCATGATAGGCAATACATCGCCTTGATATTATCTGCATGTACTCACATACATGTACTAAATGTCAAAAGCCTACCTTAAAAGACAAATAAGTTATAGGCTGGACAATATTTCTGATGGACGGGAGATGGACAAACGGCCAAACTGATCACCATACGGGCATACGGCTACCACCATAAAGTGGCAGGGCCTTAATAAACAACCCCTCAAGTAGGAAAACAATGAAACACAGCATTGCTTAATTGGGAACCAACCATTACTTTAAATTGTGTGTACCATTATGTAACTTGACAGAAACGATTGCTTAATAAAATCTGGGATCCTGACTAAATATTCTCAATGCCGTTAGCATACTTCCGGTTCAAATATACAGTCAGGTCACCAGCAATGAATCCGGTCAAAATTTTGACCGCTTTGCAACATTTGGAATGCCTCAAAATTGACGCGAGTTTTAACTGTAACTGACGTTATTCCGCACAAAGCACTATGACATAACGTCCAGCATCCGTAAATCAAATTCAAATAAAAATACAGTTTATCAAAAGAATACTTCTATAGATTTATGTCTCCTTTGTGGAAATAACTCTCTGGGAATGGTCAGTTCAACTCGAAAGCCGGAAAACAAGAAGCAGGTAGCTACTTAATTTAAATTGTATCCTGACAAGTTTCTGACAGAACAAAATGCGTGAAAAGTTAGAAAAAACATGGCCTTTTAAACAACCAATAGTAAACTGGTGGTGACCTGGGGTTATAAATGGAAAATATTTCACCAGGGGACCAGGTTATGCTTGATAATTACTTCTGTTGTTGGTGAAAGGGGGGTGGGGGGGGGGCATTTTTCCTGTTATTTTATCATTATTTTATGTCCTCACCAAGAAGATGCAAACAATTTTTTTGAAAACAGGGAAAGAGCACATGTAATCAGAAAAGAAGTAGCAAATTTTCATAATCAATATCAAACATCAAACAGGGCATGCATGTTATAACAAAATAGAAACTGAAATTAAATGTAAACAAGGAAAACTGACCACAATGAATTTTTACGGAATCCATGAATTTAATCCACGTTAAAAGCTGTAGGAAATGCCCAAAACACATGATATGGCACCATTATTCTCAAAGCTTGGGGTGACTAAAGTGAGCCTTAAAACCCCTTGCCTTTTAGCCACAACGCATATCTGGCGACCACCTATATACCAAACTCTCTCCAATGTGTGAAATCACTCTGCCCCGACAAGGAAGTATAATTGAAAATTCATACATAATAAAAATGTACGATTCTGACGCCAAAGCTTGAACTAAGAAAAACTGTCATTTCTTCAAAATATTTTACCTTATTAAAAAAATTATCTCATCATACCAAATGTTTCTTGATACATGTATTAATGACACTAGTATGTTCGTAGTCTTAGATATATGAAATTTTCTATGAAACATTACAAGTTTTCAACTCTTATTTAAATTTTATCTCAAAACGTTTTTTTTTTTTTGCAAAGGGGGTTAAAATTAGGGTCAGTCTAGTAACGGTTGGAAAAAAAAACAATTCATGAATTTGGCTTTATCAGATTATTTAAATGTGCAACTTGACTAAGCAAGTTTTTACTGTGGTAAGCTGACAATCTTATTATGCCCTTGGTTGGATAGAATGCCCAACTATTACATTGCAATGTTATATTTGGGTTGTTTGGGGCCTTCATTACAAAACCCGGACTCCGGAGGAAACTTTTTATTCCTTCCTGTGCGACAGAAACAATTATTTCAAATTTCTAAATGAAATGACATTGCTACATGACATATGAAGAATCTGAAAATTTTCAAACGATTTATAAGGTTTTCAAACTTACTTTAAAATATTTAGTACCCCCTTTTACCCCCATTTAATTCAGCCAATAGTGACGAGGAATAATTGCAGGTGTCAACTTTAATTTACTCACAGCTGATCGGGCTGTTCTGATTTTTTTTTTATACTAGACACGTTTTTTATCAAAATGAAAAAATTTAACATATTTATTTAAAGTAAATCGTGGCAAAATTTATTAAACTTGTGACATGAAGTGTGTAAGAGTCACATGCCTTGCAAAAGACTTGTCAACTCATGCGCAAAAGAATATAAACTGTGCGCACACTCGTGTCGCAAAATACCAAAACAAGAAAAAGAAATGACATTTTCAGCCATTTCTCGGCAGCTTAAAATATAAATAAAATATCCTAAATAATCATTATAGCATTAATTTCCAATGCATTATTTTAAGTCTCGATCAAGTAAGCGAATTTTGCAAATAGAGGTTGCAGAACTTGTACTCGGCATTTTATATTTTTGTTTACACGTGTCCTTTACAAATTCAAAACATACACAAAATTTTCACTGAAAATCTCTTTGAAGATTACCATAGGATAAAAGATAATTCCTTAGAGAATTATTTTACATTGGTCGCCAAAGTCGACACGTCCTAATTTTTCGTAATTTTCATGAAATCGTTCGCTAATTATAAGTAACAATGGCAGCCGCTAAGTTAAGTTTGAAAAAGTCTAACCATGCGGCCAACATGTTTTCAACAAACACCAAGTCACCCAGAAAGACAGTTTTGTCACTTTAACAAAAGTTTCTACCATTTGACAAGTTCTTAATTTTTTAACTCATGAAATGTCAAAATATCACTTAAAATAACTTACCGGACGCTCTTCATCAAATAAACAGAGGTGCTGTTTGGTCGAACTAGGTCAAGGTCTGATGCTTTCACAAGATTGGTCGTAAGTCCGTAGGCCGGTACCGTTATATTTTAAATAACCAAGCTAGGCTTATAAGATGTCTTTTTATTGTGAAAATGAAATTTTACAGAAATGAAATCTGACAAGTTAACTATATCTATCTCTTTCGCTGTCATTTCTATTAATAGAAAAAAACATTTTTCAACAAATTTACGGTGGGCTATCACTGCCATAGAAAGTGGATAGACGTGTTGGTCACCGCGTAGGCCTCAAATAGACCTACCTAAAATATCAAAAAGAGTATTGAATAAACTTGAAATACGTTGGCCGTTTATTAAAAAAAATATTTCTTTATATTATATTTCGGAACTTCCCGACCCTAAATTCAGGGTATATTTATGAAGTTAAAGTTCAAACAGAGATGAATTAACTTTCTCTTGAGTTTCTGTATAATCCAAAATATTTCTTGTTACATTTCAATTTAAATTCTGATAAATTGGTTCTGACTATGTACTTATGGGAAAAATTGGGGGTGGGGGTCGTAATCCAGCTGGGCTTTTTAACGCGTCATTTACCGTCAGTGGTTTCAAATAATTAAGCCATATGTAACAAAACGATCTGCGATTTTTATTTTCCATAAATCATGACAAGATTAATTTTTTACTCTTTCCTTAAACTGAGTAAATTCATAAAAACCAACAATTATTATTGAATAATTCGTCCCATCTATCGATCGATTGATTTATGTGCAGCGGGCTTCATTTGTACATTATTGTAGCTGCATGCATGCGAGGGTACCACGTTAACTTCGTAGAGCCAATAAAAATGTGGAAAACGGACGTCAGAGAAGACACCCAGAAAACTCCAAGAAAACACTAACGACTCATTAAAATTTTCGTACATATTTTTTTACTTTTAAAAAATACTTCCCAGAAAGGTTCATGGAAATGGTTTTAATTATTTTTACTGACTATATAATTAAATTTGAATTTGAGGGTTAAGAACATGAAAATAACAATTTATGTGCCCAGGTTTTTCAAAATCATTCGCTGTCAGAAGGAAATTGGCGATATGATTTTGCCCGGCTCGGCCTACTTCGATTCAGAGGGGTCGGGGGGGGGGGGGTAATTTTACACGTCATTAATAAGAATGCATGTTGCTATAAATTGACGGAGTATTCATTTACACATGTACATATACCTCCCTTAGAAATATTTGCATGAAGTTAAATAAAAATTAATTGCAAGGTTAAGATAGCCGTCTGTCGTTACATATTAATTTTAGTCTTAAGTTTAAGCACCCTTAAATATATCTTTTGGTCTTGCCCCGGTTTTATTTTATCTCAAGACTTCAAAAAGAATTTAGCAGACAACATTTTGTTTCTTGACTTCAATATATCCCCTTATACAATAGCCCCAAATAACACCATCTTATTTAGCTTATATGAAAAAAAGGAATTATATTTAATATGCTTCTGACTAACCAAATTTCATAAAAATCATAGTTCTCTCCTTTGTGAGTTAAATGTATTGAGATTGTGTACGGAACCATAGTACAAAGAGATATAACCTGCTTCTCTTATTCTATTCAACACATACTTTAATTGTCATCAACCATCTAATTCATATGATATGATTGGTAAAAATAAAAATATTGACATTAGGAATTTGGAGTTCTAAATGGTACTTTGCAATAAATCAGATGAAAACGTGTGCGATGCTATTGGTAATTTTGGGTATCATCACAAAATCGAAAGTATAGAAAACCCGTCACGTCCTGGTTGTAGTAAAGTGAATGTGGTGGCATTTTCAATCTTAATCTCAGGCGAAAACGTCGCCACTGCCATCGTCACTATAATTCTTCTCTGTTGCATCATTTTCCAATAAATTGCCTACTGACGTTGACGACTTCATTATATTCGCACTAAATTGTAGTCTATACCACTTAAAACACAGTATTCTCTTTGCAAAGAGTATCTCAAGTCCTTCTTCCACTCGATATACTAGTATATAGATTTGTAGCAATTATTTTAGACGTTGGAAATCATTGATTGTTTAAGCCGATACACTCACAAAGATATACAAGAACATGAAGAACCCTTTCCTTTGTTTCTTTACTTTTCATTAACAATGGCATGGATGCCATTAATCTTGATAATATCTTGCATCACGTGCAAGTCTTTTACGTTCAATATTCCTCCATACTTCAAAAACAAATGATTCCTTGCACCCATTGCACTACGGAATTTGTAACATGTATTGCAGGATCATTTAATCAATTACTTCAAAACTAAACCTACTGACTACTCTTTCTGCAATTCCTCATTCATAGTCCTTCAGGTCACCTGATTATTGGAGATCTTAACAACGTCGACAGTTAAATTAAGGCCTCATGTTTGTCCTAAATATCTTAATACCGTGAACCTTAATCAAATAACATGAATGACAACTTCAAAATAATGATGGATTCAATAGAGTTTTATGAGAGAAAATGGAAAATCACCAGAGGACCATGAGATTGGTACCTTATCAGGGTCGTAAAGCATTTTGGTCATCAATTCAAATAGGAATCAGTAGATTCAGAATGTCGATGGGTACAGAAGCATCTCTAGTCTTTAGAAATCTTAATGCTGCTAAAACTACATGTAAGATATTCATGACATATTTTGTTGTACCATCAGCTAGGGCTTCCAAACAACACTACTTTTATCGGCAAGAAGCAGGGTATAGAGGGTTAGATAAAATAATTAGGCATGAATAGTCCACCTACAAATCCAGGAGATACTGAAAAGTTCCAAATCGGTTTTGGTGTCCTTTGGTCTCTAAATCGAAGATTGTGATCTTTCTTTGTATTGGATACTAAACATACACAAAAACTGCGTTTTATAACAGAATTGTCTAAGTGTACCAAACCTCTAACGATACTCCTCACCACTGTTTAAAAAGCTAACAAACGCAGTGACACGTGCTATTTCAAACGTAGCATAAATGAAATATGGATATATTAAACAATTCAATAGAGCTGGTAGACATCTTAGGGTATGGATCTTCCCCAAGATTGCAGCATTAAAAACTTAGCTTTGAGATAATTAACTAGTAATTATCCATGACAGAACTTACTTCGTCATCAATGACTCTAAATCGGATTAACAATACACTAAAAATTTAATCTGTCAAATGTAACATTTTCTATTTAACATGTTTAGAGGACACATTTTTCATAATTCTGTTGGTATTACAAATGGGTATTAATTGTGGTACTTTCATCGCCGACATGTTTTGTTACCTAAAAGGCCAACGGAAAAAGCCGTTGGTCCTTTCTTTAATTTCACATTGCGCTACAGATGATGTCTTGTCCCTGAACAAGGCTACATTTGGTTACTACATATATTTGCATAGCGAGCTTGAAATTAAAAACAGATACAGTTAAATCGGCCTCTTACTTGAACCTTTTTCTAAATATAGACTCGGGAAAACTACAAATTCCAATTATCAACTTCCCATTCATCGACAACAACATTCCAGTATCTCTGGCTTATGGTGTGTACATATAACAATTTATATGTTATGCTAGATTTTGCGATCGGTGTTCTGATTTTCTAGTCCGGTCACTGCTGTTGATTACTAAGCTTCTTAAACAATAGTTTGTTGTACCTAGGCTGATGTTATCCTGTCAGAAGTTGTATTACCGTCATCATGACTTAATTGATCGTAAGGTAAATCTATCTCTCACATATGATCAGATATTTTTCCTTTTTAAAAGACATGAGACTGAGAAACTTGACGGGTGTCAACATAGAAACAAGCACTGCTTACGCGTCAAGCGTAGGTAGTGGACAAATGATGTTTTTATTGGATTCGGGTTTCTGTTTGAGTGCTTTTGTTTTTGTTTTGTGTTTTATTTGTTCATCCGAATCCGGATTTGTAATCGTCCCTTGACTTTCGGCACTTTTTGTCGGTCGGTTTTCTTGTTATTGCTTGTTTTGTGTTTGTTTGTTTTGTAGTTTTTGTTTGTCATTGATTTATTTCAAGCTTTTATGATTGCATAAACAATTTTAAACAATAATTCAATTACAAAAATCGGAAATCTAGTAGTTGAATATTCTGTACATTGTTTGAACTAATATTTGTCGTAGCTTTCAGGAATTTTGATATCTTGTTTGTTTAAATAATGATAAACGCCATTTTCAGCATTTTTCAGCCATATCATGGCGTCCAGTTATTATTGGGGAGGGAGTACCCGGGGAATAACCCCAACCTTCGATAGGCAATCCTTGTCAATTAAGATCAGCGTCGTGTACACAGTGCCCGCAACGAGACTCGAACCCGCAATCTCAGCGTTGACAGATCACGTGATCAATAGAAGACGAAATACCTTAACCACTAGTTCACCGCGACCCCTTATTAATATCTAAGAATTCATTGTTTTGCTGATAACGCCGCAAAATTCGTCGAGAAACCTTTCCACTGGAAATTATTAATCTGTTTATTTCATGATTTTAGTCAAGCTTCTGCTAATAAATAGGTAGATATATCTAACGAATTCAAGTAAAATCGCCCAAGAGAAAGAAGCCTCCGTCAAAAACCGTTAATTTCGTTGTAGAACTTAAATATTTGCAGAAATAAAATTTTAACAATATCCAGTTTTGTATTGTTCTCGAACATATGTCTGAAGACAGTCTGTAAAGTGTTAATCAAGAATAAATTGTTATCTCTATTAAAGTATATGCAACTTCAAACCATCACATCACATTTAAATAGCAAGCAATGTATATGCATAGTTAAAACATCACATATAATGCCAAAGGCATCACTTGAAATAAACACATTAAAAAACAATCACAACATTGAAAGCACCGTATATAAATGCACCACATTTTACGACATAACCACGACGTATGATATAGAAAGCACTGCAATGCTTTATATCAAAATGCGGTTGTCCAATAAGGACTTAATTTTTTTATTGCCAAGAATCTTGATCGTAATTAGGCAGTCTTTACGTAAGGATTGCGAGAACAGGGTTTAGATTTTGCAACCAGCATTATTGAAATCTAGTTTTTTAATCTATAGAAACGGAAAATGTAGCAATAATCGTCTACCTTTAAACCCAGTTTATATTAGATTTTATTCACTCTTAAAGCATACTCATCATCATTTGAACCCATTTTACGACAGTTAAGCCCATTATTAACATCGAAAAATATGTGAGTATCTATAATGCAAAAGAACTGCACTGCAACAATAATAAAAAAATTAAATCTTATTGCATTTGAGTGGCATCTAATCATAATTGTTTTATGTTATGCCATATTCCAGAATTTGTAACAAGATCGAGATACCATAGGAAGATTGTGTAAAAGCAATAAACAACACAAATATCTATCAAATCTGTTTTTCAAACAGTATTTCAAACAGTACTTTAAATACAACTATGAACTATGAATCGTCCCTTGACTTTCGGCACTTTTTGTCGGTCGGTTTTCTTGTTATTGCTTGTTTTGTGTTTGTTTGTTTTGTAGTTTTTGTTTGTCATTGATTTATTTCAAGCTTTTATGATTGCATAAACAATTTTAAACAATAATTCAATTACAAAAATCGGAAATCTAGTAGTTGAATATTCTGTACATTGTTTGAACTAATATTTGTCGTAGCTTTCAGGAATTTTGATATCTTGTTTGTTTAAATAATGATAAACGCCATTTTCAGCATTTTTTTCAGCTATATCATGGCGTCCAGTTATTATTGGGGAGGGAGTACCCGGAGAATAACCCCAACCTTCGATAGGCAATCCTTGTCAATTAAGATCAGCGTCGTGTACACAGTGCCCGCAACGAGACTCGAACCCGCAATCTCAGTGTTGACAGATCACGTGATCAATAGAAGACGAACTACCTTAACCACTAGTTCACCGCGACCCCTTATTAATATCTAAGCATTCATTGTTTTGCTGATAACGCCGCAGAATTCGTCGAGAAACCTTTCCACTGGAAATTATTAATCTGTTTATTTCATGATTTTAGTCAAGCTTCTGCTAATAAATAGGTAGATATATCTAACGAATTCAAGTCAAATCGCCCAAGAGAAAGAAGCCTCCGTCAAAAACCGTTAATTTCGTTGTAGAACTTAAATATTTGCAGAAATAAAATTTTAACAATATCCAGTTTTGTATTGTTCTCGAACATATGTCTGAAGACAGTCTGTATATATACTAAAGTGTTAATCAAGAATAAATTTTTATCTCTATTAAAGTATATGCAACTTCAAACCATCACATCACATTTAAATAGCAAGCAATGTATATGCATAGTTAAAACATCACATATAATGCCAAAGGCATCACTTGAAATAAACACATTAAAAAAGATAAGCAACACCAAATATAACGCACCACAAACCAAAGCAGCACATATAAAGTGATGATAAGTACCATAAACCAACAATCACAACATTGAAAGCACCGTATATAAATGCACCACATTTTACGACATAACCACGACGTATGATATAGAAAGCACTGCAATGCTTTATATCAAAATGCGGTTGTCCAATAAGGACTTAATTTTTTTATTGCCAAGAATCTTGATCGTAATTAGGAAGTCTTTACGTAAGGATTGCGAGAACAGGGTTTAGATTTTGCAACCAGCATTATTGAAATCCAGTTTTTTAATCTATAGAAACGGAAAATGTAGCAATAATCGTCTACCTTTAAACCCAGTTTATATTAGATTTTATTCACTCTTAAAGCATACTCATCATCATTTGAACCCATTTTACGACACTTAAGCCCATTATTAACATCGAAAAATATGTGAGTATCTATAATGCACAAGAACTGCACTGCAACAATAATAAAAAAATTAAATCTTATTGCATTTGAGTGGCATCTAATCATAATTGTTTTATGTTATGCCATATTCCAGAATTTGTAACAAGATCGAGATACCATAGGTAGATTGTGTAAAAGCAATAAACAACACAAATATCTATCAAATCTGTTTTTCAAACAGTACTTTAAATACAACTATGAACCCAGGTCTGCGTGCAGTAGGGATCCGCCGTTGTCTTGAAGAAAAGACTACCAAAACCCCTAACTGCTTCATAATATGTCAATGCAGCTGCTTTGCATTTTATAGGATCTGACAACAAAAACCTTTTCTTTAAACTGTTGCACACCTGTACCATGTTATTGTAAAAGGCCGAATCACAGTCTGCTTTAGTCTTCCCGAAGTGAACTCCCTGTAATTATATTACGTAACAAATATTAGCACCTTCGCATGCAAACAGCGAGCGCTAAGTTTTCGATGGGTCTGAATGCGGTTCTTGGTATACTCTATCTGTAATATATTTTCTTATTTCAACCTATTTTTTATATGATTTTATTACAATGTTAGCTGTTTATTGTTTATTGGAATAATTATGAGTTGCTTTTCCTTTGCGTGACGTTAGCAGTAACCTGGAACTAACAGAGTATCTTTAGATGAAGGATCGTAAAGCCCTCTTGTTGAAGGTGGTGGAGGGTGTGGTCGATAGCTTATTACACGGAATGGCTGGACCTTCGTAGGTAAAATATTTGAAGAGTAAGCTTTTCGCACAACAAAGATTCGTGGCAATAAAACAAATCTTTATTGACCAGCTTCATGTTTATGATTGATTTATTGTTTAACATGTTATCGTCTGGAATATTGCTGAAATATTGCTCGCTGGAAGTTAAGCCGCTATTCATTAAAAAATTCTTGGCTATTTGTGTTGTAGTCTAGATACTGCTGTCTACACTTTCAGGTGAAAGGTCAATTAGCAATATGTTGCGGTTTTCAGATTCCCAGACAAAAGTTAAGACAGTAATTGCAAAAATAAACTTACACAGTGATAACAAATGTCATGTAGGTTACAACTCGGCGTAAATTTGGTTTTGTAGAAGAATTCCATATGGAATGGTAAGCTGCATCCGTTCACGTGACTGTTGCTCTGGCAAGTTTGAGCACATACAAATGGGAAGCTACAAAGCAGCACTGACAGAAATGAAAGAAAATTCATGGCCTGAAAAAAGTCAAAATACATACTTATGTACAAAACTGAAAACTCCTTTTCAATTTTTTTGGCCACTAGCTCATTTAAAGTTGAATGCGCTAACAGGATCCAATTTTTAATGAAAAAAAATTAAGAACAAATCTGAGCTGCTTAACGGCAATGCATGAATATTGACTAAAAGTATTATTTTAAAACTAAATAATTTCACTACCTATTTTGTAGCAGAGTAACTATGTACTAAGGTCGGTTTAAATTAACCAACAAAAGTCGTTTTACAAAACATAATGACAGAGTAACACATCCCAGTATATACTTACGTGCCTAATTTCTTAACCGTAACTATTTGGTTTATCTAATTGTTCGTGACTTTAATCTTGACGACACTGTATGACCCATCTGAATAGTGTGAAAATAATTGACGATTATTATTGCATAGAATATTGTAAACTGTTCTAAGCTAAAATCCTCAAATTTTAATTTATTTTCTGTTCTATTTAGCAGATAACGGTTGAGATGGAATCGCTTAACATGTATGTTTAAATATGACAATTAAGGTTTTCAGCAAAAGTTAATAAAAACACTTAATTATTATGACTGTTACAAATTTCTCCGGTCATATTGGAAAGAAGATTGATAAAAAAAAAAAGAAAACAAAAGAAAACAAATTCAAGTATGATGTTAGTGGACACAGGTGTTGGTAAAGCACGGCATCCGTTTAAATTTTAATTTGAATTTATTTGAGCGTGTTTGGTTTGATTTGATATCCCACGTATATATGCTAAACAAGTATAAGTCGATACATCTTCGAATTTTCGAATAAGCATCCCTGCCACTCCTCTCTATTTGTTTTTAGCTGACTATCAAATGAGCACACTATATGTGTACTTCGATACTTAGCTGATCATTACAAATCATTGGTACTTTAATCAAATGTATGCCACTGCAATAGAATATATTTTCAAAATGTTGATTACTTTCATATGAGGATCAAGCATATATATTACCGTACTCTTAATACTCTGCAATATACATTTTTGAGGGATGACAAATCCTGATAGTGACCGTATATCAGTAAGTAATTGTTTTATTACATGCATAGATCCAATCACCATCTTCCTTTATCAGAAAAACATAGGATGCTTGCATTTTGTAATTATTGTAATGTTGGTTATCCTTAAATTGTGTTATTAATGTTGCATTTTGATATTGATTTGCTGATAATCTTGAAATTCAGGTCATCATATTTTAAATATTAAGAAGAGCATAAATAAATCAACAATTTTATTCTTAAATTTTTAACAGTATATTTAATAGATGACCAAATACCATGACCACTAAAGTTGAAATTTACAGGTATATTGGAGCAATCATGAAAAGCCGGCTTGAACTAGTAAAACAGTTCAAGCTGATAACGGAAAGATACTTCTATGCATAGGAATCAGTACAAAAATGAGCAAACATATCATTTTCTAATTGTTACGTGACGAGCGGTGTGCTGTTATTACAAACGTTTGCAGAAATCAATAGAACACGTTGAACAGACCAGAAACACAATTTCTTCTTAGTAGATTATCAATGCTGAAAGTGGATATTAAAATTGTCGACTTAAATCTGAAGAATATTTCTGTAAACGGCATCAGTCACATGATTCTCATTCGACAAACGATCATGTATGAGTCGTACCACACATCTAATGTACTTGATGCTGTTAACCGTACTATTGGGATACTTCAACATGCAAACATATTTATGTCCTTTACTTAATTAAAGAATATCCTGGAAGAATGTTAATGTTGTTTAACTAATTCTATCAACATCGGTAGATTGGATTGTTGTGGAACATTCAGGGACGTAACTTAATTTATATTAAAAGTGAACTGCATCAGCTTCAATTCTAATATAAAAGTTTGCAAGATTGCAAGTTTAAACGATCAAAATTAAGTATTTGTATATAAATCATTAAAAACTGAAACGAAACTAGAGTTTTATCGTCCCAATTTTAATTTTGAAAACAGAAAACTTGTAACAAAATTTGAGTGTCTGATCCTGACCTTTTGCCAGGAGCGTGATCTTTATTGATCAAAGAGTATCGCGACTATTGTGAAGAAATATTTTGTCATTTCCAATATAATATTACTGTGTTTTAATTTAGCCGATAAGGATGTGTTAGAATCGCTAACAATTTTATAAATAAAAATTTTAATGCAATTCCGAAAAATTTGAATAAAACAAAGATTTTTTTCATTAGAAGAATTTCTATTTATAGTACTGATATCTAATTAAAGCTAAATCTTTCACTAGATCCCCCTTTTTTATTGTTACTGTAAAGATTGTAGAACTGAGGTCATATACTCGTGTCTGTATATTCTATAAGCTATATTGCTTTTGAAATAAACAATTTTTCTTATACCACATTTAATTTGATAGAAATAAGCATGAAAATATATAACTTTCTTTCTTCTTCATGTAGAAGTAATCATTTTTATTTATGCTGCATGTCTTTTACTTCATTAAAGTGGTAAATAACGTTAGAAACCTTATATACACAATAAGCCGTCATATAATATATAAGTATTTGTTGTGGATGGAAGATATGTCCCTTCCTTGGGGCAGAACAAAACAATTAAATTTCACATGCTTTTTTGATCCGCATGAAACGTTAATGTGGTATAGCATGAGGCGATCTGCTCACAGTCTGAACGTTTCCGATGTGGACTTAGTTGTCCACTGTAGATCGACTTCATTTTGTAAAATCCAACCAGGCTATACTAGTTTACATTTGGAACAGTTGACTAGGTCTAAAATTGATTGTATAAAGTATGTTTTTAGCCAAATATATATTTTTAAAAATGTGGTACCCGCGCATGAAACACATAAATTTTGAACATATTAAATTCTACATGTGTATTTGCAGCAAACGTTTTATTCATAATAGTATCACGGTAGTTATACACGTGATGTTGTGTGTTGTAAGTCGGTGTCCTCCATAGTTACGTGAATTAATATAGTTAATAAAAAAAATACACAAAAGCCGTCATAGCAACCTTAATGTTGACTTGTATGTTAGTATGTTAGAGGAGAAAATGACATTTATATTTATATTTGCTACTATATTAGAATTAGTTAAATCGATTGTGAACAACTTATATATTGGTTGTGTTGTTGTTGTTTTTATTATTTTAAACAATATTGAAGTAATATCAAAGCGTCCAGTTGAGGGGGGGGGGGGGTCCAAATAACTCTTCAGTCTGAAAGGATTTTTTCGATATTGACCATCAAAGAAGTGATAGTTATTCATTAGAAAACAAACAGCAGTTTTTGGATTCAGTGGACTGTCACTGAAGGAACAATCAACAGTCTTAATAACATCATAACTATAATCATCTGTCATGAATAACTCGTGACTTTTGTGACATTGACCGAAATTTGACTTTTCTTATTTTCTTTCTTATCTTGTTCTATTCATTCATATAATCAATTGCAAATTTTAAAAACGTGCCTATAGTTTAGATGTGAAAAGAAAATTGTTCTAAGATAATATGCACATCTCAATCAGCTTAGCATTTGAAATAGGTACCAGGTTTATTTGAAAATTAAATTGTAACTTGCGGTCTGCATCGTTGTACTATAAATTGGCCTCGCATATTTTGCTAATTAATTGTGATATTCAAGCAATGTTTAATATAACTTTGACACCAGTTCAATATCCCACCTTTACCTTTTCAGACAATTTAGACAGTAAAAGCACAACATTAACATTAATTTTAATGGACACGGTAGTTCACGGAGATATGATTTAAATGTAGAAGTTTAAGGCCTCGATTGCAAAACTGTCCCTTTCTGTGGATTATGTGTGCCCCACCTTAACTACCATGCAGTCTGTGTAGTTTCTAAATAAAACGCGCTATTGGACTCTTTTTGGACCAAACGTCAAAGAAAACACAGAACACTTTAAAGCTACATGTACAGCTTGTTTTTATTTTAAACACTAGTATATCAGGTAATACATTTTGTTACCCAACTCTGCGTACACCACGAAGGTGAAGTCGTCACGAAATGGCTATCCCCAAAATGTTTCACAGCTTCATAATATTCCAATGCTGCTGTTTTACATCTCATAATATCTGGAAACAAAAATCTCTTTCCCAAATCGCTGCACGAATTTACCATGTTATTGTAAAACGATGTGTCACAGTCAGTTTTATTTTTCCCGTAATGGACTGCCTGTAAATGCACGTGTACTTGAATTACAAAGGATGTATTCTACCATGTTCTGTTTCTAAAAGATCCCCAAAATAAGCACCTTTGTAGTTGACTTAACACCACTTGATCCGGTACAAATCAGAATAACGTTATATAGAAAAGGGTTAATGTAACGTGATGTCGTTTATGTTGTCGCAATCACAGAATACAAGTAACTTTTCATAGAATGACCAGCTTTTTATTTCTTGTCATCAATGTACGCGCAGACATGCAATCTGTTAAAACATTTTTGTGATGCCTTTTCTTCTTTTCAGTTTTTTCCCTATATTGCATTTTAAACGTGCATGATAACTTCAAGAAATATTACAAGACGTAACTAGGACAAATTTATATTTACATCAATCCTACCTCCTTACAAAGGCCTCTGTATGAATTAAATATTTAGCTTTTTATATAACAATTATACCACTTTGTCCTATAATTTCAGACAAGAAACTTACACAATTATAACACACGTCATGAATGTTGCAGGACGGGGTAAATCGGTTCTGGTAGAAAATGTGAACACCAAGTGGAACACTGCATCCGTTCACGTGACTGTTGGTCTGACAGGTATCTGCACAAATGAGCGGGAACAAATACAACAGAAACGAAGCAAACATAATTGTCTGAAAGTATAACATTTTACACTTGCAGTGTTAATATGCAGCGGTTACAAATAAAAAGGCTAGATTGATTGATTGCTTGATTGATTGATTGATTGATGTCCGGCGAGTAGTATTTCAGCTTTATTCTAAACGAAAATAGGTCAACAAATAAATCAATTTAGGAAGTGGGGTAAACCAAGTGCGATACATTTTGTGAAAAAGTATGAAATATTGTGTAGGAATGAAAGATTTGGCCTTTTACCAGCTATAATGCTTTTTTCTCGAAATGGTACATATCGTGCAGGAATTATTGCGCTCTCCAAACAAGTTATTCACTATCGTCCTTTCTACTTGTATCTCGATTTGGTTCATACCAACTGCATATATTTACAAACACTATGCAATACCTGTAGGTGCATATTATATATTCTGGTTTTAGGCAGTTTACCAGAAACAATTTGGATTGGTGCAAACTAAATAAAGATAGGATATAATCAAAAACCCGACAAGCTTACTAAATGATTTTGTGGTTTTAATCCACCGCTTTTGATTGTCATTTACAGTCAGCGAGAGGAGGTGAATAGCATAAATAGAAAGGGAGGATATGATACCAACACAAACCTTGGAAATGTAGGAAGGACCTTTTAACTATTCAATAAACAGCATGAACTGTTCATTATATTCATTATTCAACTTACGTATTGCATTTTATATAAATTAAATCGTCAGATTCCCAAGTGGTGACCTTTTGTCTACGCGTCCTTAGAAAGAAGATAATATATTTGTACTAGGCAACCTTTATCAAGCATGTCACGTCATTACTCATATTGTTACGATTACCTACGAAATGGTAAGCGATAAACGTGTGAAAAGTACAGCATTTTGGTAATAACATTGCAAAACCTACATATACATTCGGAAAAACTTGTGGTAAAATTTAAATTTACTTACTTCTAAATATTCCAAAGAACTGAACTGACTGTCATAAAAGTTATTACCTATAACTGGGTGAATACAATAACACATTTTGCAAGAAATTTTTGTTGTAGATATGTATAGGTAATTCAAAAGTATATCGCCATGTTTGCAATTGTGGACAGATAAGTTGAAACATTGTAAGGAACGAACAGTAGTTTAGAAGTGTATGAAATAAAATACAAATAAAATCAAATGAATGGTTCGTTTTTAATTTTTATTTGCAAAACAGATTTATTGGATCATGTATTTATATTGCAAAAAAAAAAGAGTTAAAAACTCGTTAGCAATAAACTAGTAAAGTTAAACTGCTAGTATATGTTTGAACGGGTATATTGTTATATTTATATCTGGCACCTTACAAAAATGGACATCATAAATAAAAAGCGAAATATATAGTTTTATTTTAAAACGTGTTGAACACTTCAACCCATTTTTTTTAACAAATTGTAATGTATACAAGTGTGGACACAGAAAAACGTCTCGCCTGCATTCCGCATCAGTAACGAAAATAAATTTCGTCATAAGCATTACGTAAATAGCATTAAATATCAGCAGCGGCCTGTATAGAAAATATTGTCACCATACCCTGCATAGTTACAGGGGAACAGCCGTAACCCAAAAACTTTAACGTAGTCGCTGGACCGTGAAATTGAGGTCAAGGTCAGGTGGAACCTACCAGACAGTCATGTACTATTCATCAGCAACCTATATACCAAATATTGTCATCCTACCATGCGTAGTTACAGAGGAACTATGGTAACCCAAAAACTTTAACGTAGTCGCTGGATCGTGAAATTGAGGTCAAGGTCAGGTGACACCTACCAGACAGTCATGTACTAGTCATCAGCAACCTATACACCAAATATTGTCAATCTACCATGTGTAGTTACAGAGGAACTGTCGTAACCCAAAAACTTTAATGTAGTCGCTGGACCGTGAAATTGAGGTAAAGGTCAGGTGACACCTACCAGACAGTCATGTACTAGTCATCAGCAACCTATACACCAAATATTGTCATCCTACCATGCGTAGTTACAGAGGAACTGTCGTAACCCAAAAACTTTAACGTAGTCGCTGGACCGTGAAATTGAGGTCAAGGTCAGGTGACACCTACCAGACAGTCATGTACTAGTCATCAGCAACGTATATACCAAATATTGTCATCCTACCATGCGTAGTTACAGAGGAACTGTCGTAACCCAAAAACTTTAACGTAGTCGCTGGACCGTGAAATCGAGGTCAAGGTCAGGTGACACCTACCAGACAGTCATGTACTAGTCATCAGCAACCTATACACCAAATATTGTCATCCTACCATGCGTAGTTACAGAGGAACTGTCGTAACCCAAAAACTTTAACGTAGTCGCTGGACCGTGAAATTGAGGTCAAGGTCAGGTGACAGGTGACTGACTGGCAAGTACTCATCATAAGCTACCTCTGGACCAAATTTGATGGACCTAGGGCTTGGGCTTACAAAGATATGAAGCAAGATGTCAAGTGTTTACGCCGCCGCCGCCGGATTCCCATACATATGTCTCGCCTCCAGCGACTTTCGTCGCAGGCGAGACAAAAATTACTCATGCTTGTGTATCTTTATATTTGTAATTGTGCATAGAAAAGCCACATTTTATGGAAAGATTTAAATAATTTTTAACTTCATGTTTTTCGCCAACATTTTACATCTCACGCCAAACCAGCGTTTTTTTTCAGCACTCGCCTTTCAATGAATAATGGAGAAAACTGTGGTATCAATGGATCTAGCGCATCTTGTCGAGGATCACCCAGGAAAAAAAATATATAGAGTATAGCCCTAATTAGCATAGCAGTGTGTTTAATGCATTTGGTGATATTCCAATAGGGTCCATAGTTAACATAAGTCATACAGTGGCATCCAGCTTAGATTTCCTATTAGACAAAACTTTTTGAAGGACAATCTAATAAGAATACAATATGACTTTAATCAGTTTTGCCATTTCTGAGATGATGATATTGTACATTTCTCCCTACAGTCTTATGTTAACTATGTCCTGTGTGGCAACTCTTTTGAATTCCTCATCAGAATACAAAACATAACAACTATGTAAAGGGATCTGATAAACATTGAGATGGGTTTACAGACTCATTGCCAATGACGGGAACAAAACAATGACAGTAGCTTGCATGACTTTGGGTCACATGAGCTAAAACAAAATTCAACCAGAAAATTTTCAACATCTTTCATAACTGGGTAAAACTGGTATGATCTTTAAGGATAAAATCAATTAACTATAAATTAAGCCAATGAATAATAAATTAAGTACCAACCTGGACAAAACTGATAAATTTGATAATAAATGTGTTCTCTAATCTTTTACAATAACACAAAGCCATTTTCACTCCTTGGAATTAGAATTGGTAAAAAAAATGAGATTACATAGGTTGAATATTTTATTACATTTTATAACAAATATCTGTTTTCAACAGATCTCAATAACAATATCTTTAACATATCTGACTGGATTTCACTGGACAATATTTGGTGATTTTTTCACATATCTCAATAACAACTACATTACCATATTTATATTCTAAAATCAATGGTTCTGTGATTATATCCCAGATAATAAAAATATGGAAAAAATATTTCTTCATTAAGTAATTTGGTAGTTTTATCCTCTTTAAAACTACTAAAAGAATCAAATATGCAAAACCCACAAGGGTGTGGCTCCTGGAGGATTGTAATATTTGCTTCTTTCAATACATGAATACTTTTAATTTAATGCATGGGCATTTTAATCTATATCTACTAAATGAAACGATACACAAACTCAGCCTCAAAGAAAAGAAAAAACTTATTATAAGTACATGTCATTATAAATATTCTTAGCTCTCCTTGAAACTTCTCAAATGTAATAGTAAGTAGAACACCTCTCTGAATTAATTAGGTTTATCCAAACATTGGTCATATTGTTCTCATATGATTCACATCTGAACTGAAACTGTGGACCTCTTATAAAGATATGTTATTAGTAATGTTAAACTTCACTACACAGTTCAAAAACGTTCATTTTTAAATGAGTTTTCAAAATCTCTAAAAATAATCAACAAAAGTACTCAATACCCTCACATGCTAAATACGCTTCTATTAGTGAATATTTTCATATAACTATTTTCTAAACCATAAAAACTTTGGTTCCAAGTTTCAATCATGATCATTAAAAATAAAATCATAACAGTAGCAGGTATCATGTACATATGTAAACATATCCTTAAAGTTTTGACACAAATAACATTAAAACAAGAAAAATTTACATAGAAACCCATTCCAACATGTAGAATATAACAAGCACATGAAATTGATGAAAATGAATCTGATTAGATTGATTGCAGACAAATGTTACATAATTCTTTGTTTCTTAAATTATTAGTTCATCACATAAAACTACAAAACCTTTCAAAAAGTTTTATTGTTTTGTAGCAAAAAAAATATGTGTAACTGTTTGATCCTTTCAATGATTTTCCATACAGAACCTACCAAACTTTAAAAAACAAATCTTAATATTAACATAGTTCAACAAATATCACATAGACACCCAGCTGCAACCCTTAAAGCCATCAACATAGGTGAATCAGCGTGAAATGTACATATAATAAATATACAAACACATAGTCTTACCTTAAAATCAGTAATAATCATTGGAAATTTGGACAGTTTTTGATAAATGCATATTACAGATATAAATAACTGTGATTCTACAGAATACATATCCTTCCAAAAAGGGGGAAAAGATGAAAAGGGGGGGATGGGTTGCTTCAACACTTAATAACATTTACAATCATTTTAAAGTTTTTGTTGTCAAATGCAGAAAAATATATATACTTGAAGGCACTTAAATATTTTTCTGGTGGCGATGTCACAACATACGCATATTTTATGTGGACGTATTAAGGTAACAAGAATGCTTTAGACTGTGGAGACCTGTGAAAAGTGCACTCAAACACACTGATAGAAACTTTTTAACAGGTTGAATAAATTTGGGTTATTATATTACTTTATGGTGACTTTACACTTTATTTTGAATAAATAAACCACTAATCAAATTTTTGTTTCCATTAAACAATGAAAAGCAGGAAACACAAAAAGGAAATAAAACTTATGCCACAAATGTACAAAGTCTGAACAGATGAAGATTTAAAATAAAACAGCAACAATATGTAAAAATCTCGTCAAAACGTAATTATTAATTAAATGCAATTTGACAGAAAATTACATTTCTCATTAAAAAATCACAAAAAGTCTTAAAACACAAATAACTACAATATCAGCAAGAAAATATATGCACTTATGCATGCAATACTTCAAAATAATTTAAATTTTTATTTAACAAAATTAAGATTTATGTTTGTAATAAATAATAACTGATTTGTACAAGAAACTACAAAAATAGTGACAGCTGTAAAAGTGTTAACACCCTAAAATTAAACAAAATGGACAATCAAAACATTAGTTTAAAACAAAGGGTGATATTGTACTTATGCCCTGTGTTTATTTCTCTACATAAAAATTGTAAGATGTTCATAAATGGACTAAAAAAAAAGAAACAAACATGAATAATTAAGCAGTATTCAATATGAACAATGAAAAACTGTTAAACCAGTCTAAACAGAGAAGACCACTGTAAACCAAAAATATAAGGATTTAAACCTAATAAATTAAAATAACTGTTTTTCAAAACCAATTCCTGGAGTTGTTAGAGGGATTATACTTTAGTTTTTTTAACCCAGTATTTCAGACCAAGTGGAGGTTTTTAAAAATTAAAGAACTTTAGTGAGGATTCTCACATACCCCATCCTCCCATATACCAATCAAGTTCCATTAAATTGTGAAATTGTGTCAGTAGTTTCTGAGTTCATACAAGTTGTTTCAAACATATATTGTATTATAATTTCCTGTAGATATGCTTAACTACATATGGTGCCCTTCAATCCGACCATGTTTCATAAAATTCAGATAAGTAGTTACAGAGGACTTGTGCTCACAAAAAGTGGACTGACGGTCCAATCAAAAACATTATACCTTCCACAACTTTGTTGCATGTGGTAAAATTAAACTGGTTATTCTAAATTGGAGTTGACATTTACCTGCGTTGTGATTTGTGCATAAGTAAACACTTATTTGCTAGGATTGATGCACATGGAAACTTGTTTTCGCTAGTGTTTATCCACAAATAGTTACATTTGTACTAGAATTGATGCACAAGGAAAAATTTTTGCTAGGATTGATGCACAAGTAAAAATCTTTTGCTAGGATTGATGCACAAGTTCCATTACATGAATCTTGCTGATAATATCACAGACAATGGACATTTCGTTATGCTACGATTTATCATCAATTGTCAAACTGTTACTATCTGTAATGTGCGACGGAGAGGATGATGTGTTGTCTTCTGTGTTGTCTGTTTTTTCACTGTTACTGTTAAGATCTTTTAAAGATAGATGATCATCTAAACAAGAATAAAACATAGCTGTTACAATGTAAATGGAAAATAAACATGTTTCAGGTTGATAATAATGTTGCTGTTTTATAAACCAGTTGGGAATACTTTTTGTTCAGCAATTTTTCTTCAGATTTTTTGTTGCTAACAAATTAATGCACATGTTCAAAAATGACATAGAAAGAAAAACATCTCTTTAAAAAAAGTTAAAACTGCTTTTAAAAATATATTACCTGTAGAATGTGATTGCATTTGTGCTATAGTTGTAAATGCTGGAGAAATTTGTGGTTGAAGGTTTGCAAGACTTTCTGGCCAGAATCGTTGTAACGGACGTGTTTGGGGTTTGGACTTTTTGGTTTTGACTTGTTCTGGGTTACTAGATTCTAACATAGGCTGTAATATTCGTCTTCGAGCATTAATAAACCTACAAAAAATCAAGCAAGAATTAACTTAAAATTATCCTTTGTGTATTTGATATTTCTTACAACATGGCACCCATTTGTATTCAGGGAGAAAATCCCTAACTTTCTACAAGAAACCTGATTTAAGTCATGCACACCATACCTGGAGTGAGCTCTAACTTGCAACCTCAGTGCTGACTTACAAGTGATCAATAGTAGATGACTTGGCATAGTGGAATTGGTTTATTGCAGATGAAGAACATATCGGACTTTTATCATATTGAGCATAAAGTTACAGTGTAGTGCAAAATTGTGTCCTTTTTCTATGAAGCTTGCATAAAAGTGGGGCACATGTTGTACACACAAAGGTTTTTCAAGGACTTTTCAATGATTTATCAAGGTCTTTTTACCATTTCCAAGGTCATTTTGAATAGTGGGAGATCATCAGTTTCAATAACCAAAACAAAACAACATATTATTTAGAATACTGTTGTTTAAAGAACTTAAATGATTTCACAAGTCCTTATAGATGTATTCTGATTCGAAGCTTAGTTGCAAATTATATGGTCACTTAAAAATTAACAATGAGACAGCAAACTTGGTAATATAAATGAGTAGTGATGGAACGATTATCGCCTACAATCGATAAACTGTCGTTTTTCACCCGCCGATCTTACTAATCGATGTTCAAAATAAAAATCGGATGTCGCAGACATCGCCGATCGAAATACGGAAATTCAATTCTGTCCGGTTTTGTTCTGTAATTAACCTGTCCGATCCGTTTCCGGGTATAGTAAAATGGATGACAAGGTCGAAGCGGTCGATCATGACAGACATTTTTAATGGTCCTGATATCAAAAATAGCATTTAAACAAAATGCTACCTAATTCAAGAAGGCCAATGATAAAAAAAGCCCAAAAATTAAAAAATTGTTTTATTAAGCAGAAAAAAACAATGTTTTAGTAAAGAGACAATTTAAGCAATGTTAATTGATACACTAAAAAAGATTTTCCGATTATTAATCGATTATGTCTTTTCGATTATTTCCGATAATCGATTATGAAAATTTTCCGATTCCCCAACACTAGATATATAAAAGTCAGGGCTCGCTTTGGAGGGCGACTCATGGAAGTCGCCTTATCGTGGTCCCACATCGCTGTCGATCATCTTCAAAAGCGAAGTGAAGTTGCCCTTTCATTTTGTAGAATCGCCTAATGTCGCCTTTCAATTTTTATTCCCATTTTGGTAAGAAATGTTCACATTTTTGATACCGCGTCATGTTTTTTTTGTTTACGCGCCAAAGTTGAACTGGTACCCTTTGAACTTTTATTTGGTATATAAAGCGTAGGTTTAAAATATGACCGGAAACCTGTTCAGGTCAAAATAACTTGTGAAAATTTCCGGAGCGGATATGAATTTGGTGCCGGAGATTGCAGATAGTGGTGAAATGAGTTTTGCAATGATAGAAACTTAGTAAAAATAGTATTTTGGCAGTTACTTAAAACAAATTTAAGTTAAATATGCTTAAATACTTTTAATAGTGAATTTTACATAATAAATTATGTGTCACAATGATGTAATTTTCTACTTCAAGTTCTAATAGTACTTCATTATAAATCAATCAAATTGTGTATCAATGACAAAGAAACATTTATTTTAATGAACAGTTTTGTGACAGTTTATTCTTTTTTTATTGTTATGTTTAATGCATGTGTTTTTAAAAATGTGTGAAATAAGTATACTGAATAGTTAATCAAATCTTTGATACTTTATCCTCAATAAATTAAACGGCTAAAAAAACATATAACAATGAAAATGCAAATGCCAACACTTATTTAAAAAAAAAACAAAGTAAACAAGACGCTTTCGCGACATATAATGCAACTTCTCCCTGTTGTCCACCCACTTCTCCCTGTTCTATCCTCACTTCTCCCTGTCAGCCACCCAAAAGAGAAGTGACTTCTCCCTATAATTTTGACCCAGCGTGAGCCCTGAAAGTGCAATGCAGATCACTTTTCAATTTAAAACATTTCCGAGTTTTTCGAGATTTTTTTTATGAAATTCAGACTTTACGGACCGAGAAAAGGAAAAACGAAATCCACTGTCTTTCAGTTTTCAATATTGTATGGAAACCCTAACTGTTGTGTCATTTTTCTGTATAAAAATTTTTAAGACTTCATAGATGATGTCATGAGGAAACGATAACCCAAATAACAAGTTATATTTCCACTGGTTTGTCCACTACACAAGAGCAAACTAAAATCGTTCAGATCTCTACAATCTGATTGGAGCAGTGGAATGTGGCTTCCAACTTACAGTATCCAACCCATAATAAAAGTCACCGTTTCATTTTTTTTTCAACAAGAAATACAGCTTTTAAATCAAGGTATTACTAATTACAGTAGAATTTCGATAACTCGAAACACCCTGGGGTCGCCAAAAATAGTTCGGGTTATCGGTTGTTTGAGCCACCGAAGTTGGACGGCTTCCGTAAATGTATCTGTTCCGTACCGTGACCGATTTTGTTGCTCGTTAATTTTCCTACATGCGGTATGGTTGTTTTTGGGAACTAAAATTCGTTTTGAATGTATGTAGATGTTTATTTCATGAATTTTTATACGAATAAAGTTATTTTAGGTGTAATAGTTTGTGAAATTAGAAATTTCTACAGCGCTTACTATTTACTTCCGTTATTGTGCAAAAACCCGTTTGTATTCTGTATATCCATCGCAGTTAAATTAAGTAAATGATTTGCACAATATTTATTGCCGACACATTTTTCTTAAATTATTTTAGCTTTAATATTTGGTTTTTAATATCATTTTAACCACAGTTGTCAACAAAAGTCGCAAATGATTTTTAATTGGAATATTTTCGTTGATTTGATAATCCGCTTGGTACATTTCATATTTTTAACTAAAGAATGTCTATTTGCCTGCTCAAACTAATCACCAGTCATGACATAATTATTATCTATTTTTTTTTAATTGACATACCTGTATTAATTGTTATGGCTTCTGTTATCCACAACCTTTGTACCTGAAGTTAATTGCTTCGCATCGACACTTATAATTTAAGTTCGAGTTATTAATTGTGACTTACATAAGTTTACTATCAAAGGGACCTATAAATGAATTCGAGTTTTCGAGAAATCGGTGTTCGAAAAACCGGGGTTTTTTGTACAAACATATATAGAAATAAATGTCGGGACTTTAAAAGCAGTTTGAGAAATCGGTGGTGTTCGAGTCATCCGAGTTCAAGCTACCGAAGTTTTGCTGTACTTATACAAATAAATATATTGTTTCAAGTCAATGCTAACAGTTTTACGCAAAAAAATTTAGTTACTCAAATAGAATTTCTGATGTTTCCCGAACAGAACCGAGGTCTGCTCCATTTAAAAACAACAGACATTTGGGACACCAAATATTATCACATGGTCATTTGTGGTCCGGATACCTCAAAATACCACAGAGGAGTTTCTAACAAAACTTGCACAAACGGTAAGTTTTCTCACCTCAGTGAATAAACAGAATAGTTAAGATCTTGAAGTAAATCAAGAAATCACACTCACCAGTTATTAACTTGCAATAAGGTTAGGTTAGTTTGATTAGCTATCTGTCTTTTCTCATCTTCTGTAGGATAGGGATGCTGAAAGTAGTTATTGATAAAATTAACTGAAAATATATAGCTCCATACATGTTACATTGTGTATAGTGTAATTCTAGTGTAATTCACCAAAATAGCCACACAAAAAGTTTTTATTTTAGTGTCTAATTTTTGTGTTCCTTTCCTTTCAATGTTGGAAAGACAAAAATCAAGTGGCCATCTTGAATTCAAAGACATGAGCAAGGTTGTTCTGTTTGTTAATAGCTTTATATATATTTTGGTATATTTTTTGCTGCATTTTGTGTTTATTCTCTTATTGATCCAGTCCAAACAATAACATACACAACCAATTTTGATGATTATCCTTCTGGTGCTAAATATTTCTTTATTGACAATAGCAATTTAAATATCAATCCTTCATGCTTTCTGGCAGTACATGTTGATTTAATGATGATGAAGGCGTTAGTTGTATGACCAATAACCGGGGCTAATGAACAGATGATAAGCCTGACATATTTATTTGTTAATAGAAATTCATACATAATTTTTCTTAACATTTATAATTAAACAATTTAATAAAGTTTACCATTTTAGATAGGATATATAAACACACAGGTTTACCTGTAATTTCACTTAGTACATACCTGTGTATTTTAAGTCATTAATGTTATGATATTGGGTCTTACTGGTAGGATATTTTGCATTTTAAATTGAGACATTTTTACCTGAACTGAGTAATTCTATCTCTTGTGTGTTTGTGTTTGTTTGAAAAATGTCTATTGCCACTTTCAGCAATTTTTCAGCTATATCAGGCCAAACAAAAAAATGTGTGTTTCCGGTTACATAGATTTATAAACTAGAGGCTCTTAAGAGCCTGTATCGCTCACCTGACTTACAAAAAAACTTTTTAAGACAATACTTTTCTTGCAAATTTTGATATTAAATTCTAAAGAGTTTATGTGAAGATGCTGTTTCTATGAATGTTGCCATGTTGAATTTACAATCAGCAGTAGGAGTGTTTCTGAGAAGAAGCAGTTTTTGTTTTTTCATAGGTTAGTATGTTAAGTGATGTTCCATAGTGGCAGCAATCTTGTATTTTGGATCGAAACAAACAACTCAAAATTGGTAGAGAACCATACAATATCACATATCCTAAAATCTGCCAAGCTGTTTGTGAGAAAACGAATTTTAAAATCTCAGCCAGTCAGAACGCATTTGCAGCTCTGGCAGCCATGTTGAATTTCCTATCGGCTCGAAACATACTTAAAATAATAAGATTACTATCACTTCTGCATTATTTGGTTAAATTGTGTGGAACTGAGTTTCAGAGAAGAAGCTGTTTGTATGGTTTTCCCATAGGGTCCTATGTTAAGCTGTGTTCCACCGTGGTGGCCTCTTGGAATTTAGATCGCCACAAAAAACTAAAATTTTGTAGAGGACCATCTAAGGTACATTTGTGCAATATTTCAAATCAATCTGCTAAGCGGTTTGTAAAAAGAAGATTTTTGAAATTTCAGCCAATCAGAACCCATTAGTTGCCCTGGAAGCCATGTTCAATTTGCAATTGGCTCAAAAAACTCAAAATAATAAGATAAATATCCATTAATCATTTCTTCATAATTTGGCTTCATTTGTGTGGAACAGTTTCAGAGAAGACGTTGTTTGTATGTTTTTCCCATAGGGTCCTATGTTAAACTATGTCCTGTGATGGCGGCCATCTTGGATTTTGGATCGGAACAAAAATCTCAAACCTTGTAGAGGACCACATAAAGTACATTTCTGCTATATTTTAAATCAATCTGCCAAGCAGTTTATGAGAAGAAGATTTTTGAATTTCAGCCAATCAGAACGCATTAATGGCCCTAGAAGCCATGTTGAATTTGCAATTGGCTGGAAAAACCCAAAACAATAAGATAATTATGCAACCTTCATTTCCTTATTAATTTGGCTTCATTGTGTGGAACAGTTTCAGAGAAGAAGTTGTTTATATGTTTTTCCCTTAGGGTCCTATGTAAAACTATGTCCTGCGATGGCGGCCATCTTGGATTTTGGATCCGCACAAAAAACTCAAACTTTGTAGAGGACTATCAAAGGTACATTTCTGCAATATTTCAAATCAATCAGCCAAGCAGTTTATGAGAAGAAGATTTTTGAATTTCAGCCTATCAGAACACATTAACGGCCCTGGAAGCCATGTTAAATTTGCAATTGGCTCGAAAAACCCAAAACAATAAGATAATTATGCAACCTTCATTTCCTTATTAATTTGGCTTAATTGTGTCGAACAGTTTCATAGAAGAAGTTGTTTATATGTTTTTCCCATAGGGTCCTATGTAAAACTATGTCCTGCGATGGTGGCCATCTTGGATTTTGGATCTGCACAAAAAACTCAAACTTTGTAGAGGACCATCTAAGGTATATTTCTGCAATATTTCAAATCAATCTGCCAAGCAGTTTATGAGAAGAAGATTTTTGAATTTCAGCCAATCAGAACGCATTAATGGCCCTGGCAGCCATGTTTCATATTTGATCAGCACCAAAAACTCAAACTTTGTTAAGAACCACCCAATAAACATTCCTGCCAAGTTTGGTTCCAATTGGCCAAGTGGTTGTGGAGAAGAAGATTAAAATGTAAAAAGTTTACGGCCGACGACGACGACGAAGAAGACGACGACGGACGCAAAGTGATGAGAATAGCTCACACTGACCCTTTGGGTCAGGTGAGCTAAAAAGGTAGGTAGGTCGATTTTTTTTTGTTTTTTTTTTTTTTTTGGTTTTTGGGAATCGTGTTTGTTAAATTAGTTATTTAATGTTTACCTTTATCTTTGATAACTTTGTAGGTGTAAAGCTTGTAAGTTTCAAGAATTTACTATAAAGCCTTTAAAAGTATACACTAATACAGTCATTGAATGAGCTATCAATTTGGTTACAAGCGTTCATAGTTTACATTTCTCCGCCATGTTGGGGTGGAAGTATGAAAATAGAACTAAAACCCGGAACAATACCGGGAGTTTTCCGGTGCGAAGTAACCTCTGTTAAAAACGCTAAAAAAAACTTTAGGGTCGGCTTCAAAAAAATAGGTAGGGTCGGGTAACCGGAAACACACATATTTTTTTTTTGGCCTCATGGCATCCAGTTTTCACTGTGGGAGGAAGTGGGAGAACCTGCAGAAAATCCCAGACCTTCAGTATGGAACATCTCTTATGTGAATATTCAAAATAATAAAAAAGGAATTTTGTTTTTTATTTTAAAACTGATAGACTGAATAGCAGATTAACCTCCAGCAAGCAGTATTTTAGCTTTATTCAGGCAAAAACAAGTTATTAAAACTTGTCAATTTGAGAAATGAGACGACCCAAAGTCATTAAAGTTTGACTGCCATCGAAAAACAAGGACTTGTGTAGAGATGAAAAGTTAAGAGACAATTTTGTAAATTTCAGTACATTAAACAAACTGACCACTATGTGCTGAAACAACCATGACTTCATGACCTGTGTTGCTGACTTAGGTAAAACACCTCTTTTACTTTTTTTCTTGTCACTGCCATCTTCATCATCAGAACTTAAGTGTCCAGCAAGTGCAGACAACTGACCTGTAATAGAAAACTCCAATCAGTCATATTGTCTATTTAAATAGGGTTAAACATAGCAATTTTTAAGCTATATATCATTTTGTTTGTTTGTTGAATGATGTTTAAAGCCACTTTCAGCAGTTTTTCAGATATTTCATGGCGTTCAGTTTCAATTTGGCAGGAAGACAAAGTACCCGTAGAAAAACCCCAACCTGCAGTAGGAAAACTGGTAATCCTTGTCAATTAAGATTAGAGTGATCAATAGTAGATGAACTACCTTAATCACTCGGCCACAAAGGTCCCCCAGCTATAATATAGGTCCAGTTTTTATTGGGGGAGGCAGCCAAGGTACCCAGTGAAAAGATTTAGCAGGAAAACAGACAATCCTAGTCAGTTAAGGTTGGAGTCAAGAACATTATAACACAGTACAGCTGACACTGGCCTCTTAATTATTTGCGTATTGCGGAAACTATTGACCTTTTTTGCTCTGACTTGGGCACCAAGTTTCGTTGAGTAATGGGAGACCCTCAAAACGAGCGAAATCATTTCACTAATATCACATTAAATATTTGGTGTAACATGTCAGATAAAATTTTTCGCAAATTTAGAAAAACCGAAGGGTATTCAAGGAAACTCACAAACACCCATAAAATAGTCCAGAAATGGGCTATGCACAATCAGCTGAAAAATATCTAATACATTTAACAAACTATATAAATAAATTTATTTATCAATTCTGTATGAAATTGCTTTTTAAATGCAGTTCTATTATCTAAATTCCATTGAATAATAAATCCAATGTCCATGCTACAGCTCGGCGCAGCCAAATATCAAAATAAGAACTAATTTCCTCTCCCTCAGTCAAAGGTCATTTACAGAGACGTTGTCAGCTGGAACTGACAAACTCAGTGTTGACATGCTGATGTTTATGATAAATAGTAGATGCCTTCCTTAACATCTCAGCCACCTGATGATCAGAATGTAAATAAATACCCTTTTTATGTTTGATATTCAAGGTCGTCAGATCATCAATACCATCCTAGGTTGACCTTGGAAAGTTGTATCCCCTCTTACAATAATGTCTGCTGAATTTTTTATGGACAGATTAGTCACCTATCACCTTATCCAAATCATATCTAGTTTTTACTTTAATAATATCAATGTAACAATCTACGGACATCCCTACAAAGCACAGTTTGAATCCTGTACATACATTTGTATTTAAGTCCAGTACTGGTTCAGATTTTGCCTACTGATTTCCAGTCATGTGTGTTCTTTTATGGTCAATTAAATCTCAAGTAAAACCTGCACATTTTTTGGGGTTCAGTTCAGACTACCTAAGATTTTGATTAGGTAATACGAATGACAGCCATGGAAAAAATTTGTTTCAAACACTGTTATGCTAGTTACATCTGTAAAATTCCAATTAAGTTCGCTCATATTGGTATGAAATTTTTAGATGTGCTTTGATCAGTTGGTCAAGAGACCTTTAAGATGGGCTATGGTCAAGAGAAGTCTTGTAGATTGCCTTTGCTCAAGTGGCCAATAAGTATATTAGAGGGGCCTTGGGTCAGTTGGCTGAGAGGTCTTTCAGATGGACCTTGGTCAGGTTGCAGTTAAGTATTTTAGATGGGTTTGGTAATATTTCCAGGAAGTAATTTAAATGAACCTTTGTCAATCTGCCAAGAGGTCTTTAGATGGGCTTTGGTCAGGTGGCAAAGATTTCTTTAAGATAAGCTTTGGTTAGGTAGCGTAGAGTATATTTCAAATGTGCATTGGCCAGGTGAGTAGACTTCCAGATGGAGACAAGTCAAAATTTTATAAGCATGCTAACATAGTTTTATCCCAAAATACAATAATACTATAAATTTCTAAGATTAAAGTCATTAAAGGAACTTGTGACAACATACAAGTCTTCAAATTTTACAAATGCATTTTCACCGTCCGACCAAGGGCATTAAGGTATCAGACCCATAATTGAAGTCACCGTTAAATTTTATTTTTTTCGACCAAGAAATACAGCTTTTTAAATCAAGTATTGCTAATTAAGTATACAATTTAAAAATATTGTTTTACTTCGAGTCAATGTTAATAGTTTTGATCAAGAAAATTTAGTTACTCAAATAGTATTTCCGATGTTTGCCGAACATTACCGAGGTCTGCTCCATTTAAAAACAATGGACATCCGGGACACCAAATATGATCACGTGGCCAATTGTGGTCCGGATACCTTAACTTAGTTGTCGGTGTAGGACGTAAAAAACTACCCAAGTCCAGTCATATGCATTTTAAAAATATTCAGTGTATTTATGTGTTTCGGGATATGAACTTAATTATGACCTAAGTATCATGACAAAGATCAAATCTAAGTGGTATCATAACACCCTTAATATCCACAATTTCGGACTTACAAATTTTTTGCATGGGAACTAAGATCAACTTTGATCTTACAATACAATCAAACTAGAGTAAAAACACCTGTGAGCAATGCTCACCATTGATACCCCCCGCTTTACAATTACTTTGAAAATTCAGGTGTTCTTAATTATGAAATTGAAACTTTATCTAGTTAAACGTGAAGGCAAAATTGCAGATAATACATGTAACCCTCCTCAATCCCCCAAAGAATGGCATCCCCTATGTCAATGACAAAGTCCATGTTTTTCTATGGCAAACCTACAATAATATTCTGATCAAAATGTTTAATATCCAATGCACAATGGCAATATGTGACCAAGATTCTGTATAAGTTTCAACAAATTCCATTCAGTTGTGTAGGAGGAATTGCAAATAAAAGATGGGTATCCCATTATGTCCATTACAAACTCCATGTTTTTCTATGGGAAACCCCAAATATTATTCCGATCAAAATGTTAAATATCTCCTGCACAATGGCACAATGTGACATGGATTCTGTGTAAGTTTCAACAAATTCCATTCAGTGGTGGAGGAATGAGTTGCACATAAGAGATGGGTATCCCTTATGTCCATGACAAAGTCCATGTTTTTCTATGGTAAACCCCAAATATCATTACAATCGAAATGTTATATATCTAGTGCACAATGGCAATATGTGACAACATTCTGTGTAAGTTTCATTAAATTCCATTTAGTGGTGTAGGAGGAGTCGCCCATAAGAAATGGGTATCCCCTTATGTCAATGACAGTCCGTGTTGTTCTATGGGAAACCCCAAATATCATTCCGATCAAAATAATAAATATCTCCTGCACAATGGCACTATGAGACAAGGATTCTGTGTAAGTTTCATTAAATTCCATTCAGTGGTGTAGGAGGAGTTGCACATAAGAGATGAGGACCCCCTTAGGTCAATGACAATGTCCATGTTTTTCTATGGGAAACCCCAAATATCGATCCGATCAAAATGTTTAATATCTCCTGCACAATGGCACTATGTGACAAGGATTCTGTGTAAGTTTCATTAAATTCCATTCAGTGGTGTATGAGGAGTTGCACATAAGAGATGAGGATCCCCTTAGGTCAATGACAATGTCCATGTTTTTCTATGGGAAACCCCAAATATCGATCCGATCAAAGTGTTTAATATCTCCTGCACAATGGCACTATGTGACAAGGATTCTGTGTAAGTTTCATTAAATTCCATTCAGTGGTGTAGGAGGAGTTGCACATAAGAGATAGGGACCCCCTTAGGTCAATGACAATGTCCATGTTTTTCTATGGGAAACCCCAAATATCATTCCGATCAAAATGTTAAATATCTCCTGCACAATGGCACTATGAGACAAAGATTCTGTGTAAGTTTCATCAAATTCCTTTCAGTGGTGTAGGAGGAGTTGCAAATAATAGAAAGTGTAACGGACAGACGGACGGACGGACGGAAGGACGGACGGACGGAAGGACGGATGGAAGGACGGACGGACACCATGAACACTATATACCCCCCGCTTTTCAAGCGGGGGGTATAATAAAAGAAAAGATATCCATCTAATGATCATAAAAATAAGGCTCAACCTGATGCTGAAGGAGGTGGAACTGTGCTGACTCCAATCTGAGATATTGGTGTGCTCCCATGAATTTGGACTGCTGTTGTCATTGGTGCTGCTTGGAACTGAAATAAATATAATTCTGTAAAATGCTTTTATTTACATTTTAATTTCTGATAAAGGTCAGTAAATCTACACCAGGTTTAAACTTTCACCTAGCAAAATTACTTGTAGATCATACATGTATGAATTTTCAAAATGACCATGTGATAATATGCCCATTTCAATATAAAATGTTCTAAATATGTCTACAGATTATCACAAACACCAGTACTGCAGCTATCTATGCTGGATTTGTTCAATGTAAGCATTTTCCAAGGATTTATATTTTTGGAGAATGTTTCTAGTCGTGTCACACTTGCTTTTAAGGTAGGTGAGCTTCAGAACCTCACAGATATAAAATAAAACATCTGAAATATATCTGATAGATGCTTTTTTAGTTTGGTCTTCCATCAACAAATATATTTCTCCAAATTAAAAATACAGGTAATGTATTTCACAAAAAGTTTAGTCATAACAGTAGTCTTAAGTGTGATTTCAGAGATTTTGAAAATATTGTTCCATTGAAATATTAATACTCCATTTAAATAATTAAAGGTGGCCTCGGTAGCCGAGTGGTTAATGTAGTTAGTCATCTACTATTGATCAAGTGGTTTGTCAACACTGTGGTTGCGGGTTCCAGTCTCACGGGGGCAGGGTGTATTTGACTCCATTCTTAATAGTCAGTTTTCGTACCGAAGGTTTGGGTTTTTCCTTTGATACTCAGGATTCCTCTCCTAATAAACTGGGCACCATGATATAGATGAAAAATTGCTTTAGTGGCATTAAACACCATTCAAACAAACAAACAATAAAAAAATAATTAAAGAGAATAGCATTCCATACTTTTCATCACAGTTGAATGTCAACACTGTCAAATTTTAATTTGCTTGGATCGTTTATCAATCAAAGCAACTAACCTGTATTGGCTGAGCTACTAAGCCTTGTGGTGTATGAACCATTTGGTATATTGTTCCACCAGACATGATCTGACCTGGTCCTAACTGTGGCATTGGAACAGCGGCTGAAGATACAGCCTGTTGCAACATCATATTGTTTGGTGGTGAAGTAATTAAGGGTGCAATCGGCACATTTTTTGTAGTCCCTACTGGAGGAGGCGAACCAACATCGGAATCATCAAAGTCTGATTCAACCTTTAACAATTGTTCACTCTGTAGTTTCCCTCTTAAACAACTTATGTAACGATTACAGAAGTCTTTACACAAATCATTAACTTTTTCCAGTTCTAATAAATGAATTCGTAACACTTGGATCGCCTTGACCATCTGAAAAGTAAACAAAATGACCATAAATATAAATAATGTAATTGGCTGTATATAAATAAATATGTATAGATGCTTAAGTACCAAATACATTCATTTAACAACAACTGATTCAACAAGAACTTCAAACAATTGCGATTTTTTGTGTATAAAACTAACCCAGGCTGATCCAACGAGCTTTTAAGCAAACTAGAGGCTCCTAGGAGCCTGTATCGCTCACCTGAACCTGAAACCAAACAACCCTTTTTTATATAGAATCTCGTTCCTATAAGGAATTGACCAACACTTCTGAAAAAGTCATTAATTTTGACCTTTTAAGGGAAATAACTCCTATAAGGAGGAGCTTTTGATGCTTAGGAGAGAGGTGTACTTGAAAGTACCTGTTATACTTTTTTAACTATCAGCCAAAAACTCCCTTGACCCCCCCCCCCCCCCTTTTATATTTTAAGCCAACGTAGCTATGTAGGTAGTCAGCTGTAATGATTTGCAAAATTTTGGTAGAGGACATCCTAAAGATGATGTGTGCAATGTTTCAAAGCAGTCCTTTCATTGGTCAGAGGAGAAGATTTTTTAAAATCAATTAAAATTCATTAAAAAAATGTTCTAAGAGAATAATTCCTAAACGGTTAATCAGACAATCTTGACCCTAAAGTCATTTTTGTAGCCCTCATAGAGCAGAACAATTTAGCAATGCTAACTTTTTCTCCAGTTCTAAAAATTGTCAACATTTCGAGGCAAAAATGGCAAAAATCATCAATTTCGACAATTAAAGGGCAATAACTCCTACAAGGAGTCGTCATACGACTTTGACCCAATGGAGTGTTTTGTAGAGCTTTTGATGCTGAAGAAGGAAAGTCTCTTCGGTCCTCCTGTATCTGTAATACTTTTTGAACAATAAGCCAAAAACTGTCTTTCGACCCCCCCCCCCCCCCCCAACGTTCTATTTTTAGCCATGTCAGTCATGTTGGTTAATCTGCGGCCATGGTTTGTGCAAACTTGATTGAAGACATTTGACAGATAATGTGTACTAAGTTTCAAAGCAGTACTTTCAGTGGTTTCAGAGGAGAAGATTTTTAAAACTCAATTGAAACCGATTAAAAAAAACAGTTCAAGGGGAATAACTCTTAAGCGGTTAATCAGACAATCTTAACCCTAAAGCCATTTTTGTAGCTCTCATAGAGCAGAACAGTAAAACAATGCTAACTTTTTCTCTAGTTCTAATAATTTTCAAGATTTTGAGGCAAAAATGGCAAAAATCATCAATTTCGACAATTAAAGGGCAATTACTCCTACAAGGAGTCGTCATACGACTTTGACCCAATGGAGTGTTTTGTAGAGCTTTTGATGCTGAAGAATGAAGGTCTCTTCGGTTTTCCTGTACCTGTAATACTTTTTGAACTATAAGCCAAAAACTGTATTTTGACCCCCCTGTTCTATTTTTAGCCATGGCGACCATGTTTTTTTACGAATCAAAAATCCAAACCTGTGGTCCTACCCACTTTTATTATGTGTAAGAACATCCTACTAAATATAAATGCTGCATCTCTATAAATGAAGATAGCCGGATAAGACATGTATCATTATCTCAGCTATCTGGCAAGCAAACTGACCAAGTCCAACTAATCCCAATTTTATAAAAGTATGAAAATATACTGAAATTCTAAATCTTTTGGTCCTGCACATCATTATCTGTACAAACATGATTTAAGGTACTGATGGAGCTCTAAAAATGAAGGAGAAGAAGCGGGACAAGACATGTACCGCTAATTTAGTTATCTTGTCTGCTACGTATCTGTAGTTTTTAAGAATATTTCATGAAAATCAAAATCCTTTGGCCCTGAACACCTCCATTATGTGTTTAAATATCCTACCAAATATAAATGTTGTATGAGGAGATAGCTGGGGAAAACATGAACCCTTATATGTCATGCAACATATCAAGTCCAACTATGATGTGTTGAAAATTTAATGAAAATCAAAATCCTTCGGCCCTGCATACCTTCATTATGTATACAAGCATTCTGCAAAATATAAATGTTGTGGCCCTAATACTGTAGAAGAAGTTAGCAGGACAAGCCTTTTCACCAGAACTGACCCATGGATGGACAAGGCTAAATTAATATGCAACCCCCCCCCCCCAACTTTTTGTTGCGGATGCTTAAAAAATTTTGTTGTAGGCTAATCCTCATTGAGCCTATAGTTAAGTCTATAACCATGAAAACACTTTTCAAACACAAAAAATAAACACTGCTCAATTTTGTATTTGGTGTGTCACATCCCTTGGTAATCTAATAGCTTGTGATTTTTGTCCTTTGTGATCTGTGTTCTTTTGGAGGTATTGCTATACAATAGGTTTGTTTATATGTTTTATATTTGACAAAAGCCACATCGTTCATGCCTTTACAAGTTAAAATGTATCCGACATACTCTTAGCTGTGTGATACGAATCGTTGTGGCAGAGTGGTATTCATAAATACTAGTAACTACAAAATGTAGAGTTGAGAGTTTTCTCACATGCAAATACCTACCAAATTATCAAGTTCAGGATCTTCACTAAAAAAAGGTTTTCTGTCTTTTTCTTGTCTTTGAACAAAGGACTGTATGTCTAGGTCAAAGCTATCAGAGCTTGGACAATCAGAAGATTGGGAGGCCTGCTCACATTTTTCAAATAATAACACCAACAAAGGGAACAATGGATGGCTGAAAAAAAAAAGATAAATGGAATGACCATCTGTTCACATTCTAAGAAAAAACAAATTTTCATTTCATTTTCAATCATGGCCAAAACATTCATTTCGAATTTGTTATCTCTGAAGATATTTAATATTAAAGTTGTTTTATTGAAATGTCCCACACATTTATATAAAAGCACTCTGCACAAAAGCTGTACTCGCTGGTACATTTATTACTGCTGAAGTAATGATTCTACATATACATTTTGACACCTGAGTGGTCTTCCCAAAATATGGCCAATGAGCAAATTTTCCTTCAATCAGACAAATGGTTCAAAGTTGGTTAACCAAATGTTCATATTAACAAGTCGCATTAAAATTGAACTGTTGTCTGGCAAAAATTTGCTTGGTCAGAAAAATTTTTATATGCCAGACTGAACGTCAAGCTGAGATGTTCAACTTTCATTAAGTGTACCAACCATGTTTTGTATATAACTTTCTGGGACCATACTGGGAGGGTTCTCATTGCTCAGAGCAACCCAGCGCATCCCTGGGTGGGGGATAGGGGAGACCCTCTCGTTGTAGGGTTGTCAGGTCATAATACAGAAAGTCTGGTAGTGGACTGTAGTGGGTAGGTGTTTGCAGAGTACCATGTTATCTAGCACGATAACGACCCTTTTTGTAGATTTTGAAAAGAGTAGACTCATTGTAGCCGCTACAAAAGGCTAAATTCTCCGCCCCTACCCAATACTCCATACTGTTCCCTGTGTCCCATCCCACCCACATTTTCCATTAATTTTTATTAACTTTTTCTCGTCCTGAATATAGCTGAAATACTGCTAACTGGACGTAAAGCCGACATCCAATCAATCGATGTATGTACAGTGTGCGAAATAAGCCACACGCCCGACACGTGTAAAACTTGATTCGGGCCTCTAAACATCAACAGGAAGAACGCCCGAGTGGCGTGTTATTTATAATTACTCGTTCTGACCTAATATCTTTAACATGAAGAACGCCCCAGTTGTGTTGTGCAATCGATAAACCATTTTAATTACTTGACCATTTAATCTATGTTTTCTTTATATAAATTTGTGTATTTTTGTGCATAAAAGTGGAAAATCCTTAGTTATAAATTGATTTACGATGCGCGTGCATTTGATGTCATCGGAAAATCTCTGCTGGTTAGATCACCTCGTTTCAAGCCATCCGAGAAGTTCCAAATGACACTTCACGTGGAGGAAAACGTGCACACTAAAGGTAAGGAGATAATCGTTGTTATTTAATTTTCTTCTAATTTAGTAAATCCTCAGGTAACTTTTGTGTACATAGTCGGGGAAATTAAGAAAGTTCGGATAACCATATTTTTTTGTTTTTAATTAATAGTCAACATCGCGTTTACACATCGGAAATGCACGAACAGTATCATGTTGTAATTACAGTATTTGTACGTTTCTAATTTTTCTCTTTTGTATTTGTCTTTTCAGAATGACTTAACAGGATGTTACTCTGTCACTTCAGATGATGATAATGAGATGAGTGAGGACATGGTCTTCAGCATATTAAACAGTTTCAACCGGGACACAACTGGACACTGTTTTTAATAAAAATAAATGAATAATAACTTTATTTGCTTTTTATCAAATTTCACAGTAAATTTTTTGGGCCTTCAAATCTGTCTTTGGGCCTGTAAGTTCCTTCATGTTGTAGGCCCAAATGGCCTTTACTCATAAATTCTTATTGCACAGACTGTATGTAACTTCAATGTAACATCCCTTGTGTAACAGCTGTTACAATATGTTACATGTATCAACATACCTGTAGATTGCCTTTTTTTCATCTTCTGAATCAGAGTCTTCTTTAGCTGAACTTTAAAAGAAATTATAAATTTCAATCACTTTTTTTGTTGCAAATACAAATGTAGTGTTGAAGCCGATTATAATCTTATTCAATCTTTTTACTCATTATACCAGCCAAAGCCAAACATGAACTGTTACCATTCTCAGGGATACAGTACCTATCTCTTATCCTCATCTCCACCTACACCACTAACCAATGAATGGTATTTAATGTAACTTTCACATAATCTTTGCCACATAGTGCCATTCTGCACTGTACCTGATATTTTACACTTGATGATGGTGATCCTGGTAGTGGATGATTGGAATAATGGCCGACATTGTCAAAGAGGTTAAATATAAAATATGCTGGAAGTTGAGTTAAAAAACGTTATTTATAAATTTAAAAAACAAAATTTGTGACTTATTTCATTTAAAATTGCCTAAAGGGGATAAACATGTCTGCATACCCATCTGATTCCTGTATTCCTGATGATGTCACAATGCTGGCCAGTAAATTTACACCTGAATATTGGGAGATTTCTGCCTGTAATACTGACATTGTCCACACCCCTACAAAATATCAATAACATGCTTGTTTAATTAATGACGTTCAAATTTTTGGACCACAATCTCATTGAATTCTACATTAATGTTACACAAGTTTGTATTAAGTTATTTAGCTTCTAGCTATAGGATCACACCTGCAACCAATTAAGGCAGTTCCAAAATAGTTAGGTGGTGTTTTAATTTACTTTGTAACCTTAATCTTGATGTAAAATTTGTCTTACAAGAATAAGAACCATCACCCTGGCAAAAACTGTACAAAGAATCACAAAAATATAGGTCTGATGGAACGGGAGACTGGAGACCTATCTCTGCATTGCAGAGTGTTGATAAATATGACCAGCCAAAAACAACTGAGCTGATGGAGTACTTCTTTAGCAGGCTGGCTAATAAATGTACAAAGTTCCACGGTTAAACCCCAGTTAGTGATAATGATATTTTACAGGATAATGTACATGATATAAAATCATAAATTGTGTAAATTAAACTTGAATACTAAAAACCAAACAATAAATCAATGGCTTGAGACAAGTGACAATTGTTGTCTCTCGGCATGCACCAGATGATCTCCTGTTTTCTGATTATAGCTGTGAATTACTGGTCAACGTGCCCACTGGATGCTGATGGTAAACAAACCTTCAATCCAACAATCAATCATGCATGTCTGATGCAAATTCGTGCCCACTGGATGCTGATGGTAAACAAACCTTCATACCAACAATCAATCATGCATGTCTGATGCAAATTCGTATCCAACTGCTGTCTGCCAACTGATTTTCAAGCTGACTATTGTACAATGGAAGTGATAGTTTTTCCAAGTTTTGTCAAAGGGTTGTTTTCAATTATTGGTCAGATTATTTGATATTAACAGCTTTTAAATGGTAATAAACAGCAAAGATAATTAGAGTATATGAAATGGACAACATCGATCTGCTATCGAGTAATTAAAAATATTAAACAATAGAACTATAGATGTTTATTTTGCAGTTTATTGAAACACCTTTCACAACTGTAAGCCCCAAGAAAATACTGGGCTGATTTTAAACCACAAACATTTTATTGTTCTCCATTTTAGGTTTGGTTTCATGATATGTAGGTACATGTCCATTACTAAAAGAAATTCATCTGAACAAAAAAAGATTGACAAAAAATTGATGTTGCACCATACAGAAAAAAAATGGTTATCATGGTTATAGACTGCAAACAAATGGCTTGACAACTTACACCATTCAAAACAGTATTATGTTTTTTTTTTAATTTGTAGTTAACTGATACACAAGAACAAATTACTGTCCACCAGAGTTGTAAATGCGTGATATTATAGGTAAATTGGTAAATTTTGCTTATACAAGATATACTTTAAAAACTAGTTTGAACTGATTGGATTTTAATGCAACTCTACATTTCTTAATTTAGAATCGATGATTAATGTCCCATAAGCAGCAGAGATTTTCTGCTATATTCACATCAAAGATTTGCCACAAATTCTTATATTTCTTTTATTATTAATCTTCACAACCAAACATTTCATTTCATAAAATAACACTAGAAATTTGTTTTTCAGTAATATAAAGTTTATCCAATAAATGAATAGTTTAATAAACTGAAAATTTTATATTTTGAAATATATGCATTTGTCGCGTATGTAAAAAAATTTATGGGCCATCGATTTTTGTCAAATTGTAATTTAAAAAACATAACATTGACAAAACACAGGTGACCACACGTTTTTGCAATCACGCTTCTATAAATGTGTATTTCAACCCTTGCGATCCATGGGTGAATACAACATCAAAACGCAATAACTGTATCGTAAATAAAACAATTTTTAACTTTAAAACGTTTTAAATTTTGTAGAAAATGCCGAATTATTTCGAAGTAAATTTTAAAACAGATTTTATCACGGAACATTGTTAAAGCTGTAGAAAACAAACTACACATCGAAATATCATGACGAATAAAAGAAAAGTGAAACATTAACAAAATAAATAAATAAAAAGATACATAAATCAGATCAAAACATGCCAATCTTACATGTAATTGACAGTTTACCCTCGCTTCCAGACGTTGTCACTCTTCGTCAAAATGGCGGGCATCAATATGCCGACACTGCCCACAAAGTCACGTGATATTGACGTAAACTTCAATTTTGTACATCTTTTGCAATATAATCCTTTGAAATTAATATTGTTTTTGTTTCAGATTGCCTTAATCTAATTAACTTCATTTTATAAAAATTGAGTCGTGTGTAAATTCATTAGCAGACCGACTAATTAGACTTTGATTTATGATGATTGGCACATCCCACCGGACACCCTCATATCAATGTTCTCATTGAATGACATGTCTTGATTGACAATGACAGGCTATCCATTGATTATGACCATGAGTTAATTTAGTAAGAAAGGGAAAGTTGAGAAACGACTGGGATTTATTATTTCACTTTTACTGTTGATTGTCAATTTTAGTCCAATGGATGCATTTTTCTGCTTATCAAAATAATGTTTTTTGTCGAATTGTCGGCCGTGACCTGTTTTTGATCGATTGACACTTTTCCAACGATAGGTGTGAGGTACATCAAGGGATTTCTTGAATTAATCAAACTGGAGGCGGTTAGTTATCTTTTCTGAATTTATTCATGTGGTCTTCTTCGACGTCCGCGTTAATACAAAAAACAAAAACAAAAACAAAAACAGAACAAACAAAACAAACAAAAACACACAAAAAAAAAAAAAAAACACAAAAAAAAAAAAAAAAAAAACAACGCGGAGCTAAACACACATATGCAATTTTGTGTTGAATAAATTTATTTTAAAAAAGGTCATTGGACTGAATGGGGGTCTTACAGGCTTGTTATTTTGTCGAATTTTGTTTTATTTGAGTACCATCTGTTTGCTGTCACAAATCATTTAATGTTTATTTGTTAACAATAAAGCGTGTATGACAGAGAACTGATCATTAGTATCATATAAAGTGGGATTTGGGGAAGGATTGAGAAGATTCATAATTATTTCTGGGTTTGATCGCCACTGATGAGTCTTCAATAGACGAAAAGAGCGTCTGGCGTAGTAAACTTTATAACCTTGGTATCTTAAAGGCATTTTTTTAACCACTAGGTCTATGCCTGTGCTGGTGGACTGTTAGTCCCCGAGGGTATCACCAGCCCAGTAGTCACATTTGGGTGCTGACAAGAATATCAGTAATTATTTCAGTGATATATTCAGTCTAAATTAGCTACAATAATTAATGTAGCTCCTTTTTATTATCTTATCTCCGGCAAGAAAAAAGGGAGCTACATTCGGGATCGGTCAATATTAATTGGTGGGTTGGGAACGGTGCATTTAAAATGATCATGTTTAATTTTGGGAATAACATTTTTTTTTATATAAAGCAGTACTGCAGTATATATATCGTAAAGGTAGTGTAACTATTTGTACTTCAGGTTCGATATTGTTATTATGATGTAAACTAGAAAATAAGCAGAACAGCCTTTATAAGATTGTTAATTTTAAACATATTTTATTCAGAAACAATTCTGAAATGGATTGGATAGCAGGCAAAGCCTATATATATTATATATATGAAAAATAGCAAAGAAAACCGACCGAACAACAAGAGCCAAAAGTCAAGGGAAGTTACAAATCCGGATATAGACAAAACGCAACACAAAAACCAAAAACACAAAAACAGAAAGAGAGTAACCCGAACCCAATCAAAACCATGGGTGCACTCAGGTGCTCCGGACGAGTAAGCAGTGCCTGCCTCTAATAAGACACCCGTCGAGTTACTCATTGTCATGTCTAGAGAAAAGTCAAATCCAGGAATAGGAATCACTACCTATGACTCAGCAAACATGTCAGATCGTATTTGAGACACTGATTTCCCATAACGATCAATTAAGTCATGGTGACGACCATAGAACTTATGGAGAGATAACATCAACCTAGGTGCAACAAACCCTTGTTTGAGTAGTTTAGCAGTCAACACTAGGGATCGGTCTAGAAAATCGGAATACCGATCGCAGGATCTAGAATAACGTATAAGTTGTGAAATGTACACACCATACGCTGGAGCTGCTGGAATGTTGCTGTCGATGAACGGGAAGTTGACAATTGGAAATTTGAAGTCATCATGTTTGTCGTAGAGTCTAGTTTGTAGTTTTCCTGAGTCTATTTCTAGAAGTAGGTCTAAGTAAGAGGCTGAGCTTAGTGTATTGGTGGTGTCTTTAATTTCCAACTCGCTAGGGTAAATTGAATGTAAATAGTCACCAAATTTAGCATTGTTGAGGGACAACACATCATCAATATAGCGGAATGTTAAATTAAAGGTCTGGGCCAGTGTCTTTTCTAGCTTTCTTCTTCAGCAGGCCTTCTAGGAACTCAGCCTCATAAGAGTACAAAAACAGGTCGGCGAGGAGAGGAGCACAATTAGTACCCATTGGAATACCAACAGTCTGTTGAAAAACATGTCCTCCAAACATGACGAATATGTTGTCAACCAGAAAATCTAACATATGACAGATTTGGTCTTCAGTATATTTAGTAGTAGATTTAGAGTCATTAATGAGGAAGTAAGTTCTGTCATGACTAATTACTAGGTATTTGTATCGTCTCTTTCCGTTTTTCTTGAAAAAGCAGCGTTTTATAAGATCTTTAAGCCTAGTTTTAAGCTGGATATGAGGGATGGCCGTATAGAGTGTCGAAAAATCAAATGTTTTAATGCTGTTACAATGGGAAAGAGATCCAGACCTCAAAATGTCTATCAGGTCTTTTGAATTTTTTAATATCCACATTTCATTTATTCCACTCCTGGAGTAAAAAGTGTTGCTATATTTTTCAAGCCCCGTTTTTACTGTTGTTAAAATAGTGGTCAGGAGTTGCGTAGTACACTTAGACGATCCTGCTATAAAACGCTGTTTGTATGGATTTTTGTAAAGTTTTGGTATCCAATACAATAAGGGGAGATCACAATCTTCGACTTTGATTTTGAGACCAAAGGATGCCAATATCGATTTGTGATTTTCAATAATCTCCTCTTTTGAAAGCGCAGTAAATGTGTAAGTAGGATTGCCAAGTGAACTGTCCATGCCTATTAGTTGTGTTATACTATTTTTTTGGTAGTCTTATAATTTTCATTGTTAGTTGTGTTATTTTTTTATAGCTCGACTAAAGCTTATTATTTGCCATTTATTGGCATGAATTGTACATTGTTCACAGTTACGTATTTGAGCATTCCTGTGTACATAGATCTGTTATTGCTGTCAGATTTATTATATTTGGCATTTTGAATATTTCTTCAAAATTAGGGCATGTTCTTGAGAATTATATTTTTATTGCATTGCACACAGAAATTATTTCTGCAGAATAGCTTAATTACTATATATTCATGCTTTATTTATATTGTTACCTGGAATTTGTCATGCCTATTTCGAAAAAGAATCCAAATTATTCAGAGATTGTTTATTTGTGTGTTAAATCGCCTGGCGATACACTACTACAGAACGACACATATAGTTTCGTCTGTTCTGTACTAATGTACCTTCAAAGAAGTCGAATGTTTAATATCATTTTTGTTGTCAATGTGACATCAATGATATTGACCCGTTAAAAGTGGTATATAAGTATATATAATTTAGACCAGTTAAAGTCAGGGGCGAAGCTGACTATACGCGAGTACGCGACTGAATTCGGCCACATGATTTTGACAACAACAACAAAACGGCACTTTATCCCTTCAATCAATAAACTGTCCATATTCAGTCACCTTAGAACTCTCCAAATTGCACCGTTGTTTTCAAAATGCTCCGGGTGGGCTAGTCTGAAGTGTCCATTGACCAGTTAACGTGACGATATCAATCAGATATTCCTTTGGAAAACTTGTTTTCTTTTTTTCAAAGGTTTGAACTATGCACAGAGGGCTGATGACCACACAAATTTACCGTACGAAGTGCTCTAAAATATAAATCACTTTAACGAAGAGACTAATTCCTACATCTCAAAAGATGTGTGTTTGTTTGTTTGAATGATGTTTTACGCCACTTTCAGCAAATTTTCAGCTATTTCATGGCGTCCAGTTTTAATTGGAGGAGGAAGCCGTAGTAAACAGAGAAAACCCCCGACCTGCGGTAGGAAAACTGGCAATCCTTGTCAATTAAGATTGAAGTCGAGTACAACCTGCCTGCAGTGAGAATCGAACCTGCAATCTCAGTGTTGACAGACCACGTGACCGATAGTATACGAACTACCTTAACCAATCGGCCACCGAGGCGCCTTTAGGAATCTGATTCACATCATTGGTAAAAATGCACCCCTTTACATAAGGTGCCATCAGACAACTTCTGAAAATTAAATGATGTGTAGGCCTTGCCCTTTAGGGTAATTTAGAAATTTATAGTTTAACTCTAGGTGTGTTATAGACTAATTTATAACAAAATTCGTAATTAAAGGGCAATAACACCTTAAAGAGCCATCTTGCAATTTTGTACTAAGTAATGATTTGTAGGCCCTGCTTTGCTGATAATTTGTGCAATTTACATTTTCATGCTAGCTGTTATAGTTTTCAAGTTGCTGGACAAAACGGAAAATTCCATAAAAAATTGTCATTTAAGGGCAATAACCCCTATTAGGAGTCATCTGACAATTTCAGACAATTAAGTGAATTGTAGGGCTTTTATTGCCGATCATTTTTGCTATTTACACTTTTACTCTAGCTATTATGGTTTTCAAGTTACAGGACAAAAACAGAAAATTTCATTAAAAATTGCCATTTAAGGACAATAACTCCTATAAGGAGTCATCTGACAATTTCAGAACAAAACAGTGAATTGTAGGGCTTGTATTGCTGATCATTTTTGCTATTTACAGTTTTACTCTAGCTGTTATAGTTTTTAAGTAACAGGACAAAAATAAAAAAAATTAATAAAAAATTGTCATTTAAGGGCAATAACTCATATAAGGAGTCATCTGACAGTTTCTGACCAATAAAGTGAATTTTAAGACTTAAATTGCTGATCATTTTTGCCTTTTACAGTTTCTCCCTAGCTCTTATAGTTTTCAAGTTATATTGTAAATACCAAAAATTTTGTAAATCATTAAAGGACAATAACTCCTACAGGAAGCCAAAACAACACTTCACACTAATAGCAACTATTGTAGACCTTAAAGTGCTGATAATTTGAAGTAACGGTTTTCTCTATAGTTATTATAATTTTTGAGATAATGATCAAAAACGTGTGTTGACACCCATGTTTTATTTTTAGTAACAGTGGCCATCTTTGTCCGTTGATCAACACCCTGGGTACAAATTTGAAACTAGGAACCCAAAGGATGATTGTGGCCAAGTTTGAAAACAATTGGCCCAGTGGTTTCAGAAAAGATTTTTTTTTAAGTTTACGATGGACAACGAACGCCAAGTGATGGCAAAAGCTCACATGGACCTTCGGTCCAGGTGAGCTAAAACGCTGTTGCTGTTTTTGTTATCATCATTATTTAAAATTTGCTGATATTTGTTTCGGGAGAAACAAAAAATTTTGGCCTGTTAATGGATTCCCTCCTGCTCTCCCTCTTTAGGGTTATGACATTGTTCTGGACTTTATTTTAAAAGCGATCAGTTTTGAAGGAAAATATGAAAATAACAAGTAATTACAGTAAAAACAGAAAACCAAGTAATAGCCTCTCCATCAAAATTTATGATTTATAATTCATTAAAATTCATTAATAGATCATGGATTATCTAAAAGTTAACAATTTTTTTAATTTTAAAGTTTTAATTTGATACTAACTGAGCAACTGTCCTGTTTTACGACTGTTATGTTTACTTTCACACATGTCTGATTTCTATTGGACTAATTCGATATTGTGGATTTTATTAATGCTAGCACATTTAAATAACAAACTGCAGACTCCAACTCCTTTATACTGGATACTTTTTCAAAACAAGAAAATATATAGGTACCAGTCATATTGTCAAACCACCTGTTTAGATCTACTATCCCATTTGAGTCTAAAGGGCGATGTAGGAAGGCATTTCTTATTTTGGAACATGTACCAGTAATTATCAAAATTAATGGTAAAATATATGATGTATAAATGGATATATGCTGTGAATGCTCCTGAAGTACTTTATACAAGTCACAATTATGAAACAAACAAAACATATTCATTTAATTTGTAGTAAATAATTTATAATTTTCAATTTGTATGTAATATTGTTCTCCATGCATTTTCACCTATTAAATAGGCCAATGGAAGTCACTAGCTGGTCAACACATTAAATGCAACCTGAAAATAAAAATTAAAACATTTTAAAAGATACATATTACTTACATTTACATCATAAAGTTGATCAAATAAACTGGAAAATTACATGCCAAGATTCACTTTGGCTACTACTGCAAACAAAGATGGTCACATATTGAGCTATCTTTAATTGGTGACATTTCAGCAAGTTTTGGCAAAAAAAAGCCTTTTAACTTTGTTAAGTCAAGTTATCATGTTTTACAGAAGAGTTGGCTTCTCTGTCCTAAAAATATCAAATTTAGGCTAAGATTGTTATTTTTGTTTGAATAGGGTTTAACATCAACTCGGCAATTTTTCAGCTGTATCCTGGTATCCAGTTTTTATTTTGGGAGGAAGCAGGAGAACCTGGAGATAATATTGACCTTTGGCATAACAGCTATGAGAAGTTCTGTCATGTAATCAAAAAATTAAACCACAACACCTTTCAGGTCTTTTCAAGACATTTTAATTGTAGTCTGTTATTTTATGGCCAAGTTGTCAAGGATAAGTTTCAATGTGTATTATCTACACTGAGCAAGTTTACGAATAGTTTTATTGCTTTTAACTGCCATGAACCAAGTGATATAAAACACAAAAACCTTATATACTGGTACAAAAACATTTCATTATACCCCAGCTTCGGAAAAGAGAGGGTATACTACCATTTTACTCGTCATTCCGTTCCTTCCTTTGTCTGTAACACAAATTTCTGTAACAGTTTTCCAAGCAACTATGAGATGCAGAAGCCTGATATTTTGCATATTGCTTTATCCTATAGTGCCATATTGTGTATAGCAATTTTATGTTCCTTAGTAATCTACTTCCTGTTAACCAAATACTTAGATTTTACACATACTTGACAAACATTGTTCTTTTGGACCTATCAAGCCCTAACCTGTTCTCGACAGTAACCTAGGCTTCGCTGATGTCTTCTGTGTTTCGGAAATTCTCCTTTAGGACATGACTTTGCTCCTCGGGAATGAAAAAATCAGCATGTTTCAAGTTATATGTGTAAAATTCTCCCAAATGTACAGTACCATATATTCCGATACCTTTCCGTAATCCGAAAATTTCTTCAACTTAGATGGGTCCTATCTTTTAAAACAATGCTCCAATTTAAAATTTTCTTTATATGAATAACATTTTTAAAGAATTTTATTGTCAGAATTGCCCTACATAGCTAATTAGTTACTAGGGAACTGGTGGTGTAGTAAACATTATGTCAAAAATAAGTTCCTTCAAAAAAGTTTTAAGATCTTTGTAATAACGGTACACTTATCTGTAATTTTTTGTAAGTGTGTAGAAGTTTATCTATGAAGCAACTGGTAAATAAATAATAATATCTATTGAATTAGAAACAAGTTTTATACCATAATATCTTACGCTATAGAGAACAGGCAAAACCAGGAGACCTATTAAACATTTTTCTATTGGACCTACCTATTAAACATTTTGCTGTTGGACCTACCTATTAAACATTTTGCTATTGGACTTACCTATTAAACATTTTGCTGTCCTACTTACCTATGAGACATTTTGCTGTCCTACTTACCTATGAGACATTTTGCTATCTGACCTACCTATAGGACTATGTTTCTCTATCACACCAATCCTGCCTCCTTTAATTTTGACACTAACTGCTCTACGCTTTCTACTTTTTGTCCTGCCTCTCGGACTGGTGGATCCTCCACACTCACGACATCTTGTCTCGAGGTAATATCTACGCCCAGATCTGATGGGGTCTTGTTTACCAGTGGTTTTTTCTTTGCTTTCTACAACAACAATACTTAAGTGTAAAGTGTCAATCAACTGTCAACAGGTTTTAAATTAAACATAATATTTAGCAATAAAGATTTGTTGGTAAATTATTATTCAACTGTTATTTACAGCATGATATTTGTTTGTTTAATTGTAAATCCACCACTGTAAACAATAACAGTCAAAACTCAATAAGTTGTAGTTTGTGGGAACATAACAATATATGGAATTATGCAAAGTTCAAGTCAACCGATTTTACGGTGTGACGTCATCTTCATTATTTGATTAATAAAAAATATAAGGGTATTTATTCATATATATTTGTTAAAAAAGTTCAGCATGGTTTAAATTTGTAGCATGTGATAAAAGATATCAATTATTTTTGTAAATTACCCTTTCAAATTAATCTACAATAATTAATAAATACTGTAATAAAATCTCACTGTTCTTAAGAAGATATCAATTATTTTTGTAAATTACCCTTTCAAATTAATCTACAATAATTAATAAATACTGTAATAAAATCTCACTGTTCTTAAGCATAAAATTATCAATGAAGTTAATAATAAAATACCAAACACCAAGGAAACTTTCAAAAAAGATAAAGTCCAAGAAACCGGTCAACTTGAGAACTAACAACCAAAAATATAGCAACTACAGCAATGGTCCTGACTTAGTAATGGCATTTCAAAAGAAATGGTGGGTTAAACCAGGTTTTATGGCAACCCTAACCTCCCGCTTCCATTACTGTAGCATGTTAAAAGCACATTGCACACTACAGACTGTTAGGTAATTGGAAGGATTATACAAGTCACCTAATATAACAGAATACTTTTAAAGAAACAAAACAAAACATATAAACTGTCAATAAGATCAACAGAATTTTTTATTAAACATGAAAACATAATTTAGACAGTAATGAACAGATCATAATTTAACCTTCTTTATGCATGTACTGCGCTTGGGTTATCAATTCCTTCTGACAGGTGTGTAGACACGAATTATGTAACAATATAAATGAAACTATCAGTTTTGACATATTTAAAGCAAAATTTACTTTGAGACAACAAGTTAAAATAACATTAATTAAAATTGTACCACTGAAAAAAATCACCCAGTGAAGTGAATATGGATATAAACGAGATCAGCACATCCAAAGAAGATATCAATTGCAGATACAAGGATGATGCTAGGACAAGGTATCCGGACCAAAATTGACCATGTGATCATATTTGGTGTCTCGGATGTCCATTGTTCTTCAATGGAGTAGACCTTGGTAATGTTCGGCAAACATCGGAAATACTATTTGAGTAGCTAATTTTTTGGCTCAAAGCTGTTAACATTGACCCAAAGTAAAACAATATTTTTAATTTGTATCATTAATTGGCAATACATTTGATTTAATAAAGCTGTATTTCTTGTTCGAAACATATAACTAAATGGGAACTTCAATTATGGGTTGGATACTTTAAAAATTGTATCAACATTACCGAGGTATCAACTCAATCAAGTTCATGATGAGGTGTGACTGTACTTTTATCCTAATATTTGGCATTAAACTTATCGGGGTAAATTGTTAATCAACTTACTCCTATATGTAAATTGTAGTGTTAATCAGCTGCTGAAAACCAACACACTTTATCGAGGTTAATTAGTATTAATTATCTATTAACATGATAACTTACCATAATATTTGGCAATGTAGCATATCTAGGTTCATTCAATCGTAAATCAGCTGTCAATACGGCAGGTAGTTTAACTTTGATTGTTTCTAGGCCGCCATCGATTTCCCTGACAACAGTTAATGTTCCGTCCTTCTTTTCTATTTTTGATGCAAATGTGGCCTTAAAAACAAAAAGAAAATGGTCTTATCATAGGTTAGACAATCTCTGCTAAATGATTAACAAGTTGTATGATATCTTTATATCTGCAAACGGCCATATTTTTTGTAAATATTTTTCACAAATATATTCTTTAAATGTATTTGGGAAATATATTTACAATAATCATGGCCGATTGCAGATATAAAGATATAAAATATACGTTATAATTTAATTTTATCCAATATACTTGGCAATTTTAACGGTAAAAAACAGTGATGACATAATGGAACGATTTGAATTTTAACAGTGTAAGAACACGGGGAGGGGGGGGGGGGGGGTAACTAAGGATACTTTTAGGTACAGGTATGCGGACGGACATTTGAAAACCCACCCTATTCATATATTTTCGGACATTATGAAACAGGATCTAATCATATGATTAAATCAGACCTATTCATATATTTTATTACTGCACTTCCCCATTGACGAAATAGTACATTCACTTATATTTCACTACCAAAATGATAAATTGACGTTAATGGAACACTTTGTTTTTAAAATCACTTTGGTTTACATAGGCTTAACATGCTTAAGATGAGAATTGAGGCATGGATATATTTAGATAATTTACAACTATCCAATGATATATTTTTCAATGAAAAAAGCTTCCTATTCATATATTTTGGAGAGCTACAAAAAGGGACCTATTGGGGCCGCACATCCATATTACCCTTACACCCCGTGTGTAAGAATAGGTAATGTTACCAACACAAATAATGTTGTATCACTTGGGTTTCTCTATTTAAATTGGCCAATCAGATTTCAGCTTACAAAGCAAATTTATACATATGCTACTGTAAGCTACTGTAACAATTATCTGTGTTAGCATATACTAGTACCCTGGAGTATAGAATATAACTCCTGACATGGAACTGTTCTTTTACAATAGCAATCATTATTCAATTTGATGTGTTAGAAAACTAAGTAAAATACATGTATTAGAAACCGAATAGTCAACTAGAATAAAAAACCAATGGACAGCAATAAAAGACAAATTGAGACAAAGACACAACATAAAAAGAATTAAAAAAAAAAATTTACAAAAAACAAAAACCAAAACTGATTTATCTAACAGGATTGTCTGTAAATTGACTTTCTAATTGAACATTATTACCAGCATCATCGTTAACCTGCAACCTATTCCATTTCTCATTCCATCACTTGTGGGTTCATTCAAATCGAAATTTTACTTTTCAATAGATATTAACAAATTCAATAGAAGCATCATGCTAAAAAATGAAGCATACCAATAAATGAAACAAACATTTTGGTAACAATGAACTCGAGGGTTATGGAGCTAGAAATTTAATTAAATCTGCCACTGATTTTCAACAATGTATTACCTGTGGCCAGTCAAGTATGGCAGCTGTCATCTGTCCTGTCTGGTTACAGTCATCGTCAATTGCCTGAAAAAATTCAAACAAACAAAAAAAATTAACAATTCAATGCAGTGTAGGATAATGGATATCAGTTTGGTAATTGTCAAAGGGCAGACAAACATTCCTATGGATGGTAACATTTCCAAATGACAGAGTGGTAGTATATGTTGTATAACGTCAGGTAGGCATTATCAAATCGAGAACATAGTGACTCACATCTTTGTACTACACTAGCCTACTGGGTATACAGAGCTACCAGACTTTATTTAATAAATTCTGACAATGTCCTGACTAAGCCACCTGACTAAGCAAACCAATCCTTGCTTTATGTTTTGAATGAAGTGTGCTTAACAAGTCTTAATTTAAACATCTCCAATTTATATACAACATTGCAAACTGGTACAAATCTTGTTCCAGTTGAGATGGATTGGTTAAATGTTTGCCTAACATCTGTAATAAGTTTTGTATATATATATATATATATTTAAGACGAGAAAACATGTATGCTACAGGAAAAGTAAAAGGAGATGGTAGGGGCCAGATAAGGAAAAGTAAAAGGAAATGGTAGGTGCCAGATAAGGAAAAGTAAAAGGGGAGATAGTAGGGGCCAGATAAGGAAAAGTAAAAGGAGATTGTAGGGGCCAGATAAGTAAAAGTAAAAGGAAATGGTAGGGGCCAGATAAGTAAAAGTAAAAGGGGAGATAGTAGGGGCCAGATAAGGAAAAGTAAAAGGAGATTGTAGGGGCCAGATAAGTAAAAGTAAAAGATGGTACGGCCAGATAGGTAAAAGTAAATGAAAATGGTAGGGGCCAGATAAGTAAAAGTAAAAGGAGATGGCAGGGGCCAGATAAGGAAAAGTAAAAGGAGATGGTAGGGGCCAGATAGGTAAAAGTAAATGAAAATGGTAGGGGCCAGATAAGTAAAAGTAAAAGGAGATGGCAGGGGCCAGATAAGGAAAAGTAAAAGGAGATGGTAGGGGCCAGATAAGGAAAAGTAAAAGGAAATGTTAGGGCCAGATAAGGAAAAGTAAAAGGGGAGATAGTAGGGGCCAGATAAGGAAAAGTAAAAGGAGATGGTAAGGCCAGATAAGGAAAAGTAAAAGGAGATGGTAGGGGCCAGATAAGGAAAAGTAAAAGGAAATGGTAGGGCCAGATAAGGAAAAGTAAAAGGGAATGGTAGGGGCCAGATAAGGAAAAGTAAAAGGGAATGGTAGGGGCCAGATAAGGAAAAGTAAAAGGAAATGGTAGGGCCAGATAAGGAAAAGTAAAAGGGGATGGTAGGGGCCAGATAAGGAAAAGTAAAAGGAGATGGTAGGGGCCAGATAAGGAAAAGTAAAAGGAGATGGTAGGGCCAGATAAGGAAAAATAAAAGGAGATGGTAGGGGCCAGATAAGGAAAAGTAAAAGGAGATGGTAGGGCCAGATAAGGAAAAGAAACAGGAGATGGTAGGGGCCAGATAAGGAAAAGTAAAAGGGGAGATAGTAGGGGCCAGATAAGGAAAAGTAAAAGGAGATGGTAGGGCCAGATAAGGAAAAGTAAAAGGGGAGATAGTAGGGGCCAGATAAGGAAAATTAAAAGGAAATGGTAGGTGCCAGATAATTAATTAATAATTAACCATTGCAACGTGCATGGTACTTTTCACAACTACGTCACTCACTGTCTGCACACAGGCTTTCTGTATTATAAAACAATCTTGTTCTTTAATTCTACCACAGCTTTTACCAGTATTACTAAATTTACAGGGATTCATTTTTTTTATTACATAAAGATATAATGTGTATTAATCGCTTCTTCTCATCTTGAACTCACTTACTTGTTTTCCAACAATTACAAGGTCTGCTTTCTCCTCTTGAGCAAGTTTGGCAATCATTTTAGAGACATGTAACGGCTGTAGCGTATCGTAATCTTTGCCTTCTACTTTCACATGTATGGCCTTGTCAGCTCCCATGGCCAGGGCTGTTCTTAATGTTTCCTGGGAAATAATTATAAATGTATATCATTTGATTAAGATAACATACAAGTGTTATTTTTTGTACGAGAATTTAACCTTTTTTTTTTAAAAACTGTGCAAGTTTATTTTTGTGTAATGTAATTTTCGCTGTCCCTAATGAGAATGAATAACTCTAAAAAAAAACCCCACTAATATGGTATTAAAAACATAAAAATAGCAAGTGTGTATCTCAGTTTGTGATTTTCTGGCCTCTGTTTTCATACCAATATAGATATAATAATCCTACTGTATTACCCTTGGTTTTTCTGATTTGTACATCAGTACAATTCGGCCTACATGTAGAACCAGTGGGTTTTAGCATAGACTGATCTGACGGAAATTTTTGTCGTTAAGTTTATTACAATGAAATACTACCTAGCATGCAAATACTTTAATGTTAGATACTAAACGTAGTGGTTGATGACAATTCTCATGGTTCAAGGGTTAATACATTCATGAATAAAGTAACAAGTTGTATTTAATACTGTTTGTTTGTTTGAATAGTGTATAATTCCACTTTCAGCAATTTGTTAAATATATCATCGCGTCCAGTTTTTATTGGGGAGGAAGCCAGAGAACCTGGAGAAACCCCGGACCTTCATTAGGAAAACTGGCAATCCGCAGCGAGACTTGAACCGGCAACCTCAGTGTTGACAGACTACATAATCAATGGTAGACGAACTACCTTAACTGCTCGCCCACCGAGAACCTGTATTTAATACTGACTTATCTACAAAATCATCTGATCAGCCTGGGTAAGTATTATACACAAGATGTCATATAGGTTTGACTATTTGAATCACTTTTTGTAAGAACATTAAATTGTGTGTATATAATACCTTAACACCAATTATATACTGTACTGTACGTTAACAATGATTTTATGTCAAGACATTTTTAAAAGTTTAAAAGTTAGTTGCCATGTGGTCTTTTAAATGTACAATTTTTAGAAGTTTATACAACGTAGCTATTTTCTGTTGCCTTGGGCTCCTTCTAATTTCAAACCACAGAAAACAATTACTTAAAAGCTGTTACAGATACTATGTCACTCTTAAAGGATTCATATACTGCAGAAAAAACTCTATCTATACCTACTGCTTGAAGCCCATAAAATACTTATATAATTCTAACTTTACCTTACAAGATAAATGACACTGCTAAGCTTTATGACAGAGAAGTAACAGACAAGAACCTACAGCTACATGTAAGTTAAACATTACATTTGTATATATGGCTAATATTATGAGGCAATAAAGAACCATGCATTATATGATATACTTGACATTGTTGATACTGTAATCGCTTCAGAAGATGTATTGGACCTTAATGACACTAACAGCGTCCACTTTATTTATGACAGATCTAGTCTTGAATCTATCTGACACTGGTGAGGTCCACATCACACTGCAGTTACTTCAAAACCTACCTGACACTTTACAGGTCCACACAATACTTCAATCACTTCAGATACTGGACGAAAATGACACTAGCAATGCCCACAACAGACACAAAATACAAAATTTATATCAGCTGCTGTCCTTTGACCTACCTGACACTGTACAGGTCCACACAATACTGCAATCACTTCAGATGCTGTATTGGACCTAAATGACACTAGCAAGGCCCACAACTGGCACAAAATACAAAATTTATGTCAATTGCTGTCCTTGGACTTACCTGACACTGTACAGGTCCACAAGATACAGCAATAACTTCAGATGCTTTCTTGGACCTACCTGGCACTGTACAGGTCCACAGGATACAGCAATCACTTCAGATGCTGTCCTTGGACCTACCTGACACTGTACAGGTCCACACAATACTGCAATCACTTTAAATGCTGTATTGGACCTACCTGACACTGTACAGGTCCACATGATACAGCAATCACTTCAGATGCTGTATTAGACCTACCTGACACTGTACAGGTCCACATGATACAGCAATAACTTCAGATGCTATTTTCTTTTCCTTGAGTCTCACTGCTTCTTCTATAGCAATTTCATCAAAAGGATTCATGCTATGTTTGACCCCATCTGTGACAACACCAGATTTATCTGGTTTTACTCGAACCTACAAATAAATATACAATATATCAGTACAGACAAATAAGTATGTGAAGACAATCTGCATTGTTATAGCTGATGACATGAATGAGACACTAGTCTAAATACTGTACTGACCTCGTTTCTCTGATAATTATTATTCACTTTCCTAAGCTGCTAAACAATGAAGAACCTTTGCATTTATGTAAACAAAATGAAACTGTCAATCCAAACTGAGATGGGATCAATCTTTATATTTAAAGCCACATATTTTTCGTCACCCTCTTGATGTGTTGTGCATATAACATATTTTAAGAAAGAAAGAAAGAAATATTTATTGAAAGAAAGCTCACAAATGAACATGTATATAAAAGTTACAATGATAGGAACAATAATATAAGAAACAATATCAATGATAAAATAACAGTCGATAAGATTAAGTTTGAGTTCCAAGGGGGACAACTCCAGTGTAATATAAGTACACAAAGGTATCAATAAACCCAATAAACAGATAAAATATGACTAGAAGTACAAACAGTTACATAGCAACATAACAGTCATGACAGTAAAGTACATTAGTACACTGATAGTAAAGCAATTGGTTAGTTTGTGTTTCTCAATAAAGAGCAATGGTTTATAAATTTTGCAACACTTTTACAAACCAAAGAATCTTCATTACTAAGTAGCCATAGGAATTTTGATTCTGTGCTTGAATGGACTGTGACATTATTATTAAAACATTTATCTAGAAGTTCTTTTCTGCTATCATTAAATTTGGACAAACAAGGAGAAAGTGTTTTTCATCCTCAATAAGGTTCAAATTACAGTTTTTGCAAATTCTATTTTCTACCTCAGTTTTTGGTGTAGTATATCTACCAGTTTCTTTATGAAGTTTGTGGCTACTAGTTCTAAGTCTAGACAAACTTACTCTCTCCATAACAGAGTTTACTAAAGAAAGGTATTTTTCAAAACCAAAGGCTTTTTTAAATATTCTGTAAGACCTTAATTTATCACTTTTATCTAAGTTTTGAAGCCAACTAATACGGTACATAGTTTGCAATTTCCTTTTAATATCTGACAACATTTTGCCCTTAATTGCTCTTTCTGTATAAAAAACATATCCATAACCAAGTTTCTCTAAAATGAATTTTACACAACCAAGCCAGCATTGTTGACTATTTTTTACCATAGAAATATTTTCATTTAAAGCTTCATTTAATAACTTACTAGTATCTTTAGGTTTGTCATCATAAAATCTAGACCAAAATTTAATCATTGACATCACAGTATCTATATATAAAGGATAGTGACCTAGTTCCCCATAGAGGGCTAGTTTACAAGTCTTCCTATTAACATTAAGAACATATCTACACATAGCAAGATTTACTTTTTCTATAGGCATGATAGGGGAGGATTCATAGGTTTTTTCAAGTAAATTTTCCCCATTACATTTGTTCGCTTTTTTAATGTCAAAAATACCAATAACATCTGAGGCATAAAGAGCCACAGGTTTCACCATGTGGTTAAAAACATACATAAAATTTTCAACATAGCAAGGAAAGTTTTTGAGTAGACTACTTTTATTCAGAAGCATAGAAAAGGAATGCAAAATACTTGTAATGATGTTCTTTATTTGAAAACAGTAATATATATGTAAAATAAATATACTAATAAATACATGAATGATAATAAACAACAAATAGACATTTTGTATTGATTGAGTGAAATAAAAGTAGTCAACATTGCTACATGGATATATAATAACTTTCTAAACAGAAGAAGATACATTCTCAGAAGTATAATTTATAAAACTCTAAAATGTTTTCTACTGGTTCATATTTTGGACTATATTTAACATATCTGTGGAAATTTCCATAAACTACTGGTCACGGAGTAGTGCTCGTTGGCAATTAATTCTCGGAACTGAATATTGGGACAGTTTTTCGAGAAAAATTGGCATTTTTAAAATGATAAGCGTTTTGGATGGAAGATGGTGAAATCTGTCAAATGAAGCCTTTGCTATCGATGTTAGTGGAAAAATAATGGCACAGTCACCAAAATGGTGACAATTGCTTCTGTCATTTCTGTCCGTATTGGAAGAAGAAGAATTGCTTCTGTCATTTTAATGGCAAGAACTAACAGCAAGAAAAATTACATTGATATTTTTTAATAAATATAGAAAAAGTAATGAAACAGAATAATTATAGTTGTTATAATTGATTTTCTTAGATGTATATACAATTCCTCAAGACAATTTTTGTGTATAGGCACTGGAAACGAAATTCCAATGCTAAGCCTCAACACAACTTTGGGATTATGTCTTTATGATACACGTTTGTGAAAAAAAAAATTCCACGGTGTTTTTTGGAACTGAATGAAACGGGGTTTTGTTTTAAAAATCATTTGGAGTCATAAAAATCTTCTGCAAGACATTTTGCATGAAAAACCCTCACCTTTACAGCATAATCTATAACTCTTTTACAACCGACCAACACTCTCAATGCTGACATTTTGACCTTTGACTTGGGATAATTTTTTATAGCAAAAATGCCTAAATTTTGGTAACAATTTTTAAAAATAAATCTGTAAGGATACTTAAGGATAATAATCTTAATATTATTTACTGAATCGAAGAAACGTTATTTATTTCAAATTTTCGTAAAATTGATAAAACTAAAAAATAAAAATTTACGAAATAAAGGATCCTTGGATATACCTTAATTGGTTTTCAGACACACAAGAGTTCTACAAATTATAAACCTTAATACAGCATGGAAAAAGGTGTATATTCATTTTTTAACGTTATTATGCAGATTTTGGCTTTTTTAAATTTGAAATTGTGTGTAATTGTAATCAATAAATAATATTATTAACCCTCCCCACCCCCCCTTCCGTAAAAAAACCAAGAACAAAACAAAACAAAACCGCGATATGATACTGATAGGGTGTTTTTTAATTGTTTTTATATTGAATGTTGGTTTATATCCAGCAAGCTATATATAAGCTATATTCCGGACGTGAAAATTAGAAAATTAAGTAATTGTATTATTCTAAAACGTGATCTCGTACAACGTCAACAACAAACAAAATACTAGTATTGAGGTATACAATATCAATATTCAAATTGAATTTTGCTGTATTAATTAATTTCTTTTAAAAACTTAAAATTGTATCGCCAGTGACAGTTTTAAATAAATTATAATATGAATTAAACCATGTCACGTCAACACAGTGGTTAGTATTCATATTGTAGATGCTACATTATATGTGATTATTAAGTTATTTGTAATACATTCATCTGTGTTTTTGAATCAGGGTCTTTTCGCCCCGAATCCAGTTCGCCTCTGGGTCATTTCTCCCCAAATCCCGTTCGCACTGAGTCGTTTCGCCCTGATTCCTGTTCGCCCTGGGTCGTTTCGCCCGTACTTTTATAATATATATAATGATAGATAATTGTCTGTTACATGTACTTGTGTTATGGTTTCTTTAATAATTTACTTTTTTTGTTGAAGTGAATGTTTTTACTCTTTCCATCTTTGACATATCATGGATCTAAATTATAATAGATGTACGGAAAAAAAGAAATTTTAAATATATTTATTTTATTTAGTCAGTTTAACAAATCTCTACTGCTCTACAGTTGTCTGGCATTTACAGTGCTGCCAACGATCACATGTGTGCTTTGGTCGTACAGGATCATTACAATGAATACGAAAAATAGACATCGTGAAGGTTGAGTATGAAATGATTGCCACTGGTGTGGCTCATATTTATATATTCAGTTGAGTTTTACAGACTATGTTTTGGCTAATCAAACATTTCACAAATTACTTAGAACTTTTAATTAACTGACATGATGGCACAAGCTGTAAAGCTCTCGTTCAAAGGTGTTTCTTAATTTGATTGAAATTTTATTTAATCATTACATAATTAATTTCTTTTAATCATCACATTAAAATTATAATTATAATTGGTATTTGACAGTTATTAACAATTAACATATTAATTGAATTATTTCGATGAAATAATTAACACATGAAATTATAATTGTTATATTTTTTATACACTAAGTTCGAACATAATTTTGCGAAAATATGCTTTATTAATTAAAGTTCATCAGCTACAACACACACAATATGCTTTTTCATTTAAAGATACACATTCTTTTTATTTAGAGGAGCGAAAAGACCCAGGGCGAAACGACTCACTTTATAGGTGCGAAACGACCCGAGTGAATCGACTCGGGGCGAACAGGTAGTTGGGGCGAAACAACCCGACACCTGTGTTTTTGCCCAAATTTTAGTTGAATTGAGTACCTTTTGGTTAGGCTTCATTTAACATTGTTGTAACTGAATTGTCAAACCAGGATTAATTCTCTATTGTCGGTTCCTAATTGGTAGGTTTTACACACCAGAGAGTTATCATGGTTATATATATATTTTAAAATGAAACAAAAGAGCTTCGTCTTGGGCACATACTTAGGAAAACGCGCAAAGTTCAAATACCCCTCTCTAATTTAAACTATTCCAAAGTAAGGTAAGCCAAGAGCTTTGTCTCTTGCACCTTATAAGGAGAACGCATAATATTCAACTACCCCATATCTACTAACCTATGTAACTAACACAATCCTCAGTAAGGTAAGCCAAGAGCTCGTCTCGGGCGCCTCCTGAGGAACACGCGTATTATTCTAACACCCTCTAGTAAACTAACGTAACTAATACTCCCCATTAGGTAAGCCAAGTGCTCGTCTCTGGCGCCTACTGAGGAACTCGCGTATTATTATAATATATTCTACAGCAAGGTAAGCCAAGAGCTTGTCTCGGGCGCCTACTGATTCTTAAAAATGGTACAATGATAAGCTTATGTATGTATATATCTATATATGTAAAAAAAATAAATAAATAAATAAATAAATAAATAAAATAAATAAATAAATAAATAAATAAATAAATAAATAAATAAATAAATAAATAAATAAATAAATAAATAAATAAATAAATAAATAAATAAATAAATAAATAAATAAAATAAAATAAAATATAATAAATAATGAAAAAAATGAAAAATTCAATAAAATTATATATATATATAATAAAAAATAAAAAACAGAAAATTACATAACAACTTAAGTAATTTAAATATAACAATAATAATAATAATAGAAAGGATGATAAATAATAAAAGTTATCAAATAAAAATTAGGCTCCGTACAAGGTAAAATAAATACCAGTAAGGACACCTTTACCTTAAAAGTGAATTATATTAAATGATAATGAATTTTTGTCCAAAAACTCAAATTATTAAATTCTAAAATAGCCACATTATTAAAGCCCATCCCCAAATCCATGTCTGTAAGGACCGTCTGACCAAGGGCATTAAGTTGTCGGTGTAGGACATAAAAAACTCCCCAAGTCAATAGCAGTTATAGCTTAAAATTCAGAGAATATAATTTGAGAGAATTGAAGTGATCTTTATGACTTCATTTATCTGTTGAAAATTTTGTAGAAACAGTGTAGTAGATAGATCAGTTTACTTTAATTTTGTTTATAGTGTGTGAATGCCATATGCAGTGCATGCCATTTCATTTCTGTCCAATTGTTTTAATTATGCTCTTGGTTCGATTGATATGTTGGGCATAAGTTATTTTAAGAATCGGTAAACATAAGATATGACAACTTAGTCCTGTAAATTGGTATTTAATATTATTGCTGAATGTCTTCTTAATATATGGTTTGCTTGCAATTGCGTATTGTGTTGCTTTATATTTGAACCAGTATGAACTCCTTGGTTGTACTGTGATGTAATTCTCTGTATATTTACACATTATTTATTGTTGTATTTCGTAGGTTTTTATAATCATGGTTACATTGAAAAACATTTAAGAACCAAAGATTGTGTCATAATATACTACAAACTGCTTCAGGTGAAAGCGATGTTCCATTATAGTGAACACTTTTTAAAACAGGGACATATACAGGTTTTATAGGCTTCTGGTTAAAAAAGTTCAGTCCTTTGTAAAGGTAGATTTTTTTTTGTTTTTGAAAGCACAGTATTCTTACTGAGCTAAAGGGACCCTTTAATTCATTTATATAGAAGCACAATGGTGTAGATATAAACAGTAGAGTTAGATTGAGATAGAGGTAGTGATTTTTATTTTGCTCAAAAACTTTTAGCATTAATTTTGTTTTCATCTGTTAGCATTCTTTGCAGTCCTACATAAATGCTGTAAACTTTACTTCTGAAGCAAATTAAAAAAGTTGACAAGGACAGAAGATTTTCAAAGTAACTATATGTTTATATTATTCCTAACTGTAATTTTAATTTTTTTTAAGGTTCAGCTGTGTTGATGCTTAAAGATTGACTGCTATCATTCATGTTTAAATATTTATAGCAGATAATTAGTGAGGTACAGTGCCCCTTCATTTATTGTACAAGTTATGTAGAACAAAATCAAATAAACATGTCTGGCAGTCTGTTTGGGAAGATTGCCTTTTATCCTACCTTGTACTTCAACATTGTGATGTCGAAGATTACTAGTAGAACATGGTACAGCAGGATTGATGAAACAGTCATTTTGGGTGCTCTGCCATTACCTCAGTTCAGTAAAGAGGTAAGAAAACCATACAATTTAATCTTTTTCATTTTATGTATGGGGAAATAATAATAGATTGATTGATTGATTAATGGTGTTTAACGCCCGAGCAGCAATATTTCAGCTATATTCAGGTGATGAACATGAAATGGATGATAAAATGAACATGAAATGATGATGAATGAAAATGGGATGGGACACAAGGAAAAATAGGGGTAACGGATTTTAGATTGCCACTGGCAAATGGGAGGATGGATAGGGTCGGGCATTTTTCCCAACACGGTGCACTAATATGGTTTGCGGTCAGGTTTTCCGTATTATGGCCTGACAACCCCAGCTTGCCAGGGGTACCCCATTCAACCACCTGGGGCACACATCCCAGTCGGTCTTTAGGCAAACCGACCTGACACACCGGTCAGGGTACTGGGTGCTATTTAGTCGCCTTTTGAGACAAGCTAGCGCGACTGCGGTCTATTCTTTTAGCCATCCGGATCCCGCACGGGGCGAAATAATAATAGACATTTAGATGCAGTCAGAAGCAGCAGCTAAAAGCTTAAACATAATCAAGCATGACAGGGTCTTTACATTTGTTTTTGCATTATTTATTTATAAAAATGGAATTAATATGATGTTCAAACTTGACAAAATCATCCCTTCAGCAATGGAAGGTATTTCAAAACAAGTGGTCAACTTTTGCTTGTCCATGAATTGTGCATGGGATTCAGTGTCAAGTGTAATTGTCAAATTTACTGTTTAAACTGTTTAAAGGTTACTTGTAGGGATTTGGATAAATTGTTTGAACATGAGTATTTTTTTTTTTGCCAAAGATGAAAAGAGTATGACAGTTTACTATTAAGAAATATTTTTATTTTATAACAGTCTTATTTCTATGTTAATTCATTGGAACAATTACATATGTTTTCAACTATTTTTTTTAAGAGAGCTTAGTAATTACGATATCTTTAAGTACATAGCATATCATATGTTTAGTGAGGTTTTAATAAGCTTTCATTAGAAATGAACAATACTATCAAATTGATTTGATGTCAGTTTACACAAAAAAAATTAAAAAAAGATTAAATTATCATTTTAAATTAATTCTTTTTGTTTACATCTAATCAATTGTAAAATACTTCACATGCCTCAGTACCTTAACTACCAACTCATGTAATTTAATATGAGGGGAGATAACTCATAATTTTTACTGTAATTTCAAAAAAGATATATTACATGGCCAAGAAAATATGCACAAACAATGCTACAATCGTTATGTGTATGTCAGTCTCTCAAATAAAAAAAAACTGCATTAAAATAGTTAGTTTTTTGACCACTAAGAATCACCATTATAATAGGTCTGTATGATATTTAAAAAAAACTGTGTTATATTTTCTGTAAGATTTGAAGTGAACAGAGTAAATACTATTAAAACACTGGTATTATAAGAGTTCTTTTAGGTTGTCATACTGCTTGTTGAATAAGGATAATATAAGTATATAATGTTACCCACAGCATCTTTTATATATATGTATCAGTATACTTAATGTAATTTATTGTTAACCAGTTATTTGAGCAACATGACATGTATGTTTTGCATATCTGTAGCTTGTTGAAAAGGAAAATGTCAGAGGTATTGTCAGCTTGACTGAAGACTTTGAAATGAAAGGCATCATACCTTCTGAACAGGTAAAAATGATAAATCAGATTGAGAGAAAATATAGGAAATATTTAATTGTTCTCCATCTTCTGTCAATTTATCTAAATTCTTCAAAAACCTCTTATCCAGTTGTAGATGATACTTGGAAGGTACCTGACAAAAGCGTATTTGGTAGTCCCTTCCTTCCATCTAATTCACAAGATGGCTACCACTAAAAATAGACAACAGATCCAGGCTAATGATGACATGTTACTTCAATCATCTGGTTTTTATTTACTGTATAAATTTACAATCATATTTTGAATGACTGCAGAATAAAAACCCAATCTTGTATGAAATACACAGCATTTAAGAGCAACTGTTAAAAAATGTGATTCAAAATTATGTATACATGAGGATATTTTGGTATCTATAGACCATTGTGTCAGTGTCCTTGAAATATTAAATATTAAAATTGTCATCATAAACAATAAAAACAAAACTGTACTTGGAAAATAATCTTTACATGGGCTCTGATATGAAGCTGAAAAAATTTTCTTATTTGTGTTTTGAGAAAGTTTAACAACCTTAGACAATTTTACAAACATTTTTTTCTTATCATTCAGGAGTGGAAGGACCTTGGTGTAGAACAACTAAAATTACAGACAGTGGATTATACTGGCACTCCAACACAGGAGAACATTCAAAAAGCTATAAATTTTATAATGAAGTACCGTCAGAGACAGGAGAGCGTCTACGTACATTGTAAAGCTGGTAGAACACGAAGTACAACAGTGGTAGCATGTTATTTAGTCTATGTGAGTAAAGTTGATCTTTTTAATTGAACCTTTTTAATTCAGGGGACTCAGTGGCAGAGTGGTTAAGGTAGTTCGTCTACTATTGATCACATGGTCTGTCAACATTGAGGTAATGGGTTCGAGTCTCACTGCAGGCAGGATGTACTAGGCTCCAATCTTAATTGACAGGGATTGCCAGTTTTCCTACCGAAGGTGGTTTTCTCCAGGTACTCCATCTTCCTACCCCAATAAAAACTGGACGCCATGATAAAGCTGAAAAATTTCTGAAAATAGCTTTAAACACCATTCAAACAAAAACTAATTGAACCTCATAATATCAAGTTTCACAAATTGAAAGGTCAGGATCATTATATAATGATTTAAACAGTACTAATGACAAAAACAATGATTTAATACATTTATTTACCCATAATAATACAGCACAAAATATATATCACTGTAATTCAGTTTGTAGATAGTACATTTTCTATTTAGTAATTGATTGGCTAAATGTAATTAAAAAAATGAGTCAGGCACTATTTGGAATCAAAGAGGAGAAAGGAACAGGTCCTAAGAATCATTCATTCTGACCAGTATTTTTATGCCCCCATGACGACATGTCGGGGAGGGGGGGGGGGCATTAAGTTTTACTCATGTCCGTCCGTCTGTCGGTACATACCTACGTACGAATTTCCGTCAAGCTTTTCTCAGAAACTGTATAGGAGAACAATTTGAAATTTGGCAGGGTGGTTCAGTATCACAAGTTGTACGTCCTAAGCGACTTTCAGACCTGTCGAACAACTACTCCCTGTTTGGGACTTAATTTGTAGGTAAAAACTTTCGTCCGTATGTACGAATTTCTGTCAAGCTTTTCTCAGAAACCGTACATGAGAACAATTTGAAATTTGGCAGGGTGGTTCAGTATCACAAGTTGTATGTCCTAAGCAACTTTCAGACCTGTCAGATAACTACTTCCTGTTTGGGACTTCATTTAGTGGGGGCACCTGTGTCCCATGGACACATTCTTCGATTTTTTATTCATTAAATCCCACATTCCAAAGACTCTTGTATAGAGGCAGGACAAATTTAGTCAGATATCTTATTTGTAAATTTTACAATGTATGTACATGTATGTCAATATGTAATAAACATTTTTCTACAAATAATGTAGAATTTATTTTTATACTGTCTTACCCTTATCCGTTGGTCTGTTTGTTTGTACATCCGTAACACTAATTTCTTTTCCAGTTTTCTAAACAACTATAGGATGCAGAAGCCTGATATTTTGCATATTGCTTTATCCTATAGTACCATATGGTGTAGAGCGATTTTATACTTTCTGTTTTCGAATACTTTTTGTGAAAGGGAGGGGGGTTTCACTCCCTTGTTTTTTAATTTTTGCTGGGAAGATAAATACTAAATGCATTTTCTTAAATAATTCTTTCAGGTAAATAAATGGAAGCCGGAAGAAGCAGTACAGTTTATCAAAACGAAGAGACACCACATCTGGTTACGTGATAAACAGCTAAAGTCTATACACAATTACTTCGAAAGTCTGAATTCATTCTCTGAAAATTCAGCTGGATCTTGATAAAATGACAGGATGATTTATCTAGCTTTAACCACTTAATCTAATTGTTTACTTTGCCAATGCAATTATTTTAAAACTGTGTTCTGATCAATATTTATCAGTAATAAATCTTCAGCACCATTTTATGTCTTAATCATAAGGGCTATTCCAGAAAAAAATGTCTCCTGGGGGCAGAACACACTTGAAATTTAGGGGTACCACCAATAGATTTAAATTAAAGTTTAAACCACCCCCCCCACACACCTACAATTTATATATATCAAATTAGGTATTATTTTTCGGGGGTTTTCTCCGGGTACTCCGGCTTCCTCCCCCAATAAAAACTGGACGCCATGATATAGCTGAAAAATTGCTGAAAGTGGTGTTAAACACCATCAAACAAACAAACAAACAGGTATTATTTTATTCTTTGACACCCCACCCAACAAATTTCAACATGCAATTTTACCCCCAACCAACACATTACTTTATCAACTGCATTCTGCCCCGGGGGTATATTTTTTTCTGGAATAGCCCCAAGGAATTGTTTTCTTTTCTGCAATGCAAAATAAATTAAATAAATATCAACAAGATTGCTCAGTTGAATTTAAAACATTTGTAATTCCACACTTCAATCTCTGGTGCCATATCCTGTCAAACTACAATAAGGATATCCCCTCTGCCACAAAAACTACAATAAGGATATCCCCTCTGCCACAAAAGCTTGAGCTTTCTCTCTGAACTCCCACTAAATCAGTCCAATTAGGGAAATACTAACAATATTTAGTCTTGTACTCTGTACACTTATTTTTGACTTTAGTTAAGATAAATTTTAATTTTAAAAGTAAATTATATTGACATATTTGTGTATTCTGGAAATTGCAGACGATATACAACTTAAATAATCTGGAAATAAACATGAAAATGATTATCTATGTTTATAGTTTAGTTATCCTGTATCAGTGTATTAAGTAAGAATGATATACTATTTCAAATGTGCAATCAATTGACTGATAGGTTTTTTTTTTTTCGTTTGATTATTTTTATCGAGACTGACAAATCAATAGTATGGGAGGAGTTAAAATTCCTGTGTGGCAGAGGTGAATTCTGAACATGTCACACAATTAATTTCCTACATTTGTACAAGTACTGATAAAAATTGTTATAACCTGTCGATATATCCCTGTATTCACTTTTGTGTTATGATGATAATAGCAGCCACTATGAACATTTGTTGTAAGCTTGTTTTTTAATATTTTTTTTTTATTTTGGAATGTTTTTTTTGTGATTGTGTGTTGTTATTTTATGAATATCTGCAGAAATTTGTAAGAAATAAATATGTATAATTCTAATATGATTTGCATATTTAGAAATATGTTTATTTGATTGGTCTAGATTACTTCCGGTTGAGGTTTTTAACGAAATATATTTTTTGATAAATGAAGTTAACTCCATTTATTTTAGGATAAACGACGTTGAACGAACTATTTTTAGCGTAAGCAATGTAAACAAAGATGGCGGCTTTCAATATCGAAAGTAGCGATCAATTACAAATTATTTGTTTGATGAATTATCATTAATGATTTGTTAAATTTAAAACTTTCCTTGTGTTCGATACAGAAAATAAGGTTACAGATTGATGTAAAACTAAAAATTGTGTTTATTAAAATCAGAAAATGGTTTATGGAAATAATCGTTCGTTTAAAAATAAACAAAATATTCATACGTTCAGTCAATCCTGCTACCAAATACACAAGAAATATGAAGTTTAGAAACACGTTAGATAAATAATTTCTTAATGCAATTTTAAAGAATTATAAGGATTAAACACCGTTTTCAATGGATTTATTGGTATATCAACAAGACCAACTCACTCACAAACATATATGTGAGTGAGTTGGTCTTGTTGATATACCCATAAATCCATTGAAAACGGTGTTTAATCCAAAATAATTACATACTGTGTACATTACTTTTCTAATAATTTTAATATGAATTAACATGCTCTTGTTAAATACACGAAGAGTCTTTTTTAAGATTATGTAAGCACTAATATTGTATTGTAGACCTGCATGCAAGCTTGTATATTCGTCTACTATTGATCACATGGTATGTCAACACTGAGATTGCGGGTTCGATTCTCACTGCAGGCAGAGTGTTCTCGACTCCAATCTTAATTAACAAGGATTGCCAGTTTTCCTACCACAGGTTGTGGGTTTTCTTTTGGTACTCCGGCTTCCTCCCCCAATAAAAACTGGATGCCATGATATGGCTGAAAAATTGCTGAAAGTGGCGTTAAACACCAAACAAAACAAACAAAAAGCAAGATTGTATAAGGTTGTTTGAGGATGGTGAAACTATGCATCCTGTAGATTAACAGGAATACCTTATATTACCAGCTTGTGTATTCAAACTTTAGTAAAGGAATGCTCAGTCCTAACCTAACTTAGGAGAAATGCCCGTTTACTTTCAAAAGATCGTAAGATATTTGAACTGTTGCTGAAAGCAGTGAATTTTACTGCCGTTATAATCCAAAGTTAGTTTTGTGATTAGTTGGATTAACCAAACAAAAATTATTTGTTCTAAACTTGCCCCGATTTTAGACAGGCATGAGATCAATAGTAGATGACTAACTACCTTAACCACTTGGCCTCTGTAAAAAAATGTGTTCAGTCGTTCACATCTGCGTACTTTATTACAATTTCTTTGCAGTGAACTACATAGATTGATCAAATTGTTCTTTAACATCCCCATGACCAGTATGTCAGCTACTAGAATATTCATGCCGAGAACAATACAACTTATAATAAATCAATTGCAAATATGTGGTGGAACAATAGACAGGAACTTTGACTGCCATTTCTAAAGTACATAGAATCTGGAAGTAACAGAACATGTTGCCTTTTGTAGCCACTACAATAAGCCTGGTCTTTTTCAATTTGGTCCAAAGACTGAAACGTAAGTAACATATAATTTTTAGCAGCTGGTGCATTGGAAAAGAAAGGCTTCTTTTTATTTCAAAAACTTCATTTGTCAGTGGGAAAATGGAAACGAGTTTAACTTGCCAATATATAATTCAATTTACTAAACATTTATGCAGATAGAATATCCAACATGTTCGGAAGAGGCTAGAAATTTTAGGTTGGATTCAAACAAACTAATTTAAAGAAATAATGTCAATCCAATATCTAAAAATGCATACCTATTTTAAAGATGCTCATTGCTGTACACTATTGAAAATAAAAGATCAGTACAGTACATTCAACTATTCTTTAGGGATAAGGGATAACGTACAAGTTACCTGGATTTCACATCACAGTGATTTTGAAATAAAACAATACAGTTGGTTGAATTTGCTAATTACTTTTTATGTATATATAATACACGGAAACAGAAAGAAATACTAGTAAAATTTCTACTCATCAACAGGTATATATTTACCAGTTTGAGGTGAATCCATCCAACAAGTTGTAGTTATTTTCTGGACAAGAAAAATAAAAGGGAGATAACACAATAATTAATATAGGAAAGGTTATGGTTATAATTCCTGTGCAATGCACTCCTTATTACAATCTATTCAATCTTGAAATTTGAAGTCAATGAGTCAGTTTTGGAGAGATGACAGATGGACAGTTTTACAGACAAGAAAAATAAACAAAGGGCAACAGCTCAACAATTAACATAGTCAGAGTCATGGTTCTCGTGCACTGCACTCCTACTCATCAGGATATATCCAGCATCCAAGTTTGAAGTTAATATGTCAAATGATTGTTGGAGATATGCTCTGCACAAAACTATGAGGGATGGATGGACAAATTGATGGACAATGAGGCAAATATTTTCTCCCCCGATCCCCCCTCCCTTGGGGAGCATAACAAATATTTTCTTTTGAGGTAACTCCACAAAATACAAAAAAGTCCTGCTTTGTTTTAGCATTATAATTTGTTCTTAATAAATACAATTTTGAATACAAATATTTTCAAAATTGTATAGCAGATTTTAAAGCAACATATATCATGATCTGAAAATAGGTTTTTACACAGTTTTTATGTTATGCATGATTTTCTTACTTTAATTCGTGTTTCTTTCCAATCAGTTCCACATGTAATAACATGTATTTCTGCATGATTCAGACTGATTCACCTTTTTAAGCATAAATACAAACAAACAAACAAACAACAAACACTGTTATAAATCTAACAAAGACACAAGCTCTGCCCAAGTCCCTGCGGAATGTATCATTAATGCATCAATCAATGTTTCAATTTTCAACTGCTCCTGCAGCCGTTTCAATAAATGTAGCAAGTTTTACATCTCTCTGAGACAATCCACCAACATCATGTGTGCTAAGAGTTATCTGTACCTAAAAGAAAGAAAATTCAAATTTAGATTTTGATGTTGTTGAAGCCACAGCTTTTAAAATATCTTGCTGTATTCAAAGGCTAGACTAACACGCTAGCCTAGCACGAATAAGTATTACCACGATTTGACCGGAGTTAAGTAAGTACAATAATGTAACTCTTTGAATGATTTTGACAAAAAAAACCCACCAAAATCTTCATAATTGTACCGGTAATTAAGCGTGACCAGTCTTTTCATACCACATTAATTCTCCATAATACAGTGTGCTAAGATGAAACACATCAGCTATCTTTAGTATGACCTAACATTAGTACATCAACTTTCTCTAGCAAAGCACACTTCAAATTTTGCTAAAGAGGTGTCTTTGATTTCAGACCACCATATGATAATAAATTCAACCTCTGTTAATAACTGATAAATGATATTGTCTCATTGGTAAGACAGAAATTTATGAAACGTTCCGAAGATTTCAGTACACTGTTTATCCCAAAAAAGCTTTAATACAAAGCTTTTACCTTGATATGTTCTGCAAACAAATAGGACTTAATGTCCAAGAAATGTATTGTAAATATTGTAGAAAATACCCGGATCTCTCAGACAGAAAGGATGCCCTAACTAGGGGGACAAAAAATTTACCAATTGATCCCCTTAAGTTGCACGAGAAACATGCTGAACTTTCTGCAAAACAATAATATGGTACACTTTATTTAAAACAAACATGACAAATCCAATTTCAAATCATCTCTCCGATAATTTTTAGGGCTTGGTTAATTAATGTTGGGGCTTAGGGTTTCAAAGTTAAAAAGGCCCAGGGCTTAGGCTTGCCCAAAAAATTTTTCAACCCCTGGTTAATGACACATTATGGTTTAACCATAATTATGCATAAACAGCATCTTTCAAGAAACATGGTCCAGCAATGTTTCACAAAATTCAAAATATATACATTAAGATTACATTATGGAAACTTTATGGTATGTCACATGTTTAAACCTTTGAAGATTAACTTACTTTAGCCAGTGCATCTATTTTTCAGTTAGAGCTTAGTAAGCAATGTTTAAGTTACCTTATTATAAACATTGAACCACTCTGGATGGTGATCCATTTTTTCAGCCAATAATGCTACCCTTGTCATGAATCCAAAAGCCTACAATTTAATTAAAAAATTTAAAAAATTACTTTATAGTATAACTATTACTATACAGAAAATTGACAGCATGTTCAGAATACCTTTGGGGGGGGGGGGGGGGGAGATCTTTAAAACCAAAAGGATCCCGAGTCAATTTTACTGGGGTTCAGAATACTATATGAAACTAGTACAGCCTGCTGAATTATTTTCACATGATCTATATGTCCCTGATTAGATAAAGGCTGTCCGACCAAGAGCATTAATTTGTCTGTGTAGGACGTAAAAAAACTCCCCCAATCAATCAATCAATCAATAAAGGAAATATGAAGTGTGAATCAATGTTTGAACTTCAGTTCTCCCCTCCATTGTTTTTTAAATTAGGCGTAGATCTAATTAGTTTGTCACTATACTCAAGTGTTTGTAATTTAATTTAAATAAGGTGTAGATCTAATTAGCTTGTCACTATATTCAAGTGTATATAATATAAGTGCTGCCCCATTCAGCCTGTATATTATTAATAGCCAAAAACACTGAGGAAAATCTGTTGACAAACTATTGATGCAGAATTCACAGAATTAAGTTATAAAACATTTTTTCAGTCATAAAGAAAGTTAAACAGCTTTAATTGAAACAAACCTGGTTAAAATCTTTAAACAAAAATTCTTTATAAATTGCATCTCTTCCTTCAACCATAGTCCATCCTGCATCAGTAAGGGGAGCTAAATCAGTATCCCTTTCCTCGGACGTTAACCTGGCTCTCTTGGCACCTGAAGCCTGCAACAACATTGAAACAGTTTTAAATTGAGAACATACTGACTATTTGGAATTATATGACAGTGTAGAAAGTTATAGATTAGATTCTGCATGTGCAGGGATTTAGCTAGCCTAGGATTTGGTAACCATATGTTCTTTCTCATGGTGTGTACCCAAAGTCATGGGGTATTAGCTACATTACTCCTTTACATAAATCTGGATCTAAACTAGACCCATCAAATTATAGAGGAATTTCAGTTGGAGATAATATAGGAAAAGTTTTCAATAAAATCTTAAATAATAGACTAACAAAATTTTTAAAAGATAGAAATATTATTAAAAAAGAACAAATTGGATTTGTTGAAGGATTTCGAACCAGTGACCATATGTTTGTTTTACAAACATTGATACAAAAATATGTTAAAGAGAAAAATAAGCCACTATATGCCTGTTTTGTTGATTTTAAAAAGGCATTTGACTCTGTGCCTCACCCTCATCTTTTGTATAAACTAAAATCATTAGGAGTGGGATCAAATTTCTACAACATCCTTAAAAGTATGTATGAAAAATCTCAGGCATGTGTTAAGGTAGAATCAGTAAGATCAGATTTCTTTAACTGTGGAATAGGTGTACGACAAGGAGATAACCTAAGTCCTACCTTATTCAACATTTATATGAATGACCTTACAGAATATTTTAATAATTCTTGTGACCCAGTATTTTTAAATTCAAATAAATTAAATGCATTGATGTATGCAGATGATGTAGTACTACTATCAACAACAGAAAAGGGTTTACAAAAGTGTGTCGACTCTTTACAATTATTCTCCCAAGATTGGAAAATGAACATCAATATAAGAAAAACTAAAGTAATGATATTCAACAAATCAGGCCGTAAGAGCAATGTACAAATAAGATATAATGAAGAATTACTAGAAAATGTCCAAGAATACAAGTATTTAGGCATTGTTTTCTCGTCCTCTGGTTCATTTACCACTGCGAAAAAGGAACTTTATAAAAAAGGTTTCAAAGCACTTTTTAAACTAAGAAAAAATTTTTCAAACATTACTCCAAATCCTAAAGTTATGCTCCACATTTTTAACCACACGATTAAGCCTATAGCTCTCTATGGCTCAGAAGTCTGGGGCACCTTTTCCTCATTAAAATTTCAAAATAATGCAGAAAAATATATAAAAAAGGAGATAGATTCAAATATCCTAGAAAAATTGCATACTCAATTTTGTAAATTTATTCTTGGTGTGAGAACCAGGTCCTCTAACAATGCTTGTAGAGGAGAACTAGGAAGTATGCCTATTCTATTCTCTATATTAATAAATTTAATTAAATATTGGTGTCATATAGTTAAACTAGAAAATGCTCCTACCACCTTACTAAATGAAGCATTTAAACTTAGCGAAGAAATGTCAAATAATAACAAAGAATCTTGGGTAGGAAGTATAAAAGAAATATTTAAATTCCTAAAATTAGATTATATTTTTAACAATCATTCACATTTCAAAGCTAATTATATTATCAAAAGAACTAAAAATGCTATTACAGACAAATTTATTTCTATTTGGAAAGAGAACATGTACAATGATGAAAGAACATCAAAAGGAGGAAATAAACTTAGAACCTATAGACTTTTTAAATCTAAATTTGAAATTGAAAAATATCTTTTTATAGGAAATAAATCAAAACGTCAATTATTAACAAAATTAAGAATAAGTGATCATGACCTTAACATTGAAAAAGGTAGACATATAGGATTAGAAGTTAAGGACCGTGTATGTAAAGTTTGTAATTCAAATCTTGTAGAAGATGAATTACACTTTTTTACCCAATGTAACAATTATGACAATGAACGTACAGACTTTTTTGTTTACATATCCGAAAAATATAAGAATTTTGAAAGTCTTTCAAACAAAAATAAATTTATTTGGCTCATGTCAGCAGAAGATGAAGATTTAATAAAACTATTGTTTAAAATAACATCAACTTTTAATACTATAAGAAAACAAATATTAAATATTTAACCATTGATCATTATAATTTATCATTATTATTATTATTATTATTACTATTATAGGATCGGTGTGTTTCCTCTAGAAATATGTCATGGGTCTAAGAGAAATTGCTGTTTCTTTCTCTTCTTTCCCCCTTTAGTTTTAATACCCAATTTAATTTACACAACTGCTTTTATCATTATTTGCATTACTGTTATGATTATTATTTTTATTATAATTTTACCAATCATACAAATGTTTAAAGTTTTACTTATTTCCCTTAACCTTATTGTATTGTACATATTTATATTTTATATTTTTTATTTTTTCTCTAATGATGATTATATGCTCAATATTGGGCGCAGTGATTTGCTAATAAAATATCTTGTATCTTGTATGTCACTCTGTTTTTAAAATCTAATGTGGGCATATTATTTTTTTTTACATATGAATGTATGCAAGATTATTATAAATTATATGAATATTTATTATGAATTAATTAATAACAATGAATATTTATTACGACTGTACATAATTTTAGTCATAACTTGTGCTAGAGGATTTGACAATGACTTAAATTTGCTTGCACTGGAGTACAAAATTACATACTTCTCAGTTCTGTTATTTTGTAAGATCACTAATCCATCAATAAAGCTATATAACGTGTTCTTGCAATCATTAACACAATATCAATGGATGAAATATCTGACCACTTGCAATTAACGACAATGTTAAATCCTGTAAGTTTAGTACGAGTTTTTTCATTTTCACTATATAGTTCACTTACTGTGGAATGCGCTGACAATGGTACAAGACAATTTTTTATTTTGATTTCAATGATTAAACTGTGTTCCGAGCAAGTTATATGCCACACTTAAGTTATTTAAAAGCATGAAGGAACATTTTTCGTGCATGTTAAATGATACAGGAATTTAATTATCGTATAAAAATATATTAAGTACCATTTTTGCAAATGATCGATGAATCAAAAGGATTTGTTTCGGAAGAGAAATCTGGTTTAGAATTTTTAACATCAGATCGGGGATCAATATATCACCTCCACGTTGAAGATCTTATACTCTCAGTATTTCAGAGTTACCTCGCGTTAGTGAGAGAATCAATTGTTTTGAATTTGGACCTAGCTGAAAGCCCCACAAAGTCTTAAATAAAACGTTGTTCAATAGACGATTCTCGGACTAACATTATATGACTATGCAATCGTTTATATATTATCGTAATTCTTTATTTACTCATGGGTGCGTTCGACTTACATCGTACACTTTTGATGGTCCAAATCTTTCTTGAGCATACTCCCGACCTTAAAGTAATGTGTTTATATTTTTTTGACTGCGATATGTATTAAGTTATGGTATTTTATGATACAATAATACAAAAACAAACAAACAAAACAACAACAAAAATAAAAAACAAAAACATAAACAAAAATATAACAAAATAAAATATCAAAACTATACAAACCGAAGCACTTGTTTTGCTGCTATTGTTACTTAGATGATTGCATATCGTTGAACAAATCAGAGAATGCCACAAATGTTTCCATTGAATATCGATATCTTTATGCCATGCTTCGTGTAACAAGTTGGTTACCGGTTGCGGATCTAGGATTTCTTATAAGGGGGAACTCCGTAAGGGGTCTGGGGGTTCAGCCCCCCACCCCCAAGCTAAACGTATTGGACCATGGGCTTGGTGTGTCTGTGTATCTGCCATATATTCTGCTTCGTAAGGGGCCCAGGCCCCGTCACCCATTATGGATCCGCCACTGCTTATAAAACAGGGAATTCTGGGTGCGTATGACTCCAAAATAATCTGGAAAATCGTTAGAAGGCAGAGACTCGGACTAAAGCCCCGTTTACACGATCAAAGTTTTCAATAAAAAAATTGTCAAAGTTTTTGATGAAAAACGTTGGAAAAGAAAATTTGTAAAAGTTTCCTGTTTCACGATTAAAATTTTTGATGGTTTTCTACTATTAATAGAAATAAATAACTGTGTGAATCTTTATAATCACCATGGTTATTGAGTTTGAGGAGTATATGGCAGTTTATAAGTGCATTTTATGTGCAGTAATTTTGCGACGTAAGATGCGTGAAAATAGAATTATATCAAATAGAATATGGTGTAGGTCCTGGTTGCAAAAACGAAGAACTAGAAGCTAATAATCTTTAATTCATTAACAACATATGTCAAACTCGTCTTCTAGAACTGCAGATGAATGTGTTTGGGGTCTTTTTAAAAAATTCCAAGACGTACTAATTATTCTGACGAGTTCCAGAACCTGTCTCTGATTGATCAATTCCCATCAAAGTTCATCAAAGTTGTTAGAAAAATAGGATTAGGTTCTATTCTGTAAAAGTCCATTATAGTGCTTTTTTTAACAAAGTTTTTGATGCATGTTAACATGGTCAAAAAATCTTTGTCAAAGAAAAGTTTTTGATGGAAAACTTTGATCGTGTAAACGGGGCTTAAGTCGTGTTAGATCTTATGTAGATTTAATAGTCGCCTATAAGAATTGGATTATCGTTTATGTATCTGTCTCACAGGCTTGTAGGATATTCATTGGTAACAGCGGTCTGTCTTCAAGACCTCCCACCAATTTAGACCATTTTTCCAATTTTCGACCATAAATTACACGACATGTGTTACTAATTAAGCATAATATGCTTCTCCTCGCGGAACATGTAATACCCCCTTTGGTTAAAGCAGTTCGTGTTGATAATTGAATTGACCACAATAGGAAGAGTACACTCGAATTAAAATCCAATCTGTCACAGCTATTTCATTATCAATAATGTAGATTTTGCATTATAGCTATAAAGCAGATATATGTTAAAGTTTCAGCTTGCAGCCAAAATATAATAAAGTTTACTAATTACTCACCATCGTTTACTCTGGTGCTGTGCTATAAATAAAAGGACATGCAGTTACACTTCTCTGACACCTAATGTAAAACCTATTAATTAAATCCATATAAATGTTGGATTTTTTATTTCATAATATTAAAGATTTTATAAAAGAATAACGCTGTTTTTAAGATTATAATCTGTAATACATGTATATTCTAAAGTCTCAATTCGATAGAATATCTGTCTGTCCTCCTTATGTCAGTGCCTATCAAACAAGATACGTTGTTATCATTTTATTGCAAAAAAAATTAACGACAGAGAAAATATATTTATAAGTTCAGTTTAAGTGTTAAGGGTCCAAGTCTCATAACTTTAAATCAAATTTATAATTTAGTTTGATAATTGGGTGAAATTTGCATTTTCGCATTTTTTATCACCAGCTATATTAACCCAGATGTTAAATTTATCTTCAATATCTCGAGACTAGTAATATATTTTGTCTTCACTCTTTCACAGTTTAGAAAGATAAACATTATTTTATTTGGGAATTAAATATGTATAATGTGTCTCGCCAGTTTTTTTTCTTTTGTCACAGTTGTGTATAGCCATTTTGATATTTTCCTCTATCAAGCCTTAGGTACTAGTTGTGTTCCAATGAAAGGTTCATATACCTTCCATACATAGTTTTTGTTCTTCTTTACACATTAGATAACTTATATTTATTTATTTATTTATTAGCACATTTATACCCCCAAGAGGTTGATGGCAATACAATTACACAATTATTCACAAACAATATGCAGATATACAATTTTACAAGACATTATTAACTAAAATACAATCCTAATCATGCAGTAACAGAGTCCACCTTCCTCAGTACTAACGACTTTTTTTTATAAATGGTGCAACATACTGCAAATGACTGGAAGAAAAATTAATTTTAGATATATTTCAAATTCATTTTTTATTCAAATATCTATAAATAATTCTTTTTTATTTCGCTGTATTTAGGTCAATATAACAATTTGACCTTGATTAGTGAGGTGTTTGTCTCTAAACAACGGAGTAAAAAATTTTTTAGAACCATTTCGTATTGCTTCATAGGGAGTTTATCCGGGTACTTTGGCTTCTAAACTCAGTACAAACTAGACGCCATGATTGCCGATGTCTTTCAATAAAAAGTAAAAACACTATAACATCGAAATACGACTCTGAAATAAATTTAATGGTTATGTAAGCTTTAGTATCAATGAAGGCAATACAATATATACAAGGTCATTGAACTATTGATCTTGATAATAAAGCATCAATCAAGTCATAAAAGTCTTCTCAAAACTGGACATCAAATTTAAATTAATGTTTCTCGGATTAAACTTGTATACTTGAACACGCGGAAAATTTTCGTCTTAATTGTTATCTGGGATGAAATGAAAATAAGCACTTTTCTGAAGCATTCTTTTAATGTGCATCTGTCCACTAGCCTTTGTCCACCTATTTGTTCTTACAATGGACTGGAGAGAAAGCGGGAACGCCTCTTCCTGTGGGTTTTCAGGTCGTGTCAAAATATGGCAGAATTAAAAAAAAGTAATCCAATTTTTCTGTTAAAATGAGAGTATAACAATCTGTTTTAAGCTTTATGGTTCTATTTCTTTTAAATCTTCGTGGAGGGTTATACTTTTATTCAAGTAAACCTAATGATTGTTATTTATTTGCAAAAGAAATTTTAGGTGCAAAAATGTTCTTGGTAAAAAATTATGACGTGTGACCGTTCTGAATCCTGGTTACAACTTCACATGGTCATTCGGGTAGAACAGTAGTAAATGTTTTTGATATAGTCGAAAACACTTACAAACATTTCTTTGATTTCATACCTTTCTAACATTCCTCAGCATTTAACTGGACTAGGAAATAAATAAACTTTCATTCACCATTAAAAGAATATATGCCATATATATCCTTGACCAATTCTTTTTTTTTCGCTAGCTATAACATTTTGAGACGCTCCAACTTTTACAAGAAATTTCTAATGCAGTGAATTTAAAAATACTACACTTGTTAAAAAAAATTACCAAAATTTTATCTTGCAAGATCTGAGAAAAATTTACCACTTTTTAAAACTTAATTTATGCAGGAGCTTACAGACAAAAAATTGTACACATCTAACCACTATTGACCAAATAAGAACACAATGTGGTATTCAGTTCTTTATTATATAGATAGAGATGAAATATCGATTTTTCCGAGTGACAGAAATCACGGTAAATCACATGTGAAAATTATCGTTTATTTTCCTCTCGGGTTTTTTCCCGCCAAATATTGCAGCTGGTTTTGTACTATACAGATATTCATCCGTCGTTCATAAAATTTAGGATTAAGCATTAAATTTTACGAAAACAATTTTGATCTATATAATAAATAGGATAATCAATTGGCATCGTGAATATCCAAAATATGATCACTCGTGCCGCATAAAGCATCAGATTAAACTCATGCGCGGAACAAGTTCCGCGCACTCGTTTAATCAAATGCGTTATGCGGCACTCGTGATCATATTTGGATATTCACTCCGCCCAATTAATTATCCTATAAGTACTTAATGGGTACACAATCTGGTAACCTGTAACTGGTACACATTTATTACTGTTATACCTTCAATAGAATAACATGGTCTCTAATCAACAAAAATCACGGTGTAAGCCCTAACACCCGGAAGAAACCGTGGCGACTTGGTGAACAAATGGTTAGGGTAGTTAGCCAGTTACTAATAATCAGCGGAGTGTCAATGTTCGAGCCTGCCTTCGGACAGGTGTACAGGACTCCGCCTTGCCAGTTTTTCAGCCGAAAGTCAAGGTATTTTACTGCGGGTTACTTCCTCTCCCAATAAAGAAGACAAAAAATTTGCTGAAAAAAGGAAAACCCAGTACTGAGCAGTATGAAACGGGAACTTTAACTAGAATCCCAATGTCCTTCAAAAATTGCATTTACAAATGGAGTAGGGATGCGTGGTTTTATATCTTTTCAATCCAGCAGACCGTTATTTTGGCTGTTATACATCCTTTTGTCGGCTTTGTTCGACTTTATAGATACAACATCAAATATTGTTATTTTTGTAATGAAAGTAACATACATAATGATAAACAAACACATACACAACGAGTGCTTTGCCATTATTTGAAAATACGCATTCAAATAAAAATGTTGGGTTCCTGATGTGGATGTGTAGTTCAAAAATTAAGTGTGTCCTATGCTTCAAGAAAATCTTTTTCCCTTTTGATTAAGACAACTTGTAAATTCAAATAACAATTTAAACAAATTCATTACAAAATTATCAATCAAACGTAATGACGAGTAGCCCCCTTTGAGTTTCTTTTATTATGTTCGTATCATGTTATTTACTTTAAAGACTAACGACTCCATTACCTGTCTTCCTCTGAAAACATCCCAAGTCAAAGGAAACAAAGGACAATTATGATGGAAAAACCAATATAACCAAACAGAATACTGATTTAATCCATCTGTCGTGGTTAAGGGGCGTTTGTCAGAGGCTAAAGTCAAAGAAACTAGTTTTTTGTCAAAGTACATCCTTTTTGAACACAATATATCATTTATCAAAGTCAAATATCTGATTAAAACTTCAAATAATTCGGGATCCAGTAGAGCATAGAGGTAAATTATCACCTATGACGGTACGGGTTTAAATGCAATTATCACCTTAATTACTTTTCTTTGTGGTTTAGTTTTGAAGGAGGCAATTACTATCAACTGGAAAATTTCACTTTTGTTACACTTTGATGGATTGCTGTGGGTAATCTTACAGATACAATTAAAGACCGCGACAATGCAGCTACGCGTGCTACAACGGTCAAAGTAACTCTTGGAACACAATTTCTCATTGGGTGTTCTAATAAATCTGAGATCAATCGAATAGTAAATCACGTGAACAAATGTCGTCTGTTCAGTAACAGTTGTTTCACTGTTACCTGCTGTTGTGTTTTGACTGTTCATTGAAAGTGCAGACGGCTGTGATTACAACCCTCAATGAACTTTCTTGCGGCACAATTTTTGATGCTTTTGTTCTGTTGCGATGGTATTTAGATAATCTTTTGAAATTTACTCGCAGGAAAATTTGATAATTAAAATTTTACCGTTTAAGCGCCCATCAAACACAGATTGTAACAGTTTGTTAAATTTATAGCCTGCAAAACTGCTTACCACAGACGATTCTGTTTTTTCTCTTAATTGTGACGACGTTTACTACTACGAGATCGAGTGCCATGATGTCTTGCACATTGATTCTGTACCGAGTATAAATGAAATATAGCTAATTGGGGTTAAACACCAATCCACTAATTAATGGTGTATCTAGAACGAATAATCGTACCCTCGCTTTTTTTTTTTTTTTTTTTTTTGGCGAGGATACGAATTTAGTCCTATTACTCGTAATGTAGCAGAGCGGGAGTGAATCACTCCCGGCACTTCGATGTCCAAAAGAAGTTGCATATACAATCAGACGTGGTCGATCTTGATATCTTTCGACAGTTTCACCAATTTTTCATCGGTTTCGTGTTTAAAATCGATCATTATTGATACTTAATGATAGTTATTGCCGTTTTTAATAACCCGCCGTGCTTTGTGTATTAAATTGACATTCGTGTCTCTTTTTTAATTAGGTTTAGTACATGAAAAAAATTGAGAAACCCGAAAATTAATGGCCAGTTGCATCTTGGGTAATACATATGTAAATTACTGGATTCATACTACGGAATGGTTGTTATAGTATGCAAATTAGCACGTTTAAAAGAAAAATAAGGTCCCATATACGGAAAAATGATCAACATAGCATTTTCCACGTGCATCTTCCAAGACGAAAAGAGCAATTTCTTCAATAAAGATCGTTTCCCGTTAGTTTTTGCAATGTTTAAAGCTTTAATAACGTAAAGAAGATGAATATTATGGTTGAGTTTTGTATAATTAGACCGAAGTTAGAATTGTTTATTTGCTACATTACGAGCAATAGGACTGAATTCTGCCGTTTATCCGACAAATCACAAAACTAACTTCGGATTATAACGGCAGTAAAATTCGTCCTATGATGTATCGTGATCGATAGTTATTCCATGTAACATTCCGAACACCTTAGATATTCCACGTTACATTCCGAACACCTTAGTTATTCCACGTAACATTCCGGACACATTTGATCCATATTATAGATTAATAATGCACAATCGGGTACTATAAGACTTTATGATAACATAAAATATAGACCAATCTGACACTGGAGGGCATATAAATCAAAAGGAAGCCTAAGAATAACACAACTCTTTATGTACTTATCCTATTTTTTATTGTTGAATTGTCTGCTTAAGTATGTCGGCCATATAAATATTTCAGTTTGTTCTGGAGACTTCCGCCGAACCAATCTGGTTTTTTTTTCAGCTCGTGTCATTCAAGGCTATAGTTTTCTCCTATTGTAAGAAAATTGGATCAAGTAAAAGATGTAATTTTAGTTAATTTAAGTTATATTGCCGATACATTAGACATCTTCAACGCAAATATAATCGGGAACACACTATTCAATTATTTAATTAATGAAAAATTAAATAAATTAACTCAAGAAATTATTTCATGGAAATTCATGCACACTTCAGTCCTCTGGAAAAAATTACATTGTAGATATAATTCTAAGCAATCAACGAACTTGAAAATCTATGTCATTAGAACTTGAAAACTGAGACAAGTTAACTATTTATTGATCTATAGTTTTTGTGATGTAGGGAGACCAGTATAGTTTGTTTGTGTTTTCAAGCCACTTTCAGCCATTTTTCAGTAAGATCATGACGTCCAGTTTTGACTGAGAACAGACGGAATACCAGGTGAAAAAACCCGACCTTCGGCAATCCTTGTAAATTAAGGATGGAGTCATGCACACCCTGTCCGTAGTAAGGCTAGCAATGAAAACATCAATGTTGACATGAAAGTGACCAATTGTAGATGACTACCCTAACCGATCGGCTACCGGTCTACCGAGACAAGGGCCAGTAAAGTAATTCCTTTGTTTATTTTTGACGAATTTTGTCTTTTCGAAGTTTTTTTTTTGTTGTATTATTATTAATTATATATTTCAATGACGCAAATGGTTTTACATTTGTCGACATTTTTTTTTATTTGAATGGAATGCAACTTTCTGAAATTTTTCAGCTATATCATGGCGTCTATTTCATATTGGTGGAGGAAGCCGAAGTACCCGGAGAAAACCCCTGAACTTCGTAGGAAAACTGGCACTCATTGTCAATTAAGATTGGAGTCTAGCGCACCCATGCACCCAGTGAGACTAAAACCTGCATCCTCAGTGTTGTCAGACCACGTGATCAGTAGTAGACGAACGTCCTTAGTCACTAGACACCGAAGAGTACATTATTCTACGATAAATATACGAATTTTATAGTATTTGGCTATTTTGCGAAATTCTGTTATCTTAGAGGTTCTACCATGACACTAGGTGACGTCCGTAGCAGACGACTGTTCATTTCACTAAAACATGACCATTACCCATTATTCAAAATGAAACCAGGGGAAAACCTCTTAAGATTTTTGCCCTTTAAGTACAATTAGAGCTACCGCACTCAATCTCAATTTAATATCACATTACATACATATTGGTAAAATTATTAAATATCTATCGAAATGTTTGCAGGTGGCAAATTACTTGATGAAGTTGTTTCCATTCTCATACAAGATCACACATGCGTATCTATTGTAAAAATTGAAGACACTAAATTTTTATATAAAAATGTAGCGATAAATAGCTACCCAGATAGTTATGATAGAAAAACCCGTGTCCGCCATTAAGCAATTTATAAACGAAATGTTTAAATCAAAACTCCCCGTAATTTTACTGTTGGTCGGTCATTCATTTTGTCCTTTTCATCTTCGTCAAAGCTTTTAAACCTGACACTTCATAAAAGTCAACTGACAAATGCATCAGTACAATATTACACGTCATTGAACATGGTAGAATCCAGGCGTAAAATATTTAAGTTTTATTGTTCCGCAGTAACAGGCTTTGTTATGATAGCTTTCGGATGCATTTTTGACAAAAACCCATTTCCTTTAACTTTTTTTACCACAAAACAAGAATTTGCATTATTTTGTATCATTGCCAGACATTAATACGTTTTGTTAAAGAGATGATTCGTAGTTTGAAACCCTGACTAATTGTATGGCAGTCAAATATAGCTTTTTATGATGAATACTGAGAAATGTTTGTTTGTTTGTTTGTTTGAATGTTGTTTAACGCCACTTTCAGCAATTTTGCAGCTATATCATGGCGTTCAGTTTTTTATTGGGGAGGAAGCCGGAGTACCCGGAGAAAACCCCCGACCTTCGGTAGGAAAACTGGCAATCCTTGTCAATTAAGATTGGAGTCGAACGCACCCTGTTCTCAGTGAGGCTCGAACCCGCAATCTCAGTGTTGACAGACCACGTGATCAATAGTAGACGAACTACCTTAACCACTCGGCCACCGAAAATAAATCAACTGTTTTTCAACCATTAGCTGTTATCTGTTTCTTAAAACTTGACATTTTTGTTAACTGTTATAATGAAAATAAAAAAAACCCTGTTTGCTGTTAATAGTCAGAACATGTTAACTGTTTTACAGATTTTGCTCTATTTTTCTCTCTAAAATTGCGCAATTCTGCTGTTATTTGCATGTTTTTTTTCGATTTTTGAATCCACTGTTTTCTGTTTTCTCATGCAAATTGCTGTTATCTGTGATAATCTTTTTTAAAATTTACTGTCATCTGATTTGGGAAAAATTAAAAAATTGTTAACCTGTTAATGGACCCCCTCTTGCCCCCCTTCCCTTGTGAAAACCCTTATTAATAACATTAATATTAACAACATGTGACTTGAATAATATTTTCTCAGTAAGCTTTGGCATCATTGGAATTTTTAAGAGATACAATTTTTGTTGTATGGATCTTGCACATTGAAATTTTGGGTAAATTATCAGTGTTATAATTTTGCATTTTTACAATCACTGTATTAGAAATTGAAAGAAAAAACTGCGGAATATACAATTTGTAAAAGATTTGGGAGGCATATTTTTTTTTGTAAAGTTGGATGCAAGTTTATAGATATCCGCTACCTAAGGTCAGAAGTTTCTGCGGGCTTCCTCCCCCAATAAAAACTGGATATGATCTAAAAATATGCAGAAAGAGGCGTTAAACAACATTCAAACAAACAAAATAGAAATATCCATCTGAGGTAAAGGCTGACCAATGTAAGAAAGCTATGCTAAATCTCAGAAATGTAGGGGGAAAGAATTAGAACCGATCACGAGAAACTTCCGCGTAATTATTAAAAAGGCAAGAAATTTACGAGTCCTTTTTTACAGCAGTCAGCGGCAGTACAATGTGCTCATTTTTTTTCTTACAGCAGTCTTAGCACATGTGCACCTAACTTAAACAAATTTATTAATTTACTTCCAACCAAAGAAATTCTGCCAAATATTTGCAACTTAAAGCGCGTTATTAGCGACGCGAACACGAGGTTCTAATTGGGCGAATATGAGACTAATTTCCTAATATATGAAGTGCATATGTATGTGTATTTCTTTATGTATTTGCTATACTCAATATGGTTTTACATGCAATAAAGATAATCTATATTTATTTTACTCTTCCTTAAATCAAAACTTGATTTTTTAAAAATTTATATTATTCGACCTTAGAGGGGCGAACAACTAGACCTTTATAAATCATATACTTACTAAATCTCTTTTCACCTCTCATCGGTGCAAAAGTTATGACAATAAAACTACATTTTAAAATTAAATTTGAGAATGTAAACATATTTGGAGCATGAAAGTTAACAAGTTACACTCCAGCAGATTGGAAAAAAGGTTTCAGTTACACTGAAACGCCGAAAAATAACAAATACGTGACTGTTAAAACTTAATTTTACAACAACTTAATACTAAATTTAGCAAATTGTCTTTTTTTATTTGGTGTAATGCGTTCCAGACAGAAAGTCTCTTTGAAGATGCGAACTTTAACCCGAGGTACTGCAAGAGACGGGAGAAAAATCCCACGTCTGCTCTTGTCGGGTCAACTATATAAACGTTTTCGCTCGAATTAAAGTTCACACCTAAAATTATTCCGAATCATTTAATTTCCTTTATTCGCTCCATAAATTACTGAAACTTGAACGGTTTCTAATAATCTGATAATGTTATGGTTTATTTGAAAAAGGTCACGGAGACCGACGAGATGACCGTATAATTCTGTTTTTTTATCAAAACTTATAGTGACGAGCAGTGGCAATCCTCACATTCAAATATACTTCACTTGTGTGCGTTTTAACCAACGAATTGTAGAAGATTTGATAGAACGATGCGTAATTTTAAAAATTCAGTTTTTCATCACTTCTTTTTTTCGTACAATCATTGAAGGGGACAAGATTTTTTCTTTTAGTGTGTTTTGGGCATGTAACTGTTTTTTTAATGAAGCAACTGTTAACTGGTTTTGAACCATTAACTGTTATCTGTTTTCTTAGAAATTGACATTATTGTGAACTGTTATAATGAAAATAAAAACCCGTTTGCTGTTAATAATCAGAACGCTGTACTGTTTTACAGATTTTGTTCTCTGTTATCTGTTTAATTCATTTATTCTTCATTTTTAAATGTAATCGAGTCTTCCTATGAAGGAAGGTATATACATATGATCATATACTAGTTAAAACCGATTAATCATGTTAATGTATGAATTTGTTTCGCCATATCGCCTTTCGATAAGATTCTAATGTTATATGTTTTTTTCGAGTTTTGAATTCGCTGTTTTCTGTTTTCTCGTTTAAGTTGCTGTTATCTGGTATCATCATTTTAAATTTACTGTTATCTATTTTGGGAAAAATAAAAAATTGTTTACATGTTAATGGACTCGCTCTAGGCCCCCCCCCCCTCCCCCGCAACAGTACTGTCAACTTGTGTAGTTCACTATTGGGCAGTAAATAAGACGACGACTGCTATTTGTAATGTCAACTGGTAAAATTAACATTTATGATATGCTATTCTTATATAAGTGATATGCACTTAAAGCGAATATAGACTAAATCATATGAATTTCTTTTTTTTGACATTTAATATGCTGAACTCTAAGTACACATGAAATAATATTCAACAGGAAAAACTGTAAGCGGAAATGTCAACAAAAACAAACACAAAAAACCAGACAAAATAAAACAGCTGCACTCAAACAGTTCAAAAGCTCAAACGCAACAGGTGTGCTTACACATTAAATATCTCGAATTTATTTATTCCATGATGCGAATAAACACGCAAGTATTACATAACAATGTTAATTAAAAGAAACTTATGCAGGGTAAAAGAAAAATGCATCTCAAGACATATTATACAATGTATAAGTATTTCCGCAGGTATGCCCACGACACTGGATAAACGATCCACTCAGCCGCTCATAATTCATTCTTTAAAGATTTTCTCAGGTCTTTTAAGTCATATAATCGATTTCACTTCACTTTATGCATCTATTTGAAATACTAAAAGTTAAAACGTTCATGAGACATCGATAGATTATCAATACGAGAGACATTTCCAAAGAGAGTCAGATAGTACATTTGTCAGCATCCCTTAAGGTCACAATTTTAATCGGTTTTCGATAAATTTGCTATTGTTTACAGTCTTGTTTTCGTTAATGATTATTCATAAAAGCATAACAGCAGATTTTATCGTCTTTTAAGCTGCAATCTACTTTGAACTGCATGTCTTCATCTTGTTCTTCAAATACTTGAAAATAAAGTACCGGATGATAATTATGTTGATAGAACAAAGCAGGGTTTTAGTGTCGGAAGAAATGACAACCTGATTTCGTCATCACGTTCTACCTTGATTGCACGACAGCTGGAATAATCTTTATCTTAGTATTTACGCTGCAATAAAGTTATAAACGAAAAAAAGGGTTATCGTTATTAGTGAGATTTTTTTCAGGGGTGAGGTGGACTGGGTGGTGGTTGTCAAAGAAGCCCCTGGAATATAAATAATTTTAAAAAGGCGAAGTTATTTTAGGATGTTTCTCGGACTTTTGAATGCGTCTTGTCTGTTTTCGTAAATGCAATTTATACAAATCTTTGCCAGTGAAAAAGTCACAAATTAGCCGAAAAAAGGTTCGACAAATTTGATGTCTGCATCCTATAATATTGAAGTTTAAACAATATATCTGGCTAAAACTATTTCGCTACTCAGTAACATGCAAAAAACATTTATGGGTAAAAGAAAGGTGGTTCCTAAGGCCATGTATACCACGGTGTAACTGATTTTTATTTTCATCTTACACAAATTTAACAGCTGAAGTTTGTTCAGGGAGGGCTATGTTATAGATATTATACAGTTTATGTCAAGCCCTTAACTGTTTAATATGTAAATCTTTGTTTGGTTTTAATACTGCAAATATGTTCGCAATACATTTTTAAACTGTATTTTGAATATTAAATAGATAATTAAAGTGATTGATCACTTTGAAAATATTAGCTGGAAAACTGCATGAGGCAAAATAATCTGAAGATGAATGTGTTCATCTTATACTCTATAAGACAACCTTTCGACTCCTATGTTTACCCCCCATTGAATAGATTCAGATTATTCTTACAACAACAAAGACCCGCATTGTTTTGCAAAATAGGTAATTGCGTCCGTTTTAACCCATTTAAGCGTCTTGAGTAACAGTGGGACATAGAAAATATTCGATTTTGTTCATAAACCGCAATAATTAATTTATTTCTTTAAGGAAATAGATAGTGTTAAGTATACCTTCTTTTTGTAATACGACAAAAAGATCTTTAAATATACATAAGTTCAACTCGTTCTTTTTAAGTACATAGTTGAAGCCCCATACTGGGAGAAATATTGCAAGTTGATGGGGGCAAAAATCAAACCGCAAATTGAGCGTCTCACCTCGTCTCCGAAGTGCATTATATATTTTATGAAAACATCAAGGTTAAGAGTTTTCATAATGTTTACGTGTAGATTAAATAATTGAAACACATTTCGTATTATTCGCATACGGAAGATGGCGGTACATTTATATTGCCGTAGTTGTCTCAACCTTGGCATAAATTGAAATTCGATCGCGACACCTGTACTTTTAATATGGTCATAATGAAATTAAGTACAATTTAATTTATTTTAAAAATGAAATCAGAAAACAAAAATATGTTCAAAAAGTGTGCTATTTTAGAAGTGGCTTGAAAATTTCAGTTGTTGTTATTCGATTTAAAGTCCGGATGCAGTTTATGGCCATAAATAAAATGAGATCGTTTGAATTTTTATGTCCCGCCATCGAAATTAGGGGACCTAAATCTTTTGGGTTTGGTCGTCCTTCCGTTTATTCGTTCGATCGTCTGATCTCGGGTTTATCTTTGCGTTGAAGCTTTTTATGAAGATAACTTCACATCTTCGTAAAACTTGGTGCAACGTTACAACGTGATAAGTTCCTTTCATGATCGAGGGGGACTTTAACAATATGTGCCAAGCGGGATAAGACGAGAACAGGTTCTTGTTATTCTAATCTTAAGCCAATTAACAACTTTAGATGTCACAGCATCTGAACATGTACGACCTAGGGCATTGGGTTGTCAGTGTAGAACCGTTAAAAACCCAAGTCAAGACGCCAATCCCTGGCGACATAAAACTTATACCTTAGAATTTTTGCTTTCGTTCAATCAAAGCTTAAGATTTTCCATGTTGGTATAGTATATAAAAATGTTCTCATACTTCAGAATATTTTTATTTTTATCACGGCGCTAACGCCAGGTTCAGTCCTCGACCGATCCCCTACATTACACTCGGACAATCTATGGGATAATTCATTTAATTATTGCCTAATTATCAATATTTTACAAACATCACAATTTCGATTTTATATCTAATGTTTGCCCACCTACTTTTCCTACAATTGCTGTTCAAACAAGATAACTTTCGCTGGAGAAAACTGCATTGTCACTATTTCAAATAAAATGCAAACAAGGTATAACATCCAGCCGGAGAACACCGTGTCACCTCGTGTTAGGTACACATTTTAATCCACTTATTTTTGGCAATCCTGTTCACAAATACAACTTATCTTGGTTTGTTCGTAGTGGCTATGTTTGTTTAGTAACTGGTTTGTCAACAGAGATTTAAATATGTCGTCAATCGAGTCACTAAATAGCATATAATAACACCCAATATCTTTATGATTTTGTTTACATATGGCATTATATTTTAAAATTCAATTCATGAAGACCTTCATTGGCATTTCAGCATCAGAACACAATAAGAGCTATGTACTTTCGCTGTTTGCTCTCTTTCTGGGGGTAAATTATTGTACAAGTTCATCAATGTTTGTGTTTACGACCAAGTTGGTCAGTTACTTATCATGGGAACTGAGAAAACTATGTATTATTATGATCTATTATGTACATTATAACAAATCAAAGTTGTTTGATTTTTTTTTCTTTACATAATTTGTTACAAAAGGGTTGACAAAGTAAATCTTTTTGTAAACAATATAACGATAGTTTGTATGGCAATAAAATTAAATACCACTTAGTGAATTTTCAGTTGCAATTGATGAGAAATATACAGTCTTAATACATATATTATTGAATAGACATACACAAATATAATTTTCTGCGTTTGGGACGGGGGGGGGGGGGGGTTAAAAAATGCCACCAGGTAACTAAAAATCAAATTGTTTGGTAATATTTCAAAGACGAGTAAGCAATTCTAAGGGAAACGTAGTTGTCATGGAAACATTATATTGTGTATGTGTCTTGTTGATTGTGAACATTTTGAGATATGTTCCATGTAACATTCCGTGTTGAACGCAATTTTCAGCAAAAACTGGCGGCCAGTTTTTATTTTGTGAGGAAGCCTGAGTACCCACAGAAACCCTCCGACATACGTTATGAAAACTGGCAATTCAATTAAGATTGGAGCCGGCATTTTTTACAGACCACGTGATCAATAGTAGATGACTAACTACCTTACCCACTCGACCATTTGTAACATTATGTCCCTTGACATACCAATCGGGTGGCAAGCACTACTTACGCCTCTGGATTATCAGAGTTCGCCATGGTATATTCATGTTTCCTTGTTGTGTCGTGCGTGTTGGTCTAAATCTGGATTTGAAATCGCCCATTGAGTTTGTTGGTTTCATTTCTTTTTTTTTCATATCTGTATTGGTTTTATTTAAAACGTTTTGAATAAAAATAATGTTACATGTATATTAAATGATGTAATATAAGCATTCTTTTACAGGAACAGTCAGTCATGTTCTGTTATATTGTGTTACGTAATTTTGCTTTCAATTTAAGCATTTGGTATTAATTTGTTTTTCAACTATGCATGCTATTTTTGTATTCTGGGACCATACCAGGAGGATTCCAACTGCTCGACCCACCAGCAAAGCGCGTCCCCGGTGGCGAATTCTCTATTATGTTTGTTCTTTATTATGTTTTGGCATGCGCAGTGAAGGACGGAAACGCGCAACGTACGAGTACTGTTCCGTCTGTTCTCTGTTCTTCCGTATTTTGTCTTCTTAACGTATTTATGTTTTTCGTTTTATCCTTAAACATGTGGTATTCAATTTACGTTTAGAATGACAATCACGAGAAACCTGGTCTGCAATGGTATTATATCCGTAATAAAAACATTTTAAACTGTTTTTATAATCTTTTAATTTCTGGTTTACTTTTTACGATTTAACAACGCATATAATTGACGTAATATTGTAAACTCGACTAAACGACTTGAACTTTAAAAACAGAAATATAAAAGACATTAAATTTCGATTAACAGAAAAAAAGTTTTGTTGTTTTTTAAATTGTACTTATTTTGTTCAATTCTGGACCGGAAAATGCGAGACAAGGACGCGTGAAACTAGACATATATATCCAACAGTTAATGTGCAATAAGATAACGTATGTAAGTAAATATATATGTTTATAAACAGTACCTTGTCTTTGGCTGGGAAAACTCTTTCGTATATAAAACACATATATGATGTTTGAATTACGTGTTCAATTTAAATTTTCACTTAAAATAGAAGTTTTATCTATGATGGTACAGAAGGCTTTTTATTTGGACTGTAGTTTGTGAATGCTTACTCAGTTTATTTTAAGCTTCATATGTGCCATGTAAACCGGATGTACAGAGAAACTCCTCTACACATGAGCAATCAGACTTGAATTTCTTTGCGTTATCAAATGTTTGCAAAATAGCTCAAAAGAATACAAAAACTTAAAGTGGCAGGAATTCGTATCCACCCCCCTTTCTGTTCGAAAATGATTAAAGGCAAAATATAATTTAATATTGTGTTAAATGATCATTTCTAAGACCAACATCCAACAGCTTTCTGGAGCACAGATCTCTCACCATCCAATCTTTATCCACCCAGCAAATCATTTTGAGTTTCTTAATGAACCAAATTAACGACGCACTGTTACTTAATAATTCTGATGAAATGAGAAAAAGGCAGGAGTATATTTATAAAATGACACAAGGACCCAACCATTTTCTTTTGAGAGAAAAGGGGGGAGGCTGTGATGTCCTATTTGTACATAGGAAAACACAACGAACGAAATGGCTTTATTGAAGTTAGTTTTCAAGTCTTAAAATAGTTTTTTTGAATAATAATAAGAAGAAGGAATGCCCTGTCTGTCATGCTAATCATCATCTAAATTTTTAGCTTTCTTAATCAAGATTGGATTAAAAGTCAAGCTATAGATTCATCAAACAGGAACAGTTGGGTTTCTAAAGAAAACATTTAAAGTTGATTGAAGGATATCTGAAGTATTAATATCGCAGCATGATACAGACAGTCGGGTACTTCAAGGAAAAATAATAAGCCGATATTATACAAAACCTCCTCATAAGTAGTCTGGGACCATACTTGAACATCAAATCTTTAAAGAATTATTAAAACATTTTAAAATTATTCGTGTTATCGTTGACAATTACACTTTGAAGACAAGAATTAATATTACTTAGAAAAAAAAACAATTGAGATTGAATGACGAACGGGCACCCTCATGTTTTTGTTGTTTCCTTTGTCCGGTCTTTGTCCGTCCGTTCTTAACAATAAAACATTCAACCTCCCCCTTATTTTTACGTCGATGAAAAATCAAACTATAGTTATCTTGTTATGTCTTCATTTACCGACAGGTTCAAAAGTCACAAGAGTGCTAAAAATACGTTTTAAACTTTAAATAAGATTTATTAAAGTCAATCAATAAATATGTCCACAGGCAGTCTTTGCATAACTAGCTTTAATTCGGTGTTTAGAAGTTTAAGCATTTTTCAAACCGTTTTTTAAACAAGACTATGGATCAAATAGGTTTTGATCCAATGCGTTATACAAAGTTTCAGCTATATTTCAGCTTTTTGATATAGCTTCTTAATGGAAACCGCTATACGTCACTTTCAAGTTGTGTAGCTATATCGTATCATCTGATTTTCAATGATATTGCTGTAAGAAGCAAACACGTCATCACTTGTATTTGTCATAGACCAATAGACCACTCAGCCACAGATCCACCTGAACCGCTAACACTTAGGAACTTGTATATGTCATATTAGGCTTATAAAACAATCGGCCGTTTACACGAAGTGAGTAACAGTAAAACTCGATCTGTCTCAATATAAATGATGATTCTCTTTGTAGGGGAACTTTAAACTGTCAATGGAAACAACTATACCTATATTGACAATAACCTCTGACCTGTTCTATGGTGCAGCTGCCGTGGTGGGAATTGGTTGGCTCAAAAATGTTTTTTGGGGTAGAACTGCTGCACATGAGTAGAGCTATTCTGAACTGTTCTGTGTTAGAACTGTTGCATAATGTTTTGCGCAGAGTTGCTCTAATAACCGAGTATATTTTACAATACACTGATAAAATATGTAAAATAAGTGTCTTAACATGACATTAATTTCTTAATTTAATAAAACTGGCCATGAATATTAAAAAATTAGCGATGTTAACTACGTGTCTAGATTTGACCTTTTACACCATTGGGTTTTCCGTACACGTTACCCTCTATTTGTGTAAACCGTTTTCAGACATCTCAAATGTTAAATCTTAAAAATCAACAATGTTAGGTTTTATCTTTATATGGTTATATGTTCGTTCTTTATCTGAATATATACTGATTTTACCCTGTATGCCAAATATTTTGACATAAATGGACAACCTGTGATAAAAATCAGTATATATTTGTGTCCCAAATAAATTATTTCAATTCTAATTGGACATATAAATCAACTTTTATCAACAACGTAAACTACGAGTTGCAGGACTTGTCGGCCATTTATTACACAGTTAATTGTGACGTCGTTAAAATATGTGCAAATTATGACTATGACGTCGCCAAAAAGAGTCTTGATCGTTTACAACGTTGATTAGGAGTATATAATCGTTTAACCACTGGTGTGAGCTCAAAGCGTTTTAGGCACGTCATATTAGAATTGAATGTGAAGCTTGCTTAAATGAAAAATATTGCACCGGGAGACAAGGTAAGAAAGCAGGCGAACGTTTGTAAACAATGGCTGACTTTAAATGCAAAAATTCCCGTAGCAAAAGTCAAAGACGTAGATAAATTTTGTCCATTAGAATTTCCTTACAAAAGATACAATATGGAATAATAAAACAATGCAAGCAAAAACACCAACCCCAGTGATAGAAACAACTGGGACACAAGTAAACATCCGAATAATGGGATAGAGGGCACAAAAGTTATCAATGAGGACTCGGAGAAACACCAAGGTCATGCATACCAGTTAATAATACTCTAATCACCGGAATGCTTACCGGGCCTTTTTCCGTACGATCCTGTCTATAGATTTGCCAGGTGATTACGCACCTGCTTAAAATATCAACGTTGATCTATCTTCCTTATTTAATTTTATGTGTTTTTAAAATGAATCGATGACAATAAATTACCGGTAACTACTACCTGTCGAAAAGTTGTATTATCAGTCTTTTAAAAACCTACGCAAAATTTGAGAAAACTTGAATTGTTCGGAAATGTCTTTATCATGAGACAAATTATGTCACAAATTGTAGTTGGTTAGCCCAAAACTGATAATACGCCAGTTAATTAGCAACCTGTTTAGAGCAATAATACACGCCCCAGACGATCAACCTTGAATATATGCACTTTTCCAGTCCGACTTTATTATTTAAAACATAATGTCAACGAACAAAAAGAAATAAAGTCCGCATTTCGTCATAGCAAACACTTTCTTTAAAAATTGTCACCTCGTTTGCATTACTATTGAATTTGATAAAGAAACGTAATAAAGATCCCTATATTTGGAGATATTATGTATACATTTTAATACATACATCATCTTAAAATGATAAGATTGCGTCAAGACCAAGGTAAGGTCTTTTACCTATATGCCATTCACTTTGACAATTCAACCACTCATTAAATGAATGATGGAAGCGATATTAAAAAGACACCTTTGTACATTTGAACGTTTGTTTGAAGACTGTTATAAATATCAACTTATAAATCACCCACCCGTAATTTTTTATCATATATTATTATGTTCAGAAGTTCTTTACAAAAATTCGGTTTTAGCCAGCTTGTTGTTAAATTGTACATGGTTTCTAGTCATACCAAACGTCTAGCGACGACTTGCTCATAACGCAGAACCAAGATACCCACCGATCGTTTTCCCTTTTATTTTCTAGTAGCAGTGATGGCATTAGAATGTAAAAGAAAATGAGATCACTTCGACGGTTTACTGGAGTGTGTCTTGCCCACGACACATGTATAGTATAATTGTCATTAATTGGGGAATTTAAGAAAGGGTACAAAATAGCTGGGGCGAAGAAACTATCACAGAATCATTAAAGTCATCGGTAGTAGTGCTTAGTACACTGTCACTCTCCATTTAATAGGCCAAGTACTGATACTGACTTTTCTGTCACCCTCATACTGTTTCAATCAATCAATCAATCAATAAAAAACACGAATATATTACGAAACTCATAGCTGTCAATGAATCAAACAATCATTCAATCAATCAATCTAAAACACAATATATCGCGGAAACCTAAACACTGAACAAATTCAACGTTTAACTATAATTGATGGATTCATAAAATAGTTACGTCACGTCCGGCGATATTACGACTATATTCAGCACGAGAACGAGTAAACAAACAATAAATCGGGGCGTGGGGTGGGGAATGGAAAGTATGGATAGATGGGTAGCAACGAAAGATTTAGCCATTTTTACCGGCTAAAATTCGCCTTCTGTTTTCAAAATCTACAGAATGGTCTCTATCGTGCAAGGAAAATGGCATTATCCATACGGGCGCGATAAGGTTTCAGTATAACATCACACCCCCAACGTAAGGGCCTCCCTTATCCGCTAACTATAAATGAATTAATCTAGAATTTCTTTGGGTGTTATATGAAATAACAAGGTGACATAGCAATATTATTAGGTTCTCAACAGTGTTCCAGATATTTGTTATTTTTTTGTTTGCTAAATTATAGATTTAATATGATAACATATAGCTCATTATTAACAATTTTATTGCATTGCACTTAAATAAAAAAAATCAACATAAAATGTTTCATTTTTCTGACCATTATCAGTTTATATAACTGTGTTTGGCCTACAAAACAATCAAAATCATATAGAAGATCTATGAAACTTTACCCTAGTGCCGATTTTAATAATAACTGATTTAACGACACTTATTGATTAGACTGATTTGAATGAAATTTTAAACAAGTGTATCTCAACTAGCGAGAAACATATTACTTTTGACTGATTTAAATATAGCAAGTATGTTCACTAAACTAGAATTAAATGCTGTTTGTCATAATTCATCCGAATTAAATCACCCAAAAGCTTATTATTCTTGTTATTTTTAAGTCGGTTTGGATCTTGGTAAATCCTCGTCGGTAATGTTGGAACAAGCACCGGTTTTCTACAAGATTTATAGTTGTAATAGTCAATTTCTTTTTTACAAGACGGTAACAAATACATTTCCATGTCCTCTTGAATCACAGACTTAAGTTTATCTTCATGGTCATGATCCGTCATGGCGTAAATTTTGAATTTGGGTTTTCGAGATTTCGATGATCTCTTTTTATGTTTCTGAACACTATTTGTGACATCACTTTTACCCTCGATATTATTTACTTCCGTTTCCTGTTTAGCACGTTCGACTGCAACTTCCATAGTTTCGTGTGTGCATTCGTGATATTCATTTTCATCTTCCGATTCTGATTGGTCGGCAAATACTTCAGGGTCAGAAACTTCACCGGAAGTTGATGTTGGCACAGACGATGTAGTGGAGGATTCTGTGGAAACTGTTGAGAACGAATCCGTACGATTACATCCGGAATGTTCCGAATCACCTCTACTAAGACTTCTAATAATTTCCCTTACTTGTTCTTTTAAAAACAAATTTTGTTCTATTTTATCTAAGAAAACTGGATAGTCACTTTCAGAACTTGCACCAGACGAATTGAGATCGTAAACACTGTCATTTTCGTTTGATTGTAGATGACTAATTCTAACAGGTAATGCTACCGAATTTGTTTCATTTTTAATACCATTAAACAAATCCTTGCTTTCGTACGTACGTGGTTTGAGACTGCTTTCGCGTAATTCTGCGTATGTAATTTCAGTAGTACAATCCATGTCATCATCTTTCTTATCAAATGAAATTTTTGACACGTCATTGTGAGATCTTGACGAGACTTTCGTTAAAGATTTGGCTATGGCACTAGATTTGGCGGGAATGCGTCTTGCAGGCAACACTGGTACCACCATGTATGGCCCTTCAACCTTATCCTCATCTTGACTAGAAGTAAATTTTAAACCAGTCAATATTCTAAACTGACTTGCTATAATATTGTCCGGGAGATCCTTAATTTCATCGTAAATATGCGGCGATGACGAGCCATGTAACCCTGTCGAGCTTACACTATAGTCAATTGTAGATCTGACATCTTCCTTTGGCACTATATCCGCGACTTGAACACAACAATTTTCGGACTTTCTAAATCCATATGGAGAAATATCTCTCGATGTACTGTCTTTAAATCCGTACTCTGTCGAAGAATCATCGCTGCTTTCGTTGCATTTTCGTTTGTGTTTTCGACCTCTGAACCATCGAATCATTTCATATGGCTACCTGAAAATGTAAATTAATGTCATGTACTTTGGCACAAAAAACGATATTACCGGGGTATTTTAAAAATATATGACTGGTGAATAAGACATTAGACTTAATACTTATGGAATCCATTTAAAATTAAAAACCGTTTATTTTTATTTTGCCTATACATGTTCATAATTTAGCAATCATTTATGAAAAAAGGTAAGCCATTTACCGCTTCCGGGTCACAAAGCAAAAAAATATCGTACTTAATGTATTATTCATAAGATGTAATCTGTAAAGTATTAGTTATGCACAAGAGTTAACGATTTGAATAGAATTTAATGTCCTTACACCTTCAAGACATGCATCAAAATAGATCTAACGAAAACCTGCATTTCTCAGACAGTGACAAGAATAATTTTGAAAGCTTTTATACTGACAAATTTAGTTGAGGTCAAATCTATGACACGTGCGACAGTTTGATGTCAGGGCCTCCTTAAGGCATTAGACTAAAACATTTTTGTAAATGAAGAGATAAATTATAATAAGTTTTAAATGGGACCTTTATTTTATGGTCTTAAATTGACTACAGGTGTATATAGGTCATATGATCTGTTTTGTATTGAATTGTGTTTAACGCCATTTTCAGCAAGTTTTCAGCTATATCATGGCGTCCAGTTTTTGATGGGGAGGAAGACGGAGTACCTGGAGAAAACCCCGGACCTTAGGTAGGAAAACTGGCAATCCTTGTCAATTAAGATTGGAGTCGAGCGCACCCTGATCGCAGTGAGACTCAAACCCCCAATCTCAGTGTTGACAGACCACGTGATCAATAGTAGACGAACCAATTTAACCACTCGGCAACCTAGTTCAAATGGAAAGTATTTGTAATGAGGAGTTGTTGAAGGTTGTCCGAAGCCAGACCATTTCTTTGCAGACTGAAGCGCATTTTAAATCGAATCACAACACTATACAAAATCTATTTACAGCCTCATATAGCCACGATGAATTAATATGAAAAACAAATATATAACTGTTATTTTAAAATTTATGTTCTATTTTTGGACTAATTCCATTCGCTCATATTGCAGTGCGATGCAGTTACATGATTAAATTTATATAAAATTAGAATCTGGTCAAAGATCATACAAGAACTTTTAATTATTACCGAAATCACACAAGACTTTACACTTTTGTATCACGTCGTATCCAATTTTAAACATATAACTATTCATTTAAAATTTATTTAATTCTTAAACATCCTTTTTAAAATCTTGTACTTGGTGGTACAGAAATGTCTCGTTTTAAATGTGTTCATATTACTATGTTTTTCAGTCTTTTTTTATTTTTAGACATAATTACTAAGACGGGATATATTTTAATGTCATATTTTGAAATTATATGTTGATTGATAGTTAATGGGTAACATTAACCTAAATGGAACTACTTGTACGGAGCGCTACAAGGGCCAAAAATAAACAGGTGTACTATATGATAACAGAGCCATACGACTTTGATTAATTGAGTTGACGTTATCATAAAAAATACCTTTAAAATAAAGTTGCTGTAAGGAAAAAGGGAAACAGACTACCTAGAATGGTTGTAACTAATTTTATGCATTTGTGTATATTTAATTTTTTTTTAAAGTTAACAATTAATGACTTGTCAAGAAGGCCGTAAGATTCATAAAAATATGCCTACCAATTCAACAACAAACAAATATGTTTGAATTAAGTAATTTATATACTAGTAAACCAATTATTACTTCTCATAAATTCTTCGTAATGAAGAAGTAGTTTTCTTAGCTTGAAGTGCTTGTACTAAATCATATAGATAAAGTCATATTTTTTCTAAAATAAAATCTAAATCAATGACGTAATATTTTTTAAATGTCCGTATCAATTCAGCAAAGTAAGCAATCTTTTTTTTATTAAACTCAAATATCAACTTCATAATATGAACGTTACTATTTTCTCCATACAACAGTACAAAGTCATTAGTAGGAACAATATACCAATTAAGCATTATATTGCAAAAGTATTAAATACGTGATTATACTTATTCAGTAATCCGATAGTATATTTTTTATCAAAGCTAGCCATTAACCAAAATAGTCATGTTTTGTTTATCTTTTTGACTACCATATATGTTATATGACCAGTCAAATTGCTGTACTATGTGCCCGTGTCCATGTTTTCTAAATGTAGTTGTATTTTCTCCATTTATTTATATACAGTTATTTGATGGGCCCTCAGATACCCACAAAACAGTGTAACTGCCTATCTCAGTACAGCATGCAGTAGACCAGAATAATTTTCCCAAGATACTTGGAACAGCTTATACTAAATGCCAACCCCCCTTGGGAAAATAAGTTTTCTTGCATTTTTTCATTATTCTATATTTTACCTTTTTATTACGAAAATTCAGTATAAAAAATGTAGATACGATAACCTGTCCATGTTTAATAATATGCCTCTGGTGTTAAGTTGTTACAAATCGTCCATGACTTTTGCTACGGGAATTTTACATAATAAGTCAGCTATTTTTGTTTCTTAAGGGACCTTACAATGTTTACAAATGTTCATTTGCTTTCGTGACTTTCAATGGTATTCGGACAAACCGCGAGACTTTTCCCGCCTTAACTGCAGACGACATCACCCGAAGGATTTCGAGTAGACAACAATCGATTGTTCCCGAAGTACACTTCCGTTCTATTTAAGGTCAAATTTTAGTATGGAACATCACCATTTCAAAATTTAAAAACTGCCATATTTCAAAACGCTGAACTTCTCGAGGAAATAATAGTAGTTTTCTTGATCTACAAAAGGAGCATAAGCTGAACCATACGCGGTAAGCAGTTTTCATTTTTCACGCAAAAAACCCTCTCCACAATACATCAACACTTAGTATAGTATTCTATTGCCCCAAAAAAACAGCAGAGGGCAATAGATCACTAAACTGTTCGAGTACCGAGAAAAAAATACTTCTGGCCTTTTGCATGTTATATCGTGTATGGGTAGTTACACTGTACTGTGTGTAACTGTGGCCAGGGCCAGGTCGTTGCCCTTTGGGTATCTGAGACCATGGTCAGGTAATTGTATTGTGGGTATCTGAGGGCCAGGGCTAGGTTGTTGTACTGTGGGTATCTGAGGGCCAGGGCTAGGTAGTTGTACTGAGGGTATCTGAGGACCAGGGCCAGTCAGTTGCACTGGGTATCTGAGGGCAGGGGCTAGGTAGTTGTACTGTGGGTATCTGAGGGCCCGGGCTAGGTAAGTAGTACTGTGGGTATCTGAGGGCCAGGGCCAGTCAGTTGCACTGGGTGTCTGAGGGCAGGGGCTAGGTAGTTGTACTGTGGGTATCTGAGGGCCCGGGCTAGGTAGTTGTACTGTGGGTATCTGAGGGCCCGGGTCAGGTAATTGTATTGTTCACTCTTTATGGTGTGTTGTAGGTATCCAAGGAATAAGGTTAGTTATTTTCATCTATACTAGGTTCGTACATCATCTCAGAGAACGTGACATTTTAAGAGTGCAGTCAATGTGCACACACTTATGATAACTTGTACATATCCGCGGCTCCTCCCGGTTTATGTCACATGTATAAACTGATTAAGGTATCCGGACCATAATTTACCACGTGATCGTGTTTGATGTCCCGGATGTCCATTGCTTTTCAATGGTGCAGACTTCGGTAAATTTCGGCAAACTTGGAAATACTATTTGAGTAACTAACTTTTTTCACAAAAAATGTTAACATTGACAAAAAGAAAAACAAGGGTATTTAACTTGTATCATTAATTAGCAATACATTGATTTAATAATGCTGTATTTCTTGATCGAACAATTAAATTAAGCGGTGACTTCAATTATGGGTCGGATATATTAAACCAGGCAATTGTATTACTCTTCCATCTTTATTTTGCATGACGTTTTCCGATGGTTGTTATCGAATCAGATGAAACCGCCTTTAAAATGCAATAAAAATAAAATATATTTGATAAATTTGTTTACAAGACAAACGTTTTGCATATATTGAGGTCTACGTTACTTCACATCTTCCGGCATAAATGATATACAGACCTTTTTACAGTTTGATGTGGTTCGAACCTTACCACATAAATCTTCTTCGCGACGTGACATGCATTTTATGATATGCACTTATATAGATCAGACAAAACAATTGACATGCTTTTTGTTATATGCATTATGTTTTCTTCTTAATGCACTTTTGTGGTGTATACCTCTGTTTTCCATTAGCATTGATTAATTGTTCGAATAAGACAAAACAAATAAACAAGGCGATGCAAAGGCTAAAAATTGAAAAGTTGTTATTTTAGTATTTGCTCTATCCTGGTATATCGCGTAAATGTTTGAAACATATGCCAAATAACATGTTGGAATTGGATATACAAAAAATCTTCACTAAAATGGACAAAATAATTTCAATGGCCTCTTTTTGCATATAGGTTACAAAGACAGTGTTTTCCACATTGGTCATTACTTACGATAAACAATGCTTAGCAACATTTTAATATTTTTCATTAGTCCATATTTTTGTTTGCTTTCAAATAAAAATAACTTTCTTTCTCCCCCGAGCTCTTAATTTTACAATGTTTACAATCAAATGATCCTTCAAAAGTGCGCTGTGACAGTCTCAGAGACATCTTAAGTAAACATTACAAAGTGTTGTTAACTTTTGCATCAGACCAACACAAAAATCTTCTGATTGTATCGCAACTCCGGGCACAGTACAAAATTTGATGATGTCACAGGACAACTGAAACTGATATGTTGTGATTCATCAGAATTTTGACACCTTTTGGTGACCGGAGGATAAAATGTAGGTTGTGTGGTCATATGAAATTAATATGATTAAATGTAGGTTTCATATGTAAATTTCAGTTATTTATTTCAGACTCTGGTTTGAATTTAAACCCCCAGTAGGTAAATATATGATGTGTTCACAAATAATAAAGTTTATTTAACATTGACAAAATGTCCAGTAATAAATAATCGGATTTTCTCACAAAGTAACTATTATATAAGAATATTTTCTAATTAAAAACATTGATTTTGTGCAACAGATCTAAAGTTGATATGAACATTTATTGCAGTTTCAAATAAAGACCAATTGAATTTCATTTTTCCCATTAATATGAATATTATATCATAAATCGAATCATTAATAAATCACTATGAAATTTACATGTCCATTTAAATTTTCACATAATATCGCATTAGATAGTAACAATATTTCGGTCGGCAAGTAAAATTCAGACTATACAAGGCCATATCTATGCAGTAAATAAATATTGTCCCTGTTTCTCAAAACCTACGCCTTTCGGTGTAAAATTTCAACGATCTTTATTTAAATCCTTGAAAACGGATCATCGGCGATTGATCAATAAAAGGAATCTTAACCGTACTTATAATGAAGAAACGTCCTTTGAATTTTGGAGAAACGGGACATGAAAATAATCTGGCTGTTTGTTAATGTAAACATTGTATCTATCGGTTTATTTTTTCAAAGTTTAAATGGTTAGCTTTTATTTACTTATCAGTTTTGTATGAAGGTTGAAGATTTGAGATAACAAAAGGTACATTTAAATTGGACGGTGATAACGACCAAACAAGCTTAATTTATAGTTAGCGCGTTTTTCAGCCCATTACTCCTGACTGTGACCTAAAAAAGAAATCGAACGCCTGTCGTGTTTATACCTAAAGACCAATGTTTATCTGATGTAAGAAAAGTACATCGCAGTGACGGAGCATATCATAAAAAGAGATAAAGCAGGAACGTTTTTTCATCAGATTTTGACATAATTTCAGTAAACATTGAAAGACGACCCCCCTTTCCGTCGGTAAAATCAAATGTTTATTTATTGTATATCTTCACGCGCGTCTTCACGTCTTTATATGATGTTACTATTATAATCACTAACCGACCCCCATCCCCTCACGAACACCAACTTATAGTTTCAGGCACCAATTTTTGTGATTAAATTTCGACGTGAAAGGTGCGTTCGATAGATGCTCCCACAAAATAAGGTCTTAACAGTAATACTTATCGGAAAGGAAATAAAGGAATATCTGTTTAAACTTCATTATTATCAAATTTCCCAAACAAAATATTTAAAATTCCTTGAGTTCATCGTCGCAAATGCGCATGAAAAGTAGATGTACGTGTTTATAAGACGCCTGGGCGGACGAGACGTCTTACGTAAAATATAGATTATTGAAAGTATACCACGCAGTGAAATGAACATATTAATATATTTCCGACCTCCCGTTAGAAGGAATTTTGCACTTAATTTTCTAGACTTGTTCATAAGACATCACTGTTGCATAGCTAAGCGGACACGTTATTCAATTGGTTTGGATAAAAGAGCTACGGGAGACTATATGAAGAACATCGAAATCAATTTTTGTTACATTAAAGCTTCCATTTTAACATGTAAAATGTAAATGACAACGAAAATATGATGAAGTATTAGTTCTAACTTATTAAATTTCTGCTATCTTTCAATGTAATAAGGTTTTTAAACGTAATAGTGTTTTCTCGCAAGGTTAGACACAAAGATTGAGAAATTAATAATGCATTTTATGAAGGGAAAACCGTTATTATGAAAAATGCTGTCATATGACCCAGTACATCTGCGACATTGACAGCTGACAACATGTGAAACCGACCATGTATACAATACATTGTCAAAGCGCTCCTTATTGTAACATGTGTGTTTATATGTATATCTTTATATACATATCAATTTGTATATTATATAAAAACCAATTATTCTGATATATTTCTGTCTAACAATAATAATTTAGACAGACAACATGCCCCAGCTTCTGACAATTGAAAGCAAAACGATTTTCAACTACAAATCTCGAAGGAAGTATACAGGGCGAAAACATATCGTTTTGTATGCAATTTTTTCATAGAGTTTTAATATAAAATATATTATAAATAAATAAATTATAAATATATGTAAATAAAATATATTCTTATGTTCAGCCTGGGTAAATTAAACAGAAAAAAGTAATATCTTCAGTTTTAAATGTATTTCATCAATGAATAAGTGCCTGAACACCGACTTAAAAATCAAAACTATTGAAAATGACAATAAAGTAAAACTAAATATTATACTTGACGAATTTATAGCAATGAAACAAAAAATTACACTTATAATAAATATAAATTTTTATTGTTTAGACAAATAAGAAGTCCTTCTTATATAACCTTGTTTCGTCACAACTTTGGTTGCTATTGTGTTGCAACAAAGTGTTTACTGTGAAATTTTAATTCACAATTAATTCTCATTTATTACCGTCTCCCAAGTACAGCCTGAAACCAGCAACAAGTCTTCAATATCGATTTCACACAGCATTAATCAGTTTCAATATCAATTTCGTGTGCTTATCATAGAAGTGATATTGTAAAAATGTACAATCAGGTCAACTCGTGAGCATTTTATAAAGGGTCTTATTTAATACTTGTCAAAACCATGCTTGCATGCCAAATCTCGTTAATATATATTTGATACAGTCTCTCGCGACGGTGGAATGGGTGAAATTAATACAAATATTGCCCATGTAGATTTCTCACACGTATTAAAATGTCCTATGTAAAATTGACACCAAGAGCATGTTAAAATCAGTTAAACTACAAGTCGTGACGAGGACAATAGACTGAAAACTAACACGTAAAGGGCTATGGAACTATAGGATTTCGGGTTAAGTTCATAATGCGAAAATACAGAAATATTACAGTTTACTACAATGGAGAGTCAACAAGATCTCTTCTCACGGTCCTTTAAGTCTTATCAGGGTTTTGCCATGATAATATCGCAGCCCTCTAGGTTAGGCTCCCGATTTTTCGTGCTTGCATTGACAAATATTACTATTTTAGCCAGTTTTATATCCAATCGTTTCATATGAGAACTGCGTTTATCCTACGAGTTTAAAATAAAAACAGGTTTATTTATAGTTTGAAATTATACACGGAATGTTATATAAATCAAATTAATTATTCATAAATAAGTTAATTGCTTGTTGCGTTAAACTTTTATAATTTAAGTCTAAAAATAACAATAGTAAGTTAAAATACATACCTGCCGGAAATCTAATTTCAGGTCCTTATGCCATCTTTTAACGTTCGCTTAAAATATAATCCATAGGCTATCAGGATTGAATGTTTGTACCGTTAAGGTGTTGAAATTTTAACGCGACAGGTAAAACCTACACATGCACACCTGAGTTCCGGATGGCAGAATATTAAATGGGCGGATCTTATGACATTAATATGACCAATCAGCCAGAGGCTTTTAAAAAGACATGTTAAATCGTTGCTGCACTAAAGCCATTGATAAAAGTTAATGCGGCTTGGAATAATGGTGACAGAAAATGAGATCTGAATATGAAAATATTAATAGAATATGCAATTTTGTTATATAGCAGGAAACGACACGTCAAAATCTTCCGACAGACGCCCATGCGTTACTATGCTCTTATTATGATTTTCCCAAAAATTATGTATAAGGTATTGTATAGAACAAAACTACGAAATAAAATCAATGACCAGTTTTTTGTGAAAACACTGAGTTGGTATTTTTTGTATGCATCTATATAAAGTGGGTAATTTTTTTCTTGAGTTTAATTCTTACAATATAATACTTTTATGGGAAAAAATTTACCTCCAATTGAACAAGTGTATTAATCTACTACAATGTACACCATTCTTCTCTGGAACTATATCTAGGAATATTTCATACATAGGATCCGGTTTTACTAGTGGTATATGATACCCGTCCATTTTCAACAATAAACCAACTCACATATTACAGTAGTGGATGCGGGACGTATACCCACTATTTCTATTACAATGTCTGTACCCAGTCAGGACCATTGCTATTGTCTTTTTTCAATTTCTTGGTTTTCGGTATTTTGTTATTACCTTGTTATAACAGCAAGGACCGGGGATGAGGTCCTTTATTTTATGCCCTTACATGAAGGTCATAACAAAATACCGAACAACAAGGAAACTGTCAAAAGAGACAATCCACAAATCAAGGTCCAAGAAACTGGCAAACTTTAGAACCGAAAAACCAAAAATATAACAACTAAAGCAATGGTCCCGAATTGTACAGACATTTCAAATGCAATGGTGGTTTACAGGTTTTTTGGCATGTCAAACCTATACTGCTTTCCCCCTTTACTGCAGTATGTGAGTTGGTTTGTTGATGAAAATGAATGGGTATCTTATACCACTAGTCATATATAGGTGTATCCAATTATCATTGCAGCTCATGCACTGAATACTGAATTCAGAAATTGGAAAAACTGCTTGCAATCATATTTACGAGGAAATTGTATCTGTAGTAAAATTATTTATTAAAAGGCGTGGATGAGTCTTTTTTTTCTTGTAACCTTGGTTTATAAGTTTATCCCGAAGAAATTGGTGATGTTTGCAAAAATCAGTATAGTCACTGCAAGCTTTTGCACACGTGAGATTATAGATGTTTGTTCGTTTGAATGGTGTTTAATGCCACTTTCAGCAATTTTTTCAGCTATATCATGGCGTCCAATTTTTAATGGGGGAGGCAGCCGGAGTACCCGGAGAGAACCCCCGACTTGCGGTAGGAAAACTGGCAATCCTCCTTGCCAATTAAGATTGAAGTCGAGTACATACAAACACAATGTTGTTAAAAGTCTTGTCTGCAGGAACAACAACATATTTGTTATGGACATTATTGTTCTTACCCAATTAGACAGTGCATCTAGTTTTGGGTCTCTCTAAATCCGATTTTATCTGAGTGATGTCCTTCCATGAAAGGACTTTACACTTGAAACTAACCTTTAGGTAAATATAAATTTGGACTTTTTACTTAATATGTCACGCATGGTTGTAAAAGTTTTCGTGATTTCAAACTGGATTTTATGTATGTTACACCTCACATTTAAAGTGTTTAAAAAATTATTTAAAAAAACCTTGACTTGTTTAAATTAACCTTTTTAAAACGACTTTATACATATTATTAAGGGGAGGTAACATTTCACTGATGAATTCTTTATTCAAAAATTGAAAGTTCGTGAGCAGGCTGTAACATTTTAGTTACTAAATATGTATAAATAAACATTTAAAAAGTTAGGACAGGTATAAACAAAAATTGTCAAACATTTTCTTATCGGGGATTACTTTTTTTCAAACATTTTATACGTAATATGTGTTTGATAAGTTAACTAACTTATTTCAGCATGCTGACAATGAACAGGGATATTAGAAATAGTCTTGTATTTAATGTAAAAAATTAGTGAATGAAATGTTCGCCTCCCCCACTAATATGTATATAAAGTGGTTTTAAAAAGTCAAAAAAGTAACTTCTCGGTGTGCTTAGGAAATCCGCTTTGTGAAAGCAAATGTGTTACTTAGTAAGTCAACTGGGGTACCGAATACAATTTTTTTTATTAAGTAGGTTTCTCACAGCTATTAGAATATTTTTTAACTTGCAGCAATGCAGTATCCATGACAATGTAAATGCCCGGGAAATTCTGTGCGCGTTATTTGTGGTTTATGGTTATTAGCTGAAAAAAAATCAAGAAAGCTAATTACACGGTAACAGATCAATACTTTGTGACAAATAGTCATTTTCTCATCGATAAGTAGAAGGATCAAACATTTTAATTGATAATTCCACTAATCTATTTTTTTTATTAATCGCAGACGACCATATCTGCTTAATGTCCAATCAAAACGTGTCGTTCATTTTCTGCTCTGTTTAATTTGAAACCGATAAAGGAACACCAGATGTGATATATATATGGGAATAAAGGGTCGAGTACGTCGGTCGCTGGAATTGAAAAATTAATGTCCGATTTCTGGATAACCTTTATTTCAGGATACACGCAGGTTTGTTTCCGGAGTTTATCAGCTTTCAGACAACAGTTAATGTCGTCCATCAAATTATTGATGATCATAAAATAAATCCGGCGTGACATATGGCGTAAATAGTTTTATTCGTGCTAACTTTCATCTTTTGTAACGCACGTTGTTGATCATATTGGCAATAAAGTTTAATTAAAATATAAAAAGGTATTTGCTGGTGTTTGGTACAAGCATCTAAATAATTTCTATTACTATCACAAACATAGACGATTCAATTTAGGTGGAGTAATGTTCTGGTTGTTTGTACAGCCCACAGAACAACGGTGATTACCAACGTTCTGTTCTGACTGGGTCAGTTGAGTTCATGTTTGTGCAACCCACAGAACCGCGGTGATTACCAATGTTCTGTTCTGACTGGGTCAGTTGAGTTAATGTTTGTGCAGCCCACAGAACCACGGTGATTACCTATCGCCTGTTTTGACTGGGTCAGTTGAGTTCATGTTTGTGCAGCCCACAGAACCACGGTGGTTACCGATGGTCTGTTCTGACTGGGTCAGTTGAGTTCATGTTTGTGCAGCCCACAGAACCACGGTGATTACCAATGTTCTGTTTTGACTGGGTCAGTTGAGTTAATGTTTGTGCAGCCCACAAAACCACGGTGATTACCAATGGCCTGTTCTGACTGGGTCAGTTGAGTTAATGTGCGTGCAGCCCACAGAACCACGGTGATTACCTATCGTCTGTTCTTACTGGGTCAGTTGAGTTCATGTTTGTGCAGCCCACAGAACCACGGTGATTACCAACGTTCTGTTCTGACTGGGTCAGTTGAGTTAATGTTTGTGCAGCCCACAAAACCACGGTGATTACCAATGTTCTGTTCTGATTGGGTCAGTTGAGTTCATGTTTGTGGAGCCCATAGAACCACGGTGATTACCTATCGTCTGTTCTTACTGGGTCAGTTGAGTTAATGTTTGTGCAGCCCACAGAACCACGGTGATTACCAATGTTCTGTTCTGACTGGGTCAGTTTAGTTCATGTTTATGCAGCCCACAGAACCAGGGTGATTACCAATGGTCTGTTCTGACTGGGTCAGTTGAGTTCATGTTTGTGCAGCCCTTAGAACCACGGTGATTACCAAAGGTCTGTTCTGACTGGGTCTGTTGATATAATGCTGTGCAGCCCACAGAAGCAGGGTGATTACCAATGGTCTGTTCTGACTGGGTCAGTTGAGTTCATGTTTGTGCAGCCCACAGAACCAGGGTGATTACCTATCGTCTGTTCTGACAGGGTCAGTTGAGTTCATGTTTATGCAGCCCACAGAACCACGGTGGTTACCGATGGTCTGTTCTGACTGGGTCTGTTGATATAATGTTTGTGCAGCCCACAGAACCACGGTGATTACCTATCGTCTGTTCTGACTGGGTCAGTTGATTTCATGTTTGTGCAGCCCACAGAACCAGGGTGATTACCGATGGTCTGTTCTGACTGGGTCAGTTGATATAATGTTTGTGCAGCCCACAGAACCACGGTGATTACCAACGTTCTGTTCTGACTGGGTCAGTTGAGTTCATGTTTGTGCAGCCCACAGAACCGCGGTGATTACCAGTGTTCTGTTCTGACTGGGTCAGTTTAGTTCATGTTTATGCAGCCCACAGAACCAGGGTGATTACCAACGTTCTGTTCTGACTGGGTCAATTGAGTTCATGTTTGTGCAGCCCACAGAACAACGGTGATTACCTATCGTCGGTTCTGACTGGGTCAGTTGAGTTAATGTGCGTGCAGCCCACAGAACCAGGGTGATTACCAATGGTCTGTTCTGACTAGGTCTGTTGAGTTCATGTTTGTGCAGCCCACAGAACCAGGGTGATTACCTATCGTCTGTTCTGACTGGGTCAGTTGAGTTCATGTTTATGCAGCCCACACAACCAGGGTGATTTCCGATGGTCTGTTCTGACTGGGTCTGTTGATATAATGTTTGTGCAGCCCACAGAACCACGGTGATTACCTATCGTCTGTTCTGACTGGGTCAGTTGAGTTCATGTTTGTGCAGCCCACAGAACCACGGTGATTACCAACGTTCTGTTCTGACTGGGTCTGTTAAGTTCATGTTTGTGCAGCCCACAGAACCGCGGTGATTACCAGTGTTCTGTTCTGACTGGGTCAGTTTAGTTCATGTTTATGCAGCCCACAGAACCAGGGTGATTACCTATCGTCTGTTCTGACTGGGTCAGTTGATATAATGTTCGTGCAGCCCACAGAACCACGGTGATTACCGATGGTCTGTTCTCTCTGGGTCTGTTGATATAATGTTTGTGCAGCCCACAGAACCACAGTGATTACCTATCGTCTGTTCTGACTGGGTCAGTTGAGTTCATGTTTGTGCCGCCCACAGAACCAGGGTGATTACCTATCGTCTGTTCTGACTGGGTCAGTTGATATAATGTTCGTGCAGCCCACAGAACAACGGTGATTACCTATCGTCTGTTCTGACTGGGTCTGTTGATATAATGTTCGTGCAGCCCACGAAACCACGGTGATTACCTATCGTCTGTTCTGACTGGGTCTGTTGATATAATGTTCGTGCAGCCCACAGAACCACGGTGATTACCTATCGTCTGTTCTGACTGGGTCAGTTGATATAATGTTCGTGCAGCCCACAGAACCACGGTGATTACCGATGGTCTGTTCTCTCTGGGTCTGTTGATATAATGTTTGTGCAGCCCACAGAACCACAGTGATTACCTATCGTCTGTTCTGACTGGGTCAGTTGAGTTCATGTTTGTGCCGCCCACAGAACCAGGGTGATTACCTATCGTCTGTTCTCTCTGGGTCAGTTGATATAATGTTCGTGCAGCCCACAGAACAACGGTGATTACCTATCGTCTGTTCTGACTGGGTCTGTTGATATAATGTTCGTGCAGCCCACGAAACCACGGTGATTACCTATCGTCTGTTCTGACTGGGTCTGTTGATATAATGTTCGTGCAGCCCACGAAACCACGGTGATTACCGATGGTCTGTTCTCTCTGGGTCTGTTGATATAATGTTTGTGCAGCCCACAGAACCACAGTGATTACCTATCGTCTGTTCTGACTGGGTCAGTTGAGTTCATGTTTGTGCCGCCCACAGAACCAGGGTGATTACCTATCGTCTGTTCTGACTGGGTCAGTTTAGTTCATGTTTATGCAGCCCACAGAACCAGGGTGATTACCAATGTTCTGTTCTGACTGGGTCAGTTCAGTTCATGTTTGTGCAGCCCACAGAACCACGGTGATTACCGATGGTCTGTTCTCTCTGGGTCAGTTGAGTTCATGTTTGTGCAGCCCACAGAACCAGGGTGATTACCAATGGTCTACTCTGACTGGGTCTGTTGATATGTTTGTGCAGCCCACAGAACCACAGTGATTACCAATGGTCTGTTCTGACTGGGTCTGTTGATATAATGCTGTGCAGCCCACAGAACCAAAGTGATTACCAATGGTCTGTTCTCTCTGGGTCTGTTGATATAATGTTTGTGCAGCCCACAGAACCACGGTGATTACCAATGGTCTCTTCTGACTTGGTCTGTTGATATAATGCTGTGCAGCCCACAGAACCAAAGTGATTACCAATGGTCTGTTCCGACTGGGTAAGTTGAGATAATGTTTGTGCAGCCCACACAACCACTGTGGTTATCTTTTTCTGTTCAGACTGGGTCAGTTGAGTTCATGTTTGCAAAGCCCACAGAACCGGGGGAAATGTCATAAAACATTAAACCTAAAAAAAATCCTTAAATGTCCCCTTACTTTATGTACTACATGTATGTGCTTCACAGAATTTTAACGCAAAGAAGCGGTGAGTGGCAAAAAAACCCAAAACAAATACCAATACAAATACAAAAAAAAAACAAAACAAACAAACAAAGAAAAACATTACAAATGGATGATGTACTGAATAAAAAAAGCTTAACTTAGGGAGTGTGTGCTTATCAAAAATCGAAGAAAAATAGCAAAAAAAAACCAAAACGACCGAACAAGATGTTTATAGCAAAAACAACATTTAATCCACGAAAGATGTACTATTTGATCTGCAGAAAAAAATTTTACTTTGACAAATGTCCCCGTAGAGTTAGCTTTCTACAAATAAGTTTCATGCAAATAAATACAAAGCAATCAAACAGATACCATGGGGCATGAGGTCTCGTATTGGAACACTGGAATTAAAATTATCTCCAAATCTCAACGAATTGTTTTCATGAATGTTAAACATTCTTTCTTCCAGATTTAAATAAAATGACCGAACGGGAAAGATATTTTCTATTATTAATATAATGAATTTCTTTTAAAATTTCCCAAAGTCCCAAATCGCCATTTCACAAATAGGTTTGCTAAATTACGGAATCTCAACGGTCCCCTTTCGAGCTGATATTTATTGTAAATGTATTGTTAACTATTTGTCGATATCTACTGAGGCTAAAGAATACAATTGACCAATGGCCGTTCTATGTTATTTTCCATATGGGGTACCCCTTTTCGATTATTATTTCGTTGAAAGACAAAGTTAATTTAATGTTAAATTAAGAGAGATTATTTATGTCAAAGAATAGGGGGTTTATTTGGTGTTATTAAAAATATAGGTTCGCATTGCTTTTCTGGCTGAAAAATGAAGGTCAAAAAGGGGGAGTCTAATTTTTTTCAAATTTCCTCGAGGTGCCCCTACGTATTCGAAATTTGATTTCTTCCTCCTAAATGTGTATAAAACTCCTTTTTTGTCTATTTTCATACCAAAGATTGCATGTCTTTCCAAAATATATTTACTTTAACAATCATTATTGACCAATCGCGTTTAACCTGACAGTTTTTTCACGCTTTCCTTTGTGCTCATAAAATGGCAGCGCCCATACCGTTATGCAATAGTACATTGATACCTATAGAGATATTAAATGGATGCAGAATTAAGCAAATTGCATACCTTTAGTACTGTTGATTCAATTACAAAACTTGTATGTAGTTGGGCATATACATCAATGTTCCTTTATGCTTAAAGTGCCGTTTTTTAAAGGCCACCCCTAGAAAAAAAGGCGCGTTTTTGCAAGTAGTTTTTTTCTCCTCAGTTTGTGCTGCGCTTCAAAATTGATGTTTTTTTATCTTTACTGTTGGTGTTTTTCACATAGCATGTGTAGATGCCTATGTTCGACGATTGTTCTATCTTAAATTTTCATTCAGGGTCCACAATTGAACGAACGAAATGCGGTCTAAATGATCTTCCGAAAATTAACGGTTTTTGAAACAGACTATAACTTGTTCAAAACTGACCTAAATCTTATAGTACAACATTATGGTTGAATGCTGGACCTTACTTCGGTGATTTGTAAACAGCGTTTCGAAATCGTTTAACATTTGTGAAATTATCGCCCATTATTATAACACAACCAGAAAGTCAGATTAGGGCCGAAAAAACGTAATGATCATAGTTTTTTTATAATTGTCAAAAGTTCAATTTGAATCACTGAATTAGACTAAATTTGCTGTTTTATGCGTCCTGTAACATACAAACTCCAAATGTAGTGTACACATTGACCACGAGCCTTTCAGTCATTGTTTTATCATTCCCACCCCTATCGTTGCATTGAAAATGGCATGTTTCATGAAATAGACTATAGCTAATTAAAACTTGAATATAAACAATGAATTTTGTAATAATCTATGATTTTATGCAGAATTTATGCGCTTAAAGTAAAATTTGCCGAATTTAAATGCCAAAAAAAACATGTATAGAATACAATTGACCAATGGCCGTTCTATGTTATTTTCCATATGGGGTACCCCTTTTCGATTATTATTTCGTTGAAAGACAAAGTTAATTTAATGTTAAATTAAGAGAGATTATTTATGTCAAAGAATAGGGGGTTTATTTGGTGTTATTAAAAATATAGGTTCGCATTGCTTTTCTGGCTGAAAAATGAAGGTCAAAAAGGGGGAGTCTAATTTTTTTCAAATTTCCTCGAGGTGCCCCTACGTATTCGAAATTTGATTTCTTCCTCCTAAATGTGTATAAAACTCCTTTTTTGTCTATTTTCATACCAAAGATTGCATGTCTTTCCAAAATATATTTACTTTAACAATCATTATTGACCAATCGCGTTTAACCTGACAGTTTTTTCACGCTTTCCTTTGTGCTCATAAAATGGCAGCGCCCATACCGTTATGCAATAGTACATTGATACCTATAGAGATATTAAATGGATGCAGAATTAAGCAAATTGCATACCTTTAGTACTGTTGATTCAATTACAAAACTTGTATGTAGTTGGGCATATACATCAATGTTCCTTTATGCTTAAAGTGCCGTTTTTTAAAGGCCACCCCTAGAAAAAAAGGCGCGTTTTTGCAAGTAGTTTTTTTCTCCTCAGTTTGTGCTGCGCTTCAAAATTGATGTTTTTTTATCTTTACTGTTGGTGTTTTTCACATAGCATGTGTAGATGCCTATGTTCGACGATTGTTCTATCTTAAATTTTCATTCAGGGTCCACAATTGAACGAACGAAATGCGGTCTAAATGATCTTCCGAAAATTAACGGTTTTTGAAACGGACTATAACTTGTTCAAAACTGACCTAAATCTTATAGTACAACATTATGGTTGAATGCTGGACCTTACTTCGGTGATTTGTAAACAGCGTTTCGAAATCGTTTAACATTTGTGAAATTATCGCCCATTATTATAACACAACCAGAAAGTCAGATTAGGGCCGAAAAAACGTAATGATCATAGTTTTTTTATAATTGTCAAAAGTTCAATTTGAATCACTGAATTAGACTAAATTTGCTGTTTTATGCGTCCTGTAACATACAAACTCCAAATGTAGTGTACACATTGACCACGAGCCTTTCAGTCATTGTTTTATCATTCCCACCCCTATCGTTGCATTGAAAATGGCATGTTTCATGAAATAGACTATAGCTAATTAAAACTTGAATATAAACAATGAATTTTGTAATAATCTATGATTTTATGCAGAATTTATGCGCTTAAAGTAAAATTTGCCGAATTTAAATGCCAAAAAAAACATGTATAGAATACAATTGACCAATGGCCGTTCTATGTTATTTTCCATATGGGGTACCCCTTTTCGATTATTATTTCGTTGAAAGACAAAGTTAATTTAATGTTAAATTAAGAGAGATTATTTATGTCAAAGAATAGGGGGTTTATTTGGTGTTATTAAAAATATAGGTTCGCATTGCTTTTCTGGCTGAAAAATGAAGGTCAAAAAGGGGGAGTCTAATTTTTTTCAAATTTCCTCGAGGTGCCCCTACGTATTCGAAATTTGATTTCTTCCTCCTAAATGTGTATAAAACTCCTTTTTTGTCTATTTTCATACCAAAGATTGCATGTCTTTCCAAAATATATTTACTTTAACAATCATTATTGACCAATCGCGTTTAACCTGACAGTTTTTTCACGCTTTCCTTTGTGCTCATAAAATGGCAGCGCCCATACCGTTATGCAATAGTACATTGATACCTATAGAGATATTAAATGGATGCAGAATTAAGCAAATTGCATACCTTTAGTACTGTTGATTCAATTACAAAACTTGTATGTAGTTGGGCATATACATCAATGTTCCTTTATGCTTAAAGTGCCGTTTTTTAAAGGCCACCCCTAGAAAAAAAGGCGCGTTTTTGCAAGTAGTTTTTTTCTCCTCAGTTTGTGCTGCGCTTCAAAATTGATGTTTTTTTATCTTTACTGTTGGTGTTTTTCACATAGCATGTGTAGATGCCTATGTTCGACGATTGTTCTATCTTAAATTTTCATTCAGGGTCCACAATTGAACGAACGAAATGCGGTCTAAATGATCTTCCGAAAATTAACGGTTTTTGAAACAGACTATAACTTGTTCAAAACTGACCTAAATCTTATAGTACAACATTATGGTTGAATGCTGGACCTTACTTCGGTGATTTGTAAACAGCGTTTCGAAATCGTTTAACATTTGTGAAATTATCGCCCATTATTATAACACAACCAGAAAGTCAGATTAGGGCCGAAAAAACGTAATGATCATAGTTTTTTTATAATTGTCAAAAGTTCAATTTGAATCACTGAATTAGACTAAATTTGCTGTTTTATGCGTCCTGTAACATACAAACTCCAAATGTAGTGTACACATTGACCACGAGCCTTTCAGTCATTGTTTTATCATTCCCACCCCTATCGTTGCATTGAAAATGGCATGTTTCATGAAATAGACTATAGCTAATTAAAACTTGAATATAAACAATGAATTTTGTAATAATCTATGATTTTATGCAGAATTTATGCGCTTAAAGTAAAATTTGCCGAATTTAAATGCCAAAAAAAACATGTATAGAATACAATTGACCAATGGCCGTTCTATGTTATTTTCCATATGGGGTACCCCTTTTCGATTATTATTTCGTTGAAAGACAAAGTTAATTTAATGTTAAATTAAGAGAGATTATTTATGTCAAAGAATAGGGGGTTTATTTGGTGTTATTAAAAATATAGGTTCGCATTGCTTTTCTGGCTGAAAAATGAAGGTCAAAAAGGGGGAGTCTAATTTTTTTCAAATTTCCTCGAGGTGCCCCTACGTATTCGAAATTTGATTTCTTCCTCCTAAATGTGTATAAAACTCCTTTTTTGTCTATTTTCATACCAAAGATTGCATGTCTTTCCAAAATATATTTACTTTAACAATCATTATTGACCAATCGCGTTTAACCTGACAGTTTTTTCACGCTTTCCTTTGTGCTCATAAAATGGCAGCGCCCATACCGTTATGCAATAGTACATTGATACCTATAGAGATATTAAATGGATGCAGAATTAAGCAAATTGCATACCTTTAGTACTGTTGATTCAATTACAAAACTTGTATGTAGTTGGGCATATACATCAATGTTCCTTTATGCTTAAAGTGCCGTTTTTTAAAGGCCACCCCTAGAAAAAAAGGCGCGTTTTTGCAAGTAGTTTTTTTCTCCTCAGTTTGTGCTGCGCTTCAAAATTGATGTTTTTTTATCTTTACTGTTGGTGTTTTTCACATAGCATGTGTAGATGCCTATGTTCGACGATTGTTCTATCTTAAATTTTCATTCAGGGTCCACAATTGAACGAACGAAATGCGGTCTAAATGATCTTCCGAAAATTAACGGTTTTTGAAACAGACTATAACTTGTTCAAAACTGACCTAAATCTTATAGTACAACATTATGGTTGAATGCTGGACCTTACTTCGGTGATTTGTAAACAGCGTTTCGAAATCGTTTAACATTTGTGAAATTATCGCCCATTATTATAACACAACCAGAAAGTCAGATTAGGGCCGAAAAAACGTAATGATCATAGTTTTTTTATAATTGTCAAAAGTTCAATTTGAATCACTGAATTAGACTAAATTTGCTGTTTTATGCGTCCTGTAACATACAAACTCCAAATGTAGTGTACACATTGACCACGAGCCTTTCAGTCATTGTTTTATCATTCCCACCCCTATCGTTGCATTGAAAATGGCATGTTTCATGAAATAGACTATAGCTAATTAAAACTTGAATATAAACAATGAATTTTGTAATAATCTATGATTTTATGCAGAATTTATGCGCTTAAAGTAAAATTTGCCGAATTTAAATGCCAAAAAAAACATGTATAGAATACAATTGACCAATGGCCGTTCTATGTTATTTTCCATATGGGGTACCCCTTTTCGATTATTATTTCGTTGAAAGACAAAGTTAATTTAATGTTAAATTAAGAGAGATTATTTATGTCAAAGAATAGGGGGTTTATTTGGTGTTATTAAAAATATAGGTTCGCATTGCTTTTCTGGCTGAAAAATGAAGGTCAAAAAGGGGGAGTCTAATTTTTTTCAAATTTCCTCGAGGTGCCCCTACGTATTCGAAATTTGATTTCTTCCTCCTAAATGTGTATAAAACTCCTTTTTTGTCTATTTTCATACCAAAGATTGCATGTCTTTCCAAAATATATTTACTTTAACAATCATTATTGACCAATCGCGTTTAACCTGACAGTTTTTTCACGCTTTCCTTTGTGCTCATAAAATGGCAGCGCCCATACCGTTATGCAATAGTACATTGATACCTATAGAGATATTAAATGGATGCAGAATTAAGCAAATTGCATACCTTTAGTACTGTTGATTCAATTACAAAACTTGTATGTAGTTGGGCATATACATCAATGTTCCTTTATGCTTAAAGTGCCGTTTTTTAAAGGCCACCCCTAGAAAAAAAGGCGCGTTTTTGCAAGTAGTTTTTTTCTCCTCAGTTTGTGCTGCGCTTCAAAATTGATGTTTTTTTATCTTTACTGTTGGTGTTTTTCACATAGCATGTGTAGATGCCTATGTTCGACGATTGTTCTATCTTAAATTTTCATTCAGGGTCCACAATTGAACGAACGAAATGCGGTCTAAATGATCTTCCGAAAATTAACGGTTTTTGAAACAGACTATAACTTGTTCAAAACTGACCTAAATCTTATAGTACAACATTATGGTTGAATGCTGGACCTTACTTCGGTGATTTGTAAACAGCGTTTCGAAATCGTTTAACATTTGTGAAATTATCGCCCATTATTATAACACAACCAGAAAGTCAGATTAGGGCCGAAAAAACGTAATGATCATAGTTTTTTTATAATTGTCAAAAGTTCAATTTGAATCACTGAATTAGACTAAATTTGCTGTTTTATGCGTCCTGTAACATACAAACTCCAAATGTAGTGTACACATTGACCACGAGCCTTTCAGTCATTGTTTTATCATTCCCACCCCTATCGTTGCATTGAAAATGGCATGTTTCATGAAATAGACTATAGCTAATTAAAACTTGAATATAAACAATGAATTTTGTAATAATCTATGATTTTATGCAGAATTTATGCGCTTAAAGTAAAATTTGCCGAATTTAAATGCCAAAAAAAACATGTATAGAATACAATTGACCAATGGCCGTTCTATGTTATTTTCCATATGGGGTACCCCTTTTCGATTATTATTTCGTTGAAAGACAAAGTTAATTTAATGTTAAATTAAGAGAGATTATTTATGTCAAAGAATAGGGGGTTTATTTGGTGTTATTAAAAATATAGGTTCGCATTGCTTTTCTGGCTGAAAAATGAAGGTCAAAAAGGGGGAGTCTAATTTTTTTCAAATTTCCTCGAGGTGCCCCTACGTATTCGAAATTTGATTTCTTCCTCCTAAATGTGTATAAAACTCCTTTTTTGTCTATTTTCATACCAAAGATTGCATGTCTTTCCAAAATATATTTACTTTAACAATCATTATTGACCAATCGCGTTTAACCTGACAGTTTTTTCACGCTTTCCTTTGTGCTCATAAAATGGCAGCGCCCATACCGTTATGCAATAGTACATTGATACCTATAGAGATATTAAATGGATGCAGAATTAAGCAAATTGCATACCTTTAGTACTGTTGATTCAATTACAAAACTTGTATGTAGTTGGGCATATACATCAATGTTCCTTTATGCTTAAAGTGCCGTTTTTTAAAGGCCACCCCTAGAAAAAAAGGCGCGTTTTTGCAAGTAGTTTTTTTCTCCTCAGTTTGTGCTGCGCTTCAAAATTGATGTTTTTTTATCTTTACTGTTGGTGTTTTTCACATAGCATGTGTAGATGCCTATGTTCGACGATTGTTCTATCTTAAATTTTCATTCAGGGTCCACAATTGAACGAACGAAATGCGGTCTAAATGATCTTCCGAAAATTAACGGTTTTTGAAACAGACTATAACTTGTTCAAAACTGACCTAAATCTTATAGTACAACATTATGGTTGAATGCTGGACCTTACTTCGGTGATTTGTAAACAGCGTTTCGAAATCGTTTAACATTTGTGAAATTATCGCCCATTATTATAACACAACCAGAAAGTCAGATTAGGGCCGAAAAAACGTAATGATCATAGTTTTTTTATAATTGTCAAAAGTTCAATTTGAATCACTGAATTAGACTAAATTTGCTGTTTTATGCGTCCTGTAACATACAAACTCCAAATGTAGTGTACACATTGACCACGAGCCTTTCAGTCATTGTTTTATCATTCCCACCCCTATCGTTGCATTGAAAATGGCATGTTTCATGAAATAGACTATAGCTAATTAAAACTTGAATATAAACAATGAATTTTGTAATAATCTATGATTTTATGCAGAATTTATGCGCTTAAAGTAAAATTTGCCGAATTTAAATGCCAAAAAAAACATGTATAGAATACAATTGACCAATGGCCGTTCTATGTTATTTTCCATATGGGGTACCCCTTTTCGATTATTATTTCGTTGAAAGACAAAGTTAATTTAATGTTAAATTAAGAGAGATTATTTATGTCAAAGAATAGGGGGTTTATTTGGTGTTATTAAAAATATAGGTTCGCATTGCTTTTCTGGCTGAAAAATGAAGGTCAAAAAGGGGGAGTCTAATTTTTTTCAAATTTCCTCGAGGTGCCCCTACGTATTCGAAATTTGATTTCTTCCTCCTAAATGTGTATAAAACTCCTTTTTTGTCTATTTTCATACCAAAGATTGCATGTCTTTCCAAAATATATTTACTTTAACAATCATTATTGACCAATCGCGTTTAACCTGACAGTTTTTTCACGCTTTCCTTTGTGCTCATAAAATGGCAGCGCCCATACCGTTATGCAATAGTACATTGATACCTAAAAGTATTAACATGAAACAATGATTAAACAGATAATAAATCATTTATTATTTATAAGTGTCACCTTGCTCTCAACTTCGTTCCGTTCTTTCCTATGTGTCTTTGTTTTAAATCGAACATGTGGTCAGTGCTCCGCTCTGATGCGACATCTCGCAGTCCATAATCGCTGATGACAATTAGATTTCCTTTGTAAAGATAATCACTGAACGATTCAAGCGTTATATACACCGGTCATTTTCTCTTTCTATCAGTTAATCTCTTGTATTATTTATGATTAATATAGATTCATTTTTGATGTTCTTAAAGATTAGACATTTATGATCAACGATGTGTATGGTTTTGTTGTTTTGATCTCAGATGATTTTAACCAGATAAATACGAGCTGTGAAAAATCATTGGCATAGAAAAAAATTCTTAATAATTGTAATTTGTTTTGAACGAGTAATGACAAGGTGGTTGTGATTAGACCAAAGTCGTCTTAATTTAAATCTTTAAAAAAAACAGCAGCTGTATGATTCTTTAGATCTTCATTTACAGCAATACATCGCCTTAGATATAGCAAATTATGCCATTCTTTGCTATCTTGATGCTGGGTTAATTTGACTCAATATATATATTTTTTTCATTATCCTATTTAAGATAGTGAAACACATGTCATCATTCACATGAAGTAAAAATGTTTATCTTATAAGTTCAGTTCAAACCCAAAATGTGTGTGGTCTCAGAGTGACAAGAGTAAAAACTGTTTCTATTTCTTTATTTTCTATTTTCCCCCCAAATTATATTGGCAATATATAGAGACCCAAAGTAAACAGAGCTGGGTGTCATTGCAGCATTTAAACTTATTTCAGGTGCAAAACCTATTTTTTCCAGAATCCATTACATAAAACAACAAAACACAATTGTCTTAATCTATAACTTTTTAATAATATGACCTTGCCGTCAGGCGGGTTAAGGAATATTTCAACGATTTCAATATGACATTGGAACGAACCGGAAACATCATCATTACACTTTATATCTAGGGTGTTTATGGCAATCGGTAAGAGGCCAGCCCTTTTTTATCTGGGCATAAAAGGTTTTACAAAATTTTTTCAAAGAAAAAGACAACTGTCCTCTCCTTAGATGAAAAATGCTTCTCTAAACCGTTGCAATTGCCTATTTTGTAAGGATGCGCTTTAAACAGTCGATACTAAGACGACTTTCCTCAGTCCTACGTACGTTCCAGAAACAATGTTATTTGTAAATGTGTAATTGTGCGGTGTGAGTGTAAAACGTTCTTTGGCATAACATGAATAAATATTGTCTTCAAACTTCCGTCACATTCAGCAGGCGTAGTTAGTGTGAAAAACCAATACTGGAATACTGGTAATCCCGTCCTATTACGTATTTGACCATCTAGCACCACCCCCACCCACTAAAACAAACAAACAAACAAAAACCATAAAAAATTACATCCAAAGCAAGTCATCTTTTATACTTGTATTTTTCGTTATATTCGTGTTCACAGCTTAGGTTTTAAATGTGTCACTAATATCCAATAATTTAACTGTTTCTAACTATGGGTATACAACTTTCTTTTGTATTGTGCCGTTCTATTCTTCGCACATACATAACATATGACCTTTGTTTGTTTTTCTTTCCCTCTAAAACGAAAATAGGACTGAATGACCATTCTAATGTTTGCCAACAACAAACAATTCGTACGCCATATTACATAACAATAATGGAATAATTAAAGGGAGATAATTGTTGGTCATCCTGTGAGACTGTGTTAATATTTGTCGTGTGTTCAAATAAAAACTCTACATTTTTAAAATTCCTTATTTATTTATTTTCTAATTGATCATACACATGTCAATAATACTAACAGATTTGTGTGAAGTCACGTGTTTATATTATTTTGTATTACGCGTATTGTTCGATCATAAAGCAAAACACATGTGACACAGAGAACACTAAATTTGCGCATGACAATATTTGCTTACGCGCAGCAACCAGGAAATTCCGGACGAAAACTAGTAAGAAAACAATAAATCAATAAATCAATAGAAGTTAAAATGAATTCTGACTGCAACTAGAACAGTTAGGAAGTTAAAAAGAATTTTGCTTTTTGTAACTGCTACAATGCCTATACATTTTTCAACATCTAAAAAGGAGGTCTTTAACTTAGCGCTGCACTTACTAACACGTGTCCTTTGCCAGGCTTTCTGTATTATAACACTCTATCCCTTTTCTGCCAACCGCTTCCGCGGCTCTGTGGTAGGGAGATATGATAAACCAAAGCAATATATTTCTATAAGCTTAAAATATCTAGTAATTTAGTGTTCTTGTCTAAAAACTAATTATCACAACTTTTTAGTTTTATAAGTTTAATGTATTACTTAGAAGATACTTTGTGCACGTGCAGATCTTTCGTTCCTGTGTATACAGTACCAGTGTGGAAATGTAACCCGTTTTATACTACAATAGTAATAAACATTAAGCTTCCAAACTATTGTGTGTTTGTTTGGCTAGTGGTCGTTTTTTGTTATAAAAAAAGAACTAGGAAAGGAGTCGTGAAGCTGCCATTTCATGTTGGTTTTTTTATTACCTAACTTTATTTCATGTTATTGTCAAAATCTTAACAGAATTAACACTGATTTTAAGAGAGCTCGGTGACCGAGTGGTTAAAGTAGTTCGTCTGGTCTGTCAAGACTGAGGTTGCGGTTCGAGTCTCACTGCTGGCAGGGTGCACGTGACTCCAATCCTTATTGACAAGGATTGCCAGTTTTCCCACCGAATTGTTGAAAGTGGCGTTAAACAATATTCAAACAAACAAATGATTTTAGTCACAGATATGAATATCTATAGTTTGCTATAAAATAATACGGTGTTTTATGCATAAATTAAATATCTGTATATATTAAAGACTTCATTCACCACTATTAGATTGAGTTGAACAATTACAATACCAACAATTTTTCGTTTGGACTGGATTGTTTTTTTATCTAAACCAATCGGCCTCTCGGTTGGTTTTGTCCGAAAGCATCGCTTTGATGAACAAATCGGAGTACAATTGGGCAGAACCGAAGGAACGTAGTAATGGGATGACGTGTGGCAGAGGTTATATCTGGGAACCAGTTAATTTCTCTGTGCCGGAGAGTGAACTTAACGACGGTAGATAGCAGTGCACTGTACAGTTAGAGGATGCTTGGTTGTCATTGATGTCATCATTTTACACCAGTTACTTTTCCTGACAGCGCATGTCGACCTTTTACAAAAGCATCCCAAATCAAACCCAAACCTATCTCGACTTGACTTAAAACATGTTTTACCTTCTAAACTGACAACTTAATACCTTTGGTCGATCATGATACTAATTGATCTCGCTTTCGGGTGGTATAAATGCTCTATAGTAAAGCGTTGAAAGGCATTAGATTGTCGACGTAGGACGTTCAAAACTCCCCCAAGTCATGTCGAAATTATTTAAATCTATTCTGTTCCTTCAACAATACACCGGACAAGATACCATAACGTAAAAAACCCAAATTATAATTGTTTAATCAGCACGCTCAAAGATATTCAATCCTTCTGGACAAAAGTTTAAATAGCTATTTGTTGGTATAGTGTAGTCAAACATTTCTAGCTAATATTTGTCAAAAACTTTCGAATTTCCTTCCAAAAAGAAATTAATTACTTGTTTAAATTTCACGACCAGATGTCAATTCCTAAGCAAATATATGCTAAGCATTCTAATCACAGCAAAAATATGTGAGGTTATAATAACAGTCCAATTGGTTTAAGTCTTAAACACGTGTTAGCTTAGTAATTTAAAGAGGGACAATAAGATATGGAGCTCCTGTTTCAATTCTGTTATTTTAAAATTCAAAATTATAGCCTTCATCTCGAATCTTAGTGATGACACTATAGATTTTTATTCGTTTGATGTGATGTTTAACGCCACTTTCAGCAATTTTACTGCTATATAATGGCGACCAGTTTTTTTTTGGTAGAAGAAGCTGAAGTACACGGTACATATCCCTGACTTTCGGCAGAAAACTGGCAATCTTGGTCAGTTACGGTTGGAGTCCAGCACACCCTGCCTGAAGTCAGGCTTGAATGACAGTTAAATTGTGTTAGTATACTGACTTTGAAATAGGTCGTTTTTTCTCAACCATAGATAATGTAATTCACCGAGTCGCTAGGTGAGGGTTGAGCAATACCAATGGTGATCAGATATCAAAGCCAGTAAATAAAACCAATATAACATCTTCTATTGTAGCAAATCTACGCGAAATGATTTTGGTATTACAAACGCGTACAAGAATCAGATCAAAACACAAGTAAATATTGGATTCCGCTTGACCGCTTGTGCAGGGACTGTACAGCGGACAATAGTAACCATACATTATGATGCAATTTCAGTACTGTTGCGATTCAACTTAAACCGAAAGCAGTTTTAAGACCAAATGAAAACCACGCAAAATTCTTTTCATGTAATAATTAATTACAGACTTTGATATAGGTCGCTATCGGAATTTCTCTTACATTTTTGAGGGTGAATACATAATTTTGGCATGAATATACATGTTTGAATCTGGAGAAATACCATTAGCGACCGCATACCAAAGTCAGTAACTGTTTTACCACGTGATTAAACCCAACAAATTCTCGTCTTCCTTAGCAAACACATTAGCATTAGACGCGTCCATTGTTCTTTACAAGATTTTTGTGTTACAAACGCGTACATGTTTTCGACCGGAAAACAAGTTAATATTTGATTGTACTTGGCCGCTTCTGCAGCGGACAAAAATAACCATATTTAGAGTCAATTTTAAAACTTTATCATCACCCGAAAATAGTTGTTTGACCAATCAAAAACACTTAAAATTCTATTCATGTAATAATAGTTAATGACTAATTACAACGGCCACAAAACCGCCGAGGGACCGATAATGTTGTAGATGAAAAAATAAATGGTTTAAAATACAATAAATGATGTAGATGTCGGTGGCCTCGGTTGCTAAGTAGTTAAGGTAGTTAGTCATCTTATTGCCTATCAACACTTAGGTTGCGGATTCGAGTCTCACTCCGGCAGGTTGTGCTCGACTCAAAATGATTTTCGAAACTCAAGGTTTTCTCCGGGTACTCCGGCTTCCTCTCCCAATAAAAACTGAGCGAGACGATATAACTAAACAAAATTGCTAAAAGTGGCGTTAAACACAATTCAAATAAACATATAACAGCAAGATCATTAAATTTAATGGTAAACAAAATGAAAATATTAATTAAATTAAGATGTTCAAAACACAAAAAAGCACCAGTTAAATAAAGGCAATTATTACAGTTCGTAATTTTAGCTTCCAGTTAAACGATACGTCTCTCACTAGCCCATATTTAATGATATTGCACGATTTACCTTTTGATTGCAAGTGATATTGCACGGCTGGTTATTTTGGTACAAAAACGAATTACAAAAAATAGATTTGCGGGCAATATCACATGTAATCCACTATTAGCCTGCAATACCACTTGTAATCAAAACGTCAGTTGTGCAATATCACAATATGTAAATGTTTATAAAATATTTTTAGTTGAAGTCAGTGAAAAATTAATAATCTGCTAATATTTCGTAAAATTAATTAATTTGATTTATCGAGTTTGATATATCTATATTGGACGATAACGAATTTAAATAATGCAACCCTTTAAATAGTTGTAGCATCGAAAAGGGAACCAGTTGCTCAGCATAGAAAAGGGAACCAGATCGGCCATAAAAATAATTTTTAACAAAATGTTTGAAAATCAGTACTAATATTTGTTCATTCATACATGGGGATGTTCAACGGTAACTACGGTTTCCTAAGGCCCATTGGCGCCTTAACACCTCCAATTTTAAACTAGACCGGCATGATGTAGCTTGAATTCGAATAATACAGTTGTTATATTTCACTTACTTCAATTGCACTTCATTTACCTTGATAGAGGACGCTAGGACGCTGAAAAGTGTCGTTAAAGCTCAAGCAATACGCACACACACACGCACAAACAAACATAAAACTAAGAATTTAACGAGAGCTGTTTGACTTGGGGCAAGGTTTTATCCTGATTGTGTTAAAACTACTGTCTTTTGAATGACGACAATTATTGTGTCCTTCCTCTGTGAAGTCGCGTGGTTTTCTACCAACCCGGTTGTTTAGCCAGTCTCTGTGAGTTGTATCAAATCTATATCTATATCTAAAAACCACTAAAATCAATTACCAAAGATATTAATTTCTGGGGTAAATTCTTAAGGGGCATTGTGGATTCATAAATAACTAGGGTGGTCCGGGGGCATGCCCACCCCCCCCCCCCCCCCCGGAACATTTTGAAAACAATGGTGCAATTTGGTGCATTTTGAAGGTTCTAATGTGCTTTATTTAGGACTGAAAATGGAGAGTTAATTGGTTGCAGGGATAAATCTACAATGGGTTTTTTGGGTCAAAATCGTGTGGCTTCAAGTGTGTACACACGTATAGGCAGATACGCCCTTGTTCGTATTGAAATAACGCCTTGCCAGAGAGGTAATTTTTTCGTGCACTCCATGTATTCCCCCCCCCACCCCCACCCCGTTTTTTTGCATTTGACTGTATAACTGATATTATATGGCTTATAAATCGATCACATATTGGAAGTATTCGTGTATGGCAAACCGTTAATTTGCATAAACACGAATATGGAACATACGGGTTACAATCGCAAGACTGAAACTGTATGCAACAACATTCGTGTGTTGTCTACAGTGCACGTTTTATCTTTTCACTGTTGTAAAAATAAAGCCTTTCAAATTAATTAAAACTTTCACTAATAAATGCAATAAAACGCAACGTCTGCAACAAACGTATCTTGTATAATTAGTTAGTTTGTTAAGATCTAGGTCAACTTACAACATGAACATGTGCATGTTTATTGCGACTTTTCTGGTTGTTTTAAAACTACATTGGAAAGTTGGGATGTTTTCTTATAATGATTTACTCCATAATTACCTTTATTGGCCATTAAAGATACGGATAACTCATATTTTTTATTTCTAATTATCAATCTGTTGTTAATTTCAGACGAAAATTAAGGTGTACTCGACTAGCGTATAATGTAGTATACGGAAATTATCATGGACTCTTATGAGTTTACTAGCTTCTTGATCTATTGGTGGATGCTTAACGCCAGTAAGCAATATATCAGCTATATTCAAGACGTCCCGCTGCTTGAGCAAAGTCAATTGTTCTAAAATATTTTGCACCTTAAGCAGTTTCCTTGGCACACTTCCTAATTGGCTTTTCATGTCGAAAATAATAAAAATGACACAGTAATTATTGTTTGCAATTTGCATGTCAGGATGCTGTTGAGATCTGGTTGTTTCCGTTGGTGCAATGAGGTTTTATAACAATTGCTTATTAGAATTAGAAAATAGTACCATTTATATAAATAATTCAAATTCGGATTTCGTTTCTTTACTGATTAGAAGTAATCTACCTGAACTAATGCCTTCATTGCATTATAAACAGTAATAAATACATGTTTACTTCGAAAATGGCAACTCGATACCATCTAATGATTGTACGATGTCAATTTCAGCTTCTTCCAACTTGAAATCTACTCTAGCCGATTTCAATGTTAGCCATATGTCGATGTCGATTGCTTTACTTAAACGATATGATCAAGTTAGTTTTTGACTGATTTCCTTATGGATACTAAAAATAATATTAATTTAGTCACCGCAGATTTTATTTATTTTTTTTTTACATTTCCCATGATAATCAAACTACTACTGTAGAAGTGGAAGATTTTAAAACTACTCTGGCTTGTTTTCTGGGAAGTCAATACAGCTTCATTGTGTAAATAGCGTGACTCTTAAACAGATATGGTGCAACTAAAGATCAAAAAGGCGGCTATGCAGTGACATGTGTTGATATATAGATTTTCGTTCGGTCGTTCGTTCGTCGAACCTTAGGTTATCTCTTCGTTGAAGCTTTTTATGAAGACTTCAAATCTTCATGAATTTTGGTACACAATTACAACGTAATACGATATACTCGCTGGAAAATTTCTTTAGGGCTACACCCAAATACTTTACGCTTGAGTGAACTTAAAAAAGATTGGTGTTTACCAATATTTGTTTGTTTGTATGGTGTTTTAACGCCATTTTCAGCTATTTCATGGCGTCCAGTTTTTATTGGCGAGGAAGCCGGAGTACCCGGAGAGAACCCCCGACCTGCGGTAGGAAAACTGGCAATCCTTGTCAATTAAGATTGGAGTCGAGCACACCCTGCCCGCAGTGAGAATCGAACCCGCAATCTCAGTGTTGACAGACCACGTTATCGATAGTAGAACTACCTTGACCACTAGGCCACCGAGGCCCCTACCAATATTTGTGTTTCTTTGTTTGAATAATGTTTAACTCCACTTTCAGCAATTTTTCAGCTATGTCATGGCGTCCAGTTTTTATTGGGGAGGAAGCTGGTGTACCCGGAGTAACCCCCGACTTTCGGTAGGAAAACTGGCAATCCTTGTCGATTAAGATTGGAGTCGTCGAGTGCACCATGCCAACAGTGAGACTCGAACCCGCAGTGTTGACAGTGTTTACAGACCATGTGATCAAAAGGATACGAACTACCTTAACCACTCAGCCACCGAGGCCCCTCTTGCAAATAGTGTTGCACTCTGTATGCACAAACTGGTTGATTTTTCTTTAAAAAAAAAAACACCCCAAACAAGAGGGCGTATGCTATTCGCTACTTGGCGTTGCGCTCAGCAGTTCTGTAGATCGCGCCCTAGGAGACAAACAGTACCATTAACGACGCAATGTATTACCATTATATATAGCTAACGTTTTATGACAGATCATTTTAATACTCTTGCAAAGGTCTTATTAAAAGGGTGGATTTGCCGCAGTCACCTTTTTCCAAAATAAAAAAACACAACAAAAAACCAATATATTAATTTTTAAAAATATTTTCCGACATAAACAGGGCACAGAATTTACATTGTAGAACAAAAAATTTATTGTAATACTTAAGTCTAATAATTTAACAATATTTAACAATATTACGTTGCTAATTTAATAAAAATTCTAATTTTCTGTATTTTCGAAATAGCAAAATTGCTACTGCAAAACTTGGTATTTTTTCCTTTTAACCTACAAGAAAAATTGAAATGCCAATTTTTGAGCAATGCAGTTACAAGCGTTAGTGTTCATTGCTATAGTTTACAATAAGAAATCGTCGTCCTTTCAAATAACGTGGTATTTGGTCACCTGATACTTGTATCTGTCTGGACTTTGGCAAAATTTCTATTTGCCACGAGTATTAGAATTTTAAAGTGTTTTCCCTTTACGCTGTATACTAACAACTTTCGTATTACATTTGTCATAGGGGTCTCCGTTGACGAGTGCATGGTCTAGATATATTTAGCTTTCTACTTATGAGCTTTCTACTTACTTCGGACAAATGTGTTCGACTCAAACCATAACGGGATTTCGATTTCCTTTTCCAGTTTTCTGAACACAGGTCAAGGGTTCTCGTCGGGAATCCCTGTTTTCTACCCAAATAAAGCTGCTGTTTTGAATGTCGTAAATATGAGTCTTTAAGAACAACTCTTCTAAATAATATAAATACAAACATACTGAATACTAAACAACATGTCCCATATTAACACACTAAAAAATATTTTAACCTCTGAATATCTTATGCATGTGGTTGCTCCATTTATAAAAAAAGTCTAGAACTGAGGAAACTGGACTCTCTACTATCATAGGAATGTATTCTCTAATTGTTTATTTTATGTTTATATACTGTATTCTTTACTTTTATGTTTATTGTATGTGTATATGCTATAAGCCATATAGGGTACACAATGCATTTAATAAATAAATAAATAAAAATTGTTGTTGACTATTATTTCAATAACTGAATGGTTTCTAAATGTATCAAATGTTACTGTTTTTCCATCGACATTGTGTGTAGAACAGACCAAACTCATCTTTCACCGAATTCATGTCAAAATCGCTTAGTCAGTAAATGGGTATCAATTTAAATTACTATTTTTGTTGGGGATGTAAATTACATATGCCAAAACTTTACCGTACCCGGAGTGTGTCTATAATACTTTATATTTACGAGTCTCCTATTTCGAGAAACATACGGTGTTCAACGATAATTAGGTTCATACATGTGACGTTTAGCAGTTGTTTATTGCAGGAAGTCTTCGTCTACTTTCATTATTAATCGCCAGTAAGGTTTAAATGAAGTTACAACATTCAGCAATTTTTCAGCTTTTTCCGGGGAGGGGCATTTTTTATTGGGTGAGGAAGTTGAAGTAAACGGTGACAATTGCAATCCTCTGACATTTGAATTTGAAGTCAAGTAAAAACTATCCAGAGTCACACTGTAATTCGTAACCTTGATTGCATCTGTTCCATACATGTTTCATGATTATTGTTTACACAAACATAAATTGATTGAAGTGATTAAAACACCATAATTCCAATAAAAGCTGCACTAATAAACACAAGAGTAAATTCCTGAAAACAATTAATCATCAATTAAGTCGGCATTTGAATTGAAAATTGAAAAGTTTTCTTTTCATTGTTATATTTGTTTTAATATTTCACACTAATTAAGCGCTGGTAATTTGTTTGTTTTTATATCAAAACATATGTTCAGATCAATTAATGATATATTGAAATGCGACCGCAAAGTAATTGGTTTAATTAATGTTTTTCTTAATTATTTTATTTATATTTTTTCAACGTACAACAAATTAAACCAAAGTTCACTCCTAATATTAACCCCGGGTATCTAAATAACTTGAAATTAACATGAAATCACATGTTTCAAATTGCGAACTTCTATGTAATATTTACAAATTTTTTCTCACCCTTTTAACAATAATAATCAGAAAACTCTAAACAAACCCATAAACGCCAATCATTACCCAACGGAGCCAATACAAAGAAGGTGTAAATTTCGGGGCTGAGCACCTTCATCAAAGGACAAAGAAGTCGCATTAGTAGTTATTTATTTGGTAAATTTCACACCTTATTATTTATGTATAAACATATGTCCAGCCACGGTGCTTTCTTTGATGTTTGGGTTTCATTTTACACCGTGTTCTAATCCGCGGCGGAGTTCAAAGGTTAAGTATGGATTAGGAGATACCGGTAAAAATTATCACTATTGATATGAATTTATTTTAAAGAACCTTTTTTTCTTGTATGGAAAAAAAATTATAAACATATTATGAACTCTAAATCTGATTATGTTCTGGTCTCTTTAGATGAATTGTGATTAATTGCGTTTTTTTCAAAAAAAATTTTTTTTATCAGAATAGGCTAATTACGTAACGTTTATCGGATTCTTTAATCAGTATTTTTATCTTAATCATAAAGGATAAAGCTTCGATAATTTTCAATATTAAAAAAGAAATTGCACGTGGACTTTGTCTGATTGAAGTTAAGAGATTTCCATTTATATAACTCCATTTAGTAAATTAATCAAATGAAAAATGATTTTCGTCTTATAAAATTGTTTGTCGAGAACAGCACGAGGCATCGCTACTTTAAAGTATATAAATTGCATTTTTGCTTAATATGAGATACAAGTTTTCATTATCGCAATTTCCACAAATGTATTAATTAATGCGATAACATCTTAAACCAAGTTAATGTCAATTTCATTGTTCTTAAATTTTATCGATTTAAACTAATTTTGTTAATGTTAATTACATATCATTTAATAAGCTCTAAACCACTCAAAGTTGTTTATTTTACAGCTTTTATGGGGAGATATTCTTCTATTACGTAAAATAAATGATCACTAATTACACGCCAAACATCTGTTATGGAATTCAATGTTATCATATTTCGTGATAATGACGTAACGTATATACGTAACCCAAATATCGTGTATTTGTGCCACAAATGGTCTTACATCCTAAAAATAAACAAACAAACATGGAATTAAACTATGTACACATGGAAGTGTCAGTTATGGTATTATGGTCCAGTCGTCTGCAGATGGGATAAGGACGATGAAGTTTGACCTTTAGATATTCCAAGGACAATACCCGACACGCGAGTCATTATTTTAATAATAATTATTACACATGTTATACTGCTATATCACTGGGTAATACTCTGTACTATTTTAACGATAAATTATAAAGTTTAAGTTAATAAAGAATTGAAAACTAATCCGAAATAATACTTACCAAACACCGGGAATAATTCTTGCTGATCAAACGAAGATAAAACTAGACTTGGCATACAACAAATTAATGTGTTATAATAAAAAAACCCCTGTTTTTTTTAAATGTTTCTTTCTCAGTGTTTGAACTATATGTATGGTTAAAAACTATTTATCAATTGAGAAATATTTAAACAATAATTCACTTTAAAGGAAATAAATACTTGTAATAATAATAATAATAATAATAATAATAATAATAATAATAATAATAATAATAATAATAATAATAATAATAATAATAATAATAATAATAATAATAATAATAATAATAATAATAAAAGAACCTCTGAAAAATAGTATTCTGGTAATAATTAATAATGAACGGATATATATTAAAACAACCTTTTTTTCCCTTTCAGATTCACAATTCTAGAACAATCAATGCAGATTGAAGGTCTAGCCAGATTTCAGCATTCGCCACCATGAGTTTTGAAAATAGCCTAAATATAAATTCGTTAATCCTTATATGTTAAGGTTTGTTATGTCAGTAGATTAAACCCATATAAAATTCCAAATAAACCATGATCTGCAACTATCCACTTGTGCCTCGAACTGGTTTTTCATCCTTAAATCAAACAGTGCAGACAAACAATTAATTAAACTTTGTACACAGCCAAGTGTCAGTTATGGTGTTGACGTGTCAAAATAAAATTCATAAGGGAATGCCCACTGAATATGGAGTTGTCTGGTCATAACACGCAAATTCCGACAGCTGTACTTTCAGAGCACAACGCGCCGTGCATGATTAAGGCTCCTTTAACTGAGTACGTATATTGTACTAAAATTCTGGAGGGACGGGAACAAGTTGTCATAGAATAAATCAACGGGGAAAGGGATGCGTCTGAGGGAATAAAATTTTGACTACCACCGGACAAGTATATAGTATTTGGGATGGTTCGGACAATCTAGCCTTGAATATCGGGTATAATAAGCCTACCCATTTTTCGAAATCTACAAATGGGTATTTTTTGACGCACGGAGCGCGCACATTCTCTAAAGACGTTACCCACTACAGTACGCGGTCAGGCTTTCCGTATTATAACCTTACAACCTCCCAACGAGAGGGTTTCCCTTATCCGTCACCTAGGGACGCTCTGTGTACCTAGCACTAGGAACCCACTCTGTATCGTAATAAAGAGAAACAGCAGTGTAACGGTGTAACAAATGATGGCTTAAAAAACACTACTAAAACGCTTTAAACAAAACCAATGCTTTCTTTTTCTTAGTTACTACATTTACGTTTCAGTAAATAAGAGAATTAAAAAATCATTTAACATTTAGAAAATCATAGTATATTTTTAAGACCAAAGTGATTGTTTGTAATATAAAGTTTTGATGTCTTTAATAGCAAAAGAATCACTGAATTGTCATTTTCTTGGTCCTTTTCATATCCGTGTTTGATCACGCGCAGATGCAGAAAATGCAATTATCCGTAAAACACTGCTTTGAACTACAGGAAAAACAATAAACTCTTCATAGTTGTCTGGAGAAATTAAACCTTTATTGCCAGTTAACTCAACAATTTTGCCCCATCAAATCCGTCCTAATTAGAATATTTCAAACAGCATCACGAATATCTATACGAATAACGGTAATTGTGCAACAAAGGGAATTTTAAATGTTTTTATGCAAATGAATAAATGATTTGATCATAAAATTTATAAGAGTACATGATTAACAATCTAAGAGTACATGGTAGTCAAAAATTTATTAAAATTTTGTTGTTATAATTAAGCATTGTGATGATATTAAGAATTTTGTCGAAGGTCGGTTTTCACCAGGTACTCTAGACCGGCTTCCTCCCCAATAAAAACTGGATGCCATGATATAGCTGAAAAATTTTGAGAGATGCATTGAACATCAAACAAACAGAACTGGGAATAACAAAACAATGAAATATTGATTTATTGGTAACTGAACGTCAACCAATAAATGACTGTGGAAAGTGATTGGGACAATGGACAGAAAATGTTTACTGCCACTGAAAAAGTAGGTAAAGTGTCTTTGAAGCCGCTACAATAAGCCAAATCTGCCTATTACATGTACAATAGGGTCATTACGTGCAAGGATCGTGGCAGTTCCCAAAACACGGCACTCACTATGGTCCGAATGCAGTCTTCTTGTATTAAAATATGAGAACTTCTAGCAAGAAAACGTTCCCCGGCTTGAGGCAGCTCTGTGGGTATTGCACTTGAACCGCCGCCATCAGTACCCAACAAGCAAAAAGGACAAAAAGTTTAAGAAACGTTCTTTATAATGAGCGTATGCTGCTAAACGATAATGGAACAATATGTCTGACATATCCTGGCGGAAACAAGACGTCATGGTTTGGCTGGGTACTAGAAAATAATGCAGTCCAAGATTTATTCTTTACTCGAACACTGCATGGAGTAACTTCTCGTTTGTCAAACTTGGAGGAGTAGCAAGTAGTCCAAATTACATATATATAATTAAAATAATTTGACTGTATTCGCTATTAGAGGCTGTAGAAAGAATTTATGCGATTGTATTTCCGTTGATCTGGCTCCATTTACTGCATGTTAGTTAAGGAAGCGTCAAATTAAAACAAACAAAACTAAACACATGGTATGTTCAAATGGTATACTTGCACAGGTAATTCTGTATAAAACGGAACGATGCAACACGATTATGGCCATTTGGCGAATGGACTAACTAAAACTAGCACTTGACACGCGTAAATGTCATATTTTTTTTACTCGTGTTGGACGTGCTTAAAAATAAAGGTCAAAGAGATTCATTACACGACAAATGCCCTCAACATATTATTGTAATTAACCTCTTTTCAAAATCTTTGATGCATCAATATTAAAATTTATCATCTGACAAAAACGAACTCGACGAGAATGATATTTTTCTAAAGGTTCACACTTTGATTTATTCAATAATACGTCTAATTACGGTATCATTTGGTTTTTACTTGAAAAGGCCTTCGTTAGTATAGGACGTTATCGTATGTCCGATGGAATTATTCCGTGGCTTGCGTTTCCTGTGATCGGATGTATAATCACAGCATGGCGGATTGACATTTGGTAATCTAACAATGTTCCTAAATAATCCACTTATAGTGAGTAAGTGCCCGAACATACACGGCATCTTAATATTTTAATCCGTAACAGCTCTTGACGTTTGTACATGTCATACAGAACACGTGCAGCGACGTTCGGAAACGTGTCAATCGGTTAATCGAAGTGATTATACTGGTCAACTCGATGCGTCAGAAACCTGTAATTGGAAAATCGCTTACAAATAAATGCGCTCACTAAATTTTTTGTTGCATTTAATTGAAAAAACAACGGGAGAAATAACGTTCGTTTGATTCAACATTGATTAATAGAAATTTACAAGGTAAATGACCCCTTTGTCCTCGGACTTCAATGCTGTCTGCATGATGTACCGGAACTTCCTGTTTGTCCTACACATTGCATGCGTGCCATGGAATATGGTGGTTGACAAGTCTTCATGGATTTAGAAACACGCCATTTCCTGTTTATATTAAAGTTAAAGGACAAAGATTTGTAGATAATGTTTTAAGTATAGGTAAAAGAGGAGTATTTCCTGTTATTGCAAACTAACTGTAAACTATTTACTGTCATATATAAGAGGCTTTTTGGGGCCCCGATTCTGCATTTTGTTCCGATTTTATGTATTCTTCATTAGTACGCCACTCTATTACCTTCTGCTCTTTAATTTTGTAAATTGCGTCTTTATTATTATTTTTTTTTTGGCTCATTGTTCTTCATTAATATTTTCTTAGTCAAATGTTCTCTACTCATCCAACCCCTCACAAATCACAAATGCCCCAGTATCTTTAAAGCATTTCGAAATCTGTAAAGATCGTACATGTGAATTAAAAAATATCTTCACGTGGGAGACTTCAAACATGGTATATTTACTTAAGCTGTGTTTTCTCGACTTAAACGATAAAAACGCACGTTAAATGATTTGTGTTCGCATTTAAATAAATGTAGAGGTGAATAAAAACGAACCTTCATATGAAACTGTTACGTGCAGTTGTTATGAAACATCAGTAAGCTGGAATGCAATTTCCATAATTTGGGTACATGATTTTCCTCCTTGCTAACGAAAACAAGTCATTTTAATCTAGGTCTTTCCGTTATAAAAAAAGAGACAATCATTGCAAGCGGCATTTAGCCAAATCAATCAATCAATCATTTATTAACATAGTCTCAATCAGCATCTACGAATTCGAGCATTTAAAATTTTAAGCAACTCATTCTTGATGACCAACAGCCATTTGTCATTTAAAAATGACTAATATAAAAATATTGATAATGAGGTTTGACCAATTGCCAACATTTGTTTACTAATACTTAAAAAATTTAACTATTTCAACAATAAATATTGTCACTCTTTACAATTTACATAATAGGAACAACAATTTTAAACATGTAATTGTCCAGATTTTACGATTAGATAGAAATCGAGCATAGCCTTTTAAAATAGTGATCTTTACAAAAAATATTATGAATGAAAAATACCTCATTATCTCAATCCATAAACATAAGATAATAATATTGAATCATATATGCTTTACTGGACATTATATGTGTTAAAAATTCATTTGTTATCATAAGTAGCTTTAATTACTATTTGTTGGCCTGTGAATAACTATATTTATCTGATAAGTGGGTTTAAACTTATATGCAAGTTCCTTGGGGGTAATCTTAGGAAATTAATTTTTAAAAAATGGTACATTTTTCTAATCATAACTAAAGAACTTCTTAAAAGAATTAAGCAATTGTTCCCATGTTAATGTGCGAAGTTTAAAAGTATATTTGCCTCCCCGTGAGAAGTTAATAAAGCAATTATTTCCCTTTGAAACCTCGGGAGAGGTGTCACATATTTTTTTTCTCTCACGAAGATCAACTTTTTCTGTGGTTTTTGCTTCCCCTTTTTTGCGGGTTTTAGCACTATCTATGTTCATTTCACATCGTCAAAACAGGTGTTAAATGATCATATCTGATGGTATTACAATACAGAGTTCAAAAAGTTATTACCAGATATTTTCAATATTTTTAGGGAATTTTAGGTGTTGCGTAGAAAATAAACAGAACTACGCATAAGACATCTCGTACATTTTACCTTAAAAACAAACCATACATAATTGGCGATCGAGTTGGATCTCTCGTATGTTTTTCCTTCTGTACAGATGATAATTGAATATCTAGCAAAAAAAATATAAGTAAGGTTTACGTTAAGGGTTTGAGGACCCCCCCCCCCCTTTTTGAATTTTGTATCTCGTGCTTGAACAAGAGCCGTAACATGTTTGCCTTTTTATAATGAAAATATATATGATTATTACGTTTATTTGATATTTGGACTCTAAAGGGGGAAAATTTATCTCTTTCACAATGTATACTAAAATCAAGAACGCATAAACTTTAAATACAGAGTAAAGGGATATTCATAACTTATGTGAGATTTGTAAGTTATATCCGATTTACAAAACTTTTTGCATTATGTTTATGTATGTAGATATATTCATCAATTAAGCAAACTTCCCAGAAAAAAACTTTTAATGGCACAAAAACACGTGCACGAAAAGCTTTTAATAAATCAGGAAAAGTTTTGAATGTGTTCAATTTCCAAATAATTACGTTGTTAACTGGTAAAAAAACATTATTGCCTTGTCAGCTTTACCGTTCTCAATAACAACTTTTGTTCGGATATTTACAGTTATTAATTCATCAGGTATTAAATCCCAAATTGCATAAAAGGCCAATTTACCTGTTTGTCAATTCGTTATTGATTGTAAGGCGAAATCCGATTGGTTAGAATAGATAAACGTAAACTCCGCCCTTTTAAAAATGTGTAAATTTCACCTGTGTCGAAGAATCAAATATCAATTATTTTGCATGATAGTGAAAAAGGAAAGCAAACATTTCGCCACTAGGCTACTGTAGTTGGAATTATTAAATTCGATTGTAAAGAATAAAGGTAGGTCAATTTTATTTAATACACTTGTAACGTTAGTAAGTTTTTCTCCCGTTAATAATACTGATGATGTCACTTTCAATTACTTAAACAGGAAAATATATAAATAAGATACTGGCCCAGTTCATAATGGGCCGTAATAACTACTTTGACTATGCTATATGGATGTATTTTAAACTATCTAAACAACTCTTGAAAGAACAGATTTCATAATAAAATGGACCATTTATTCAATTATAGGTTAAACCATCGACTTCTTATTAAGATAAAATGTTATGCATCTATCATTTTGATATATTTTATCTACAAAATAGTCAGTGAAAACTGAAAATTTTCCAAGTTTTTTCTCATCACCTCAGAAAAATAAGTTTATGCCCAAATATAGAATTAAGTATTTGTGTGTACAAAGGAACATTAATGACATTATTCAACTAAAAGGCATTGTACCTGCTGTATCAAAGCATGACCATTTTAGACAATTGTCAAGTCTGTAAGATATTAAGGCTGTATCTGCTGTAATTCTTCCAAGGTAAATATTCTGAATCTCAAAGAGATTTCACTTTAATTTGTACTTAGTTGAATATGTTAAGATCAATAAATTTCAGTTAAAATTCAGCCATTTTCAAATCTGTTGATGTGTCTGTTACAAGCATCGCTGGTAAAATTACGTCACCGCAAATCTGTTTCAAGTTTCTCGCAGTGGCAAGACATTTTTAATACATATGTAAATACGTATAAAGATCAAAAATCGATAAAGTTCAGGATGACTACAGATTGACTAGTTAGTTCTACAAGTATATAAGTATTGCGTTAAATACTATAATTAGGCAATCATATGGCACCTGATAAATGGCCCTATTCCGGAACGTGGCTGTTTAAATGCGACACAAAAGTACACATTTAAACAGAGGTACATTGGTAGTACACTGGTCAGGTGTACTAAGTGACGAGAAATAAATGGATCTACTAACTGAAAATGTACTGAAATTTTTTTCTCATCAGTCGCCGCAAGCCATATGGACAGCGTTGACCTTAAGCAATTGACAGGTGGATCAAAATATTTGCAGGTAACTCGGGTAAAAGCGTTATCTCTACGACACTCAAATAGCAATGTAATTGACAGGTCGAAACTTACAAGTAGCTATTGATACGCGATATCTCGGCTACTTCTTGCCGTCAAAGGAATTCACCGGTACACCTTCTCCGCCTTCTTGTGTGGAGAGCACTTAAATCACAAGAACTCTTTCATCCATTATAATTTTGCTGACTACAAAACTGATTTATTGATCATGGTTAAATTGTGTAGAGTCCGCATCCTGGTGTTTGAGAGAAGTTGAAAGCATGCAAGTTTGTCCAGGAATTACTAATGTCAAATGTCATCGAAACACCTTCTTTAATTGGGAATTAACTGTCAGACTGATGTGGTTTGATGTATTAATATGTTGCCGTTACGGCCACGGCTACATTTTAAAGATATTATTTCGGTTACATTTTTATTTTATTAGAAAAAATATTTTGTTGATTTGTTTTTATGGAGGTCGAATCAGCATTTTTTTAGCCTAGCACGGCGTCTAGTTTTTAATGAGATCCCGGAGTACCCGATGAGCACCAGTGACCTTCGGCAGGAAAACTGGCAATCTTTATCAATAAAGGTAGAAGTCGAACACGCCCTGTCATGCAGTAGAACTAGAACTCGCAACCTCACTGTAGACACGACGTTGTTCAATAAAAAGATTACTTCTTTTAGCTACTCGGTAACCGAGACGGATAGTAAAATGAGAATATTGCTTTGTCTACAGGATATATTTATATTAGAAACATCTTAGAACATGGATATTCTTTAATTTATTGTAATAATGTCCCGGATGTAAACGAAAAAACGTTTTTTCTTAGTTTTTCTCTAAAACGATGTTTATTTATTGAAAGAAGTTTGCCCACTGTTTAAAAAGGTCCACACAGCTTCCACGTGATAGCATCTCGTGACAACGCAAAGCGTAGGGAATAAAATCATCTATTGCATTATGCTCAGCTATTTAAATTTCGTCAATGAACCTTTAACATATATTGTGATTAACATGAAAAATTTAATTGTTGGAAGTGAAGTAGACGTAAGAATGCAATAAATAACAGATGTCACCACTGATAACCCGTACTAACTCTGTTTCCTGCACCCGAGGCGCCACCTGGATTAATTATGATGTTATCATAGAACCAATAATGCGATGTCTATTGATATTGGTTTAAAAATGTAACATTACGCTTTTTCTTGTTTGTTTGTCATTCAACTAAGAAATAAATATTATGTGTTGTTTTTGTAAGTTGTCAAAGCGTAGCAAGATGATTGAGGGTCGCGACTTCTTAAATCAATTAAGTATTTTCCGTTTCCTGTTGTCCTTTAAACGATCATCATTGGCTCTAGTTTTATTGTATTCTTCTATGGAAATTTAAATACATTTTTGTTTAGATATTAAATTAAATTGCGTTATCGTTTTTAAATACATCTCTTTTCACTCATTTTATTCCGAAATATCTAGTAATAGTAAAGACGAAGACATTTACGATCAAAGTAGATCAGATAAAAATAATAGTGTCACCTTTAACCTTCCATATTTTGACATTTCATTTGAAATGCATATGTGGAATTAAATATGGAACACGCATAAAAGATAATAAATACGGCTTTATTCTTCGGCGTCAAAATGCATGTATTCATTTTTTGAAAAGAACTGTTTATTAATAGACGATGTTAGTGTCTCGTCGGTGTTATAAAAACGTTTTATCTTTTCAGTGTAAAATTTTATGTATATTATTTCTAATTGAAATATGAGAATTAGTGGGTTTTCATAGCCCGTGCAATTTCCTTCTCTGGAAATAAAAGTGTTTCTTTTTATATTATATATATATATGTACCATGAACACGATAAAAAATAATAATGTCAATTTTAATCATTAAAGTTTGATAAAATTAATCTAAGTTGTATGCTGGATAGAAAAATGCCGATTTGTATTTAATTAAGAAGTCTCTAAATGTCCGATGTATTTAAAATATATCTATATAGTTTGTATCTAGTTGTTCACAAAGCTTGTGGGGGTTATACAGGAACCGGTTGTTGTCTAGATGACGGGGGAATTATTCCTGTTTATGTTCCAACAATAGGTTTTTTATATATATTATATAAGTATATACTCATATATATTATCGAAGAACATATATAGTGGAAAGATGGACAGGGTGGGAGGGTGAGTGTCCAGACCAGAAACTACATTTCTCAGCCCCTGTCCGTTCGTTTTACTTATTAGAAAAATAGTGGATCCGAAAAAACAATGTACCAAAACCTGACTAGAGATTTTTTAACATAGAATGACACCACTATAGACTTGAATGGGCTGTCCAACAAAAAAGAGCGTGTTTCTCATCGACAACAGCGAGAGGAAAATACAGCTAGTACTCTTGCCCTGATTGTTGTCCGATTAATAATTACGCAAAATGGCGAACCAGACACAAACAAATTGCTGAAGATAACGAGATGATTTATATCATTTTAGACACAGTAAATAAAACGTCGATGCTTAAATACTTTTCCATTGGCCATTTTCAGATGTAGCCCGTATGCACGACTTCTAGTTTTATCCAAGAAAGAATTGGAGTACCACTCGACTCCCGACCCTCGGTCGTAAATTGCTTTTAAGGTTGAAATTTGAGTTAACCTAGTCTCAAGTTAGGCTTGAACTCACAAGTAACTCGAACAGAATAACTGTGCCTATTTACGGTATTGTTCATATATATATATATCATGTGCAATTATAAGTTAGAAGCATTCTAAATATTAGTTAATCGTAACAATGTGTAAATTGTAGGATTTTTGTACTCAGTTTCGTCTAATTTTCGATTTATGTTTATTTCACAACAACACGCCTTTCATATATAAAAATCGACAACGAACAAGGTTTTGACATTTTCCTGACATTATTGCATAATTGTTTTATTACAGGCATAAAAATGTACAACAAAAATTTGATCGTGATAACCATCGATGTAAATTTTGTTTTAAAGCTTTTATTGCAGTTTTGCACTATATGCATCTGCTAGTGTCAAGTTTAAATCTTGATTTAATAGACATATTTCTGGTCTACGCCCAAGGATTGTCTTCCACGGATAAAGCAGAAAAATGTCCCTCTAGTGAATTTTACATGAAATGGAAATCATGTGAAATTTACTTGAAATGGTAATTCACGCGAAATTCATGGTATATCCTTGTGAATTTACCCGAATGAGTCTGAACACGAACATTTTACTAAATGTTAAAAGCTTGGGGAGATTTAGTTTATTTAACTCTCCCTTGACGTCTATTGACTGCAGATGTATATATTAACTGTTTGGATGACTGAGTGTAAGAATGCCTGGAGAAACATGATTATATGAAATTATAGGAAGACGAGTCATCAGGGTTCGTGGCAAAATTAACGATTTAAATGGTTTTTATTTACTTTACTCCTAGAATAAAGTGAGGATTATTTTATCAGTCTATAACAGATCGTTGGATTTAAAATATGTCATACATGTATTTACCGAGGCCGAAAATTAACTTTCACACCTTAGTGTCACCAGTGTAATAAATTCTGACAGGACTTTAATTGATTTCAAACTAGTAGAAAATAAATCCATTATATACTTTATGACCCGTGTAAAAGCTTTATGGAAAAGGACCAGTGGGAAACGAACGGGGCTAAATTCTTGGGACGAGAAGAATTTTTTATTTTATAAACCTCAGCACGTTCTTAATTTGCTTCGAAAGAAAGTCGTCGTTTGTGAAAATATTTTGTTTATTTGTTTTTGTTTGTTAAGATTTAGTTTAGGGTCACGTTAAGAAATTTTTTCAGCTTTACCATGGCGTACAGGTTTTCAAAATTTTGGGTATAAACCCCGGAGTATTAAGATTGGAGTTGAGAACACATCGCCCACAGTAAGGCTCGAACTCGAAAAAGGTACATTATTAATAGTAGAAGAGTGACTACGTAATCACCCGCCACTAAGGCACGTTTTTTTGCTTTGAAATTGGGCAATTCATACTAAATGGTTGTGTATTCATTTTTGAATAAATTTGGCCTCGGTGTTTTAAAGCTACAGAAATTACAACCAGTATATTATGAAAAGAGAGCGGAGACAAAATTTAAATTGAGCTGTCAAATAAAGAAAAATATCTTGTCTTTAAATTCTCTTGAAATAAAGGTAAAAAAATTTGGAAACAAAATTAACATTTTGTTGCTCATTCATAATATTTATTGGTTCGGTGTGAGGAGAACTTTGGACAGGGTGTGCTGGACTGCAACCTTGCAATCTCTTTGAGTACTCAAGTTCCGCCCTGCCGCTCGCCCCTTTAAAAAAAATAATAACGAAAGTGTTTTAAAATTCAAAATATAATAATAAAGTTTAATAATGTGCATTTATATGGTTCTCAAAAATCCAAATGAAGCTGAAAAGCTTATGTTCTGGTGCATGAAGTTCATTTAAAATAACAAGATGTCCTCTTTTGACCTTCAAATCGTAGACTAGAATAACTCATTTATAGGTTCCTATTCAGATGTTAATTCAGAATCATGTTAGAAGAAATTTTTAAAAAGATTACTTAGATATATATGAAATAAATTGACGTTCAAGATATTGCAGATTCTAAGTCTCAGACTTAATAATCCTAATAACATTCTACTTCTGTGTATTAAACATGTGATATGGTGTCGATAATAAATTTTTAACGACGGTAGACATTTCATTACTTTGGACTGATGGACTTTAATTCCGCGGGCGTATAATAAATTTCTTATAATATATAGCGTTGTTGTGTGTCGTATATGCATGTAATGTTAGCAATAAATCAGCGGCGACAATCCATTTTCACCTTTTAGTTAAAATACGGCATTGTCAAAACACATGTCGTAAATTTTTACACTTGTTGTAAAATTTCAATTTTCCTTTGCATTTGGTTGATTTTTAAGAGATAAAAAAGAAACTTGATCGCAAAATCGAATTTTAATTAGTTCTTTTGATGACCTGCATGTCATTGAAGCGAAAGGTAAAAATTAGCAATAAAAGAGAAGTAATTGCACAAAAGGTAATCGGCTTTTGAATCAAAAGACGACAAGGGAACAGGTATGAAAGTCAATTAGTTCGTCAATTATTTTTCCTTGCTAATTTTTTTTGAGTCATTTAATTCACAGGTAAATGTAAGTTTAATCAATTAAAGAGTTTAAAAAATTAAGAAGCCAATTTGATATAGATTATATAAGTGAAATGTTTGTATATATCGGTCAAAAACCCATTTATAGCGTGAGAATATCCAGCCATACAGGCGACAAAAAAGTCAGTGGGAATAATTGAATAATTGCCGTATATAGTCTTCGTTCTAACTTTTTTAACATTTCACTTGTTGGTGGTTAACAGTGAGTACATAGATATATTTAAATACGTTATATACTCTGTATGAAGTCTTAGTACAAAATGAACTCATATAATCGGGTTTTCTTTAAATATGTATGTGATAAACAAATTAACAATTTGATATTATCGCCACTTCGGTTTATTATAGGACTAGTATGACTGATTTATAGGATCCGGGTTTACTTAAAGCAGAAGCTGTTGTTTATACAAAATAAAAAGACTTAAAAGAATATTGTTTGTTTCCATGAAATATTAAACCAAATAAGTAAACATTTTAAAAATCTGTTGTATTGTACAACTGAGCATCAGTCTTTTGAGTTGGGTAGAGTGCGCTGGAGAAAAATCGCACTGACCTGGTGTTTGTTCTACATTTATTTTTTTTTTATATTAAAGGTAAAATATTACAATTTTCTGCCAAAGAATTAAATCTTATTAAATTAAAGAGTTAAAAATATCTTTGTTACCATAAAATGTAATATAATTCAATGCATTTGAGTTAGATTCTCTTTTTTTTTCGTGTGTTTAAGTACAAATCATGTGGGTCACTGGGTAGCACTACCAGGTCGTTCAAGATTTTATACATAAGTACGAGACGTATTTCTCGACTACGTTTGACTTGTGTTTTCCAAACTAGGCTCTCCATCATTAGCCTAAAATTGTTAGAGAATGACACGTTTATTTTACATTGAAACCTACAATACCATCTTGTCTAAATACAAATAATATACAAATTTATATATAATTGACGTTGTTGTTTGTTTTTATAGATGTTCCGTTGGTTAAAAGGTGGCAAGAAGGGTAAGACAAAGTCTTCGAAGGGCGACAGCTATGGGTTTAACAACAAATCTAACAGCACAAGTACAAATTATGGATTTCGAGAGCGCAAGAAAGACAATTTAGACTCGTCTGTACATATTTATGATGAAATTCGAGAATTACCAGAAATATCGTTTTCAAGGCAATTCACTTTGTTACCAGATGAAACCAACATTGGAAATAATGTCGAAGGACCGTATTTAGTTGTACCAATTCTTCCCGCAAGAAAAATATCGGATACAAACGATCACCAAAAACAATCACTGGATAGCCTTAAATCGTTAATGAAAAGTGAAAGCAAACAGAGGGTTTATAATGAACCTTGGGATATACCAAAAGACCAGGAGATAACAAAAGACGAAGCTTCAATCCCTCATCCAGCGTTTAGAGATTCAGAATCTAGTTACACGTGTAGCAGTGTCAGTATTAGAACCGATTCATCGAGAACAAACGGCAGTGATACCGGATGTGAATACGATATGAGCACTTCAACTGAAAGTGACGTCAGCAGTGAATACAAAGAACTTATAACCAAGATGCAAAATAATTTGGCTTTAAAACATCAAATTTTAAAAATGATCAAAGAATCCGAAAGCGACGATAGTGACGAAACATCCACGAAGAGAAAAAGTAAGAAAACTTCTTCGTCTTCTTTGGACTCTTGTGAATTCACTAGATCACGTGACATTTTTGACAAAGAAGACACAGAATCAGAATACAGCAGTGGATTTGATGAAGTTGAAATAAATGGAAATAATATTATTCCGCCCTTAGCATCAGCAGCATCACGACCTTTAAAGCATACAGTTCCCTGTTTTGACGATATTTGTAAAACAGAAAAGTACAGCGAGAATTTAAAAGAACTTTATATACCACCAAAACGAACCGGAAGTGCTCAAAGTAAAGCCTCTAGTTCAAGTGCAAAACGTCTTTCTTGGAATAGTTCAATACCTCCATTAGTTCCAAAACCGACCAAAGTCTACAACAGTCAAAGAACAGGGAGTTACGCTAGTTCAAACCGGTTACTTGGTGACCTCATAAATATGAATCATAATATGCAGACAATGAAGTTTTAGAAAAAAATAAGATGTCATGTATAAAGTGATGAACTGAACTAACGAAGAATCATCAGCTCTTCGGAACACACACGACACAGAGAATAACAAAAGAAACGAACGCAAATCGATATGGTAGGTGTGTTGGCTTTTTATCTTTTTTTTTTGTTTTTTTCATTGTTTTTTTTAATGGTGGAAATAGTTCTTTCCCCTAAAAAATTATTACCATTTTAAGTATGCACTTGTTATGGCCATTTTGCTTCTAAGAGCAAATGTGATTTATTCTCCATTTTGACGTTTTTACAGCACCAACCTAACAGACATTTTATGCCAATTTATGGTACTATTGTTGTGGTACAATGCACGTAATGAATCGTTCAAATCTTTCAGTTCAGGGCACAATAATAGATGCTATCTCCGTGACATCATAATACGCTGCTACTGACATTTACGAGTTTAAAAATAAAACCCATATATTTTATACAGTGAATAATTGATAACGTCCTTAACAAAATTATTTGATAACTGATAAAAAATATTTTTATGTTATTTTTTCTCTCACGGATCAAGGACACGATATGTGATCGGAAATGAATACATGGTTCTAGGTCATCTGTTGAAATCGAGAAAGTCGTAAAGACTTCCTCCTTCCTTTACAATTTATAACAACTTTTTGACAAAATATCGTTTATTTAATCGTACTTTCATTTATTACAGGAATAAGTGTCTGTTAGACCACGTATAGATCGAGTTCAAGACCAGCAGACGACCTCCCTGGGCAGAACCGAAAGTGTATAGTGCTTTTATCATATAAAAACATACGTTATCTATATCTTTCTTTTTTTGTTTTATGCCTATTAATGGAAAACATAAAGTGAATTATAGGTTTTGTAGCCTTTTAAAAACGAATTTAAGAAGGGGAGGAGTTTACATGCAACAAAAGATCTTACATTTAAGATTTTGTTTGAAATCTTTGCCTTTTGGACACTGACGTTTGTGATCTTTTAATCGATTCGTTTGAAGTTTCGTTAAGCAGCTCAAAGTCACTGGCGATCCCCCTGTAATCATGCTCATTAATACGCCTCCTAGATTGCACTACTTAAGATGAAAACAAAACGTATTGTCGACTTGTGTTAACATGTACATGTATACCGAGAATTCAAAGGCGTAGGAAATATTACGGGTGGTACTGATAGGACCGTACTAATAAATTAACAGGTACGGAATGTCGTACCAATAATTTTCCGAAAAATATGATTCGTGCATGTTTTTCTTTTCTGAACTCAAAATCTTATTTACATATGTTCTGTACGTTTTACAATCGGAATACAAATTAACTTGGCATCTTTGACAGCATCTGAATCTTGATCGATTATACGGCCCTGAAGATAAACGTAGGAACCGGTACGATTGGTAATCCGTTCCAATAAGTTTTGTTTCCTACGCGTGATTAAATTTTAAGGTCAATCAATTTTACCTACAATGGAAAAAATCCGGAAGGTCCTTAGGGCAGCTTATATAACTGATTAAGAGGGTTATTCTTATCGGCTGCTGAACAATTGTGCTTTTAAAAGAATTCCAATTGACCGCTTGCATAGCGGACAAAAGTAACCTCATTCAAACAAGCAAATAATTGATCACCGGTTAAAATTAAGAGCCCGAATTCTCTTGTGCTCGACTCAAACCTTCGTTGACAAAGATTGTGAGTTTTCCTGCCAAAAGTCGATCATAAATTAACAAGGAGTACCAGTTTTCGTGCCGGGGTCGGGGTGATCACAGTAATACTGGTGAAGAATTGCAAAACATTGAAGTCAGATTTTCTAATGACACCAAAGTTCGGATTTTAGAATAATCGTCTGGTGTATATATATATATATATATTATGTAATTCGATGAAGTTTGCTTGAAAAGAGTTTAACGCCACTTTTCCAGCTATATCATGGCTTCCAGCTTTTATTGGAGGCAAAAACCCCTTGCGATAGGAAAACTGGTAATCCTTGTCAATTAAGGTATTTATATCCTATACGGCCACGTCTGTATCAAATTGCCATCTTGATTTGTAGAGAAGTATTTACTATATATCGGTTCTATTAAATAGCGATGAGCAAACGTGTTTGGATAAATTTCCATGCGTTTCCAGTTGTTTTATAATTAAGTCTATGGTGGTGGCCATCTTCGATTTTCATTTTGTATTTAAGATCTTTTAAGAAATTTTCACGTAAGGAAGCTTCTAGTCATCACGTTGTTTATGGAGTTACGAATTAAAAAAACCACATATATGGAACAGCAACAATCTTTCAGAATCAGATTTCCTTGACAAAGAACGAAGGAACATTTGTGTCAATTTGCTGTCCTCAGCTGAAGCAATTGATTTTGAAAGTGATAAGCACACACACACATCAATGTTTACGAAACAACATGAATATGATATGTAAGAAACACAATATTTTACAATCCATATTGCTAGTTTACTGTAAGTATTTTAGTTCCCAAAAATAATCATACCGCGTGTAGGAAAATTTACGAGCAATACATATAAACAAAATCGGTCGCGGTACGGAACAGATACATTTTCCGGAGGCTGTCCAACTTCGGTGGTTCGAACAACCAATAGCTAGAACTATATTTGGCAATCCCAGCGAGTTCGAGTTATGGAAGTTCTATTGCATATAAATGCTTGTATATACTAAACATTGAACTAGCATTTGTGTCTGCATGTTAATTCAAGTTGTTCGTGTAACTCTCATTTTGCGAACTTCGGTTAGCAAAAATTTGCATTTTTCAATGATCGATTTGCGTTACTGTGGGTACAAATAGTGATCCACTGGTGGTCAATTCTCAGCTATATTATTGTGACGAAGGGTCATTGAGAAAAATATACAACAGACGTCTACATGATATAGTGCTAGCAACGTTAAACAATGCTATCTTAAAACGCTGTTGGAGCGAAGCAGCGAATGGCAGTTTTTGATTCCTCCTGTTAGACTCGAACGATATCAGATTAAAGGATTTAATTACCATTTTAGATCATTTTACTCGATCCAGCTTATACAACTAATCTCTAGTTAAACTCGCCAAAGATCAAATTATACAAAATAAAAAATACATTCTCTTAGACTCAAACGAAATCAGGTTATATAAATTCACGAACGTTTTACGCAACTGATGTCAGATTATACAAACTCGCCAGGGACCAAAATATACAAAATAACTTCAGTTTAGCTCGAAAGAGATCCCCTTATATAAAGGTACTAATGTTTTCTCGGTCGAAAGCAGATTGTAAATTTTAACGTTTGATTTATTCGACCAAACTCTTACCTAAGAAGTAGTAAATAGTAGAAAGGGCAGATAATAAATCATTACATACAAACACAACCAATAACTAAAAAGATAAATAAGCCATACATAAAAACAAATAAATATGTTGCTTAACGCAACCCTTGGCTAATATAAAAGAAATTGCTAATAGATAGAAAGATAGAAACTGCTTACTTATAGACCGGATTACTCGAGTACACCATGTTCTTAAATTGGTTTTGTTTACTCGCTTTTGGAGTTTGTTGTTGTTTTTGGCTCTGATTTGTGAAGTTTGTCTCGATCCGGAATTTATCACTGTCCTATGACGTTTGATTCTGGTTGACCAATCGATTTTCGTGCCTTCTTTAAATTTGACACGTTCGTGAGTAAACCATGGAATCTTAATTTTTTAATGAAAACTATTTAGATTGTCTACTCCGATAGAGAAATTTACAGAAATATAATGTACAACTGATTGACATTCGTTGTTATTTCGAACTATTAACAATTTTTTTAATTATCTGAAAAATAATCAGTTGGCACGTAATCAATCATTCATTTTACATAACGCCATGCCATTAGTACCAGATTTGTTCCGAACGGCGGGAGATATTCATCGACTCATTGTAGGATGTAAGCTGACATGATCCGTATTTGATAATGACAAATTACCAAGAAATATAATTAAGTTTGAAACAAGATTGATTGATTTTTCTTAATCAGATTTTTTTTTCCGTTTGAAAATAATGTAAGTCTACCGTTTTTACAGAATCGCGTTTTTGAGCCAAACACAAAGAAACAACATCGTCTCAAAGCTTTATACTGGAGATAACTGGATTACGCATGTCATCAAAAACACGAAAACATCTCAAGTACACTTACGAAAATATAGATTTTAGAAAATAATATATCATTTAAAACGCGCCAGCTTGAGTTAATTAAAACATATCATTATCCAAAGAAAGGACATGAACAAATTAAACAAGAGATATTAAACAAGGTCAACAAGGGTTAAAACGATAGCCCAAGGTTAACTTTATACAATTAATGACGTTGATAAAGGTCGTAATCGGCATTTCTCTAACAGAGGAAATTTAATATTCACCAATCCGCTAGTCGAGGTGAATATATATTTTTGAGGGTTGAGAAATAAGCACAGCGACCGCATAACAGTCAGTATTTTTTATTACATCAATACAACTAATACATTACCGTTCATCGTTGTTGACATTTCTTTTGTTGTTACACACACATTCATGAATCGGAAACATTGATTGCATGATTAAGAGGGTTATTCTGATTGGCTACTAAACAATTGTGATTTTCGATCTAATTTTAAAACAAGTTACTATCGGATTCCGCTTGACCGGTTGCGCATCGGACAAAAAGCCACATATTTTTATGGAATTTTAATACTGTTGCGATTTCCGAAAGTAGTTTATAGACCAATCAAAACACGCAAAATTCTATTTATGTAATAAACTTTTATAACAAGATGCTTGTTTTAGATATTCAGACACATCATGGCGTCCATTTATTGCTTTATTGTCTAAAGAGGTCTACATTATTGTCAAATTACCAACTCAAATGGAAGTCATAACAAAATACCGAACACCAAGGAAACTGTCAAAAGACAATCCACATTAAAATCCTAGAACCGACAAACTTTAGAATCAACAACCAAAAAACGAGCAACTACAGCAATGGTCCTGACTTGGTACAAATATTTCAAAAGAAATAATGGGTTAAACCAGGTTTATGGCATGCAAACCTCCCGCTTCCATTACTTTAGTATGTGAGTTGGTTTGTTGATGAAAATGGATGGGTATCATAAAAGACTTATCAGTATAGGTGATTCCAAAAATCATCGTAGCACATTCACTGTACATTTGTAATTAAAACATTTGGGAAAATTATCGGCAATCATTTTAACGAGATAAAATATTTTCAAAAAGGAAATGGTATCAAAAGTAAAACTTATAAAAGACTCGGACGAGTCGTTTTTTCTTGTAATCTTAGTTCATAAGTTTATACGGCAAAGATTGGTGACGTTTGCAAAAATCAATATACTCACTTCAAGCTCTTGTATACCTAATCAGTTGAGAAATATAGGCACCGTAATGCAGGAAAAGCTGGAATATTGATAAAAACAGTGTGGAAAATGTATATTCATAAATTCGTCTCGTTTGTCGTAAATTCTTGTGCTATGATGACCGTTGATATCATTTTCGAGGTGTAAGTCTAAAGATGATGTAGATGAAGCTGTTTCTTTAATTTCCAGTTCTAAAAGATATATTAACGAAAGCCAATAGAGCAAATTGAGGGTTGTTAATGAAAAAGACATCCTCAATATATCTATATTTAGAACTAAAGGACATAGCTTCTGGTATCTTATTATCTTTAATAAGGCGTTGAAGAAATTCTTTCAAAGAAAGAGTGACCTCGATATGAAAATGTATTGCGAACAAAGATTATTGACTGGAAGTATGCTATACGCAGTTAAGTTGGAACCCAAACCAAGAACATACTAACATATATGTTAATTGCATATCTTTCTAACATTTATCAGCGTTTATCTGGGACAGGAACTTTATAAACTTCAATTCAATATTAACAATATATAACAATGTGTTTTATGAATATTTTGAGACGACACTACTTTTACTTTAATATCTAATGCAGTGAATGTGAAAACACCAAATTGTTAAAAAAAATGCTATCTTGTAAGATCTGACAAAACTTTAACCACTTTTAAAAACTTAATTAATGTCGGAGCTTACAGACAAAAATAGTACACTTTCGCCACTATGCAGATCACAGTGATTGGTAGACATTTACTACCGTCCGACAAAGGTCCCCCCCTAGTAAAGTCAAGACATTTACTACCATTACACCTTCATTCATTTATCGACTGTTAGTCTGAGAACGAGTAATAAAGAAAAATGACGAACAGTTGATTCGCCGAATAATAAGAGAAACCGAGTTTAGTAGCTGCCTGTTAAAATACCTATTTTTTCTGAAATCTAAACCAAACCGTTTTTATTTATTTTTTTAATGGGGCGTGGATGTTGTCAATCTTATTAAGACTTTCTTGGTACAGTGATGATTTATTACAAATAAGAAGTAGATTTTTGTGATCTTCTTAACATTCAACAACCCCTCCCCGCAATAAATATAAAATCTGTCGTTTATTCAATTTTTAAATAAAAGGCCGTAATGTCTGCCTGAAGCTAGCTTAAACACTACATTTTGTACTGAATAAATGCCGACATCAACTTGTACTTGAAATAATTTCTGTAAAAACTATCAACGCTGAACTTCCTTATTTAAGTATGCATGCAGGTCCATTTATTTAAAAGCTTACTGGTTAACAATTTACACATAATTAAGGAAAGCATGTCATTTTAACTTGAATACAACTATATGCTCGAAATTGATTCAGCAATCTATGGAACAAAATATCAGCAATTTTCCAGTTGTATCGTAGCGAACATAAAGTACCGCTGAAACAAGAAGAGAAATGGCAACATAAGGCCATTGATTACATTTCATCACATTTATTAATGAAACGCAGACTGAGTGCACATGATAGGTAATGACATTACGACGGGGCGCGAACTCGCATACCATAGGTAATAAAATACTCTTCAGCTAATTACAGTGAATGTTTAAGTGACGGAGTGGGCAACTGTTGACGCCAATCTAGAACTATTAGCAGGGCCGTAAATTATATGTAGGCATGTAGGCAACTGCCTCTCACTGCAAATTGGCAAAACAAAATTGTGACCAAAAATAAAATAAAATGAAATAAAAGTAAAAAATAATAAAAAGTTGTATACGCTAAACCCCAATAATAAAAGCCCACGGAAAGCACCCCAGGATTTGCCAGATAGCAGGATTTTGCCCAAAAATGTGCTCAGCTTAACGGGGGCCAGGCGCCCCCAGACCCCCGCCTTTACTGCCTCCCCTTAGTCCAAACACAATTTACGACCCTGCATTTGTGCAATTGTTAAGTTGTATAGAACGCTTTTCAGAATAAAACAACACATATTTTGAATTGGATGATTTTAATAATCATCTTCTAACAACTATGTGCTACGTTAAAAGCAGCAAATATCAACTTAAGAACTGGCATGTCAATATTGGTGGTTGTGATTCCAACATCTGGCAAGATTTGTTCGACTCAACCATCTGGGACCATACTTGGAGGGTTTCCAGTGCTCAGACCCTCTCCTTTGGGGGTTGTCGGGTCATAATACGGACCGTAGTGGGTAACGTGGTTGGAGAGTGCCACACTCCTTGCACGATAAAGACCCCTTTTGTAGACTTCGAAAAAGAATAGGCTCATTGAAGCCGCAACAGAAGGCTAAATTTTCCGCCCCTAGCCAAAACTCAATATTTTTCTCTTGGCAGTCTAAATTGTGTTCCGTGTTTCCTATCCCACTCCCCTTTTTCGTTGACCAATTGTTTGTTTACTTGTTCTCGTCCTGAAAATAGCTGAAATACTGCTCTCTGGACGTAAAGTAATCAATCAATCAATCAATCAATCAATCGACTCTAACCTTGACCTCAATATATATACACTTCAATGAATCAACGTGACACGATTTAGTGTATAAAATAATTACGTTTTTATTTTGTATGACCAAATGACGAAAGCAAGAATTGCGAAATAGTCTAATATATAATCTACGAATTGTCTTATATACGACTTGACAATTCGTGGCCACGAGTTAATAAATCCATGAATTAACATATCGTGGCCACAAATGAAAAAATCAACGAATTACGACGCATCAATTAGTGGTCACAATTTGTTAATTCGTGGACACGATTTGGTTGTCCGTGGCAACGATTTGTTTTGAAAATTTTATTTCGCATAATATGACCCGAATACGCTTTCATACAATATAAGTTAAGTCGCCTCCCACTTCTCCGTGTACCCACTTTAAAAAAAAAGTTCTCTAATTCTGAAATCTGATTAATTCCTATAAAAATATGTTTTTCTAATTCAATTACTATATTTTTTAATAGAATATTTGAATACATTAAAATCGTATAATTTAAATTGTACACAATTTGGGTCTAACATTCACTTCTTGATAATAAAAATAATTCTAACCAAACTTTCAAGGCCTACTCCAACCACTTCAATATTTACAGACCTTTTTAAAATTAATTAGATTTTGTTGCCGCAAAATAATTAATTAATGCACAAAACATTCTTCTTTCATGTGACCGTACGGTTAAGGTAAAAAACGAAAGAATGAACTGATGAATGAATGAATCTATTAAATTAATAGTCAGCTACACTTTTGATTCAGGTGAGCCGCATTAAATGAGTATTTTAATTCCATAATGTATTACCACCAGTTTATTTTATAAATAAGTACTGCAAAAAATAAAATTCTGGAACTTTGTTAGCATTTAAGTTACATTAAAACACAAATTTAAAAAAAAAAAAACTGGAATATTGGACAATGATGACCATCAAATGCATCAAGGAAGAGGAAAAAAGATAGTATGGACCGTTCCGGGAAAAGATGACTTTTAAAGGGAATGGAAAGGCGATGAATTGGCGTAAAAGCTAATATGAAACGTGAATTAAAAATTAATTGCTTAATTTTTAATCTTGTTGTAATTTATACAATTATGGATTTTGAATAGCAGTGTTTCCCCAATTCATTTAGGATCGTCACTCACCGAACATATTTTAAATCACAATATTATAACTGTTTACACAAACTTTATTGTTTTTTTTATATGAGACCAGAGGGGTGTAACATATTCGTTATACCTATAATTTTCAAGTGCAAAAAGCAAACACTAAATATCTACAAACTCTTGTAAAAACTCTTATAATGTACGTTGGAAATTGATTGAATTTTAAAAGTGTCAATTTCATAGCGCAATAGATTAGAATGCAAAGGGCGTAGTTAGACTAGTTACAATGCGGATTCACACAATAACTGGGACTGAAAACAATAGCGCAATTTGGTGCATTTTTGAGAGTTCTAAGATGCTTTATTTAGTACTGAAAATGGACAGTTTATTGATTGCAGGGATAGATTGCAATTTATTTTTGTCAAAATTATGCGGATTCAGCCTCATACTCGCGTATAGGCAGCGACGCTCCTGGAATGGATAATTTTAGAATACCTAAGATATAATTAAAACACAAAACACGAAACTGATACTATTTCAGAAAACTGAAAAGTACAGTCTGAGGGTAAAGGAGAGTTGGAACCGATTTTTTCTTATCATTATACCGATTCAATGGCAGTTGCATGGATATCGCACAGCCTTCATGGCCACTCCACCTACTGTTTAAAACATCTGGATCCTTAGTTCCAACTAAATTACTTTTTCTTTCTTTTGCCATTTGACTGTGCGTTGAATTCTGGATCCAGCAATAAACACTAGACCAGAAATAATTTAACAAACGGAGTTTTAATGAAAATTAGAAATTTTGACATACAAAACGTAAAAGAAGTTGTCTAAAATCAACTTTTAACAGTAACAATAAAAATAAACCGGCTGCCCCACGTGTTACATCATATAACTCACGATAGGTCTAAGGAGGATCCGAATGCATAAATCCGAGTTACATTAGGATTTTTCTTAAACATCTAAAAGTTAATACAAATCATGTAAATGACCTAGCATTAGAAATAATTGTTGGCTTAAAACAATAATAAGAAAGCCCAATTTCGGACGGTAAATCCGTAATGAGTATTTCCGGTAAAGCATGTACACTTAACTTTATTCCAAACTTTTCAAATTCCAAAAGAAACAAGTTAAAAATACTAAAAATAAAAGATGACTTTTAAAAGGAATGGAAAGTCGATGAATTGGCGTAAAAGCTAATATGAAACGTGAATTAAAAATTAATTGCTTAATTTTTAATCTTGTTGTAATTTATACAATTATGCAGTGTTTCCCAATTCATTTAGGATCGACACTCACCGAACATATTTTAAATCACAATATTATAACTGTTTGCACAAACTTTATTGTTATTACTTGTTTTTTATATGAGACCAGAGGGGTGTAACATATTCGTTATACCTATAATTTTCAAGTGCAAAAAGCAAACACTAAATATCTACAAACTCTTGTAAAACTCTTGTAATGTACGTTGGAAATTGATTGAATTTTAAAAGTGTCAATTTCATAGCGCAATAGATTAGAATGCAAGGGCGTAGCTAGACAAGTTACAATGCGGATTCACACAATAACTGGGACTGAAAACAATAGCGCAATTTGGTGCATTTTTGAGAGTTCTAAGATGCTTTATTTAGTACTGAAAATGGACAGTTTATTGATTGCAGGGATAGATTGCAATTTATTTTTGTCAAAATTATGCGGATTCAGCCTCATACTCGCGTATAGGCAGCGACGCTCCTGGAATGGATAATTTTAGAATACCTAAGATATAATTAAAACACAAAACACGAAACTGATACTATTTCAGAAAACTGAAAAGTACAGTCTGAGGGTAAAGGAGAGTTGGAACCGATTTTTTCTTATCATTATACCGATTCAATGGCAGTTGCATGGATATCGCACAGCCTTCATGGCCACTCCACCTACTGTTTAAAACATCTGGATCCTTAGTTCCAACTAAATTACTTTTTCTTTCTTTTGCCATTTGACTGTGCGTTGAATTCTGGATCCAGCAATAAACACTAGACCAGAAATAATTTAACAAACGGAGTTTTAATGAAAATTAGAAATTTTGACATACAAAACGTAAAAGAAGTTGTCTAAAATCAACTTTTAACAGTAACAATAAAAATAAACCGGCTGCCCCACGTGTTACATCATATAACTCACGATAGGTCTAAGGAGGATCCGAATGCATAAATCCGAGTTACATTAGGATTTTTCTTAAACATCTAAAAGTTAATACAAATCATGTAAATGACCTAGCATTAGAAATAATTGTTGGCTTAAAACAATAATAAGAAAGCCCAATTTCGGACGGTAAATCCGTAATTAGTATTTCCGGTAAAGCATGTACACTTAACTTTATTCCAAACTTTTCAAATTCCAAAAGAAACAAGTTAAAAATACTAAAAATAAAATTCAAAGTTATTACAGTTGCGAAAAAAGATTGCTCAGTTTTAGACACACCCTCTTCCTTACTTAGGGCATAATTTGGCTAAATATATTTCCGATCATTTAACAACATTAACAAGAGGCTCTAGAGGACGTGAAATGCTCACCTAGCCTAGGAACTTGATAACAACATTAAATAAATTGACAATAAAGAATTAAGTTTGATTTCTTAGATTAATTTGTTAGTTTATGTTTTCAAGCACAACTGTGATGAACATGTAAATCTATGAGCCAAAGCTCACTTATGAGACCCACGCTTTTACAAAAAAGTGTGACGGTCACGAGAAAAACAGTATACTCCCTCTTCTTTGAAGCGTGGTATAACTATCATCCTCACAAGTCAGGGTTTCTGTGTCCACATGTGTCCTCGAAACGCTGACAAACTTAGCTAGGAAATTCCTGGGCTACAAGTCACTATTTCGATTGGCTACATCATACTTTGATGTAGCCAATCAAAAGCTCGCTTTCATTCGCGTTTTGGTTAGGGATATTATGTCGATTCTAAATCAACTAAATGGATGTGTTGCATAGACCATGTGAAAGTCAGTGTATTTTGTACAGTAGTGTTAATAGTTTGTTATTACCGCGTTATTTATTAATTGCGTTACGTTTTCTTACCACTCAAGAATGAGTAAAAATGACTACTGCTTCTTTCAAGTAATTTTATCTAGCCCGGGAATTTCCTAGATAAATTTGTCAGGGTTTCGTGGACGCAGAAACCCTGACTTGTGAGGATGTATAATTACATAAAATTTGGAAGATTGCCTGATAATACTCATAATAACAAAGTACCACTACATAATGACAAAGTATCATCACATAATAACGTATTATCACATAATAACAAAGTACCACTACATAATGACAAAGTATCATCACATAGTGAAGTATTATCTATGGAACGCCGTAACTGTCTTATGTTGGTATGCTTTTTTATATGCTGTGGTTCTGTAATTATATGCTGTGGTTTTGTTATTATATGCTGTGGTTCTGTAATTATATGCTGTGGTTTTGTTATTATATGCTGTGGATTTGTTATTATATGCTGTGGTTCCGTTATTATATGCTGTGGTTTTGTTATTATATGCTGTGGTTTCATTATTATATGCTGTGGTTTTGTTATTATATGCTGTGGTTTCATTATTATATGCTGTGAATGTGTTATTATATGCTGTGGTTTTGTTATTATATGCTGTGGTTCTGTAATTATATGCTGTGGTTTTGTTATTATATGCTGTGGATTTGTTATTATATGCTGTGGTTTCATTATTATATGCTGTGGTTTTGTTATTATATGCTGTGGTTTCATTATTATATGCTGTGGTTGTGTTATTATATGCTGTGGTTTTGTTATTATATGCTGTGGATCTGTTATTATATGCTGTGGTTCCGTCATTATATGCTGTGGTTTCGCCATTATATGCTGTGGTTCCGTCATTATATGCTGTGGTTGTGTTCCGCCATTACAACCAAAATGGCGGCAAGTCAGTTGATCCCGATTAGTAAAGTATTGGAAGATTTAAATATGCAAATGTTTGCTGATAGATTCGAAGCTGAAAAAATAACCCCATACATCGTTTGCAAATTGTCAGCACGTGAAATAGAATCTCTAGTCATTTCAGGTAGGGCAGACAGGATGAGACTTAGAACCGAATGTGTTGAGTATGGAACTGATAAGCCAGAAAGAGTAAACTCTGTTTATAACATTCCAAAATCAGAACTGGAAAATTTGCTTGAACACGATTTTACCGTTTCTGACATTTCGAAAATGCTATCGGTATCTGAAAGCACTGTTTACCAACGAATGACTTAATTTGGTTTGAGCAAAATGACTTTATTACAAATAAGCGACAATGATCTCTGAAACGATTTTCCGTTATGTGGAGAAAATCTTTTAAGGCAGATGATAATCCTAAAGGAAATTAGAGTGCCAAGATGGAGGTTACGCGAGAGCATACATAGAGTGGACCAACATGGTGTCAGTGAAAGAAAAGCCGGTAGACTGCACAGACGGGTTTATAACGTAGTGGGACCGAATCACCTCTGGCATATAGACTCAAACCACAAACTAATTCGATGGAGATTCATATTCGTTGGTGGAATCGATGGTTTCAGCAGGATGGTCATGTTTTTTTAAGATGCACGGACAATAATAAGTCCGACACTGTATTGCAGTGTTTTCTGTCCGGAGTAGAAAGATATGGTGTCCCTAATAGGGTAAGATCTGATAAAGGTCTGGAAAATGTTGGTGTTGCAGACTACATGTTGTCTAAAAAGAGCCTAGGGGGGCATGGTAACAGGAAAAAGCACACACAACCAAAGGATCAACAGACTCTTGGGAGATGTAAACGACGGAGTACTTGCATTTTTCTACAACTTATTCCATCACATGGAAGATCAAGGCATACTTGAACCTGTCACCCAAACTCATTTAGCTGCCCTCCACTATGTATTCATTGCAGAAATTAACAGAAGGCTTTCAGTTTGGAGCGATGCATGGGCTGGACATATACTTCGTACTGTAAAATCATCTCCCTTCAATTTGTGGACATCAGGGCAGCTTCAGAACCCTGTTGGACTTGAAGGTGCTGAATATCTTCAAAACTATGGCACTGAAGGACTTCTTGATTAGGGCGATGTTCAAGAGGTAGATCGGCCTATATTTGATTCTCTTTCTAACTTTGTTAATGATGAGTGTCGAGAGGTGTTAGACCAAGAATTTATCAGAAATCGTCAAAACTTTGAAATAGATGATTTTCAGAGATGTTTGGATATTGTTAAAAGAAACAACTAGCCAAGTTTTGAGCATATTTTGTAATAAATAAAAACGTTTTATACTAATTGGTTCAGATCTTAAAGTGATAGAATGTAGTCTGTTTTCCAATGATTACTTTGTACACATATGCACACATGTCCTCTTTATGGACATTTGTTCCATTAGCCAATTTCTATTACATTTCTCACTTAACAAGTTAAACAAAAATTATATAAAAAATCTTTTTGACTGTTATGTGTACTCACCAGAATGCCCTACCAAATAGTTCATACTTAAAATATGAGGTTTGAATAGAAAAAAAAGATCCAAACTAGAATTGTTTTAGGTTACCCCCTTCATATTTAATTTGTTAATTTACATATATACTAAATATCTCAGTCCTATGTGAAAAAAACAAAAAAGTTGGAAATTTGACCTTGAAGGTCAAGGTCAAAGGTTATCTGAGGTCATACCTCGAGGTATGGTATACATTCTCTTGTACTGATCTACATACCAAACATCTAAGCCATAGACCAACTAGACCAAAGGGCAAAAATGTTATAGCCTGCACACAAAATTTTCTGTTGTATGAGGTCATCCATGTTCATATCTTGTGGTATGATATACATCGTCTTGTGCCGACGTACTTACATACTAAATATCTAAGTCCAAGGTTAAAAAACCAAAACGTTGTAACTTTGACCTTGAAGTTCAGTCAAAGGTCATCCAAGGTCATACCTTGATGCATGGTATACATCCCCTTGTTCTTACCTACTTAAGGTACCAAATATCTAAGGCCTATACCAAAGGGCAAAAAAGTTGCTTGGACAAGAATTTATCTGTAGTAAATTTGACCTTGAGGTCAAGGTCATTCATACTGATGCATAACACATCAGCTGCACATGATCTATATCAGAAGCATAGGTTACAACACAAAAAAGTTACAGACCAGGCAAGGCTATGCCCCAAAATACCATCAAAAATGACCTTTAGTCCAAAGGTCAAGGTCAAAAGTCAACCATGTTGGTATGCCCCACATTGCCTTGTGGTCACCTACCTACATATTAAATATCTTAAGCTTATGTCGAAAGACTAAAAAGTTATGACCAGGACAAGGCAAAGATTCAAAATGACATTGAGGCCAAGGGTCAAGGTAAGTTAAAATGGCAGGCAACACATCGTCTTGTGGTAACCTACTTACATACCAAATATCTAAGGCCTGTCAAAAGACAAAAAAAGTTAAGGCCTGGAGAAGACTATGGTCCAAAATATCATCAAAAATGACCTTAAGGTCAAAGGTCATCCATGTTGGTACGTGACACTCGTCTTGTAGTGAACTACCTACATACTAAATATCTAAGGCCTATGTCAAAAGACAAAAAGTTATGGTCCGGACAAGACTATGGTCCAAAATATCATAAAAATGACCTTGAGGTCAAAGATCAAGGTCAAACGTCAACCATGTTGGTACGCGACACATCGTTTTGTAGAGACCTACCGACATACCAAATATCTAAGGCCTATGTCAAAAGACAAAAAGTTATGGCCCGTACAAGGTTTCGCTGAGAAGAATATTAAGAATAAAGAAGAAGAACTAGGTATAATTCTGTTGGGATGCCAACACAGAAGCCACCCAAAATCGCCTTGGATAGTATACCATTGTAATCAGTACCTCAAAATATGCCTAGAAATAAAATTTCATTGAAATCAGACAAAGTTCAATGTTTGGGGAGGAGTGTTTTGACAAAATGGCGGCCATCTTGAAAATTTTAAAAATGGATTGCACACCTCTGAGTGACCCCCTACCACCTCAGAAAGTTGTATCTTGATAAGTTCATGGTTAAGTAAGGAAAAGAAACGGTGCAAAAACAATAAGTCGCCCAAACTACGTTTTGGGGCGACTTAATAAGAATAAGATGAAGAACTTTTGAGGTTCAATAGTCAATATCAAATTATTAACTGAGAATTAGCAAAATCCGTGACATACCGTGGCGCGGTCACTTTGCTGCTTAGGGAGAATTCCTATTAAATTGAAAAGTCACCTAAACCTATAAGTAAACCTAAGTATAACACCCCCCTTTTTTTACTGTGATCAATAAACCATGAAGTTGATGAAACAGGTGCAAAATAAGGATGATTTTTGTTTGTTCATACCCTAATGTATATGTGTATTAAGTTTCCTCATGATGATACCATACAGCTTCCTTCATGGTAAAATAACTTAAACCTGATGGTAAATCTGGTGGGACGGACAAACACTATATTACCCTCTACTTTCGTAGACGGGACATAAAAACCCAACAAAAACCTGTTCGCATTCGCTCAACCCAAAATACAGTCAATGCAAACGTTGATTGATGGGGATACAGTCACAGATTCAAACTTTAAATAGAGAACTTGCATATTGCAGATTAAAATATAATGAAAATCACGTTGCAGACGGACTGAAGGACAGAGTTAAACCAATATTTCCCCTCTCTTATGCAGGTGTATAATTAGTTTTTAAACTTACAGTCATGTAATAAATGTTACAATGTAAATTAAAGTATCTTAATGAACTTAATAACTGAACAAGAAAATAAACATATACAGTAAAATGTTATTGACAAGATTTTTCCTGCATGTACAGGCTTTCAATTGACTTTCAGTGAAAAAATATGTGCATTTTTAAAGAGAATTTTTTTAAAGAAGGGGTTTTTAGGGATAAATTAGGAATTTTCCTAATAGAACAAGGGATTAAGCTCTTTCAACAAATCTCCAATGAACTCGCTATTTTTTCAGTCGATAAGTGTAAAACAAAAACAACTTCCGATTATTTAAAATCCGGAATCGCATATAATTACGGAACCACAGCATATAATAACAGATCCACAGCATATAATAACAAAACCACAGCATATAATAACAAAACCACAGCATATAATAACAAAACCACAGCATATAATAATGAAACCACAGCATATAATAACAGAACCACAGCATATAATAATGAAACCACAGCATATAATAACAAAACCACAGCATATAATAACAAAACCACAGCATATAATAATGAAACCACAGCATATAATAACAGAACCACAGCATAAAATAACAGAACCACAGCATATAATAATGAAACCACAGCATATAATAACAGAACCACAGCATATAATAACAGAACCACAGCATATAAAGAAGCAAACCAACATAAGACAGTCACGGCGTTCCATAATTATCACATACCAAAGTATCATCACATAGTGAAGTATTATCACATAACAAAGTATCATCACATAGTGAAGTATTATCACATAACAAAGTATCATCACATAGTGAAGTATTATCACATAACAAAGTATCATCACATACTGAAGTATTATCACATAACAAAGTATCATCACATACTGAAGTATTATCACATAACAAAGTATCATCACAAAGTAAAGTATTAGACAGGTTGAGATTCGGAACTTGTACTGGTACTGGTACGTGTAACGTGTAATTTTCCCTCTACGTCATCAGGATTGATGTGTCACGTGATTATGTGAGACGTACAAGTTTATCACAAACTTATAGAAAGCTGTTTACAAGTAGGTCTAGCGCGTGTAGTTTTCTTTGCATAAAGCAGCTTTATTATTAATGTTGAGTGCTATATTGATTAGATTTAGGAAATGCTGCATCATTTTTATTTAAACTTTTATTTGTTAGGTTTTTGTAAAACCCGACGAAATGTATTTTCTAACCCTTTGAAAAAGCAGAAAAGTAAAACTGGCTACACATTTTTTCCAGATTTTGGAGAACGTTTTCATAAGGCAGCTATGGCGTTCCATAGATTTAGATGATCTATGTTTAGCTTGTACAGTGAAAGGGAGATAACCACTACTCCCATATGGGTTCGTGACTGTGATGTCACATGTATTAATTTGATTTACAGATGTGTGATAACAAATTATTTATTAATCACAATTCATTATTGTTAAATCGTACTACATTGTGTAATAGATATTATATATATACGTAATAGATATTTGAAGTGATATCACAATGTAGTAACACTCCGCAGTAATTAACACACTGGGACAAACCGAGCCATTATTTCTTGATTTACGCAATATCGCAGTAGGTACCAGTTAAAAGTCGTGGATTTCACGGCCGGATGACGAATCCTACTATCTCTTGCACTACACAGTAACATGTTGTATGCGGAGGTTGGACCTTTATGAAACGCTAAACTGGACAAAAACGTCTAAGGCTTTCACGTTAATTTTTTTACGTGTAAGATTTTTAACGCTTAAGTCTTACATGTAAGAATTTTTACATGCAAGTTTTACGTGTAAGTTTTACTTGCAAAATTGATAGTCCAATGTTATGAACGGTTAAAAAAGCTCAACACATATGAATGGCCGAAAATTGTCACATGAACCCTATTATATGAATAGAGTTCATGACCCTTAAAACTTGAGTTTTCCATATTTTTTCAAAATTTTAGATTGAAAACTATTGGTATTGCAGATTGTTACTTCAAATCTACCAATTCATTAAAAGATTATCAGAATAAATTAAAGATCAGGTGAGCAATTCAAGTTCAGTTTTGCAAGACTATAGGAACGCTGTTTCATATTTGAAGGTCAATTTTTTTCTTTTAGTAGATTTATAAAGCAAGAAGAGAAAACCTTCTGAAAGAACCAACTGACGGCTTTTTAGTCAAGATTAGAGTTGAAAATGATGAAAGCTATCAAAGAAAATGTTAGTCAACAAACAAATTGAAGGTAATTGCATTAACATTTGGGAAAGCGTATCTAACTTGCCTTAGGACTGTTGAACTTGTTGACTTTTATTAGCTCACCTTTCCCTATTGACATCACTTGTCATCCAAAAAAAACCTGTTACATTAAGATGATCTTTCATGGCAAATTATGCTCCAACCCACTTGACTCAACATGTATAGATCCTGAAAAGGGAAGCTCTGGACAGTAATGCAGATGTGTTATTGAAAGCAACTAATTCATGTTTTCTTAGGCCTTCTGGTATTACTTAGTTCAATTCTTCGCAGGTTCTCTTGGATTTCATAGGATCTCTGCCTGAATCTTCAAAGTCATTTAAGATATGGCTCCCAGGAAGTGCCTAACTGGACTTAAAATTCAATCAACCACGTGAAATGTCACAATAAAAACCATTGAAACATTGTTCAATTTTAAAGACCCCTAACAGTATCCTGGCTGATATTGGAATCTCAAATCCAGCTGTTTTGAATGTTTCTTGGGACACAGATCACTTCATACCCGAGGTATAGCTTTAAATTTGGTTGAACAAAGCTGCTGCAATTAATAAGAGTATTTCACGTGGTTGATTGAATTTTACTTTTAATTAGGGCTCTGCATTAAAGAATTGGAAGCCTTTATGGTTACAAGACACAAAAGCCTGATGTTTTGTACCCCCACTTGATGAAAGGGGCTGTATGGCAATCACCTTGTCTGTGTGTCCATTTGTCTGTTCATAATTTTTGTACAGTGCCTCCTCTTTCTATGTCATCTACTACCTGTTTTAAAAGCTGGCTCTGACTAAGTGTAACCCTTTGTTGCAATATAGTGCTCCTAGGATATAAACTTCTACATTGTAATTTCTGTTTGGATAAAGAAGCCATATTACTTAAGTTTTCTGTTTGTTGTGCAATAAATCCAATAGATAAAAAAATATAAATTCTATGTTCTTTGCTAACCCATATCTTTTCTGTTGAATGTGTGAGATGTCACAATAAAAACCATTGAAACATTGTTCAATTTCAAAAGATTTTTTTAGTTAAAATGTCATGTCATTATAGGTTGAGTTAGACAGTAATGAAGATGATGAAATAGTTTTTGACAACAGAGAAAAGGGACTGAATCCTTCTATTTCTGAAGATGTCACACCAAAAAATTCTATTTTCTGTGCATTGGATTGCTACAAGTATCGTATTTTTAAAATGTTGTTTTACTAAGAAATAACATGTCCTACTTTTACATGAAAGAGGCATCCAAATTTTAAAGTCGGAAAAGGTGAAGACAAAATCAGTAAACATGAACAAAACAGTACGAAGAAACCAACAACATATTTTGTAATACATTGATTTTGTTTGTTTGTTTGAATGGTGTTTTAACGCCACTTTCAGCAATTTTTCAGCTATTTCATGGCGTCCAGTTTTTATTGGGGGAGGAAGCCGGAGTACCCGGAGAGAACCCCCGACCAGCGGTAGGAAAACTGGCAATCCTTGTCAATTAAGATTGGAGTCGAGTACACCGTGCCTGCAGTGAGAATCGAACCCGCAATCTCAGTGTTGACAGACCACGTGATCAATAGTAAACGAACTACCTTGACCACTCGGCCACCGAGGCCCCTGTAATACATTGATGTCAACATGATAGTTGTTGTCATACGAATAGTATAATCAAGCTCAGTTTTAAGTTTTGAGACAAAAACATCACAGTCGGCCGCCATTGTATCTCAAATACTTACAACGAAGTATTTGTTTGGAGATTTATAATGTCTTCTGATTGGTTATTTTTTTACCTGTAAGACTTACACGTAAAAATTCTCACACGTAAAACTTACACGTAAAAATTCTTACGTGTAAGACTTACACGTAAAAATTCTTACACTAAATAAAGCTTACACGTAAAAAATCTTACACGGAAGAATTACACGTAAAATTTCTTACACGTAAAAAACCTTACACGTAAAAAATCTGACACGTAAAAAATCTTACACGTAAAAAATCTTACATGTAAAAAATTTAACGTGTAAGCCTAATAATTATAAGCGTTTTTGTCCAGTTTGGCTTTCCATAAACATTATTATACAATGGTTTTACACGAAAAAATAGTGTAAATAGTTCCTGGTAACATGATTGTTCTTTACAATGTCAGTTATTTAATGTACGTCATTAAAAAGTATTTTACGAAAATTATAAGGTAGCGATGTCATTGCAATGTTTTTAAGGTACATATGGGGCCCCGCTTTACCAATGTCCGAATTGTCTTGGTCTGAGATGTCTGTGGTCCGAGTTGTCTGGCCTTCGTTTAAGGACCAGCTAACAACAGAAGACGACAAAATACGCCTGAATTCTTCTGATGGTCTTTCTATTAATAAAAGTTCTTTTATACTAGATTCTGCACATGACCTTTTATTTAATTTATATCAAGTAGAATATGTTTAGATGAAAAAAGATTAAGTAAAGAAATTATAATTATTAAATTATTTGTTCAAAATAAAAGCCGTTAGCAGTTTTACCTGATCACAGTACTTTACAGGTAAATCATTCCACGTTCATTATGGTTAATTAACGGGATTAGCAAGTACAGGATTGCTATATTACGAGATTATTTGACACCGCCTTTGAAATATGATTATTGGGAAATTTACAAGGGCTTACCATATAAAAGGTTTATTGTGCAATTAGAAATTGTTTATGTTATCAAATAGGGATTATTTTAGATCACGAAAATATGATAAAGAACTACTTCGTTTTTATTTATGTTTTTAAAAAACGTTATGATTTTCTCGAATCAGTTAGGAATTTCATCGGTGTTATATTATTACTTAAATTTTCGCAGAGTACCGAAAAATATACGTATATATAAACCTTATTTTTAATTTATATATTTCTATTTTTTCAAATGTGTTTTTCAAATATATGTCGGTCGCAAAAATCCTAATAACTAACAATTGAAATTGTCAAACCGTATCACGTGACTTTGTATCTAGGATACCTTGGACAAATATTGACAGCACATTACAGACAAATCAGGTAAATATACACGAGTAATGTTTATTTTCTGTATTTACAAAATGAAGCACTTTAAAAATATATTTTTGTATCAACAATTGTACGTAAAACAGTTCCTTAAAATTTAAAACGAAAGTAGAACATTGATTTCGAAATATCAATGAATTTAAACGTATTAATGTAAACGCTATAAATTCCAAGAAAACATTATTCAGTTTTACTCCATTTAGTCGCAAAAGGGACAGTCTATACTAACTAGTAAAGTTAGTCTAGTTAGTATAGACTGTCCCTGATCGCGGTAAACGGACAGGAAGTCATTGGAAAAAAAGTCGCAGGAAATAAAGTCACAGTTTTGATAGGAAAAAAAAGTCACAGGAAAAAAATTCACAATAAGTTTGTCTTGGTCACATGTTGTTTATATTTTATATGTATAGTGAAAAAGAGCAACACATTACTGGACTATAAATTGCTACGCGTTCCTTAGTTTTTATAATTAGTAATATATTTTACTTTTATACTCAGAAAATAAACCTTGCAAAACGCACACACATCAAGTGAATGTAAAAACCAAAAAAACACATTCAATAATACCGACAACTTATTATTTGTGCCTTTTTCCGTGACTTTTTTCCTGTGACATTTTTTCCTACAACCAAAATCGCAACACTTTTCATTTAGAAAAAGGGGCCTCAGTGGCCGAGTGGTTAAGGTAGTTCATCTACTATTGATCACGTGGTATGTCAACACTGAGCTTGTTGGTTCGAGCCTCACTGCGGGCAGGGTACGCTCGACTCTAATCTTATTGACGTGGATTGACAGTTTTCCTATCGAAGGTCGGGGGTTTTCTCCGGGTACTACGGCTTCCTCCCCCAATAAAAACTGGACGCCATGATATAGCTGAAAAATTGCTGAAAGTTGCGTTAAACACCATCAAACAACAAATATCGTCACTTGGAATATTTAAAAGTTTGTCAAATAAGCACATTTTAGGAATTTAACACCAACATTAATTTAACCATTTTTAGAAATGCCAGTTTTCCTGCTTTCTCAATTTTTCAATTGTAGCTAAAAATTTCTGAAAGTTGCTTTGAACTTTGAGTGGTTATATATATTAAATTAGTCATTATATTTCAGTTATAAAATAATTTATGTATTGTTTGTCACTTGTTCATACGCTCGTCACACTGCGATAGTAGAATATAACTGTTTTTGATTGGTTAATACATAAATGCCTCGTTTGGACAATAACAGCGTTCATATAGAAACTACAATCGTCTGAATAAATGTTTGCTGTTTTTTGTCCGTCCATTAGTATTTTCTGTCTGTTCGTCTATTGTCTAAATAGGAATGTTTGAATAAAAACCTTTAAGTGAATCAATCAATCACTATAAGAACCACTTGGTATTCCTGTCGTGTTTTTTGCGCTTTAAAAAACCCTAATAACATGATAAAGCATAACAAATGATTAAAAAAGCACACCATTATTGTATTAATATTTATCATTTAATTGTTTTACAGAACGACGACAATGGCTGAATGTGAGAATTACAGTGCGAGCCCTGCATGCATGAAAATGTAACTAAATCCGCGAGCAAGTGGTGTACCGACTGTGAGGAAGGTTTTGTGAAGTGTGCTGTAGGAGTCACAAAGCTAACAAAATGTCCAGAAAACATCATTTAATATCAACGGAGGACTACCAAAAGACCAAAAAATTCAAGGTAATGTATAGACCACAGTAAACAGTTAGATTCTTACTGTCCGATTCACGACAGCGTTGTTTGTGTTCTTTGCATACAATTAAAGCATAGTGGTTGTGAAGGCTTCAGGCCGTTAGATGAAGCAGCGAAGGGAGCCGAAACGTCTCCTACATTTACTGACCTGGACCAAATCATCGATGGACCACCGATCCATAAATTTAGACAATCTACAGCTGGAGCTGAGGATGGGGGAAAGGAATTCCAACGTAACGAGCTGCCTAACATTGCCTGACAAGTCTATTATGGTTATGAGTTACAATAAACCATCTCTTACTATTCTAAAGGAAGACGGAACACGGGACCGAGACACGAATGTTCTGTATAACCCATATGACGTCACAATGATTGATGACCAGAGGGCTGCAGTTTCTTATGGCGATAAAACGTGTTTATCCATAGTAAATATTAACGCCCAGGTTACAAATAAAACTTTTGAGAATTCATCTAAACAGTACTGGATCTGGGGCATTACATACAACGATGGTAAATTGTATGCCGTGCTGCTGGGAGATGGAATCAAGGTAATAGATTTAGATAGGAACATTATCAAAACAATACGTATATATAACGATGCATGGAATACGTTCAAGGTTACAACACAGAAAGACAAGATTTACTACTCAGTCAACCCCGGGAGTGTTTACTGTGTAAATATGGAAGGTACAGAAATCTGGACGTGTCAGGATGATCGATTAAAATCATCAGTCTTCTATCCAGCAATAGCTGTTGACAATTATGGTATAACGTTTGCCACTGGTTATAACGACAATCTACTTCTGGCCATTTCTCCAGATGGTAAACAACAGAAGGTTCTACTGACCAGTTCTGATGGACCCCAGAAACCAAATGCCGTGTACTACGACAAAGACAGGCAAAGACTTATGGTCTGCAATCGGGAAAACTGACACGCTGCGTTATATGACGTCATGTACTAACACTTGTTTACAAGTGATTCTGTTGTTATACCGGATATCAAATTTTAATACAATGTAATCAACATTGTACAGTTATGGCCTCTTAAAAATGGACATCCATAATTGTCAACAAGCAAGTCAACCAATCAGTTATTGGTTCTTTAGTGAGCTTTAATATATGTGGACGTTGTATGTGTACCGTCCGACCAAGGGCATTAAGTTGTCGGTGTAGGACGTAAAAAACTCCCTTAATCAATAAATGTATTTTTGATATTTCAGCAGTTCAGTGGCCATCGTGCTTTTGTTTTGACAGAAAAAGTAGAAATTACGGATACACTGGAACATTATGTACACGAAACTGATAAATTTAATAACATAACAGTTTTTGTACCTTATTTTTTGTTGTGCCCGGATAGAGACTCGAATCTTAATTGACAAGGATTGCCAGTTTTCCTACCGAAGGTCGGGGGTTTTCTCCGGGTACTCCGGCTTCCTCCCCTAATAAAAACTGGACGCCATTATATAAATGAAAAATTGCTGAAAGTGGCGTTGAACAACATTCAAACAAACAAACAAATAAAACGCTTTGTAGTTTCAGTTCATAGCAAAATTATGTTTCTATTTTATAAACTGTTTAATCATGTACACAAGTAATAAAAATGTTGTACATATTTCACTGCGGCGAACCCGATATTGAATTTCAAGCAACGAAAAAACACATAGTAAACAAATGTATGTTCTGATTCTTTTGTAGTGACTTGCTAAGGTTGTTTTTTTTTGGTTATTGGTATTGCCGTTGACATTTCGTATTTAATTTAAGATCGGCCGCAATATGAAATCTTACCAAGTTACCAGAACTGTTTACGCTTATGTATTGTTGTTGGCCTTTAGTATAACATTTAGTACGGTTACCATCTGAAATGTTACCATGTTACTAATACAGTTTACGCTGGATGTAAATTTGTCGGCCAAAAACATTATATTTTCCAAAACTGTTCATGTTCTTGTCGGTTTTCAGTATTATATCAAGTATGGCTACTATTTGTAACCAACTGTTCATGCACATGTTTTATTGTTGTTGGCCTTCAGTATTATTCAGTCATCAATATTTTATTAAATACACTGCCATTTGTACAATACAGTGAACAGTTCTGCTTACCTGGTCAGCTTTCTGTCCTTGGTAACATGACAAGAACTCTACAAGTTCGTTTATTGTCAGTTTTGTATCCTTGGTAACATGACAAGAACTCTACAAGTTCGTTTATTGTCAATTTTGTATCCTTGGTAACATGACAAGAACTCTACACGTTCGTTTATTGTCAGTTTTGTATCCTTGGTAACATGACAAGAACTCTACAAGTTCGTTTATTGTCAATTTTGTATCCTTGGTAACATGACAAGAACTCTACACGTTCGTTTATTGTCAGTTTTGTATCCTTGGTAACATGACAAGAATTCTACACGTTCGTTTATTGTCAGTTTTGTATCCTTGGTAACATGACGGGAATTCCAGACGTTTGTTTATTGTCAGTTTTCTATCATTTGTAATATTACCAGAACTGTATATATTTTGTTGATAGTTGCCAACATTCTAGCCTTGATAACCAGTTACCAGTGTAACACGTTTGTTTTTTCGGTGAGCCTTGTATCCTTAGCAACCAGTTGTATGAACTGTACAAGTTTGTTTTTTTGTCAGCCTGCAATATATGGCAACCAGTTACCTTAACTCTGCACGTTTGTTTATTATTGTCAGCCTTGCATTCTTGGTAACCAGTTACCTGAACTGTGCACGTTTGTTTATTATTGTCAGCCTTGTATCCATGGTAACCAGTTACTTGAACTGTACACGTTTGCGTATTAATGTTAACCTTAAATATGCTTACGAGTCTTATCAATTTTGATTTATATAATTCAGTACTAAAGCGCAGATGTTTGGTTTTTATGGTAATTTTTAAGTTTTAAAAAATTCGTTAACACTATAAAAATTCTTTATAAGAGGGTTGTGTTTAAGTTTGAAGATACAATATGGTCAGCTGGTTTTAATTAATCTGCATTTATCTGACATGAAGCCGTGATATTGCCCTCTCCAGTAACAAGTAACACAAACTGTTTGTATAAAGGTACAACCTAAATTAAAAAAATGTATACAGTTTAGAAAACAACCTGTAATTGCCTGAACAATACGCAATACGTCGGCATTTAAATCATACAGCTTAACTACACTTAAATATTATTGAAATAGTGTTATTTGATTGGACGTTTCTTGAAATAAAAAAAATTTTCAATAGGAACACCCCCGCCTTGATCGTAATATAGATTTTTGTATAGATGCATTGACAAGTCGCCGCGTGCGTATTTTAAAATACGCCATTAATTGTAATCCCCCAAAAATTGTTCATACTTGGTAATTGTTTTGTTTATTAAATTGTTTCAGTTTTCTTTACTTGTTTTTGTTATTTTTTATAAGGAATAATTGTAATTTTTATTATTTATTATGCGTGTTCAGCATTCCAATCCTCCAATAGTTGCTTTAATAATTTGAAAATATTTTATTGTTCTAGATAAGCAACAAATGGATCATACAGACGTTTTACTTAGAATTGTCTTCTCCGATACATACATCAATTAATTTACATCAGAACAACATAAAATATACATAATAGATAAATATGTTCACAATATGAAGACAGAAAAAATATTACACAAGTCGCCAAAACGACAAATATACAACATATTGAATTTTTACAAATTCAATTCGAACATACCGTAATAACTTGCACACATAAACGTGTTTATGATATCCGTAAAGATGTATTAGGTTATTGAAGTAAGTTTATTAAACTTACGGATAAAAACTAATCACTATAAAGCTGTATGACGGTGAGTACTGTTTGTTAATACTTCATTGTCTATATTAGCTACCTTTGGTATGCTGTCCTCCCCAATACATGTAGTGTGACGTTGAAAAAAAAGATTGCATTCATTTGAAACCCATTGTATACCTTGAGTGTTTAAAAAACATTAGTTAAGAATCAGAAATGCGTACTGTTTCTTTTATATATTTTAAAACACAAAAAAATATTGAAATGTTGGTTTCATCTGGAAGTTGGTCGCTTCCAAATAACAAAAGGCCGGCAGTTATAGATAAGCGTTCCAAGTCAAGTAAATTTAATTCAGCAAGAATGACATTTCTGAATATTTTAAATCTGTCAAATTTAAGCAAATAATGTTCAGAATTTTCATTTTCGTGTTGAAGCTGATAAAAATAATTATATTATCTATATGTTTTGTCCACTTACAGTCGCTACTTAAAACAACCCTTAAATGTTTGTGCATGTTAACCGAATTAATTGATGTTTGGTCAAAATATAATGTTTTATTGCTTTCAACGCCCTTAACATTAAATACATGTTATCTGTTTTGTTAAGATTAAATTTGACAAACCCTTTGCTTTTTCATTCTTTCAAGTGCGACAAATCAGTATTGATCATAGTTTCCAATGTAGTTTCGTCGTTTGCTGTATGTGGAATAACACGTTTCATCGGCGAATAGATCACCTAAACCTAAATAAGATCACCTAAACCTAAATTATCATTTGTAATATCATTTATAAATTCTAAGAACAATAGGGGACCTGTTACTAACCCTTATTGCACACCAGCATGCAATTTGCCAACACACGAAAGAGTATTTTTGATTAAAACTCGCTGGGTACGATTGATCAAATAACTTTTCAACCAAGAAGGAAGATCTCCTTCAATGCCATATTTAGAAAAGTAAATGTAATAAAGCTTTTATTTAACCTCTGTCTAATGTATGCTTATATCTGCAAATGTAATACTAGTCAAATGTTTTGCTTCTAGAGCAAGTAGTACTCTATGAAACACTTTGATCAGTTGATGACATGTAGAATGACAAGTGTAAATCCAGATTGAAACCTTTCATAAAATGTGTTTGAAAATAATTTTTTCCAATAGCTTTCTAACACAGGAGAGTAATTACACGGGTATATAATTAGACGGAAGAGACTTGTCAAGTTTTTAAACAAGGGAATAACATTAGCGGTTGTCCACTCAGAAGGGAACACCCTTTCACGTAAGGATTTATTAAATGATAAGTACAAGGGTTTTGAAATCTCCCTTTTCACAGAAAGTTTCTTTTATAAAGGGCATTGTCACGATATCTTGACTATACAAGGGAGAGTAGTAGTGCCATAAACATCAATAATTCCCATGCCAAGACAAGACAAGTTTATTGCAACTAAAGCTCAAAGATTGCTACAAGAAATTACCTTCATATCAGATAAAGATATGGTTACTAGCAAGACAACACCACAAAGTACAAAGACGTCATTAATGTTGAAGGCAATCCACCTGTCCTGAGTGCTGTTAAGTATCGTAGCAATGCCCGCTATATGAGCAATTATTTTTTATTCAATTAAGAATTAGAAAAAAACACGATGTGTTTAAGACTGTTTTATTTCGCGGATTAACAGTAGTAAAGAAACACGTTTGGGTTTCGAGAATTGACAATGAGACATCGATGGCAAAGAAATTTCCGACGATCAGGTAAATTTTTGAAACAAAATGTCAGTTTATCTAATAATTCAAAGGAAAGGTGTAAAAAAGAACTAATAAAACTAAAAGCAAAGAAATTGCAAATTTATTCAAAACGTGCTTCGGAAGGGTAAGAATTTCCTGCATAATTACACCGTCGTGTTTTCTTTCGTTTAGTCAAACGTATGCCACTTAAGTGTATCTATCAACAAACTCATGATGTCAATACAATTTACTCTTTCTCCGAAATCCATGTATTTGGAGGAAGATCTAGAGTAACGTTGTAAGTAAGGGATGTAGACACCACAAGTTTTCTAAGCTGTAATATGTCCGTCAATAAAAAGCTCGCAATAGAAAAATTTAAAATTTCCTATTAAATAGACGGCAATATTGTTAAAATCAGCTGTTATGTTCGCTTCGTAGTACGTAATATACAGAGCAAACATAACAGATGGTTACTACTGAGCAGCTGTAAAATATATTTTAAATTTAATATTAATTTGAAATAACGATATATTCAGATTATATTTTACAATATATGCAAATTGTCATCGTCGTGGACTGTGACAAACTGTTTCTTGAACGTGTAGTTATTCAGGACACGCATTGCGTCCAATAATCTTAAGTTGATGTCTGTTGTCTTCCTGCCTGTGGTGTGTTCTTTGAGCAACAAAAAAGTGTTTTAAACTGGGTTCTAAAATCGCGTCGCTTCCAACTGTAAATGAATGGATTGACACAGCTTTTGAATATTCCAAGAAATACCAACCAATTAAACACCTCTGAATCAGACTTAGACCAGTCATCTATACCTATTCCTTTTCTAAAAGGGAATCCCATAGCTGGTAACCAGCAAATTGTAAATGCGATTGTAACAATCCCCATAACCTTTGCACCACGCATGTCTTTTTCCATATCTTTTGATTTTGTCGCCTGTTGATCATTGATTGCACCCGTTGGTCTTACTCTTTTGTAGTAACGCCAGGCCGTCCTCAAAATAAAGACATACATTATGAAGGCGGCTGTGCTACAACCGTATATTATTAAAGAATTTATCAAGTAAAACTCGCGAGTAAACATCTCTTTGAATTCGTTGCATAGCATTCCTGGTGTCCATTTATGCCAGCCCAAAAACGTACCGATATACAAGACGAAATTAAGCACCCAAGGGCATGTACATAAAGCTATGGCCACGCGATAAGTCATTATCTTGTTATATTTATGCGGGTGACAAATTGCGATGTATCTATCCAGTGTTGTCAACATAACCGTTACCTGCGAAACATTTGCGGTGTACCCAACAATATGATATCGCAAAAAGCACAACGTGTGATGAAATGACATAATGGGATAATAAAAGTAGAAGATTTGCGTTCCTGAAGATATTCCTGTCAAGAAGTCTGAAATTGCTAAAACGACAACAAACTTGTTTGTGTTTGATTTTAGTTTGATGTATTTTAAGAATATAAAGATGACAATGCCGTTTCCAGTACATGCAACGAAAAACACAAGCTGCTGCAATGTCATAAATGTGATTATCTTTGGAGTGTAATTTAATCCAGGTGTAGCAGATGTTGAATTAGTGTTGTTCATTTTCATGTGAATAACTTGAACTGAGTGTTTACCAAGGCAGGCACTTGATCAGCTGCAATGAAACAGAGATTTCAATTAACGTATGTACTTCAAGCGACGTAAGCATTTTAGTCTAAAACAATTGCTATATATACTGGTTAGTAAAAACTAAATTGTAATCCATTAGCTGGATCGTGTTATAAGTACTTAAAACATTTAATAGAATAAAAATATCGTATATTAATTTCTTTAAGGTCGAGCTTTAATTATTATGTCATAGGACGTAAACTAATATTTTTCTGAAAATTTGACTATTTAAAGTAAAATCACACCATTGATATCTGGAAAAATCAGTGATATGGTTGATACTACTCAGTACAACAGGGTCCTTTATTATCAATATACAGTGATGTGCCATAAATGAACGTCCAAATGGCGTTTGTAATGTCATTTTAGGTATCAAAGGTAAAGTTAGTGACGTTGTAATATTTAATGATGACATGAGGTTGGATATCTTTATTTAGCTTAGACACGTGGCTCACGTGGTTGACAATAAAAGGTCAAATTTGTTGTCTGCTAAATTCATTTCCAGTGTAAAGAAAATAGCAAAAGTAAAAATAGAATTGAGTAATGACACAAAGGAAGCTATTGTGAGCATATGCGGGTCGGGATGGAAGCATTTAGAAATATCTCGTACACTGAACATTCATAGGACAACAGTTTCTGGTGTAATACAGTCGTTTTCGGAAGGGAGCTAATGTTGTACAAGTTGAGAACAAGGGCTCATACAAAGTTGAAAGCTAGGGACACGAGTGGCCTTCTGAGGATTGTAAGATAACAAAATGGTCTTATCAGATGTTACTGCTCTTATTAATGAGAGAAGGGATACTGATTAAATTGTATCAAAACTGACAATTCAGTGGACTTTGTACCAACAATGCTCTTTTATAAGACATGTGAGGAAGCGCATTAGAATACGGGAGGAGAACAGAAAAGCATTTATTTCGTGGTCCAGAGAAAATCGTTACAAAACTATTAACGAATACTGGAATCGTTTGATTTTACAGTAATGAATGTAAAAGACATTTGTACTAATACCGTGTTTTCATTTGGAGAAGAGTCGAACAGTCTTTCACAATCACCATCCCCCAAGTTTAGTTTGATGGTTATTGATGGAAATGTAAATGATCAAAAGTTTATTGACATATTAGGAGCACAGTTGTGGCCTGTTTTTGTTCAACATTTTCCCGAAAGCAATCATATTTACCAAGATGATAATGCCCCAGTTCATCGTTCACGAATAGTCCTAGACTACAAAGGGGAAAATAATATTCATTCTATGGTATGGCCAGCCGAAGTCCGGACTTGAACATATGTTAATATGTTATAAAGACTTTAGTAGCGAGAACTTAGAAATAGTGAAAAAATTTACGTATCTAAATTGAATCTTGAAGCAGCCATTCGACGGATATGGAAAACACTCCTGTAGATTATGTCCGGTGCTTATATAGATTTATCCCACGAAGAATTCTAAACGTTTTGAGATCAAATAGCTATAATACAAAATATTAAGGTAAGACATGTTTGTACTTTATGCGTTAATAATTACATGTTTATAAAATAACTTCCCCCATCTTGAATTAGGACGTTCATCTATTGCACATCACTGTAAATAAATTTTATCGTTGTCAACCACAATGGTCCGCGGTTAGGCTTCCCGTATGACCTAACAATTCCCAAAAGTGATTTTCTAACCGCCACCTGCGGACGCACGGGGAAGCTATGTGGGTCAAGCACTGTGAACCCTCATATTATGGTCTCAGGTCTGTTTACACAAAGAACATATATATAAATAAAATGACGTCAAAGATACCAAGGTGATAACATATACTACGCCAGAAAATACCTTTTCATAGCTTCGTGTTTAATATTTAGCCAGCAGTTTATTCCCGAGCAAAATAATCTACATGCTAATTTGCAAATCGATTTGTTTTTAAAATGAAGTCGTGGAAAATCACAAATTAAAACCCTTTTCATTGTCTTATAAATCTGAATTTCCATGTATTAATTTGTTTTTGTTTAGAATTCCAGATATATTAGAAAACAAAATAATCTACATGCTAATTTGCAAATCGATTTGTTTTTAAAATGAAGTCGTGGAAAATCACAAATTAAAACCCTTTTCATTGTCTTATAAATCTGAATTTCCATGTATTAATTTGTTTTTGTTTAGAATTCCAGATATATTAGAAAACATTATTTATCGAACAGCTGTATAGCGGACAGGTAAGTAGAAAGTGTCGTCAATACTTGATTTGTTTACATTTACAAATGGAACTCATATTTCTTCTTAAAAAGTGGCATAAGAACTCATAAAACATTTTGAAATGGTAAAAAAGTCTTATGTCATATACAATGTTCCAAATGTTCATCGACCCGTCTGGCTATTGTTCATCTTTCAAAGATAGAGAAAAATACTTGTAGAACGCAGTAATACATGCCGTTTCGTACCGAGAGACTAATATAAGCCCTCAGAAATGTGGCCCTCTGGCTGATATTGATCCAGGTTGATACGGCATAATTTACGTATTTTGACATGTATTATACACTTAATTACATATTTTAAGCAGGAGAGTATTGTAATACTGTTATACTGATTATACATTGTAATTCAGAATAAGGACATATTTCTTGCGTGTATTTTTTGCAACGTTTTCTATGCATTTTAAACTCACTTAATTTACTAGTCTATGTATATTACTAATTATATACAGATTTTGTTAACCATCCAAATTGATTAGCACTCAACTAAACAATTAATCACCTTCCCACATTCCTGTGCTTTTAGGATTTCTTGGCTTAGCAATAATGGCCGCTTATTTGTGTTCAAATAACGAACCTGTCCGAGAGACCCTTAACGTAAATTTTCGAAAAAGATAGGCATATGGATTGAACACATTGTACTGTATCACATATACAAAACTACTGTGTTCAGTACTAAATGTATGATAAATAGATATGTAAACATGTGGGATTCCAACGTGTTTGAATATTAGTTTTTATTGAATAAGACAGCTTCCCTGTCTATATTAAATCGGTTATCAAGGAAACTGTCTTATTCACTAGAAACTAATTTTTAAAACGAGCTACGTGTAAGCATGTTTAATTATGGGACAATTCTTCGAAACAAATTCCAACGGTTACTATTTTTGACTAGTTTATTTCCAATAGATACAATGTAGAAAGTTCTGAGACCAAATAATCCCCAATTATTTTTTAACTTAGATTAAGACACTTGTATAAACCAGGAATCTAATATTGTGCTTAACAATTGAGATACAATGGTATCGCAAAAGGAATTGTAGACTACCAAGATCACCACCCACCATCATATCAACTGCACGCGCTTTTCCATTTTCACTATAGTTTTACACGGTTAATAACAACATTCTCTATAATTGCTATGTCCATACAATTTTTTCTACACAAAAGCACATACCCTTTTAACAGACTAGTTCGTTAAATTATGGATAACAAATTGTGTTTTGTGCCATAGCCATTCATTTACACAGCTTCACACAGAGCTGTGACGATCCCGGATCAAGCCACGATATGAAAAAGGTTTGGATCGGGTTGGATCTGGGTCAAAATTGCTTGATTATGGTCTACATTACGACCGTACTACGATGCCCGTCAAACGCGCTGCTAACACGCTTCTACTACGATGTTACGCAGAGTGTGTCGACCAGCGGCCGCGTTTACGCTACGCTGACGCTACGAAATTCAAGAACGGGGGATAAACGGGGAGTGGGTTAGAATCATCCCGATCGGATCAGTATTTCCATACTTAATAGACGGTGTCATCGACTTTTCATGTAGTTTGAATTTATCATTGAAAACGCATCAATTCACTAATCATTCTATGTGTAATAACGGTCTGAGATCTATCCGGTCTTTTACTTCCATTGGAATATACATCTTTTTTTTAATTTATACACGACGTTAAACTGTTCGCTATACAGTAATTTGTTGTAAATTGTACTATCAGTTACCTACGTTATTACCCGGGTGTATGGAAATTGTACCACCTGAAAGTACTTCTGTTCAGCCTGAGGCGAAGCCGAAGGCTGTCCAGAAGTACTTTCAAGTGGTACAATTTCCATACACCCGGGTTATAACGTAGGTAACGGATTTATCCCCGGCTAACAAGTGTAAAAGGCTGAAAATAGGTTCTTTTGTCGTCAGAAATTGCTAAATGGACAACGTCATCACAGTTGCTCACAAAAAATTATACGTTTTTTATGAAGAAAATGCCCATTTTACCAAGTCGAGGATGTTACCTTTGGTAACAACCTCAGACTTAGCGAGTTTAAAGAGTTTTTATTTTGTTTTACATTGTTTTTCCTACTATCGGTATTTTGGCGCCTCAAGTCACGCTATCATAACGTCAACAGACAATGACGTCAAGTTCCGATTTAATTCATATTTATGTGTGTCAGTGTGAATATAGGGCATCTACAGTGTTTGAAAGGAAGTACAAATACAAATATAAAAAGACAGAAATGTTCATTTGTGGAATAACATACACTGGTACTCTAGAAGATACATTAGCAACGCACAAACAATACACTCTGCGACGTTAGCAACGAAGACGGGGGCATGGGATTTGTACCGACGGGTAACCAACCAATCAAAAGTCCGCATTTGGTACAAGCCGGGGATAATGTTATTTATTCTCCCGGTACACATAATTTGTGGCCAAGTGTAAATAATACAAATTGCCCATTTAAATCATCAACGTTCGAACGAATATTAGATATATCTTTGGGTTTTGTTGTGTATCTATGTATAATAAGTTCTTACATACGTTTTGGTGAATGACCGCGTAATCTTTAACGAGTTATAGAAATTTAATTTCTTCAGTATACGGCTGATTTGGTGCTGAGATGACCGTGTTAATTTGAGTCAATGCGTTCTGATCTCCACACCTTGTGGTATCTAATCAGAACGTCTGAACCAATAGCTTGCAATGGTAACAGCAAAGTTCTGGCTTTAGGCTTTCTGGTACAGTCAGACATTACAAAATTGAGTGTCTATAGGATATAGCGTTTTGAAGTAAGCCCTGTGTTCTTTTCCACTCGATATTACAATTTTTATGCATCTTCTATTACTCGTGGAAGATAACCCAATTCTCGCTTAAGACGTATGTAAGAACTTATTAATCTTTAACTATTTTAATAGTGTTTTCAGTCGCGTTTAATGGTGTTTCATTGTTCAGTTATTTCATCTTAAACAAATTAGGATTTTATTACCATTTTGTTGTCGCAATATGTTTAGAATAGTGTCTACTTATATCCATAAATATTATATAGAATTTGTATTGAAGTGCGAAATTAATATATTAAAAAATATATTTAAATACCAATTTTACAAGAAAACGAAAAAAAAAGAAAACAAAAGCTAACAAGAAAGTAAAAGAAAAATGAATTTTTTTTTAAAAACTCAAAACGAACATACACAAACGTACGTATATAGACCAACAACTATCGATTCGTATTGGTACATTTAATTTATTAATTTCATTAGTTATCAATTACTTACAATAAAAAAGCAAAAGATTTTTTATAAACAAGAATGCGATTACGTTTTAGTCGTTAGTTGTATATTTAAAAAGTTTATTTTCTGTTTACAGGTGTAAAAAAGACAAACATAACATTTTCCATAATTGTATACTCTTGTTATGTTCTATTGTATTACTGAACTCAATATTAAAGGAGTCATTAATGTTGTAAATAATATGTCATCACATATATCAAGGTTTAAAACTGTACACAATTAACCTAAAGGATACAACAAAATACTTAAGAAGTTATTTCAATAGATACTATACCATCCACCAAGAGCATTTGTCTGTCTGCATTGCCCCTACGTCAAACGCGCTGGTTCAGTCGGACATTAAAAATAGAGTGTCTATAGTATAGCGTTTTGAAGTAAGCCCTGTGTTCTCTTCCACTCGAGATTACAATTTTTATGCATCTTCGATCACTCGTGGAAGATAACCCAATACTCGCTTAAGACTTATGTAAGAACCTATTAAACTTTAACTATTTAAATATTTTTTTCAGTCGCGTTTAAGGGTGTTTTTTTTGCAGTTATTTCATCTAAAAAAAATAGGATTTTTTTTTACCGTTTTGTTGTCGCATTATGTTTAGAATCGTGTCTACTTATATCCATAAATATTATAGAATTTGTATTGAAGTGCGGTATTAATATGTTAAACAATATATTTAAATAAGGATTTTACCAGAAAACGAAAAAAAAAAACAAAGAAAACAAAGTATAAAAACAAAAGCAAACAAGAAAGTAAAAGAAAAATGAAAAAAAAATTAAAAAACTCAAAGCGAACATACACAAACGTACGTATATAGACCAACAACTATCGATTCGTATTGGTACAGTTAATTTATTAATTTCATTAGTAATCAATTACTTACAATAAAAAAAGCAAAAGATTTTTTATAAACAAGAATGCGATTACGTTTTAGTCGTTAGTTGTATATTTAAAACGTTTATGTTCTGTTTACAGGTGTAAAAAAGACAAACATAACATTTTCCATAATTGTATACTCTTGTTATGTTCTATTGTATTACTGAACTCAATATTAAAGGAGTCATTAGTGTTGTAAATAATATGTCATCACATATATCAAGGTTAAAACTGTACACAATAAAACCTAAAAGATACAATTAAATACTTAAGAAGTTATTTCAATAGACACTATACCATCCACCAAGAGCATTTGTCTGTCTGCATTGTCCCTACGTCAAACGCGCTGCTAACACGCTTCTACTACGATGTTACGCAGAGCGTGTCGACCAGCGACCGCGTTTACGCTACGCTGCCGCTACGAAATTCAAGATTATACTACGACGCTACTCAGACCAGTACGAATACGACGATATCGCTACGGTGGTTCCGATCATATTAAGATCATATTACGCTTCTAGTACGATTAAGGATCGTCAAGAACGTAGAGAGATCGTAGAAAGAACGTAGTGAGAGCATTTTAGGAGTGTACTTGTTCCCGACTGTACTACGCTCATACTGCGCTTTTCTACGATCATGAAGATCTCTCCACGATGCTTCCGCGCTGCTTATACGATTACGGCGCTTCTACTACGCTCTTTTTACGACTTTACCCCGATTCTTGTTGGCCACGATCCCGCTACGTTTAGTTTGAGTATGTTCAAAATAAGCGTTGCGAGAGCGCAGAGCTCTCCCGTCATGAAGACCCTATCGCGATCTTACTGCGCTTATGAAGACTCCACTATGTTTCTCCTGCGATTTGTCACGATCGGCCACGTTTTCGGCCACGCTTTGATCGCAGTAGAAGCGGCGTCTATGTGTGAACGGGGGATAAACGGGGAGGGGGTTAGAATCATCCTGATTCAGTATTTCCAAACTTAATAGACGGTGTCATCGACTTTCATGTAGTTTGAATTTATCATTAAAAACGTATCAATTCACAAATCATTCTATGTGTAATAACGGTCTGAGATCTATCCGGTCATTTTTTTTACTTCCATTGGAATATATATCTTTTAATATACACTACGTTAAACTGTTCGGTATACAGTAATTTGTTGTACATTGTACTGTTATGTTGCTCCCGGTACACATAATTTGTGGCCAAGTGTAAATAATACAAATTGCCCATTTAAAATCAACTGCACGCGCTTTTCCATTTTCACTATAGTTTTACACGGTTAATAACAACATTCTGTATAATTGCCATGTCCATACAATTTTTTCTACACAAAAGCACATACCCTTTTAACAGACTAGTTCGTTAAATTATGGATAACAAATTGTGTTTTGTACCATAGCCATTAATTTACACAGCTTCACACAGAGCTGCGACGATCCCGGATCAAGCCACGATATGAAAAAGGTTTGGATCAGGTTGTATCTGGGTCAAAATTGCTTGATTATGGTCTACATTACGACCGTACTACGATGCCCGTCAAACGCTCTGCTAACACGCTTCTACTACGATGTTACGCAGAGTGTGTCGACCAGCGGCCGCGTTTACGCTACGCTGACGCTACTAAATTCAAGAACGGGGGATAAACGGGGAGTGGGTTAGAATCATCCCGATCGGATCAGTATTTCCATACTTAATAGACGGTGTCATCGACTTTTCATGTAGTTTGAATTTATCATTGAAAACGCATCAATTCACTAATCATTCTATGTGTAATAACGGTCTGAGATCTATCCGGTCTTTTACTTCCATTGGAATATACATCTTTTTTTTATTTATACACGACGTTAAACTGTTCGCTATACAGTAATAACAGTAAATTGTACTGTTATTTATGCTCCCGGTACACATAATTTGTGGCCAAGTGTAAATGATACAAATTGCCCATTTAAAATCATCAACGTTCGAACGAATATTAGATATATCTTTGGGTTTTGTTGTGTATCTATGTATAATAAGTTCTTACATACGTTTTGGTGAATGACCGCGTAATCTTTAACGAGTTATAGAAATTTAATTTCTTCAGTATACGGCCGATTTGGTGCTGAGATGACCGTGTTAATTTGAGTCAACGCGTTCTGATCTCTACACCTTGTGGTATCTAATCAGAACGTCTGAACCAATATCTTGCAATGGTAACAGCAAAGTTCTGGCTTTAGGCGTTCTGGTTCAGTCGGACATTACAAAATTGAGTGTCTATAGGATATAGCGTTTTGAAGTAAGCCCTATGTTCTTTTCCACTCGATATTACAATTTTTATGCATCTTCTATTACTCGTGGAAGATAACCCAATTCTCGCTTAAGACGTATGTAAGAACTTATTAATCTTTAACTATTTTAATAGTGTTTTCAGTCGCGTTTAATGGTGTTTCATTGTTCAGTTATTTCATCTTAAACAAATTAGGATTTTTTTACCATTTTGTTGTCGCAATATGTTTAGAATAGTGTCCACTTATATCCATAAATATTATATAGAATTTGTATTGAAGTGCGATATTAATATATTAAAAAATATATTTAAATAACGATTTTACAAGAAAAGGAAAAAAAAAAGAAAACAAAATATAAAAACAAAAGCAAACAAGAAAGTAAAAGAAAAATGAAAAAAAAAATTTAAAAACTCAAAACGAACATACACAAACGTACGTATATAGACCAACAACTATCGATTCGTATTGGTACATTTAATTTATTAATTTCATTAGTTATCAATTACTTACAATAAAAAAGCAAAAGATTTTTTATAAACAAGAATGCGATTACGTTTTAGTCGTTAGTTGTATATTTAAAAAGTTTATTTTCTGTTTACAGGTGTAAAAAAGACAAACATAACATTTTCCATAATTGTATACTCTTGTTATGTTCTATTGTATTACTGAACTCAATATTAAAGGAGTCATTAGTGTTGTAAATAATATGTCATCACATATATCAAGGTTTAAAACTGTACACAATTAACCTAAAGGATACAACAAAATACTTAAGAAGTTATTTCAATAGATACTATACCATCCACCAAGAGCATTTGTCTGTCTGCATTGCCCCTACGTCAAACGCGCTGGTTCAGTCGGACATTAAAAATAGATTGTCTATAGTATAGCTTTTTGAAGTAAGCCCTGTGTTCTCTTCCACTCGAGATTACAATTTTTATGCATCTTCGATCACTCGTGGAAGATAACCCAATTCTCGATTAAGACTTATGTAAGAACCTATTAAACTTTAACTATTAAAATATTTTTTTCAGTCGCGTTTAAGGGTGTTTTTTTGCAGTTATTTCATCTTAAAAAAATTAGGATTTTGTTTACCGTTTTGTTGTCGCATTATGTTTAGAATCGTGTCTACTTATATCCATAAATATTATAGAATTTGTATTGAAGTGCGGTATTAATATGTTACAAAATATATTTAAATAACGATTTTACCAGAAAACGAATAAAAGAAAACAAAATATAAAAACAAAAGTAAACAAGAAAGTAAAAGAAAAATGAAAAAAAAAATTAAAAAACTCAAAGCGAACATACACAAACGCACGTATATAGACCAACAACTATCGATTTGTATTGGTACATTTAATTTATTAATTTCATTAGTTATCAATTACTTACAATAAAAAAGCAAAAGATTTTTTATAAACAAGAATGCGATTATGTTTTAGTTGTTAGTTGTATATTTAAAACGTTTATGTTCTGTTTACAGGTGTAAAAAAGACAAACATAGCATTTTCCATAATTGTATACTCTTGTTATGTTCTATTGTCTTACTGAACTCAATATTAAAGGAGTCATTAGTGTTGTAAATAATATGTCATCACATATATCAAGGTTAAAACTGTACACAATAAAACCTAAAAGATACAATTAAATACTTAAGAAGTTATTTCAATAGACACTATACCATCCAGCAAGAGCATTTGTCTGTCTGCATTGCCCCTACGTCAAACGCGCTGCTAACACTCTTCTACTACGATGTTACGCAGAGCGTGTCGACCAGCGACCGCGTTTACGCTACGCTGCCGCTACGAAATTCAAGATTATACTACGACGCTACTCAGACCAGTACGAATACGACAATATCGCTACGGTGGTGCCGATCATATTAAGATCATATTACGCTTCTAGTACGATTAAGGATCGTCAAGAACGTAGAGAGAGAGGTAGAAAGAACGTAGTGAGAGCATTTTAGGAGTGTACTTGTTCCCGACTGTACTACGCTCATACTGCGCTTTTCTACGATCATGAAGATCTCTCCACGATGCTTCCGCGCTGCTTGTACGATTACGGCGCTTCTACTACGCTCTTTTTACGACTTTACCCCGATTCTTGTTGGCCACGATCCCGCTACGTTTAGTTTGAGTATGTTCAAAATAAGCATTGCGAGAGCGCAGAGCTCTCCCGTTATGAAGACCCTATCGCGATCTTACTGCGCTTATGAAGACTCCACTACTTTTCTCCTGCGATTTGTCACGATCGGCCACGTTTTCGGCCACGCTTTGATCGCAGTAGAAGCGGCGTCTATGTGTGAACGGGGGATAAATGGGGAGGGGGGTTAGAATCATCCTGATTCAGTATTTCCAAACTTAATAGACGGTGTCATCGACTTTCATGTAGTTTGAATTTATCATTAAAAACGTATCAATTCACAAATCATTCTATGTGTAATAACGTTCTGAGATCTATCCGGTCATATTTTTTTACTTCCATTGGAATATATATCTTTTTTTTATTTATACACTACGTTAAACTGTTCGGTATACAGTAATTTGTTGTACATTGTACTGTTATTTATGCTCCCGGTACACATAATTTGTGGCCAAGTGTAAATAATACAAATTGTATATTCAAAATCATCAGCATTCGAACGAATATTAGATATATATTTGGGTTTTGTTGTGTATCTATGTATAATAAGTTCTTACATACGTTTTGGTGAATGACCGCGAAATCTTTAACGAGTTATAGAAATGTGGTGTTGAGATGACCGTGTTAATTTTTAGTCAATGCGTTCTGGCTCTACACCTTGTGGTATCTAATCAAAACGTCTGAACCAATATAGCAAAGGTCTGGCTTTAGGCAGTCGGACATTAAAAAATAGAGTGTCTATTGTATAGCGTTTTGAAGTAAGCCCTGTGTTCTCTTTCACTCGATATTTACAATTTTTTAGCATCTTCGATCACTCGTGGAAGATAACCCAATTCTCGATTAAGACTTATGTAAGAACTTATTGATCTTCAACTATTTTAATAGTTTTTTCAGTCGCGTTTAATGGTGTTTCATTTTGCAGTTATCTCATCTTAAAAAAAATTAGGTTTTTTGATACCATTTTGTTGTCGTATTATGTTTAGAATCGTGTCTACTTAAATCCATGAATATTATAGAATTTGTATTGAAATGCAGTATTAATATGTTAAAAAATATATTTAAATAACGATTTTACCAGAAAAGAAAAAAACACAAAACAAAATAAAAAAAACAAAAGCAAATAGGAGAGTAATAGTAAAATGAAAAAAAAAATAAAAACCCAAAACGAACATACACAAACGTACGTATATAGACCAACAACTATCGATTCGTATTGGTACATTTAATTTATTAATTTGATTTGTTATCAATTACTTACAATAAATAAGCAAATGATTTTTTATAAACAAGAATGCGATTACGTTTTAGTCGTTAGTTGTATATTTAAAAAGTTTATGTTATGTTTACAGGTATAAAAAAGGACAAAACAATTTCCATAGTTGTATACTCTTGTTATGTTCTATTGTATTACTGAACTCAACATTAAAGAAGTCATTAATGTTGTAAATAATATGTCATCACAGATATCAATGTTTAAAACTGTACACAATAAAACCTAAAAGATACAATATAATACTTACGAAGTTATTTCGATAGATACTATACCATCCACCAAGAGCATTTGTCTGTCTGCATTGCCACTTATTATAGTTGTTTTTTACTATTGAATTTACATCAGCCAATCATAGCTGCCTTAAAATTGATTAACAAACATTAAAATTTTCAATACAGAAATGTATATGTGGTGGTAGTCAATAAATAACATTGATAAGTTCATATATATATATCGATGAATGGTAAATTGTATAATTACAATACATTCTTTTTTAAATGTAAAAAGTGATTTCACCATACATGTGTTCAAATCTAACACGAAAAGAAATGTACAAGTTTACACTTGAATCAATGTATTAAGTCTTAATTTATTGAAACAATACTAAATCAACGATAGAATTGATTGTCCAGCACAGTTATATTCACGACGTCAAAAGATAAATATCTCACGTAGATATCGTATTGTGTTCATAGTAAGCTACAACCATAAGATTTAAATGAAATATCAAATGCTTCATATTCTTGTTAGTGTATTCAAGATTACAATTTAATAGTTTAACAAACACATACTCAGGAATACATTCCAAACAATAGTAACTTTATAAGAGGGAGAACGAGATAAACTGAACGATTTAATACAGTTTAATGTGTAATCGTCAAAATATAGTTTAAAATATGTCCATTTATATTAATAATATAACAGTTGATCATCAAAGTCAAAAGGATTTGCTTTCATCCCATATAATTAGTTGTTTTTAAGAGACGCGTCATTTATGCACTTGTAAAATGCATCTAGACATCTAACCTTTAGTTACAAATTTTCATAAACCTTGCTAATGATTAATTAAGTCTTTTTAATGGCAATATAACGGTTGATTAGTGGAAAGATATTTTAATTGGAATATATGACATAAATAACTGTAAAATCTGAATTAATAATTTGCAGACGAATCTTTGATCTAAGAGTATTCGTTCCTTATTAATGAAGAACCATTATCAATTTTCATTATTTATTACTTTTGTAACCTAAGGAACAATTACATGATTGTTATTTTGTTTAAAATATACGTTAAGTAATTGAAGACATCGCTTGCTTCACAACACTTACTTGTTTATTGGAAAAAATCAGGTTATATAAAATTTTAATTAAGAAAGACAAAACAAAAATATCAAACTAAAAATAATTGGTAAAAAAATATTTGATAATAAACATCTTAATTCCCAGTTTGTTTATAATGAAGTCATATGCAGTAATAATCCATTATTATAACAGAAGTTAATCGTATACAGTACAAATAAGTCAAGGAACACTGTTATTTAAGAAATGATTCATTGCTGCTCACATTTGTTTTATTATTTTGATATGGGAAGGCATTATATTAATGCATATTTTGCCACGAGAGTTCATGAATTATTACGATTCTGAGATGAAAATATAGAAATTAATAAATTCGCGTCTACATATGTAATGGTTTATTTTGGCTCTTCAAAATTCCGAGAAAATCTCTTAGATGTCATAGATTATTTGTAATATTTGGTAAAAAATAGAAGAAATATAAATTAAAAACAAAGTTACATATTTATTTACGTAAATTTAATGTATTCAGCATTAAATTCCTTTATCGAAGGAAGACTGACTAGTATAGTTGTTGGCTGTTGTTGCTTTCGCTCTAGTATTCCTTAAACACATGATTGGTGATTGGTTAAACCTGTCTTAAAATAGAAAAACCAAATCGAGGTTCGGTCTTTTTGAAAATCGTCTGCAAGGAGGTGACAGGAAAAATGTCGGTTTGGCAATCTAAATTTTTTAATCCTTATTAATCTTCCATTCAACAACACTTTTTTGGAAGAAAAAATTGTTTAATTATCTTCCAAACCCAGAAATCTCGAAAAATGTTATTTGGTTTCAGGATGGTTTAACAATTTCTTTAATTTTAGCACAACGGGAAGCATCGTGGAGCTCCCGACATTTTATCAATATCTTGTAATTCTAGTTTCATATTTCCCCTAAACAATAATAATAATAATAATGTTATGTTATGGACATATTAATACGAGTAAAGCATTTCTATTTAAATAAAAATAGGAATAAAGCCCTGCTCCCTCCTATCACGGTCACAGCTTTTTTTGACAGTAAACCAATTGATAAAAGTGGTAATAAACTTCTTGAATACGTGTCAAGAATCTGGATTAAAAATACTAAATGGTAGAACAATTGGAGATTTATTAGGAAAATACACCTTTGTGTTACATATAATGGATGTAGTGTTGTGGATTATATTATTGTTTCTAATGATATATTTTTGCTGATTTTACGGTACATGATTTCACTTCTTTATGAAACCATTGTATGTTAGTTGTTCATTGTTAACAAATTTTCATGTAAAGAGAAGCTTTCAAAATTCATTGGAACCACTTCCATGTAAATTTATATCGACAAAAGAATCGGTCTAACTGTATTCCCAGAATATAAATAGCATTGAAAGTAAACAAAAACTTGATACATTTATGACAACTAAATTTATTGACATTAATTTGTGTACTGATTCCTTAACCACAATTTTACAAGAAAATGCAAAAAAAAAAAATCAGCTAAAATTGTTAAACCCCTAGCAACATTAAAAAAATAATAATAATAATAAAATAAAATATATATATATATATATAAATAATATAATAAAACTAGACACTGGTTCTCAGATCCATGTAAAGATCTCAGGAACACAGAAAAAATTATGAAAAACTTGTAAATAGATTTCCTGGAAAAGATTAATATAGGAAAAATTCTATTCATTTAGATGAAAATAGACATCTTTGCAAATTTGAAGAAAAGTCATATAAAACAAAATTTGTTCTGAATTAAGTAACAACTGTGCTAAGATCCAAATGTATTTTGGAACATGATAAATAAACTTGAAAGGGAATCAGCTGGTCAAATTGAAGACACTGATATTCCAAAGGAAGAATTCATATCATTTTACAAAAAACTAAATAAAGCTGACACTGCATATAGTAATAAACAACAAAATATCACTCAGGAATTTGAGACCCTAAAATCAAATATTAACTTCTCAGTCTCGGGTGAGTCAAACAATGAAATCACCTGTGAGGAGATGATAAAAGCAATTAAATTACTTAAAAATGGTAAAAGTGCATCATCAGACCTCATCTCTAATGAAATGCTGAAGAATAGTACCACAGCATTAATTAAACCACTCTGTAAACTTTTTAAATTTTTTTCACATGGTATCTTCCCTAAATCTTGGAATGAAAACTATTTAGTTTTATTACATAAAAAAGGTAATAGATTTGACCCTAATAATTATAGGGGAATATCTATCAGCTCAAACTTAGAAAAATTATTTAATAAGATTATATACAATCGACTTTTGGAATTTATGAATAATCACTTTCTAATAAGTAAAAACCAAATAGGATTTAAAGAGAAGTGCAGGACTTCTGATCACATTTTTACTCTTAAAAACTATCACAGATAACTATAAAATGAAAAATCAAAGTGTTTGCAGCCTTCACTGACCTAAGAAAAGCCTTTGACACAGTGTGGAGAATCGGTTTTTATTTATAAACTGCTAAAACATAACACTCCTAATGAAATATTTAAAATTATATACTCCATGTATACTGATACTATGTAAAATTAAATTTTCAAATGATCTAAGTGAGCCATTTATATCTGAAAGAGGTGTCAAACAAGGTGATGTTTGGAGTCCTCTTCTCCTTAACTTTTTTATAGATGATATAACAAAAAAAACTGGAAAACAACATATATTACCCAGTGGTCTTGGGTGGTATTAGAGTAAGCATTCTTCTTTATGCTGATGATATTGTACTAATATCTCAGAGTAAGGAAGGGTTGCAAAACTGTCTCATTGCCATGCATGAATACTGTTCAATATGGCATTTACATGTAAATACTGATAAATCCAAAGTAGTAGTATTTAATTCGAATGGTAAAACCTTTTTAAACCAATTAAAATATAAAAATTTATATATCTAGAAACAGTATCTCAGTACTGTTATCTAGGCATTTTAATAAAATGTAATGGCAACTTTAATCTAGCTATTAACACATTGATGGAAAAAGCCAAAGAGCATATTTTGAAAATTAAAAAGCTAATTGGATTAAATAACCCTTGCAAATTATTAGAAAAACTCTTTGATACACTAATTTTACCCATTATCACATACTGCAGTTAATTATGGGGTATTTTCTCCAACTTTAAAGATACTGAACCATTTTAAAAATTACATCTTAATTTATAAAAGAAATTCTAGGTGTACATTGCAAAGCTACTAATGATGCATGTCGAGCTGAACTATGTCGACTTCCCTTAAAAAGTAAAATTCTGTACTCAAGCATCAAATATCTAGAATATGTTATTGACTCGGAAAATTCTTTAGTAAAAACTAATTTTGAAAATTCTGTTCACTCAACCAATTGGTTTATCAAACTGAAAACAGTGTTCAATAATTTAGGTTTTTCATGATTTAAGCTCACTTAAACAATACTTAAATCAAATAAAAATTAGATTAAATGATCAAAATCTCCAAAATCAAAATACACTTATAGACACATCTCCAATACTAGAATTTTTCAAAATTTTTGTTTTTAAATGAGATGCAGACCTCGCTATTAAGATATCTTAAAGAAAGTAAAGACAGGGCTGCTCTTTGTAAAATGCGTTTCAGTGCTCATAATCTAATGATAGGAAAGGGAAGATACAAAAAACTAAATAGAAAAGATGGAAACTGTCTAGTTTGCAATGCAGGAGAAATTGAAAATGAAGAACACTTTCTGTTGCATTGCAAACATTATAAGCTGATAAGAAGTTTAATCCCAAATCTTTTAACAAATCCCTATTAATGCTTTTTGTTGAATAGCAAATCTGAATTTTGTCTAAAACTTACTGCTACATTTATTTTAGAATGCTTTGAATTAAGAAGAAGTTGTATCATATAAAACGTAATTTTAATTGGTTATATCATCTGTATACTATATAATATAATATAATATAATATAATATAATAATAAATACAATTAATGTAAAGAATTGTATTACATTTGTATAACACACTTTGTATTGATCCTTTAAATTGTGCTGTACCATGAGTTTGTGCTAGTAAATATTTGTATTCGTATTTGTATTTTGTCCACATTTTCTTTTAACATATATTATTGTTCTGTATTCACAGGAATGAATACACCTTAATTTTCTGCAACCATTTATGTTAATAAAGGCACCAGTCATACCGGACCCACCTTAACTAAGACTGGTTACAAAATTTATTGAACTACCGGCATCAGTTTCATTTTACATTTCTTTTATGGTAACCGTTGTTTTTGCAACAATTTATGATATGGCCAGTTAAAATAAATGAATTACATGTATCTCCGGCAATTTTTATTATCAAAATGATTTAACAGCTTATTTCTTGGCACACGCCAGCTGGGCGTCTATAGTTCTGCGTTTTAGAGGCCCAGACTTGATCCAACACGCAGTGGGCACCGGACTACCTGTTTAATTCAAAGACTAATTTCGCATTGGTATGGCAACACATTCCTCCATGGAAATAATTGTCAACTGAAGATATAAAATCTCTTGGAATGCAGAAATCCAATGTTTTTTCAAAAATTATATTAGAATCCCTTCATGTAACTAAATTTTAACTGTTTACACATAATTTACACTTTATATCTTTATAAACGTTTGTTGCTTTTAATTCTAGTATATACATGCATATTAGCAAAACACTACAGATTCCGAATGCTATACAAGTATGGCAGGTCAAACATCTTGTAATATATTTTGCTAAATCGTTAATGAAATTGGTACTTCGCTTCCTTTTCTCGAATATTTTCAGGTATTGGGTCAGCTTGGAGCTTGTGAATTGAGGAGCCTTGCGAGGAAACACAAGTTCTGCCTTGTTTGCTTATACATCATAAGGAATGCATTAACTCAGTGGTTATATTGGAACCTTTATTAAATTGGAAGACCCTCCAAAAATTTATTATGATAAATATTGGGCGGAAAGATCTTGGTAATGTATTGGTTAGAATGCTATTCTGGATGTTATTATTCTCTGGTCGCTGGAAATTTTTTAATAATTTGACAAATTGTGTTCGTGTTATTGACCAAAAAATGTTACATAAACAAATATTTAGACAAATCTACATGCTGCAATTATTTAGATTACTATGACATATACATACTAAAAATTCGTATTAAATTGGAAGACCCTCCAAAAATTTATTATGATAAATATTGGGCGGAATGATCTTGGTAATGTATTGGTTAGAATGCAATTCTGTATGTTATTATGCTCTGGTCGCTGGAAATTTTTACATAAACAAATATTTAGACAAATATACATGCTGCAATTATTTAGTTGACTATGACATATGCATACTAAAAATTCCTAATTGTATATCTGTTTTGCAAATATTTAGTTAAATTTATATACTAGAGCAAGTTTTCCCACCGTAGGTCGGGATGCTCTCCGGCTTTCTCCCCCTATAAAAAACTGAACGCCATGATATAGTTGAAAAATTGCTGTAAGTGGCGTTCAACAACATTCAAACCAACAACATAAGTATACTAGAAGTTCTGAATTTGTATATACATTCAAGCACAGACATTCTGTGCTATTTCAATTTGTTATTCACATTTATATTGATGTAGATATGCCATATATATACTAGAAATATATTATATTGAATATAACAGTGCTATTTGAATTTCAATTTGTTATTTATATATATAAATATGCCATATATATACTAGAAATACATTATATTATATATTAGTTATATATCAGTTATATATTAGTTATAGATATATATTTAACAGTATTGGCACAGCTGTGCAGTTCAAACCCCCCCATTCTGTGGCGGTTGCCTGAAACGACACATGACGAGCATCTGTCATTTCAGTCAATTTGGCAGATTTTTCACTGCACTGGCCCCCCTTTTTATTAACTGTCAACTAGCAAATATCTAAATTCTGGAGTAACCTCTGTTTCCCAGGGTTGCTCATCCCCCATATATATCAGTTGCTAATTCATTTATGGTCTGCCATCAAGTTGCGGCGACCAATATATAGACTTGAACTTTAATCTTATCTTATATTTCAAATATATATATTTATTTATTTATCTATTTATTTATCTATTTATTTATTTATTTATATATGTATAATAAAGCTGTGGCCAAATACTGCCAATCTAGATCTTTGTTTTTATTCAGCATTCTCTGAGATAAGTAAATTTAATGTATTCAGCATTAAATTCCTTTATCGAAGGAAGACTGACTAGTATAGTTGTTGGCTGTTGTTGCTTTCGCTCTAGTATTCCTTAAACACATGATTGGTGATTGGTTAAACCTGTCTTAAAATAGAAAAACCAAATCGAGGTTCGGTCTTTTTGAAAATCGTCTGCAAGGAGGTGACAGGAAAAATGTCGGTTTGGCAATCTAAATTTTTTAAACCCTCCCACCCACCTCCATTACATAAACGCACAACGTTAATACATTTTGTAATATATTTTGCTAATAATCTTGTTAATGAAATTGGTACTTCGCTTCCTTTTCTTGAATATTTTCAGGTATTGGGACAGCTTGGAGCTTGAGGATTGAGGAGCCTTGCAAGGAAAAAGCACAGTCTTGTTATCGCCGTGGAGTGTGAGAAGAGTGCAAATGGTGGTTTCGGACAATAAGATATATATCAGTTGCTAATTCATTTATGGTCTGCCATCAAGTTGCGGCGACCAATATATAGACTTGAACTTTAATCTTATCTTATATTTCAAATATATATATTTATTTATTTATCTATTTATTTATCTATTTATTTATTTATTTATATATGTATAATAAAGCTGTGGCCAAATACTGCCAATCTAGATCTTTGTTTTTATTCAGCATTCTCTGAGATAAATGAACAGTATTATTTAACAATTAGAACAACAAAATTATTGCATCGTCATGACAAGTTGCACCCTTCTACAAGTAACCGTGTTTGCGTTTTTTTGCATGACAAGAGCTTACCACGTTTGGTCGAGCTTATACCCCTTTTGTAGATCTAAAATGGTGCAAATTGAATTCAACAATTATTTTTCACAGTAAATCAGCGTTTTGAAATGTGGTGGCGGGTAAATTGTGATACTGAGATTTTTTTACCTAGCTTACATCGGAAGCATAAGCTAGAAGCAGGCGATTAGCGTCTATTCAAAACCTTTGGAGCCATGATGTTTGTGGTTGAGACGTGAAAAGTCTCATGGTTTGTTGGAATACTATTGAACGTCACGACAGCATATTAAATTTTGTAAACAACGCATTGTCCTTTCAGAACAATGTAGCAAAAGTAAAGGACGATTTGTGACATGTAAACAATAAGGCCATCGTGGTGTTATCGTAGAATATTTTTTTCTATGGGATTTTCGTAATAAAAAGGTACAATATGGAATAATAAAAAATGCTTACTGACTGGAACAGCCATATTTTATTGAATGTTTTAATAGGGGTTTGTTTCCAAAGCGTTTTTAGGACGTCATATTAGAATAAACGATACATCTAGTTTTTAGTTTCCAGAAAACTATTGTTTTGTGAGGGGCGATACATTGTGCTTCACTCGAAAATACTCGAAAAATTGCAATTCATATTACAACGAGCATAAAAGATAAATACGGAAAATTAAACTTGTATAATATTACTAAAGTTAGTGCCAAAGTGAATTTGATGCATCTTGACGGTGTCGGAATGAAAAGTAGCTTAACAAAACAAGACGAAATTTACATTATAACTCACAGAAGAACACATCAATGAAAGCCTGCGTAACTCGAGATGACCCGTCCTTTCTGTTTAAATCGTCATGAAACTTCGCAAGACAGCTTGCAGTACATTTTGAGATACTGCCAAAGGAATGAGAGGCTTCCTGACCGGACACGCACGTTACGAAAGTAAGCATAACATGGCACATTTAAATATTTACATGCCAGTCCTATATTCAGATTTGTCCCTGTTGGAGTCTTTTTCATTCCAGTCCTTCATCTACATTTTAAGCGCCTCATGCTTAGTAGGTGAAATGTAAATAATAATAGTTCTGTATTTGGTTTGACGTTAAAGTAAAGAAAAACACAGATCAATAGTCTTTCCACCTGGCCTACTGTATAATTATGTTTCCTGAGTTTTTAATTGCTTTCATCTGAACTATTTATTGTATTCTTTGCGAACAAATAATTAAATCGATGCGTGGGTTTTGTAAAACATTCCCAATCGTATGGTCTTCTAATATAAGACTGTTGATTGTTTTAATTAATTTTATTTCAGCGACTTTTTATTTATGTCACGCAGTCCTGTTTTATTTCCTTCAACAGGAAAACTTGCAAGGCTTGTCAGTAAACGTTTAGTCGAGAAAACCCTGCCAGAAGTCAAGCTGAAACTAGGAACCTCAGTGTTCCCACGCCGAAGAACAATTGTGGTTATTATACCTCACATATACGTGTATAAATATATTTTAAAAAGACATTAGGTTGTCTTTTTAAACATTTCTATCAACTCAGGCGACTTTGGGTTGAGGGTAGGACTATGAAATAGTCTCATATCTTACACTACTGAAATTTCCTGATTTTAATACCTGAAATTCAGTTAAAATAGTAAGAGGAAACATATTTGCAAATTCAAAAGTCTATAGTCAAAGTCAGCGTCGGTCCCTCCGGGAGAATGCATATATTTTGCCTGTTCATGGCTTTATATTTTGTTACCAAAAAGTGTAAAAATGAATTTACAAGCTAATCCAATCTTTTGTTTAGTAAATGTTATGCTCATTACTACTTAAATCGGATTTTTCTGACCTCAACGGAGATTTCCCATTGTCAATTTCGCCATGTTTTGCCTCCAAGCAACAGTAGGAGAAACTTGTTGTTTACAAATTGTCGGCAGTTTCCGTATCATTTGTCAACCAATCAAATTTGAGTTCCATTTGCCGATTACGCAATTTTGCGCCATATTGATGACACACCTTCTTTGCAAATGATTGAGGACAATATTCTAGGAAAATATGTACATTCTTGCAAGTTCTGACGTGAGTATGTTATTTTAAATTAATTAGTTGTCAACTGTCTTTAAATATCAACAAAGTAGTTAGTCGTAAACCACAGCCACGCCACGGCAGTTGTCTGAGAACAAGACCCACGTGGTTATTTTTTTTTGTTTACAATCGGAGTATGACTTTTAGTTGATAAATTTAAAATACAGAGAAATTTCAATTTTTATATTCAGTGCCGTAGTTAAGGCCTGAATGATGATTGTGAATATTTGGGAACTTTCGGTAAAGTGGTTTTTTTTTTTTTTGGGGGGGGGGGGGGGGGTTCCCGCTATGTTTGAAATAAATTTAATATATGACATAAATTACTGTAAAAATGATATTTGACTACTACTGTTTTGTATTTTTTCTAATCTAATAATTTTATTTTTTTTAATGTTCATTAATTAATTATAACTCTTAAGACTAGTTGCTTTTATAAATGTATCAGTCCAAGCTAATCATTTTATTAACGATCAAAAATACAAGTTAGTGATTTTATAATTAATGTATAAATTGCTAATCAGCACAGACAGAGAGAGACAGACCAGAACTTTTATGTAAGTCGGATATATAAAATTACAAACATAAGCTCTGTAGAGCTTTTATGCAGACAATACATATCTAACATTATTAATTAAATAATTCCACATACTCTAATTGTTATCATGAAACCTTATAACTATAAAGTAGGGGGAACTGATTCGCTATACAGGGGCAGGGCTAACTGACCCATTACTGGACCCCAGTCTGAGTGGGATGGGCAGTGTTATCCCAGTATTAGCCTTACTTTCCCCGCACTGGGAAGAAGCCCCAGAAACATACATGTTATACTGCTTAAAAGTTCTAGTTTCCTCCTTTGCTGTCCTTTTTGTGCAAAACATTCAACAAACAATTCAGCATATTATTAAAACTACTGATCTGAGCAAAATTTGTGTTACCTTTTTTGTTCATTGCTTAGTTCCTTTGAGTTATTTTATTAATTTTTTTGGGGTAGAGGTCAATTATGAAAGGAATGTTATTTGTATAGAATACATACAAACATGTACATTACTTCAGCAAATAATTTAATATGGATACGATTTATTATTTAATTAATTAAACACTATGAGCAGGTATGAACAGTACTTGGGAAAAGTGGGATGCCTTTCTTAAACCTGAAAATGTGTTTTTCTAGCAGATTGGGACCCTGAAACCCAATAAATATTGTTTATTTTTATATGCCCAACTATATGTCGGCCACTGTCAGCAATTTTTCCACTTTTTCATTCAAACAAACACTATATCTTGAGAATGCCCTTACAGATTTTCTTCAAATTGCACACTAGTTAATTATGTTAGCCTATGAGTTTGTATACTAGTACTTTTTAGTAAATATCTGAATTTCCACTTAGGGTAATGAGAGTTTGTTCTAGAAAAAGGTTTTTTTTTGTTTTTAAACATTTTCACAAATTTTCTTCAAAGCTTAGCAAATTGTTTATTTTTATACATTTAAGCTTAATTTCCCTTTTATACCCCACCACACAAAGTGGTAAGGTACTATGTTATACACTCCATATGGATGTGTTTGTCTGTCTGTCCCTCTGTTCGTAGGCTAGAATCAGCAACCTCAGTGCTGACAGGCACATGATCAGTAGTATTACTACTATACTATGCAACCACTTAGTCGCCTTAACTGGCAGTAAAGTACATGAACTGAAGTCAATTTGCCATTTAAACTTGTGAACTGTCTAAGTATTCAGTGTTCAAGGAAACCCCAAGTTTACTGCTCACACTTTTACCTTACTATGAGTAACAGGTTTATCTAGACATGCACGTGATATTGTAATTCAATATACATCTTTAATCGCAGCTGAGACAGAGCTGAATTATCAAGTTGTGTTTCATCAGTAAACTTGAAAAATTTTGGCATATACAGATTTTTATAAATTTAAAGTAATAAAACAATGAATAACCATGTAAATTTGTATAATTAGAATAAAGCATGATGCATACAAATCAGTCTTGTAATATTATATAAATATGTTAACATAATTGCAAAATAAAAATAAAACATATTGTATCATAGTCTATGTGAAATTAAAGTTCAGTCAGAAAAAACATGATTGTGGTATAAATTATAATTAACAGAATGATGCATGATTGCAGATATACATTATTGGAGTTTCTGGATGGATGATGATTCATGATTTTTCTGATTACTGCTGGTCACTGGTGCATTTACTGCTGATTACTGGTGCATTGGGTGCAACTACTATACAGAGTGAATCAACTACTTGTTGCTCTTGAGATGACCACTGTATGTCCCCTAAGTGATGTCTGGGGAATTCCAAAGAGAAAAAGTGTGAAATACTGAATAACTGAAAATAATTTTTGTGACTTGTCTATTTCATGGCTTTATCTGTCAAAGGGATGACATTCTTGTTGTGTTGAAATAAGCATTTATCAAGTACACGAGTTATTTTTATTAATTGATTATATTATACCCCGCAAACTAGTTTGGGGGTATATAGGAATCGCCCTGTCTGTCTGTCCGTCTGTTCATCTGTCCACATCCCTTGTAAGCGCTTCTCCTCCTAAACCGCTTGACAGATTTTGATGAAACTTTACATGAAGGAAGTACATCATATGTAGATGTGCATGAAGAATTTCGTCGCTGTCGGTCGGATATTATTCAGGGGAGATAATTGGACTTCAAGCGAAGCGTGGGGGGTATCCCTTTGTGAGCGTGCTCTCAGTCCACACTTGTTAGTTTTATTTTAAGAGAGCAACAGATAATATTTATTAACTACATGTATGACATACCTAACACTTCTGTATGGTTAATATGCTCACATTTCATTAAACATATACATGTATTTCAACTGACTTTAAATTGTTTAGTGCCTTTTATTAATTCTTCAGCTATTCATGTACTTTGGCGTTTTTTATTGGGTAAAGGCAGCTGGTGAAAACCCCAACACGTATGGTATGAAAACTGACAATCCGTGGTGCCATTAAATATGTGTGGATATCCGTCAGTTACTCTTGAGGGTACCCATCTCTTATCCACAACTCCACCGTCAACACTGAATGGAATTTGATGCATCTTAGCGCCAGTGTGCAACTAATAGTTAACATTTTGATTGACATGATATTTGGGGTTTTCGATACAAAACATGGATTTTGACTTTGGTTTAGTACTTATTTTAAGTAATCAACTCCTCATAAAGTTTTCAGTCCAGATATCTTTATGGTAACAAAACAATTAGACATTAGGCATCTTATTATAATGTAATTGGTTCTTATTTGTGGAAAGAAAATACAATGTTGCACAGAATGGTTATAACAATTTGACCGGTATATATATAGAACGAATCGTCCCCCTTCCCATCAACATGAAGCTATCGTGGACTCCTAACCCCAGATTTTGGAGGGTGTTTTTGTACATGTTAGTTTTTTACCTTAACTTTAACAAGAATATAGGTTTTTCTGTGTTGATAAGTTATGGCAACAAGAGATGTGGTCTATTGATGATTATTTTTTGTTTATCGTTCAGCTATATATTCAGGACAAATAAGGTGTTTACCGAAAAATAATGTGCACGATAAAAAGAAAAAAAATATTGTGTACATTTGGGCCTCGGTGGCCGAGTAGTAAAGGTAGTTCATCTACTATTGATTACGTGGTCTGTCAACACTTAAGAGTTCGATTCTCACTGCAGGCAGGGTGCACTCGACAAAATTTTTAATTGAAAAGGATTGCCAGTTTTCCTACCGCGGGTCGGGATTTTCTATAGGTACTCTGGCTTCCCCCCCCCCCCCCCAATAAAAACTGGACGCCATGATATATCTGAAAGTGGCTTTAAACGCCATTTAAACAAACGACATTTTAAAGTGTTTGCACAAAATACCGTCTCTTTCAAATTTATTGCATTTTACTAAAAGAGGGGGTAGGATCTCGGAGTGTTGAGGTACTTAATCGTACAACTAATCTGGAAAGGGTTTTAATTGCCAAAAATGTGAGATTCATATCACACGGCTGTATGTTTGAACATTTCTTTCTGATGGACTGTAAAAAGGTTCCCCCCGGAGGATCGTTGCCCGCTGCGGTCAGGCGTTCGTATTACATTGTATAACCAAACCTCCCCTCCCCTAGAAACTAGTGACATTTATTGGTTAACCATTGGGTATTGGGACGATTGTTTTATCACTATATTTGATACGAGCTTTCTCAATTTTTTAAAACTAGCAAACAACAATTGCTATAAGGCGTGCATACAAATAAGTTTTTAAAATCGCTCGTGGGGTAAAATGTTATCGATTTTTTTTAAACCCGTGTACTTAAATATTTAACATGCCAAAAAAACAATTCTGCATACGCAGTTCAGATTTAGGGAACAATGCCACGATAAAGCCGAAAATGTGCAAGTGGAATTAAAAACCCTATTTAAAGGTATCAAATTACTAAATAGTTGCAATTTCAAGTGTTTGTTTTGTGGCGGACATAACATTCTCCGAGAATTGAACAGAATAATATTAATAATAATCCTTCATAGAATTAACTCAAATCTATAAAAAAAGAGGCTAACTTTAGTTTTTGTTTATGAAATTAATTGTGCATGCGTATCAGTCTGAGGATCAAGAGGACATTTTTCTGGACGCCCGGATTGGGCATTTCTTTGAACGGGAATTCGAGATTTTGTTAAAATTTAACCGGGAATTCTGGATTAAAACTTAAGCGAGATCACGGAAAGATCACATTTTTTTGCAGGAAATTCGGGATATAAAGTTACTGGAATTAATTTTTATTGTTTAATAAATGTCAAACCTTATTTGAGCACAAAATGAAATTTTATTCATACCTACCTAAACCTGTATGACAAAAAAGGAATTTAACAGAAACTGTGATGCAAAGAGTTTTTTTTGTAACAAGGGGAAAATATGGGTAAAAAGAAATGATTACGTCTGGTAATTGTTTTTATACTCTCGTATATAAATAACTGCAATTCTAATTTTTTCCGGCAATTTATCATATTTATTACATGAATTTGTGTCAAAACCAGTTGAAATCGTAATCAATTTGACCAGAAGTAATTATTTTTAATTTATTAAGAATATACTACCAATTCAATATACCTCCATTTCTCCAATAGCTGTTTCTAGCGTCTTTTTTGTACGAGTAACTTCCCGTTATTGCAATACATCATTGACCGCGTGAACTTTGGTGACGTAAACAGCTGCTCCTTGACGAGTTTCCGCTGTAAACAATGGAAGACCGCTCAATGTAAATTATCCGTAAAAAAACCGTCACATGGCATACAAAGGAAGACAATTATACCAAACCGATTGTGTAAATCATCTTGTAAATTGCAATAACTAATCTTCACGTCAAAATGTAAGCAAATTTTTGCATATTTATTTAAAAATCGCGATTTTCTGAACTCCAAAAAGTTGTGACCATGACTATACAGTCTTTTATTTAAAAGTGTATTTGTTATTTCGGTATAATAAAACAAACTGTTGCCTCCATACTAGGTGAACATTCGAATTGTTTACCCTTGACTTCGGGCACAGGCATCGAAAAGACAACCCATCTCGGATAAACAATAAAATGTTCACCTTGTCAGAAGGCAACAATTGTTTACTAACTTACTACCTAAATCTGTCAACCATTGAGGCTTTGTCTAAGAGAAAAAAATGAAATATATAGTAAGAAATTGTTAATAATAACAATATGAGTAGCAGAATTAGTAGGAGATCGGATGCAATCAATGGTGTGTTTAAAATTTGGGTTCACGGCACATAACAATTTCGTCAGCTATAGCATGGCGTCAATGTTTTATTGGTGAAGGTCACCAAAACTGTCGAGAATTCGACAGAACAACTGTCATTACCAATTAAGTTTGAAGTCGAACACACCGTGCCTGCAACTACAAAAGTTGAAACTCGTATCAATAATGTTGACTGGCCGCTATCAATACAACAGTTAAAGATGCTGGTATTTGATTTCTTTGTAAATTTGTTTCTTTTCTGAGAATATATTCCTTTACATGATAAAATGTCTTGTCATATATTTGTTAATTTATGTTAAAGCTTACATATAACTACACAAATATAGTACCCCAATGGTCCAGAAAAACAACAACAGCGAACTTAAGCTCTACTCCAGAAGGCGGTACTGGAAAGCGAAACCTAAACATATCACCAGATGAAAACAATGCAGATCTTTGGATATTGGAAAGTTCATTGGCTAAAGACATAATCCTAAAGAAAATGTACAGATATAAAAATGATAAGAAAACTAAATTGTATGACCAGACAATATCAGGTGCTGAAAAATTCATAAAGAGTGGAAAAGTAAAAACAGTTACCTAGCTTTTATCAGACGAGGTTGCTATATAATAGTCTTCTGAAAGACTACTGTTTTGATGTAGATATTGAACCTATCAAATTTGAAAACTTTAAGTCTTGTCATTTAATAAGGATGCAAAATACTCAGAGTAAAAAGTCAAAAGACTACATACATGTATAGAGAAAGCCCTAGTAAATGGGACGCTAAATACAACAGAAGTAGGTCAAAGTTTAGGGTATGGGCAAAGTTCATATAAAGGAGGCATTAAGCAAATACATGATGTAATATCATATGTTGTTGAACGAACAGACCCTGAAAATAGATTTTGGACTCAAATACATAAAACTTTTTTTGGTTTACAGAAAGATTATTTACGCGTGTGCAAGCCATATTCCTCCACAAAATTCAAATCACTTTGATGATGACTGTTTATTAGAAGAAAGAATTTTACACTTCTCTAATAAAGGGGAAATTTTAATTTTAGGTGACTTTAACTCAAGAAATGGTCAAAATCTGGATTGTAGAGAAAATGATTACATAAATATAAATAACTTTGTCCTAGAAGAATTATTACTAACAAGATATTATAAAAAAAATATTATTGTTTTTAAAGAAATAATAGAGATATTGTTGTTAAATCTCATAAAAATGAACTTATAGAAATGTGTTTATCATCTAGGTTACGTATATTTAATGGCAGATTTATATGAGATATATGGGGAAATTTTACATTGATGTCGAATAAGGGTTATAGTGTAATAGACTATGGTATAGATTGTAAAAGTCTTCTTTCCTCAGTTAAATGTTTTAAATACCTGTCAATATTAACTATTTATCATATCAGATTGAAATAGAAGTTTTTATAATGTAAATATTATATACAGTATGCTGAAAATTTTAAGGAATTGTCAGAACCTGTCCTTTAAGTGGGATGACCAGAAGTCTCAGTTGAAATTAACAAATGATCTTGATGAAAGAGAGATAATTAAATGTATATTAGAATTTGAAACTGAAGATATTAGTGAAAATCAGTCAGGTGTTGATGGGGCAACAAATAAACCTACGCATATATTAATAGATATTGCAGAAAAGTCATGTGTTTTAAATTCAAACAATAAAAGATCAAATAAAAAATAAGAAATAAGTAAACAAAAGAAGACAAAAATGTTCTGATTATTTAATTGTAGAAATAAAACATCAGATCAATAAAGTAGGATCATTATAAAGAGCATATCCCTTTGATCAAGAATGTCGGAATAAATATTTTAGCTTACTTAAAACATTTAAAAGTGCTTTTAAACATAAGAAAAATGGATATAGAACAAAATTCTTGATAAACTAGAAAACTCTTTTGAACACAAAAAGGTAGACTACAGGAAAATGTTATAATATATGAAAAATGAAAATTTAATAAGAAGTTTTCATAATGATCTAGAGCATCATTTTAAAACCAAGGAGAATGTAACACAATAAATGAAGAGTTTAAAAATAACATATAACGTAAATTAAAAGAAAGAATAAATGATCTTGAATATCAAGAGATTACTGATAAACCTTTTATAATAACAGAAAGTAAGGAAATTATTAAAAATCTTAAAAAGACAATGATTATACAATATAAATCAGAAAAATTAATTGAAAATAATCTTATGCAGAATATAATAAACAAAAACGTCAAAATGTTAAAGATGACAAATATTTAGTATGCCTTATAGTAAACAATGGCAGCCTAGGTAAATAGAATTAGCGAAGAAAGCAAAAAGGTACTATTTGCTATAAAATCATATATCTCAAACTATGGTATATTACTTGCCAAAGTTTCATGTAACATGTTTAAACAATTAGTTCAGCCTATTATGACATATAATTCTGCAATTTGCTTCATGGATAATTATCTTCCCTTGTATAGACCTCAAGTTCGGGGGACAAAACATAACGGTCATTAAATGTTTTATTCTACATAGATAAAACTCTAATTGAAAAATTCACCTCAATTTAATAAAAACTACCCTAGGAGTTTAAAAAGTATCGCAAATTGTTTTTCAAGGGCAGAACTAGAAGCTCTCCCCGTTGAAAGTTTTATAAAAAGCCAAGCTTTAGTCTATCCCTCTAGACTACATAATAAAAGTTTAAATCCCCTGTTAAAGGAGGCATTTAAATTGCCAAAATAATAACATTAAGAAAAAGAGTTCTCCTAGTATTCCATTGTTTTAAATATTTTGGATGAAGTAAAATAAAAATTGACCAATTTACAACATGATAAAATAAATCGCCTATCATTTTTGTCAAATAATTTGAAAGTTTTCTCACTTTGACCCATCTGTTTACCGAAAAATATTTTTACACAAAAGAAAATTTGTCAGATTTAGTTCAGGACAAACAAATCTAATAATCTAATCCTTAACACTAAATGCCCCCTATTCGGACAGCATAGGTACTAGTTAACCATCTAATAAAGTTCACTGGTGCGTTTACCTCTGATCTTGAGTCCGATTTTGTGTGTTCGATTCCACCCTTAATTTACAAAGCTCGTGTAGTGAAGTTTGCGAAAGTTGTTCGTTTGTCATAAACAATTCCTTCTTACTGGATATGAATTGTGCATGTGTCTGATTATTTTTAAAATGGCAAATATTTTCGGGTGCAATAAAGAAAAATGCATGTTGTTAGTTCAAATACTTTTGATGAGAGACTAGATATAGAATTCAAAACAAAGTTATTTCGTCCAGAGAACAAACCCGCGTTATTAGCCATTTAAAGATGATTATATTGGCTTCACTTTTAACTTTAATGTTATATACATATTGTTTTCCTGCTGCGTAATCATCATTAAAGTCAATATCCTGTAATGGCGACACGGTTATATAATCTTTTGTTAGAAACATAACCATTTTGGTATAATATGTATTTGGTCAACTGAACCTCATGATTTGACAGAAGATTAAAATGAAGAGCTTGTGAACGGATTAAGTGATGGAAGCAATGCGATTTTAATGAATTTCCGAGCTTATATAATAATTCTTATTAATTTAGTTTGCTTTACCAAAATGGCAATGTACCATAAAATATAAAATATTTTGAGCCACCGAATTACATAATCGAATCTAAAGTATATCGGCTATTGACCGGCACTCCCGTCTAACACGGTGTTGAGAGTTTTAGTCTGATTTAGTGCTAGTTGTGCCGACACCATCGGACAATTTAAGACCAATTAAGTGAATTGTAGAACGTGTATTGGTAATCATTCTGCAATTTACAGTTCTAGCTGTTATAGTTTGCAGGACAACAACAACGAAAACAACTGAAAATTTAAAGAAAAAAGGTCACTTATGGGCAATAACTCCTGTCCGATAATTTTGAACCAACAAAGTGTTTTGCAGGCATTTAAAACAATTACAATGTTAATCAAGCTCATTTAGTTTTCAATTTACACTGTAACTTCAAACTACTAGCAACTTTGTAGGTCTTTATGTGCTGATGAAATTGAGGTAACGGTTTTCTATAGCTATTATAATTCTCTTTTTTGTAACAGTGGCCATCTTTGCCCGTTGATCAACACACTGTGTACAAATTTGAAAGTAGAAGCCCTATAAGTATGATTTTGGCCAAGTATTGGCCGTTGTAGTATAAATGACGAATAGTGCAAGATTAAGCGAAAACCCAACTTAATCCTAAAATTGTAAAAATTAAAGTAAGATGTGGTCTTGTACCATATTTCGAATTTTCCAAGTTCATGTCATAGATTTTTAAGTGTAAACACCCTTTTATGTATACTGGATTCATGTTATATAATATATTGTGTTGTACCAGTTTATATGTCACATACTGAATATTGTTTGCTAGACGTTAAACATCAATCAATCATTAACTATTTTCTACATTTATATTTAGATTTAAATGTATACAAATTTTTTTTTGTACCTTTACATATTTGAGAGAAATCGTAGAAATGTCGGATTACAATCTGTACAAATTTAATTACTATATCAACTGAGAATCAGGTTTTTGGTGTTATGGTAAGTGATAACATACATTTTAAATTTACACTAACTAGCTGAGGCATTTTGAATGCTGTTCAATATTTTGCTAGAAAATATAATTATATTATTTTCACTGCCCTGTATCCCTTTCTTCCTCTTGTCAGTGGTGGATTCAAAAAAGATTTCTGTTGGTTGCCCCCTTCCTGATTTGTTTGTTTAAAGTCATTTACGGAAAAAAGATTATTTTTACTGCATTTCAGCTATGCTTAATTTAAGTAACTGGAGACAATATTCAATGGTGTAAATAAGCTCTAAATGATGTGGAAGCCTTTTGTAGGCGAGGGCACTGTGGTTCGTATTCAGGACCCTTGTAGGTTCATGGTGAATTCCAGACGCTCCAGGCGGGGGGGGGGCAGTGGCCGAGTGGTTTAGATGCAGTGTGTCATCAACTATTGATCACGTTGTCTGAAGATGTGGGTTCTAGTCTCACTGCCGGTCAGTTGCGCTCATCTCCGATCTTATTTGACAGTTTAGCTATCGAAGGTCTGGGTTTACTCCGGGTATTCCGGTTTCCTCCTCCACTAAAAACTGGACGCCATGATATAGATTGAAAATTGCTGAATGTCGCGTTAAACACCATTCAAACAAATAAACAAACAAACAAGACGCTCCCTTAAATCACAATCTTCTAATTTTCTAGATGTAATTACATCTTCCTCGACCTGTCTCTCTTTTTTTCGCTGAAACGATCCGAAAACAATGGCTTCCGAGCTTCCGCCTGGCTACTGGCTACGTGCTGCATTTGAATTTGGATTGACACTATCTAAAATGTCAGCACAATCTGTATTTTACATTAATGTCACATAGATTCAAACGGATTTGTTTAAAGTTCACTTTGCCACATAGGATGTCTTCTTTTTTCTGAAATATTAAAAACAAATTGTGTATCCATATACTTGATGCACTTTGCAATTGATTAAGGATAATTTGTTATAAAAGTTTCGTGTTGAAAACTTAAAACGATCAAGCCTTCATTCCCGTTGATTTTAATCCACTATCATTTTCTCGAAGGCTGACCTTATTATTTTATTAGAGATCGCTTCACGTTTGAGTGATTAAAGCTGATTGCGGTGTTGCATTACATTTTTTGTCCAATAATGAAACTTAACCTGAATCCATTATTATTTTCAAACGGATTTGTTTAAAGTTCACTTTCCTACATAGGATGTCTTCTCTTTTCTGAAAATTAAAACGACCAAGCCTTCCTTCTCGTTGATTTTTAATCCAGTATCATTTTCCCGAATGCTGATCTTATTATTTTATTTTTACAATTTCCTGTCTGGTAGCTTCGCTTTAAATACAGATCAAAGAGTAAACAGATACAAATACAGATAGCCGCTACTCATGCACGACTAAATGACACCAGGTTAATCTTAACAATGTGATAGGGTAAATATGATCGTGTCGAATTAAAGGCTTGGATGTATACATTAATTAAAAAGTATATTTTTGAAATAATGTTACAAAACAGTAAATATTTTACTGTATAAATTTTATAAAATCAAGGTAAATTTCTTATGTTGTTTGAAGTTGAGCATGGCAGGTAAGCCAGTAACAGTATTAATAATAATGAACTCTATTTATATTTAAATATACTATTAAAGTTGTATTATTGAACACGTTTGATGCGTTTTTTTTAAACTGATGGATATGCATCTGTATAAGCATCGCGAACGGTGCAAGAGTAAGGGAAAATCCAACTTAATCCTACAATTGTCAAAATAGAAGTGTGGTTTTGAACGGTGCGCGAGTAATGGAAATACAACTTAATTCTACCATTGTCCAAATCAAAATGTGGTTTTGTACTTTATTTCGAATTTTCCTACAACATATCACAGATTTTTAAGTCTCGCACCCACTCTTTGTTTAATTAATTAAGTAACGTTCTAAATTTATCTTTTCAAAAGGTAGATGCGACTTTGTATCCCACGCCCCTTCTAAAACAGGCAAGCGTGTTTCGAAAAAGCAAATAGTAAAGTAGTTAAAGGAAGATGTGTAGTTACTCAATTTAAATGACGAGAAAAAAAAATAAAAAAATTTGTTGATGCCGCTTTTTCGTCCACACACGCGTAATATTTTTTTTGATGTTTTTTAATCATACGTAATACATTTAAAATATGTTTTTATACGAATACGTTTTACTTTACATTGATTATGGCAACGCGCTTGAACGCGATGAAATTATATGGTACTAACGAAGATGGGTAGCTTGGTGTGAAAGCACCGGAAAAACAATGTGATAGGTTGAACAATAATTTAGACTGATTCAACTATGTTATGTTTTTTTAAGGAAATATCCTTGTTCAAACTTCTTTAGCTATGTCATGGTATCAACGTCTAGTCAAGAAATAAGTCGGAGTAACCGGTGAAAACTTCTCACCCAAAAATTTCTGCAATGAGTCGTGGCATCAACACATCTAGCACTAAATTAGACTTGAACCCTCACCGTGTTGACAGTGAGTGCCTGTAAATCGCCGATAGGACGAAAAACTTGCGATGCAATTAGGTACTTTGGTGGCTCAGTATTTTTATCTTTATATTGCAGATTTTTTAGACTGTATAACACTAATGATATAAGACTAAAATTATTCTTTAATAATGTTAAATACATTGTACCATGAGTTTTCTTTAAATTGAGCCATTATCATTCGTATCGTTCCACCAATAATTAATTTAATACATAGATACATTAAGCACCAATTATTAAAAGGAACTTTGTTACTGCCCACTATGAACCCATAGATATGGTTGCTCAAACCTGCCCTATATCTATGCGCGAAAAGTGGGTCCTTACAACATTTTTGAAATAAAAACACCTGTTTTAACTTTAAAGATGTTTAAACAACTTGTTTTCTTCTCTGATTAGCATTGTAATTCTCGACAAAACTAAATTCGTAAGGACAATAATATTAAATCGGGATTCAATAAAATCGTTTTGCATCCATCACTTAATCCGTTCACAAACTCTTCATTGTAAATTATAGTTAAATCATGAGGTTATATTGAAATAAATTTCTTAAAATGATACCAAAAAAAGGTTCTGATTTCAACATAAGTATTATATAACCGTATCGTATCACAGGTTATTGACTTTAATGTTGCTTTAAACAGCAGGAAAACAACAAGTAAGCGACATTAAAGTCAAGCCCTATAATAATCTTTAAATGGCCGATACCGCGAGTTTGTTCTCTCAATAAAATAATTTCGTTTTGAATTCTAAATCTAGTATCTGATTAAAGTGTTTTGAAGTGGCAACTTGTATTTTTCTTTATTGTATCTGAAAATATGAAACATCAAGATGAACTAATCAGAGACCTGCATAATTGTCTGTGGAACATAGGTCCTATTCATTTTTCCGTGCGACAAAAATAATGCTATAATACCTGATGTTCCTTCATACGTATACGATAAGGTGAAGTTACGTTAACAATGTAACAATAACTAGTAAAATTATTATATGTTAACTGTATAAATTCTCAAAACACCGAGGTATTGCGTCAACCGAGTTCAACACAGCGAGGTTTGATTCTAGTTTGTGTTAAGAAAATAATATAACTCTGATATAGATGAAAACAATAGTGTAATATATGATCACACTGTATCTGTCATAACGATGACAAATGGTGTACAATCTAGTGTTGAAAGGTTAAACATGACATGAAAGCTAATAATAATAATGCTCTGTATTTGGATTTAAACATATTTACAGTATTCTAAGAGTAGATCGGGAGATAAATTTGTTGCACTCCTGTTTTTAAAAAAGTGGGCACATGATAGAGAATGACCATCGTAGGAAAGGTAAACCGGACACTATCCTATAATTTTCATGTTAGAGAAACATGTTATTCTCTACTACATGTAATGGTATCTAATGTTCCGCACATACCCCTTTACATTAACTAAATTACCTATTATATTTCTTGTTAAGGTATATGTGAGTGAGTATATCACAGCCTATCCCCACAAGAGGCGTCTAGGGGCAGCTTAAGACTCCTGGTGGGTCCATGGGAAGTCATGTGACGTGGGGGCGAATCTAACCTTCGCAGAATTTGTCAACAGTAAACAGGAAAGAGAATATAAATAATAGTCATAAACTGTAAATACTGATCTAGTTGTTGTCCTTGTTCTAGCATAGCTGCTTTTAAAATAATCGACCCAATAAAACTTGACGCCATTGTATAGCTGAACTTCAAACGAAAAAACCGAAAACATGATGATGCAAACAGCTATTATAGCTGATGTGACTTCTGTCGCAAAATATCTTTTTTGAGTTTATGGTAGTCACCTTCAGACTGAATATCTTTGTCTATTCTCACAATTTAGGGTGAAATTTTACATTTTGGATCTTTAAATATTTCCAAAGATCATGTTTCTAATTGTTTTCTATATTTGGTACACTTGAATTTTTATTTTTTATCATTTTGTCATTTATGGCCGAATGACTGTCAGTAACAACTTCGTAATTAATCCATTACTAACTGTCACAATTTCAAGACATTATATCGGAAAATGCACCTGTGAGATTATACAAAATTACAACGATATAAAAATAGATCATAATGTCTACATGTATTATATTATGAAAACAATTATAACGGGAAACGATCGCTAAATTTGCTGTATAAATTCTTTCAAAACACTGTAAAATTAGTATGGTGTTGTAAGTTTAACATGGCAGGTAGGCCAATAATAATAATAATAATAATAATAATAATAATAAAAATAATGATAACAACAACAACAACAACAACAATAATAATAATAATAATAATAATAATAATAATAATAATAATAATAATAATAATAATAATAATAATAATAATGAACTTTTTTCGATTTAAACATACTTGCAAGTAATTTTACAGTTGTATTATTGAGAGCAAAGATTGATGCGCTCCTCATTTGAAAATTGATGGATCTGTATGTGCGTGTTAAATGGTGTGATAGTAAGGGTAATCCTAACATTGTCAAAATTTTAATAAGATGTGGTTTTGAAAAAACATTTCGAATTTTGTGATTACATGTTATAAATTTTCTTGTTTTACACGCACTCTTTTCAAATAATTAAATTACTTTCTACGTGTCTTTTTGTTAGTTCCCCTGGACCGAAGCTCCTTGTGAGCTTTTAACACCACTTGGCTTTCGTCGTCAGTCGTCCGTCTGTCGTCCGTCGTAAATATTTTTAAACTCTTTCTTATGAAACAAGTTTGCTAATTTTTCAACATGGCCAAAATCATCCTTATAGGGCTCCTAGTTTCAAATTTATACAAAGGATGTCGATCAACGGGCAAAGATGTCGGCTTTTAAAAAAAAAAAAATTATAATAGCTAATGAAATGTTTTATTTTTGTCCTGTCACAAAAAAAACTCTAACAGCTAGAGCAAGAGCAAGACTGTAAACTATGCAAACTGATCAGAAATACAATTAAATTTACTTCATTAGTATGAAATTGCCAGATGACTCCTTATAGGATTTACTGCCCTTTTATAACACATTTTGGTGAAATTAGTATTTTTTGCCGTAATATAAATGCCATAATAGCTAGAGTTAAACTTTAAATTTCACAAATGATCAGCAAAGCAGGGTCTACAAATCACCGCTTAATCCAAGATTGTTACATGGCTCGTAATAATAGTTATTGCCTTTAATGACGAATTTGGACAAAATAATCACCTTTTGCATTAAAATCTATAACACCTAGAGTTAAAATAAATTGCTAAATTAATCTAAAATACAAGGCCTACAAATCAGTTCATTTTCAGAAATTGTCAGATGGTACCTAATAAGAGTAATTGTACTTACTCAAAATTTTTGAAGAAATGTTTGTTTTTAACTTAAAAGCTAAAATAACTAGACTGATTGGATAGTAATTTACATTGATTCAACTTTGTTTTTGTTTGTTTAAGACACCCTGCTCACAATTTTTCAGCTATGTCATGCTGTTTATTTCTTATTTAGGAATAAGTGGGATTACTGTGGAAAACTTCTCACCCCCGATCTTCCGTAAAACAAAAAGGCAATCTTTGTCAACTATGGTTGGTGTCGGCATATCTAGCACTAAATCGGACTCCAACTCTCAACACCGTGTTGGACGGGAGTGCCGGTCAATAGCCGATATACTTTAGATTATTTACTTCGGTGGCTCAAAATCGTTATCTTCACATATTTTATCGTACATCGGCATTTTGGTAACGCAAAACTAAATTAGTAAAAATAATTATATAAGCTCGGAAATTCATTAAAATCGCATGGAGCCCAGCACTTAATCCGTTCACAAGCTCTTCATTTTAATCTTATGTCAAATCATGATGTTCAGTTTAACCAAATAAATATTATTCCAAAACGGTTATGCTTCCAACTTAATCTTATATAACCGTGTCGCCATTACAGGATATCGACTTTAATGTTGATTAAACTTCTGCAGCAGGAAAACAATATGTAAGTGAAAAGTGAACCCACTCTAATCATCTTTAAATGGCTGATACCGCGCGTTTGTTCTCACAATCACTGGATTCTTAACTTTTTCAGTTCCGTTTCCGTTTGTTGCACAAGAAACAAACAACTATAGTTCATCTGTGATGGTAACAAGTGGTGCACGATACAATCAGCCTTACATGCGTTTCCATGTATCCTACCTCTTTAGGTCACATGATATCATGGATCCGCGAAACTGTCGGATTATATTATTGCTGTATTAAGAAGAGAAATTTGGCGTTCAAGCAAGAAGAAATGGGAGAAGGTAAATAAAAATACACTTGCAATGATGGTTTTTGAATAAAACTTTAAACTTTAGTAAAATGAGTGTTTGCTACAACATGAAGTTGCTGAATGATTTGTCTGCATTTACAGCAGGATGATTTCTATAGATTGACGATTTTTAAAGATAATACATTAATAACAGGAAATCGGCCCATGACCACAGTAAGGGTTCTGAGTCCAGAGGGGCAAGTGTGAACTCAAAATATTTCACTCGAACATCCTCGAACGATCCGGATAATAAGTAAATAAGTAAAACTACCATCCATAAAATAGCTAGGGTTAATCACGGGAACGGGAATTACCGTCGTATAATGTTTTTGTATTGTGTGTAATAGCTAAATCCAATTTCATATTCGAAAACATTTGTCAGCAAATAGTTGTACGGACAGACAAAGGGCCTAGAAACTTTTGTTGTCTTTCACTGCATTTATCATTTTAGCATTTATTAATTTATTAGACACCTACAGATTTGATTTTAACATTTTGTATTCAGTTAAAGACAGGCTTGCAGGGCAAGCCCCACTTTTCCATATAAAAACATTTTCAAGTCAAAGGAAGACAACTCAGGTTATATTTTCAATATAATCCGAGTTGTTTTCCTTTGACTTTCAATATCGTAAGCCAAATATCTCTCCCTATTTCACCTGATAATTAATAATATGGGGTAGGCATTGCCAAAATGCGAGCTCAGACAATATAGTCCTTTATTAATGGATTATTATTTTTTGCACACAATTCCTTGTTTTATTTTGTTCATTAATTTTATGAGTACCTTACACTATTGAACTATCATGTATATATGCATATAATCACTTATAGGATAATTAATTGGGCGGAGTGAATATCCAAAATATGATCACGAGTGCCGCATAACGCATCTGATGCTTTATGCGGCACGAGTGATCATATTTTGGATATTCACGATGCCCAATTGATTATCCTATTTATTATATAGATCAGAATTGTTTTCGTAAAATGTTAATGCTTAATCCTAAATTTTATGAACGGTGGATGAATATATGTATAGTACAAAACCAACTGCAACATGGCCGCCCTTATCTGGATCAGGACGCCAGCTAACTTATATTTCGTTCTGAAATAACACATAAGGATATTGTCACGCTAAATGACATATTATAGGATATTGTTCTAGCAGGTTCCGGTCTATTAGTGAACAATTAGTTTAATTGTTTTTAATTTAATTCAGTCCCAAGTGACATTTTGGCGGGAAAAAACCCGAGAGTGAAAATAAACGATAATTTTCACACGTGATTTACCGTGTGATTTCTGTCACTCGGAAAATTTGATATTTCATCTCTATCTATATAATAAATATAGTTATTAGCGTCAACAAGAAGTAACTAAGTCAAATAATATCAACAATTTATGAATAAAAAAATAATGTCAACAGTTTATCTAATCTATCTCTTAAGTTATACAAAAATTTTCGTAAGATACATATGCCAGTATGTCATACTGAACCTATTTCATTTTCGACAGACTGTCCCAGCCTATCCGTTTTCCGTTAAGAAAAGTCAACATAGCAGACCTTAACAGCTAAGGACAAATAAACATCAAATTACTTTTACTACAGGTATGATAGTAATTTCGGACTTAAAGAGTCACGAATGCGCAGCTAGTAATTCTTTTCGATTTTCGTTCCCGGTCCATGTGTTTAACAGATAGGCGCTTATGCAATAAATATTGAAGTAGATAAAGTGGGAACATTTGGTTTTTCGCTAGCTTTATGCACATAAGATGTTTATCTGTAAGTCACTTTTTATAAAATTAAATAATTCATAATCTTACCAAAATTGTAGTTAAATTAGCAGGAAGAAGGTAATGTAAAGAATGACGAATTTTATTACATTATGCATGTTCCACAAATTATTTTGTGCAAATTTCTACAGTAAAAACATTGTCCTGCATAAAAATGTATGCAAAATATTCCTCACGTTACTTCCGAACACCCTAACAGTGCCTCTAAATTCCAGTGGTCACGTGACGTCTTTTATTTTTGTAATAGTGACGTCACCTATAATTGTCAGTTTTTTAAAGAGCGATTTAAAAATTGCAAAAAATGTATGAAATTTTTGTTGTTATTTTTAAATAGAACATATGCTTTTTATCGGTATCAAATTCATTTTTAAGTCTACCTTTAAAATTAATTTTAGTGCTCTTCTTCATTCACTTTGTGACAGTTTTTTGACGATATCAACTTCCGGACGAAAAAAAAAAATCATTTATCAGCATTACAGTAGGACAGCAAAGGCCCCGATTTGACAGATAAAGGTCAATTTAACGCCGTAAAAGTTACCCGTATGTAAACCAAAAATTTCTTAACAGCGCCACCTATAAAAATTGTTTAGGTCGGGAGAAATTGGCGAGGTTAAGTTTTTCTTAAATTAAATCGTTAAATTAAATGTAACAATTTATACGTAATACAGGAATCGATCAAGGGAATATTTTGATGCATGACTGTATGTATGCGACACAGATATAATCAACAGATTGCGTAAGATCTATGATACAAAATCGTCATTTTTTTACGTAAACATGGCGCGGGCCGTTTGTTTACAAATTTATTCAAAAGTAAAAGCTGACACAATTTTATTCCCGGCCCTTTTTATGTATTTTTACAACTGTTTATTCTTTATTAACCAATAGTTTTTCTCGTTATACCAGTCGAAATGTGTCACCATTTCTCGTAAAAAGCCACGAGGTTGTTTACCAACATGACCAAAACATGTGCGAGTTTTAAAATGTTGACGAACACATATCATGTTTAATCCACGAAACTGTCGTTTTGAAGAAGAAATGTTTGTTTAAATTTGACATTAAGCATGACTCGTTAAAAGTCAGTAAATAACGAATTCCCAAGAATTATTTTGTGCCAAGACACGGTGCAATTTGACAGGAATTGAGGAAAGCTCCATGTGCCTTCGTGTTTGTAGTGAATTTGTACACACAGCTTACGTAAGTCGTATAATAGTTTCAAATATGCTGTCTGTTGATAATTTAATGTTGATATATGTTTTGGCATTTAATAACGTATATTACACGTACAGTGACATAGCCCCCTACCCCCCCCCGCCCTTTTCACACACACAACCACCCACACTTTTAAGAGGGTGAACCTTTAAGGAATGAAAAATTAATATATTTATAATGTCATAATGTTCATATTGAATTCCAACAATCACACAGTTTAATGATGCCTATAAATTCTATAACCAACCATGTCATATACTGTGGCCTCCACAACTTCTAGTTGAATTAAGATTTTTTCAGCTGGCCCATACATGTAGGTTACTTTTTACAACCGATGAAGTTAAATAACATACTGCTTGCACCAAAATAACTAGTTAATATTTCTGACATTTATTGCTGTCATTATTTTGCAACTTATTGCTGTTTAAAACAAGTGGGGGTCTTTATTATTTATAACTGAAACTGTTTTACATGTATATATGCATTTTGACTACCATATTAAATTTTAGAATTTGATGGAATTGCTTAAATTTATTTATATGGAGAAATTTATATACATGTCAAGTATTTTCTAAATAGGCTTTGCTATTTTATGTCTGAAAAAGCTTAAATTTATTTATATGGAGAAATTTATATACATGTCAAGTATTTTCTAAATAGGCTTTGCTATTTTATGTCTGAAAAAGTAAGCTTGGGAGGATAAATCTCGAGTAGTAATTAAAATTTTGTGGACTGCATTGTGATAGTATAAATTCCATTTTTTACAAACATTATCGAGTTAGCTATTAGGTACAAAATTAATCTAATGATGGTTTCTGCATGGTATAGATTTTCTTCTATGCTATTTATTGAAAGTGAACCTGATATTGAATGGCATAATTAACATTTCTTGATAAACCAATTAGTAAACCTAAGCATCCTTTCCAAAAAATTTAGACTTTAAATAAACACTTAAATCAAACTGGTATTTTTTAATATTATTTTATAGTTTACAAAAATGTGATATTAAAATTTATGGAAACTTATCTCCAGCAAGAAGTAAGATTTAAAAAACTGGCAGCTATTAACATAATTTTAAAAATCTGTGATCATCCCTTAACAAAAGAAAAAGGGAAATAAAATGTGAATTAAGTTCTGTGTATTAAAGGAACATTTTTAAATGAAATTTTTAAAAATAATAGTGTCAGTAGATCTTTTTTATAGACAGAGATATAGTATTAAATCCTAAAAATGAGTTGTTCAGTTGGCCCTAGCATGTGAGTTTATAAAGCAATCTAAATCATAGACATTTAGGGGCAGTATAATTTGTTTCTATGGAATAAAATGCCAGTAAATGAGTTTTATAACATCTATTCACTCATTTGATAAGTTAATATCAGTCTGACATGTCTCATTGCATTATATTGCCCTCAGAAAAATGATAAATTTCTCATTGTAGTATAGACTAATTATGAGAAATTCATGTGAAGAGAAAAAATTTATAAACAGGCAGCTAATAACGCAATTTCGTACTAGTAACTATCTTCTGTTAATTAAAACTGGATGTAATAAGAAAATACCAAGACAACAAAGTCTCTGTAAATTATGAAATGTCTTAAAAGATTAATATAAATCTTCCTTTATTGTTCATGTTATTATAACTTAAGTTTTTTTTTATAAAATTAAGATGGTCAGAAACTTTTGGATTACTAAAATTTGTATTATTTTGTATTTCTGTTATTTCCATTTTTTTAAATATAATTTTGTATTTTACAGGACCCATAGTTGTTATTTTATTATGCCTGGATAAATTAATATAAATTTAATGTTTTGCAAATAATATGTTTAAATCTTTAATAGCATCAGTTTTATGTAGTTTATGGAGTTTTTTCACTATTTATACTGGCTGAAATAAGTGTTGTGTAATTGAATCAAAAAAAAAAGGAAATAAACATTGTTTCCATTCTGCTTATGGGTCACTAATGTTCACTGTATCTTGCATTGTGTCTACTAAGTCAATCTTAGTGGATTTTAAAACTCTTGCAAGGAAAATTTGTGACATTGAGAATTTTAAGGGTAGCACATCGACTGATGTGTTAAGCTAGGACAAGGCGTGCAACTTTCCTTGTCTGTACAAACCCTACAAGCTGCTGTCAGTGTAAAAAGCGTAGGGTTTTTAATGCTACAACAAAAAGGCAATTTTTGTCCTTTACTTTTACATTGTTTCCAATGGCAGACAAGAATAGGTTTCCTCACGGTTTCCTGAATTTAAAGGTTTAAAAATTTGTTCCGCTTGAATATATACATGTATATATTGAACAATCATGTTGATTTGGGATTTCTATAATATATTTTAATGATTGTTATGATTATACCACACTTTTTTTCTCTAATGCACACACAGCTCCAAAAAATTTACCATTACATTGCAAATGTATTTCAGCCTCCTCCCTTTTTGTAGAAAAAGCTGACACAAATTTGTTCAAAGAGGCTTTGAGACCCACAAATTACACAAATGACGTAATACTATTATATATTATATGTTTAATAAGTACTGATATGTTATCTATTCTACTTTGGCAGACAAATGCTAAATATTTTTCGAAGCGTACATCGAGTTGCTTCCAACACCCCCCTTTTCGGCATTTTGTCACCGAAAAAGCTGACACAAATTTGTTCCCGGGGGGTTTGAAAGCTGAAAATTGGACCGAAGACGTAATATTATAATTGATTTAATAATTTATAGGTCGCGATTTGTCACCATTACTATTTATATTTTTAATTTAGAGTTTTCTGTCCGGCGAGTGCCGAGTTCAGATCAAAACATGCCACTTCAAAGGGCATTTTAACCTGGTAAATTAAAACTATACAGTACAAAATTTCTTTAAATGACAGGTAATTGTCTTAGGACTTAGCTGTATTTTATTTTATTGATGTATGTTACGACAGTGCTACGTACGATAACGAAAACTGAGACACTATCACGCTTACAAAAAACCGACAAAAAGTTGACCTTTAGTCACGTGACTGAAGTCGTTAAAAATCGGCCATTACAGGCGTTTGCTTTCCTACTGTTAAGCAGATTTTGGTGACGTGATTTGATTTTGATCACGTGACACCTTATTGCCGTAGAGCTCACCGCTCTTCGCGGTCAGCTTAGCTGCCCTCTGCGAGCTGTGCACGCTATGATAATGAAATTCAAATATACATAGGTGAGATCTGTGATTTTTATTATATGTAAATCACATTGCATCTGTTTTTATACACCATACCTAACCCTACTGCGCATCTCTGATAAAACCCCATATTTACTATCAAGCCTTGGTCAACTTGGAACCATTTTTATTCGTGTAGGACGCAGCAATCTAACTTTAGTATTTATTTATTTTGTAGGATGTCCAACAATCCAAACAACCAACTGTGATATTTAAATAAGACAAGAAGATAAGCTTCTCTTCTGAACAATATTTGACTATATGATTAATTGATTCCACAGTGAAAACGTTAGCCAGATTCTCCACCGTTGAACGTGCTCTTATTTATGATGGATTCATGTTTTATAATTTATTGTATTGTACCAATTATTATCAGTTATTATTTAGATGTCACGTACTGAATACTGCTTGTCGGACGTTAAACATCAATCAATTATTGTTTTCTACATTTCAATTTAGATTTAGATTTTTTTTAGTATTTTTATTAAATTGTTTACCGCTTTTATGACATAATGTATTTTCACTGAAATGGTAGAATTGTCAAATTGTAGTATATTGATCTATATTCTATTCTGTACAAAAGTAATTTTTATAATCAACTGAGAATAAGCTTTTTGGTGTTATTGTAAGTGATTACATACCATTTATATTAACACAAACTAACTGATGCATTTTTAATACTGTTCCATATTTTGCTAGAAACTTTTACCTTATTGTTTTGACTGCCCTCTATCACTTATCTTCCGCTTGCCAGTGGTGGATTCATAAGGTATCAATGTACTATTGCATAACGGTATGGGCGCGGCCATTTTATGAGTACAAAGTAAAGCGTGAAAAAACTGTCAGGTTCAACACGATTGGTCAATAATGATTGTTAAAGTAAATATATTTTGGAAAGAAATGCAATCTTTGTTATGAAAATACACAAAAAAGGAGTTTTATTCACATTTAGAAGGAAGAAATCAAATTTCGAATACGTAGGGGCACCTCGAGGAAATTTGAAAAAAAATGAGACTCCCCCTTTTTGACCTTCATTTTTCAGCCAGAAAAGCAATGCGAACCTATATTTTTAATAACACCAAATAAATCCCCTATTCTTTAACATAAATAATCTATCTTAATTAAACATTAAATTAACTTTGTTTTTCAACGAAATAATAATAGAAAAGGGGTACCCCATATGGAAAAGAACATAGAAAGGCCATTGGTCCATTGTATTCTATACATGTTTCTTTTGGCATTTGAATTCGGCAAATTTTACTTTAAGCGCATAAATTTGGCATAAAATCATAGATTATTACAAAATTCATTGTTTATATTCACGTTTTAATTAGCTATAGTCTATTTCATGAAACATGCTATTTTCAATGCAACGTTAGGGGTGGGAATGATAAAACAATGACTGAAAGGCTCGTGGTCAATGTGTACACTACATTTGGAGTTTGTATGTTACAGGACGCATAAAACAGCAAATTTAGTCTAATTCAGTGATTCAAGTTGAACTTTTGACAATTATAAAAGAACTACGATCTTTACGTTTTTTCGGCCCTAATCTGACTTTCTGGTTGTGTTATAATAATGGGCGATAATTCCACAAATGTTAAACGATTTCGAAACGCTGTTTACAAATCACAGAAGTAAAGTCCAGCATTCAACCATAATGTTGTACTATGAAATTTAGGTCAGTTTTGAACAAGTTATAGTCTGTTTCAAAAACCGTTAATTTTCGGAAGATCATTTAGACCGCATTTCGTTCGTTCAATTGTGGACCCTGAATGAAAATTTAAGATAGAACAGTCGTCGAACATAGGCATCTACACATGCTATGTGAAAAACACCAACAGGAAAGATAAAAAAACATCATTTTTGAAGCGCAGCTCAAACTGAGGAGAAAAAAACTACTTGCAAAAACGCGACTTTTTTTCCGGTGGTGGCCTTTACAAAACGGCACTTAAAGCATAAAGGAACATCGATGTATATGCCCAACTACATACAAGTTTTGTAATTGAATCAACAGTACTAAAGGTATGCAATTTGCTTAATTCTGCATCCATTTAATATCTCTATAGGTATCAATGTACTATTGCACAACGGTATGGGCTTTATGAGCACAAAGTAAAGCGTGAAAAAACTGTCAGGTTAAACGCGATTGGTCAATGATGATTGTTAAAGTTAATATATTTTGGAAAGAAATGCAATCTTTGGTATGAAAATACACAAAAAAGGAGTTTTATTCACATTTAGAAGGAAGAAATCAAATTTCGAATACGTAGGGGCACCTCGAGGAAATTTGAAAAAAAATGAGACTCCCCCTTTTTGACCTTCATTTTTCAGCCAGAAAAGCAATGCGAACCTATATTTTTAATAACACCAAATAAATCCCCTATTCTTTAACATAAATAATCTATCTTAATTAAACATTAAATTAACTTTGTTTTTCAACGAAATAATAATCGAAAAGGGGTACCCCATATGGAAAAGAACATAGAAAGGCCATTGGTCCATTGTATTCTATACATGTTTCTTTTGGCATTTGAATTCGGCAAATTTTACTTTAAGCGCATAAATTTGGCATAAAATCATAGATTATTACAAAATTCATTGTTTATATTCACGTTTTAATTAGCTATAGTCTATTTCATGAAACATGCTATTTTCAATGCAACGTTAGGGGTGGGAATGATAAAACAATGACTGAAAGGCTCGTGGTCAATGTGTACACTACATTTGGAGTTTGTATGTTACAGGACGCATAAAACAGCAAATTTAGTCTAATTCAGTGATTCAAGTTGAACTTTTGACAATTATAAAAGAACTATGATCTTTACGTTTTTTCGGCCCTAATCTGACTTTCTGGTTGTGTTATAATAATGGGCGATATTTCCACAAATGTTAAACGATTTCGAAACGCTGTTTACAAATCACAGAAGTAAAGTCCAGCATTCAACCATAATGTTGTACTATGAAATTTAGGTCAGTTTTGAACAAGTTATAGTCTGTTTCAAAAACCGTTAATTTTCGGAAGATCATTTAGACCGCATTTCGTTCGTTCAATTGTGGACCCTGAATGAAAATTTAAGATAGAACAGTCGTCGAACATAGGCATCTACACATGCTATGTGAAAAACACCAACAGGAAAGATAAAAAAACATCATTTTTGAAGCGCAGCTCAAACTGAGGAGAAAAAAACTACTTGCAAAAACGCGACTTTTTTTCCGGTGGTGGCCTTTACAAAACGGCACTTAAAGCATAAAGGAACATCGATGTATATGCCCAACTACATACAAGTTTTGTAATTGAATCAACAGTACTAAAGGTATGCAATTTGCTTAATTCTGCATCCATTTAATATCTCTATAGGTATCAATGTACTATTGCATAACGGTATGGGCTTTATGAGCACAAAGTAAAGCGTGAAAAAACTGTCAGGTTAAACGCGATTGGTCAATGATGATTGTTAAAGTAAATATATTTTGGAAAGAAATGCAATCTTTGGTATGAAAATACACAAAAAAGGAGTTTTATTCACATTTAGAAGTAAGAAATCAAATTTCGAATACGTAGGGGCACCTCGAGGAAATTTGAAAAAAAATGAGACTCCCCCTTTTTGACCTTCATTTTTCAGCCAGAAAAGCAATGCGAACCTATATTTTTAATAACACCAAATAAATCCCCTATTCTTTAACATAAATAATCTATCTTAATTAAACATTAAATTAACTTTGTTTTTCAACGAAATAATAATCGAAAAGGGGTACCCCATATGGAAAAGAACATAGAAAGGCCATTGGTCCATTGTATTCTATACATGTTTCTTTTGGCATTTGAATTCGGCAAATTTTACTTTAAGCGCATAAATTTGGCATAAAATCATAGATTATTACAAAATTCATTGTTTATATTCACGTTTTAATTAGCTATAGTCTATTTCATGAAACATGCTATTTTCAATGCAACGTTAGGGGTGGGAATGATAAAACAATGACTGAAAGGCTCGTGGTCAATGTGTACACTACATTTGGAGTTTGTATGTTACAGGACGCATAAAACAGCAAATTTAGTCTAATTCAGTGATTCAAGTTGAACTTTTGACAATTATAAAAGAACTATGATCTTTACGTTTTTTCGGCCCTAATCTGACTTTCTGGTTGTGTTATAATAATGGGCGATAATTCCACAAATGTTAAACGATTTCGAAACGCTGTTTACAAATCACAGAAGTAAAGTCCAGCATTCAACCATAATGTTGTACTATGAAATTTAGGTCAGTTTTGAACAAGTTATAGTCTGTTTCAAAAACCGTTAATTTTCGGAAGATCATTTAGACCGCATTTCGTTCGTTCAATTGTGGACCCTGAATGAAAATTTAAGATAGAACAGTCGTCGAACATAGGCATCTACACATGCTATGTGAAAAACACCAACAGGAAAGATAAAAAAACATCATTTTTGAAGCGCAGCTCAAACTGAGGAGAAAAAAACTACTTGCAAAAACGCGACTTTTTTTCCGGTGGTGGCCTTTACAAAACGGCACTTAAAGCATAAAGGAACATCGATGTATATGCCCAACTACATACAAGTTTTGTAATTGAATCAACAGTACTAAAGGTATGCAATTTGCTTAATTCTGCATCCATTTAATATCTCTATAGGTATCAATGTACTATTGCATAACGGTATGGGCTTTATGAGCACAAAGTAAAGCGTGAAAAAACTGTCAGGTTAAACGCGATTGGTCAATGATGATTGTTAAAGTAAATATATTTTGGAAAGAAATGCAATCTTTGGTATGAAAATACACAAAAAAGGAGTTTTATTCACATTTAGAAGTAAGAAATCAAATTTCGAATACGTAGGGACACCTCGAGGAAATTTGAAAAAAATGAGACTCCCCCTTTTTGACCTTCATTTTTCAGCCAGAAAAGCAATGCGAACCTATATTTTTAATAACACCAAATAAATCCCCTATTCTTTAACATAAATAATCTCTCTTAATTAAACATTAAATTAACTTTGTTTTTCAACGAAATAATAATCGAAAAGGGGTACCCCATATGGAAAAGAACATAGAAAGGCCATTGGTCCATTGTATTCTATACATGTTTCTTTTGGCATTTGAATTCGGCAAATTTTACTTTAAGCGCATAAATTCGGCATAAAATCATAGATTATTACAAAATTCATTGTTTATATTCACGTTTTAATTAGCTATAGTTTATTTCATGAAACATGCTATTTTCAATGCAACGTTAGGGGTGGGAATGATAAAACAATGACTGAAAGGCTCGTGGTCAATGTGTACACTACATTTGGAGTTTGTATGTTACAGGACGCATAAAACAGCAAATTTAGTCTAATTCAGTGATTCAAGTTGAACTTTTGACAATTATAAAAGAACTACGATCTTTACGTTTTTTCGGCCGTAATCTGACTTTCTGGTTGTGTTATAATAATGGGCGATAATTCCACAAATTTAAACGATTTCGAAACGCTGTTTACAAATCACCGAAGTAAGGTCCAGCATTCAACCATAATGTTGTACTATGAAATTTAGGTCAGTTTTGAACAAGTTATAGTCTGTTTCAAAAACCGTTAACTTTCGGAAGATCATTTAGACCGCATTTCGTTCGTTCAATTGTGGACCCTGAATGAAAATTTAAGATAGAACAGTCGTCGAACATAGGCATCTACACATGCTATGTGAAAAACACCAACAGGAAAGATAAAAAAACATCAATTTTGAAGCGCAGCTCAAACTGAGGAGATAAAAACTACTTGCAAAAAACGCGACTTTTTTTCCAGTGGTGGCCTTTACAAAACGGCACTTAAAGCATAAAGGAACATCGATGTATATGCCCAACTACATACAAGTTTTGTAATTGAATCAACAGTACTAAAGGTATGCAATTTGCTTAATTCTGCATTCATTTAATATCTCTATAGGTATCAATGTACTATTGCATAACGGTATGGGCACGGCCATTTTATGAGCACAAAGTAAAGCGTGAAAAAACTGTCAGGTTAAACGCGATTGGTCAATAATGATTGTTAAAGTAAATATATTTTGGAAAGAAATGCAATCTTTGGTATGAAAATACACAAAAAAGGAGTTTTATTTACATTTAGGAGGAAGAAATCAAATTTCGAATACGTAGGGGCACCTAGAGGAAATTTGAAAAAAAATGAGACTCCCCCTTTTTGACCTTCATTTTTCAGCCAGAAAAGCAATGCGAGCCTATATTTTTAATAACACCAAATAAACCCCCTATTCTTTAACATAAATAATCTCTCTTAATTTACCCCATATGGAAAATAACATAGAAAGGCCATTGGTCCATTGTATCCATAAAGACAGTTCTGTTGATGAGGACGTCTTTTTCTTATCATGGATCTGCTGTTCTTATTCAGAATCCAAGTAGGTCTATGGCAAAGTCTTTTTGTAAAGCCTAGAGGACGAATTTCAGACGCTCCAGGGGAGCCTCCGTGACCAAGTGAGTAAAAGGTACTTTGGTTTCATTTTTGTTCGTTGGATATCAATATTCGTGGTTTTCGTCGGTACTATAAATGTAAATAAAGATCACAACCAACTTTATGCTTTAAGTAAATAAAATGTCATCAAAGATACCAAGGTTAATATAATTTACTACGCCAGACGCGTGTGTCGTCTAATCAAGACTCATCAATGGCGCTCAATCCAAATGATTAAGATGTTGAAGAGCTTTAATCGCCAAAAATTCCAAAACATTACACCAAATCCGGCTAAGTCTATCTACACCTTAAAAATAGAAAAACCTTAGAATTAAAATAAATTTCAGAGCAGAGTTTGTTTTGTTTTCAAGTTTCATTCTAAAGATTTAAGCAGCATTTCGATGTTTTTTGGTCGAAAAGAAAGAAACACTATCGTGTACAAATGTATACTTTAAAAATAAAACTGTTAACTCACGTTGTATTTTAAGCGTATTTTCCTCTATACAGAAGATACCTACCACAAGTTATAAACCACTAATAATATTTAATATTTTAAATTAAATTCATAATTAAAGAAGTAATGATAACAATTGATAGTGTGTAAACTGATCCTAGGAATAACGAAAATTACTTCCGGTTACAATTCGAAGCGTCCGAGTTTAAAAATAAATAATTGGCAATTAAATAAAAACAATATTTTCATGTTTTTTGTTCGTTGAGTTATTAATTACTGTAAAACATCATGTCATCTTAATGAACAACAATCGAACTTATAACAAGTATATTAATTCCCTAAGGCGTTACACGTCAGGTAAACTTCACACGCTTAACCGTACTATATTATTACCCTAAGGTTAATACTTAGGCGTTACACGTCAGGTAAACTTCACACGCTTAACCTAAAGACAAAGCAAACCGAATCAAATAATTATTGGATTTACTCAAAAAATAAAACTTTGTTTAAACAAATAAAAATATACAATAGATTAATCAAAAATAGTGATTTTTAAAAACATTTTGTGTACATTTGACCTTGCGATCCACGAATTTATGTTCCCAACAAAAAAAGGACTTTTTCCTCGATCCACGAAATTAACACCCACGAATAAAAAATAAAACCACAGTAGCTAGTTATCTACTATTGATCATGTGGTCTGTCAACACTGAATTTGTGGTTTTGAGTCTCACTGCGAGCAGGGTGTGCTCGACTACAATTTTAATTGGCAAAGATTGTCTATTTTCCTACCGAAGTACAGGTTTTTTCTCAGTGTACTCCGGATCCCCCCAATGAAAACTAGTCGCCGTCCGTATAGAGCTTAAAATCGCTGAAGGGGGCGTTAAACTCCATTTTCTGTTTCGTGTTTTGGCCAAAACGATCTGGAAACATTTGTTTTTGTGCTTCCGCCTGCCTACGCTGCTGCATTCGGATTTGCATAGTGATCAAAAATTTGTTAAGAAAATGCATCATCAACTATATTGATATTAACTAATAACGTTTTTCGAACGTGGTGGACAGTTCCACAGTTGAACTATTATTGATGTTCAGAATCTGAATGTTTATTTTAATATTAACCTTAAAAATGAAAAGGGAAGAAAAGACTTTGAGAAGGCCTTCTCGGCAATGACTTTAAATCGATTGACGGGCAAATAGCAAGGAACCGTTGTTCAAAAATTCAAGACTATCACGACTTGGACCGGGGACATGTCGGACCGTATAAAGATACAACTAGGCCGCCCAAGAAGAATACGCGGATCGCTCAATATGTGACAATGTAGAGCTTGTAATAAAATATTAATATAAAAAATTACAAATAAAATTCAACAAAATACTAAAAACTTACTTAAGTTTTAGGAAACACGTTCAGTAATTAACGGGTACTTTTTATATTTATTGTGTTTTCAAGATGTAATATATTTTTGCGCAGAAACTGGCGCATATATTTGAAAAATTATATTTATAATATTCATATTATATTTATATTTAAAATGTCTCATACATGTTATAATATACAAAGTACTATGGATTAAAATTTCCTATCGTGTGGGGTAGCCAGTAAGGCGATGATACATCATTACCCGTCGATAGATACTATCAAGTACAGTCTTTCGCTTAAAATGATACGATCAAAAATCTGTTATTAAAATTCATCATCAACTATATTGATTTAACAAAAATGGTATAATAATTTAAAAAAAGAAAAAAAAATCATTAATATAATTTCATTAACAAGGTCCAAGTCTTATTCGTCTTATTATTGGATGGTAAGAATTACTCGTCACTGCACCGCGACCTGATAACTAATTAATGTTGCGTTTGCAAAATTATTATACAAACTAGATGTATAACATGCCATACCTCCAAAAAATTAAAACAGACAAAGTTTTTAATTAACATGTGCCTGAGCCGTTATATTTAAGGAATATTCGTCATTTTTGTTTTTGATATAGACTTTCAGGCAAGTCCGCATTGTAAGTTAGTAGTGATTGAGTCTTACAGAAAATGTCCTATATATTCTATTTAGTTGTTAAATATTATAGCTCACATAAAAACCTTTCATTATGATTGCTTAGCAAGCCATATACATCAGGCTATGTACACGTCTACAGCCGTATACATAAGGCATATTTTTATCCCGTATGGGCCCCTGGGAAAACAAATCATCATGGCCGCCTTCGTTCCGCTTCGATTGAAAAACTAACAAAGTGCAACAATGTCTAACCCGAGCATGTTTTAAAAGACGTAAATAAAAATGTAATATATTTGTTTATATACCAGAAGGGAAGTAAATTAAGAAATAAAACTACTCAAATATCAGCGATAGAAGGCACGGAAAACGGGGGTCTGGCTCAATAATGTCAGGCACGGATCACAAATCCTGTACGATTTTGTTGTGTCCTCTATAAAATAAAACAACAAACGAGAAACGTGATCTTAAGCGCAGTTAAAGTTAATAAACATGTACCTGCACTGACTGCATCATCATGCATTCTTCAGTAAAGACATCGTCAAAATCCGCTGATATTCATTTTGATTTCAATCGTCCAAAATCCAATGATATTCATTTTAATGGCATCAAAGTGACATTACCGTCAATTGCTAGTTTTCTTATTTTTTAATTCATTTATCAGCGTCCACATCCATACATCAATTAAAAACCAATACAAGCTACATCGATATTAAATTTGGTGCTTCGCAAACTTTTGACACTTCCCAGTTTAATGATACAATTGAGTTATTTAATGAACAGAAGATGATTTACATTTAAAAAAGATAAATACATATTAATGTTTTTTATTATCGCCGCCCTCCTTGTATTCACTTTCGTTGCTAACGATGGATAAAGGAGAAAATATTTCGAAGTACACTTAGTTACCATAAATGAACAGAATTTTGCTACAACAATGTCAATCATTTTACTTGAGTGCAAAATCAAGATAATATATTAAGATTGCCTGCAAAATGCTTAGGTGATATTAAAGTTTCATGTAATAATAAGTTTTGTTGGTATTATATTTACGGAAGTTAATAATGCAGGGAGACACATTTTATCCTGGTACTTTGTCTTTCGGTGATAGCTCTATCGACGAGCGTAGCTTTGAAAAATCGGAAACCAGAATAAAAGGCTATTTTGTGTATCCAATTCCGGAGTACTCTGACATTTGTAACATCAATAAATTAGTGTTATGTCAATAATTTAATTGAACCACGTGAATATTAGTTTTAATTTAAGTATATTTATGATTCAATATATGACAAAAGATTACATGTGCGCTCACGACTTAAATAGAACTTTATAGGGAAAAAGTTCAAATGCCTTCTTTTTGAAATTTCAATGCTTTCTAAGCGAATTAGATAGTCCATAGAGAGTGTGTGTTTTTGTTCGATTAAAAATCTGAGATGCCTGCTACGCAAGCTTTCATGTTAAAAAATAAAACAACATAGATATTAACGTGCTTTACAATGCGTCCCGTAAAATTATTATCAAATCTTTTTGACAAAATCCTGCAGAATGCAAAATACATCGGCGGCGAACTGATGCTTTGCATCAAAATTTTTCTTGTTTTTATTAATTTGATGTTAAAAAAAATATAGTTTGTTTTTAAATAAACTTTGGTTATAAATCCCGAATGGGCTTCGATCGTCTAAACGTCATAAAAGTAATGATTGGGGTGTCACAAGGTACAATATTTATTGAATATATTTTGATTTTATCAATTATAACGTAATTTGACCAATTCCCGAATGTAATTTTCTTTTATAAAAACTATTAATAAAAATGCATTTTTTTAAATATTATGCGTTCACTGGAAACCTATATTTTTCAAAGAAATACGGATAACTTGAACACGTTTACAAAAGAAATTACGCTACATAGTTCTTTCTTAAATATTTGCTTTTCTCGTTAAAAATTCCTAATTTAAGGTGTGAGCTATAATATAATAGTTATTCCGGTCTTAGACAGGGTATATAATGTCACATTCACGGCTTAGGACGTATATTTCAATTCGCATTCGGCTCTGTCATATGGAGTATAAATCCTAAGCCGTGAATGTGACATTATATATCCTGTCTAAGACCGGAATAACATATAATATCGACTTTATCAGCGGTATACATTAAAGGGAAAACTACCCTTATTTCTTTAACAAAGGTTCAAGTCGGTGTATTCAATATCTTTGTCTGTTCTCTGTCAGGAAAACACATTTTAGTACACGTAGAAGAACTCGTGAACCTGCCATTTTGTTCACGAAGTTGCAACAAATAATATTGTTTGTAACAAGGATTTAACATTGAACAACCCTACACATTTCCTTGAAAGTTGCTCTGAAAGCTTTTTTTTTGGGGTAAAATGAGCTTTCAAATTTTTTTCAATGTTAACAGACGACATATTTAGAACATCACTACAACGTTTTCACAGGTAAAGTACCGAGTACTATTTCTACAAAAAATATATTCTTTAAACTGCATTTAACAGGAGTGATTATCAGACTAGAGTATATTAACAACGGTGCAGAATTCTCTAACAACTCATTTTTTGTTATTATTGCGTAAAATGCGATTTTTGTAAGAAATTATCATAAACACACTGTCGTTACATTGCACAATGCAGGGGCGTAGTGTTTTTAACATGTAACCAAATTACGTTTCTACCAATTCAATGCTAATTATTATAATGTTAGGAAGAGGTTTAGCATTCTTGCGTGCTACCCTCCAGATAAATAGTCGTTCATTTTTCATTTATTTCCCCTACACAATGGCCATATCAATATCAATTGATGTATTTTCCCATTATAGTTGTTCTCGAAACGACTGTCGTTTATCGTATCTTCAGTTAGCATATGCCCACATCATTTACTTCATCTACGACGGGTATTGATGTATCATCGCCTTTGCTGACGGTAGATTATTCTCATTTACAAAAAGTAACTACAAAAAATCGACAAATACAATCTTTGGTTCATTAACAAAATATCAACAAGAGTAAAAAACGCATCTTACACGCTGCAAAAACTTCAGAATGTTGTTTATCGTATCCCACGATATGCCACAAAAATGATACGGATCGGTTCTACGGTGTGAAGTCTGAACTTAAGGGAATTCGAAACAGATACTTTGCAAGATATGTAAAGTCTTAAATGATGAAAATCAGTTCCTTTTAAATTATCAATAATTAAAAAGGACTAGTTTTCTTAGTAAAATCTCTAATACAAACTTGGATTTTAACCAGCTTGATTCTTTTAATAAACTTATAACTATTTAAAATTGTGGAATGAATGTTTCGCCCGTTGTTGTAGATTTTATAAAGCAATCTATGGAGTTGCAAAAAATAAGATCCATACCGGTCAAATCCATAAATATTTGCAAGTTGTTATGCATTGTATATCAATATTTGTTAAATATGTACCAAAGTTTGTATGCTTTATGTTTTGTGTAAATGTTGTATTGCCGTAGCCTATTTAGTTAGTTTTGTTTGCAGATAAATAACTATAAATAATTTTAAATTTATTTCTTACTCGTTCTCGTTTGTTTTAGGTATAATAGCAATCGTATGAGAAAGAACCAGAATTAAGAAAATCGGTACTGTCAATGGTAGCAGTAACGTAAATATCGTTTTTAAAATTATACATTTTCTTTTCGATTGTCACATATTGTTTTTGATAAGATCCGAATATTTTAACATTTTTATGCCGATATGTTAAAGTTTGCAGTGTGATACTTTCACTCTAACGAAAAATTAAAAGCTTCAGTGGTTTCAATACAAAATAAAACAATTTAAAAAAAATTCTTATCTGTATAAAATAAAACTAATAACCAATCCACAGTGTAACTTGTGTTCGAAACACCCAGATACTTTGACACACTTATTGTAGGAATGTTAAATAGTCTAAGCACTACTACAAAATCTAGTAGTGCTAAGACCATTATACATTATATATTTTATATAACTATAAAATACTATAAGTACTCAAGTAGATGCCGTGACAGAAATAATACGTTATATGGAGTCAAGCAAGCTATAAAAAATCTTTATGAAACAGAAAAGGCAAAGGCAGCTTAATGTGAAAAAAGCAAAACATTTCAACAATTTCCCGAAACCAAAGACAGATAAATAAAAAGTTATCATTTATATATATTTTCTTGAAAGCAATACTCCCTTTTTAAGTTTCTTCTTATGACGAAAAAAAAATAAGAAACAGCATGTTTACCCAGAGACCTGACCAACCAACACCACTTTTTGAATGATCTAACCTAATTGTTATTTGCTATATATATATTTTTCTTCAAGGTTTTTTACTGTGCAATCAGGAGTGGTGTTTTTGTTTCTATATTTTTAAACTTGATAATTATCGGAGTTCAAGTTAAAAATTGAACAATAAAGAAGTCTAAATATAGAAAAAAAAACAACGCCTGATTGCACAATAAAAAACCTTTAAGAAAATATATATATATAGCAAAAAGCAATTAAGTTACAATACAATTTTAATTTAAATGGGATTCTTGCACTGAATTCTGTATAGTTAAGTCATGACAGGTAAGATAATAATAATAATAATAATAATAATAATAAAAGTATGCTTTCAGTTGAATTATTGGGCAAAAAGTGGTGTTGCGCTCCGGTTTAAAAAAGGTTGAGAATGGTTTTTGAGTTAGGGTGAACCCAACAGAATTCTGTCAATGCAAAGTTGGAGTAAAATTTACTTTTTTTCTTATAATTCGAATTATCTAAGTATATGTAATATATTTTTATGTCTAGCAAGCACTCTTTTACATTAATAAATTATATTATTTTTAACGTTCCTTTTTTTAAATCGACGTGGCTTTGTATATCCCGACATAAACTGCAATCGTGCATCTTAACAAACTGATAGTAAGGTAGTTTTGAGGAAGATGTAATATGTCGTCTACTTTACTCGATTTTACGTAAGAAAGACTTTCATTAGCACAAATACGAAGTCATGTAATACATTTTTAAATGCGTTTAAAAACAGAAAGGTTTATCTTTATAATGATTAAGGAAAAGACCATCTTACTATTCTTATCATTATTATTTTTTTTCCGCCGTCATTTGCCTAAAAGTGTCACGACATATCATTTCCATACTTGGAACTATTGATGACTCAGTTCACCCTGTGAAACCGATCTATTTTTAGTTACAGAGTTATCTGCCCCAACACAATAAACCCTTGTTAGCAGATAAACTCAGAAACAGTAATCGATTCTAAAAATCTGAAATGTAAAATTTTCGTTGGACCTATGGCCATGATTTATAACGCAAAATTTTTTTTCCAATCGACTTCCTGTTTACGTGTCTTTGGCCTGAAAAATGTCGCAACTCGTAAAATTTTTTTTCTAGAAAACAGTTAGTCCTAGAGACTAGGGACCACCACCATTAATCCTAAGTGACATATATTACATTTAAAAATGTCAAGGTCAAAGGTCAAAAGTCAAGGTCAAAGGTCACCATAGAAGGTCTTGTTAGCACTATCTCTCATAAACCATAAAAGATAGAAGCAGATAATAAATGGGAAAAATATTTCTCCTATCGAGACCTTCATTTGGTACAATGGCACGAAGCTATGCGATGACCCGTTTTCGAGTTACAGCCCTTGACGCGTTTTGGTTAATTGTTTTTTTAGTTAAAACTTGAAAACTGTTAGAGATAATATAGTAAACGTATAACATATAGGTTTAACGTGATCTGTAGGAAAAGGACTTCAATTTGAGCCAAGGTCAAAGGTCATAGGTCAGAGTCATACCATAGCAACAAGGTAATTTATAAAAAGTCCTTTGCAACCATATATTATTAGAATTAAAATAATGTATTTTACTGAAATATCTCATTTCATGACCTGAAGTGGCATTTTGTCCCTATCAACGGGCATAAAAGTCCTTAACGACAATCTATTTTTGCCTCGGGACCACTTTCTTTAATCAAATAACTATTTTTTATTACTGGAAGTGGCATTTTGTGCTTAGCAACAATTACAAAATCCCACAGCATCACATATATTTTGTGACTTTAGAGGGACAGTGGGAAAGACCTTTTCATTTCTTTTCAAAACAAATGGCGATTTAATTTCTTCGTGTATTTCATTTCACAAGTCCAATTCTTTCTTTACGTGAGTAACACTAACAATATAAGACAAAATACACTCGTTAAAATGGACAGGACCATGATTTTTTACAACTGAGTCATTGGCATATCGACTTTTCTCATTGGATATTTCTTAAATACACAGATACATAAAGCACCAATATTTGTGACTGTTACTGTCTAAGATGTAGTTGCCTACACAGCCCATTCTCATGCGTAAAAATGTTTGCAGTGAACAATTTGTATTCTTCTTTGATGTGCATTGTGCTTATGGACAATTTCGTGATTGACGATTACAAAAAGTCAGAGATAAAATTTATTATCATCACTCCGTCTGTTCACAAATTAAAAAAGTAAAATCTTCTATATCGGCCTAGGTACAGTCTCTCGGGGAAAATGATCATTTTAACAAAAACAAAAGTTTCATCATCGACGAAAAACTTTATATAGTTACAATACAACAAAAGATAACTCTGACGGATGGACCATACCAACCTAACCATATAACATCCCGACTCAATTGAAAACAGATACCATATGTTTAAAATGGTCAGTATGCAGAGTGAGATTTAATTGATCACAGCTTGCGATATTCTAAAATATGGCATTCCTAGTTGAAAGGGTTCAATGGAAATTTTTGGACCATTACAAATAATACCATCAAGATATAATTGGGCATTTGCCGCTGAAATAACATTAAAATATTGAATATATCAAAATCCTTTGACTTGGCCATGCTTAATAGCAAGCTTGCAAGAAGAAATGTTACTATGCACGTAAAATAATCTGGAGTCAACATTTTTGGTCAACTTTTGACAAATAAATTTATGTTTGATTTTTTGAGTGCTAGGTCACGTTTGTTCCAAATCAATTGAAAGGGTTTATCTCTTATCATGTTGAGTTATATGTTTTGAGTTTCAGTTTGTCCATTTGGTGTCAGAATCAGATGTGAAATTTATATATACATAGCGTAAAGGATGTCGGCAATTTCTATTGCACTTTAGGGTGAAAATGGACGAAAATAAACTAAACAGTTCCATCTCAGTCACTTCTGAGGCAGGTCGCCTTCGTACATGTGCTTTTGATAATAAGCACCAATAGTCATGGTTAAAAGTGTAAAACGTAATGTCGATTAAAACACAAGCAGAGAAAACTACACATAATGTTTTCTTAATAATAATTATTTAAAAAAGTACTCGCAATTACAATATGAACAAAGTCCTCAAACAACATGTTTCGGTAATCCAGATATAGATTTTCCACAATGTAACGTCTTTGTTACGGTCTTTTGGGGGAAACGATGATTTAGTTTTACATAATATGTTCTAATCTTCGAAAACAATAGCATAGTAACATACAACAAAAGATAAATCTAACGTGCTGGTCATGCCAACCTATTAATACAACACTTTTCTTAAATCATGTTTTTAATGTGAACGAAGTACCTATTTTCAACATAGTATTCTATAACCGTATCGTCATAACAAGGGACTGACAATGTTTATTATGACAACAGTTTTGGAGTAGCAGAAGAATCAAATACCGATCGTCCTTCGATGATGGTAGCAAGTGGACATCCTTATACGAGCATTCATCACTATGTTTACATATTTAGGTCGCATGACGTAAATGATCCCCGAAATTTCAATTACATTTGAATAGGTTATGAAGAAGATAAAGATGGCATTCCGGAATCGGAAATGATTTATGGTGGAAGGTAAGTAAAAATATATCTACATAAACAAAAACGTAAACGCTTGCAATACATTTTACTTCCGCTACAATGTATATGATGGTCTGCATTTGCCAAACTTTATTGGACGATTTAACAAGTCCTTACACTAATAACAAATAAACTAATACAAATTCAAATAGGCGGGGACAACCAATGCTTTCCGATAGATCGGACGTGTAATCAGACTTTGGAGGATAACACGGACAAATAAAACCGCTGTGAAAATTTAACACCTGCAGTTAATATACGTTCACTGCATATTTAAGAATTGATTTATTTTTTTTGTAATAAGTAAAAAACTCGTATTGTTATCCCTTCGATATACATGGTAAAGTCAAAGTAATAAGTGTTCATTGTAAGCCAAATTTTGTACCTTAATACAACCTTTCTAGTGACTTAAACATTTAACTAACTGTAATATCTCAACAATAAATGAGTATTTTACTCCAAATAGTTGGATTCAAATATAAACATGTTAGACAACCTTTCAAGGAAGACTTTTATCCAATATTTAAGTAACTCTACAAATTAATATGTAGATAAGTGTATTTATATATATAAATCTTATATTTATTTTGCAGAGTAACTAAGGTTCCAGACCAAGCGTGATATTTTCTTATGGTATGATTCCTTGATATACCGTAACTATTATTTAGTTTTGGAACTGATTCCATGATGAAAGCTTATCCACTGCTAAAATGGATGATGGAATAAAGTTATACATTTTATTATATCAGTTTATTTATATGTCTTTTAGCTAACTATCTTTTATCCAGACTTTTTTTCATTTAAACAGTTATATTTCTCTACTTGCAGTCTTCCAAAACGTACTTCTATATTAGCAATGAAGTGAAACTGTATCAGAAATCTACTGTTTAGTGTTAATGTAAGTTATATACTCCATAGTCTTTACATTAACACAAACTAGCTGACGTATTCTTAGTACTGTTAATTAATCTGTCAGAAACAACCTACCCAAAAAATTGTTTTGACGTTCTCTCTATTACCCTGTTCAGCTTTGTCATGTTCGAGTCTAACTGCCGGAGGTCGTAGTTTTCACTCCAGTTTTCTCTCACGAGTCGTTTTTGGTTAATCGTAGAACTTCAGCTGTGACCTGAAGTCTATTATTGTTTTATAGTAATTTCTTTAAACTTTAAAAGAAAAATTTAGTATGTAGGTACAGAGGTTGTTTCCTCTTTTTTAAATGTTAAAAGCCAATTTGTGTGCTGTATCAAATTGCTTTACTTTAAGCAGGATTCTTGTTTCCGTGGTTTTAGAATATGCTATTATATGTTTTGATGCTGCTAATTTTCCTTTGGAATGGATGTGAATAGTTTTGAAAACAGACATTCAAATCGTTTATTACGTCTTCAAAGAGAGTAAACTCATTGAAGCAGCTACTAAATGCAAAAATTTCAGTCCATACAGAAGTCTCAAAACTTTTCCAGTAGCAGTCAAAATTTACGGTTCCTGCTACATTATAATTTTTCCGATTGTCCCGTTGTCTATAAACGTGTTTTTGTTCAAAAGTGGCTCAAATACTCATCGCTGGAAGTTAAATTCAATTAATAAATCATTACAAATTCTGCTTTAATAATAATAAGCATCTTTAAACATGTCTACAGTTGGCTAATTCACTTTGTGCTAGACAGATATGAATACAGATGATATTTATATTAAAAATGTGGGTAACTCTTATTTGTTGAAAAATGGGGGCATATGAATTGCCTTAATACCCCAAAACATAGTATTACCTATTATGTATATCCGAAATTTTTTTATATTTTGTTGTGTATTTTGATATTGTTATAAGGCAAAATGTAACACAAATATTTAACTGGTTATTTTAAGAACAATAACAGCCATGAAATTAACACAAATCCACAGGATATTCGATCCTATATAAGGGTGTAAAACGTGCAGCCGATGTTAAATATTTTAATTGAACGGCGTATTACACAGCTTTCAGCACTCTTTTCACCTATGTCATGGTGTCAAGATTTATTGATAAGGAAATCAGATTACATAGTCACTCCCCAGACCCCAAAGTAAAGCTCGAACTCGTACCCCGAGTGTTGCAATGCCAGTGATAAGTAGCAAAAGATTTCCAATTTTTTACTCGGCCACCAAGGTCTACATTAGTAAAGGTCGTTCGTCATCCAATATTTACCACCTGCGTCTTATTTCTTATTGAAGTTACGAGTTCGATCGTTTTGCTCTACTCAGATCTGAAAGGCTAATGTGGATTTGTACGTATGTTCTGTAAGTGTACAAGTTGTGTGAGAATTAAATTCAAATTTATTTTTTTATTTTTTATCATTTGTTTTAATATGTAAGGTTAGCAACTGTACCTGTTTGATCCACTATATGAGTGTGTGACTATAGTGGGTGTTTGCATTTTTATGGTCTATCCTTAAAGAATATTAATGTTATACATGTATAAATGTATGTCGCTTAAAAAGCGCATGAGTTTATGTTCTTTGTATAAAACTTAACTGGATTTAGATAAATGTTTTTATTAGTAAGCCCCGCGGGCGTTTGCTACATTTCAGGTAAATGACTATTTCGATGGCGCTATGTAATTGTAGCTATTATACAGTTATCTAGCTTAAGATTGCCTTCACCAAATCATGCTTGTGTGTAAGTTACACATATTTGGGAATACATATGATCTGGAGGCAGTATAGGTATTATCCGTGTATTAATTGATTGGTTAATTTGTTTATATGTATTTACGTCATTCCGTGGCATCCATCTTTTTTGTTTGTACAGTAAAACCTGTATAAACCGGCTACCTATGGGGCCGAACAATATGGCCGGTTTGGACAGTGGGCCGGTTTGTTCGGATTTGGAAAATCACCGGAAGTGAAGATGAAAATGGGGGGGTTTAAACGACTACGGACACCTTTGATGCACACTCGTTTTATATGCAACGGAATACATGAAAGAAATGTAATAAAATGTATTATTTTAAATAAAAGTGATAATACACACTGATATTTTATTGATATATAGGAGAGTAATAATTACTCAATAGTTTACCGCAAAATACATGTCAGGGGTTCCTTGTCTTTTCTCCATTTTTCTTCGCACGATAGTGTCCTCTGTTAGTGATTGGATAAGCAAAAGAAACTACAGGTAACGATAATTTTTACTGTTTAAAGTTTATCATGTATGCTATGTGTCGTAGCATATCCCCAGACTTAATTCTTTACGAGATCGTTGGCGACGGCATGTTACATCATCGTCAAATTTTCGCTCTCTATTTTTACTTTTGAAATTATTGGTTTTGAAAACGATTCGCATGTATCTAAAACATCGGTTCATTAATAGGATTCACTTTTGAAAATAATGCAAATTAGGAAAATTAAATTAATGGGTTTGAAAACAATTCACCTTTGTTTTCCGCTTTGGTTCATTAATTAAATACGCCCTCAAGGAGACCTCACAAGTCATGTAAATTACCTTGTTTGGATAGCTATCAATTTATTCAATAAATACATCTGGTCATGTAAATTATTCGGTTTAAACAGGTAAATTTTAATTGAGAAATGTGTATTGGGACTGGACATAAGGGTCGTAATTCGGAATACACGAGGTCCGGTTTATACAGGTTAAATTAACGAAGGATTATAAGGGGAAAAAATGGGACCTAAATTTTCGACCGGAATCGACAAGGAACCGGTTTATTCAGGGGCCGGTTTTAAAAGGTTTTACTGTATACAAGTGTCAAAATTTTAGATGTTCTTTAATGGTTAATATATACAAAATAATTATCGTATGCGTAGGACCTGACTTGAAAAAAAACATGATGATACAGACGACTTCCAAACGCACCAGCCTACCTATATACTAGTATCTCAAAGTATGATCAATCCACGCGTGCTACATGTACCAACAACATGTATGTTACACCTGGCAGATCAAGCTGCTATTTCACTACAGATTCAATTTTCAATCAAAGACGAACAGATCTAAGTCATGGAGGAAATCCAAGAATGTAACAGAGAAACAATCTAATCCCTTCAAACTGAATTTGACACATTACGCCTAGAAAACGCAACCTTTAAGCAGATATAGACGCCTTGGAACAATATAGAAGGCGCGAGTTAAGAAATTACAAAAACGCAAAATAGCATTAGTTACAAAGCACGCCAACTCAAACATAGAACGGTAATTTCTCAAACATGGACAGGTATTATTTTTGAACTTACATCTGTAAGAAATATATAAGATGATTGACCTATACGTGCATAACCTTGATTTAGTATGATGATTATTGCAACAATTCTTAACAGGGATCATCAATATTTACCGTTATTTTGACTAACTGATATTTGCTTTTGTATGAAAATGAGCATTAAAAATGCGTTCAAGGGTGTTGGTTAAAAAGTCACAACTTTTCATCAGATATTGTTTCAAGTCGATACGAGTACATCTGGAAAATCCAAAAAAAAGTTTATCCAATGTCTGCGTGGTTATAAGCATAGTAAATAAACTCTTTCATGAGCTTTTCAATTGTCCTTTGGAACATGATAATATATAAATAGTGTATATATACGCTTAATTGATATAAATAATAAAATAGAACAATAGGGCAATTTTTCAGCTATATCATGGCATCTAGTTTTTATCGTGAGAGAAAGCCAGAGTACCCTTAGAAAACCCCCGGACCTTCGGTAGTTTTACTGGCAATCCTTGTCAATTTAGATTGGAGTCTAGCGCACCCTGCACGCAATGAGGCTCGAACCTGCAATCTCAGTGTTGACAGACCATGTACTTAATAATAAACGAACTAGGATGTACATGTATTCCTTGAGATTAATCTTAAAAATTCATTTGTTGGGGAAGACAATTTGAACAGCGTATGAAAAACATCTTTCGTAGTGGCAAAACAAAGGAAGAATGTTTCAACAATAAACTTTAATAAATAGAAAAATGTATCCACAATTTAATATCAAGGCAAATATACGTATAAATTGAACACAGATCAACTATAAAGGATCAAAAACTGGTAAAATTTAATCAAAAACTATTTTTGTTCTAAATGGAACAACCTTGAAGTCAGTTCGTTACGAAGACCGGGATTCACTAACCTTAGTTCAGGCAGCTACTCCCCTTCTGACAGGCAACCTGTCTTTAGACAACTTTATAGTACTTGACTTGGGCAGTTTTTTACGTCCTACACCGACAACTTAATGCCCTTGGTCTAATGGTCAACTATATAGTGCCACATAAACAGGATATATTGATATAAACAAGATTTCACATTGTTACTATACGAGTGGTATGGTGTTAAATTTTAAATTAGATTTCTAAATTTAAACCACACTTAAAATAGAAAGTTACTATCACAATAGCACAATATATGACAAAATTAATAATATTACTACAAAGAAGCAAAAGGAATGTCTATTCAATCAAGTATATTAAATAAAAAATAATTTAAAAATTTAACAAAGGCCCATAACTCCAATCTTCCTACAATTCCATGATGAAAACATTAGTCAGATTTTACACCGGTGGACATGCTCTTATGAATGGTGGATTCATATTATATAATTTATTGTATTGTACCCATTTAGTTATATGACACGTAGTGAAAATTGATACGTGCTTATCGTTAAACGTCAATCATTAATTATTTTCTAAAACTTATATTTAGATTTCAATGTTTTTTCATATGTTCGATCTCTTCTTATTATCTCTTAATGATATATAATTGTTTTCGGGTACGATTGAGTAGTTGGGTGAAAACCATACTCTACAATATAGTTCATGTTGTAAGTGATAAAATGGCTAAATTAATATTAAAGAAAATATTTCATTTACAGTTTTTCGTATTTGTTAAATCCTTCAAGCTTTAAAATACATTTTGTTGTCCCGATCTAATAAGAAGAAGAAAAGATGTACAAAATTGCATATTACTGCGCGCTTTACCAGTGTGTATCAATAGATCGATTCAATTTTTATTTTTGGATTATTTTACTATCTATAGGGTCAGCCTAGTATTTTTATTAATGCATTCTATTCCTGACATAGTAAAATGTATATACTTGCGTTTCTTTTATTAATTAGTTATTTAATTTGATACGAAAAGGGCATTTTAAAATTTTGTTATGTTATATTACGTAATGTATTTCATCGCTTAAATTGTATTTCTTGGATTATTTCATGATTTATATGGTAAGCTTCGTAATTTGTTTATGCATTCTTATTTTAACATGATGTATTTTTTCTGTTTCTTTTATTAGTTACCTAGATAATTTGATAATAAAAGTGGATTTTTAGATTTTGTTTAACGCGCTTGTGACCACTCATCCAGAAATCCTTGATCTTATTTCTTGATTATTTTATAATTTATAAGGTAGAAAATGGAACCTTTACGTAGAAAATTAGTCAATCTTGAACATTAAATTTAATTTCTCTGGGGTTTGTTTATTGACGGTTTCGAAATCCCAAACTCTCGTGAACGATTCGTGTGTGGTAGTGGTGGTTTTAAGGGGGACGCTGAGATATTTCTGTGATGTAATTGTATATTAGATGTGCCTTGTTTATTTGCTAATTGATTATTTATTACCTGACACTGAACTTTGATGAAAGGTAAAAATGAAAAACCAATTAGACTCGCATAATAAGCCGCTCAAATGCAAATTTAGATCATGATTTTTAAACGAAAATTAGATTTTCAAACAGGCATGTTATTTAAAAACAATTGATGTCTGAATCATGGGAAAATGTCGTAGAAATTAGTAGGGTAAAGAAATTTCTCAATAATAAAAAAAGCACAAAAGATATAGATTTTTATTTAATTCAAGATTTAAAAATTTTGATGTTAAGCTGTTTTAACGAAGCAAGTTATACATACAAAAGAAAAAAATTCAGTTACGTTCGAATAAAGGTCATCAACATCATAGAAGTTAATAATCTCATAAATTGTTTTGCAAAATAAGACTCTTCTTCTAATTGTTTTTTTTTAAAATTTTTTTTTAATTTTAAATTCTTTATAACGTTCTTAGCAATGTTCATGCAAATGAATGCTAGTTTGACGTTTGAAATGCATTTAATTGCAAATCTTTTGAAACAATTTTAATTACAGTAAAATTAAATCAATAGAAATTGTAACTTGTCGGTATGTTTTCTTTGATTTTCCGAGGACGCGATATCTGCCGATCTAACATTCACACTTCCCCCCCCCCCCCAAGAACCACGTGACTATGATCAATGTATTTTTATTGGTAAACATTTGTCTTTCCAAAACTTTGCTTTTTTATTAAAGTACTTCTCAAAGTTGAGAGATTATATTCAAGATGGTAACCCTTTACAGCATATGATGAAATTTTAAATAAAACAAATTGAAAAAAAACTATTAAACCAAATCGGATACACCTATATCATATAAATCGAACATCTCTGGATATGGGTTTAACCCATACCTTTTCTTGTTAGTATTGTCATTACATTTAGCCTTTTATGACCTAACGTACATTGATTTCTATTTTATTTTTAGTGAAATAGTAGAATTGTAGAATTGCAGTCTTTACAAAAACATGAAAAATGTACTTTCTATAATTAACTGAGAATCAGCTATTTGATGTTATAGTAAGGGACTACACACAATTTACATTAACACAAACTAACTGATGTATATATTACCTTCAGTTGATGTTTTTGTGTTTTAGAACTTTTTCATTAATATCTACTTCACCTTTGTTTTGATGATACTTATTTATTAAGCAATGATGTAGAAATAATTCCTGGTCTCTCAGTAGAGGAAATTTTTATTTTTCACCTTTAATGGTATGAGCGTTAGATCTAAAATTGACTAAATTGAATCCGTTAGCAATGACTCATCTGTTATATGTATCACCAAGAGTCACTTGAACGAAAGCGTTTTAGATAGAGATATTATGATTCCAGTGTATCACAACGAAATCTTATAGGAATTGTTTTGGCGGCGGAGTCTTAGGTTATGTTGTAGAGACCCTTAAGATGAAACGTAGACCTGACTTAGAATTCGTTGGTTAAGAGCTTATCTAGACCGAAATTGAATTCCCTCGGTATAAGATACCTGTATGTACTGTTCACCGTTCTCCAGGTTCCGTTAATCCTTTTGGCAAAATTTTCAGTACTCCATGGAACAAGTGCTCAATTTGACTTCGAAAATTGTGATCACTGGCGATCTGAATATAGATTTAATAACAGATAAAAACACCTTAGTAAGTAATATTATTGATATATTTTATATTCAAAATGTTATAAATTAGCCTACAAGGATAGACCCAATTTCGAATCGAGCTACGATGCTGGACCCTATTTTAGTATCTGCAGACTGTGAAGTAACCTTATCAGAGGTCATTGATATTGACCGAAATAAAAGTGACCACAATGCCACTAAAGTCTACGTAAAGGTTCCTCCTTATAATCAAGAATCATATAAGCGTCTGATATTGCTATACAAGCACGCAGATTTTAACCAAATGCGGACATTAAAAACTTTGGATTGTGTTGGTTCATTCTCTACTGTGGTGACTTTTTTTACTGACAAATTTATTGAATTTGATAAAAAGTGTATTCCGACAAAAACTATCACGATACGACCAACAGATAACCCATGGTTTAACTCCGAAATTAGATAACAAATTAGGCTACGTAACAGGTTACATAGCGGGGCAAAAAATGTGGGTCTTCTCTTAAATTCAGTAAATTAAAAATTCAGCGAAACAAAGTTAGCAACATGATTATCAATGCTAAAGAACAATTTCTTCTTTACGCAAATGGGCTTTCGGATGAAAATTCAGCCAGTCAAAAGACATTTTGGTCCTTTAATTGTGAAGGTAATCACCGTTAATGATGTTGATAAAGCTAATTTGCTTAATACTTATTTTGCAATATTTCTAATTTACACGAAAATATTGATTTACCAGATGTCTTACGAATAACGGTCTACTCTTTGGACATAGACATTTTCTAATTGTTGGAAAATTGCCAATATTTTGCATTTTATAAAAAAGAGACAAATAACTCTCTTCTAATTAACGTCGTTTTGCGTTACTGAGCTGCGTCGGAATGGTTTTTGAAAGAATAGTTTCCAAGCATATATATAATTATATCCTAGACCACACATTGCTCTACAAGTTTCAGTCAGGTTTTGTTCCCGCTCACTATACATATCACCAGCTTATTGAATTGTAGCACAAAATCTGCTTGGCCTTAGAGCACAGACAACTACATGCCTAGGTTTTTGTCATATTTCTAAGGCATTTGATCGTATCTGGCATAAAGGTCTAATATTAAAACTAAGATCTTATATATGGTATCAAAGGGAGATTGATCAGTTGGATAGAAAGTTATCTATCCGATAGAAAACAGCAAGTTATTATTAAGAATGCTTCGTCATCACGTTGGGTTTTAAAAGCAGGTGTTCCACAAGGTTCAGTGATCAGTCCTGTATTATTTCTGCTTTACATTAATGGCATTGCAGACAATATTAACTGTAAGATGAGATTGATTGCTGACGATACCTCATTAATGTATTCATTTAAAGATCACTTAGAACTCAGAGAAGGTTAAATTCAGACTTAGAATAACTTAATCAATGGGTAAGTCGGTGGTTAGTTGATTTTAACCCCCAAAAGACGGAATTCCTTATCTTCTCCATTGGTAACAATATTCCACAGATCAATCTGTGTTTCATTATTTGAGCAATTACAAAAAAAATAAACACTGGGGGGGGGGGGGTAACCTTTTCTGATGACTGCAAATGGACAAGGTATATTGACATATATGTAGCACTATAAGTAAACAAATATATGTTCTGATAAAGATGATCTGTTTGTTTGAATGTTGTTTAACGCCACTTTCAGCAATTTTATCAGCTATATCATGGCGTCCAGTGTTTATGGGGGGAGGAAGCCGCCGACCTTCGGTGGGAAAACTGGCAATTCTTGTCAAATATGATTTGAGTCGAGTGCACCCTGCCCGCAATGAGACTCGAACCCGCTTTTTCAGTGTTGACAGACCACGTGATCAATAGTAGACGAACTACCTTAACAACTCAGCCACCGAGGCCCTGAAAAAGATGAAATATATTCTTAGCAGACAAAACATTAATAGGATATACTATACTTTTATATTCCTCTATTTGAATATGCATCTGAATTGTGGGACAGGTTTAAAATCAGGTATAGTGAAAAAATGGATAAGCTTCAATTCGAAGCAACACGAATTATTACTGATACGCCTGTAAAGAATCTTTATTTTATGAAACAGGATGGGAATCTTTAGGTTCTAGATGAAATCGTAGGCAATTATGTTCATTTTATAATATACACAACGACAAAACCCCAGAGCACCTGAGGGAATGCTCATATACGGGCATGCTTAGAAACGTACTTCAGTACAGAATACCAAGATGTAGAAACCTTTTCAAAATCGTGTTCCTTTTCCACGATCCAGTCTTGGAACTAACTAAATATGCCTATTAGTTCTGTTCAGTCTACAACTGGTTTTTTTAAATCTTTTAGCGTCAAAATTTAACTTTACATATACCTCCTACTTCCTTATTGGTGGTCGCAATATAAATATTTTACATACTTAACTGAGACATAGATGTAGCTCTTTAAAAGCTGAACTATACAAGGTTTATAACCTGGTGAACGAACTTGACTGTTCCTGTGGAAATCAATTGGAAGATGCAATCCATTATTTTCTACAATGCCCTCTTTACCTTAATCAATGAGTTCACATTTCAGAGTACTTGCATCCTTTACGTTCTATACAATTATTTAAATTCGAATATATTATTATTATTATTATTATTATTATTATTATTATTATTATTATTATCACAATTTTGACTGATTACTGTACATATGTAACATCGTGTTATACATGTAAGAGGAACGATATTAAATTAACGTGCAAACACGCGCATGACGCGACTGACTTCCAAAATAAATTATTTTATTTTATTTTATTTTCCACCAATTATGAAACTGATTCTGAGCAGCTATAACTCTAAAATCGTTATGTTCCCCAAGCGCTGTTTCAAAATGAGGACCATTAAAATTGATAAAATATTGAAGATCAGTGACTATGGAGGTCGATGGGTTTGTGCAAATTATCAAACACGTGTATGCACCTATGAGAAGGGAGTCCAAGAAGACCAGAAGATCCATGACACTTTTACAATATGAAAGCTGTCAGTGGCATAAAGACTGTGTCACCATAATTTGTAGGAAAACGGGAAAGGAACGTGATCGCGTTGTTGGTCTTTTTAAATATGCCTGGATCCTTATATGCACAAGTCCAAAATCGTTGGACTTAAAAGTCAAAACCGCATATTATTGTATGTATTATTTAATAGTCCAACGAGTATCATTATCTCTTAAAACTCTATTTCTGAGTAATTGATCACTTCTGCAGTTATAATATATCTGTTTACGTGTTCCTAGGTTTTTAAATGATTTAAAATTAATAAATATGGCAGACCCGTGAAACTTGACATTTTATGGGTCCTGGCTATAAAATTTATATGAAAAGCGGACATAAAACGCGGGCTGTGAAAAAAGTTTAATAAGAAATGCGGACCCATAGTAAATATCATGGGTCAGTGGCGGAATAAGGCGGACCGGTAAACTGTAAGTTGTAAGGGTCCAGACCTATTAAATTTATAAGAAAGGGTCCTATGAACTGTAATTTTTTATGGGTCCGGGGCTCTTTATAATAAAAACACTAAAATTGAATGGAGCTTTCGGTCATGCATCTGACACCATTAATGGAGACACTTAAACAGTAATAAAGTTTCAGAGTTGCTACAAATATAGGGGTGTGAAAAATTTGTAGAAGTGAGTGTGATACCCCAAGGAACTGTAATTCTAAACATAGATCCAAAGAATTAGTTATAAGCGAATTTCTTATCGCAGAAAGAGAAAACTACCCCATATCAATACAATCACAGAGCGAAAGCGAGGGATAAAATAAGGACATAAATGCCTGTCACAAAACGTACATGCATGTCAAAATAAAAAAACAGTCCGACGGTGATCGAAGATCATTGTTCAAATCTTGCATTGATTAGTTCACTACTGACAATATTCATCTCTGCACAGTCGTTTAAGTTTGCATGTTTAAATTAAGAATATTTGAATGTGATTAAAAATGCTAGGTGAAGATGAGTTCTCTGTAAAACTCAATACTTGTTTCTGTTGTTGATACTGAACTCATTCCGGAAACTCTAAAAAGTCCGTTAACGGCTTCGTATAGTGGCAACCTTTTAAAGAACGCTTGACGTAGATTTTTGCGTATAAACTGAAGTTTATAATGAACCCAAATGGGAGAATGTTGAGAGATATTTATTAGTGCAGGTAATTATTAATTATTGGTACTGTTATTGATTCATGGCTACATCAGTGTATGATTTATTTCAATCCTTCAATGCCAATGGAAATTTAAGCCTTTTATCGTAAACAGTTTCTATTCGTCACTCAAAAAACCTCGCGTACTCAGACTTTTATTAAAGTTATGATTTGCAACAGTATGCATATAAGATATGTTATATTAATTATAACAGCATATGGTTAGCTTACAATTATACGGTAGCTGTTTTGATCGAAATTGCTCGGACGCGGGAGGGGGGGGGGGGGGTTAACTTAAAATATATTATATACTTATATAGTAGATATTATAGACTTTACATTCTTCACGCTAAACATTTTTGGTCACAGGCCACCAAGAAAAATTAACAAGCCCAAATTTTTCATTTCATTTTTTTTGTCTCCTTGTCCTGTACTTGGCAATCACAATAATGGAATACCAGTCGTTAACAATACTGGAACACAATCTTATTCCAGTATTGTACCACTACCAGTATTGTTTATTGTCAATGTAATTAACTCAGTCATTCCGAAGGTCCGTCGGACATTGGCAAAAGTCCACTAAAAATTGGTTTGGACCAGTGAAAGTTTATGACTTACTGGACCAAATGTCCAGTAATATTTCAGACATTTCATTGGAAACTCTTAGAAATGTCCAGTGAAATTTTCTTTGGTCCAGTGAATTTAGGTGATTAACTGGACCCAATGACCAGTAAAATCCACAAAACCTTGGGAACCTCTGTTAACTTGTGGTTTTATTAGTGTTTTAATTAAATTACTGATTTGAGGTATTTTATGGTCTTGATACTTGGCTTCATTTCTAAACTTGTGTCATATGCTGTTTATTTTAAAATAAAGGGGTTATAAATTTTATTATGAAGAATATAATACTTATATAGAATATAGAATAAAGATAGTCTTAATTTTATCAACTGTCTTCATTGGTAAGTGGCCTTCTTTTTTCATCAGTTCTACTGTAATCTTGGTTTTCAATCATCATCTGCTGCAGTTCATTCTTCTTTAGGGACATAATAAACTTGAGTGATGACTTGATGGACAGAGCTACAGCAATATATGGGTCATCAGATATTTCAGGTTCTTCTTCAGCTTGTTGCTGGGTATGAGTTCTTATTCTATACTGGTACTCAGTTTCATTTTCCTTTAAAACTACTGAACACATGAGTGCAACTAGGAGGACCAGGGTTAGTAGTACAAATTGATGAGTCTGTACAACCACACAAAGCTACATGTAAATACAACTAGGGATGAAGAGCAAGCAAGGAGCAGTGGGTCTTTTGTAACAAAAACTTCATCATACAGACAAAAAAATACATGAAATATTCTCTTCATTAAAAATTAAGCAGTTATAACACATTAATCAGGAAACAATACTGGAACATCAATATTCCAGTATTGTTTATTTTTTTGGAAAAAAAATTCACAATACTGGAATAAAATTTTGTTCTAGTATTGTTAACAATACTGGTATTCCAGTATTGTGGACAGATCGTCAAGTACAGGAGATCCCAATTTTTAAAGTGTCAGTCACTCAGAGATTTTTTTAAGTGTCAATCACTCAGAGATATTCAATAAAGTAACAGTGGAAATAAATAAAATCATTTTCAATCATTTATTCTCTTGAAAATGACATTAGTATTGTAACTCCGGTATTAGAACAAGGAGAACTTGTTTTATTAAGTCACTATTTTTAGCCCAGTTGTAACAAAGTTGAACTCGGCTATTGTTACGATGATGGCGGACGGCTGGGCGGGCGTGCGTGCGTCAACAATTGGTTTCCGGACCATAACTCGAAAAGTTCTTAGCCAATTTTATTGAAACGTTGGGATATTGTTACATACCATAAGAGGAGGAACCCTATTGATTTTGGGGTAAATCCGTTCAAGGTCAAGGTCACAGCGACAGAAAAATGTTAGAAAATTTCTTGAATTAGTGGTTTCCGGACCATAACTAAAAATGTCCCAACAGATTTTAATAAAACTTTGGTATACTAGTATTGTTATATACCATAAGAGGAGGAACCTTATGGATTTTGGGGTAAATCTCCTCAAGGTCAAGGTCACAGTGACAGAAAAACGTTAGAAAATTTCTTAAATTAGTGGTTCCCGAACCATAACTCAAAAAGTTCTCAACCGACTTTAATGAAAGTTATGGCAACTCGGCTTTTGCACCCCTGTGCATATGGATTTTTTTTTTGGATGTGGTATTGTTCAATTTTATTTTTATTTTTTATGAGTTTATTTTAAGCAGTTCAAATTATTGATAATAAGTATCAATGGATGACCAGAACAGTTTCATTAATTGCCATTGTCATGTATTACCAAATTTCTGTAGTGATCATTGTCTAGTAAATTTTTATAATGTAATTTTTTTCTACTACAGTACACATGAAAAATCGTACCAAAAGGTACTCTTTGACTATGATAATGCAAATTATTTAGGTATCAATTAACCAGCATTTGACAACGGCCTCTTAATTATTTTTGTATAGGGGAAACTATTGACATTTTTTGCTCTCACTTAGGCACCAAGTTTCGTTGAGTAATGAGAGACGCCTCAAACGACCGGAATAATTTCACGCATATCACATTAAATTTTCGGGGTGCCATGTCAGATAAAATTTTTTGCAAATTTAGAAAATCCGAAGGGTACTCATGGAAACTCCCTTACACCCATAAAATAGTTCAGAAGTAGGCTTCGAACAATCAGATAAAAAAATACCCAATACATTTAATAAATTATCTGAATAAATTTATTTATAAATTCTATATGAAACTGCTTTTTAAATACAGCTCCAATATTAAAATTCCATTGAATAATAAATCCACTTTCTATGCTACAGTTTGGCGCAGTCAAATATCACAGTCTTCACGAAATGCGTCGGTCCGACGGACAAAACCGATAATAACGCTTGGACCTGTAAAAAATCGTGTTTCGTCGGTCTGAAAGTCCGACATTGTTATTATCGAAGTTCAAGTTGCCCTGATGGTTCATTCACAGAAAATACTTATATATCTGGTAGTACTGATTCACACAAACTTCCAACTTTTGAGTAAATATGTAAAACCAATAAAAATTGCAAAGATCCTGCTTATTTAACTTATTTTTGAAACATTTTAGTTTGGCAAATGGATTACGCGCCATTTGTTTATTTCCGGGATACGTCTAATTACCAACAGCGAGAAATGAGAAAAAAGTAGACTACAACGGCCTTTAATGAAAAATCGTAACTGTTTGATAAACAAACACTTTAAAATGGAGTTGAAACTCAAAAGTTCATTTAAAACATATTTTATTTTAATAATTGGCTTTGATAATATATAAAATATATACTAGTAAGCTGAAATTGAAGAGTAAAGATAAGGATAATTTCTGTAGATGGGTGTCCCATTGAGCAGTTGCTTTCAGCTTTGTGAAGTATTTCTTTGTATAATAAATGTTATTTTATTTATATTCTTTAGACACATTTGTCCAGATATACACAGCTTGTTTATAACAGTTATGAATAGTATGATGTTTACAATAACTTTTATGTATGAGATTTATGTCTGTATCAAATTGCATATAAGGTAGCTAGTTAAATGTAAACAATGGCAACATCAGACAAATTTGGTCCGGCAAAAGCTGCTTCGGTCCAGCATTTCTGGGGAAGTTGGTGGACCGAATGTCCACCATTCTTTGGAAAGATTTCGTGAAGACTGATATCAAAATAAGAACTATTTTCCTCTCCCTCAGTCAAAGTTCATTTACAGAGCCGTTGTCAAATTGAAAACAAAATTTTCAATTTTCATACTTTTTACTGTATTTTATTTTTGTTCCCCATATTACGAGCAAATCTACCAAGTTTCATCTCATTATAAAATAAAGCCGTTTCAACCTGTTTTATGAACAAACTTTAACGCTTTCAATTGTTCAACTCAACACTTGATTTAAGAAAAAATCAACAATTTTCATGTGTCATTACATGTATATCTATAGCTGGATGATAAGTTTTCGCTTTCGCAACCTATATATATGTCATAATAAACCATAGGAAGGCTATATCTTTAAATAATATCAATACTGAATTCCAAAGTTATAAAAATTTTACCTTTTTAAGAAGAAAAATGGGCACATTACTTATCTTTTAGAACAAATTTTTACATTTACTTTCTACTTTTTGTATTAATTTCACAATCAAACATTCTTAAACAGTACTCAATATATAAATCAAATAATTATGGTTCAGAAATGGGTGTACATTTGCATTTACTAAAATTCAACTGATTATTAATAGGTTAATAGCAATATTTCCAAAGAAGTTTCTTAAAAAAGAGATTTACACAGCCAGGAGTTTTGAAGTACCCTTTATGACATCATGCAAACTGTGACGTCATAATGCTATGATGTTGTAACCATATATTGTAAACAAGTAAACATCAATACAAGAATTTGAAATAAATGGTGAAAGCAAAAAAACATGTTTTTAAAATTAGTAACCGAGTGCATTTATTGTGTACAAGGTCCATGGTTACCAAATGAAACCACTCCACCTACTGATATGTCACTTTTATATGCGCATATCCTGGCTTTTTCCATCTACATGTGCACCCCCCCCCCCCCCCCCCCCAAACAATGTTTAAGCTATCTTTGTAATCTCATGAAGACTTTTCCGTGATTGTATTTCTAAAATAGGAATCAGATTATTATCTTCTAATTTTGTTCTTTAAATATGGATCAATGTCATATATTTACAATAAAAGCTTCATTTTATAGTTTGTTTACATTCTTCAGTGCCTACAATTATCTCCCTTGGTTGACAAGGTTTTAATTTATTAGTGTCTATTTTGTTAATTGCTAAAAGGTAGAAATATGAATGTTGATTACAAGTGTTTCCCCTTGGTAAAATTAAGCATTTGAGGAAAAATGCTGGATTTAAATACATCTTGTAGAAATGGTCATGCAATCACAATTTGTTTTGGAGGAAAAGTGCGTGCTAGATTATGACCCGACTCTATCAGTTGCTACTGGATCAGTTTTTCAGACAAAAATTAATGATATAAATAAAATACAAACCATATTTTACTGGCTTTGCATGCTTTTTGGGTAAAGTCAAGAGTATCATGGATTTGGTTGAAAGTACTAGTACATTTGTGAGCAATATCAGAACCTAATCTCGCAAATTTCCCATGCGCTGTTTTTTGCTGTTCTAAAGGGTTGAAGAACACACAGGTACTTTTTTTTTGGTTTTTGTTCAAAATTAAATTTAATCAGTTGCAATAGTGTTTAATAACTAAATTAATTTCGCTTCTGTTTTCCTTTGAGTAATTTAGCAATTTTTTCTTAAATTCTTTGTTGTTTCTGTCTACAAGGAAATCTGACAATTTTATGCCATTCAAGACCATGTAACTTACTGTTTAAAACCATAAATTTTAATGTTTTTGAGTAAAATTTAGACAGAAAAATGTATTTTTTAATTGTTTACTGTTATCTGACAGAATAAAGTGAAAGTTACAGCATTATAGCTGCAGTGGCTGAACTAATAACATCATACAAACTTTTAGACAACAAAGTAAAAAATCAACACTTCAACTTGACAACGGCCTCTTAATTAATTTTGTATAGGGGAAACTATTGACATTTTTTGCTCTCACTTAGGTACCAAGTTTCGTTGAGTAATGAGAGACCCCTCAAAACGACCGGAATAATTTCACGCATATCACATTAAATTTTCGGGGTGCCATGTCAGATAAAATTTTTTGCAAATTTAGAAAATCCGAAGGGTACTCATGGAAACTCCCTTACACCCATAAAATAGTTCAGAAGTAGGCTTCGAACAATCAGATAAAAAAATACCCAATACATTTAATAAATTATCTGAATAAATTTATTTATAAATTCTATATGAAACTGCTTTTTAAATACAGCTCCAATATTAAAATTCCATTGAATAATAAATCCACTGTCTATGCTACAGTTTGGCACAGTCAAATATCAAAATAAGAACTATTTTCCTCTCCCTCAGTCAAAGTTCATTTACAGAGCCGTTGTCATTTGCAAGGTATCGACTGGGAAAGTCGATTTGAAAATTCTTGTAATGTTAATTTGATTTCTGATAATATTTATAGTGAAATATCTGTAGCCATGGATAGATTTATAAAAAAAAGATTCTAGTAAGGCCAAAAGACAAGCCATGGATAAAAAATGAAATAAAATGCTAAATGGGAAAAAGGAATCGTCTTCATAAAAAAGCAAATTCTAGAAACCTTGCATCTGACTGGGAGAAATTTAGAAAATTACGTAATGAAGTCATTGATATGGTACGTAAAGCTAGAAAAAAGTATATGGTTGACCGTCATAATTCTCTTGTAGATAAAAATATACCACCTGGTAAATGCTGGAGAATTGCTAAAAATGTAACTAAATTTTAAAATAAGACTACAGTTAATAGTCACATAACAGTCAGTTACAGTACAGGGTAACATTTTTTTCCACCCAGTTGAAAAAGCCTCGGCAATTAACAACTACTAGTATTTTGCATCTGTCTCATCACTGGAGAGAGAACCTAACCTGCTTGAAATACCACCACTGTCACCATTTGTTCTTTCAGATTTTGTTATCACTGAAAAGGAGGTCATTGACCATTTTTGAGATATTAAATACTAATAAGCCTGGTGGACCAGACAACTTACCACATAAATTTATCAAATCTATCTTTCAGTCTTTAGTCAAACCCATTACTATTCTCTTTTATAAAAGTTTATGTTATGGGGTAGTTCCTAAAAGTTGGAAGATGGCTAATGTTTCTGCTATATATAAAGGAAAAGGTGGTTGTGAGGATGTTTCTAATTACAGACCAATATATGTAAATGATGTTCTAGGAGTTGTATTTAACAAGATCAAACTATTTGCAGATGATACTTATCTCTACTGTGTAGTTGATGATCTTGATATAGCCACAGAAGCATTAAATAATGACCTAGAAGAACTTTATACCTGGGCCAATGAGTGGGGTCGGGTGTGTCCTTTAGTGCTACCAAGTCCATGCTCTTTACAAGAAAAAATCATGAAAATGCTGCCTCGTTATTTATGAATAATATTGAACTCAAAAATAAGTAAAATAAATAAGTATAACCATAAACACCTGGGTTTGAATCTTCACTACCAGGGCCTATGGAGAGATCACATTAACAAAATCTACTCTAAGCTTGTACTACTACTAGATTAAATATTTTGAGACTTCTCAAGTTCTCAAATATGATATTGACCGTAAGTCTCTAGAAAAGTTATATTTAGCGTTTATTAGGCAGATCCTTGAATATGGTAGCATTGTTTGGGATAACTGCACTAAGCAAGATTAGAGCGAGACATGTTAGAGTCAGTTCAATATGAAGCAGCAAGGATCATTACTGGTATGCGCAGGGGAACTTCCCGATTGAAACTTTACAAAGAACTTGGTTGGGATTCACTGCAAAATAGAAGAAAAATAAAAAATTAGTTTATATATATAAGACTTTGCATGGATACCTCCCTAGTTATATATCTGAATATATTATCTCCATTATTAACTTAGATGAACTATATCCTCTTAGAAACCCCAGATTTTTTAATGTTCCCAGGGCTCGTACTCAGACCTATAAAACTAGTTTTTTTCCATCTGCACTAGATGCTTGGAACAAATTGGATCCTGACGTACAAAACTTGCCATCTATCTCTATGTTCAGGAACAAGTTAAGTTCTGACCTGGTGAGTCCCCCTGCGCATTACCTGATTGGTCCAAGACATTTAAATATAATATACTGTTGTCTTCGTAATGAAGTTAGTAACTTAAACCATCACTTATATCAATCTCACTTATCTGAAAGTTCTGAATGCATGTGACTGTGGTTGTAACATTGAAGATAACGCCCACTTCTTTCTTCAATGTCCATTATATGAGCGTCAGCTAGCTTACTTACTAGATAAACTTTCAAAATTTGACCCTCATCTAGACGTTGATAACCTTCTTGGGAATAATTCCAATCTCTCTCCAGATGACAACATAGAAATTGCACAAGATACAAAAAGAATAAATTCCGCTAGGTTTTTAAATTTCAAATTTCAAATCTTCAACTTCTAAAGCCCCATTCCTGCTTTATAACCATTGTCCATATTTGTACTGGTTTTTCTTTTCTTTTCTTTTTTTGGTGTCCTGGATGTCCATTGTTTTTCAATGAAGCAGACCTCGGTAATTTTTGGGTAAACATCGGAAATACTATTTGAGTAACTAACTTTTTTTAATAAAAAATGTTAACATTGACCTTTTGTTTATTCAATAAAATTATTTAATATATAACAGTTTCATTAACTTATCACTCAAGTTTTCTTTTATCCCACATTTCCATAAATATTCCACATTACAATGAAAAAGAATCATCTGCCACAAAACTGTTCAATAAAATAAATATTTCTTTGTTATTGATATGGTCGTTACTACAGACTTCCATGTGTTTATCGAAACTTTATTAATTTTCTCTCGATGGTGAAATTTTGCAATTAACCCTAACTTCTAATAGCTCGAAAATATTGTTATTCTTGTTGTAGAATAAAAAAAATATATGAATAAGAAGATAATATCTATCTGTCTAGTTAAATAGATTTTATGACAATGGCAGTCTACATGAACTCTTTTCAGAGAATGGTGGACATTCAGTCCATTCATTTCTGCAGCAACACTGGACCGAGGCACATTTTGCTGGACCAAATTTGTCTGATGTTGCCATTGTTTACATTTAACTACATTATATAGATGTAGATACAGACATAAACATCATACATTAAAGTCATTGTAAACATCATAGTATTCATAACTGTGTTTGGGCAAATATGTGCCTAAAGAATAAAATTTATTACACCCAGAAATAATTCACAAAGCTGTACTGAAAGCAACTGCCTTATGGGACACCCATCGACAGAAATTACCATGGGTTCCATTCTTTATTCTTTCAGTTTCAGCTTACGTGTATAAATTGTGTATACTAGTATTTATCAAAGCAAATGGTTAAAATAAAATATATTTGAGTTTCAAACCTATTTAAAAGTGTTTGTTTATTCAATAGTTACCAATTTTTCATTAAAGACCATGGTAGTCTACTTATTTCTTGCTGTTGGTAATTAGACATATCCCAGAAATAAATAAATGGCGCGTAATCCATTTGCAAAACATATACGTTTCAAAAAGGAGTTAAATAAGCAAGATTCTTTGTATTTTTTATTGATTTTACATATTTACTCATTGGTGGAAGTCTGTGTGAATCACTACCACCAGATATACAAGTATTTTCGGTAAACAAAACATCAGGTGGAAGTCTGTGTGAATCACTAAGACCAGATATACAAGTATTTTTTGTGAAAGAAACATCAGGGTGACTTTAACTCAGAAATAACAATGTCGGACATCCAGACCGGCGAAGAGGGATCTTTTTATGGTCCAAGCGTTATCATATCCGATTTGTCCGTTTAACAGACCCATTTCGTGAAGGCTGCAATGGGTACTAGTACCACTGAGTGCTGTATTTATAAATTTGAAGTGGAGACATTCCGTTTAGCAAAAAAATGGCAGCCTTGATTTTTTGGTGTCTAAGAGCAAACCAATTTCAAAATATAATCTGCAAGCTGTTAATATAAGAAAAATAAGTTTCAGCCTTTCCCTAAGGTTCTAACAAATAATATTGGTTTCACATGATCAACAATACATGTAGCGGCTTGCTTTGAGATTCAATTTTTGTAGTTTATTTACACAGTTGAAATATTATTTGTACAAGAGTTAGAATCATGTTACCATGTTTACTACTACTACTAGTACCTACTTGACAGAAGTGGGAAAATGAATAGACTTGAAACACTTATCAAAGGTATAATTTTAGAATAAATGAGGAGTCTGATTTTCTCAAGAACTAGGCATGCACATACTTGGAATGTTTCTCTCGACTAACTCTACTGATAACCTAAAATAAATTTTCACACACCAGATGAATGATAAAATTTCATACCTTTCTCTGGTACTAGTATCTCATATTTTTTTTTGTACAGTGTATGAACTGTTCTTATTTAGCTTGATTCAATATACATGTACATTTATGACAGTTCATGCTTATTATACTAGTATAATATAAAAAGCTACCTTTGTGCTTCCTTCACATTCACTTCAAGGCACTGACTACTGTAACAGATAGATGCAATACCAGTTGGTCAAAAAAAAAGAATCAGTCTGAAATGTTGTATCTTTTTCAGTGTTAAGGTCAGTGCAAAGTTTGTGCTATGTAATGAGATTTGTTGTCATTCTGTTTATACAGTACATACCTGTAAGAACAAGAACATATTTGTAAAATAGATGTATTTAGATATTATTCCAACAAAACAGAACTTATTTCTTTGTTTTTCATAAATATCTTCTAATTAATTTATTTTTTGCAGATGATTGAATAAAATGAACTATTTTATGTTCATACTTACATTTCTTCAACTGTGGTGTACAGTGGAATCACAAAGTAAGTATTTTTAATATCGTAGTTGTTTTATGTTTAGAATTAATATAACTTTGGTGTATGGCGGTTTTTAACATCCTTGACGTTCTTATAAAAGCTATATTAGTGTACAAAGGGAAATAATCCAAATTTGATTTTCAGCAAAATACCAAATGCAGGCTGTGCTTATGAAATACAACAAACAAAACAACGCTTTAATTCTTAAACCAAGCATGTATTTGAGCTAAAGATCTTAATTTAACATCCAAATTAAAAATGTCAAAACCAACTAAGGTCAACACACCATAGGAATACAAACCCTATATTTAAAATTGATATTTGTTTGAATGGTATTTAATGCCTCTTTCAGCAATTTTTCTGCTAAATCATGGCTTCCTGCCCACAGCAAGACATGAACCCACAATCTCAGCCTTTGAATTGAAACATTTGTGAAATTTCAAGGTACTAAATAATTTTATGGAATTTTGTATAAATGAATAGATCAATGCTTTTCATGTCAGCACCAATGTAAGAATACTGAGCTGGCAGGGTTTTCCTACCTGTTTTCAAATGAGGCCTGGGCCCCTGTTAATTGGGATACTAACAATGTAAATGCCACAAATGGGAAAAAGTCCTAAACCTGAATAAAGTAAAAACATTGCTTTTTTATATCAATGTTCTTTTCTGTTAATTGGTCAAGAATGAACAATTCAAAATTTTTCATAAAGAATTTTGACAGATGCAGCAAAATTTACATTTGTAGCCAACTGTGCTGACATCATACTTAAAGAGAAAAACTTCCTGGAATCTTGGTGGAATTATTTAGAAACTGAAAAATAAACATAACTTTTTAAGATTTTACTTTTGCTCCCACTTTCTGTTGTTCTGGAGTCTTAATAAACTCTTGATAAAAACTAAATCAGATGTACTAAACTCTAAAAATATACTAGTACAATTTGCTTTTGGTTTTTAGTTAACACTGATTCGTATGTGCAAATGAAGGGTTGGTAGGAAGGTTCGGCTGAATGGCATGGGTCTAGTTGTGCAAGGACTAGGAGACTCATGCTACGGTCAATTTCTTCAAAACAAAATTTCCTAGTTTTCGAAACAATTCACCATTTTTCCCCTCTGTAGTATTCGCGTTGTGTAAAGCAATTTTGAACATAACTGCTGGGTCATATTCAGGCTTATTCCTTTCTAGAGAATCATGAGAATGCTATTGAAACCAAAACCCTGCAAATAATACTAGAAGTAGACATTGTAAAATATAAAGAAATTTTGTTTTTTGCTCTATATAATTATTTTTAATGTTATTGAACAAAATTCCGCAAATTACAAAAAATCAAAGTTATTTTAGTACCGGAATGCACATATTGTTATAAAACCAGCATTCAGAGCAAGCTACAATATAAAACTGGTTGCCATTATGATTGAAAATAGACACCTGAAACAGTATTTATAAACCAGTTTGTGAAGTCAGCGCTTGACATCTTCAAAAAATTTCAGCTTTGCATGATTAAATTTATTTTTAGAAAGTGGTGATTGCAAAAAGTAATGAATTCAGAATTTTCACATGCATAATTGGGAAAAAATAAGGTTTTTGCCATTGGGAATAAAGGCAAAAATAAAGGCAGGAAAATCCCTGGCTGGTTATACCTTCTGGGACTAACAGTCAACCAAGATAACAGATATTTTCATGTCTCGGTTTTTTGTTTGGGGTTTTCATTCAGATTTATTCTGACCCTGCAGGTTGTCTGCTTCATAGAACAATAGGAAATATTTTGGCCATAGTCAACAATACTAACATTTCTGTGATTTGCATACCTTGCTAACATTGATCAGCATTTACCTGGCCTAGGAAATTTATAAATGTTAAAAAATATATGCCCTATATCCCCCATCACCAATTCATTTTCAAAAGATCCCACTTTTACATGCAATATCTAATGCAGTGAATGTAAAAATACTAAATTGTTTAAAATTACCAAAATTTTACCTTGCAAGATATGAGAAAAATTGTACCACTTTTTAAAAATATGAATGAGCTTACAGACAAAAATATCGTACAGATGTAACAGCTATTAACCCAATCACTGAATCAGATCACAACACAGTATTCACTATTGTACTTAATGTAGGGTGCACAATCTGGTATCCTGTTACTGGTACACAATCACAATGTTTGAAGATCGATGTTTTGATTGCAATCATTCAGGGATTAAAATAAAACGTGTTATCTTTATGTTTTCTTTGTTTGGTTGATGAATCAAAGTTGACAAATTGTTTTGGTTTCGAAATGTGTGATTTTCCGTTTTAACAACAATCAAAATAGACGATATGAGAATGCTCTATTTTTAATTTAATTTACTACAATCACTTGAAATTAATAAAAGTATAAACATAAATGATATTTAAATACTTTCAAATAGTATGAAATAAAAGTAACAATATTTCTGTTAAAGGCTATTTATAGCTATAAATACTAATTAAAGAAAAGGAAGTGGGTTTTCACTTCTAAATTGAATATTTTGAACCTAATTATGCCGTTATAGTTGACCAGGTTTTGTTAAAAAACACTTATAGACAATGCAATAGATTACGGTTATTTTTGCATTTTTTGGACTAACATTTAAAAGAAAATATAGGACTTATTCCTGTTATTTTCTTAATTGTGGCCCTATATTCAACAATTTTTGATAAAAATGTAGTTGTCAGCCAAAGGTTTTCAATGTGATGAGAAAACTTTGGGTGAAATTGATCTAAAATTCAAACTGAACAGTATATGGTTTAAGCTTGATCTTTTTTTTGACCTAATATATATATTAATTGCAATTTAATTTAATTTTATGTACATGCCCTATTCATTGCACAATGTAAAGCCTAATAGTGACCATACAAAAACCAGTTAGAATAAGAACAGAAGAACAGTTTGCTGTGATTGTGTGGGGTTTGCTGTGTGAAAGTCATGAAAGTACAAAGATGAAAAAAGTGCTAAGTAATTTCTATGTATGCATTAGACAATACTTTCTTTTTTGTGTACCTCTTTCAGTTAATTTCAATAAGAAATACAACAATCTATGCACAAAATAATCTTAATACACTTTAAGAAACAAAATTCACAAAAAATCATCTCAGATATAGTTAGAATGGTAGTACATGTTTTTGCCATTGTCAGCACACTACAAACACCAAAACCTTAATTTCCTAAAAAAAAACTTAATTTCCTAGTCAAAACCTTAATTTTTTAAGGGTTGACTGTAACAGTGTAAAATTAAGTGTTGTTATCCGAAATTAAGGGTGTGACAGGGAAATTAAGGTTTTGACGCAGAGATTAAGGTTTTTACTCGGGGATTAAGTTTTCTTCCGTAAATGGCTGTTTTCTGGTACAGATGACCCAGTACAGATGAGCTCACGCGCACACATCTGTACTTGCTGCGTAAATCCAATCAAAACACAAGAAACAAGAACGTTGTTATGGAGATATAACAAGGTTCTTCTATGACGTTCTTGTTTCCGCATTTCTGATTGAGACAATGGAGTCTACAACAATGGAGAGTATATGTTATAGTGATGTGAAAGTTGTTGGTTTACGGAAGAAATAGGTATTTTCATACATTTTTGGGAAAGTCCGTGTGAACTTTAACTCGTGATAGAAATTTTTATGTCTTTTGGCTTGTTCCGCTGCGTTCCACTCGTGAAAAGACATAAAATTTCTATCACTCTTGAAAGATCAACTGGTCTTTCCCAAAACGTATGAAAGAACCTATTATTTTTGTTGATTGGATCCCTGCCAGACCCTGGGTTGATTACAATGACCTCGGGCATTGTTGTTGATAACAGTCATGTACTATACTGTAGATCTTTATCAATTCGTACGTGGCAATATCTTTATCGATGTATACAATTATGGCGATGATTTATTATACAAATTTTTTTTTTCCAATTGACTTCCTGTTAACGTGTTTTTGACCTCAAAAATGTCGCAATGCGTCAAAATTTTTTCCCAAAACCGTACACATGTAAGTCCTAGAGACTTGGGACCACCACCATTGATCCTAAGTGACATATGTTACATTTAAAAATGTCAAGGTCAAAGGTCACCATAGGTCTTGTTAGCACAATATTTCATAAACCATAAAACATAGAAGCAGACAATAAATTAGGAAACTACTCCTCTTACTGAGACCTTCATTTGGTACATTTGGCACGAAGCTGTGCTATGAACCATTTTCAAGTTACAGCCCTTGACGGGTTTTGGTTAATCAGTTTTTTGGTTAAAACTTAAAAAAGGTAAGAGATAATTAGTAAACATATAGGTTTAACATGATCAGTAGGAAATGAGCTTTAATTTGAGCCAAAGGTCAAAATTCATAGGTAAAGGTCATACCATAGACACAAGGTGACCGTTATAAAAAGTCATTAGCAACCATATAGTTTTAGAATCAGAATGGTGTACTTTACTGAAATATGCCATTTCATGACCAAAAGTGGCCTTTGGCCCTAGCAATGGAATGAAAGTCCTTAACAACCATATATTTTTTTGTCTCGGGACCACTTTCTGTACTCAAATAACTCATTTTTATGACTGGAAGTGACATTTTGTGCTACAAGACACAATATATCTTATAGCATCACCTAAATTTTCTGACTTAAAAGGAACAGTGGGAAAGACCTCCTCATGTGTTCTCAGAACAAATGACGGTTTAATTAAGGTCTTTATCTCTACAGTGGAACTAAAAAGGGAAACTAAAGAGTGTAAAATGTTGATCTTTAAAGAAGCAACTTTTTTACATTTGCTGTAAACGAATTTGACTTCATTTTATAGGAGTTATCTCCCATTATATATGTAACTTATTTATTTTTCACATGGTACTCATTAACTATTAATGATAGAAGGAAACTAAAGAGTGCAAAATGTTGATCTCTTAAAGGAGCAACTTTGTTACATTTACGGGGAAAGGATTTGACTTTATTTTATAGGAGTTATCTCCCATTATATATGTAACTTATTGGTTTTTTACATGTTACTCATGAACTATTAATGATAAAGGGAAACTAAAGAGTGCAAAATGTTGGTCTTTTCAAGGAGCAACTTTGTCACATTTACAGAAATAGGATTTGACTTCATTTTATAGGAGTTATCTCCCATTATCAGTGCTTGAAATTAGGATTTGCAACTCACTTGCCCGAATCCTGAACTTTTGGATTTTCTCCTATATATTCAATATAAATTTTATCAAAATTTCAGTTGCCCGAAAGGATTTTTACTGGCCAGGGGCCAGCGGACTTGTGCTAATTTCGCAGACTGATTATATTTGTAACTGATTGGTTTTTCACATGTAACTCATTAACTATTAATGATAAAGGGAAAGTAAAGAGTGCAAAATGTTGATCTCTTTAAGGAGCAACTTTGTCACATTTACAGGAAAAGGGTTTGACTTCATTTTATAGGTGTTATCTCCCATTATATATGTAACTGATTGGTTTTTCACAAGTCTCATTACTTTTAATCATAAAGGGAACATAAAGAGTGCAAAATGTTGATCTTTTAAAGGCGCAGCTTTGTCACATTTACAGGAAAAGGATTTTACTTCATTTTATAGGAGTTATCTCCCATTATATATGTAACTGATTGGTTTTTCACATTTAACTCATTAACTATTAACGATAAAGGGAAAGTAAAGAGTGCAAAATGTTGATCTTTGAAAGGAGCAACTTTGTCACATTTACAGGAAAAGGATTTGAAGTCATCTTATAGGAGTTATCTCCCATTATATTTGTAACTGATTGGTTTTTCACATGTAACTCATTAACTATTAATGATAAAGGGAATGTAAAGAGTGCAAAATGTTGATCTTTTAAAGGCGCAACTTTGTCACATTTAGAGGAAAAGGATTTGACTTAATTTTATAGGAGTTATCTCCCATTATATATGTAACTGATTGGTTTTTCACATGTAACTCATTAACTATTAATAATACAGTGAAACCAAAGAGTAGAAAATGTTGACCCCTTAAGGTAGCAACTTTGTCACATTTACAGGAAAGGATTTGAAGTCATGTTATAAGAGTTGTCTCCCATTATATATGTAACTTATTGGTTTTTCAGATGTAACTCATTAACTGTTAATGATAGAGGGAAACCAAAGAGTGCAAAATGTTTATCTCTTAAAGGAGCAACTGTCCCATTTACAGGAAAAGGATTTAAAGTCATCTTATAGGAGTTATCTCCCATTATATTTGTAACTTATTTGTTATTTACATGTAACTTATTAACTATTAACAATAGAGGGAAACCAAAGAGTGGAAAATGTTGACCCCTTAAGGTAGCAACTTTGTCACATTTACAGGAAAAGGATTTGATGTCATCTTAGAGAAGTTATAACAAAATTACTAATTGAAAATATTTGTAAATACTACTCTCTTCACACCATCTTGTATTAAAACAATTTTTTTTTATTTTCATAAGTTTTTAAGTCTTTGGTTATTGTTGAATGCTGGTCAATCTAATTAAAATTAAATCTGTCACATGTTCCCCATTTTTGCTATATTTTGCTATAAATGCAGTGTATTACTAACTTGCATCTGAACTAAAGACCTTGGAAGAAAAAGAAAGTGGAACACTCGCTAAATACAATTATAAAGCATGCAACATGTTTTATCTATATTGACTATATTGTTGGAATACAGTTTGAAGATAATACACAATAGTACAACTAGTTAGACTATCCAAAGGCGTAGCTTCGCATTTTATATTGATATTGGAATGCTAATTAGGAGCGCCAGCTAAATGGTGCAAAAGCATGCATTCTAATGATTTCCTAGCACTTAATCTCAGGTCTAAAAAGATGGGTTTCGTGAGCAATATTTTATTTTTTTTATTTCTGAAAATTATTCTCGGAAACCGTACCGGCTGCTGCGCCTATGCTATCAAGATAAAAAAGACAGTTCTTCAGTATTACTTGATGATAAATAATAACATATTCAAGTAATAAACAAAGCTGAGATACATGTGTGCTATTAAACCAAAGACCAATTATTAGTACCAAGCAAAAATGTCATTAAATACATATACATATATGTACCATTATGATTATTAGCTACACTTCCAAATGTTCTGTAGAAATCAAATCAGTTTCTTGTTTTGAATATGATTTAACATCACGTTCAGCAATTTTTCAGCTATATTGTCACATCCAGTTTTATTCGTGGAGGAATCTACAGTATCTGGTGAAAACCCCGACCTTAGAAAAACTAGCAATCCTTGTCATTTCAGATTAAAGTTGAGCACACCCTGCCTACTCAAACCTGCAACCTTACAGTCATGTAATCAACTGGTGTTTAATGTCATTTGCATCAAGTTTTCAGCTATTATATATCGAGTTTTTTTGTCTCACCTGCGAAGAGGCGAGATTGTGTGTTTGTTTTAATGTTGTTTAACGCCACGTCAAAATTGTATAATCTATATCATGGTGTCCAATTTTTATTTTGGGAGGAAGCTAGATCACTCGGAGAAAACCCCTGACCTTTGGTAGTAAAACTGGCATTCCTTGTCAATTAAGATTCCAATCTAAAGCACCCTGCATGCAGTGAGACTCCTACCCGCAATCTCAATGTTGACAGACTATGTGATCAATAGTAGATGAACTTAACCACTCGGCCAGCGAGGACCCCCCCCCCCCCCTGGAGACAAAACATTCATATGGGAATTTGGTGGCAACGGAGGCGTTAACTCTTGTAAGCTTAAGCCAAATTTGTTCTAGTTGTACATGTAGGTAGCTTTTGGAAAGTACTTGTCAGTCAGTCACCTGACCTTGACCTCAATTTCGCGGTACACTGACTACAAAATTATATGATTAGGTCAGTTCTTCAGTAACCATGCATGGTAAGATGACAATATTTGGTTTATAGGTTGCTGATGAAAGGTACATGACAGTCTGTCACCTTACCTTGACCTCAATTTTACGGTCCAGTTACAATGTTAAAGTTATTGGATTGCCAGTCCTCTGTCATTCATGGTAGGATGGCAATATTTGTCCTGGCTGCAACGCGACGAAAGACCTAGTAATGGTCTGCGTCCTGCATCCGTCCGTCACACTTTTGTGAACACAACTCCTCTGAAACTGCTCGACAGATTGCTTTGATATTTGGTAGAATTTATTGTTATGATACATAGATGTGCATGCTATATAACGTTACATGTATTTTGATTCGTCAAATTTTGTAGGAGTTATGGGACTTTGACCGTTTTAGCAGTATAATGCAATGGTAGATCTTGTGGCCGCATCTCCTCTGTAACCACTAACACTTGACAGTTTGCTTTGATATTTGGTAGGATTAATTGTTATGTAGTGTAGATGTGCATACCATAACGTAATTTTGATTCATCAAATTTTGTAGGAGTTATTGAACTGACCATTTTTGAAATATAATACAATGGTAGATGGGTGCATCTCTGAAACCGTTCAATTTGATATTTAATGGGATTAATTGTTGTGATATTTAGATGTGCATACTCTACCACCATTCTGATTTGTCAAATTTGTTAGGAGTTATACGACTTTGACCATTTTAGCAATAATGAACAATATTGAATGCATTGTTTTGTAAGCACTCTACTATAGTTTGCACATTCTGATGAAGTTTTATTTAGTTGTTTAGCTCTTCCCAAATACCTGTCCGAACAGTTCTTATATTTCATGCTTATTATTTTGTTCTGAAAATTAAATGTATCACAAACAATTTTTTTTTCCATTTGTTTCTCATACTTCTTATGCTTTTCGAAACTGCTGCGGCCGGGACATTTGGCTACGTGTAGCAACTTGGTCTTGTTGGTATATAGGTTTGCTTATGAAATGTACGTGGCAATCTGGCAGGGTTCGCCTGACCTTAACTTCAATTTCACGGTCCAGTGTTTAAAAGGTTTTGATTTTGGTCTGATATTCTGTAGCCATGAATAATATATTTTATATACTGGCAATATATTGCTATTTACATGTTGCTCAGGAAGTAATTTTATTTTGACTACTGATGCGGAATGCTAGCGAGACATTTTCCGTGTGGACACGTGTTGGCAATTTAGGGAAATCAGGAGTACCAGGTGATAACTACCTTTACCTAGGCTAACATGCCCCCTGGAAATCAGAAACTTAGATCAAAAAGATAGACCTGACCATTTTACGGATAGCAATATTTTTCCTTGTTGGTTAATTCACAGGTAGGACGAATTGCACTCAAGTATACTGCTTTGAACCTGTACACTTCAGAGTAAGTGTGTAAAGTCTTGCTCCAATTACATAAACTTGAATACATTTTGGATATGAGAAAATGTTGTCTCATTGACAGTGAAGTCGCGCTTAACACATATTGGTACACATGCCACTTTTTCTATGATAACTCAAGCAAGAAATATTTGGCACAGCCCTACAGAATTTCTCCAGTGATGAGATCTCCTTATGTGTTAACTGTGCACCAAGTTTCATGAAGAAGTCATCATCCTAAAATTCAATGCAACAGTTAACCTAAATCGGGGGTGGACAAATGAAGAAACCAAAAATCTATATGGCAGATTTCACGAGTGCTAGTGTTACATGGACGGAAGGTGTCCCACTGACTTGGGAAATAGAAACCTGTTATTTTCCCTGTTTTTGTTGTTGAAACAATTAAATTAATGCCTAAACTAATTGTATTTGACATTTTTAGTGCAAAATTCATCCTTTATAGAGTTAAAAAGACCTATAGTCTAAAGCATATAAACAGGTCTGTACTTCACAGACATATTAAAATAAAATATTTGATTTTGCTATTTAACAATTAAATAAGGGCCCTGAAGTAATTCTGTTTGCTAAATTAATCATAATAAAACATTAATTTATTTGATTTGTGTTGAATTCATGCATGTTTTCATAAATATTTAGTATTTTGTAAGGTCACCCTTTGTATGTAGGCAAGGGTGCCATTTGTTAATATACAACCCTTTAAACATTTAACTTTGAATGTTTAGGAATTTGTAAGTGGCTATTTGTGAGTATTGCTTTTAAAAAGATCAATAATTTTATTACAATTAATTAATTTCAGACAATTTAATATACTTTTCAAAAATTTTTGCAAATGTTATGTAAAGACGGATGCTAATGTGACAAAGACGAAAAAGGTACCTGCTAATGTCACCAGTTGGACAGAACATCATTTGTGCTAATGTTACAGTGGACTTAAACTAAATTTGCTAATGTTACATTGGACTGAAACTAAAATTTGCTAATGGTACAGAAGACAAGTTGAAATGATGATTGAAACAAAAAGTTACAAAACAATGAGATTGCTTTCACAATATAATCCTATTAGACATAGAGGGGCTCATTAATCCCAATGCTGTCTACACCATGATATACAGTTTTAAAGAGTGTGTGTATTCTTTGGATATCCAGGTTACACTTTTTGAAAATAACATTTGTATATGACATAAACCCATGTATGTGCTCTTAACAATTTTCTGTGTTATGCTACATTTTCATTATTTACCGTGTAGGTGTGTTAAACAATTTTTACTAACTGCTGTACTGCTATATTTATATAAATGTTTTTGTTGGATTTAATGTCGCATCGACACATTATTGGTCATTTTTAAATATAAATGTGTGTAACTAGCACCTAGTTATTATTAAACCATTTAACTATTAACTGTTGTACTTCTGTATTGATAATGTATGTATGCATCCAAACATGAACATGTATTCATTTAACTACTCACTGCTAAATGCTATGGCACAGTGTAACATAACAGCTAAGTAGGCAGATGGTTTGTGTGATTGCATGCACGTTGCATTTGTAGTCTCATTTTTTACCTAGTTTCAGTGTTTGCTTGCCTTTCATGAGCCATAACTTGCACATTTCTGTATTGGGTTCGGGTAACTTTCAGCATTATTTGTTAATATTGCATCACATTAGATCAGAGAATCAATTTACATCAGCCATAAATTGTAAAGTTTATTAATGCTGAAGATACCCACCAGTCTTAACTGACTGTTTTAACAAGGCAACCATAGTGCAGACGGACCTGGGGGGGGGGGGGGGGGGGGGGGAGGTCACCATAGCAAACCAAATACAAAGTGAAATCATTATTAAACCTATAAGAAATAAATTTCCTGGATATGGCTTAAATAGAAATATAGGTAAGTCTCCTCCTTAGAGCAGACAATTGTTGTTTGAAATATGACAGTCACAGTAAATTTATTTATTTAAAATTTATTAAATCAACTCCCACAAATCTGGCAGTAAACAAAACTGTTCTAAACAAAATACACCATGTTCAGGCATGCCCTATTACAAATACCGTAGTCACTTACCAATTTGTAACAATGAAATAAACTTTGACAACAAAGACTTACCTAATTACAATATATCTAAACAATCAGTAATCAAGTTATTTAGATAATATGAAGACATGAAGAACAAAACAAACTCCTGTCAATTGGTAACTTTTAAGGAAAAAACAAAACAAAGATAAACTATATAGACAACATATTCATAATGAGCCAAGATCTTCATCCTTCACATATGTCAATAATGGACTATGCAGAGTAACAACAACTTTTTGAACTAATATTTGTTTACTATTTATGCAGGTGTCCACACTTTGCAAAACACAATTTTATAAACAATCACAATTTAACAAAAGACCTGTGTGTCTATATACTAGAGCCAATGTAATTGTTAAACTTTACATGTAATAATTCTAATTAAACATATTTTCCATGAACAGCCAGTTTAAATTAAAGTTCTAATTCGTAGTAAATTCTAGTTCCTGCTGCAGTTATTGATGGAGGCTCTAGGGAATTACAGACGCTGCCGTACTCCATAAAAAATGGTTTGTGTTCCATAGTCCAAAGGGAGCCTTTAGCTTTTCTGAGATACTGCACCCAAATACCAGAATGTGGTAGAGCTTCCATGCCGTCGGGAGTTTGCACAACCTATAACAGAATAAAAATATTTCAAGCTATATAAGTTCACAGCAATTGTTATTTTTAGCTCACTTGAACACGAAGTGCTTAATGTGGGGTATTGCTATTTATCATTGCCTGCCATTGTGTGTCATGACACTCTTATTTAAACATTTTATACCAATATACATGTGGCTCTTTTAGGAAAAATCTTATAAATAAATACTAATAGCATTCACCAATTCACTTATTTATGTGCTTTATGATAAATGTGTTTAAATCAGTAGTTGCAAGAAAGGCCAACTTCAAAAGTCCATTAACATTTTATCAGTTGCAATGGTGATTTGATTTCAAATTAATGCAAAGTTTCATATCTTTATATTGAGATATCCTCTCAAACTTAAATAAAACAAACAATAAAATAGCAAACAAAAACCATGAAAGACAAACGTTACCAAAGTAATAACATATATTAAAGGGACTGTACACATTTTGTATCAATTCAAAGATGTTATTGTATACTTCAGCAATTACAGTATATATGTTACATGTCTCTACATATATATGTATGGAACGCCAAATTAACATATATTCAATTAATTGTACCTATCTTCAAATATTGAAGATATCTTCAATTGAATTATACCTATCTTCAATTCAATTATAGATATCTTCAATTCAATTATACCTATCTTCAATTCAATTGTACCTAGGTACAATTCAGCACAATTGAAGATATCTTCAATTCAATTGTACCTATCTTCAATTCAATTATAGATATCTTCAATCGAATTGAACCTATCAATTCAATTGAATTAAACCTATCTTCAACTAAATTGTGCCTAGGTATCTTCAATTGCACTTAATCAAATTTGTATTATAATATAATTCAATTGAAGATAGGTGTAATTCAATTGAAGATAGGTGTAATTGAATTGAAGATATCTTCAAATGAATTGAAGATATCTTCAAATGAATAGGAGATATCTCCAAATGAATTATGGAGATGTTGGAATTAGACCTATCTTCAAGTGAATTAAAGATATCTTCAATTCAATTGAAGATAGGTGTAATTGAATTGAAGATATCTTCAAATGAATTGAAGATATCTTCAAATGAATCAATTAAATTGCACCTAGGTATAATTCATTTGAAGATAGGTTCAATTGATATGAAGATATCTTTAATTATTTGAAGATAGGTACAATTGAATTGAAGATATCTTCAATTTATTTGAAGATATCTTCAAATGATTGAAGATATCTTCAATTATTTGAAGATAGGTACAATTAATTGAATATATGTTAATTTGGCGTTCCATACATATATATGTAGAGACATGTAACATATATACTGTATTTCGGGTTTCTCAATGTTTTTCGTGTAGTAAACGTAATTAAAAAGAGACACGAATGTCAATTAATACACAACGCACAGCGGGTTATTAAAACCGGCAATAACTATCATCACGTATCAATAATGACCGTTTTTAAACACGAAACCGATAAAAAAATGGTGACACTGTCGAAAGATATCAAGATCGACCACGTTTGATTGTATATGCAACTTCTTTTGGACATCAAAGTGCCGGAAGTGATTCACTCCCGCTCTGCTACATTACGAGTAATGGGACTAAATTCGTACCCTCGCCAAAAAAAAAGTGAAGGTACGATTATTCGTTCTACAGTTCCTTAACTGAATTTGAAACAAAACATTGAACTAAGTACTGCAACTATGGACTTACGATGCATGGATAAGTTTTCATACCACAGTAAGCAAGAAGAAAGTCACCAACTTTATACCTGAATAATGATTATAACCTCAGATGCAGATAGGAATAATAAAATGTGACCAAGTTTGAACAGCAAAATTTACCCAATTATTACTCATACATATTGTTCATGACTAACAACCATCTCAACAATGATGGAGAAACTGTTCAAATATGTTAAATGTTTACATACCTCGCATATCCCATTGGCTGCTCATGGACTGGTTGCTCCTGGACAGGTAGCTCATGGACTGACTGCTCCTGGACCGGTTGCTCATGGACTGACTGCTCCTGGACCGGTTGCTCATGGACTGACTGCTCCTGGACCGATTGCTCATGGACTGACTGCTCCTGGACTGACTGCTCCTGGACCGACTGCTCCTGGACTGACTGCTCCTGGACCGGTTGCTCCTGGACTGGTTCCTCATGGATTGACTGCTTATGGACTGGTTGCTCACGGACTGACTGCTCCTGGACTGACTGCTCATGGACCGGTTGCTCATGGACTGACTGCTCATGGACCGGTTGCTCCTGGACTGACTGCTCCTGGACCGGTTGCTCATGGACTGACTGCTCCTGGACTGACTGCTCCTGGACCGACTGCTCCTGGACTGACTGCTCATGGACCGGTTGCTCCTGGACTGACTGCTCCTGGACTGACTGCTCATGGACCGGTTGCTCCTGGACCGGTTCCTCATGGATTGAATGCTTATGGACTGGTTGCTCACGGACTGACTGCTCCTGGACTGACTGCTCATGGACCGGTTGCTTATGGACTGACTGCTCATGGACCGGATGCTCCTGGACCGGTTGCTCATGGACTGACTGCTCCTGGACTGACTGCTCCTGGACCGACTGCTCCTGTACTGACTGCTCCTGGACTGACTGCTCCTGGACCGACTGCTCCTGGACTGACTGCTCATGAACCGGTTGCTCCTGGACTGACTGCTCCTGGACTGACTGCTCATGGACCGATTGTTCATGGACTGACTGCTCATGGACCGGTTGCTCCTGGACTGAATGCTCCTGGACTGACTGCTCATGGACTGGTTGTTCATGGACTGACTTCTAATGGACTGACTGCTCATGGACTGGCTCAGGGAGAGGTTGCTCCTCGTCTGGCATGGGGATTAGTTTTGTACAATCTGGTTCTACCAGCAATTCATTAAGAAGGCTGCTTATCAGAGTGTCATTGAACGAGTCCTCATGACTGTCTTCAATGAAAGCTATTGGAGAAAGTTTTTCTATACAGGCAGTTTCATCTGTGTCTAACTTTTCTTTGAGATACATTCTGATCAGTGCTACAAAATGGTTCGGGTGCCACTCTTTCTCGGGCATCATGTCTCCTTGAAGGTTGCTCCACATAATGAAGACTTTTTCATTCAGTTTAGCTTTATTGAATGGAAAAAACATTCTGTTCAGGTCACTCCTGACTGTTTGTCCTCCATGTTGAGGGTAAACAGACACAACATCAGACTGAAGGATATTAGACAAGGCTGCTATTTGCCAGATGCCCATGTATGACCCACTTCGGCAAAGACTTAGTACCTCTGACTGAAATAATCTCTGTATCGCAAGATCTGTCAGTTTTTCCCCAGTATAATGTTCTGAAAACATGGCGAATTGTCTGGCAAAGTTCTTTTTTCCAAGATTTGGATCGATACCATTTTTCATGAATTTGTCATCTAGATATTTGTCTTCATTCATGACCAACTCGTGAATTATTCTAGCTCTTATTTCCAGATGCTTATTCTCACTGCCATAAACAAGAAGACTTCCGCATCTTGCTACACAATTTCCATCTCCGATTATAGTGGTTGGGAACAATCCTTGGCCTTGAATTTCATCAGGTAGTAGTTTAAAGGCCGAGCTATCCATTACTCTCTTATGTGTGACAAACGTAACCTCAGGTAGGCTTGGCAGAATAGGCAAGGTAGTTTCAAGCGTAGCTTTCTGAACGTCCGTGTATGTTTGACATTTCATTAGCCTTTCCCAATAAACAATGGCGCTTGTTGTCATTGTTGCTGTTTTAACTAAATGTATAGTCTGTCTAGCGTCTGGCTTTGGTGATCTCACTGTGGATGTTGTAGAGGAAGTTAGTGATTGTGTGGGAGTCTGCTGAATGCTATCAGCATAAGCCTTGGTTGTTTCAACAGACGATCGTGTCTTTGGTTTATTTGCAAGATTTGTCATTGATGGTCGAAGAAGTTTGTCTTCAAAGTTCCCAGTGTAATCACTGTTAAGGCACTGCAAATGCTGGTCAACTCTGCAAAATGCACAGTAACATGTCAGCTTTCTGACAGACAACATATACGGTGATCCTGGAACATTCACTACATGGTGTACCTTCTACTACCTTGTTGTTTCTTTTGATGTCTCCCTTTTTCACAAGAAAGAACCTTCTCTTCGATCCTGGATCAAAAGACAAAGACAAAGACAAAAAGCTTTATTTAAAGTCGGTGTATCACAACAGTAAACACAAGCTCTACAGAGCTTTTAAATCCGACATACATACATAGACAACAACAGAGACACAATATTAAAATATACATACATACATGTTAAAACAATATACATAAAACAGCACAGGTACATGTAGCTAAACAACTAGTCAGTAAAAAACAGCAGGTTAAAATAATTTAGAAAGTATAAAAGCAGGTATTAATAAGCATCTAGTGAGTAAAAATGCCAATGATTAAGCCAGGTTAAGACATTTAAAATATAAAAGATCATAAAAGCATATACTGAAAACAACTTCTTTTGATTTATTATTATATTATTATTAGATACTATTACCATAATATTATATTATTATTAGAAACCATTACCATTACCATGGTATTGAACACATCAATAGCTGTCAAAAAAGCTATATGTATTTATACTGAGAGACATAGAAAGATTAGCACTATATTAAGACAGCAGCTTTAACTCTAAATATAAATGCAGCACTACATGTAGAGAATAAATAATTTATAAGCACAAGCAGGTTAAATGCAAGCAGCATTTCTGTCCTGTCCTGGATCTGGATCATCTAAGCACAGGTTGTCCGTACACCAAGTAAACATCTCCCCTGCATCACGAATGATAACCTTCCGTCCAAGAATTTGCATTGTCCACAGCTCGATTGATGCTTCCTACTTCTCCGTCACATTCTGATTTTCCATGGTCACTTCCAAAGTAGTTCCATTCTACACGTATATCCTTCATGCTAAGGTATGCAAATGAACCTTTTCCTTTATATTGGGCTGCACACCCATCTGAAACTGTATCTTCGCTTTCTTTAGATAGACCATGGTGTGTTCAAAAAAGTGATTGACAGCGTGATGGTCATGGTAAAGGTCATCGCTTAAGAAAACCAGAGATTCTCTTACAATAAGCTGGTCAGTATCTGAGGCATGGTAAAACAGAACCACAGGATGAAGAGTTATTTGCTGCGTAGTAAAAAAGGCGGATTTCGGTTCATCCTGGAATCGTACTGACCTATTTTTCCCAAAATCCATGACAAGAAGCACGCAGTCATTTTGCAAGTGTTGCTTTATGTCTATAAACTGCCGTTGTTGCCACTGTCCAGTAAACAGGTGCTCTGGAAATGTGGTTCCTTGCACTGGTTTCAACAAATCAAGCAAAAATTCGTCCACCAGCGCTGATATGGGACCTCTCTTGCTTTTCAGCACCTTCCTTGTGTTTCCATCTTCTGTTACTCTTTCCCAGTGGTTCCATGACACTGTATCGTTGAAGTCAAATGTACCAAGGAAAGTCATCAATCTCGCCCTTGTGTCAGCACATTTATAACATTGTTGAAAAATGCATCTGTGTGAATGATATCGCTGAGCATCATTTTTTGGGCACAGGACAATGTCCAGTAGATTATTGAAATCCTTTATGTTTTTCATGACTTTGGTCACTGCTCTTAGTTTGTATGACACGTTCTGACATACAGTACAAACACAGTAATTCCAATGCTTAACTGTCAGAAGTCTTACATTCTTAGGTCTTAATGTTGTGAATTTTGTGAAACAAATCTTACACTCCTTGTGCTCTTGCTTGAAAATTGTTAATGCAACCGAAAGTGTAACCTGCATAACGTAGCCAGGCCCATGCTTGGTGGCATACCTTTTCTGTGGTAAAGGTGTCGATATATCGGATCGAAAATAGAAGTTCTTGGCTAACCGCTCTGTTCTTGGCGATACTCTATACCATTTTGGGTATTTTACACCATGAAAGTGTGTGCTTTGGGGTCTTGCATATTTCTGTGTATCATTCTGTTCAATTTCAATTTCCGACGGTATTGGCGGTATTTCTGTTTCTACATATTTCAGAAGTTTTGGGCTTATTTCTGTATTAATTATATCTTCAGCTGCTTTCCTTTTTCTTGGTGTTGAATTGGTGACAAGGTTTTTTAAAACACTGGCAAATTTCTCTAGACTCTTCGGCAATACCTTCCTCACTTTTGAAGTAACATTGTATAGTGTTTTCTTTGACGAGTATCCCACAGAACTGCTGTGATGTGGTGTTGTCTTGTCACCTTGTGTTTGTTGCTTTTTTTGCTTTCTCTCTCCATCTTTTTTTTAACCCAAACTTTCTTTTGTGCGGACATATTTGCACGATACTTTTGTTTTGCTTCTCTCCACCTTTTTCTTTCATTTTCTGTTTCAGCTCTTGTTTTTCGTTTTTCAGATTCAACTGACGCTTTTGAAATCTGTGAACCTGTTGATGATTCCTATTTTCTTTCTCTGTATTGTTGTTGTCTCATTTTAGCTCTCTCCCTCATCCTCTGCATTTTCTCTGGATCATTTTTTACTTGTTCTCTGTATTCCTTACTCTTAACTCTTTGTTTGTCCAAATACTGATGGTATTTCTTGGGGTTTATTTCATTTAGATTCTGTCTGTAAAGAGTGGTGGGATCCTGTAAACCATTCACACAATACAATGTTACAATCATACAATGAGAATCACCAAAAATAATTGTGCAAGACATGTATGAAGGACATTGGTTTGATTTGGTTTTAGAACGCAGCGACACAATCATGGTCATTATAGCAACGTCCAGCTAGTTATTGTAGGAGGAAGACCCCAGACATGTATCAGACATATGTCTGGATAGAACCAGGCACACCGCTGGAAAACCTCCCCACAATTAAGCTCTCACCCCGACCGGGACTCGAACCCACGGCGTGGAGGGCTGAGAGATTTTCAAGTCAGTGCATGAAGGACATATACTGAGGAAATCTAAACAAATTGTTTATATTGGTCTAACCAAATTCTACTGTTACTAAGTGTAATCGTTTTTAGAAACATTAACTTGTCCTCCTTAAAAGATTTGATTTTTAATATAGTTCATGATCCTAACAATTCTTTCAAATACAGTCGAATCTCGATTATTCAAACACCTATTATTCGAAGCCCATGCATTATTTGAAGATATTGACCGGTCCAGATTTTTCCCTTATATAATTTATTGTAAAAACCTACTGATTATTTGATTACTTCATTACTTTGAATCGAATAATCTAGATTCAACTGTATAAACAAAGACATTATAGTTCTACGAAGTATGTACACTAACCGATCGGTAGATGGGATCAAGGGTTGGGAACAATCTTCACTGTTTAGTGGGTGGGAATGTATGGGCATCTGGGAGACTGACATCAAGATTGTGCATGAATTAAACAACAAATCTCTTCAAAAGAAGCATTTAGTCTGAAAATGTTGAAAAAGTGAAGTGTACTGTCTACCGCAACTACTATTAAACTGGTAAACATATCAAGCAATAAACACTACAGTGCCTGCAACGCTTTGATTATTAAACAGAGTTAGGCACACAACATATCGTACGACTTATCTTGTCTGGCATCAACTTTTGCTGGTACATGTTTTACGTTAGATTTAACAATAAACTACTCTAGATTGATTAAAAATCTTGAAATTAAACGGTATGTTTAGCATATGACTGACTTGAATAAAAGATCGTGGTAACTATTAATTCGGACAACTCTGATTTCGGACAAAGCGATTTGGCGTTCGAGAAAATATCGGCGTTTTTACTGTATCTGTCTCAAAATAACATTCGCAACGTATTTCCGTCCATCGGAAACAATCGCATAAAATTTAAATGTCCAAATGTAACGTTTGAAATTAATTTTCTGTCCGAAAAGTAAGCAATTGGATATATGTTTACTTAAGAAAAAGACCTTTTTATCGATGAGAGTGACATAATTTATCTTGTTAATGCAGCATCTTGTATCGCCAATCTATCCAAGAGAAACAGTGAACAATGAAACAATAAAACGCAAGAAACACCTGCAAATTCAAAGGGAGAGTCTGTGCGAACGTCACGCTTTCTATTATGATCAATCGTTACTAACTTTGGACAGAAAAAATCAACACTCGTTTTCAATAACAATACTTACGTTCATTGATAACAAACTCGTTATTTTCGAGGCACCAAATGTCGCCATTTTCGAAACAGATGCATTAAATGTGACGTCATTCAAGGTGAAGTGAAGAACAGTGGAAATTTCCATTGCGATCGTTATTGTTTTTAGGACGGAAAAGAATTCCGTAACTTTCGCATGGAAAAAAACCTCGTACAGATCAGCTTTTTTTCAACTAGACTTCCAAGGTTGACTCAGGCGTTTACTATTTTTAAACTATCACTGCTTTCGTCACAACATTATACCATGCTTCAGTGGATATGACAAATTATGAGACACACCAACTGCTAACGTTACACGTAAAAGTCAGGACAGAAAAAAACGTTTGTGTCAGTCATGGCTGAAAAGTTTATTTTACCATTTTACTTTATGGATAATAATTTAAAATGATAATGGATACGTTTTTATAAATTATTTAAATACAATATTTAAAAAAATCAACTAGCTTTGACTAACAGCTATTTTTCTACAGCATTTGAAAATGACACATCGGATTTGCATGCGAGTTGATTCCGTCGCCTTTGGAGTACACTGCTACATAAACTTGTCAATAAAATTAAACAACATCAATGATTGCATGTGAATATTTATTGGTTTGTTGTAACATTACACAAAATTATTTAAGTCAAGCTTTCAAGTGATGAACATGTGATTGTTGCAACTTTAATTCGTCATAACACATTCCGTCCATGTAGCACTAGCACTCGTGAAATCTGCCTAATATGTCTCCGAACTTTTGTTCATGGGACATTAAAAATAGGAGAAAATGAAGTAGCAGTATATTTATATTGCATCTTGAACACTGATTTTTTTAAATGGAAAATTAAAAGGTCATGCCAAAAGTTTGTTTATTATAGGAACTTTTAAGCCACATGGTTAAAAGCAAGCCATTTTAGTAACCGAATTTCAAATTTGAATCAAAGTTAAAATGTGATGTTTATTGTGTCATACTTGTAAGTAACAAAATGAATAATGTATTGACAAGCAATGCTACAACTTATTCCATGCGAAATATATAAAGTGACATGCAAACGCAAAACAAAAAATTCGTCTGATAAACTAACAACTATTGTGTCTATAAAAGCACGATTTTTTCAAGTATATGAATCTAAATTGACTGATCTCTAAGGCGATGAATGTGTTCCTTTGGTTAATGATAGTGTGCCATTGAACTAAGTTGATAAAGGCAACGCCAAACAGATTTTGACTCAGTAAGCAATCATTGCAGCATTCTAATCACAATTTTTATTTTTGTTTTTGTCATCAAATCCTTTTCATCTGCCAAGTACTTCATAATTGTCTAACACATCTTCTCTATGTCTGTGGTTTTTCGTGTTTCTGTTTAATATTAAAACGTATTTATTTAAGTTTTAATCAAGGCCGATATAAACCTAGAATCTTAAGGCCTTTATTTTCGTCGTTAGTGGCGGCTTAAATGTAAATGAGACCCCGTCAGTTCATTTGTAACTTGAGGGCATATATCTTTATTTTTAATACATAATTTCTACTTTAATAACAAAAACATTTCAGGCAGTTTCCATTGTCATTGTAAGGTGGGAATTATGAGATAACGCCCTGAATTTCTTGTGTGATAGTATCAGTTCGCCCGGTATTCCTTCTTATTTTTGTTTAAAATGCTGCCGCGCAAAGTTCATTTACATATGGTGTAGCTTCGATCGGCACGAAAAAAAATCCAAAAATAACACACATTTTGATTTTGGGATCGTATGTACAACTGTCGTGGCGTTTTTTATTCAGTGGATATCATAGTAGTAAGATAATTTGCTTCAATTTGGTTTGTTTACATCTCGGCAAAATCTTTTTGACATATTGTAATACATTTGGTACAATTTTGCGTCTAATGGAAAAATTCCATCTGTCGGAATACCGTAATCTGCGGGAGGGTGTAAAAACCGGAAGGGATTTTTGGTATATATTTGCCTATAACTTTTGAACGGATAAAAATATCGATGTAATTTAAACGGATTCTTAAAGATCATACAATTTCTACGTATTGAATATTAAATGATTTAAATTGTCTTGAATAAATTATTTAAAACGTCAAGCTCAAATTGCATGAGTATCTAAACTATGTAATATCAGCTTAATTACCCGTTAATAATATGGAGTTAAACTTTATCCTAAAATCTGGTGTTGTAGAATATGTCAGAAAGTATTGAATGAAATACGCATTACTGTGTTAAAACAACGAATGTGAATTTAATTATATAAACGTTATAACGTTCATATGAAATTTGATTTACACGTTATTTTAAAAACTAGCAATGCATCAAGGAATCAAAAATCTGTTCTGAGCCCGCCAGTTCTAATTAGTAGTCGATCCTTAAAGGTGCAAAATTGTACTAGTTGTATTTGTCATGTGTAATGTTAATTGTAATAAAAAGAATAAATTGTTATGTATTTGTGTTGTCCACTTTTAATTAAGGATATATAAAAGGATAAAGTATTTGTTGTTTAGCATTTATAATTTCTTTCCTGTATTCTACCTGCATTTTTTAGCATAAAGGATATTAGATAAAATAAGCGAAAGGGAAAGAAAATCAATAAAGATAAACAATAGAACATGTTGTCAATGTAGGTTTTCTTCAATATCTCACAAATAGTAATAGCTATAGAGGAAACCATTATTTCAAATTGATCAGCACATTATAGTATAAAACAGTTGCTATTAATGTGAAGTTGTGTAATGATGTGCCCTTTCATGACGATTTTTTACCAAATTTTCAGTAATTACAATATAACTCGAAAATTAAAAGAGCTAGAGTAAAATGATCAGCAATACAAGGTGTAGAATTCACTTTATTGGTCTGAATTGTCAGAGGACTACTTATATCAGTTATTGCCCTTACATGAAAATTTTTTATGAAATTTTTCAGTTTTTGTCCTGTAACCGAAAAACTATATTAGCTAGAGTGAGACTGTAAATGGCAAAAATAATCAGCAATAAAAGCCTCACAATTCTCTTACTTGGTCTGAAATTGTCAGATAACTATTTATAGCCCTTAAATGACGACTTTTTCAATTTTTTTTATCCTGTAACCTATTAACTATAGCAGCTAGAGTGGAACTGTAAATTGCAAAATGATCAGCAAAAAAGGTTATACAATTAACTTTTTTGGTCTGAAATTTTCAGATGACTCCTTATATGAGTTATTGCCCTTGAAAGGGATTCCAGGTGCAGGGGTAGAAATAGGAAAAGTAACTATGGGAGTCAAAAGGACTCCCTAATAAACCAGTCAAGGAGTCCTGAAAAATAGCAGGGAGTCCCATACGTCGTTTTCAAGATATAATCGCTCTCGTTAAAGGAGGTGGAAATTGTAATGTTGATCACGTGACGTCATAAAAAATTTAGGGCACTTTTAGTTTACAACGGCAACGTTTGTTACGAAATGGGACGACGTAAGAAAGAGGATGCAAAACGAAACCCTTGCTGTGTTGTGCCAGGGTGCATAGCCAACACTAAAAATAAATTTATGGAAAGGTAGTCAAGTTTTATTCCGTTTATGCCGTTCACACGATGTTAAAAGTCGGTGCGTAAAGGAAAGTGCCCTGAGGTGACTGTGTCATATCCTTGGAACAGTCAAATGAAGGTAGTGGGACCTTACTTTACTGTTCACTTTAATTTAAATAAATGTTATTCATTAAAGCAATATGTGTTTTGTTTGAGTTTGTTTACGCATTTATAATTATATTTTTAAAGTTTAAATGTGTTATTATTTAAATGAAAACCTAAAAAAAGAGTTCGTGTTAGGATGTAGGACAAGAACAGTTTTCAGACGAGAAGATTAAGGTCATTAAAGGTGGATGTTTTTTGCAGTACCCAATACAAATTCAATAAATATTTACAAAAAACTTGATTATTGACAAACATGTCAGGCCTTAATACCCCTCAAGTTGGGTTTCAGCCCATTTTGATACTGAATACATGTATACAATCCAAAAAATTGCCAAAATTGTCATCTTTAAACTTGCATAAATTTTTTATTTGTAGACCGGTTTTCAGTTTGTTTTATGTCTTGTCCTCTAAAAATTGCGGTCTTTTAATTGCTATGATTTTTTAAATTTTTCTCCTGAAATCCCTACCCTTGAATGACAATTTTTTGTATGAAATTTTGCGTCTTTGTCCTGAACTTAAAAACTATAACGGCTAGAGTGAAACTGTAACTAGGGAGTCCAAAGCAATTTTAAGTACTAGATATAAACATTTTCTTATGTTCAATTGGATTGGGCTCAATGCTTAAATATCAACACAAAAAACGGATTGAAAATCGGTTGAGAAATAAAATAGTTACAACCTTTTTAAATATCCAAATATTGCGTTCATTTTGGAAAAAAGGGCAAATTGTACACCACAAGGCTAAAAGACAAGATTTTAAGTAAATTTTATTCATAAACAATAACATATTTAACAATATGTACATAATTGATCATAACATTACAGGACAGTTAATACAAGCAACACAAGACATAAATACAATTATGCATTGATTAAAAATTAAACACCAATCAAAGTTCATGTCTTAGTGTGTTGTCTTAGTCATTTTTGCTATGGCACCGGTACAAAACTGTAAAAAGTATAGATTTCAGAGCAAAAATTTATCACAAGTGAATTGGAATCAGCATTACAACTATATATTATTGGGAAGACAGGACTGAATACTATTTAAATATATACTTAAACTTGATTTATCAATAATAATAATTCAAAATGGCCGACACAAGCATTTTTAACTTAAAATATTACCAATTTCAATAAGCAAAATGGTGTTTAATGATGTTTTATGTTAATTTCTAATAGTTATTTTTGGTTGAAATATAATCTTTCAATAAATAAGACATAAATTTGTATTATGTGTATTTGTTTTTCTCAGTTATTTCTAAATTAATAAGTTTGTATGTTGTTTTTTGTGAAAAAAAAACAACAAAACGAGAGAAAATACTGCAAAATCATTGTAAATACCTAATAATATAGCATTTTATCCATTTTATGTCATGACAGATTCACACAAACAAAAGTGGATTATTTAATTACCAAGAATTAATTATATATTCAAAGCAATTTAACTATTTATAATTTAAACCTTAAACAGGGGAGATAACTAACTAGGCAAATTGGTATAAATTTTTTTATGCCTATATCTTCTTGAAAAGCTGGTCTATTCTGGACTTACCTGCAACAGCCCATAACCTACCGTTTGAAACTGGTACAATATCAATTTCTGACAATGCTCCTTCAGAGTATACTTGCTGGATGTCATTTTTGGAAGGCCACTTGAAGTATTTACCTGATGGAATTAAAAAATCGAGTTGCGCACAGTTTTCATTTACAACCTCCACACACCGTCCAGGGTACCAGGTGTCAGTAAAAGCAATTGCATAAAATTTTTCCATTTGAAAACTTACCTTTGTACATGTAACTTGCGGTTCAGGGGATTTAACTGCTTTCTTTTGTTTTTGTTTTCTGCTTACCTTTCCATTATTAGCATTTGAATTTACTCTTAAAATATTTTCAGGTACATTATCAGCAAAGTTAGAAGATATAATCAATTTTAAATTTTCAAGCAGTGTTTCATTGCTGAATTTCACATTTGCATCCTGAAATTTGACAAGTTTTTTAGATGGAATTTTAGAATTTAGTTGTTTACTGTGAAATAAAATTTGATTTCTAATCAATAATCTTTGTTTTGCTTTGGTCTTTCCTGCTAAAGATTGTTCAGCTTCATTGGCATTGACCCAAACTCCTTCTTGATTCATCTGCTCTATCAAATTTTGTTTTGATCTTTCAAGGCGATGTGTTTTCTGAAGTCTCTTTTGCATTCTTACATTCTGTAGTTTTTGTCTTTCTCTTGAAACAATTTTCTTTTTTTCTTTGTCCCTTTTTATTCTTTGCATGGCAGTTTTTCTTGCAATACTGAAGTATCTATTTCTAGATTGAATAGAAAGTTTTGAGACAAATGCATTTGTTTTATTGACTGTGTAGGTTATTATACCCGACTTACCTGATCTACTTTTCTGTGGAGCATTTCTGTCTATTCTGTCCAATGCAGAAAAATCTGCTTCAGAAATTCTGTTTGTTTTTGGCATAATCAAATTTGGATCCAGGTCCTCACTAGGTATGTACAGAGAACCACCTAAAAGCTGATCACGTAATTGTCGTTCAAGAACTGGTTTCATAGCAAAGCAGATATGCTCAAGAGCTGATTTTGTTAGCTCATCTAGATCTGATGAAGCAAATAAGCAGTTAAAGATGATGTCTCGATCAATAGGAGATTCTAAAAATATGTTTTCACCTGTAAGCAGTTTAGAGGCATTTTCTGAAAATTCACTAATTTTATTGACAAGCACTTGCCAATAGTCATTCATTCTGAAGAAAGAAATTTCCTGATTTTCTAGTAATCGCCACAGAGGACCTGTAATAACCTTAGATATTATACCTAATGCTCTGCATTCAGCTAGGAGAACTTTGTTTGAAATCCACTGTTGGACAGAAGAAAGCAATTTATTGTCTTTACTTGACCTTCCTGATGATAAGTACTCAGAAATGTGATTCCTGTGATAATAAACAGCAGCACCATTTATGAAAAGGACATTAAAACGATTGTGCAAAAATGTGACAAGATGATTTTTTACATTTAACTGTGCCAAATATTCATTGAAGTCAACTGCATCCCCTGATTTCTGACAGCCAGACATTTCGATAAATGATTTTGTGACCTCGTAAATAAGTTCGTTCCCAGCTGAACTCCCCCCAAAGATTGAATTTTTTACCACATTGTGTTCATTTTCAAATGATTTCATACCCTTTACAGCTGCTGTTGCCATGTTAGGAAGTATATGAAGTCCACAATAAAGACCTGTTACTTTAGAAGCAGTTTTTTTCTCTTCTTCAGTCTTGTTTTGATCACCAAATATTTCTAAGGCTTTTATTTTTTCATTTTCTAAAAGTTTTTTGTATGATTTATTGACCACATGTCTGTCTGTCATAATACCTGAAATGCCAAGCTTTAGCTTTGCAATTGTCTCATTTTGCTCATCAGGGTCATTACCATCGTAAATAGCTTCAGCCAATTCAACAAATGTTTCATTAGTGGCCTTTATAAAGCTATCTGCATCACCGGAAGGCATAATTTGGTGACTTAATGAAAAGTTTCCATCTTTAGTTGACACCTGAAATCCTGCGTATTCTGTAAACCTTTTTTTGGTTCCATCTAAATGTAAGCAGCTACCCTTATTTTTTAACATACTATCTGCTGCCTGGGCTTGAGAAATAATATGGGCTTCAATACCGATAATTGAAGCCAGCGACTTTCCTGGTAAGCGATCCACTTCTATATTCATTAAATTTTTTAGGACCGATTGCACCACATCTTTACATTTATTTATACTTACCCCCATACTTAGGAGATCCATATAAACTTGTCGTACTTCATTCTTGTACTTACCTCCAGAAAAAGTCTCCAGTGAGTTTAGTTCTTTTTGTGCATTTTCCAGCTCTAAATCATTTACTTGTTTTTCCAGTTCTTTATTAGTATTGTCTGATTGTTTCAATTTTTCCCTCAGTTCATTTTGTTGTGCTTCTTGTTTGGAAAGTCTTACCTTATAATAACTTTTCATTTTCTTATCTTTGTACCATTGAGAATGGATATTTCTTACCTTATCATTTAGTTCTACTAGCTCCTTTTCTAAAGAATCATTTTCTCTAAGGAAAAAATTCAACCTTTCACCCAATGTGACTTGAACATTATTTACATTATTTTCTAGCTCATTGATTTTTGTGTCTCGTCTCTTAATTTTTTTGTTTACATTTCTAACATTAAAGCTTGCAATCTTTTCTTTTAAATTATCTATAACTGTACATTTTTTGTTTATTTCTTGTTTAAGTTTTTCATATTTTTGTGTTTTTCTTTCATGTGTTATGTTTTGTACTAATAAGGTGTTCACTTCCTGATTAAGATCAATTACACATGCATATGTTTGAACCAATTCTTTGCGAAGCTTTATCATTTTCTGCTGTTGTGATTCAATAACCCTCTCCAGACTATGTATGTGCTGCTCTGCACTCTGTTCCTTTGATAATGGTGTTAGTTTGGATGGTACATCATAAACTTTGCATAAGAAGCAGGCAAGGTCGTGTGTAGCCGAACTACTTCTTTTGTAGAATTGAAATTTGTGGTGGATACTATTCCACTGCAATCTTATTTCTTTGGCAGTTAGGGTTGAAGATAATATTGAACTGCATAAAACATTAACCCAATATTCAGCTACTGTCCAAGGTAAATTTTTCTAATGTAGGATTCGACGTAAATACAAAATATCACTATGTGTTAGAGATATTGGGTGGTCAATTGGGATAATGGTTTTTGAAATCAATTGCTCTATGGAAATTCCATTTTTTACAAAAATTTCGGGCAACTCCTCACAAGGATCCCGATAAGCTTCCTTTACCACTGCATTCCTATCACCACCATTTTGAAGATATTTGTTTATTTTTCTGGTTAAATTGCTTATTTTGTTAGGTAAGCTGATGCTGTCATCAATTTGATGAAGAATGTCTGGTAAATATTGTTGAACATTTAATTTTCTTGCAATAAGACCATCTACCAGCAAACTGTAGTTGTTGTAAGTTAAATCTATAATAGGTATAAAAGGTGCATTTGATCCTATGCTGTCGATTATCTTGAAAATATTTTCTTCAGCTTCATCCACTGAAATACAAATGGAACACAAAGTACAACAGGTTCATACATGTATTGAAAATAAACAAAAATCAATGTTTTACATTTAGATTAATTTAAAAGGGCTTTCTATGACTACACTGTAAATAAAAGTGTAAAACAAATGAAATGAATGAACATGGATTCCCTTTGATGTCCATATAAAACATCACAATTTATTAATAAACTGAAAAATTAATTTTTAACTTTACAAGCAATTAATGTATTTAATATACATATGTAACCATGATAAAGAAAAAAAGGCAAATTAAATTTTTGTTAAGAAATTTGAGTGGAAATTGATGTATAATTCACATACACAGTGTACATGTAGTAGAGAAAAATTAAAGAATTATACTTCCCTGACACTTGTCACTCCTTCAACAGATAACTGTTTCAAACTCAAAAAATGAAATACTGAAACAGAAATAAAAAAAATGATCAAACCAATTAAAGGTAAGATTAACCAGACTGTCTCTCAATATACTACAACCCCCTCCCCCCAAACTGGTAATACACAGTAGTTTCTTGTTTCCAAAATAACAAGAAATTATGTGTTTATAATACATTTTCAAAATTCATTTTATCCTGAAATAATTTAAAAAAAACTTGTTATGGCAACTAAAATGTTTCATTAAATAGTTAAATGAACTAACAGTTTTGGCATTATGAATATGATACAATATCACTGACAGACAGTCAAGGCTAATACAATTTGCCATTTTATATAAACAGTCTGGTTAAAAAATCAAATAACAAAGTAAACAGAACCGTTAAACCTTTATTTAAATACTCACTCGTGTCTTACTGTAGTTTCAAAACGTAAACATGTACATGTGTTTCCTTTTTTAAAGTATCTAAAAATAGACGGGATTATCCAAGTTTACCTGTACCACTTGTACAAAAAAACCCTAAATAAACATTATTTACGCGATTATAAATTGAGATTTCTTAAATTTAAAATTAATTTAGTTAAAAATAAACATTATTGCGCTCCATAAAAACCAAAGATAAAGCTAATTGTAAAACTTACCCAAAGACCTAGTTAACGTCAGCCATTTTGATTTCGGACAAAAATCGGCAAAGGTCACGGAAGATCATTCGAAAAAGAAACGATGAGCCAGGCTTTTAATCGAAAGGAAACTTTGTAAAAATGAAAAACAATATCTATTTTTTACGTTAGTATTCTTTTCTTTTTTTAAACTTACGATTTTAGGGAAAATCCATCACTGATTTTCAGAAAATCGAATTGTTTAGGTACTTCCCGGGTAAATATCAACAAGAAAAATATATTTTTAGAAACTAGAGTAAACAGCGTATTCATTGGCCGTTATAAAAAAGAAACAAAACCATTGGCTCATCTGTTCTTTCCACGATGTAATCACGCGTGTAGCAAAATTTGCAGTGCCGTCGCATAATAATAACACGGACTCGTACACGACACATCATTTTCTACGAAGCCGCAATAGAAAACAAAATCGCGTTATCAAAACATTTTTATATCAAGAAAGAAAACAAAGTCTACACAATTCATCCATGTAATTTTTATTTGAATACACATAGAAATAAATAAAATACAGCAAGATAAATGTGCTTTGTCTACCACTGAATTTGCCGTTTCCAGTAAGTAACGTCATGACGTTGGAGTCCCTACTGTAACTAGCAAAAATGATCAGTAATAAAAGCCCTACAATTTACCTTATTGGTCTGAATTTGTCACATGACTCCTTATAGGAGTTATTGCCCTTAAATAAAAATTTTTGGTGAAATTTGTAGTTTTTTTTTCCTATAACTTACATGTCATAACAGCTAGATTGAAACCGTAAATTGTACAAATGATCAACAAAGCAAGGGCTACAAATCATTGCATAGTCCAAAATTGTTAGATGAATCTTTATAGGAGTTATTGCCCTTTAATTACGAATTTGGACAAATAATCAGTTTTTGTGTTCAGTAAGACCTAGAGTAAAATTGTAAATAACTAAATTACCCCAAAGGAAAACCCCTACAAATCATTAAAGTTTAAGAAATTTCTAATGGCATCTTAAAGGAGTTATTGTACTTAACCAAAATTTTTGTAGAAATGTTTTGTTTTGCCCAGTAACTCAAAAGGTATAATAACTAGACTGAAACTGAAAATGGCAAAAAATTAAATATAGTTAAAGTAATTTGTGTTCCAGGTGAGCGGTTACAGGCTGCTGGAAGTATTTATTTGACATAATTTTAGCGTTTTTACTTTTTGTTGTTTATTTACTACCAAAATATGTAATTGGAATAAGTGTCTGGGTACAGTTCGGCTAATACATTTTTTACGATCAATTAAGGGCTTCATAAGACCGACTTTAATATAGGATTAAACATCGTTTTCAATGGATTTATAACAAATAAAAGTCCGAAGGACTTTTATGATATGTTTGTGAGTGAGTTGGTCTTGTTGATATACGGATAAATCCATTGAAAACGGTGTTTAATCCTTATAATTCTTTAAAATTGCATTAAGAAATTAATTTATCTAACGTGTTTCTAAACTTGATATCTTGTGCATTTGGTAGCGGGATTAACTGAACGTATGAATATTTTGGGGTTTTTTTTACGTACGATTATTTCCATAAACCGTTTTCTGATTTTAATAAACACAATTAAGTTTTACATCAATCTATAACCTTGTTTTGTATCGAACACAAGGAAAGTTTTAAATTTAACAAATCATTAATGATAATTCATCAAACATCCTAAAATAAATTGAGTCAACTTCATTTATCAAAAAATATATTTCGTTGAAAACCTCAACCTGAAGTAATCTAGACCAATCAAATAAACGTATTTCTAAATATGCAAATCATATTAGAATTATCACGGGAAATTTTCATGTTAACTTCACGTTTATTACTGTTTCCAACAATCAAGTTTATTAAACTTGATAAAACTGCCACAAATGTTATTTTAATGTGTGTAAGGGTATAGTTTAGGTATATATGGATAAGTTTGAGTAAATAGAATCGAAACATATGCATAACTTTAAATAGAATAAAGTTTTGAATATCTATAAAAAAAATACTAAAAGTTCTTATTCTGAAATATAAATTCTATGTTAAACTTACATGCTGTCTAGAAAATTTAAGATTGAATTTTCGATTCATGATTTAAAAGTTACAATTTTTATTGCCTACTTAAAAATAATTATTGCCCAAGCTTAATTGTTCAGTTGTACTTTTTACACCAGTTCCAATTTATTCTGTATTTAAGTTTATCACAAAAAAAAAAAAAAAAAATTAAACTGGACACAACCTGTTTAAATTCATGGTCAGTAAACATATTGTGTTTTTTGTTTATTAAACCTAATAGATTACCAGGGTAAATACACACAATGAATGTGATTGTCAGGAACCATGTCATTTAATAAAAATGTCACTGTAAATTTCTTGCGAAATTCATTTGTCATTCATCAGACAGATCTTGATTTGTGCTGCCAATGAATTTACTTTTAGTTGTGAATTTTCAACTTTTTAAACTTCTCAGTGATTCGTTTAAAATATCCCATTTTAACAGATGCCAAGTGCGAATGTGTGTTTACAATGGAGTAAAAGTTGACAGATGTATTGCATATGTGTTGTTTTTGACGATTTTTTTTCTACGTGTTTAAGACTACATATCAACTTAGTGCCGAGGAAATTGAAGCGAGAATTGGCTTGTTGGTGCTGTTGTCTCTGATATATACACGGCACTTACTAAAGATCTTTGTATTGTTTCGTATATACCGTACTATTTGTCTTTTTTATATCTTTAAATAATCAAATAAACATTTAGATATTTATTTCACTAAATTAACATTAAACATTAGATTTATAACATATCAACTATTAAATTTTTGACAAAGTTCAGCTTCGCCTTTGCACTATGAGTCTCTTCATAGTTTGGTTCGTGTCATGGTCAGTGATTTTCAAAAGCTTTTTTCTAATAAGTTGTAAGTAATTCTTCAAATAAAATATATTTTAGCATAAATTTGTTTAATTCGGCAATTTTGCAATCGGCGAAAGGGTCTCGGCAAGTTGAGTTTCGGCAATTACGGATTCGGCAATCTAGCATGGATTCGGACACGGAGTAAACAGATACCAAATAATCGTTCTACATATAGGTGGCAACAAAATTTCGTTTATTATTTTATAATGAATTGTGTATCAATAACTTTGTAAATCAACGTTTTAAGCTTTTGTCAATTAGTATTTAAATTAATATCTCAGACGTGAATTCACAACAACGTGTATAAGTAATTCAACGAAAGTGTCCTGCTGCGATTTTTCACAGAACAAGCCACATTTCCGGTCAGTCTTTAATTTTGACAGGAGTTTTGCATGTTTTTACGTTAAGTCCAAAGTTGAAATTTCAATTTTCGTAATACTCCAACGAGCCACCCATCCGGTCAACTATCCTCTTTATAAAAAAAATTGAGTTATATATCAATGAATTCCAGAGGAATATATTAAACACTTTTCACTTTTCTCTTGGTTTAATAAGTTGAACACAATTTAGTACCAAAGTTGAAAAATCGTGTTCAGTTTAAAAAAACCCTTCCGGTCAAGTTTTAAATAATTTAAATCGAGATAATTAAAATCATTATATATATAATTATATATTCATTGCGTAATAATTGGTATCTTTTATGATTCATTTAAATTGCATCAAAAGTTAAAGTCCAAAATATAGCAAAAAAACCTTCCGGTTTTTCCACCTTTCCTCAGATTAAGGTCTCCCCGATATGTCGATGTTCCGAATTTATATCCTAAGAACTGCCAACCTCAACTGTGATTGGATCACCGAAAATCTATGCATATGACCCCTGATGTGACCTGTAATGGGATGTTGTTACATCTGCCCTCAGCGAAAAGGGGGGAGAAAGTGAAAGATTTTATTTTTAATTTGATTGAATACTGGTTATAGTTTGTATAACTAACTTGGGCCTCGTTGGTTAAGGTAGGTAGTAATATACTATTGATTACTCCGAGCAGTGAGTTTTTAACTTTCAACCTTAAATTGACAAGGATTGCCAATTTTCCTGCTGAAGGTGTTGGATCACAGTTTAGTCCATATTTTGTTTATTTAACATGCTGATAGGTATGCCAATGTGTCTTCAGGATTGGTCCAATTGAGAATTGTTCTTTTAATGATTCAAAACAGGTTTACGGTTGATATATCAACCTTGGCAAAACAAGTGGCTATAGAAATGACAATGTGCCAGTTGCACGTGTTTTCCGTTTGTCACTGAGTGACACGTCACTGACTGCAAAAGACTAAAAAAATATTTGTAAAAGACTGCAAATGTTCACTGGTGTTAAACTGATGATAGTAACGTACGTTACTACCATCCCAAGATGGCAGATGAAAAAACTGATAAGATCGTTTTTTGTTATTATTTTCGTTTCTTTCGCATTTGAACCATCATTTTATTGGTAAGACTGAGCATAAACTTCTGAAGAATATGAGTATTTAGTTTTTTGTGTTTTACAATACTCGTATAGACAGATATTCGACCATGAAAATTTGGCAATGATGATAGTAACAACATTATTAAAATTACCAAGGACGGTAGTAACGGGAGAGAGAGATGGTAGTAACGACAATTGTTTTTCCTAATTCAAAGATGTTTTGTCTTTTTGTTTTGTTTTGTTGGTTTGGTTTTTTTGCGGGGTTAGCAATTGAACATTCAGCAGGCCCGGGATAAGATGAAAGCTATGTTGATGTCAGTATAGGTCTATAGTATAAATATTCTTTAAATTGACTGTGAAAGGTTATAAAGTGTAATATGTAACTAAACTAGAGGCTCTTAAGAGCCTGTATCGCTCACCTGGCTTACAAAAAAACTTTTTAAGACAAGACCTTGCAAATTTTGATATTAAATGCTAAAGAGTTTATGTGAAGATGCTGTTTCTATGAATGTTGTCATGTTGAATTTACAATCAGCAGTAGGAGTGTTTCTGAGAAGAAGCAGTTTTTATGTTTTTTCATAGGTTAGTATGTTAAGTGATGTTCCATAGTGGCAGCAATCTTGTATTTTGGATCGAAACAAAAAACTCAAAATAGGTAGAGGACCATACAATATCACATATCCTAAAATCTGCCAAGCTGTTTGTGAGAAAACGAATTTTAAAATCTCAGCCTTTCAGAACGCATTTGCAGCTCTGGCAGCCATGTTGAATTTTCTATCGGCTCGAAACATACTTAAAATAATAAGATTACTATCTAAAATTCACTTGTGCATTATTTGGTTAAATTGTGTGAAACTGAGTTTCAGAGAAGCCGTTTGTATGGTCCCATGTTAAGCTGTGTTCCACCGTGGTGGCCATCTTGAAATTTAGATCGCCACAAAAAACTCAAATTTTGTAGAGGACCATCTAAGGTACATTTGTGCAATATTTCAAATCAAACTGCTAAGCGGTTTGTAAAAAGAAGATTTTTGAAATTTCAGCCAATCAGAACCCATTAGTTGCCCTGGAAGCCATGTTCAATTTGCAATTGTCTAAAAAAAACTCAAAATAATAAGATAAATATCCATTAATCATTTCTTCATAATTTGGCTTCATTGTGTGGAACAGTTGCAGAGAAGAAGTTGTTTGTATGTTTTTCCCATAGGGTCCTTGGATTTTGGATCGGAACAAAAAACTCAAACCTTGTAGAGGACCACATAAGGTACATTTCTGCTATATTTTAAATCAATCTGCCAAGCAGTTTATGAGAAGAAGATTTTTGAATTTCAGCCAATCAGAGCGCATTAATGGCCCTGGAAGCCATGTTGAATTTGCAATTGGCTGGAAAAATCCAAAATAATAAGATAATTATCCAAACTTCATTTCCTCATTAATTTGGCTTCATTGTGTGGAATAGTTTCAGAGAAGAAGTTGTTTATATGTTTTTCCCATAGGGTCCTATCTTAAACTATGTCCTGCGATGGCGGCCATCTTGGATTTTGGATCGGCACAAAAAAATCTAGCTTTGTAGAGGACTATCTAAGGTACATTTCAAATCAATCTGCCAAGCAGTTTATGAGAAGAAGATTTTTGAATTTCAGCCAATCAGAACACATTAACGGCCCTGGAAGCCATGTTGAATTTGCAATTGGCTCAAAAAACCCAAAACAATAAGATAATTATGCAACCTTCATTTCCTTATTAATTTGGCTTCATTGTGTGGAACAGTTTCATAGAAGAAGTTGTTTGTATGTTTTTCCCATAGGGTCCTATGTTAAACTATGTCCTGCGATGGCGGCCATCTTGGATTTGGGATCGGCACAAAAAACTCAAACTTTGTAGAGGACCATCTAAGGTACATTTCTGCAATATTTCAAATCAATCTGCCAAGCAGTTTATGAGAAGAAGATTTTTGAATTTCAGGCAATCAGAACGCATTAATGGCCCTGGCAGCCATGTTTCATATTTGATCAGCACCAAAAACTCAAACTTTAAGAACCACCCAATAAACATTCCTGCCAAGTTTGGTTCCAATTGGCCAAGTGGTTGTGGAGAAGAAGATTAAAATGTAAAAAGTTTACGGCCGACGACGACGGACGCAAAGTGATGAGAATAGCTCCCACTGACCCTTTGGGTCAGGTGAGCTAAAAATGACATTTTAGACTAAGAACCTTATTCACGAAGCCTCCGTAAATTCCGCATGTGTGGAAGTCTTTACGGACCTTTTCTACATCTTTTACGGAACGCTTACAGAAACTACGTCGTATTCACAAAACTTCCGTAAAGTTTAATATGGTTTCAGACTTTTAGCGGAAAATTTACAGAATTAAAAATTTAATTATGAATGTCAATAAACAATACCTTAATATCTAATTATTATATAAATAACTGTATGTATGTATAACTGTTACAGATCTCGTTGAATGACAACATGCTCTTATTTAGTTGAAATTGTGTTGTTGTTCACTGAATGAACAAATTATTTTAGTTAATAAAACAAAAAGAAAGCAAAACAACAAGGAATGTACTGCTTTAACTTATCTATTGCTGAACAATGCAGAATTGAATCGATCGATTATAACACAATGTTTCAGTGTTTTTGCTGATTTCAAGAAGCTTGCTTTTGTGCAGCAATGACGTCATTTTCTGACGTTATTTATTCTATTAACGTAAGATGGACGAAAAAAAAGTACCGCAAAATAAATTGAAATAAACATATAAGACGCTAATGAGACAAAAGCAATACCGAATACATAACGGTCAGGTCCTATTCCGTTCTATTAGTCTTGTTTGTCTGCACTAGGAAAAAGGATAAAAAAGTCTTTATATTGTATGTACTTTTTCTCTGTTCTCAGTGTTTTCCTTTGTTTCTTAAATGTCATTTGCTAGTGTTTTTTCTTCTTGATTATAAAAGGGTATACAATGTAAATGGTTTAAACGAGCTCCAACTCAATGTCCAAATGAAAGTTGTAGTATTGCAGAAATAAATTTGTTCAAAGTTTCTCCCATGATAATATATAATCCTGCCTGATTGAGTACACTATTTTGACCTCGTATAAATGGTGTGAAATTTATTACAATGAAAAATAATTAAGACTTTTATCTAGTGATGTAATAAAATTGGTTCAGCTTCATTCAGCAAATCGATTTTGTTTGTTTGTTTGAATGGTGTTTTAACGCCACTTTCAGCAATTTTTCAGCTAAATCCAGTTTTTATTGGGGGAGGAAGCCGGAGTACCCGGAGAGAACCCCCGACCTGCGGTAGCAGCAAATCGATGGTGAAAGGCAAATAAAATTAGGCAATTAGGCATGGCATTACCATTTGGTATGTTATTAAAACCTTAATACTTCGACAAAAACTATTGGGTGATTTGACATTTGCTTTACTCCAGTGGGCAGTATCGCAGCTATGTTCAAACTGTGACGAGAACAAATAATCAACGCAAAAAGGATAGTACATATGAATTTGACTTGGGCAATAAATAAATTCCTAGATTCGTATTTTTTTAATTTGAAGCAGCAAAAATTTGTACTAAACATATATGAAAATAAAGAATTTATAACTACAAAATAGCGGGCGAACAGAGTTCTAGGAATTTGTTTTATTATGGCCTGAAGTTAATACGTTGTTATTGTTTGTTTTTATCTTCGTTTGTTATTTTATTAACACGGTACTCCATACATGAAACCAATTAAATGAGAATCTACTTTATTAAAAAAAATTAATTTACCAGCTTATCTTATATTGGTCTAAAATTAGGCATTTATTCCAGGATTTTCGGTCATTCTCGGTTTGGTGGTTCCTGCAATAATCTCTGTTTGAATTCAAAAAGCAGTATTTTCTGTAAAACCCACCTTACCAGGTTGTTTAAAGTAAATATAAGTCACGAGAAAATTCCTGAAATTCAGGGCCAAATTAAGTGCAGTAAATGCTAGTTGTTTTAAGTACATTGGTTTGGCGCGCCAAAAAGAAGATTTAACGTTGGGTTATTTCTGAAATGATGTAATAGTGTATGTGACAATATGTTATCAGCAGAAGATTCTACTGGGCCCGGTTTCATAAAACATCTCAAATTTGAGGATTTCCTCAACTCGAAAATTGACCAATCAGATTGCTTGAAATTCTAATTTGAGGATATTTGAGGAAAATCTCGATTTGAGAAGTTTTATGAAACCGAGGCCAGTACATTTAACCACCTTCAAAAAAATTATCAATATTTAAGAATTTGGGGAAGTATTTTTTTCTGTCTATAAATAAATCACGAGCACCTGGTGCACATTGAATAACCGCGTATTCATGGTATTGGTTTGTTTTACAGTGAACATCACGCCATAGGATAATATTTTGCTATTTTCATACACAGATAGAATATTACGGCTATTCCTTTAAGTAAAACATCAATTGCCGTTCGGTTCATTGTTATCAATTAACGCAATATTTGAATAAACTTACGCGTAAATCTCCAATAATAATAATGCGTGATTTTTCTAAATTAACGCGTAATTAATACTTACGCGTTAATAAAGTAATATATCGGGTAATTTTTTATTTGTTACCTTTAATATTTTATTTATGACGCGTAATTTATGAGCCAATAAAACAGTTACAAACAACGAAATCTTCAAAGATGACTGCATGTATTTGTTAATTTTGTTTGAATAATGTTTAACGCCACTTTCAGCAATTTTTCAGCTATATCATGGCGTCCAGTTTTTATTAGGGGAGGAAGCCGGAGTACCCGGAGAGAACCCCCGATCTTCGGTAGGAAAACTGGCAATCCTTGTCAATTAAGATTGGATTCGAGTACATCCTGCCCGCAGTGAGACTCGAACCCGCAACCTCAGTGTTGACAGACACGTGATCAATAGTAGACAAACTACCCTAACCACTCGGCCACTGAGGCCCTTGACTGCATGTAGGCATTTACATGGATACTAGTTTTCTGCAACGGATTCAAGAAACAGTTGATTATTGTTTCAGAATTAGCGAATCAGATACATAAGACGATGGCTTAAGGACTTTTAAAGGAAAGACAACAAAATCGTATGGCTACAACTCGAATTTCGGCGATTTTTACTTTATTTAGTTATGTAAATGGAGTGAACTTGTTAATATATACACCCCGCCATAAGTTAAGCAACAACTACAATTTTTTTTATAATTTCAAAAATCTGAATGAATATTAACTTTGAGTTATTTATGTACTAAAGCCATCATTCGAGCACAGGAAAGTTACTTTAATTAACTCCTCGGGTAAATCTTTAAATAGCAAAACCAGTTTGTCATACAGAAGTCGAGCACGCCTAAAGCCTTGTTTTCTTTAAAGATTTAGTGTTCATCTCCAGGTCTTTTTCGACTTCGTCTTTACATTTTTAAGTGGCTGAGAAGTGGCAGATCGTCGGAATGCGTAATAGTGGACAGAGCATGCGTCAGATAGCACAAAACTTTGGCATTCACTTTGGCATTCCGGCTACTGAAACGTCATCAAGATAATGGAACTTATCCAGGAACGTCCTAGGTCAGGTCGACCACTAAAAACATCTGAAAGGGAGGATAGAGCACTCGTTCGTGTAGCCAAACGCCAACCGTTTGCCACTGCAAGATATCTTCGTGACGATTGGAATATTGCAACCAGAGTCGCCGTTTGAACAGTTAACATGCTCCTAAACAATGCAAGGTTGAGAGCTCGTCGTCCCTTGAAACGTCCACTGTTGACAAAGAGACATCGCCAAGCACGTTTAGAGTGGGCATGATATCTCCGCCATTGCCATTGGAATGTTCGAAGCTGGCGACGAGTAGCTGGACCGACGAAAGCAGATTCCTTCTTCGTCATATTGATGGGCGTATGTGCGTTTGGAGACAACGAGGCACTGCTTACAGCCAGAACAACATACTAGGCACTACAGTGTTTGGCGGTGGTGGTGTTACAGTGTGGGGATCGGGCTTTTCGTACGACTGTAAACTGAATCTGTATGTGGTTGATGGGACAATGACGGGACATAAATATCGAAATGACGTCATTAAAGCTATTATTGTGCCACATTTTGACAATCTTGCACTTGGTAACAGACCCATCTTTATGGATGACAACGCAAGACCTCACCAAGCTGCAATTGTACGTGATGTTATCGAAAGGGAAGCTATTGGGCATCTTCCATGGCCATCCATGTCACCTGATATGAATCCAATTGAACATTTGTGGGATATCATTGGCCGTAAAATCAAAACAGAGCACCTGCTTGTCAAAATGTCCAAGAACTACGTGTTGCCATTCAAAATGAATGGCAGAATTCACCACATGCTACACTTCGTCGTTAAGTCAACAGCATGAGGAGGAGAGTTAATGAACTGTACCGGAAGCGTGGTGGTTACACGACTTACTGAGTATTTTTTGCATTTAACATATTCTTTCACTGAAAGTTGACCTGTGATGATGTGTTTACTTTAAGTTCGTGAAATTGAAGTATGCAATGAAACTTATTTTTTGACTAATGAAAGTTATATTTGCCCTGTTTTTTATATCTTCAAAATTCGTGGTCATACGTTATCGCAATGTTTTACGATTTTGTGACATTTTGTAATTTACCATTTTGCTACTTTTGAATGATACTAGTCCTTAAGCCTTCACATTGTGTGTCTGCAACAATAATCAAAGGTTTCTTAAACATATTGAATCCGTTTCAGAAATCTATCTCTGTCTCCATGAAAACGCCTACTTTGAAGATTTCATGGTTTGTAACAGCCTGTTTCATTGGCCCATAAAATTACGTGTAATACATAAAAAAAAATTAAATAAAAATTACGCATATATTACTGTATTAACGCGTAAGTATTATTCAAGCGTTAATTTTGAAAACTCACGCGTTATTATCGGAGATTTACGTGTAAGTTTATACAAATAACGCGTTAATTGATAACAATGACGCGTGACTTTTTAGTTTTTACGTGTAAATTTATTTTACGCGTAATTATATCGCGCCAATGACACGAACGACCATTGATAGTAAAACGTTAACCTGTTATTGTGAGAGAAAATGTTAAGAAATACTGACATTATATGATGATTATATATAGGAACTTCTCGTTACTATCATCACATAAGGTGCAAAGTCGGACGTTACTATCATTAATCACTGACGTTACTATCATCATTGACAATTTTTTCTAGTCGAATATCTGGCAATAGGAGCATTGTACAACACAAAATACTTAATACTAATATTCTTCAGAAGTGTAGGCTCAATCTTACAAATAAAATGGTGGTTAAAACGCGAAAGAATCGAACATAAAGACAAAAAACGATCTTAGCAGTTTTTTCATCTGCCATCTTGGGATGGTAGTAACGTACGTTACTATCATCAGTTTAACACCAGTGAATGTTGTGCCAGACAATACTTTTGACTAACAGTCATTTTATGTCCGTCAAGGACATATTTGTCTTACAGTAATTTTTCCGTTGACTCCGTCAATATGTGCGTTATAACCGCGTTTTCTTTTTATCAGTAAAAAATATTGGTCACAGACATTTTTCTGTTGACTCAGAAAAAATTTGTCTGGTAGAACGACGTGTCCTTTGTACCAGTCGCACAAAAAGCCTGTCACAGAAAATTCTCGGAATTAAACAAAAATATCTCTATTTGCTATTAGATTACAAATGTTGTGCAAAGAATAAGATATCAAATTTGTGTTTAAATATATCTGTTTCTAAAATTAATCCTCGGGAATTAAGACAGCTGAACCTGTTAGCATTTTTGGCCGTGTTGCATGAAGCGTAAACCGAGGTTATATTATGATGAAGTCGGGAGGATAGGCGCGCCGGGAAAATAGGTTATCTATTTTGTGTAATCAACTCCTACAGTTACAACCTACTGCAGATCTCTGAAACTTCACAGAAAGATTGCACATTTGTTTATGTTGTGCACCTGTTATTATGGAAGTGTCCTTTTTCAGAATATTTGCAGAAGACGTTACCTATTTTGTGTAATCAACTCATACGACAGTTTTCCACCCAGATCTATGAAACTTCACAGAAACGTTTCTCATGTATTGAAACTGTGCACCGGCTATTATAGACGTGTTTAAGGATTTTTTTGTCGTAATTTTCCAGATTTGGTCATTTTTCAGATCTTCTGAAGACAGTACCTTTTTTGTGTGATCAACTCTTCCTACATTTTTAACACAGACCCATAACCTTATATCAACAATTGTAAAATATTTACCAGATGCAGTCTTTGCAATCTTGCTATTTAGCCGAGTTGCAACGGGCAGGCGGGCGGGCTTGGGGCGGTTCGGGCGGGCGTCAACAATTGGTTTCCGGACCATATCTCAGAAAGTTGTGAACTGATTTTAATGAAACTTTATGATATTGTTACATACCATAAGAGGAGGAACCCTATCGATTTTGGGGTAAATCCGTTCAAGGTCAAGCTCACAGCGACACACAAAAACGTTAGAAAATTTCTTGAATTAGTGGTTTCCGGACCATAACTCAAAAAGTTCTCAACTGATTTTAATGAAACTTTGATATATTGTTACATACCTTAAGAGGAGGAACCCTATTGATTTTGGGTAAATCCGTTCAAGGTCAAGGTCACAGCGACACAGAAAAACGTTAGAAAATTTCTTGAATTAGTGGTTTCCGGACAATAACTCAAAAAGTTCTCAACCGATTTTAATGACACTTTGGTATATTGTTACATACCATAAGAGGAGGACCCTTATTTATTCTGGGGTAAATCCGTTTAAGGTCAAGGTCATTTATTTTCACGGCTGGAAAAATCAAGTAGATTGGGTATCTGGCAAACAGTTGCATGAAGCCGCTAAGCCTTTTCCAGTCAATACTGTTGGAAATACTTCTAATTGCATCTTGTTCATAGTAACTCTGGTCCCAACAATTATCTTTCCAACAAATTATACATTTTACTACACAAAATGTCATGACAGTGCCAGTCATCAAAGATCTGAAGCAGCCAGAAGTAGCTTACTGATCGGGAGACCGGAGGAGAGATCATATCAGGAAGTATGATTTTCGTATTGCACTGCAGGACGAACGAAAAAAGTTATTAAATGCGTAGTTTTTGATATAAATCTAGTTACCAGGATATTTATTATGCCGATTTTAGGGGTGTTCACTTAATCTGGATTATCGCAAAATAAAAAACCACAAATGACGCATAACTTTGATCGGTGAGGCAGGATTGCCTGTAACTTAATAAACGTTTTTTTAATAGTATAATTTAAATAGCAGAAAATAATTATAGTAACTAAAATTTAAATTTAATGCATATAGTCCTAAATAAAAACACTGAAGTTTTCGACATAATAAATTGGCGATGTCATCATATATTTGTTAACTTTGTCCCTCTTTGCAGAAAATTTTAGTGTAGGAAATATTTAATGAGTCAACGGAAAAGTGTATTTGAGAATCAAACTATGTGACAGACACAAAATTACTGTTACAGTTAAAATGATTGACACAAAGTTTGCATTCTTTAAAGACATGTTTACAGTCAGTGACAAACCGAAAACTGCTCGACTGGTATATAGTCGTTTTTATAGCCATTACTGAAATTCTGTACTTTTAAACGAATTTTTATATTCTTTTTCAGAAAATTTGGCATCTATTGGCATAGCTTCACAGAGTACAACATACTTATATTATTCTACATATTTGACTGCAAACCTAGCCATCACAGGTCCACCAACAAATGATTTTAATACCGTGTCTTGTTCTCACACAATGGAAAACTTACCCACAGCATATTGGATGCTCACGTTTCCAAATGCATCATTTTTTGTTACCACCGTCATCATTTATTATCGCAGTGGGTGTAAGTAAGATTTAACCATAGTATTGACAAAAAGTTATTTAAATATGAAGATAACAGCTTAGGCAATCATTGTACAGATTTGCAGAGTACGACTTATAGCCTGGTAATAATTTTAACCAAAAGCGCTTGTACACAAGCACTTTTTATACCCCCGCTCTGTATATAGTGGTCCTCATGTCCGTCCGTCCGTCCGTCTGTCCGTCCGTCCGTCCGTCCGTCCTTCCGTCCGTCCGTTCGTCCGTCCACATTTGGTTTCCGGATGATAATTCAAAAAGTTTACATCTGATTTGAATGAAACTTTGGGATATTGTTATATATCAGGTTGGTAAGAAGCCTATCGATTTTGGGGGAAATCCGTTAAATTTCAAGGTCACAGTCCACGAAAAACGTTAGAAATTTTAACAAAAAAGTTGTTTCCGGACAATAACTCAAAAAGTTTACATCCGATTTGAATGAAACTTTGGGATATTGTCATATATCAGGTTGGTAAGAAGCCTATCGATTTTGGGGAAATCCGTCAAATTTCAAGGTCACAGTCCACGAAAAACGTTAGAAATTTTAACATAAAAGTTGTTTCCGGACAATAACTCAATAAGTTTGCATCCGATTTGAATGAAACTTTGGGATATTGTTATATATCAGGTTGGTAAGAAGCCTATCGATTTTGGGGGAAATCCGTCAAATTTCAAGGTCACAGTCCACGAAAAACGTTAGAAATTTTAACAAAAAGTTGTTTCCTTACAATAACTCAAAAAGTTTACATCCGATTTGAATGAAACTTTGGGATATTGTCATATATCAGGTTGGTAAGAAGCCTATCGATTTTGGGGGAAATCCGTCAAATTTCAAGGTCACAGTCCACGAAAAACGTTAGAAATTTTAACATAAAAGTTGTTTCCGGATAATAACTCAAAAAGTTTGCATCCGATTTGAATGAAACTTTGGCATATTGTTATATATCAGGTTGGTAAAAAGCCTTTTGATATTGGGGGAAATCCATCAAATTTCAAGGTCGCAGTCCACGAAAAACTTTAGAAATGTTCACAAAAGCGGGGGTATCAGCGATCGCTAGATCGACTTTGTCATTTTTTTATTTGGGGATGAAGCTGGAGTACCCGGAGAAAACCTGGACCTTCGGTAGGAAAAAAGAATCGAGTTGAGTACAATCCCCCCTCCCTCCCCAAAGTGAGACTTGAACAGGCAACCTCAGTCTTGGCAGACCATGTGATCAATAGTAGACGAACTACCTTAACCACTAGTCCACAAAGGCCTCTAAACAATTCTGGAAAATAACGTTCATAAGATAAACGAAAATTAGATTTATGTTAATAAATTCTAAATGAATGAGTTTTTGTTAATAACAGTACTAGTGCTATGATACTATATACAGATCTTTTCATGCATTTTTTTATATATATAATTGCTAGGGAATTTTTTTTTCATTTATTTACAGTCTGAACAATTTTTTTTTCAATAAAACGACTTACGGGGTTTCTGTAAAATGTATTCTTTGCGTTTGTGTACTAACAGTAACTGTTATGTTATCTATCAAGTTCAACGTAGATCTACCAAACGACTTTCTGCTCTGTCAATATATGAGAATACGACGCTAGGTTAAAATAACTTTTATGTTAAAAATGATAGCTGAATTTGCTATAAACGGGTATAAGTCGTACTCCGCGAAGCCGTACCACAATTTCCACAGATTATGTTTAAGAAGAAGCAAGTGAAAAATTTAATTTTATATGTAGCATTTCTAAATAAATCAAGAAAATAGATAGGTTTAATATTGTTTTTCGATGTTAGCACGGACAAAATTACATTATCATATCATGAATTTTGCTATTGCGTAGTATTTTCAATAGAACGATGACTACTTAACAAAAACATTGTGTTATTATTAAATAAATTTTTACTGTTTTTGAAAGATTTACAAATGGATGTGTTGTTGTTCAAGGTTTTACCAGACCTTCAAAAATTGTCAGCGATATCATAGCGTTAAGTATTCCTTATGAGAGGGAACATTGGAATACTTGATGAGAACACATTTTCCAAAAGAAAACTGTACTGATCAGCTAAGGTTAAAGCTACGTATATCGGGTAATCTTGGCGTGATGGTTATTTTGGCTATATTGGCGTGCAAGAAAAAGTCACCGAAATTAAAACGACCAATATTTCCAGAAATAATTACCGGTATTTGTTGACCTTTCGAAATTTAAATATGTAAACTGACCGACTGATACCTGACACTACACTTATTATCGATTTGTTGTTGTGAGGCATGTAAAACTGACCACGAATCACGTGTCCGACTTTGATGAACGAAAGGAACGTTTTTTGACAAGGATGTTTGAGCTTGTACAAAAACATTCAGATGAACTTTATGACATGTTGTTACAACTTAATTGAATAGTATTTCAATTTACCTGTTTACTTCTACCTGAACAATACACTCAAAACACTGTCATTACATTCATCGATTGTTACGAGAACAAACTATAATTAAGGAAGTTTGTATTGAATTGATTACCTGCATAGGTTTTAACACCAATCCTCCATAAGGATCAAAGGATTTCCATATAGGGTGAGACATGACATGTCTCAGATTTTGCTGATTTTCATTTTATAAGCTGAAATTGACGATTGGATCACAAAATAATGATTGTTTGTTATGATTTGACTACGGTTGCCATGGTAACCGTGGCAGCCATTTTGGGCCGATTAAAATACAGTGATAAGGGAAATATTCAAATGCCAATTTTTCATGGGAAAATCAATTCATATTCAATAGAATTTATTTGCTTAATTCAATATCTCATTGACCACATTCAAAACTGTTACAACACTTTAAATATATGTGTGATCAGACTTAGACTATTGAACATGTCAAGAAATATTGCATTATTCTCTATAATTTTTGGTAAAAATATTACCATTTTTGCCACTTTTCTGACTCCATTTTCTGAAAATATAGTCAGTAAAATGGCAAAAATGGTAATTTTGTGGTAAAAAAATTCGAGAAAAAATGCATGGTTTCTTGACATATTCGATAGCCTCGTTCTGACTACACATATATGTTTAGTCTTGAAACTGTTTTGAAAATTGTCAATGTGGTATTGAATTAAGCAAATAAAATGTTATATTGAATATGCATTAATTTTGGATAACAAATTGGGAATTTAATATAGGCTATTTCGCAGTATGAGAAATGAAAAAAAAGACCGCCTCGGTTACCATGGCAACCGTGGTCAATCATAACAAACAGTCATCATATTTGTGATCCAATGGTCAATTGCAACTTATGAAATGAAAATCAGCAAAATCTGAGACATGTCATGTCCCAGTTCTTTTGGTGATTAGGGATAATTGGTCTTAAAACACAATGTATGAATTTCTATTAACATATAAATATGTAAGTCTTGTCAATTGTTAATTAGGCGCTGATCTTTTATTTAATAGATTATTATTTTAAAACTACAGTAATAAATAAAATATCTTTATTTGCTATAAATATGAACATATTGAAAATAAAATACCGTTTCTTGTTCTTATATTGATGATAAAATTTAAAAAACACCAAATTAAAAAACGCCAAAATAAAACCTGCTTAAAAAACAGGAAAACCACCAAAATAACCCGATATACGGTAGCTCATCTTTCCATTCAAGTCAGAGTTAAACTTAAATCAAATGTGTTGACATATCAGTGGTCAGTAGTTGATAAACTACATAGAGGTCTAAGTGTAATAATAATAGGCGTACATGTATAGATAGAATAAAGCCAGGAAAACAAATAAAGGTCAATTTTACAAAATGATAAATGTAATCAAAGTAGCGTTTCAAAAAAACCCAAATAAATGTCTGCAAACATCTTTAGAAAACATATTTATTTGAAACATATTTATTTGTATAAATATACACAAAATCGTTTAGACACAATTACGACATGTTTGTTACAGTTTTATGCTGTTATATGATAATAGGCATACAGTATATCAAAAGTTACAAACATTATATTGATTCAAACTAAATGTAAATGAATAAATCCAATACATGAAAATAAACAATTCGACTGGTACATTGTGTGTTTGTGTGATGGGGGTGGGGTTAATAAACTAAAAAGTGCGGAATCGATGTTTATCTATATACAATCCAACACCTATATACAATCCAACACATGATTTAAAACAATTTCATAGTTGTTTGTTGAAATTGCTTTGCTTAACCCAAAAAGAAGGTTGAGATCTACATTGCAGGATTCTTCAACCCAAGCTAGGTTACTCGTTAATGTAGGTCTATCATCATTGTTAAATGCACATTCAAAAAGGTAACGCATACTCATCTGCCTGATGACTTCGAATGATTTTAATCTTAAAGATAACCGTGCTTAAATATGAGACAGAACTCTAAGTGGACTCAATATAATACTTTTCCACGGACCTCTTTAAACTGCTTAGCGACTGGTAATATGGCAAAATATTTTTGTAATTCTGATTTGAATTTAGAGGAGCTTTACTTGTTTTTAGTTCATATTTTAAATCGTTACAATGTCGATTGGTTAAGAGGAAGAATGAGTCTCCCGTGATAGATTATCTACAATATGGAACAAGCAAACCCTTGCCATTTCTTAGAGGATATGCAGCGGTTGTTTGGATAGATGGGGACATAAACACATTCAAATGTTCAGGTGTCCTTTTATCATAATTTGATTGTAACATTTGTAATTTCCTGCGTTTTTGTTGGGCATCTAGTGTTTCCCATCCAATTTCTTTACAAATAACACATCAATTTAATAATAAAAACAACTTCTAAATGCATGCTTTCAAGTTTTCTATCAATAGTAATGCCACAATTGCCCCACAACTTTAAAGCATATTCAGATATATAAATATTTAGGCTGCAATCAGCATCCTAGAAAAAAACCCGACCGATAAGAATAAGGACACACAACATAGCAAAATACTTACTGAAATGTAAAAAAAAACATTTTAAACAAAATGGAGAACAAATGACATTTAACTATTAAGAAAAATAGCAAAGAAAACCGACCGAACAACAAGAGCCAAAAGTCAAGGGACAGTTACAAATCCGGATAATGACAAAACGCAACACAAAAACCAAAAACACAAAAAACAGAAAGAGAGTAACCCGAACCCAATAAAAACCATGGGTGCACTCAGGTGCTCCGGACGAGTAAGCAGTGCCTGCCTCTAATTACTAGACACCCGTCGAGGTACTCATTGTCATGTCTAGGGAAAAGTCAAATCCAGGAATAGGAATCACTACCTATGACTCAGCAAACATGTCAGATCGTATTTGAGACACTGATTTCCCATAACGATCAATTAAGTCATGGTGACGACCATAGAACTTCTGGAGAGATAACATCAACCTAGGTGCAACAAACCCTTGTTTGAGTAGTTTAGCAGTCAACAGCAGGGATCGGTCTAGAAAATCGGAATACCGATCGCAGGATCTGGAATAACGTGTAAGTTGTGAAATGTACACACCATACGCTGGAACTGCTGGAATGTTGCTGTCGATGAACGGGAAGTTGACAATTGGAAAGTTGAAGTCATCACGTTTGTCGTAGAGTCTAGTTTGTAGTTTTCCTGAGTCTATTTCTGGAAGTAGGTCTAAGTAAGAGGCTGAGCTTAGTGTATTGGTGGTGTCTTTAATTTCAAGCTCGCTATGGTAATTTGAATGTAAATAGTCACCAAATTTAGCATTGTTGAGGGACAAAACATCATCAATATAGCGGAATGTTAAATTAAAGGTCTGGGCCAGTGTCTTTTCTTTCTTCTTCAGCAGGCTTTCAAGGAACTCAGCCTCATAAGAGTACAAAAACAGGTCGGCGAGGAGAGGAGCACAATTAGTACCCATTGGAATACCAACAGTCTGTTGAAAAACATGTCCTCCAAACATGACGAATATGTTGTCAATCAGAAAATCTAACATATGACAGATTTGGTCTTCAGTATAAATTAAATTATGTAATAATTACTAATGTTTAGTTATATAGATTAACAAAAATTCTTCAAGCTTAAAATCCATACAAACACCTCGTAAAATACACTAGTATCTGATGGATTAATATTAATTAATAACAATTAACCCTTACCATGCTGGTTTGTTTTGGGTTTACAATATCTCCTGTGCTGAATTGTTTTGATAAAACACAAGTTTACAATGACAACCGAAAACTACAAAATTTAGCAGAGATGTAATTAAAAATGAGTTCTTAACTTTAAACAGTTTTGGGGTAAAACAATTAAGAGTATGGTGGTTTCCATGGCAACCATTTTTCAAGGACTTAAGCAAAATTTGAGCTTACAATTAAAATTATAATGAATTACAGCATGGTAAATGCTGTGCATAACTAAAATATATTAAATAATTTAAGGAAAAAAAAGACAAAATTCGACCAATTAATTATACCCACCGCAAACTTGTTTTGGGGGGGGGGGGGGGTTATAGGAATCAACCTGTCTGTCTGTCCGTCTGTCTGTCCACATCCCTTGTGCGTAACTTAGCATAAAGGAAGAACATTATATGTAGATGTGCATGAAGGATTTTTATTGACCTCGGGTATCATTAATGGGGATAATTGGACTTGAAGGCGAAAAAGGGGGGGGAGGGGGTATCGCTTTGTGAGCGTTCTCACAGTCCACACTTGTTGATTTTTTTTTTACAAATTATATCTGCTAATTATGTTCTCAAGCATAATATACATATGATAGTAAATTAAGGAATAAATATATATAAAATTTTAAAGTCAGGATTTGGATGAAGTAACATTTTGTAAATATTTTGGAAGTCTGCATACTATATAATTCTTGTGTCAATGATGCATGTGTATGCTTATAGAAATAATACTCCATTCTCTATTTTGTAATTTTGTTTGCAGTTGCAAAAGAAGTCTGAATCAAGATGGAATACCAAATAGATTTCGATCTTGATTCATAATTCCTTGAATATTATTGATATGATTTAATTAGATGCATTTATTAAGATTTTTTGATATAAAACCTTTTTATTCACCTGCTTCAATATTTGTATGCATCTAATTACATTTGTACTTTTTTGTTTCAGTATATATCACATGACAACACAACTCCATTTAATATTTTTATAGTGTAAGCAAAATGTAAATATATCGAGATGAAGGAAAGAAATTAGAGTTTACTTATAATTACTGGGTATAAATACTAATAATAATTTTGGATTTAATCATTGATATGATTAAATAGGATACTTACAGATTTTTTTTATACATGAGGTCCTCATTGCACTATTAACTAATATCTATTCGGGGAGGAAGCAGGAGTACCCGTCTATTCTTTCTGGTGACAACTTATATACTGGTATTATGGCCATGATTTAATTAATATAGCAAAGTTTGTCACAATATGTCAACAGTATTCTAGTATAGATAAGGGAATTATGTACTAAGTTAGTATATATCCCTTCATAGATGTACATGCAAAAGTTCATTTGTCAATATATTTAATTTTACCAACAGTCAAATATATAATATACTGATTTAATCATGGCAATTTATTATTTAGGTGCTTTATTATTTCCAAAACTATAAAAAAAATTATCCTTCAGTTTAGATGTCAATTCACTTCATAGACTTGTTCAGATCTATTTAAATTCATTTCATATAGAATTATATATATTATCAAGAGATTTGAGCATACATGTAAAACATTTCCCCTATATTTGTAATATCAAACTAGAACAAACAACGAATCAAGAACAATACACAATAAAGAGTCTAAATTAATCTCCTGGAACTTGATTTGAACATTTCTAGCGTTTGCCACAATATACTCCTGCTGACTATGATATAACATAAAGCATGGCTCTATGAAAAGAAGAAGATTGCAGTCTGTGCCCTCATATTTTATATCATGCCCAGGACGCTTTCTATTGTGCTCTGGGTCTTCTCTATTCATAGACCGTTCAGCATTGTTACAATCTGTACAAAGACGTGTAATGTCCCTCTTCTTTCCTACACCTACAATCTTTGTAATAAAATGCCTTGATGTCAGTCTTTCTTATTGTGGATTATTAAATCTAGGCCTACCATCTTTAACAGTTAAGTGGGATGGATTGTCAGTATTAAGTTCAGAAATAAATTTCCAGCGAAAAACTCGTTGTAAAATGTAACTGTTAGGATTTTCCTCCTTAAAAATTGAATATGCATTCAATACAGCTATTGCAAAAATATGGAAGATAGATTTCTTCCACCACTTGAATGATTTTACAGTTGTATTCGAATAAGAGATAATTTGATCTGATCTATCTACTCACCCGATATATTTATTGTAGTTATTAATTACGCTTAGTATTTTCACAAATTCCCCTGTGCGAGGATGTTTCCTATTTGTGTTGGTTATATCAGAATTATGAATTGTAGACAAGATATACACTGGTTTATGATCTAAATATTTAGTGACTGTGAACCATTATTCATAACAGCTGTGTCACCTCTGTTGGTTAGTTTAAAATCCTTCAAAACTTGAGGAATGCCACGCCTGTTCACACGTACAATTCCAGTGACACTTATACTCAACTCGTACAAATCCCAAAACTACTGTGGAGATGAATAATAATTGTCACAGTACAAACTGTAACCATTACCATACATCCCTCTCATCAAATTCATAACTAAATCATTAGTAGCACCATATCTGCTTGGAATAATATCAGATTTACCTGTATATAATTTGACTTTCGACACATATCCATTTGTTGAATCACTGACCATGTAAGACTTGATGCCATATTTTACAGGCTTATCAGGGTTGTAAACACAAAATGACAAATTGCCACGCCAAAGTATCATTCCCTCATCTAAGGATAACTGCTGATGAGGTGTATAAACAGATTCAAACCTACTCAATACACGATTATACAATAGCTACAATAATGTAGCTCCTATTTTTTTTATGGACGGAGCTACAAAGAGGTCCAATTACTTGTAATGGAGCAAGCCGGGAGTGATTCACACCCGGGGGTTTATGCATATAATAAGCTATTTAACTGTTTCCCTAAATTGCTACATACTTTTTTTATTTATTTTCCGTTTAACTGATATATCCACAACGACGTATTCGTTAGTTTTATCACTTTATTCGTAATCATGGCATTGTTAACAAAATATGAATTCCGGAAGTGCATAATTTCGATAATATCGGAATCGATTTGGTAAAAAATGTAATTCCGGATGATTTCAGCTGTATTCATTTGCATTATGATTATGCCCCCTTATTACAAATTTTACCGATACGATTCCGAAATTCTACATTCCACAATTTTAATTATGTCAACAATGCCACGATTACGAAAAAGTGTTAAAATTATTTTAATTAGACCTTGTAGACATATCAGATGAACGGCGCAGGAAAGAAAACATATTTATTTAATAAAGACAAAGGTTAAATAGCGGAAAATCTGTGTAAATCCCAAAAGTGTTTTTGCTCCATTACGAGTAATGGGACCTCTTTGTAGCTCCGTCAATAAAAAAAGGAGCTACATTATTGTAGCTAGATTATACAAGTGTCCAAACTTATGCAACGGGTTATGACCTGGGTGTCCACGGGGTATATGCTCTGCATTGTTAATCCAAGGGAAAAATGGTGTCAACAACAGAAAATGATCTCTAGACATAGTTGATGGGAAACATGGAGTTGAGGTTACAGGATCAGTTGTCCAATATTCGGTAATGTCTGACTTAGAAATAAGCCCCATGGCTAAAACAAGGGCAATATATCTTTTGATTTCAGATGCAGTTGTGTTTTGCCATTTTTTGAAACTTGACTTGCTGCTAATGTTGCTTTGCCGAGACTCAAGATAGGTTTCTGTATATGTCAGTTTCATTCGATATTTAAGTGAAATCATTGTCATTAACAAATAGTTTAAAATAGTCAGATATTTTGGCATTTTCTGAAACGGCTTTATTTAGTCCTGGTACAGCTGAAAGTTTGGTTCTCTGTCTCCCAACACCGCGTTTTCCTCCTAAAAAAGATCCTCCCTAAGATCATGTCAACCGTATCATAGGCTTGAAGGTCATCTAATAGAAACCCTTCGATTTCATCATTCTCGCTGTCACTACCAGCATTCATAGATGGTTTGCTCATTCAAGTTTGCAACAGCTGATTTTTATAACCGATATCCCTAAGCAAACCAACCTATCTAAGAACTATTTTGTTGATACAACAGTAATCAACAATGGATACATATAAATTATTGTATGATTTATCTTAGAAACTCACGCTTAAAGCAGAAAAATATACGAAATTGTTAAAAGTTACGTTTTAATTGATGCTTATGCCTTTCTATCATGTCAAGTTACATTCGTTCGGAAATTCTCTAAACATAGAGACGACATCCGGTTTTAATTATCGAACAAATAGCCTAGAAATCCTTTCAAATGTGATGAGAACAATTAAAAACAAATACGACTGGAAAAAAAATATCCATCTGATTTTTTCACTTGTTTTATATTTTGTTACATATTGTGAACATGTGTACATGTGTACAAAACATCCTAAATCATACAAGGGCGGAGTCTATGCGCGGGAAATTAAATTTGATATAAAAATAGAAATAAATTGATAATTTCAAAAAACAGTCTATAATGCAATGAGTTAAAATTTAAATTTTAAAGCAGATAATTTATTTTACAAGTAAAAAAATATTGATGAAACAGTAAGAAAAGGAAATGAATTGATTCAATGTAATTGGTGAAAATGACTCTGATGTAATATAAGTGCAATAACAGAACGTTGATACGTTTGAATTTGCCATACACAATGTGTGTATGCAAACCTATGGAACGCCACAGCTGCCTTATGATACACACACATATATCATTAAGGCAACAAGCATACTATTTAGCTATTATTCTACACCATTAAGACATTTAGATATACTATATTGACGCTAATTCACATCAATAAGCAACATTTTTAAACTATAAAGACGTTGAAATACACCATAACGATAATCTTTTACACTATTTAACTATTATGCTTTAACATAAAGATACTTCATTATATCATGATGATCATTTACTATACCACGAAGACACTTAACAATACTATGACGTCATCTTATTATACCATAAAGACACTTTACTATATCATTAAGACATCTTAATATACCTTGCCGATGCTTGAGGATATCATGAAGACATCTTAGTATATCATGAGGTACTTTATTATATTATGAAGGCATCTAACTGTACCATGACGACTTTTTAATATATTACAAAGACATCTTTCTACATTAAGGAGATCACATGTTGTACTAGAAAGACATTTTAATATATCACTTAGCCATGTATAAGTACCATTATAGCATTTTACTTTTCTATTATGTCACACTTCTCTGTCAGAAAGACGCGCTTCCATAATAAATTCACATGTCAATATAATGGTGAGCAGTTTTGTGTGTATTAACAAACAAACAAATATTACAGCAGTATTTTGTAGTGCTACGATGTCGTTTTTTAGTAGTTCTGACTAAAGTTCTAAAAACAGCGTTTTAAAAGTCTATTCAAAACTCATCAGAGGCGCTCTACCGAAAGATTGAAGATGCCAAACACTATATGAATATGAAGAGCAGACAAAAATAAAACCAAATATGCCGAACTGGAAACCAAAGCTTTTTGACATATGCATTCTGTGGTAGACTTTCAATGCATATTTGATTTTTTTATATATTTATACCAACATTTAAGGAAAACACTTATAATTGGCGTTTTTGGCCCCTTTGACCCTTAATATCACAAAAACTGTAAGAGATATTGCAAATCTGATTGAAAAAAAGATTTAGAAAATCAGACGACAAATAAAAAAGTTGATTTTTTGGGGCGTGGCAGGATTTTGACCCCCTGTAGCATAGTAACAGTGTAAGATACATAAAAACCATTGACCCATTTAGTTGACAGAATTGATTAAAGAATACAATGAAAAAAAGGATCAAAATCAGATGAAAAATAAACGTTCTACAAGTTTTGTTTAAACATCCATTTTTCCCGTCGTTTTGTCCCCTTTTTCTCTGAAACGGTAGTGGCTACAATCCCCAAATGCAAGAGGAAGCTTCCTTTAGTGGTTAATAACATTATATTAAAACGTTATAACAATTGGCCGGCCCACGACAACTAAAGTTCTTGCATAAAACCATTTGTCCAGACAAACTCTTATAATTGGCGTTTTTGGCCCTTTGTGACCCCTAATTTCTTGAAAACGATAAGAGATATTGCAAATATGATTGTAAATATAAAAAGCAGGGATTTTCACAAGGATTCCAATGAAAAAAAGATTTTGAAAATAGGATCACAAATAAAAAAGTAGATTTTTTAGGCAAGGTTTAAATTTACCCCCCTTAGCAATGTAACGGTGCAAGATACATAAAAAAGAGTTGCACATTTAGTTGACAGAATTTACTGAGGAATACAATAAAAAACGAATGATCAAAATCGGATGAAAAATAAACATTCTACAGAAGTTTTGTCAATACACCCATTTTAGCCCTTTTTCTGGAACGGCAGGGCCCAGAAAACCCAAATGCAATACCAACCTTCCTTTAGTGGATAGAAACATCATATCAAAATGATATATAGCATTTAATTTTGATTTTTTATTTGGGTTATTACCATTTATTGTAAATGTGTTAAATGTCACAGGGGTAGAAATAGGAAAAGTAACTATGGGCGTCAAAAGGACTAATAAACCAGTCAAGGAGTCCTTAAAAATTGCAGGGAGTCCCATTTAAACGGCATAGCCTCCCTTGCGCAGTGGTCCTTACGGCGGGGGTTTTGGTGCAAAAATATGTATTCTGGCCGTATTCTGAGGGTACATTTCCATTCTGAAAAAACACTATTTTTTTGCCTAAACTTTTTGCAGTTTTGGTCTCGCACTGATCATTCATGAAGTTCTTGTATACATCACAATATTCCTAACAGTTTGTTATGAACATGCCATGTTTATCTAAGCAAAATTTCCAAAGAAGATAGATATAATGTCATTGCACTAAACCCAGAAATAATTCTGTTCAGCACACTTCCACTTGGACAAAGTTGTGCTGATCAAAATTGCTTCATTGGACACCCATCTACAGAACTTATCATGAAGTTAATAATTATTCTTTATCTTTATTCTTTCAAGTGCAGCTCATATATTTATCAAAGAAAATTGTTAAAATACAATACACTTTGAAAGAACTGAAGTTTGAAACAAATTGAAAGTGTTGTCCATCAAAAAAATTACGATTTTTTCATTATGGGCCGTTGTACTTTACTTTTCTTCGTTGTTCACTTCGGTAATTAGTCACATCCGGTAAATAAACAAATGGCGCGTAATCCAGTTGAAAGACGTAAATCCTTTGAAAAATGTTAAATACGCATATTGTTTGCCGTTTTAATTGGAATTACACATTTACTGATAAATTGGAAGTCTGTGTGAATTATTTGGACCAGATCATATGAAAGTATCTACCGTGAACCATCGGGCGACTTTAGGGAAAAAACAGCCAACATAGCGACTTCGAGGCATCGTGGTCGTAGGGAGACTGTCGCCCACTTCGCCCAGTATGGTGAACCCTGCTAAATTGTTAAGGAGCCCGACTGGCTCTTACAGAAAACAACCAGGGAGTCCTTCCAAGTTTCAGGGAGTCACGGTCTGCCGGGCTACCGCTTATTTCGAGCCCTGATTAAATGTCATGATATACTCATGCATCGTCATGGTATATTAAGATGTCTTCATGATATACTCATGCATCGTCATGGTATATTAAGATGTCTTAATGATATAGTAAAGTGTCTTTATGGTATAATAAGATGACGTCATAGTATAGTACCGTCATGGTATACTAAGATGTCTTCATGATATACTCACGCGTCGTCATAGTATATTAAGTAATATGTCTTAATGATATAGTAAAGTGTCTTAATGGTATAATGAGATGACGTCATAGTATAGTACGTACTGTCATGGTATACTAAGATGTCTTCATGATATACTCAAGCATCGTCATGGTATATTAAGATGTCTTAATGATATAGTAAAGTGTCTTTATGGTATAATAAGATGACGTCATAGTATAGTTAAGTGTCTTCGTGGTATAGTAAATGATCATCATGATATAATGAAGTATCTTTATGTTATAGCATAATAGTTAAATAGTGTAAAAGATTATCGTTATGGTGTATTTCAACGTCTTTATAGTTTAAAAATGTTGCTTATTGATGTGAATTAGCGTCAATATAGAATAACTAAATGTCTTAATGGTGTAGAATAATAGCTAAAAAGTATGCTTGTTGCCTTAATGATATATGTTCGTGTATCATAAGGCAGCTGTGGCGTTCCATACAAACCGTCTATAGACAGTCTCCGTATTGGTAATTGTGACGTCTGAAGACTGTAGCCGCACGATAAGGGTTAATCAACCAATCAATAAATCAATAATTCTAATTTGGTTTGCAGTTTTAGAAATACGTGTATTTGATTGGTTCAGATTATGGCTGGAAATGGGTTTTACGGGAATTTGACTAAATTTAGTTTTGGATAAATATTGTTGACTAAACTTCTTTTATGTAATCAGAGAAACTTAGATGGTGGTATTTGATCTATGGTTATAATATGACAAATTATTTGTTTGATGGCTATTCATTATTAATTAGGAGCCTCGGTGGCCGAGTGGTAAAGGTAGTTCGTCTACTACTGATCACGTGGTCTGTCAACACTGAGATTGCGGGTTCGATTCTCACTGCAGGCAGGGTCTACTCGACTCCAATCTTTATTGGCAAGGATTGCCAGTTTTCCCACCGAAGGTCCGGGTTCTCGCCGGGTACTCCGGCTTCCTCCTCCAATAAAATTTGACGCCATGATATAGCTGAAAAAATGCTGAAAGTAGCGTTAAAGCATTCAAACCAGCAAGCATTATTAATTTGTTAAATTGCAAATTTTTCTTGTTATCGTTTATGATAAAAATGTTAGATTTCTATTGAAACTGAGTTATGTTCACTTATTTCGAGATCGGAAGCTGGTTAATGGGATTACAATTGGTTTGTAAAAGGCAACAAAATATGTATACGCCAGGCAAATCATGGTCTCAAAATGCACACAAATGTAATTTAGGTTACTGAGAAATTAAATTCTTACTGCAATTAGTGTTGTTAATGGATTTATCGATATTTCAACAAGGCCAACTCACTCAAAACCATATCATTAAATTTCTTCGGACTAGGCTTTGTTCGTGAGTGAATTGGTATTGTTGATATACCGATCAATCCATCAAATAGTATTAGTTCATATATAAAACATCAAGTTTGCTTAAATTTATTAATATTTTATGCTTCAGTTACGAATCGTTTAGCTGGATATTATTTGTACATAAGCAACTCCAGCACCCCAATGCCCAATGGTTTTCTTTGCTATCATGACATAGGACCTAATTTGCCATCGGTAATCCAGACTGTCAAATGTTATGGTACTGGGAAGTATGTCATAATTTACAACACCAGGATTGGCACTTTTCCTTCAACGTATTTCAGCACCGCTATTTTAGAATTGTGTGACGTACAGATAATAGGTATGTATGTTTGACATATAACACCAAAATAATGATTTTATATAATTCGATAAATACTTTCCAGTACATCTAATAGAATTATTATTCTCTGACATGTTCACATGACTCGCCAACACTATATTATTTCCTGAATATCTTACGATTGCAATAAAATAATGTGCAAATACTAGTGTTTGCTCATACTCGCTTTTAAACATATTTCGAAATTGTAATGTGATGAATGTTCAGTGCTGGACGTTTTCTCAGTTTTAGATTTGGGAATGTTTTGGGGTTGAAATATTAAACTAGAACCTCCCATGGGCCTGTAATCGCTCACCTGGAATCCAAATAACTTCAACTATATTTAAATTTTTGAAATTAACAGTTTCAGTCAAGTTGTTATAGCTTTTAATTTACTGTGTAAAAACTAAACATTTTTTCAAAAATTTCAGTTAAATACAATAACTCCTATAAGGTGCCATCAGACAATTTCTGAAAATTAAATGGTTTGTAGGCATTGTCCTTTAAGGTACTTTAGAAATTTACAGTATTACTCTGCTAGTAGGTGTTTTATCAAGTGAATTGTAGGGCTTTTAGTTGCTGATCATGAGTGCAATTTAGTTTCAATCTAGCTGCTATAGGTTTCAAGTTACAGGACAAAAACGGAAAATTTCATTAAAAAAATGCCATTTAAGGGCAATAACTGCTATAAGGAGTCATCTGACAATTTCAGACTAATACAGTGAATTGTAGGGCTTATTTTGCTGATCATTTTTGCTATTTACAGTTTTACTCGAGCTGTTATAGTTTTAAAGTTACATGACAAAAACGGAAAATTTCATAAAAAATTGCCATTTAAGGGCAATAACTCATATAAGGAGTCATCTGACAATTTCAGACCAATCAAGTGAATTGTAGGGCTTTTATTGCTGATCATTTTTGCCATTTACAGTTTCACTCTACCTCGTATAGTTTTCAGGTTAAATACCAAAAATTTTGTCAAAAATCGTCAATAAAGGGCAATAACTCCTACAAGAAGCCAATACACAACTTCACACTAATAGCAACTATTGTAGACCTTAATGTGCTGAACAATTTGAAGTAACGGTAATCTCTATAGCTATTATAATTTTTTAGATAATGATCAAAAACCTGTGTTGACCCCCATGTTCTATTTTTAGTCACAGCGGCCATATTTGTCTGTTTATCAACACCCTGGGTACAAACCTGAAACTAGGAACCCAAAGGATGATTGTGGCCAAGTTTCACAAAAGTTGGCCCAGTGGTTTCAGAGGAGAAGATTGTTTAAAAAGTTTACGACGGACGACGGACGCCAAGTGATGGCAAAAGCTCACATGGACCTTCGGTCCAGGTGAGCTAAAAACTAGTTTTATTTAACAACAGTTGGATTTTGCATTTCTCCAGTCCATTATCCTTATGCAGATTAAAATCTGTATTTTTTTTCGACAACAAACTAATAATATGTATCCTGTTGTGTGTTGCTTGTAAGTAGTCCTAGCGTTAATAGTGCACTGCATATTTTACACTTTTCTTATTTCCCAAATCCCGCAACATATGTGTTCTCTTATTTGAATGTTTTCTTTATCGTTAGTAAAATTTTGTTTACACTACATGTTGTTAAGGTTGAAATGTTTTATTGCTGGGTTGATGATGATAACGTGCAAGCAGAGTGTTGAAATAATATCTCTTATCTGTGACACTGTGAATAAGTTGTAATTTTATAAACTCAGTATTCATTTATTCATTTATTTGAAAGTTTGTATTTTATTTCCGTCTTTCTAAACGTTTTGATGCTACTTTTACCTCACAATAAGTTTGTGTTATAACCAACAATTTTACTAGGTGATATCAAATTTGCTAATAATTTGAACAAGTTCGTAAGTAAACTAAGTTTCTTGTTCGAAATAAAATAAGCTGAATACAGTACTTGAGATTGAAAACGCAACACTTTTAGCAATCCGTCAGCGATCCGCCAGCGTTCAAAATTCTGTCAGCAATCAGTTATCAATCAGTCAGATCAGTCAAATCGTTCCCAATCCGTCAGATCGTTCCCAATCCGTCCATCCGTCAATTGACGGATTTGGAACGATTTGACTGATCTGAAGGATTGATTTTGAATGATCGCTCCAATCAACTTCTGGTTAGTAAAATTAATATTTCGAAGTGTGAAAATTCGTTTCACTTGCAAATATTAAAAGTTATGTCAACTGTTATGTCCTCATTTATGGCATGTTTTACCTAATAATAAGGCTAAAACTGGTCTAAAGTTATATATGATATAAATGGAAATTCCCCCAATCTATAACTAATGCATCTATGACGAAATATAAACATCACATAGTGTCATTTTATTTACAAAATAATTAAAACAAAGTCAATTAAAAAAAAAACACAGAATAACTTAAAAAAAAATTACATCGCATGCCAAGGCGCAAGTCTCGTATTTGTCTTTCGAATTTTTTTTAAGCGGAAAAGTCTAGTCTGAAGTTACAAATGATAAATAAATTCCAACCCCCTCCCCCCCAATCTATAACTACGTGTAATACATCTGTTGCGGAATATAAACATCATATAGTGTCATTTTATTAAAAAAATAATTAAAAAAGAAATAAAAAAACACAAACACAATCAATTCAAAAAATATTTGACCTCGCGTGCTCCGGCGTACATCTCGTATTTGTCTTCGAAATTTGTAAAAGCGGAAAAAGCGAGAAAGACGAAAAACGTGAAGGCGGAGTCGTAAATTTTTTTTTAACTTCGCGCTTTCGCGTTGGCATTATTTGTATGTTTACAGTTTGTTTAACATTATTTTCAAAATTATATTATTCAAAGAGCTGGAGTACCCAACGCACACCTTCGACAGGAAAACAGGTGCTCATGGCAAATTAAAGAATGAGTCGAGCAGACCCTTTCGCTGTAAGGCTCGAACATACAACTCGGTGATCAATAATAGATTACTGCTACCTTAACCACCGAGGTCGAGGTTTCTTTCATTATAAACTCCCAAACAGCTCATTTGTCGTGGTTTGATCAGTTGTCTTTCTTTCTGTGCCACAGTTCCGAAGAATTTCAGTGTATAATACGAAATAAGATTGACGACAAAAGCTAAAACATCTATTTATATATTTTATTCACTATCTCATTGTGTCACATGAATTTACACAAAATTAAATCTCAAATAAAGAATAAACTACTGTGCCACAATTCCTAAGAATTCCGCTGTATAATACTGAATAAGATTTACGACAAAAGCGAAAATATCTATTTATATATTTCATTCACTATCTCTTTGTGTCATATGAATTTAAACAGAATTAAATTTCAAATAAAGAATAAACGACTGTGCCACAATTCCTAAGAATTCCGGTGTAAAGATAAAGAATAAATTACGAAACATGTTTGTATATAGAAGCGTATGAGTTCAAGATGCTAACATGTAAGCGTAATATAAGAAGCAATTCTGCTTTCGCATTTTAGCCGCCGTCACAATTTGTTTATTTTAAGATGTCTGTTATAGTCATTCGATAATTAATGAAGTATAAATGGTTTCCTTTAAATTCGGAAGTGTTTGAAATTAGTTACTAGGAAAAATAGCAAAGAAAACCGACCGAACAACAAGAGCCAAAAGGGACAGTTACAAATCCGGATATAGACAAAACGCAACACAAAAACCAAAAACACAAAAAACAGAAAGAGAGTAACCCGAACCCATTAAAAACCATGGGTGCACTCAGGTGCTTCGGACGAGTAAGTAGTGCCTGCCTCTAATTAGACACCCGTCGAGTTACTCATTGTCATGTCTAGGTTTCACAGAGCGACCCAGCGCGTCCTCAGCTGGCGGACATGGGATATGCTCTCGTGTTGTTTTTTTTTGGGTGGGCGTGGTTCAGGTCATACTAGAATTGTCGCGAACATAGTGACGTGTTCAGAGAGTGTCACGCTCATTGCACGATAAGGATCTCTTTTTTAGAATTCGAAAAGAAGTAGGCTAAAAAAGTAAATTTTCCGCCCCTACCCATACCCCATATTTTTCCTGTGGAATTCAAAATTTTTGCCCTTGTGCATCTTCTCTAATTGATTGAGGGGGCCTTGTCGGCCGAGTGGTTATGTTAGTTCATCTACCATTGATCACGTGGTCTGTCAAGGCTGAGGTTGCGGGTTCGAGTCTCACTGCGGGCAGGGTGCACTCGATTTAATTGAAAAGTTGAACCAGTTTCCTACCGAAGGTCGGGAATTTTGTCCGGCTACTGCGGCTTCCTCCTCCAATAAAAACTGAACGCCATGATATAGCTGAAAAATTGCTGAAAGTTGTGTTATACAATATTTAAACAAACAAAAAATCTATAATTATTTGATATTTTACTTATTCTCGTCATGAATAATACAGAAATACACTTGCTGAAAGAAAAGCAAACATCCAATCAATCAATCAATGAAATAAGTTATTGTTCAAATTGAATGACACTCTTTTAAAGGGCAAGTTTACAAAAGGTTCTGTTTTATTAATATGACTATAACGAAAATGTTAAAACCGATCTTCATAGACCTAAAAAATAAATCACGTTTTGTTAAAAAATTACTATTTCGTACTATTACACATGTCTATGTGGAGCACATTTTTATCCTTAACATTAGCAGACAATTCTCCTCCTTATCGGGGTCTCGGTGGCTGATTGGTAAGTCATCTACTAGTTATGACATTCCTGTCAACAGGTTGCGGATTTTTGAACGACTGCAGATAGGGTGTTCCGACTCCAATTTAATTGACAAAGATTGTCCGTTTTGACCTATACTTCGGCTTCCTCCCATCCCACCCCCAATAAAAAATGGACGCCATGAAATAAATGAAACAATCCAGCGTAAATGTAAGTATATTTTTTTAACTTATTTTATTGTCTGTCAAATAACACTTAAGACCAGAATCGCTGTATATTTACAATACAACTTTTTGTTTACTAAACAATGTGTATTGATTGACAATTCTTGTTCAACAGTTGAAAAATTGTTTAAACACAACAGTTTTGTGATTGTTTTAAAAAATGTTGTAGACTACTAGTAAATAAAAACACGCAGGCATACATTCAAGTAACTAGTATTGATGTAAAGACGAGGCCAAGCTCTTTCCTAAATTTGAAATAAATCTGTTACTGATTGGGGGAGTCGGGTCGGCTTAATATACGACAAAATATATACATGTAACAGGTTTCAGAAAATAAAATAGGCCGAAATCACGAGTCGCGGAAATAATAAAAAGAATCAATAATGGATTAATAAAGGAAAACATTTACCTCGTTGTTTCTGATGCGCCTTAAATCGCTTAAGTTTTTAAAAGTTTACAGGGCTCGACCCGCAGATATGGACTGCCTTAAAGAAATTTGCTTCATTATATAATATAAAGAAGATAGTTTTTTCTTTAAAATTTTTATTTATTTTATTTTATTTTTTAGAACGAGGCATTGTATTAACTTTTCTTTTGAATATTTGCGTTTATTTTATTATATAAATGTTATTATAAATGCATATATAATATGCAAATGATGCAGAATTCGTTTTATCTTTAAATTATTAATTTATACGCATCCGTCAATCAACTGACCGATTTATGCATATAATTAAATGATGGATTCTGGATCGAACCGATTGGACTGATTGCACTGATCGCTTACGGATTCATAATTTTGGACTGATGTATTCATCATCGATCAGTCAGCGATCCGTCAGCGTTCTATAATCCGTCAGCAATCAGTTATCAATCAGTCAAAGTGTTGCGTTTACGGGTGCAAATACTGTATTAGGTCAGATATTTTTTAAGGTAATAATAAAAAAAAATATATTGCTATTTTCCTTATTTTACAAATAGACTTCTTGGTTCAATGGGCAAACACTGGAAGTTTGGAATTTTAGTTATAATGGTATTGACCTACTGGTCAATGTTAGATTTCATATTTCCTGCATAACATCATCCTCACTAGTCAGGGTTTCTGTGTCCACATGTGTCCACGAAACCCTGACAAACTTAGTTAGGACAGTCCTGGCGAGAAGTCACTATTTTGATTGGCTGCATCCTACTGCATGTAGCCAATCAAAAACTCACTTTCATACACGACTTAGGGAATATTTCGATGTCGATTGTAAATAAACACATGGATGTGTTTCATAGACCACATGAAAATCAGTGTATTTTGTACAATAGTGTTAAAAGCTTGTTATGATTGGATATTTATTAGTTGCGTTTATCGATCGATCCATCTGCCGCCATGTTGTATATTCTACTTCCAAACAGGTGAGACCCTCTCGTTGGTTGGTTGTCAGCTCATAATACGGAAAGCCTGACCGCGGACCGTAGTTGGTAACGTGTTTGGAGAGAGCCACTCTCCTTGCACGATAAAGACCCCTTTTGTAGATTATTTCGAAAAAGAGTAGGCTCATTGTAGCCGCTACAAAAGGCTTAATTTTCCGACCCTACCCAGTACTCCATACTTTTCTAGTGGCAGTCCAAATATTGTTCCCTGTGTCCTATCCCAACCCCTTTTCCATTGATTTATTGTTTGTTAACTTGTTCTCGTCCTGAATATAGCTGAAATACTGCTCGCTGGACGTAAAGCAAACATCCATCCAATGCTTCTCACCCTGGAATTTCCTAGCAATGTAAGGGTTTCATGGATACAATAACCCTGACTAGTGAGGATGGCATAACAGATCACGTTCAGTTTTTGCAATTGTGCACATCGATTTAGTAATAATTACAATGTAGATAGGACAACGACCAACTTTTGTTTCTTGATGAGTGAATAAACTAGTTTTCTCTGCACAGTATTTTTTTAATGGTGTGATAGAGTAATATCAATGATGTCGGGTATACTGTAATGCAGTCATATTTGGCACTCGATTAAATTATTTTTACATTATTTTACGTTCTTTGTAGTTTCTTATTGTCACACAGATAGGTATATGTATTTTATATAGTATAAGAGGTAAATGTAGTAAAGCGAAATATCCCTATAGTTTCTCTATAAATTATTATATTTGTACCCTTGGTCTAGAAATTCCGCTCTATAAAGATCCCTATTTTCGGACCAAAAACTACTTAAATGCCTGCAAATATGTTTATTAAATATTAGCTACTGTACTTCTTGTTCCCGGACGTGATTCGTCCGATCGTCATTGTTTTGCTCTTCGTTTCTCCGTTTGTCTGTCCACAGCTTTTTGTGGAAGCATCTCTTCTGAAGCTGCTATACAGATTGCTTTGTTATTTATGGATTACCGTTATTATCTGCAGATATTCATTCTCTACCATAATTTTGCTTCATCAACGTTTTTAGTTATGGGACTTTTAACATTTCACCAATGCAGCACAATAGCGTAAAATGTGACGCATCTCTGATTGCTTTGATGTTTTGTAGGATAATTGTTATGATGTGTAGATATGCATACCATACCCCCATTTTGATTCGTCAGGAGTTATATAATGTGACTCTGACCATTTCATGATGGACTCTGAACCCATTCAGTCCTTTTGCTTGTGATGTATAGATGTTGTGATGTGCACACTCTACCACCCCTTTGATTCGTTTAAAAAAATTTAACAGGACTGTTACCATAGCAATAATAACCAATACTAAAAGAAAATGTTATCACTCACTCTACTAAAGTTCGCACATTCCGATTAGGTTTTATCATGAAGTTGCGAAGCTCTTCTCCAAATACTAATATAAATGATTCCAATATTGCGTGCTTTTAAACTAAATGTATCACAATCAAAGTTTTCGAATATAATTTTTTTACACCTCTTAGGCAATTAGGTACTGCAGTGGCCGGGGAATTTTCTGGCAATACAGCTGCCTCGTATATTGCCACTTTCAGTTGCAGACATATTGATGGAAATAAGCAAACAGATTCGAAAAATTCTTTTTTAAATCATCCAATGCTAAAACTTTTGAATGAACCATTAACACAATACTTTCGTGCGACTTTGTGAATTAATGCAAACAGATCAAGCAGTGGTTGATGCAAGATTTCAAAATCTGTCGTTGTACTGATTTGCTTAATGTTCATTCTGCATGCATGATGTTTACCGAACTTCTTTTAGTTATGTTGTGTTTTAAAGCCAAAATTTAAATATACCAAGATTTGTTATATAGCTTTGCTGATTTTGGTTCTCACCTCCCTGTTTGGTGCTTTATTGAATGACAGAAGATTTGTGCGACCAAATCAATATGGACTTCAAACTACATTTTTGAAAATGATTCATTGTTGGAAACACACCTTCTAACTTTCTACTTCTATGTCTACAAATTAAGCAAAACCATGTTTTAATTAGATTTTAAATACTTTCAAATTTTTCCTTCCCCTCAGCCCGATTCGATCTCGCACCGTTATGACACTATGGCACCCATTCGCATGCATTATGTCCAGCGGTGTAGACCACTTGGCCAAGACCGCTATTAAAAAATTTGACTGTACCTGTTTTGAAAGCATCTGTTGATTTAAAAACGCTTTTTGTACCGAAAATCTCCTTTCTTGTGTGTTGTCTATCAACAGATGGGATTTTAGATGTTGTGTACAAGGAATTTTCTTCTCGAAGGTTTCGAAGTCTGCAAATATGTATCTATACATTAGGCCATTATCCCTACTCCCTAGTAAATGGGGAAATGTTGAACCTACACAATTTGTGTTTGCTCTCATTGAGACTGCTGAATATAATTTGTTTATCGATTCTGGTGTTGACTTTTTCCAGATTAACTATTGTATGTGTTGGTACTAAACTGGGCTCTTCTTGCTGAGTGCGAAACGCAAATGAAACAGAAGATTTAGACAAGTTTTACAAACCTGTAAAGATGATTGATGCTTTTCTGGCTGGCTGTTATGAAATTGTCTAGATTAACTACTTATCGAATGTTTTGAGCTTTGGAATGTACTGTCTCTACTGTAAATATTTTTGGAAAACCTTGTTAGGGTGATTTAGGGCTAAACACGGACTTTGAATAAGTAGCTCATGTTGTTTATGCAAAAACAGATATTTGTGCTTATTCTTTAATATCTGAACATGGGTCTGTGGAGATACGTGTTGCTTAGATCGAGAAATAGTGCTAATTCTTTTATCTCTGTTATACAAAAAGCTGCAGAGAAATCAGTACAAAATACGTTAGACCGTCCAATAAAGTTCTAGATACTGTTTTTTTTTCCAATTATCGTACTGTATAAAACAGTTTCGCTTCAAAGCAGTTAATCTATTAACTGTTCTTTCTGCTTTTTGCTTAACTTTTCCACAGACAACTGCATGCGATAAAGAGTAATACATTACTATAGTCTGTATATCTTCAAACAATCAAATTTTATTTGTATTCTAATCATATGATAGAAAGCAGGTATAAAACCAATTGATATAAGGACTTCTCTGCATCGATATAGAAAAAATGTCAGTGACTAAAATAAATATTGGAATTTATTTTCTCTACTCAAGTTATTAAAAAATGTTCTTGTTGAGTAAAGATATAATTTCCATTTTATCTGTGAGCTCTCCCCAATACATTTCTGTATTTGTTTTCATGGCCGTGTAAATAATTTTTTCCCAGGTTTAGGTCAATACATCTTTTTATGAATAGGTTCAATCATGCATGTAATCTCAACTAAGAACCTGGAAGTTAGCAAGCTAAGTCTATATTCATCATTGAAAGATGAAAGTCTGTCTTGATATTTAGCACTCCACGAATGAGACAAAATATTAATTTCAGCATCAATGAAAACTAATCTAACAGTTTCTTTTGATTTATTATGGAAATCATTTATGGCAATTTTTGTCTTTTAGTATTGTCACATATAGGCCTCTTATTAGCACTTATGGTGTCCTTCTGATTATTCTTAGGACCTTGTACATATTGACAAAAATTGTCATTTTCCTCTGCCAATATCTTCTACACATTTATCTGCTCTAACAATAATATAATCAATGTCATCATGTTCTTCAAAAAATTAATTAATCTTTTATACGCAACTTGGTTGTAAAGAGATTTCTGAATATGTATCATTGTACCTGTTATGTTTCAATATCAGAAATGTAGAGACACAATAGGTCTACTTGCTGTATTTGAACTTTATCCCTTACATTGTGTACGTGTCTCTGTGTGACATTCTCAGCACTATTGTGTAACTTATTGCTAGCATTTTGATACGTTGTGAATCAAACACAAGCTCGGAATTTTTTTTATAAAAAATCAAATATGTACAAACATTTCAGGAGATTTTTTAAAAGTGTCGTTTTGTTATTTCCAACGTCAAAAGGATTCTAAATCTGTGTAAGATAGACAACAGGACTATTCTGAATTCATGGACGGTTTTTTTTATAGCGTTAGCCTTAAAAACATAAATGCCCACGAAGCCAAATGTCAAATTATTAAAAATCCTAGACACAAAACTCAGTCTTCATAAAAGAAGAAAAATGAGCCGTGAACACGGCTGTCAGATTTGACGGCAAAAGATGAATTGGGGACACATTAGCAGATAATCTAGGTTGTACAGATTGATTGTCTAAAAGTTTACGAGTTATGCGAACATGTAATGATGATTCTCAAGTTGATGTACTGGTAATAATACAAAATTATTGGCGGACGCCCTATAGTTATTTGTCTGAACTTCCGTCCGTCCAAAATCATGTCCGGCCCATAACTTTTTTGTCTTTTGAGGTAGGCTTTTAGTTTTTGGAATATGGGTACATAATATCAAGGCGCTTTGTCGCATACCGTTGTTGGTAACGTTTGACCTTGAACTTCAAGGTAAGCGGGTCCAACACAGATGGAAACCTGATATCTAGTTGGAATTTAAAAAAAGAAAGCAACACGGTAATAAGTTAACATATATATTAGAAAAGGATTCACACTACGATTGACAGACAATAAACATACAACTAATTATAACTAACTTTATAGTTGTGTTATTCTTACCATTGGCGCGATAGAATGATTTTTGGGTAGTAGACAGAAAAGAGAATCAAGGTTCTATTTCTGCATCCCAGTTTTCCATCGAGAAATTCAGAAACGATGTCGAGACTTCTAAAAATATCAAATCATACTAAATCGGAAAACAATAACCAAAAAAAGTTAAACAATTTTCCTTCAGTTTTCCTGATTATTTTGTGATAAAAGTTTGAAATAAAATTAATTATTGTCAAAGAATTAAAACACACATAATATACGTTTTTTTATAGGTTGTGTCAAGACTTGGTACGGAAGTAGCTGTCAACTGCCCTGCTCATTAAATTGCCTAAATCAAGATTGTTTTCCTGAGAATGGAAGCTGCGTTTGGGGGTGCAACTCTACTAGTAAGTAAGATGACTTATTTGGTTAAGAGTGAAGATTTGAATTCTGAAGCATGTTAAGAGGTGATGCAATTTGATGGTCAACACTAATACGACGTCTGGTAGATATATAACGGAATGATTTGATTTTTTGATGTTATGCATATAATTAAACTTTCAAATATATTTCTTCCTCATTCCTGGTCATTGTTTATTGATTGCACATCCAACTTATGGTATAAAACTAATTTAAAAAATGCTGTGTGAGCGCTATAGGTCGCCAAACTTGCCAATGAGAATTAAATCCGTACTGGCGATTTATTTTTCATTCCCCTTCGCCAAATGGCGAAAGTGAAAGTAAAACTAAATGTTGAAAAATAAAAAAGTTCGGGATCGTAAACGATAAAAATTCGGATTTTTGAATGTGAAAATTGCCGATTCCGCGTGTTTTAGATCCGCACCCGGGTTCGCTTTCCTTTTTAGACCCGTCGAACTGGTTTCCCGATATTTCCTTATCGTTCGGACCAGGTTTTAATGGCGAAGTGGCAACTCTCAATGCTCAATTTTTTTTTATAACGAAAGAGAAACAACCAAAATCAAATGAAAATTCAAAGAAACAAAAGCAAGAAGGAGAATCAGATAAAAAAGATGAGAAAAGAAAAATAAAACCTGAATGTTTCAGCCGGTTTACTTGGCTCAAAATAAGAGAGGACAGATTCTATTGTGAAATATGTGAACAGAACAAAAAAAACAAACATATTCACATCTGGGAAACCAGTGACCAGCCCAAAAAGGACGACTTCATCAAACATGAAGCCACCACAGATCATGGGTACTTAAAATTACTCAGCTTTTGTTAATAAATAATGAAATTAAGTTTACAGTTTGGACTAGAATCCCATCTGCTCTCCAGTGCTGGTCTCTAGGCATACAAATTCTTGATGTAATAATATTGTAAATATAACTAAAATATTTTTTATGAAATTATAGGTATGTATGCATACCATGCATGTACTAGACTAGTTTGCGTATTATTAATAATGTTTGCCTTAATTTGTATGTCTGAGATCATGTATAGTAAACAATTATACCATTACAATTAATTATTTACGGCTACTGCAACTGATTCCATTGTTTCAACATTTACTGTTTTACTGAGTGTATTTGAATAAATAAATCATATAATATATGACTTAAATGATTATGTTCTTCAGTTGTAGAGACTTGTTTAAAGGCAACGGTCAACGCTTACCATAAATGTTAAAATGGAGTTATTGCCCTAATGCGAACTATTTACGTCATGGCAAAAGAAAATATTTCAACCCGCAAGATCAAGGCGTTGACAGAACTACAAGTCTTAAATGTATGTTTGCTGTTGAAGTAAATAAATCAATTCATATTTGAAATAAAGAATTTGTACATTACACTGGATGTAATAATTGAATTATCTAGGAGAAAGTAATTTTAAAACAATATTTATTTTAAATTTAATTATAAAAGAATATTTTTCTGGAAGTTTGTAAAAAAAATTAATTCATTCCTTCATGTCATTACAAACTAAGACCAAAAGTAATGTTTTCTAAATCTATGTATATGGATCACAAAGTCAATTTTTCTTTCAATTTATACTTTTATAAATTAATGTTATGTTACTTATTTCAGGGCTGTGAAGACTTACGACCTCTTCAAAGAATGGTTGGGACAGATCCAGACATGCCTTCTGCTTCATCTAGTGGTTCAGCTATTCGATTACCTATGGCACATACCCACCATGATTCTATTGACGATATATACGATACTTCAAGCGAAACTATCTTGTCTGAAATTATCTCAGCATTTAAGAGTGACTCATATTATTCAATTCAAATAGATGAAGGCACTGACTGTATCAACAAAACAACATTAGTTATAAATTTATTGCCACTTCATATTTTTGTGCAGATCTTGTTGGCATTTTAGGTCTTCTTTGTAAATGTATGCAAAAAGACAAGCTACTGTATAAAAAGTCAGATTTACAGCACACTTATTTCTATACAGGTATTGGAAAGTACTGATGGTCCCCATTTGTCAGAGTTTCTTAAAAAGATTTCACAAGGACCCCATCAGGATTTCCAATGTAAGTGACTCTGTTAAACAGAGATCTGACTTTCAGTCCGCTAGAAAGCAGCTTGCGCAAAAGATAGTTTCAAATTTACAAAGCTGGTTTCCTTACTCAGAATTAATGAATGCTTTTTCAGTTTTAGATTCAAGTAGTTCTAGTTTAGAAGAAGAAAATTTTCACCATTTAGAACAGTTTAAAGACCATTTTGGCTCTAGCAATAAGGACAAGGAGGGTAATAATCATGAAGCAATAATTGACCCTATTAAAACCCAAGTTGAATATTCTGTTGTCAAAGAAATAATGAAAAAAATGATAAGAATGACAACTTGGAAAAATTCTACACTGAACATATTGATAACAATTTAAATTTGTATGCAAACCTTGGTAAGCTTTATGCCATAGCATTAACTCGTCCCTGCACTTCTGTTGAATGCGAGAGAGGTTTGTCTCAGTATAACCTGATAAAAACAAACAACAGAAACCTATTGTCAGTCTCACATGTCAACCAACTCTCTGTTATTTCAATTGAGGGACCCATGTATGTTTTCATATATATGTTCATATGTTTAATTTTTAAGATGCATTTTCCAGTAGGTTTTCTAAAAGAAAGAGAAAATCTTTTCATAAAATGTACCTTAACCTAAAAGAATGCCAGAAAATGAAAGAAGTTCAGAAGGAGAATAAAAAGGTTCAAGTTGAGAAGGATAGAGTGAATGTCATACATGTTGAAAATGAGAGAACAGAATAAAATGAAGTTGATATTGAAAGAAGGATTAATGCTTTAAGCAATATTGTGCTAAGTTTGGTTGGGAACTGTAACAGTCTAGGATGCTAATTTGAGGTATTGTTTATGTAAAGCGAATGGCTTGGTCTTGAATGGAGTACATAAATGGTTGAGACATGCGCATGCGTACACCTTGGAGCCTTCAAAATTTGCAGAGAAGAAAATCCTTAAATTTACAGTATCTACAACATACTAACTCTCCAAACTTACCAGAATACTTCACAAACAATTATTATACACAAATACGGATTTTAATCCATGTATAAACATTTTATTGGAAGTTTGATGATCAAATCCCGATTGTAGCCCCAGGAAAATTGCAAAACGGAAATGAAGAAACCGGAAGTTAATCTTTGTTGATGTTTAACAATCATCGTAGTTTTTCAACTTAAAACCACAAAGGTAGAACCCCAGCAAATTATTAACAGTGTTCCACAGATAACTGATTTAATCAGGGACAATCTAACACAATTTATGGTTGTGGTAAGGTCAACACAAATCCATTTGTCAGTAAATACAAAATACATGCAAAACAAAGATACATCTTTCTATTGTACCTGCTAAATCTTCAAGCAGGGGATGTACAAACCAACCCTGGCCCACCATCAGTCAAATACCCATGTTGATTTGCGGGAAAAATGTGTCCTGGAATGCAAGAGCCCTCCAATGTGATGGGTGCGATGTATGGTACCACATAAAGTGTACAAATGTCAAACCACACATCTTTAAAGACTACAAGGTAACAACCTAAGCTGGATTTGCTACGAGTGCGGACTGCCAAATTTGTCAATCACTTTCTTTGAACAAAAAGATCAACTAGAGATAACAAACAGATTTACAACTGCATGTATCACAACATCACACAATGAACAATCAAATATCAACAACAGCATAGAGTATGATATAGATGATAGCGTAATGCGGCACAATAGTGTATCAGATTCTTCCAAATCTGTAGAATACTGGACTGAATTTAAGAACACTATACACACATGTATGAGTAAAAACATCCCAAAGAAGAAACTTGGAAGATACACAGATGTCCCAAGGATGACACCAGAGATAACTACTTACGACAACAGACGACATTTCCACAGCAATAGATAAGAACACCCAGGTTGACATTGCGATCCTAGATTTTTCCAGGGCTTTTGACAAAGTCGCTCATCGAAGACTATCAACAAAGCTATAGTACTATGGCATCCCAGGAACAACCAGAAAATGGATTGACGAATTCCCCATTAACAGAAACCAACTTTTAGTAGAGGGCAAACAATCCAGTAGTGCTCCAGTAACATCAGGAGTTTCACAGGTCACCATCTAAGAACCCACTCTATTCTTACCCTTTATCAATGACATCAGCGACAACATTAGATCCACAGTGCGACTATTTGCAGAAGACTGACCTTTATCGTCCCATAACAGCCATGAGTGGCCATTATAATCACTCTACAGGAAGATTTAAACACCATACAAGAATGGGCAGACACCTGGCAGATAGAGTTCAATGTGGGGAAATGTGCAATTATGCAAGTAACCAACACAAGATCCAAAAGTAACTTCCCATATCAGATGCAGGGACAAAATCTCACCATAGTCGAACATCACCCTTACCTTGGATTTGAATTGAGCCATAACATGAAGTATAACCAGCATATAGACCAAGTATAGACCAAGTAACATCTAAAGCATTTAAGGTCCTTGGAATCTTAAAGAGGAACCTGAAAAATTGCTCAGTAGAAGTCAAAGAAAGAGCTTACACCAGCCTTGTAAAACCAAAACTTGAATACTGCTCATCCATCTGGAGTTCACACACAGGAACATACATCAACAAGCTAGAGCAAGTCCAACAGAATGCAGCTCGCTTTGTACTGAACAAACCACATAACTACCTGAAACCCGACAGCACCACAGCAATGATTGAACAACTGAAATGGAGTGCACTTCAACAAAGACGAAATAGATCTGATGTCATACTAATGTAGAAGATTGTTAATAACCTGATTGCCATACCACAACTGTACCATCCCACTTCAAAAATTTGAAAAATAACGTTAAACAGCCAATAAAACCTCATTTAACCCGCTTAGTCTGAGGTTGGCACCAAGGTTCCATCGTTGACCTGGTAAAAGGGCCGTTTTCAGCTTGGAGAACACAATTTCTTGCGAGCAATTGCGATGATGTTGCGATTTACCACATTTTTTATGACAAGAACTGATTTTTAGCCTTTTGCACTTATAAGCCAGTGATAAATCTGTAACCTTCGTATTATCCTGTGTATGGAAATTGTACCACCTGCCAGTACTTCTAGACAGCTGAGGCTGAACAGAAGTACTTTCAGATGGATGGTACAATTTCCGTACACCAAGGTAATAACGTAGTTCAAGATAGGCATAATTCAATTAGAAGGATGGAAAGTGACTTCAATCTTGCCAATGTGAACCCAGGGTTAAGTAGCTTTTTTTGTCAGCAGACATCCTCTATCAAAACAAAAATATGGATCAGAAATACAAGCTCTCGAGTACCTGATCAATTGGGATATGTATACTCCTTATGCAGGTGCTGCTAGAATATTGCCACAAACAATGGAAAATTTAAATCATCACTTTGGTTGTAAATTTTGCCAACATTCATTGTCAATAACCTAATAATGTATAATATTATAATGAAGATATTATAATGATGATGTTAAACTCTTTTTCCTTCAAATCGATCAAAAGATAATAATCTCTTGCCATGCAGCAGTGAATGAGGTAAAATAATTAAGCTAAAATATACTTTTTATTGAATTAATTTATCTTCTGTTTGTGTACTTAAAAATTCTAAAAACAATTGAAAAAGTCTAAACTTGTAGAACCTCAGCAGGTACACAAATTTTTAGAGCATTTTTTCTTGGCAGTCCGGCAGCAGAACCTATTCGCAGCATATCTTCAGAAAAATGTTCCAAAGTTTATGGTAGTTCTCAACATGGACTTTGCTGAATATTATTCCTGCAATATCTAATATTCAACATGTACTTGTATTTGCATATTTGTCTTTCTCATGTCTTTTTTCTTTCTCTATTGATCTGTTCATCTGTCAATTTCTTCCATTTCAGTTGTTTCCTTTGTCTCTCTTAATGACAAAACTCACTGAATTTCTTTATATTTTGCTTCAAGTATGCTCTGTACCTAAAAAAAATTAACACAATCGCCGAGGTAAATTTTAGGCAACTAAAAGCTGTACAATATGAAATGTTTGTATCTACATGTATAGATATTCCACTTATAACAAACAGAATGATCTCTACAGTAGCGCAACGTCTCATAGCATACAACTTATATCTAGCAAGCATGCAAAACATTGTGGGCATTTTCTCAATAACTAATTTTGAATCAAGTTGCATGTTTTTTAGTTTATTCTTTCACAGTCGAGGTTTAGTGTCTTGTAAAACTAATTCGCTAATTTGTACTTTTGTTGACCTTGCAGTTCAAAATAAAATTGTCAACGTTAACATCCATGCTTTGTCAATTTGTTTTGAGTATGAAAAAAAAATATTAGAAAACTTTATTAGACGTTATTATTGACAACATTTTACCTGTCAGCTGTAACTTCACTTTTTCAGTTTTGACATCCCATTAAAATAGACGAAGTAAAAACGATGACAATGTTAACAACAAATATTTATGTCTCATACTCGTCAAACGTACTGAATCAATTTTATCCTGGGTAACATTCTGTTGTAAATAATTCATAATTAATCAAATAATTTTCAATTTAATATGTATAAAATAGCAAAAATATAAAACTAATTTGTGACGGTCGTTATTGTTTCCATTTATCTGATAAAGACCCAAATCTTATCGATTTTCGAGTAAATGTCCGTTCCAGCAGCAGCCATTTTGTTACTTCATATTGTTTTTAGGAGTTGTCTCTAGTTGAATGACGGTACAGAATATGTATTGAGAATTTGGTGAATTGTATTCAAGACAAAAAAAAATAAATAAAATAAAATAAAAAAAATGACAAAATACGATATACAATACAATTACACAACTTCATTATAATTCGGAACGTGCGTATGAACATGTAAAATTGAATGTTTATAAATAGTAACATTTATAAAGAAGCAAACGTTATGACCGTCATAAATTGAAATTGGACTTCAAATCATAATATTTCTTGTATTTTATGTATAAATCTTTTAAATTGTATGTCATTGACTGTTCTTAATATATATAAGGGCTAGAATTTCCGAATCAAGCGACTTTTTTGGCATTCTACCTAATGAAGCGGTATCCATGTGAGTATCTTGATTGATACCAAGCCGCTGTGTTACAGTATATCAGGGCTGACTCTCAATGACATGTTGGCCCAAGAATGATCTTTTGAAACAAAGCGATTTCCTATAACTTCCAAGCGCTTTTTGTATATATTTTCTTCTGATTTGCAGACTATAAATCTGTCTTACGTCGAACCACGGCAAATGAGACTAAAAAAGGTTAAAATCTATCAAAATTCTCGTGTTTTTTCCGGACGTTGGCGGCTTTTTACCGTAAATGTGGTATTTTCTTTTAGAATAAATGTATTTGTTTATAAAACCGATTTCTTTATATACAATTTTTTAATTAATGACAAAACTTTTGTATATTGGGAATTTCTTTAGTATTTATTAATTTTTGTGAAGTTATACCGATAAGGACAACTGAAATTCAAATGTCAAACTTTTAACATAACGACAAGTGAACCTTTTAACATAACACTTTACTAATTGGTAGATAGATAGGGAACCACTTCTTGAAACACTGATGTGTTACTTCCTATTTTAAACTCTTACCCTTCAAACATGACATGAAGTTTTGCTACCAATATCTCCCGTTAAATGTTTTTGTGCAAGTCTTGCTTCTATGAAAAGAAGACACGGTCTACCGCTGGTGTTTTCTCTTGCAAAATCACAAATAAGACCCTTATGTACATTTTAATAACATTGAAGACATCTAAATGTAATTAGAAAATTTGAAGGAGCAGGCTGGTTATTATTTCATGCCAGTAGGAGTCGGTATGTGTTATTCTTCAAGATTTCTGGCATTTTGAAAAAAATGCGTTTTTGCCATTTTCAGGTTTTGTTTAAATACACATTATTGAATATATTTATCACACGTATCACACGTATCAACACCTCCCATGTGTGATGTATAATTTGCAATAATTTGCGGACAAGGAATGGGTTGTCGTGTGAACAGTGCTCTTCTGTCTACATGCCTTTCAACGTTTCAGAGGATTAAATTTAATGTAATCTAGAATGTGACCTAGATCTATGACCCTGTGTCCTTTTTCAAGGTCAAAGTTCATGAGGGTTTATTATGACGTTCCTTTCGGTTCTTGATGTTTATTTGGATGTCACTTAAAATTTGTCCTCAATGCCATAAGATGTCATATTTCTTCAGTATTACACCAAAAAGATGTGCAACAATATGTTACACATGTTTGTAAAAGTTTCGTGTCGATATCTTTAGTCTTTTAGGAGTAGTAGCAAAGACAAGTTTTTAGGTAAAAGGGGAAATAAATCCATAATTGAAAAGGGTTTTTGTCAGTCAGGGTGAACACCAAAAGATCAGAGTGATGGGTAAATGATAAAAGATACAAAATATGAATGTGACATGTCGTGAATTAAAAAAAACCAAACACTGAAGAAAGTTAGTGGAAGAAAGTTAATAATAAATTTACGCTCAATAGTTCTCTGGAACGAATAAGAGGCTTTCAACTTAAAGGAATTAAAAAGAACTTATATGTACCTGTTCTAAAAGACTTTGAAGTTTGACCCATAAACATTATTAATTCTTTGTTTGAAAAAAATATCAAATTTAAATTAAAAAAAACTATTTTGATATCTTAAAATACAAAAGGTCAAATTGTAGGGGTAATATAAAAAGATCATAGAAAAAAAACACTCGGAGTACTTCTGAAATGAAACAAAGGTCATAAAATAGAACTAACTTGACTTTTTATCTTTGACCTTTTGATCTTTTCATATATACTTTATCCAAAATAATGACTTAAAAGAAAGAACCATTTCACATATATGGACAATGAGAAATTTAAAAACCATGACCTCTTAACTTGTGATCTTGGAATTGATGAAGGTCAACAAAAACGGAGAAGATCTGAAATCAAAATATGTTATAGTTACTGAGAAACGGCTATTTACAATACATGTTATTGGTCTTTTTTTACCTTTCAAGACCTTTATTTGATCTAAATTTTGAGAAAAGATTTATTGGTTCAGGAGGAGAATCTGACACACTTCAATGTGACCTTGGCCTTTGATTTTGTTGAACTTTTTCAAAGTCAAAAGGTCAATGATGAGTGAAAGCGACGGTCCCATGTGAAAATAATAAGTTACTGACGTTGCGCTATGGAAAAACAGTAACAGTGGAAATAACTGCGTAAAGAAGTTTGGTGATGTATGGTCATACAGATTTATGTCTAAGAAATCAACACAAAGTGGAAAGCTTTCACTAGAACAATACTATAAGTCTTAATACTGAAAGGTGGGAAGCCCTAATAACAATAATCAGAACAATAACTATAGGTCTTTCCACTGAAGAAAAGACCTTATTAGTAATTTACCATTTACATACCATCGTCTGTAGTAACACTCCAGAATTGAAACAACAATCCTAATGATCGATGTTACCGATTGTAAATTGTGTTTGTTATCCGACAACTTTAAAGAAAGAACCACTTGTCTAAACTCGTAAAGCAATACACTGCTCTTATTAAAGCGCTTTTTTCTTATAAATACTATGCCGATAATAACAACAGACAACTTCATTACCAAACAATCCTATTCTCCTGTTCAGAAATTTGATTTTCAACCATTCCTTTAGCTTTGACCACAAGTTAAATAACCGCTTTCCATATGACGGAACTAACGGAAACTCTAAATGGGATAAAGATAACTGACGTTGATTCTGTGAAGTATTTGTTTTAAGGATTGTGTATTACATACAGCAAAAATTTTCCCTTGACAATGTGGTTGAGGATGACGAAAAACATTTCTCAAACAGTTATTCATCTTGAACATATTTATCAGCCATTATAAAAAAAACAATTTTATCATACCTATTTAATATTTTACAGATTATAACTCTTTTTTCGGCCAGTATTGTGACGTAGCTTGTTATTGTATAAATCAACCCTGCAATCGGATATCCGGATTATGTCCACCAGGGGGATGTCAACCTGGATACCAGAGCGGCAACTGTTCCACAAGTAAGAAATCAGTCTCCCAACCAACGATTGTTTGTGTATACAGCATTCATTTAAAGTTTTGTTCAGTACAAACACAACAGTCCGCTTTATACTTTGACTTTTAATATGGAGAATATACGATTAGGACCATTTATGATCAAAATTGTACGACAGACATGAAAACCTTTTTTCGAACGTAAACCTCCCATTAATACGTTGCAACATTCCTTCATACGGTATTTATCAGTCTTAAGGTATCCGGACCACAATCGACCACGTGATCATATTTGGTGTCCCGGATGTCTATTGTATTTCAATGGAGCAGACCTCGGTAATGTTCGTCAAACATCGGAAATACTATTTAAGTAACTAAGTTTTTGGCTCAAAACTGTTAACATTGACTAAAAGTAAAACAATATATTTAATTTGTAGCATTAATTATCAATACCTTGATGTAATAAAGCTGTATTTCTTGGTCGAAAAATAAAATTAAACGGTGACTTCAATTATGGGTCGGATACCTTAATCTATTCGTTAATGTCTTTTCTTTAAGAATGGAGGAATAATGGCCATAACGAAAAGTCTTGAACAGTTACCATATCTCTTGCTCGAAAAGTGATGGTATATTCTATATATATATATATATATATATATATATATATATATATATTCTAATTTGCAATTCCTCCTTGACCACTGCATGAAATTTACTAAGGCATCACTTATTTTTTGCCACATAGTGTATCGTGCACCTGATATTTTACATTTTAATATGATATTTAGAGATTTCCATAACGAAACGAACAATTTTTTAATCTCTGATTCATAACTCCACCTAGTACATAAATGAATGGAATTAATAATTTGTTGTTCGGTCGGTTTTCTTTGCTACTTTCATAGAATTTATGTCACCTAGTGCAAATGTTCACAGTATACATGTCTGTGTAATTTCCTATAGCAAAACGTTGACTTTGCAATTCTTTGAATTATAAGTAAGAAGGGAGCATCAATTAATGTGCATTACTCACAGTTTTTCTAGTTTATAATTGACATTCTAAACTTAACTTCATTCATCAACCACTGTAAGCAATATATTGAACATATGATCTTTATAATTTTCAAGAGTGTTACTCGGGTTCATTCGGAAAGAACTGTTCTGGCATTTGTCACTGTATAAATCAACCCTGTCATCATATATCCGGCTTATGTCCACCAGGAGGATGTCAACCTGGATACATGGGCGATAACTGTTACACAGGTATTAAATAAGTTGGTTAATAATGTATGCAATTGACCATTTTGTCAAATTGATGATAATAAAATGAATCGAATTTGAGTTTACAATAGAAAACTCATTAGTTACAAAAAAGTGTTGCTATGAACAAATAGAATGTTCGAAAAGCCAATTAATGATTTTAGCATAAACTTTTTGAATACAATCTTTCCCTTTTAATATGAAATTGAAATGTTTTACAGTAATTTTTTGGTAGAAAAGCACAGAAGATGTAAAACCAGTGCAGTTTATTATTTACTATTTTTCAATTTTATAATACAGTATAGGAAAATTTGGTTTCAACTGTAATAAATCTTGGGATAGATGTTTTCGGTAGAAAAGCTTCAACCTTTTTAGCATATACATTGAAATCGAATGTAGCAACATTTCAGCATCACCTTCAAACTGATTTATATATATCAATTCATTCGATATCCTGACTTCTTCATTTTCACTAAATATGATGGATGCCCAGTACGAACAGTCCTAAACGATAACTAAAGCCTCCGCTTGACAATTGGGGTAAGAAAGTGATAGAGTGTCTTTCATAGCGTCCATTACATTGAGATGTACCCATCTCATATCCTTTCCGCAACTCCTCAAACAATGCATGACGCCAATCTTAATTGACAAAAAATTCTACCTAAGGTAAGGGGTTTTCTAGAGGTACTCTTCCTCCCCCAATCAAAACTGGACGCCATGGTATAGCTGAAAAAAAATTGCTGAAACAAACAAACAAACAAACAATCACACACTGCTGGATTGAATGTAATTACACTTTTTCCTTCTTTGACATATGGGTATGCATGTTATATCCGCACTCCACATTCACCACTGAATGGAATTTAAGTAATCAACTGCAAAGCTTTATGTACCATTTGGTTTCTTTACTAACACAACTGGACTTTGATGAGGTGACATTGATTTTTCAATGTCATTTTTCTCCTATTCTTTAATTTGTTTTTTCTGTTTCACGTTGCATGTTAGGTGATTGGTTATACCTGCGTGATTTCACTGGTTTGTTTGTTGTGGTTTTCTATGGTGTGATGATGCATGTTAGTTTTGCCAAGTTCTGAGGTGTCCTTAGCAAAAACATCTCTGTTGTTTCCTATCAACATAAGTAGTTTTTCACATTGATAGTGAGTTAAATTTTCTGTGTCAATATGTAAGTTTTAGTCTTTGGTTTTTTGTATTTGATTTGTGTTGTGACCTGTTTTCTTAATTTCAGGGTCTAAAGAAAACACTAGTTTTTCTGTAATAATTTAAACCTTTACCAGAACTGTGTTAGGTTTAAAACTGATGTGTTCATTTGTTGGGTGTAATATTCTGTATATAACTTTACCATGTAAAACCTGGTTTAAACATTTGCTAGCAATGAGTTTTTAATTGTTTGCTGTTTGCTGTTTCTAACATTTTGTTAGTGTGAAATTTTTTTAACAACAAATGGTATATTGCATTTTGATTGTGGTGTTATTGTTACATTGAAGTTTTCCCAGATCATCACTTTTTTCTAAGTTTGTTTTTGACCTTATAGTGACAATAGTCATGTCATTATAAAATGAGAAAAATCAATCTTTGAATGGTGTCTTGACCAATTATTAGTTGGAAACTGACATTATCGTTTGAAATATGGAAAAAAAGGACATTTCTTAAACCGTTATTATCAACTTCTAATTTATATTTTCCTTTTACTTCATGCATTGTATTACACAATCCCCTAATTGAAAATAAGTCAGACATACATGCATTATTTTTGTGTAAGCGGGGGTATCACAAGTGAGCATTAGCTCACAGATTTACCTCGTTCTAGTTTAAAATAGCCATTCAAACCTTCAGTTTATTCATTAGCCTCTGAAGAAAATATATTAACATATATCTTTTATAATTTTTAAGAGTGTAACTCCGGCTCATTCGGAAAGAACTGTACTGGTATTTGTCACTGTATAAATCAATCCTGTCATCATATATCCGGCCTATGTCCACCAGGAGGATGTCAACCTGGATACAAGGACGATAACTGTTCCACAGGTATAAAATCAGTTGATTCATAATGTATGCAATTGACCATTTTGCCAAATTGATGATACTAGAAGGAGGTTAATTCGAGTTAAGAATAGAGACAAAAACTTGTTAGTAACAAAATATTGTTGCCATCAACAAACAAAATGTTCAAAAAGCCAATTTACAATTAAGAAAAACCTTCTGAATACAATCTTTTCCTTTTAATATGAAATTTAAATATTTTTAAAGGCATTTATTCTGTGAAAAAGCACAGAAATTACAGTTAAATGTGTTTTATTTTTCAATATTTAGAATGCAGTACAGGAAAATTTGGTTTCAACTGTAATGGATCTTGTGATGGATGTTTATTTAATTATTGTGTTAAAGAAACTGGCATTTGTACAGATACATCCGGTTGTAAGAGTTTCTGCAGTCAGTTATTGATATATATTTTTCATTTCAAGTTTCCTTACCTGGAGACACTTTTAAGTCCGCTTGATATGTTGAACTTTATTACGGAAAGTGACAATAAAATAGGATCAAAATTGTACGTACTACAAAGAAGAAAACTTCAACTTTTCCAGCGTGTACATTCAAATCATATGTAGCAACATTCCAGCATCACCTGCAAATTGAATTTATGTATATTAATTCATTCAATATCAAGACTTCTTCATTTTCCCTATATATGATGGATGCCCAGTATAGTAATATATGGTGTATAGTGATTTTATTCTTCTTTGTCATCTACTTCCAGTTTCCCGAATAGTTAGATTTTCCAACATAGTTGACATACATGCAAAATTTTTAGGAAAGCGGGGTATCACTTGTGAGTATTAGCTCATACATTTACCTCGTTCTAGTTTAAAATAGCCATTCAAACCTTAGGTTCATTCATAAGACTCTGAAGTAAATATATTAACATGTATCTTTTATAATTTTCAAGAGTGTAACTCCGGTTCATTCGGAAAAAACTGTACTGGTATTTGTCACTGTATAAATCAACCCTGTCATCATATATCCGGCTTATGTCCACGAGGAGGATGTCAACCTGGATACATGGGCGATAACTGTTCCACAGGTATTAAATCAGTTGGTTGATAATGTTTGCAATTGACCTTTTTGTCAAATTGATGATTATAAAAGGAGTTTAATTTCAGTTAACAATAGAAGTCGAAAACTCGTTAGTTACAAAAGATTGTTGCTTTCAACAAACAAAATGTTCAAAAAGCCAATTTACCATTAAGACATAAACCTTCTGAATACAACGTTTTCCTTTAATATGAAATTTAAATATTTTTTAAGGCATTTAATTCGGTAAAAAGCACAGAAGATATAAAAACCAGTGCAGTTAAATGTGAATTTTTTTCAATAATTTTAGAATGCAGTACGGGAAAATTTGGTTTCAACTGTAATGCATCTTGTGATGGATGTTTATTAAACTATTGTGTTAAAGAAACTGGCATTTGTACAGATACGTCCGCTTGTAACCCTGGGTGGCTGGACGGAAAACCCAATTGTGATATAGGTAACTATGAAGAGTTTCTGCAGTCAGTAATAGATATATTTTTTTCATTTCAAGTTTCCTTCACTGCAGACACTTAAAAGTCCGCTTTATACGTTGAACTTTATTATGGAAAATGACAATAAAATAGGATCAAACTTGTACTACAAACAATAAAACTTAAACTTTTCCAGCATGTGCTTTCAAATCATATGTAGCAACATTTTAGCATCACCTGCTTCAACTTTTTCAGCATATACATTCAAATCATATGTATCAACATTTTAGCATCACCTGCAAAATGAATTTATGTATATTCATTCAATATCCTGGGCGCCGTTTCATAAAGCGATCGCTAATTAACGTGCTAGTTATCCCATGCAATTTAAATGGGATAACGTGCACGTTAAGCTAACGATCGCTTTATGAAACGACACCCAGACTTCTTTTTTTTCAGTATATATGATGGATGCCGAGTATAGTAACATATTGTGTAGAGTAATTTTATTCCTCTTTGTCATCTACTTCCAGTTTACCGAATACCTAGATTTTCCAACATAGTTGACATACATGCAAAATTTTTGGGAAAGCTGGGTATCACTTGTGAGTATTCGCTCGAACATTTACCTCGTTATGGTTTAAAATAACCATTCAAACCTTAGGTTAATTCATAAGACTCTGAAGGAAATATATTAACATATATCTTTTATAATTTTCAAGAGTGTAACTCCGGTTCATTCGGAAAGAACTGTACTGGTATTTGTCACTGTATAAATCAACCCTGTCATCATATATCTGGCTTATGTCCACGAGGAGGATGTCAACCTGGATACATGGGCGATAACTGTTCCACAGGTATTAAATCAGTTGGTTGATAATGTTTGCAATTGACCTTTTTGTCAAATTGATGATTATAAAATGAGTTTAATTTGAGTTAACAATAGAAGTCGGAAACTCGTTAGTTACAAAAGATTGTTGCTATCAACAAACAAAATGTTCAAAAAGCCAATTTACCATTAAGACATAAACCTTCTGAATACAACCTTTTACTTTTAATATGAAATTTAATTTCTTTTAAAGGCATTTAATTCAATAAAAAGCACAGAAATTACAGTTAAATGTGTTTTATTTTTCAATATTTAGAATGCAGTACAGGAAAATTTGGTTTCAAATGTAATGAATCTTGTGATGGATGTTTATTTAATTATTGTGTTAAAGAAACTGGCATTTGTACAGATACGTCCGCTTGTAACCCTGGGTGGCTGGACGGAAAACCTAAATGTGATATAGGTAACTATGAAGAACTTCTGCAGTCAGTAATAGATATATTTTTTTCATTTCAAGTTTCCTTCACTGCAGACACTATAAAGTCCGCTTTATACGTTGAACTTTATTATGGAAAATGACAATAAAATAGGATCAAACTTGTACTACAAACAATAAAACTTAAACTTTTCCAGCATTTGCATTCAAATCATATGTAGCTGACATACATGCAAAATTTTTGGGAAAGCTGGGTATCACTTGTGAGTATTCGCTCGAACATTTACCTCGTTATGGCTTAAAATTGCCATTCAAACCTTAAGTTCATTCATTAGCTTCTGAAGAAATATATTAACATATATCTTTTATAATTTTCAAGAGTGCAAGTTCGGTTCATTCGGAAAGAACTGTACTGGTATTTGTCGCTGTATAAATCAACCCTGTCATCATATATCTGGCTTATGTCCACTAGGAGGATGTCAACCTGGATACATGGGCGATAACTGTGCCACAGGTATTAAATCAGTTGGTTGATAATAATTGCAATAATATTGACCTTTTTTTGAAATTGATAATAATAAAAGGAATTTAATTTGAGTTAACAATATAAGTCGAAAACTCGTTAGTAAGAAAACATTGTTGCTATAAAACAAACAAAATGTTCAAAAAGCCACTTTACCATTAAGACATGAACCTTCTGAATACAATATTTTCCTTTTAATATGAAAATTTAAATATTTTTAAAGGCATTTAATTCTGTAAAAAGCACAGAAGATATAAAAACCAGTGCAGTTAAATGTGAATTTTTTTCAATAATTTTAGAATGCAGTACGGGAAAATTTGGTTTCAACTGTAATGAATCTTGTGATGGATGTTTATTAAACTATTGTGTTAAAGAAACTGGCATCTGTACAGATACGTCCGGTTGTAACCCTGGGTGGCTGGACGGAAAACCTTATTGTGATATAGGTAACTATGAAGAGTGTCTGCAGTCAGTAATTGATGTATATTTTTCATTTCAAGTTTCCTTCACTGCAGACAATTTAAAGTCCGATTTATACGTTGAACTTCTATTATGAAAAAGGACAATATAATAGGATCAAAATTGTACTACAAACAAGAAAACTTCAACTTTTTCAGCATGCACATTCAAATCATATGTTGCAACTTTCCAGCATCACCTGCAAACTGAATTATGAATTCATTCAATATCCAGACTTCTTCATTTTCACACCTTATGATGGATGCCCAGTACAGTAACATATGGTGTATAGTAATTTTATTCTTCTTTGTCATCTACTTCCAGTTTCCCGATACTCAGATTTTCCAACATAGTTGACATACATGCAAAATTTTTGGGAAAGCGGGGTATCACTTGTGAGTATTAGCTCATACATTTACCTCTTTCTGGTTTAAAATAGCTGTTCAAACCTTAAGTTCATTCATTAGCTTCGGCAGGAAATATATTAACATATATCTTTTATAATTTTCAAGAGTGTAATTTCGGTTCATTCGGAAAGAACTGTACTGGTATTTGTCACTGTATAAATCAACCCTGTCATCATATATCCGGCTTATGTCCACCAGGAGGATGTGAACCTGGATACATGGGCGATAATTGTTCCACAGGTAATAAATCAGCTGGTAAATGTTTTTGTTTTTGTTTGAGTGGTGTTTTAGCGCCACTTTCAGCAATTTTTCAGCTATTTCATGGCGTCCAGTTTTTATTGGGGAGGAAGCCTGAGTACCCGGAGAGAATCCCCTACCTGCGATAGGAAAACTGGCAATCCTTGTCAATTAAAATTGGAGTCAAGTACACCCTTTCTGCATTGAGAATCCAGTTGGTTGATAGTGTTTGCAATTGACCTTTTTCTCAATTGATGATAATAAAAGGAGTTTAATTTGAGTTAACAATAGAAGTCGAAAACTCTTTAGTTACAAAACATTGTTGCTATCAAAAAAACCCAAAATGTTCAAAAAGCCAATTTACCATTAAGACTTTAACCTTCTGAATACAATCTTTTACTTTTAATATGAAATTTAAATATTTTAAAGGTATTTATTCGATAAAAAATGCACAGAAGATGTAAAATCCAGTGTAGTTAAATGTGTATTATTTTTCAATAATTTTTAGAATGCAGTACTGGAAAATTTGGTTTCAACTGTAATGAATCTTGTGATGGATGTTTATTAAACTATTGTGTTAAAGAAACTGGCATCTGTACAGATACGTCCGGTTGTAACCCTGGGTGGCTGGACGGAAAACCTAATTGTGATATAGGTAACAATGAAGAGTTTCTGCAGTCAGTAATTGATATATATTTTTCATTTCAAGTTTCCTTCAGTGCAGACACTTCAAAGTCCGCTTTATACATTGAACTTTATTATGGATAGGATAAAAATTGTACTACAAACAAGAAAACTTATTAATTCATTCAATATCCAGACTTCTTCATTTTCACACTTTATGATGGATGCCCAGTACAGTAACATATGGTGTATAGTGATTTTATTCTTCTTTGTCATCTACTTCCAGTATACCGAAACTTAGATTTTCCAACATAGTTGACATACATGCAAAATTTTTGGGAAAGCGGGGTATCACTTGTGAGTATTACCTCATACATTTACCTCTTTCTGGTTTAAAATAGCTGTTCAAACCTTAAGTTCATTCATTAGCTTCGGCAGGAAATATATTAACATATATCTTTTATAATTTTCAAGAGTGTAATTTCGGTTCATTCGGAAAGAACTGTACTGGTATTTGTCACTGTATAAATCAACCCTGTCATCATATATCCGGCTTATGTCCACCAGGAGGATGTGAACCTGGACACATGGGTGATAACTGTTCCACAGGTATTCAATCAGTTGGTTGGTAAAGTTTGCAATTGACCTTTTTGTCAATTGATGATAATGAAAGAAGTTTAATTTGAGTTAACAAGAGAAGACGAAAACTCGTTAGTTACAAAAGATTGTTGCTATCAACAAACAAAATGTTCAAAAAGCCAATTTTCCAGTAAGACATTAACCTTCTCAATAAAATCTTTTCCTTTTAATATGAAATTTAAATATTTTTGAATGCATTTAATTCGGTAAAAAGCACAGAAGATATAAAAACCAGTGCAGATAAATGTGAATTTTTTTAAATAATTTTAGAATGCAGTACGGGAAAATTTGGTTTCAACTGTAATGAATCTTGTGATGGATGTTTATTAAAATATTGTGTTAAAGAAACTGGCATCTGCACAGATACGTCCGGTTGTAACCCTGGTTGGCTGGACGGAAAACCTAATTGTGATATAGGTAACTATGAAGAGTTTCTGCAGTCAGTAATTGATATATATTTTTCATTTCAAGTTTCCTTCACTGCAGACACTTTAAAGTCCGCTTTATACGTTGAACTTTATTATGAAAAATGACAATAAAATATATCAAAATTGTACTTAAACAAGAAAACTTCAACTTTTCCAGCGTGTACATTCAAATCTTATGTAGCACCATTCCATCATCACTTGCAAACTGAATTTATGTATATTAATTCATTCAATATCCAGACTTCTTCATTTTCACTATATATGATAGATGCCCAGTATAGTAACATATGTTCTCTCATCCAAGCATACCACAGGGATGTGAAGGATGAGAGTCATTCTTATAATTGAGCCAGAGGCTCAAGAGGGTATTATATAGCATATCATTTGTCGAGTGCAGTGAGGCATAGCGGAAACAACTCTACTTCAAAGAAGTTAAAAATAGTACAAATGGTAGTCATACACATACCATGTGATACACATGTTACATAAATACCTGTGTAAACCCGTGCTCATCATAGTTAGAAGTGTGTTTGTGTTCAACAAAATAAAAAGGGGTTGGGACTGGGAGGGTATATAATACGCTCTTGAGCCTCTGGATCAATTATAAGAATGGCTCTTATCCTTCACATCCATGTGGTATGCTTGGATGAGAGAACATTCTAATACATTTCGCCCTCGGCTCTTCGAGGGTATTATATAGCATATTCAAAGAGTTGACACAAACACTTATCAAAGTACAAATCAAAGCAAATAATATAAAGTAAGTTCAAAAAGTCCCATAAAACACATAAATTGGTAGAAAAAGACCAATACATTAATCACACTTAGTGATAATGATAATGTTCATAGATCACAAGTTACACACTGTTTTACACTGAATCTGCAAAATTAGTAGAATTTTTAATTACTTCCTTATGGTAGAATTTGTGAAAAGTTTTGGCATTAGACCAATTTGCTGTATTCAAAATTTCTTGGATAGAGACCCCTGCAGAAAAAGCTAAGCTAGCTGCAGTGCCACGAAAAGAATGAGCCGTAAAGCTAGAATATTTAGGATCAGCAGCAATAAGAACTGATTTTAACCATCTTGCTATGGTACAAGTAGTGACTTTATCCTAAGTCTTATAGGAAATAAAAAGATTTGAAGCTTTCCTTATCCCAGCAGTTTTCTTCAAGTATTCATTTAGAACAGCAAAGACACACAAGTCTGGTTTATGATACTTATATTAAACAACTTTTGGAATTAAAAACACCAGGTCTGGTTGTTTTCATCAAATTTTGAATCTGAAATTCTATTTCCTGAGAGTAAATGCTCATGAAATTAACATCTAAAGCAAGTAGTGTCTGAGCTCTTGCTGCAGTGGTCAAAGCTACCAAGGTAACAAGTTTAAATGCTAACAATTTTAAAGATAGACTATCATTTGGACCCAAGTCCGAATGATACTGCAGTATTTTTGAGACATCCCATGTATATTTGCATTTAGGAATTAAATTATAATAGCCTCTCATAAATCTAATTATGTGTTGGGGATTAAAAATCCAAATATTATTAAAAATTTTAAAGTTTGAAATAACATTGACTTGTAGGTATTCAAAACTGAATGTGAAACTTTATTTTGACATAAAGGTGTTAAAAAATTTAGAACGTTTGTCTCAGACGGTCTGATAAGATCAACTTTTTGTTGATGACACCAAACAGTCCATTTTTTCTAGCACAGTTCATATTGTTTATTAGTTGATGGTCTTCATGAAGACAAAACTATTCTGATAGTCTCTGTTGAAAGTTCTTCACTTTCCAATCTCTGCCTGACACCACACACTCGACTAATATCAACTTTCTGTTGAGTGGATGCACCTCTCCTGAGTGTGGCATAGTTAACAAATCCCTGTGACCTGGCAATCTAGAAGGGTTGGAAATTAAAGCTGAAATCAATAAAGGATACCAATTTTGAGTAGGCCATAATGGCACAATGATAATAGCTCTTTCAACTTTGTCTTCTTTTATTTTATTCAATACCCTAGAAGTAAGTCTAAAGGGTGGAAAAATAATTGGTTGAAAAGTAGACCAAGACATTGAAAAAGCATCTGTAGAAAAAGCTTCTGGGTCATAAGTCCATGACACAAATTTCTCTATCAGATAGTTAAGTCTAGTAGCAAACAAATCAATATCTGGTTTGAAAAGATGATTGCAGATTCTCAAAAATATGTCATGTTTGAGTTTCCATTCTTTAGAATCATGAAAGTTTCTTGACATAGTATCTGCATGAAAATTTTGAATACCAGTTATGAAAATATTTCTATTAAAGCACCAAATCCATATTTCAGAAGCTAAGCTATCTAATTCAGCTGAAGTAATACCACCCATACAATTAATGTATGAAACGGCTGTAGGTCTGTTGAATGCAACATTTCTTTATCATAATCATTTTCAAATCTCAGGTTTTTAACCTTATCTCTTTCCAAAGCTCTATAATGAATTGGACCTAACAACACAGCATTAAATGCATGTACTACCAGGCCAATAAAAGATGCTAGTAAACTAATTGTAATTCTCTTTTGACTTAAAAGTTTTTCACCCAGAGATATTATTTTTTGAACTTTTTCCTCTGGTAAAAATACTTTGAATTCCTTAGAATCTATTATTAGGCCAAAGAAAATTATTCTTTGGGTGGGAATGACAGATTTTTTGAAATTCACAGTGAATCCAAGATTATCAAATTCTCTAATGATCCAACATGTTTCATCATAACAAATTTCAGGATTTTCATTGGCAACAAGGGAATCATCAATGTAGTAACAACATTTGACACCATTTTCTCTAAATACTGCAAAAATTGTTCGCATGACCTTAGTAAATATTCTAGGTGCAGATGCAAGTCCAAATGGGAGGACACAAAGTCTTACCAAATTACCTTTCCAATAAAAAGCCAAAAATTTTCTAAAATTTGAGTCAATATTAATACTGAAATAAGCATCTTTCAGGTCGATTGAGGTCATAAAATCATTTTCTTGAACCATCTCTAAAGCAAAATTAATATTCTCTTGCTTAAAATGTTGATATTCAACAAATTCATTTAAAATCCTCAAATTAATAACAGGTCTAAGAGTTCCATCCTTTTTTGGAACTAAAAATAAATTTGAAATAAATTCATCTGATTTTACTTTCACAAGTTCAACTGAACCTTTTTCTATCAATGTTTGTACTTCTTTGTCAACCATTTCAATTTCGCTAAGAGAAAAAGAAGTTTCATTTGGTACAAAGCTTTGGAAAGGATAAGACAAAAACTCTATTTTATATCCTTTTATGAGATCTAGAATCCATTCATCACTAATAAATTTTTTCCAGTGATCTAAGTTTGGTTTCCTTACCTTATTCACTGATAATTCTGATTTTGGATTCTCCTGTGACCAAGACCCCTCTGTACATGGTAGTTTCTGCTCACTGTAGCATTTCTGTACCCTGAGCGACCCCTTCCTCTCGGGGTGTATCCTGCCTGTTGTTGGCCTTGCTGATTCCTGTCTACAGCAGGGCCTCTGCCATTTATATTACGACCCCGTTCATTTGAGCTTTTTATGTAGCCTAAAGAATATTTTGACGGGTCCCTAAGTTCTTTCAACCTACTGTTACAATTATCTCCAAAGAGATTATTAGTGACTGGCACGTCAGGGCCACAGATCTCCCTGAATCGAGGATTAATAAAACTTTTTTAATTCATGGCGTCTCTTTTGAGACAAGTTATAGAAACTGTGACCTAACAGACTTATAGAGTCTGTGAGCATTCCCCTAGTTCTAGTGGGATCGAGTGGTTCCTTAAAAGTTGCCAAATGATTAGCCAACTTAACAATTGGGATCATTCCTAAAGCCATTGACTTTTGGATTTCTTGTAAATTTATATCATTGCTATGGGCTTGTTTCCCTACTGCATCCCATATATCTTTGTTCACCCTTGGTGCACAGAGATATTTACAATTTTCAGGCCTTAAATGTCTCCTAGCTATTTCAAGCATGCTGTCCTTATTAGACTTGACAGATACAGCTGCATTAACAGCTTTTGCTAAACCTTCACAAATATTCGGACCGGTTTTCTTCTCTGTATTTAACTGGGGAGTATCCCATAGAACATCATCAACTACCAAAGTTTCAGTATTGTTATTATTAAAATCATTTAATTCAGTATTTGCAACTTGTGCGGTATCATCAAAGACTGTATTAAAGGCTTGCACAGGAACGACACCCTGATTATTATCAATAGTAACACTCAAACTTCCAGTACTATAATTATCTGGAAAATAATCACCATCAAAATGGTTAGGTTCCCCATCTAGTTGGGCATCTTCATATGAATCAACAAGACTAATAAAGGGCTTCTAGTATTCTCTTGTGGCCTTGTGACAGTTGCCGATGTCAAGGGTCTGGTGTTAGCAACAGAATATAATGGTCTAGAACCTTGAACACTAGCACCAGCAGAAGTTGCATTGTCATGGGTACCTTTACCCATTTGTAAATTCATAACATTAGTGAGGGCATTAATAGAATTAATAATTGTATCAATCCCTAACTGGGATTTTAAATTATCTAAATCTAAGGGTGGATCGTTTTTAACAGACTTTTTCCCTGCACCCGTGCGTTTAACCTTAATTTTGCTACCGGTTGAAGTTTGATTACCAGCGGTCATTTTCCGCTTTGAAGACGAAGTTCCCTTAATAATACGTGGGGTTTTCTTAGAACTTACTTCTGTTACAGATTCAGACCTTGTCTGAACTTTACTTCCCTCACTGAAACTATCATCATTTTCTGAGTTGAGGGACAAAATGTCCTCATCATCGGCGTGATCCGCCATGTACAAAACATAAACAAACCGGTAAAAAACAAAAACATGGATGTTTATTCAGTTAAAATTACTTAGACAACGTCTAAAGTAAAGCAATAATTGCACAAACTGGAACAACGTTCTCAGTCTTATTTAATTTTTTAATTAAATTCTGGGTGACGCCCTACAATATATAAAATACGAAAATACGAAACTACACCTCACCAGCTCTAAAAATGACAATGATGAGCACGGGTTTACACAGGTATTTATGTAACAGGTGTATCACGTAGTATGTGTATGACTACCATCTGTACTATTTTTAACTTCTTTGAAGTAGAGTTGTTTCCGCTATGCCTCACTGCAGTCGGCAAATGATATGCTATATAATACCATCGAAGAGCCGAAGGCGAAACGTATTAGAATGGTGTATAGTGATTTTATTCTTCTTTGTCATCTACTTCCAGTTTACCAAATACTTAGATTTTCTAACATAGTTGACAAACATGCAAAAATTTTGGAAAGCGGGCTATCACTTGTGAGCATTAGCACACACTTTTACCTCGTTCTAGTTTAAAATAGCCATTCAAACCTTAAGTTCATTTTAGCCTCTGAAGGAAATATATTAACATATATCTTATATAATTTTCAAGAGTGTAACTCCGGTTCATTCGGAAAGAACTGTACTGGTATTTGTCACTGTATAAATCAACCCTGTCATCATATATCCGGCTTATGTCCACCAGGAGGATGTGAACCTGGATACATGGGCGATAACTGTTCCACAGGTATTAAACCAGTTGGTTGATGTTTTTGTTTTTGTTTGAATGGTGTTTTAACGCCACTTTCAGCAATTTTTCAGCTATTTCATGGCGTCCTGTTTTTATTGGGGAGGAAGCCGTGTACCCGGTGAAAAGCCCCGACCTGCGGTAGTAAAACTGGCAATCCTTGTCAATTAAAACTGAAGTAGAGTACACCTTTTCTGCAGTGAGAATCCAGTTGGTTGATAATGTTTGCAATTGACATTTTTGTCAAATTGATGATAATAAAAGAAGTTTAATTTGAGTTTACAATAGAAGACGAAAACATGTTAGTTACAAAACATTGTTGCTATCAACAAACAAAATGTTCAAAAAGCCAATTTTCCAGTAAGACATTAACCTTCTCAATAAAATATTTTCCTTTCAATATGAAATTTAAATATTTTTAAAGGCATTTTATTCGGTAAATAGCACAGAAGATATGAAAACATGTGCAGTTAAATGTGTATTATTTTTCAATAATTTTAGAATGCAGTACGGGTAAATTTGGTTACAACTGTAATGAATCTTGTGATGGATGTTTATTAAACTATTGTGTTAAAGAAACTGGCATCTGTACAGATACGTCCGGTTGTAACCCTGGGTGGCTGGACGGAAAACCTAATTGTGATATAGGTAACTATGAAGAGTTTCTGCAGTCATTAATTGATATATATTTTTCATTTAAAGTTTCTATCACTGCAGACACTTTATAGTCCTCTTAATACGTTGAACTTTATTATGGGAGATGACAATAAAATATATCAAAATTGTACTACAAACAATAAAACTTCAACTTTTCCAGCGTGTACATTCTAAACATATGTAGCAACATTCCAGCATCACTTGCAAACTGAATTTATGTATATTAATTCATTCAATATCCAGACTTCTTCATTTTCACTATATATGATGGATGTCCACTACAGTAACATATGGTGTATAGTGATTTTATACTTCTTTGTCATCTACTTCCAGTTTACCAAATACTTAGATTTTCTAACATAGTTGACAAACATGCAAAATTTTTGGAAAGCGGGGTATCACTTGTGAGCATTAGCTCATACATTTACCTCGCTCTACTGTAAAATAGCCATTCAAAGCTTAAGTTCATTCATTAGCCTCTGAAGGAAATATATTAAGATATATCTTTTATAATTTTCAAGAGTGTTACTCCGGTTCATTCGGAAAGAACTGTACTGGTATTTGTCACTGTATAAATCAACCCTGTCATCATATATCCGGCTTATGTCTACCAGGAGGATGTGAACCTGGATACATGGGCGATAACTGTTCCACAGGTATTAAATCAGTTGGTTCATGTTTTTGTTTTTGTTTGAATGGTGTTTTAACGCCACTTTCAGCAATTTTTCAGCTATTTCATGGCGTCCAGTTTTTATTGTGGGAGGAAGCCGGAGTACCCGGTGAGAAGCCCCTACCTGCAACTGAAAACTGGCAATTCTTGTCAATTAGATTTGGAGTCGAGTACACCTTTTCTGCAGTGAGAATCCAGTTTGTTGATAATGTTTGCAATTGACCTTTTTGTCAAATTGATGATAATCAAAGGAGTTTAATTTGAGTTAACAATAGAAGTCGAAAAATCTTTAGTTACAAAACATTGTTGCTGTCAACAAACAAAATGTTCAAAAGGCAAATTTACCATTAGGACATTATCCTTCTGAATACAATCTTTTCCTTTTAATATGAAAATTTAAATATTTTTAAAGGCATTTAATTCGGTAAAAAGCACAGAAGATGTAAAAACCAGTGCAGTTAAATGTGATTTTTTTTCAATAATTTTAGAATGCAGTACGGGAAAATTTGGTTTCAACTGTAAAAAATCTTGTGATGGATGTTTATTAAACTATTGTGTTAAAGAAACTGGCATGTGTACAGATACGTCCGGTTGTAACCCTGGGTGGCTGGACGGAAACCCTGATTGTGATATAGGTAACTATGAAGAGCTTATGCAGTCAGTAATTGATATATATTTTTCATTTCAAGTTTCCTTCACTGCAGACACTATAAAGTCCGCTTTATACGTTGATTTGTATTATGAAAAATGACAATAAAATAGAATCAAAATTGTACTACAAACAAGAAAAGTTCAACTTCTCCAGCGTGTACATTCCAATCATATGTAGCAACATTCCAGCATCACCTGCAAACTGAATTTATGTATATTAATTCATTCAATATCCAGACTTTTTCATTTTCACTATATATGATGGATGTCCAGTACAGTAACATATGGTGTGTAGTGATTTTCTTCTTCTTTGTCATCTACTTCCAGTTTACCAAATACTTAGATTTTCCAACATAGTTGACAAACATGCAAAAATTTTGGAAAGCATGGTATCACTTGTGAGCATTAGCACACACTTTTACCTCGTTCTAGTTTAAAATAGCCATTCAAACCTTAAGTTCATTTTAGCCTCTGAAGGAAATATATTAACATATATCTTATATAATTTTCAAGAGTGTAACTCCGGTTCATTCGGAAAGAACTGTACTGGTATTTGTCACTGTATAAATCAACCCTGTCATCATATATCCGGCTTATGTCCACGAGGAGGATGTGAACCTGGATACATGGGCGATAATTGTTCCACAGGTATTAAATCAGTTGGTTAATGTTTTTGTTTTTGTTTGAATGGTGTTTCAACGCCAATTTCAGCAAACTGGACGCTATTTCATAGCGTCCAGTTTTTATTGGAGGAGGAAGGCGGAGTACCCGGTGAGAACCCCCTACCTGCGGTAGGAAAACTGGAAATCCTTGTCAATTAAAATTGGAGTTAAGTACACCCTTTCTGCATTGAGAATCCAGTTGGTTGATAATGTTTGCAATTGACCTTTTTGTCAATTGATGATAAGAAAAGGAGTTTAATTTGAGTTAACAATAGAAGTCGAAAACTCTTTAGTTACAAAACATTGTTGCTATCAACAAACAAAATGTTCAAAAAGCCAATTTACCATTAATACATTAACCTTCTAAATACAATCTTTTCCTTTTAATATGAAATTTAAATATTTTAAAGGCATTTATTCGATAAAAAAATGCACAGAAGATGAAAAAACCAGGGCAGATAATGTGTATTATTTTTCAATAATTTTAGAATGCAGTACTGGAAAATTTGGTTTCAACTGTAATGAATCTTGTGATGGATGTTTATTAAACTCTTGTGTTAAAGAAACTGGCATCTGTACAGATACGTCCGGTTGTAACCCTGGGTGGCTGGACGGAAACCCTAATTGTGGTATAGGTAACTATGAAGTGTTTCTGCAGTCAGTAATTGATATATATTTTTCATTTCAAGTTTCCTTTACTGCAGACACTTTAAAGTCCTCTTTATACATTAAACTTTATTATGGATAGGATAAAAATTGTACTACAAACAAGAAAACTTCAACTTTTTCAGCATGCACATTCAAATCATATGTAGCAACTTTCCAGCATCACCTGCAAACTGAATTTTATTAATTCATTCAATATCCAGACGTCTTCATTTTTTTACACTTTATGATGGATGCCCAGTACAGTAACATATGGTGTATAGTGATTTTATTCTTCTTTGTCATCTACTTCCAGTTTACCAAATACTTAGATTTTCTAACATAGTTGACAAACATGCAAAATTTTTGGAAAGCTGGGTATCACGTGTAAGCATAAGCTCACGCATTTACCTCGTTCTAGTTTAAAATAGCCATTCTAACCTTAAGTTCATTCATTAGCCTCTGAAGGAAATATATTTACAGATACATCTTTTATAATTTTCAAGAGTGTAACTCCGGTTCATTCGGAAAGAACTGTACTGGTATTTGTCACTGTATAAATCAACCCTGTCATCATATATCCGGCTTTTGTCCACCAGGAGGATGTCAACCTGGATACATGGGCGATAACTGTTCCACAGGTATTAAATCAGTTGGTTCATGTTTTTGTTTTTTTTAATGGTGTTTTAGCGCCACTTTCAGCAATTTTTCAGCTATTTCATGACGTCCAGTTTTTATTGGGGGAGGAAGCCGGAGTACCCGGAGAGAATCCCCGACCTGCTGTAGGAAAACTGGCAATCCTTGTCAATTAAAATTGGAGTCGAGTACACCCTTTCTACAGTGAGAATCCAGTTGGCTGATACTGTTTGCAATTGACCTTTTGGTCAAATTAATGATAATAAAAGAAGTTTAATTTGAGTTAACAAAAGAAGACGAAAACTCGTTAGTTACAAAACATTGTTGCTATCAACAAACAAAATGTGCAAAAAGCCAATTTACCATTAAGACATTAACCTTCTGAATACAATCTTTTACTTTTAATATGAAATTTAAATATTCTAAAGGCATTTCTTTGATAAAAAAAATGCACAGAAGATATAAAAACCAGTGCAGTTAAATGTGTATTAATTTTCAATAATTTTAGAATGCAGTACGGGAAAATTTGGTTTCAACTGTAATGAATCTTGTGATGGATGTTTATTAAACTATTGTGTTAAAGAAACTGGCATCTGTACAGATACGTCCGGTTGTAACCCTGGGTGGCTGGACGGAAACCCTAATTGTGATATAGGTAACTATGAAGAGTTTCTGCAGTCAGTAATTGATATATATTTTTCATTTCAAGTTTCCTTCACTGCAGACACTTTAAAGTCCGCTTTATACATTGAACTTTATTATGGAAAATGACAATAAAATAGGATCAAAATTGTACTACAAACAAAAAAACTTCAACTTTTTCAGCATGCACATTCAAATGATATGTAGCAACATTCCAGCATCACGTGCGAACTGAATTTTTGTATAAACGCTGTCCAAAATAAAAACGGAAATTCTACTGATTTCCTTTTCCAGGCGAAAGTGAAAAGTGCATCCCTTATGAGAATGGATTTTAATAATTCTACATATAAACCATGACAGAAATAACAAAATTTGACCTTTGACGTATTTGTATATAAAATTTATCACCAGGATGATAAAAACATGCGAGAAATTTCTCAAAACGGTTTGATTTTAACTGTTTAGTATTAAAATCGTGGGAGAAATTTCTTCCATCGGTCTGATGTTAAATCTTTAGTAACACAATCATGGGAGAAATTTCTCCGTTCGGTTTGATTCTAACTCTAAGTATTAAAAGCATGGGAGAAATTTCTCTCATTGGTTTGATTTGAGTTGTTAATATTGCAATCATGGGAGAAATTTCTCTCATCGGTTTAATTTTTATGTTTAACATTGCTATCATGGGGGAAATTTCTCCCATCAGTTTGATTTTAGCTATTCAGTATAACAATCATGGGAGAAATTTCTCCCATCAATTATAATTTGGCTATTCAGGATGGGAGAAATTTCTCCAATCGGTTTGATTGTAATTTTTATTATATCAATCGGGTGAGAATTTTTTCCCAATGTTTTTTTCTTCAAGATTTTTCACTCTATACTCCATGTTGTGTCTTTTCTGAAAATAAAAGAGAAATGATGTTTTAAAAATGTTTGGATAAAATTAAAGGTGAATATTTTTTGTTTTATGGATAGTAACATTTTTCCGAGTTTAACTTCAAAGTTGGAAGAAATAACATCTGTCTATTAAGAGGCAATGTTTAGCTTTGTAAGTAAAACAAAATTATTGCATAAATTGAGTGTAAATGAAGCACACATGGGGAATACAGCACTGTAACATGTATTTTTTGTAAGCTAATGTTCCCTGGTGATAACCCCGCTCTATAACCATGATAACTTTAAACACACACAGCCCACAAAATTATAACATCTATCCTTTCTAGGGAGCGGGGTTATAATAAATTCTACAGTATGTCATTGTCCTATTAAGCTTTTACACAAATTTGCCGGGCAAAATGTGACAGAAAATTACAATACTCCGTTCAAAAGGTAAAAAATTGACGGTAAGTAAAGAGGAAGTAGAGGTCGGAAATGTCAGAAAATGAATCCCACATTATTTCCTGATCATACAAAGCCACTAACAAAATTTCAGCCTTGTATCATTTATCATTGCTGAGAAAATGGGAACTGAAAATTGTTTCGGACAGCTAAAAGTTGATATAGTCGTAAAACAGGAAGTATGAATCTGAAAATAAATCCTTTAATATGGCATTATCATACAAAGCAATTGACAAAATTTTAGCATTGTTTCACTTACCATTGCTGAGAAGAATTATAAAAAAAATGTGAAATATGGTACTGACGGCTAAAAACTGACAAAGTCGTTCAACGGGCATAAGACGTCGGAGAGCTCTGAAAAATCCAAGGGTAAAGCCGTTAAACAGGAAGTAGGAGTCGTAATTGTCCGAAGGAGAATTAATTCCAAAATATAGGATGATCATACAAAGCTACTGACAAAATTTTAGTAGTGTATCATTTATAATTATTGCGAAAATTGCGACAGGAAATAGTTACGGACGGCGGAAAATTGACTGTCAGTAAACAGGAAGTAGGGGTCGAAGAAGTCTGAAAACAAATCCAACAATATGACATGACCTGACACACAAAACTAAACACACACAGATCAAAAACAGCATGCAACATATCCCCTATGGGAGCGGATGTATAATTTGTGTAACGTCCAATGCCCAAATAATTGCTCCCTCTAATATAAAAGCGAGCTGTGCTCGCAGCGGGCAGCGAAGCTGTCCTGGAAGAGCGGTGAGCTCTACAGCAATTACGTGTCACGTGGTTAAAATGAAATCACGTGCTCAAAATCTGCTTTATGCTTATATTGATTTTTTTTCGTTCGGAAGTTGAAATCGTCAAAAAAAAAACTGTAACAAAAATGAATTAAGAAGGGCTAAAATTAATTTCAAAGAATGACTTAAAAATAATGTTGACATCGATAAAAGCTAAATGTTATATTTAAAAATAACAACAAATATTTCATACTATTTTTTTGCATGCTCTAAATCGATCTTTAAAAACTGACAATCATAAGACATTTCATGTGACGTCACCATTACAAAGAAAGACGTCACATGATCACTGAAATGTAGTTGAGGCACTTTTAGGGTATTCTGAAGTAACGTCAATTATGAAAGCGCATTATATATAAATAATAAAGGACTATATTGTTTGCAATGCCTACTCCATATTAAAATGATAACATTTAATCATTATTAAGTGTATTAAGTGTGGTCAACACGGTTATTAACTTTTGTCTCGTGTTTTTAAAGAATTAATTCCAGAGAATTTTACTTAACACAAATTAAATTGAAAGTTTATGTTATTCTTTATCCTCATTTTTTAAACTTATGAACTACCCACATGAAACTTATTATATTTCTTATAATAAATAATTATATGTAGCATGTCTTGAATGATATTCATTCAGTTGCTTCAGAAGATGGCACTGGTCCTATGTAAAACAAAGCTCGCATTTCCGATCATAGCAAGTAACAATGTTACAGGTGACAGTTTCTATTGCTCAACTTACAGAGCTGCCCAACTCGTTCAGGTTCTCGTTGCTGGGTATTATCTGATTAAAATAAGAAAAGCGGGACGCGAAGAATAGTTTAGTGGTGCCACGATCCTTTCGCGATTAAGACGGATTTTTTTAAACAAGTAAATGCACAGTAACAGCTACAATAGAACAACTTTTCCGTCCCTACTTAATTCTTTATACTTTGTGTTGTCATAAGTGTGAAATTTATCGTTATTTTAATTACCTTTGATCTTAATCAGCAATTTGTAATGGTCGATTCAAATATCTACAATCATTATCTTGCTGATGTGTATCAGAGTGTATGGCCGATTGACAAAATTTATTTATGACCTCAGCTGTGTTTTAGTTCTACCATCCTTTTGATATACCGTTGAATTCTATGTGCAAGAATGTTTACCAAAGTTCATTTATTGTCATGTCTGGAAATCTGATGACGGGGCCCCATGGTATGAGAGAGCTGAAATGTAAATTATGGCGTGCAGTGAACGTAATAATGTATGGATGTGATTTTATTCCACGACTTCGTAAATCGTTTCTTTATGTAAATATATAGATTGTATTATAATAAATAAAATAAATATATAAGAACTATATGGTCGTTATAACCAGTGCTTCGGTAGATTTTTGTCACAGTGCAAGTCCAAATTAAGTCTCTACACCGAAACCATTTCCCTGACTGATTTACCTGCAGTTCCTCTTAAAATGGTTGAGTTGTTTTTCTCGCCCTAAATTTACAGCAGCTCAAATACCGCTTGCAACAAGTCAATCAATCAATCAATCAACCAATCAATCAATCAATCAATCAATCAATCAATCAATCAATCAATCAATCAATCAATCAAACAATCAATTAATCAATCAATCAGTCCGCGATTAATTTTCCGAAAAAGTAACCAACAACAAAGTTACTTTTAATAAGTAACTCCTGATAGTCGATTTGTCTGTGAAAAATGCAAAAAGATGAATGGTTATTAAAACATACCGAATTTTTCTTTTATGAAAAGATTTCATTGTCGATTGCACAACTTCATTAGTTCTTAGTACAACAGAATATAAACTCAAAAACCATCTGTTCGTTGAGCCAAGAATGAATGAATGAACGAACGAACAAATAAATGTCGTCTGTTTGTCTGTGTTAGTTATAATTGCTGTTATTACATGTATTATAACATACCTTTTTTAAAACGTTGCTTTGCGTCGTCTTCTTACCTGTTTATTTTCTTCTTTTCATTTTTGAAAAACAATCTCGTTTTGGAAAATTGTCCAGGGTGCAGTAGCCATCGTAAACTAAGACGTGAATGTCGTCGTTTAATTTTAGTTCAGGTCGGGTCAGGTCAGATGCCATTTTACACGTATGTTCGCTGTCCTGCGTCATAAAACGAATGCGATAAATAGAAATGTAATCAGGAGAAAGGTTGTACTTTGATATTTATTTGATTTCATCAAACCTGGCACCTGTTATTTCTTGACTATAATTAATGACAGTGAATTAAAGCAGCGGTTCTTAATGTTCAACTAAAGGTAAATACATAAACGGTCACATAACATAAACAAGAACACTAATAAAGTCATGAATTTATACTCCTGAGAAACAAAGATTGAACGAGATGTAGAGAACTGAAAATGAATCGAAATATACCATAACTACAAGTATTAGAAAATAAAAGTCGATAAAAGAACGAAGAGATATAGAGGCTAAAAATGAAGGGATGCATGCCAAAAGCAAAATAAATATTGGTATAAAGAAAAATTGATAAGAAAAATATAATGTTCCTGTCAGTTATAAGTCATCTTCGCTAGCGAAGATAGTTATTAGTAAAAATAAATACTGTTATTTAAAAACATACGGTAGCTTAGTCGGGCCACTTTGTTGGAAATTTTTTTTTATTGCGATTAAACGCAAAACAATGCGTTGAAACGAAATTTTATATGTCCTTTTTATAATGTTTATGTTTGAAGCATTAAAAGATGCATTGAACCCGTATGATTGTATTGTTATAAACTAGTTATAACCTCCAAATTATTTGGTCCGGGTGGGCTATTTCATTACTTTGTGTTTGTCTACTTCTTCAACTTTATACAAATCTTGTCTGAAAACTAAACCAAATGAAACCAAACTTTGCCATATGCAAACATCTATTTGAGTACATGTATCTACTTGTACTTAAATACTTGCTCAAATGAACAAATGAATTCTTTCTTTACAAAAAATGGTTGCCATGTCTAAAAATAAGACTTAGTGGGTTATCTTAATAGACACAGGACATCCTTTGCATCACAAGATCTACGAAAACCATGGGAATATACTGGGACGGTTCCCAGTGTTCGACCCACAGAGCAGCCCAGCGCGTCCCCGGGTGGCGGATAGGGGAGACCCTCTAGTGGGGGGGGGGGGGTTGTCAGGTCATAATACGGAAAGCCTGACAGCGGACCGTAGTGGGTAACGTGTTTGTAGAGTGCCACGCTCCTTGCATTATAAAGACCCCTTTTGCAGATTTCGAAAAAGAGTAGGTTCATTGTAGCCGCTACAAAATGCCAAATTTTCCGCTCCTACCCAAAACTCCATCCTTTTCAAGGATCAGTCAAAATTGTATTCCCTGTGACCCATCCCACCCATATTTTCCGTTGATTTATTGTTTGTTAACTTGTTCCCGTCCTGAATATAGCTGAACCAGACATCCAATCAATCAATCAATCAATCATCTGCCAGACGACACCGAAATTGACAAATTATTTTTTCTACAAAGAGTGTATGGAAAAACATTTTGCTAATACGAGTCTGTTAGAGAAACAAACTTCGAGGTCTACGAAACAAGTGAATTGGGAGATGCATCAAAGATTCAAAGATCTGAGGGTGATTGCACGAGGGGTTAAAGTATAGTACTCTTTGGAAGGTACGAAGTAGCGAGTTGGGGTGGGGGCAATTAATTGAAACATGTTATGTGATAATTTCAAGACCAATTACATTGCTCTATTACTACAATTAAATTATTAAAGTGGATTAATAGTACTCAAAACATCAGTTTTATAATGGGTGAAACGTGGTAAGATACAGTTTAATTAAAATGCATGCATGTTCGATGTGATCAGAATTTATTAATAAAATTAAACTAAATACTATCCCTTATTTCATCGTTATCTATTGTCCGAAGCAGAAAAACGTGTGTAAGTTGAGTTTTGTCAGCGATATATACAATTTGTTCAAGGGAAAAAACCAACCGAATGAAATGAATTTGTGTGGCAAATTTTAAGTCAAGTTCCTTGGAAAGTAAACGCTTTAATCTAAACAAAGCTGCACAGTGCATCTCAAGGTTGAGTAAAGTTTTGTTTGTTTGTTTGTTTGAATTTTAACGCCACTCTCAGCAATTTTTCAGATATATCATGGCGTCCAGTTGTTATTGGGGTAGTAATAAAGGTCATGTACGCCACAAGGTTAAAAGGTAAAATCGAAAAGACGAATGAAAATTAAAAATTAAAAATCAAACAACAATAAAGATGGGCCCGAGCTTTCGGTCCAAAGACCTTCTTCAGGGCGAGAAAGAGGGAGACAATTTATAACAATTTATGTTATTGGGGTAGGAAGCCTGAGAACACAGAGAAGAAAAGTGACCCCGACATTCGGTAGGAAATCTGGCAATCCTTGTCAATTAAGATTAAAGTCGAGTACACTTTGCCCTTAGTGAGACTCGAACTCGCAATCTCAGTGTTGACGGACCGCGTAATCAATAGTAGACAAATTAACTTAACCACTGGACCACCGAGGCTCTCTTGTGGATAGTAGACGGCCTTTCGTTTAAGGCTCTAACAGATTATAATATCTATTTATCTATCTATCTATTTTTCTTCTCTCTCTCTCTCTATCTCTTTCTTTCTTTCGTTCTCATATAGATCTGAGTTGACACTGGGATGTTCTGTGCTCCAACTGTTCTCTTAAAACGAAAGAATACACGGATGTTGCTTTTAAAGTACAACTCGTATTTGAAACAAACAATGTTTGGCTCTTCCACTTAATGCTTCCACACATTTGCTTCAGATTTATTCATAGTTTTTGTCATGGAATACTAAAACGCCAAAAGCAAAGAAAGGTTTCTGTCATTTTTTACCCCCATGACGAAAATTGAGGGGCATATTAATTTACACTGGTCCGTGCGTCGGATTAGTGTGACCTGCTAAATTCGACAGTTTTAGGGCTACAACAATTACATTTTGCAGAATGTTGGTATACATAATGAAGGTGTGCAGGGCCAAATGATTGTGATTTTCATTTAATTTTAATCAAATCATAGATAGTTGGACTTTAAAGGTTGCATGCCATAGAGAGGTGCATGTTTCGTCTGGCTATCTTCACGTACAACTTTGAAGCTGCAGCATTTATATTTGATATTTATACTTATAAACATCAAATGGAGGTATGCAGGGCCAAATGATTTTAATTGTGAAATATTCTTGAAACTACAGATAATTGGTCAGATTGCAGACCAGTGAACTCAGATAGTTTACATGTTTTGTCTGGTTATTTTCTCCTTCATATTTGAGGGGGTGGACCTTTCTCATTTCTCCCTCCCCTCAGGTCCTTGCTTTCTACTGCTCCTTTCTCCCTCCCCTCTGCTCCTTTCTCTCTCCCAACTGCTCCTTTCTCCCCCCTCTCTTCCTGTCTCCCACTGCCATGTCCGCCCTCTTATCCTTGAAGCTACATTATTCATATTAAGTAATATGTTTGAACACATAATGATAGTGCATAGGACCAAAAGATTTTGATTTTCATTAAAATTTCTTATTATTTCTGTCTGTTGCAATACACCCGTCATTTCGCTGGTCAGGCGGGCCCCGAATCATTTATGTAGAACACACTTTACTTTCCAAAAAACATTATCAACATTTAATTCGCAGCTGCGGGGGCATACTTTTCAGCTAGTTTTACTAATTTTTCACTATTAAATTTAAAAAGTAAAAAGCTATAAAGACACATACATATGAAAATGTTCATTTGGCATTGAAATTTCAAAATCATATATATACAATATATGTATGAATGTGTGTGTGTGCGTGCGAAGGAGGGTGTGAGTGTGAACGTGTGTGTACGTACGTGTGTGTGTGTGTGGTCTCTGATGTATTTGACTCTGAACAGCATTAAGTGGGAAGAAAACGTAACGCAAAGTAATAAATAACGGTGGTAATAACAAACTATTAACACTACTGTACAATATAAACTGATTTTCACAAGCCGTGAAAGAAAGCGAGCTTTTGATTGGCTACATTCAGGTATGATGTAGCCAATCAAATTAATGACTTCTAGCCCAGGAATTTCCTAGCTAAGTTTGTCAGTGTTTCGTGGACACATGTGGACACAGAAACATTGACTTGTGAGGATGATGCATTTTGGAATTTGATAAAATATATTCTATGTGAACTAAACCACTTAACCCTGTTTTTATTCAATCTTATCTGATTTCCAGGGGATAAACAATTTAATCAAGGATTAACTACCATCCTCACAAGTCAGGGTTTCTGTGTCCACATGTTTCCACGAAACCCTGACAAACTTAGGTAGGAAATTCCCGGGCTATAAGTCACTATTTTGATTGGCTACATCATACCTTAAAGTAGCCAATCAAAAGCTCGCTTTCATTCACGATTTGGTTAGCGGATATCCTGATGTCGATTGTAAATTAACCTAACATATGTGTTGCATAGACCATGTGAAAATCAGTGTATTTTGTACACTAGTGTTATTAGTTTGTTATTACCGCGTTATTTATTAGTTGCGTTACGTTTTCTTTCCACTCAAGAATGAGTAAGAATGAGTACTGCCAAACACTTCTTTCGTTCAAGCAATTTCATTAGTTGATATTTTGAATGATTGACGTCATACGAAAATCTTCCAGCCCGGGAATTTCCTATCTAATTTTGTGTCCAGATGTGTCCACGAAACCCTGACTTGTGAGGATGATTAACTACAATAATTAGTTTCTCCATCGATGGATAACAAAGTTTCCGTTTTGCACATTGTATACGCGGTTATATTTTTCGTAGTTAATTATTATAAATTCAAACATGAGAATTAGCTTAACCATTTATGTTTTTAAATTTATATTTTTGAAAAAAAAGATCAATACAAATGTCCAGCGGAATAATATATGACTTCACAGAGAGCCTGTCTCCATGATTAGCATATTCAACTGTAGGTTTTAAACACAACTTCTCCATCCAATCAGTTAATGCTTTATTAAAAAATATTTAATGAAATTTTCCCATGAAAGAATGGGATATAAGGGACATTTTCACCAATTTATATTGTATATACTCCTAAAATAAAAGATATATTGATCATTAAAAATCTGAGGTGAGCAGATTTTCAAAATTTGAATTTCCCAGACTGACAGATGGAGGTGGAGCTTGCATCAGCTGTTTCTGTTATTGTTTACATGGAACACGTTCACAGGCTGATTAATCAAAACTGCCTACCTGATGTCTTTAGATAAGGATTGCAATTATATGTCTTATTTTATTCTATTTAATTCCACTTGTGACCCATGTAAGGTTTTTCTGAAGGATTTGGAAACCACTGCCTAACTAAGCCAAGAACACATTTAGGAATTATGTCCCTTCGATGGTAGACATATTTTATTCTTGGTCTGTCTCTTTTCAAAGCATCCTTTTTTCTTGTCAAATATCTTGGGTCACTCCATACACCTCTGTGGAAAAGATTGGTCAAGAATCTCTTAAATTTGTCCTTTCTTAAAAAAGAATTCCCTTCACTTGGTTCATGATTTGCATCTTCCCACCAAAGCTGTCTGTTCTGTTCATTTGTTATACAAGGACGACATAAACAATGAGGACACTCAGGTAGTTAATGGTCTTGCTGGATGGAATATTCCTCATAGTTACAGTCACTGTTTTCCTCAATAGATTTACTGTTTTTGTCAAGATGTACTTCATGGAAATCCCAGTCATGATGAGTAAAAAAGTGATATATAGCATCCCTTTGCTCATGTGTAACTTCAAGTGATAGAACTGAAGTAGAATTTTCATTTTCACTATTTCCCTCCATTTTATGAGTCAACTGTTTGTGACAAGGTCAGGAATGGTAAATTTTTTCTTCAAAATATTCTAGGGTAAAGTGTTCAGCAGGGAAAAGTTATATTCTTGATCTATTTGTTAGAACTGTCTTTGGAATATAAATAATGAAAGCAACCACTTTTAATATCATAGCAACACTAATTGTTATTTTTACAAAATGAAACATTAGATAAAACAGAGTTCTGGAAATTTATTACCCAGTGAAGTCCTCTAGTGTATTTCCAGAATGATAAAATCAGGCATTTTGTTTATGTTTATGTTAGATTTTGCGGGGAATGGACCACATTGTTTCATTCTGTTGATGCAAATTGTGGGGGTGAAAGACAGAACCAAATCTTGACAGTTTTATTATTTTCAGATGTTATAATTATGATAATTTTTGTTCGATGTAAATATGCATTCAATAAAACTACTTATAAAATATTTGATGTAATATTCTGGATTTAAACAATCATAGACTTTTTTAATATGGATATTGGTTTAACCATTGTATGAACCATGATAGAATAGTCCAGTGCAAATTGCACCAAAGTTCATTCACATTCTCCCAATAGTGTTTATTTACTACAACCACTTGTAGCTATAGAGTGTATAAAATGTCAGAAAGTGAAAAGAAACAAAGACAAAGAACTCCAAGTTTTAGAATAGAATTATCAGGAAATGACGAGACCAAATGAGATATTTAGTAAATTATCAGAAATTAGGCAACACTTATCACAGCAGCATAACAGGCCGATGGGAAACTTACATGTTATACAAGCTCTTTTTCAAAAATGGGACTTAGACAATACAAAAGGAACCATCAATGAAAGTACCGATGAAGTGTGCCCCTCCTCTTTCGTGCGTTCCAGAAAGACAGAGACCAAGCAAAAGATATTTTTGACTGCAGAGGAATCTTTCAAGAGAATTATTGCAATAGTAGAGTAGCATTCAAGACATTGCAAAGCAAAACTTAGAACCACCAAAATGTTACAGAAAGGGCATGTGTGCAAAACTTCTTTAAAATGTGATAGCAAAGAAAGACCACATGTCTTTTCTTTGTCATCCTCCCCGTATCTACCTAACCATGGGATAATCTGCAGTGGAATTCTTCCTGATTATTAGAGATTTGTAAAAGGTGCAGGAATTGGAGCTATTGCCGATGAAAGTCGCTCATCTTTTTTCAATGTGCATGCTGAACATATTCAAGCAGAATATGAATATTCAACTGAAATAGCCCTACTGCAGGAAATTGCATCATATGATGATCTAAGAAGTGAAAATGACATTATGTCTGATGCAAGACATGGTAGGAGGAAAAATTCTAAGGATTCTAGTGTTGTATGTATCGGGGATAAAACTCACAAAGTGCTTAGGTGTGAACATATAACTAAAGCGATGGATCCTGTATCACAAAGACATGAAAGACTTGGGACTGAAAGAATCTATGGTTATTTAAACGAAAAAGACGTGAAAGTAAATGTGCATTGTCATGACAGGAATATGTCAATTAACAAATTTGTTCGTGAACAAACCGAGGCCCAAAATCAGAATGATACATGGCATTGTGTGAAAGCTGTGAAAACTGCACTGAAAAATGTTTCATCTGGATCAAAATCATCTGAAGGAAAGACCTGGTCATTTCAATTATCGGATAAAGTTGAACCTGTGTCTACACATATTTATTGGGCCATTCAAAATTGTGACAAAGATGAAAGAAAACTTCAAAAATTACTGTTAAATGTTGTAGACCATTACAAAAATATTCATCATGATTGTCATGAAAATTCAAGGTGTAAAAAAGATCCAAAATACGAACCATCAAGGATTGTGATAACATCTCCAGTTGCTGAAAAACTCCTAGTTAATGTGATACTTAACTCCACTATTTATAAACATGCTAAGGATTATATTTTAGGACGAGATACTTTCTACGTTGAAAGCTTCAACAATGTAACTAACATTTACGAAAACAAACGTATTGCATTTGTTGACCGACAGTACAATGCAAGGGCCAATCTAAGTGTTCTCCATTGGAATGAGAATGTTGACAGGGGATACACCTCCATCTCGACACAACAGAGCCACAGGGCACCAAGGAGCAGAAAGGGACAAATAAAGAACTATAAAAAGGCTACATACTTTCAGAGACAATATTTGGTCCAGATATGTGAAAAATGTATTCAGGAACAAAAAACAAAACCAGAAATAGGATCATTTAGTACTTGCTTTGTTCTAATTATTGAAATGAAAAATAATAAACTATGAAACTCATAAACTCTACATTTTCATTATTATTTTGAAATCAACTGTTGAACTTGCTTGGATATTATTAATACAATTAGTGATGAAAGTCAAATACATCTGCTAAAAGATAACAGTAAGAATTTTCACTTTATCAGCACGTGCATGCTATGTAAACAGATCAATGCTGTGTATTTATTTTTAGAATGATGATATCAGTAAGCTCCACCCCATTTCCTTATAGGTTTAATTGGTTACCACTTGGTAAATTGTGTAGGTCAAGTCCGGCCTTTAAATATGATGTTTTTTCATCATTAGGTTACAATAAACCAACTATTTAACAATGCATCTTCCATATGGGGTACCTGCAATTTAGATTTTATTTGTAAAAATCCTCTCAAATTAAACCCCCAAAAACAGTTGCTTGTGTAAGTTGAAATGTAAAATAAAAAAATATAGGTCGTGCGGCAATAATGAGCTAACATTTTGCATGAAAAATCAGCTCTGAATGAAACTAACATACTCTCTAACCTCCCCCCTCCCTTTTTTTAAAACAGCTCTATTTTCCCGGCTCTTATAAATACATGTTCTCCCGAATATATAAGATTTTCAATCAATTATGTTTCTATTTTTAAATTTTGCTATTTTCAGAACCCTAACATCCAATCAGATGCATCCGTGTATTTTCTTTCGATTACTATCTTGGGTTCAGAAATTTCACGGTGAAATGTAAATAAATAATTGGTTTGAATTGGTTTGTTGTAACCATTTATATGCTCTGGTCCCGTCATTACATGATATGGTTCCATCATTATAGTGATGTGGTTTCAGTCATTGTTTGCTATGGTTCTATCACTATTTTATATGGTTCAATCGTCCCATGCTGTAGTTCCAGCATTATAAGCCCTGGTTACACCAGAATATGCTCATGTTCCATCATTATCTTCTCTGGTTCAATTGGACCAATCATTATATGCTATCGGTCTATCATATTATGGAACGCCATAGCTGCCTTATGAAGATGTTTTTATTATATGATGATACTTTTTCATTATGTGATGATACTTTTTTAATATGTGATGATTGTTTGTTATTATGTGATGATTGTTTGTTATTATGTGATGATACTTTGTTATTATCGGTAATTTGTTACAATTTCCTTTGATCTTTACTACCAATAAAATTAGTATCAACGCTCAGTAGAACAACGACTGGTGATACTAGAAATTATCAGCTGTTGGTCATTTGTCATGCGCGAACACATTGCGGAAGAATCTGCCTTACTTTTTGACCAATCGCACATCACTAACCAAAGCTCATAAATTTTAAGGAAACCAAACATCACGAAAGAAACAATACATCTTTGCTGCAATAAATCAGACCTGTCCAGACACTAAGAAGTGTTACAAAATATAAAACGCAACACACAATCAGTATCTAGAGAGTATCTTATTGGTCTCCTGAAATGAGAATAACGAACAATGACAATGTACATACAATACCTCACCCCCACCCCCCACCCCCCATGTTTGGCAATACACTCGAATTTCGGCGATAAAGTGTATCGCTTTAACGGCGTTTAATTTGGTTGAAACATGTTTATCATTAATAGAGAATACAATGCAGGATATTTTAACAGTACACTTCGTTTCGATCGCTGAATGAAGGAAGATTGCCGAAACATCGAGTATGTGACCGTAGACGTAGTTGATATGCCTACTGTATAGGCTACAGTATATCCCTTTATACTATAGGCAACTAATTACTTGGTGTAACACATGCAGAAATTTTCATTACATATTTAGGGGGTACGGAATCAATATGGATTGATTTTAATTATCAATATCGGTAGCCCCATAAACGAAATAACTGACATGCACACCAAGCCAGTCAGTGAAAGAAATCGTAATCAGAATCATCTTCTTCTTTGAAGAAACATTAATATAGTTTTCAAACATGATAACCTACCTCTATAAACCTTTTCGTAACGCTGAAATTGGTTTTCAGATTGACATTTCCTCTCCATTCATTTGAAATTCCCTCCGGCTCCGTCCGTACAATCGTTTTACAGTTTTTGAATGAATGAGGTAGTAGTGACGTCATGTCAGACCGCATTACGCATAAAAATTGTACAAAAGAAGTAGTGCACAGATTCTTACCGTAAAAACGGCACTATTACAAAGCAAAATATATCAAAAAACGAAAACAAATAAAAAAAGATGTATTTAAATTGAGAAATTACCGATAAAAAAATTATTAGTATTTTTTTTCGCTCGACAAGGATTATCGGGTCCATATCAGATTCGCTCTACGAGCTCATCTGATATAGACCTGATAATCGTTGTCTCGCGAAAAAAATACGAATAATTAATATTTATGTGATCATCCTTTGTCATTATTTGTCGTTATGTGTATGTGATGATACTTCTTCATTATGTGATGATACTTTGTCATTATGTGATGATACTTTGTCATTATGTGATGATACTTTGTTATTATGTGATGATACTTTGTTATTATGTGATGATACTTTGTATTATTTGTCATTATGTGTATGTGATGATACTTCTTCATTATGTGATGATATTTTTTAATTATGTGAAATAATATATGTTTTCATTCCATCATTACATTCTGTGGATATTTAGTTATATGCTAGTAGTAAAAAAACGAGACATTGTCGTCATTGTAGTCGTCATCAACACTACGCGTACTACTGGTTATAAAAATGACTGGGGGTAACTTCGAGATACTAATAAAAGAGATTAATTACGATTTAAAAATTAAAAATGATAGACAAATTGCTCATTATTTCTAACAATGATGTTTCTTATATGAATTTACAATTTAATGACCAGATAGTAGAAATTGAAAAAATAGCCATAAACACTTAGGCCTAACTTTTTCTTTTAATGGGAACATATTGACCAAATTGCTAAATCGGTAAATGCCCCCTTAAACTGAAGTTTATGTTGTCACGGCATACATTATCAAACATTTATCTTTCTTTTATCAGACCTGTCCTTGAATACGCATGTGAAGTTTGGGATGGATGCCTTGAACAATATTCTGATAGATAAATTCAACTCGAACATGCTAGCATAGTCACAGGTCTTCCCAAAGTTTGCAAATAAACCAGCCTTATGCTTTGAAACGTGATGTGATACCTTACAGACGGAAATATCGTAAAATGACGTTTTTACAACATGCAAACTGGGTTATGCCCGGAATATTTAAGTAATTGTTTACCCCATCTGGTATGAGATGTAGATACCTCAAATTTTAACAGCTTCGTGGTTATCTAACCATTTTTCTTTTTTTAACGAAAGAATTAAAGATGCATGATGCAAGTCCCAAGAGTATTTTGGCCAAGGTAACCGAATTCTTAATATACTTCCACGACTAAGGTACCAGTGTCATGTAGCTCATTAAACACACACAGCCGGAATAAATCTAATCAATAATCCAAATGTAGATGCGGATTAGCCTAATGAGATGCTTGTAGTTTTCTCGAATGAACCAGAATAACTCTATATTCAGATAAATGTCAGTGATATTAACATCGAAATACTGGGATTCATCATTAGTTTATTGATGTCTGTATCAATGCCAATTTAAGTATATTGACAACTGTCAATATTTCTATACACTACTATATGAATTAAACTTTAAAATTCGTATCATAATTATTTGCAGCTGTTTTAATTATATTTCTTAAATAAAGCCATGTTTGTGCTCTTATCTCCATCTACTGTTGTTTAAAATATCCAGTGTGCATAATAAAATTGTACAAGGGACGCTAAAGGTTTTTAAGTAATCCGGACTCATTGATCAAAGTACATGTGTATTAAACATTGCTCGACATACGGGGGTGGGGGACTAAGAGTACTTTAATGTGCACGTCTACGGACGGAGAAGTGAAACCCCACACTATTCATATATTTTCGCACGTTATAATATAGGAATTATATATTTAATTTTTAAACCAGACTTATTCAAATATTTTATGATTGTACGTCCACCTAGACAAAACATTACATTTACTACCATAATGTTTATGAAAAAAACAATACAGAAAATTTTAGCGACATCTTAGTACATACAATGAATTTGTTTTCTTGTCTTCTAGAACTCTTCCTGTTTATTTCCTCTCTTGCTGGCACGATGACAGAATCGCACCTTATACTAACATTTTTGGGAATTCCTATCAACACATTCATTACCATTTATTATCACTGTTGCAAGACGCCTGTTTTATTGGTTTATTTAACAACATATAGGCATTTCGTTTGATCTAGTTATGTAAAAGGAGTACGTCGCTGTGAGTTACCTCAGCTACCCAATGATATATTGTTCCATTAAAAGAGCTGTCTGTTTTAATGTACACTTTTCCATAAGTTAATTAACACCCTATTATTATCCAGAGACTCATGTTTAAAAAAATGACAATTTATTGAACGTAAATTAAAATGAAACTTACAAACAACATGTTTGCAGTCGCTTTACTTATTGTTTGATGAAAAAATGTTCAGAGCAAAGATATAAAAAAAGTGCATATATAACTTTCATTAGCCAAAAATAAGTTTGATTGCATACTTCAATTTCATGAACTTAAAGTGAACACATCATCATAATTCAACGTTCAGGGAAAGAATCGTCACTTTGAAATGTGTTAAACGCAAAAATACTCAGTAAGTCTGTAACCACCACGCTTCCGGTATAAGTGTAGCATGAGGTAAATTTTGCCATTCTTTTTAAATGGCAATACGTAGTTCTTGGACATTTTGACAAGCAGGTGCTCTATTATTGCTTTTACGGCCAATTATATCCCACAAATGTTCAATTGGATTCATATGGATGGCCATGGAAGATGCTCAATAGCTTCCCTTTCGATAACATCAGGTACAATTGCAGCTAGGTGAGGTCTTGCGTTGTCATTTATAAAGATGGGTTTGTTACCATGTGCATGATTATCAGAATGTACCACAATAATAGCGTTAATGGCGTCATTTTCTGCCATTGTCCCATCAACCACATACAGATTCAGTTTACAGTCGTATGACAAGCCTCCCCACACTGTAACACCATTCCAAACGCTGTAGTGCCTAGGATGTTGTTCTGTTTGTAAGCAGTGCCTCGTTGTCACCAAACGCGCATGCGCCCATCAATATGACGAAGAAGGTATCTGCTTCGTCGGTCCAGTGTACTCGTCACCAGCTTCGAATATTCCAATGGCGGTGATATCGTGCCCACTCTGAACATGCTTGGCGATGTCTCTGGTCAACAGTGAACGTTTCAAGGGACGACGAGATCTCAACCTTGCATTGTCTGGGCGCCTGTTAACTGTTCGAACAGCGACTCTGGTTGCAATATTCCAATCGTCACAAAGATATAACGCAGTGGCAAACAGTTGGCGTTTGGCTACACAAACGAAAGCTCTACCCTCCCTTTCAGAAGTTTTTGGTGATCGCCTTGACCTAGGACGTCCCTGGCTAGTTCCATCATCTTGATGACGCTTCAGTAGCCGGGATACAATACTTAAGCGAATGCCAAAGTCTTGTGCTATCGGACGCAAGCTCTGTCCACTATTACGCATGCATTCCAACGATCTGCCACTTCTCAGCTTCACTTAATCACCGTCTAGGCATTGTAAAAATGTAAAAAAAAAGTCGAAAAAGACCAGGAGATGAACACTAAATCGTTAAAGAAAACAAGGCTTTTAGGCGTGCTCGACTACCGTATGACAAACTGGTTTTGCTATTTAAAGATTTATCTGAGGAGTTAATAAAAGTAACTTTCCCGTGCTCGAATGATGACTTTAGTACATAAATAACAAAAAGTTAATATTCATTCAGATTTGTGAAATTATAAAAACAAATTGTAGGTGTTGCTTGACTTTTGGCGAGGTGTATATTTTGGAAAGGTAAAAAGAGGCCCTGTCGTATATATTCTAAATTAACAATTGTGGATTTTATTGATGTTCTACCACCCCCTCCCGTAACTGTGGGACTTTCTACAGACAAACAATTAATTATAAATGTGTAATGTGTATATTTCTAATTGTCTACATCAACAAGCAATAGAGAACTTGAGAAAGGCAAAGTGCCCTAGAACGATCCGCTGATCTTGAACAAGTAACAAACACACTTCATCGCATGAAACTTAATAGTACAAAGTTAACATGTATTTGGCTAGTAAACTGAAAATAATTCTATTTCTCTAGAGCAGAAATATTACTGTGCTTGGCAGTTTCGGTGTCTTCATGCAGAGAAAACAGAAAATTTTGGGCAATACACTTTTAAACGTCATCATGTTTATAAACGCCTCCTTTGCACCTTTTTAACAAGTGTGGTACGATTATAATTTGTTAGTTGATTTTCAAACTGCGCGCTAAAGTCCCTGGAACGCATAAATTAACCATATTGTCGTTCGTATATCGTGTATTTATTGCTTGTACGACATTCGTACATTATGTGTATACTGTTCGTATATATGGTTTAACGTAAATCGTTTTGTAGCGTATAACGTATATTTTTAAATAATACGTAAATTTCGGCCCTAATAAGCTAAAATCGGAATGATTAATATCTTGATTGCTTTTTTTTTTAACAAGGGTAATAACTTTATTCGTTCGGCCAGCAGGGCAATACGGAAAGTCATATTGCCTGGTTACGATCTCACCTCCGGTCTTCCGGATCAGTAAGTTAGTTGTTGGTTGCGAGAAGGACTGTCATGACGCATCATGCAGTGAAATTGATAGTTTATTTGCAAAGTTCTGGTTGAAATTACAGAAGAAGGACTAGAGTGGATATGAAGGAGGTATGATAAATAGTATTTATAACAGAATATATTATTGACAGTTGCGGCTATCCAGACACTGTTTGCCAGATACCCAACTTTCTTTATTATTTTTCCTATGTGACACAAATGTCGTGGGGGATATTGTTTTGCTAATGTTACATTTATTTTCCCGCATTTTTCTTTGCTATTTAAAATGTGAGTGTTTTGATTTTTGGTATATTGATGATTTGTCGTAATTGTGGTGTTGTAGTGTATTGTTATGTGCTCCTGTTTGACTGGCTAATAATTCGTTCTGCTCATACAATCCAGCTATACAGACTGTTTGGTTTATTTAATACACATGTTACGAACTTGCTAATTATGTATTTGCCTTGTATTGACTCAATGTCGGCTGTAATGAACCTCGACCCTACGGGTTTCGGGACAAATACAGCCACCTAAAATCAATACATGGCCAATACAGATTAAGCCTGTTAGTAACAACAATTTAGTATTGTTTTCTCCTGCATGCATTGTATGGTTTGTCGTTTATTATATCGTATATCGCAACGCTTTCCGTTTTTATTAGCGTACAATACAGTTTTCCTACAGAAGGTCGGGGTTTTCTCCGGCTTCTTCCCCCAATAAAAACTAGACGCCATTATATATGCTGAAAAATTGCTGAAAGTGGCGTTTGAAAATAAACAAACAAACAAACATTTCATGATACATCGTTTCGTACAACGTTTTACAAATGAAATTTAAATAATATCAAAACTTTCTGAATGTCACAGGTGTGAGAATAATAAATTGCAGCAATCGTAGCAGATAATTACATATTAAAACGAAAGTACGGATAAAAAATCAATTGTTACATCCGTTGCTGCGAATTACTAATCTCTATTGAAATTGTTCTATTTGGCTCTGATAGCCTTAGTAAATAACTGTACACTATAATTTTTAGACATGTACACCATTCTAAAAGATTTTCTGCATAGCTCGACTTCCCTCCCCCTTTATTATTACGGTTGACTTTCTTGCATTGTTTATAATGTATTGCTTTGTATATTTTGTTATGTGTCATGTATTTTTTCTGTGTGTACTTAAAATTGTGTAGTAATTTCCTTGCTGTCATCTTGTGAATTATCTTGTGAATTATTTTGTAAGATTATTGAACGGAGAGAACTTCATAAGTTGTAATCCTATTGGTTATTTTTGACAATAAAATATGTTTAAACTAAACTAAACTATCTACTGATGCAATCTGTATACATTGTCTTAAAATGACGAATATTATTGCCCCATCTCTTGAATGGTAATAAAGTCGCAAAACACAGTTTTCGGGCGATTTATTGTTTTTGCCTGGTTTAAGTCACCGACCACGAATTGTCGGAGGAGTTATTGTTTTTGCCCAGTTTCGTATTATTATCGCTCCAAAACTTAGTTTGCGGAGACATATTGTTTTTGCGTTGTTTCGTTTTCATATTATTTTTTTTTTCTTCCACATATTTTGTCCGACCATTTTCTAAGAGACCGTACATCGGATCAATTTGAACTTGAATAATGCATGCTAATTAAAAAATTTTGATAATGAAAAATATTCCTTAAAAATCCAAAAGTCAATGGATTTTGCACGAACGGTTTTTATCTAAAATTATATGTTGCGAATGGTTTGTTTTTTGTTTGTTTGTTTGAATGAATGATGTTTAACACTACTTTCAGCAATTTTTCAGCTATATCATGGCGTCCAGTTTGTTTAGGTTGGAACCCAGAGTACCCGTAGAAAACTCCCGACCTGCGGTGGGAAAACTGGCATTATGGATTGGAGTGCAGTGAGACTTGAACCCGCAATCTCAGTATTGACAGACCATGTGATCAATAGTAGACGAACTACCTTAACTACTCGGGACTGCATGCCCCTGTTGTGAATGATGTTAGTCACACAAATTTTAATTCGATGATGGCGACCATCTCAAGTGGCCGCTTCGTTTTGAAAATGAAAAATATCCAAAAGAGTATGGATTTTAATAAAAGTTGGTATATAAGTGGAGTGTGTTAATTATACAGCACCATATGAGGCACGTGTTGAATTTCTATGGCGCTGATTTTGAATCCAAGATGGTCGCCAAAATATCCATAGTGACCTGATTTGCACGAAACCTGGTTTTTCAGGTAGCTTATGCTGTCGCGAATGGTCATAAAAATAATAATTAAATTATGGCGGATGTCTGAATTTGATAATGGCTACGATCTTGAAATGACGGCAATTTTTATATTGAAAAAAAAATAAATAAAAAATATATATGAATTTTCAATTAAAATTGGTATATGAGTAGAATATGATTTGCAGAACACTTACATGCATATTGAATGTCTATTGCCGCCATTTTGTATCAAAATGGTCATCTACATGTATATTGAAAAATGCTGCATGCAATTTGCCCGAAACTCGGTTTTCATGTAGATAAAGATGTAGCGAATGGTTCTCTGAACTGGAGGGTCCACCGTGGTCGTTTGGGAGCCACTCACGATCCATGATATCATAAATAGTTTTTTCATCTCTCTGGTAATTGAGTTTGGCCGGGATTTTTGTAGAACAAGTCGAGAGATCTGCACATCGGTTTTAGATTTTTCATAATGGCCGCAATTGAGAAAAGAGCAGTTTGTCAGATCTCGGGAATGGCTGAAGTGATTTCAATAGAAATTGGCTGGGACCTTACTTGGATGGTTCCCAGTGCTCAACCCACAGAGCAGCCCTGTGCGTACCCGGGTAGCGGATAGTGAAGACCCTCTTGTAAGGGGGTTGTCAGGTCATAAATACGGAAAGCCTGGCCGCGGACCATACTTTTCCAGTGGCAGTCAACACTTTGTTCCGGGTGTCCCATCCCACCTCTTTTTTAAATGATTTATTGTTTGTTACTTGTTCCCGTCCTGAATATAGCTGAAATACTGCTCGCTGGACGTAAAGCAAACATCCAATCAATCAATCAATAGAAATTGGTAAATTGATACATTTGATTATCCTGAGCATTTTTGCCGAAAAAAATTGGACTCAAACACCACTATTTTGTAAAAAAATCGTCCCCAACCCCCCTAATGTCAGCTTTGTCAATTTCAACGAAATGTTTTATATGTAGGTAGATTTAAATGCACAAACTAAGATTGTCATATGACAGACTATGTTTGTAGACGGGAGTGGAATTTTCGTGTCTTGCTTGCAATCACAATCAGCACTGGTTCTTACTCTTTATTTTTTCTTTACACATCAATCTTGTCCACACCTTTTTGTTACAGATGTAATATCTGATCAACAAACAAGAAGCTTTGTGAGTATTTTGGTGCTGACCTGAAGTTGTGCAATGAGCTAAAACAATTTGTAAAAAGGGTCGCCATTTAAAAAAAGTCGTCGCTAAAAATAGAATGACATTTCTCAGATCTCTGTAGGCGATTTCAATACAAAAATGGTAGAAATTGGTATACTGATACGGTTGACTATCCTAAACATTTTGGAGTAAAACCATTGATGCAAAAGCAGCCATTTTGTAAACGCTGTCATTTACAAGGCAACTTTGTCCGATTTCAACAATTTTTTTCCATGGCATAATAAAATTTATACCGATTTCAATGAAATACATTCCATGAGATTTCGGGATTTTGGGCGAATTTGTGATGGCATTCCAACATAGTAATACTAGTTTTTTGTATTCGCTTTTCAAGCGTTGACCTCAACATACATTTATATCAATCATATAACTAAAACAAACTGTCTAGCCCGTGTATTGAAGTTTCAAACTGGAATACGTATTGTAATGATATTTTGAAGGAAAACACATGTTGTTCATACACATAGTTCTGTATTTGTATTTCATGCTATAAAATAAGGAGATTTGTTTTCGTTTTACAATTTTCCAAAACCTTACATTATGTTCTGTATTGCATAGATGCTGTTTAATGACATTTGGAACCCTTCAGGCACATGGCCCCGGGAACCTGTGTGACCTTTAAAATGGGATTATAGATGAATTCAGTTTTGATAAATTATATATAGTGTGCATCAACATGTGATTTCATCGATTTAACTCTTAAACATGTTGGTTTCAATTGATTTCCCCAAAATGTTTAAAACGGCAAAAAACAACGACCGGGTACGAAAAGCCACTAAACTCTTTAAGGATAAGATCTGGATGCGATTGACATGCATTCGGGGTTTTATACAATAATAATAATATTTATTGCATATAAAAAAACCCTGGATTTAGCAACACACACACAAGATATTCATACATAAACAAAACATATATTAGAAAATTATAAATGAATTAAACATTATTTATTTATCAAAAGGCAATAGTCGGATCAATATGAACCTCATGTTCATACTTTTTTTTCATGTTATACCCTAATTGATTCTTTTTGTTGTTTAATGAATAATTTTTCTGCGTTTTATGTCGTGAGTCTGAGTTTTAAGGGTCAATAGCAATTCTCATCGCACAGCAACATGGAGTTCATAAGTCAACGGTTGATCGCTTGCTCGGCCATCTTAGAGCTGCAGGTAAAAGTAGCTGATCGTTTCAAGAGCATACTTTAGCGCGTTACATCACGACGTCAAGATTGCCGCATGCATTTTGTCTATCGCTGTAGCCGATTTCAGACAGCCACGGAAACAGCCCGAGATATTTAGTTTTTTTCATGTTCCCTCAAATAATGTACATGCACGGTCAAAAATCGTTTGTGGAGTTCCAGGTGATGCCACGACGTCCGTTCCCTGACCGCACCTTGCATCACGACGTCGACAAAGCAATTACAGTGATTGCACACATCAATTTAAACTAAATTACTCTTTTCTATTGTCTAATTAACCAAATCAAACATGTTTAGGATGAGCTAGACAATCGGAAAGTATGCGCCTGTCCCGTACAACATTTAATTTGCTGTTTGCCATTTATACAATAGTTGAATAGCATCCCACAAAGAACTATAAATCCACTACAAGCTATAGTTAATTGGTTGTGGACACACACGGCGCAGTCCCAACAACCCCCCCCCATCCCCCCAAAAATATAGATATAGTATCCTTACTGCACGGCAACACAATTTGGTTTTGGACCACTTTTTTGGCAATTTGATCAAAGTGAAAAAAATAAATAAAATTCTTTCAATCTAACCAGAATTAAGTTTTTTTTTTACTTGCTCCCCCGATTTGATATGTAGGCGTTAAACAATCGCCTTTAAAATCAAAATGATATTGCGTTAGTATACTATCGAATAATATAATAATATATTTCTTAACATGCTTGAGGTTACTTTTATTTTATTACGTAAAGATAACCATCATATATAGTCTCACAAGTAATTTTTGTGATTTTGTGCAAGCCAATTAAAACCAGTATGATCGTTTTTATTGTCCCTTAGCGGGTAAACTACGAACTAGTTGTCAACATTTAACAGATTTGTCATCAGGTTGCAAAAGAAGCGTTATAAATCGCAGATGGACATAGGAGAACTGCCTTTAAGACATTTAAAAATATATTCATTACATGCATATCCATTTTTTAAATTTATTTGCTATCTTAAACCATCGAAAAATATTTCTTTTCTGATTAAATACATTTTTTGTTTTATGTTTAAAATAATGGCAAAGCTAGTTTTATAATTTGAGTTTTTGTTTCATTTTTACACACTCGTCATATACATGTAAAAGTAGTGCTATCTTCATGAAGTTTAATTTAAAAGAAAAAACTACAAAAGAAATAAAAATAAAAGAAATACATTTCTTTACAATAAAGAAGGCACAAGATATTGATTCGTTCATTAAATATTGAACATCTTTGGCTTTAAAAACTTAAAATACAAGTTAAAGTTCCATCTTTACAAAATGAAATCAAAATTGACAAAAGACCGCATATGATATTCTTGAAAAATTAAATGAGATTTTTTTTTTAATTTATACGATTAAATTTTTTTTTAAATATTGAGTTATATTAGTTTAAATATTTTATTTATTCTAGAAATATGTATAAAATACGGAACAGTAATTTTTTCAGCCAGAAAAAGTCTTATTTACAAATATTGAATCATTGAATCTGTGTAATGTTAATTATAATCCTTAAATTCATATGCGAAAATAAGATGAGTGTTATTTAGAAGTATGTAATACACGTTATTGCCGCACAGAAGTACACTTTTTATACCCCCGCTCGACAGAGTCGGTGGTATATAGTGGTCCTCATGTCCGTCCGTCCGTCCGTTCGTTCGTCCGTCCACATTTGGTTTCCGGATGATAATTCAAAAAGTTTACATCCGATTTGAATGAAACTTTGGGATATTGTTATATATCAGGTTGGTAAGAAGCCTATCGATTTTGGGGGAAATCCGTCAAATGTCAAGGTCACAGTCCACGAAAAACGTTAGAAATTTTAACAAAAAAGTTGTTTCCGGACAATAACTCAAAAAGTTTACATCCGATTTGAATGAAACTTTGGGATATTGTCATATATCAGGTTGGTAAGAAGCCTATCGATTTTGGGGGAAATCCGTCAAATTTCAAGGTCACAGTCCACGAAAAACGTTAGAAATTTTAACATAAAAGTTGTTTCCGGACAATAACTCAAAAAGTTTGCATCTGATTTGAATGAAACTTTGGGATATTGTTATATATCAGGTTGGTAAGAAGCCTATCGATTTTGGGGGAAATCCGTCAAATTTCAAGGTCACAGTCCACGAAAAACGTTAGAAATTTTAACAAAAAAGTTGTTTCCGGACAATAACTCAACAAGTTTACATCCGATTTGAATGAAACTTTGGGATATTGTCATATATATTAGGTTGGTAAGAAGCCTATCGATTTTGGGGGAAATCCGTCAAATTTCAAGGTCACAGTCCACGAAAAACGTTAGAGATTTTAACATAAAAGTTGTTTCCGGACAATAACTCAAAAAGTTTGCATCCGATTTTAATGAAACTTTGGGATATTGTTATATATCAGGTTGGTAAAAAGCCTTTTGATTTTGAGGGAAATCCATCAAATTTCAAGGTCGCAGTCCACGAAAAACGTTAGAAATTTTCACAAAAGCGGGGGTATCAGCGATCGCTAGATCGACTTTGTCTAGTTCTGCTTATTTTTTTACACACACACACACGCCCCTTTAGAATCACGTAAACATGATATTTTAAATCGGATATGATTAACTATATTTAAGTCCACGACACAAAATAGTCAATATTATTAAGAAAAACTAATAGCTGGCAATGCAAAAAGTTAAATCACATAATTTTAATTGTTCATAATTTATTACAAAAGTCATGAACCCAATAGTTAGTAATTGGTTGATAAGAATAACGGACAGTATCTATCAATTAAAGTTTAAATGACCCGTGGCGTGTCAGACACATCTACCACCTGGTCATCTTTCTGCCGCAGTCAAAAATAAATAATGTCATGCCTTAATTTTATGTGTTTGCAAGTTCAGTGAAAGTTGAGGTACCTCGATATGAAAATAGAATAAAAGTGAATGGACGTGTATTAGTAATTATTATATTGGAAATATGTATATAATAAATATGCATATAGGAACATTAGTGTTGATGAAATTAAAAACCAGTAACTACCCCGTGACATAAAGATTACCACAAATTTCCTACAAAAGAATGCGTACGTGCATCATGGCTGTAAATATAAAATCTATAATTTAAAAAGAAACAGTCTTGTTGTGTTTTTTTCTGTGCATTTCATTTCAATGTGCTGTCTTTAAACATTGATTTACATGAAGAGATTTGTGTTTGATTCATCTCTTTATATAAAGGTTCTTTTTAAACGTAATATGTGCACCGAGTTTAAGATGGAACCAGGAAACATAAAGCATTTTCAAAATAATGCACAATACAAGAGTGAACGATCGCATTGGTCAAATGCTAGTTAGTTAATCAAGGAATTCTATGTGAATGCTATAAAAGCGCCTGACCTAATTTGTCCAGTCCGTCAACGACAGTTGGTTTTTTTTCAAAACGAGAGATAAAGCAACATTTCATCCGGACAATTTCTGATGACTTGGCAGAGAACGGAAACCAAATTGTCGTATTTTACAGATGAATATCGAAGGTATCTGTTTTGACGCAGACGCATGTATATGTACAGTTTGATTTATGATATATCATACGAGTAATAAAGAAATGTACAGTTTATGTGCAATAGTAACTTGTGTGTATGACCGTATTTTATGTATTTCTGATACGGTCATACACGCAAGTTAGTTTTACTTTCATTTCATTGAACACATTAGAAAACAAATAAGTTTAATATTTGTAAACGTTTCATACTAGACAAAGAAAGTTTTACTGCTAATTAATTTATATGGTTGTCTATTACTTGTTCTGGTCATTTCGAACATTAATATTCATTCGATTCATGAACGAAATATTCGTATTATCATTACTGCTGTTGTAGTATACTAAATTTAAGGGCATTAAATTTCGCACAGAAAACGTCATCGCCACGATGAGCCTATAGCATTGAACAATGAACATTAAATAAAAATCATCATCAAAGCGGTAATACAACTTTAATACTATAGTCTACTGACCTCGTAGGAAAGTGTTAATTGCAATCTTGCCCTTCATTAGAACGTATAGATTAAATTGTTAAAATATGTACAGTTTATGTTGATATTTAACAGCAAGCGATTTTTGATTACTACCGTTTTAATTCTTTTCGGTTATTTAACGAATAGTATAGATGAATAATTGTGAATCATGTAAATTTAAGAAATAGATTTTTGCGAGCGGGCTCAATGCGAAATTGTCAGACCTTATAAATACCATAAAATGGCATGATGATACAAGGATACTGACAAAATTTAAGTATTGCATCATTTATTATTTGTGAGAAAAATGTCTTGGAAATGAATTGTTGATATGGTCGGCTGAAAATTGACGAAGTTGGTAACAGGAAATCTGAATGGTAGAGGTCTGAAAATGGACCAGACCTTAAACGACTTAGTCAAATTTCAGGCGTCCGTAACTATTTTCCGTCACATATTTCTCAGCAATGATCAATGATAGAATACTGAAATTTGTAATTGGCTTTTTATGATCATGACATATTGTGAGGTCCATTTTCAGACCATTTTCACGGTCACATTTTCATCGGCAAAGATAAATGACACAATACTGAAATTTTATCAAACATTTTAAAAACATTGTATCTCTTTAATTTTTCAGAAAATAAACAACATGGAGTATACAGTGTAAAATCTTAAAGGAGCCTATTTGGGAAATTTCTTCTATGATTGATATAATAAAAATTACAAGCTATCCTATGGGAGAAATTTCTCCCATGATTGTAATGCTGAATAGCTAAAATCAAACCGATGGGGGAATTTCTCCCATGATTGCAATATTAAAAATTAAAATCAAACCGATGGGATAAATTTCTCTTATGATTGCAAAATTAAATATTAAAATCAAACCAATGGGAGAAATTTCTCCCATGCTTTTAATACTTCGAGTTACAATCAAACAGATTGGAGAAATTTCTCCCATGATTGTGTTTCTAAAGAGTTGAAATCAGAACGATGGAAGAAATTTCTCCGACGATTTTAATACTAAACAGTTAAAATCAAACCCAAACCGATTGGAGAAATTTCTCGCATGTGTTTCTCATCCTGTCATACATTTTATATACTAATATACGACAAAAGATCAAATTTTGTGATTTCTTTAATGGTGTATATGTAGAATTATAAAAATTCACTCTTATAAGGGATGCACTTTTCACTTTTGCCAAGAAAATGGAATCAGTAGAATTTCCCTTTTTATTTTGGACAGCGTTTATATTAATTCATTCAATATCCAGACTTCTTCATTTTCCCACTTTATGATGGATGCCAAGTATAGTAACACATGGTGTATTGTGATTTTATTCTTCTTTGTCATCTACTTCCAGTTTACTAAATACTTAGATTTTCTAACATAGTTGACAAACATGCAAAATTTTTGGAAAGCGGGGTATCACTTGTAAGCATTAGCCTATACATTTACCTCGTTCTAGTTTAAAATAGCCATTCAAACCTTAAGTTTATTCATTAGCCTCTGAAAGAAATATATTAACATATATCTTTTATAATTTTCAAGAGTGTAACTCCGGTTCATTCGGAAAGAACTGTACTGGTATTTGTCACTGTATAAATCAACCCTGTCATCATATATCCGGCTTTTGTCCACCAGGAGGATGTCAACCTGGATACATGGGCGATAACTGTTCCACAGGTATTCAATCAGTTGGTTTTTGTTTTTGTTTGAATTGTGTTTTAACGCCACTTTCAGCAATTTTTCAGCTATTTCATGTCGTCCCGTTTTTATTGGGGAGGAAGCCAGAGTACCCGGAGAGAACCCCCCCACCTGCGGTAGGAAAACTGGCAATCCTTGTCAATTAAAATTGGAGTGAAGTACACCCTTTCTGCAGTGAGAATCCAGTTGGTTGATAATGTTTGCAATTGACCTTTTTTGTCAAATTGATGAGAATAAAAGGAGTTTAATTTGAGTTAACAATAGAAGTCGAAAACTCTTTAGTTACAAACATTGTTGCTATCGAACAAAATGGTCAAAAAGCCAATTTACCATTAAGACATTAACCTTTTGAATACAATCTTTTCCTTTTAATATGAAAATTTAAATATTTTTAAAGGCATTTAATTCGTTAAAAAGCACAGAAGGTGTAAAAACCAGTGCAGTTAAATGTGAATTTTTTCAATAATTTTAGAATGCAGTACGGGAAAATTTGGTTTCAACTGTAATGAATCTTGTGATGGATGTATATTAAACTATTGTCTTAAAGAAACTGGAATCTGTACAGATACGTCCGGTTGTAACCCTGGGTGGCTAGACGGAAAACCTAATTGTGATATAGGTAACTATGAAGAGTTTCTGCAGTCAGTTATTGATATATATTTTTCATTTCAAGTTTCTTTCACTGCAGACAATTTAAAGTCCGCTTTATACGTTGAACTTTATTATGGGAAATGAGAATAAAATAGCATTAAAATTGTACTACAAACAAGAAAACTTCAACTTTTCCAGCATGCACATTCAAATCATATGTAGCAACATTTCAGCATCACCTGCAAACTGAATTTATGTATATTAATTCATTCAATATCCAGACTTCTTCAATTTCACACTTCATGATGGATGCCCAGTATAGTAACACATGGTGTATAGTGATTTTATTCTTCTTTGTCATCAACTTCCAGTTTACCGAATACTTAGATTTTCCAACATAGTTGACATACATGCAAAATTTTTGGGAAAACTGGGTATCACTTGTAGTAGCTCACACATTTACCTCGTTCTAGTTTAAAATAGCCTTTCAAACCTTAAGTTCATTCATTAGCCTCTGAAGGAAATATATTAACATATATCTTTTATAATTTTCAAGAGTGTAACTCCGGTTCATTCGGTAAGAACTGTACTGGTATTTGTCACTGTATAAATCAACCCTGTCATCATATATCCGGCTTATGTCCACCTGGAGGATGTCAACCTGGATACATGGGCGATAACTGTTCCACGGGTATTAAATTAGTTTTTGGATAATGTTTGCAATTGATTTTTTTGTCAAATTGATAAAAAAAGCAGTTCTTTTTTAGTTAACAATAGTAGACGAAAACTCGTTAGTTACATAATATTGTTGCTATCAACAAACAAAATGTTTAAAAAACCAACGTACAATTAAGACGTAAACCTTCTAAATACAATCTTTCCCTTTTAGGATAAGTTTAAATATTTTAAAGGCATTTATTCGGTAAATAATCACTAAAGATGTAAAATCCAGTGCAGTTAAATGTATTATTTTTCAATAATTTTAGAATGCAGTACAGGAAAATTTGGTTTCAACTGTAATGAGTCTTGTGATGGATGTTTATCCCATTATTGTGTTAAAGAAACTGGCATCTGTACAGATACATCCAGTTGTAACCCTGGGTGGCAGGCCGGAAAACCTAAATGTGATATAGGTAACTGAGAAGAGTTTTTGCAGTCATTTTCAAGTTTCCTTCACAGCAGACACTTTATAATTTAAAGTTTAATATGGAAAGTGACAATATATAGGTCGTTTAGGCTCAAAATTGTACTACAAAAGAGAAAAAAATCAACTTTTCACTCATTAACATTCAAATCATATGTAGCAACATCCAGCATCACCTGCACACTGAATTTATAAATATCAATTTTTGATATCCTGATTTCTCATATTTATATGCCTGTCTAATACAGTCCTATTATGGGAACACCAATGGTGTTTGAGAGACGGCCGCAGTGATTTCCGCTCTCATACTCGAACATCTGTTGTCCAGTCTTCATGAAACTTGGGGAAAATGTTTATTAGGAATTTTTTGGACTAAGATTGATAACCGGCCAAATTGCTTCAGCCACTTCAGAGTTATTGCTCTATTTATAAACAAATGGCAAAATCGCCTTTTCCGCTCTCTTTTTCAAACAGTTCTTGTCTAATCTTAATGAAACTTTTTGAAAATTTTTATAGGCATTATATCTCGACCAAGATTAATAACCAACCAATTGCCTCAGCTACTTCAGTTTTATGGCCCTTTATTAATACAAAAAATGGCAGTTGTTCGACGGGCGTATGTTGCAGCACTTTGGTACTTGTAACGATATATGATGTATGCCCAGTACGGACAGTCCTAAACGATAACTTAGCCCCGGTTTGAAAAGTGGAGTAATAAAGTGATACATGGTCTGTCTTCCATCAGTACAACTATAATTTTCTCATCCACCTTTTCCATAACCACTGCATAGAATTAAATTAACAATAAATAGATTCTTTGTCACACAGTGGCATCGTAAACCTGATAGTTTACATTTTAATAGGAATTTTTTGGGAGTTTAACATAACAAAACATATACTTTGCAGTTCTTTGACATAGGGCTTCCATTGCATTTTAATTTACCCATATCTTTTTCATCTCTTGCCAATTTTCCGATCGATGGTCCGAGTTTTTTCCTGGTACTCTTTCTCACCAATAAAAACTAGACGCCATGATATAGCTGAGAAAAATGCTGAAAGTGGCGTTAAACACCAAACAAACAAACAATCAGACAATGCTGCATTGAATTTAATTACAATTTCATTTAATTTTGTCACATTCTGGACCTGTTATTTTACAATTGGGCGGAATGATATTTGTTTTCCCATAGGAAAACATTGACTTTTCCCTTCCTTGACATAGGGGTATCCATGTCTTATCAGCAACTCCACATTCACCACTGAATGAAATTTAAGGAAACGTTCACCGAATCTTTGTCATATAGTGACAATGTGCCAATGTGCACCTGATATTTAAAGATTCGTCGATTTTTTTTATACAAAACAATGACATTTGATAGCTAGTGAAAATTGAAGTATCAATAAGTGGGCAGTACTCAAGGTTCTTATTCCTCCGCTTAGAAGAAGTGGGAGTATGCCGTTTTACTCCGTCTGTTTGTCTGTTGTAATATTCTAAGCAATCATAGAATGCAGAAGCTTAATATTTTGCATATTGCTCTATGGTATAGAACCATATGGTGTATACCGATTTTATGCTTTTTGGTCCTTCCTGTTTACCGAATAATTAGAATATTACAAATCACTTGTAAGCTTACAGATTTAACTCATTCTAGCTTAAAATAGCCATTCAATATTTAAGTTCGTTCATTAGCCATCGTAAGAAATGTATTAGCATATATTTTTTTTACAATTTTCAAGAGTGTTATTCGGGTTCATTCGGAAAGAACTGTACTGGTATTTGTCACTGTATAAATCAACCCTGCAATGGAATATCCGGCTTATGTCCACCAGGAGGATGCCAACCTGGATACATGGGCGATAACTGTTCCACAGGTAGGAAATCTGCGGGTTGATAATGTGCAAAAGTCGAAATCATGAATAAATCTTTTTCAAATGACTTTCAAATTACAAATAAGTTTTTTTATGTTATTCTATCATTTAATTTCGACCGAATCACTTTAAAGCATTTAGCAAAGTCAGTATAAGAGGTTTGTTACTGATTTGGTTTTCCCCTTCTGTTTGAAAATGATTTCTGGTAATTGGAAAGTATTTATCTTGTATGTCTAATTAATGTGAGGCTTTTTGTCGGCTGCGTTTATGCAGGAAAGTCATACACAAAGTTGAGAAGCAAAAATGTTACATCGTGTACTTTAAAAGATGCAGAAAATACGGTAATTTAACTAAATTAAATTTAAATTGCCAGGAGTACAGCTTTATTATATATTTTAATGGTGAAAAATGGAAAATCATATGTTAATCTGCTTAAGACTGATACATTATTAAGTAATACATCGATCCATATATTTTGATTGACAGATTGTTTTGACCAATCAGATCGCTTTTATTTATTGGCACAAACGTAACACCTCCTGGTCGCACAAAATCTGACAAAATGGCGACTTTTCTAGCTAACCAAACAGAGGGAATGTCGTGATCATTTATAAAATACAGGCTTATTTATTCCAAAATAATTGTTAAACACTGTTCACATGGGACGTGTAAATTGGATAGCCGATATCCAGCTAAATTACAAGGAGCCAGATTAATTCCATTTGTGAAACCCAGACCGACCTGAACAAATGTTTACGCTGGATTTCTCTGTTTCGCAGACCTCATACACAACTTAATGTCGAGAAAATCACCAAACACACATATATTTGTAGTAAGGTAAGTTTCACAATTATTGAATTTTAAGTTTATTAAGTTTTTAACTTGTATTTCTTTGTCAAAGAATCGTCTGTCGTGCAACGCTGTGACATGCACAAAAATCCACCTATAATAGAATATATACATGAAAATAACAAGTGTTAACACGTCATGTTATGACGTATATAAAAACAGAAAGTGCTTTAGACGAATGCATATATGTTTATTAATTATACATGATGAGAGATTTATACTAGGTCGGCTTTTTTGGGCAGGGGGGCACTCTTGAAATTTTATTTTACCTATATTCAGTAGCTTTAGATGACTTATATACACGTACTTAACATGAACATGTATTTATGATTATAATTGTTCTTTAAAAATACTTTGAAAAAGTTGTATTGCTTTAATGATAGGGAGAAGCCAGGTTCCTGTGAATTGCTTACATTATGGTGATATTATTTAACGTTAATGGCTTGCTCAGAATATGTTTTCTGTAATACATGTACATGAAGCTCCTTAATTATTGCAGCATTTCATCAATGTAGATAGCCCCATAGAGGAATACGCAGACCCTTATGATGGTCTGAATGTTGAGCTGAAGCAGGCCAGAAGATAAGTATCCAGATTTCCTACCATTGGTGGTCCTGGAGATATTATAATTTGCTAAATGTTTACTTTTATGTTTGTTTGAATGTTATTTAAACGCCACTTAACTTTCAGCAATTTTTTAGCTATATCATGTGTCCAGTTTTTATTAGGGGAGGAGGTCGGAGTACCCAGAGAAAACTTCCGACCTGTGGTAGGAAAACTGACAATCCTTGTCAAATAAGAATGGAGTCAAGTACACCCTGCCTGCAGTGAGAATAAAACCATTGTTGACAGACCACGTGATCAATAGTAGACAAACTACCGTAACCGCTCCGCTCCGACACTGATGCCACTATACTACTAGTATTATGTGTGCTGTCTCTGTGAAACATGTTTATGACTAGCAGAGAGTCATTATTTACATATGTAAATATTTTCAAATTGGAGACTAAAAAGAGAAAACTGATCATTAAACTCTACAACAGGGTTTTTTTTGTATTGCACTGATAAAGTATTGGTTTGGAACAAATTTTTCTTAATTTATTTAAAAAAAAAAACTTGAGTGTTATAAATCAGAAAACGACCAAACAATCTTCATATGCGGTTTTAACAGATTGATTTAAACCCTAACTCTAAACTTTGAATCAGAACTCAATCTGGTTCCTTTACAATAAAGACTACCCATGTATTGTGAATTTTCATTCCATATTTTACTGATTTCCATTTGTATCAAGTAACATAATTTAATCTTTTAGCAAAATCATCAAGTTAAGGATTATTTTGAGAGGTCCCAGTGCGTTTTTCGAATGCTTGCTAGAAAACTAGCAGATTGTATTGAATTTGTTCTGCAAGTACATCACTGTTTTTTGCCAACTATTTATTTACATTTTAAATTTTTCATATAAAATCTGACAAATGCAAGTTTTTTTATTTCAGTTTAGAGGAAATTGGACTAGAAGAAAATGGGGTTCACTGTCAGACATATGAAACAAGTAAGTAAAATTGTAAAATTTCTTTTATCCTATATGGAGCATGGCTTTGCACGTTCAGGCACAGAAAGCAAAACTTACATGTGTCATTACTGATTAACATTAAGGTTGTTAACAGCCCACTATAATAGGGGACGTTTATAACTTTACATGGCCACAGTAACAAATATGGAGGTGGAGAGGGATAGGGGTTGTTAGCCAATGTTTGTCTATACTTCATGAAAATATCTTTCAAGCTGTTCTCGGTTATTGTAAAGCAGAAAGACTCAATATTTGGTATGGTCATTTCTACTAATTAATTGTCCATTGTAAGTTCCTTTCAAACCTGTTTTACCCCTACTTCCTGTTTGCGACTGAGACACCCGTCCTTTTGACACATTTTTTTATTAAGTAAAAGGTACATGTATTTTTCAGATGTATTTCAAGTAGAAAATTATCCACGTGCGCACAGTAAATTTTGGGGGATTTTTTTATGTCCATGTCTTCTATGTATCTGTTTTTGTAATGACTGTTTATCTCATACTTGACAAATTACCAAAACCTGATATCTTTCACAATGACGTCCTCAAGTAGATAAACTATTGTATATATAAACCTGACTAAAATTAGATGAAAAATGAAAAAAATTCTATTGGTAAAAAATGTTATGCTATTTACAAAGTTGGATGGTGATCTTCATAAAATTTAGATAGCTGAACAAACATTTGCTGAAAAAACTCTATGTCTACGGGAATTTTTTCAACATATAGGTCTTTTTTTGTATAGAGTATAAAAATGCAAAATAATGCATCGGTTACCATAAGCTGCTCTTGATTCTGATAAAAGTATTCATGTGATTTAGGCAAAGCTATTCACCCATCAGCTTGTTTTAAACAAAAATTTGGTATTTATTTCACAGCATCTATTATTGTCAGGTCTCGAGCAGAGTATGGACATTTAATCTCCAACACTCCTGTTTCATTATTCATGCAGATTTTCCCATCTGGACTTGCAGCCAGATAAGAAAACGAGGGATTGAAAACCAACCCACAATCATGAATGTGGTGATCTGGGTTTTTCCATATACACCTGCTTTGCAGTATTTTCATTTTCTTTCCATAAGTAGTGGCCTCTGACTGGAAATCGCAACAACATAAAATACTGTCTAAAAATTTTGATGTAATTTCCTTTTTCCTTTTGCATATTTTTTAAAAACTGTGATGCAGTTATTCTGCTTTTTTTCATTAAACCACTGAGGGTTATTTGATTGCTGTCTTGTTTGTGTTGTCGAAAAAAAGATATTTAAATGACTGTATTTCTGTAGGGTATCTGCATCAATGACAGAAATAATTCTTGGAAAGGTTATATCTCCACACTGTGATGAGTTCGTTTTGGCAGCTGGTATTGGTTTATAATGCCTTAACTAAATAATAAAAAAAAATATAATAATAACTTAACACAAGTATTAGTATAGCTGAGTAGAGCTAGTTCAAATGAAAGACAATGATTCAACTGAATTACTTGGGTGTCTGAAATTTTCCCGTCTTGCCCTCCCACCAGTGTTAGATCCTATATGTCTATCTGAGTGAGATAGCCTATTGTGATGTCAAGTTACATACTAGTACACTTGTCTACCAAGCTGATTGAAGAAATGAGTAAAAAATCTGAAACTCCGGTGAAAAAAAGTGTTAAATCATACATGGGAAGCCAATTCAAGAAACTCTCAAAGATATCTGTCTGATTTTACACACCACAGGCATCGTACTACTGCTTTAATTAGAAGACTGCCAAAAGATCATGTGAACTATTTTACTATTATTTCATATTTTTTCATTTCAGTGTTTTCGTCACTAAAAATGCCGTCTCACATATCAAAAATAAGGAAGTTAGAAGAAGAAAATGAACAGTTGAGGAAAGACAATTATAGACTAACAATAGAACTTGATATTATTATCAGAAAAAGTGCAAAACCTACATGTTCCATGTCAAAAGCTTGCCAGACAAATTTTAACTTTCATCTTAACACAGAGAATACAACAAAATCTTCTATCAAGAATTTATTTCAGTTTTACACTGGTTAAACATATTACCGTTTTTTTATGCTTTTGGCCTTCTTATTTCCTACTGATATCGGAAACCGTAACCCCATTTTCTATGACTCCAAGAGAAAAGAGGATAAATTACCTCTTTCAGATAGCAAGTGTTTATATATTTGTGCCGACTACGAAATGGGTTAAATTTAAAAGATCTTGTATTTAGATTTAATGTTAAAGTTCCAACATTTTCAACAGTTGTTAATGGTGTTGCCATGTATGCAAGATTAGGGTCAACAAGTTATTGGCCACACCGTAGTGTTATAATTGAACACATGACTCAAGCCTACATATCAGATTTTCCTGTATGCTTAGCCATTTTAGAATGTACAGAAATAAAGACTGAGAAACCATCATCAATGAGGCAGCAGACCCAGTTGTTCTTGGACTACAAGTCGACAAATACATTGAAAGCTCTTGTAGTTTGTGATCCACGTGGTTGCATTATTTTTGTATCTGATTTATTTTCTGTGTCCATTTAAGACAATGAGATAGTTAGACAAAGTGGAGTTTTAGATTACTTGCGCAATCTTAAGGCTGTGAGATTTATTCATGCTAAAGACAGTGTAATTGCAGACAAAGGATTCTTGATTGAGAAAGATTTAGCAGAAATAGAAATTGAGCTTAATATTCCTCCATTTGCTTCAAGTGCTAAACCATTTTCAGAAGCTGAAGTAAATCTTACAAAGAAGATTGCATCACACCGAATCCACATAGAAGAAAGAACAAATAACCAAATTAATTGTTTCAAACTGTTAAAACAGGTCATATCAGTCAGTCTTTATCATAGTATAAACGCTCATTCGTTTAATGCTGCAATATTATCAAATTTTCAGTATACTTTGGTGAAAAATTAAAACTTTTGACATTTAAAATATCGTTATTAACTATGTGATCATTTTTTTTCTGTGTAAAGCACCTTGTACATGCACAGTCTTCACTTGGCATCCATCATCTGTTCATATATAAATTTATTATATTGTTGCCCATTGGTCATGCATGGATATAACATTCCTTACATGTGACAGGCTCAATAAATTATGATGACGTTAAACCAGTTTGATGCGTGTACACATTTTTGTACAACACTTTCAAGTGGCAAGTTGAGAAAATAAGAGTAACAGTTTTGTGTTATAATTTCTTGGGAACTGCTGAATGATTGATGCCTAATGCCATGGGGGTTTATGTATTGCTCACCTGCAATGGTAACATGGAGCCTAACTGACATTTCCTATTTCATTCTTGGTTCTCTCAAAATGTTGATCATTAAGTAAATAAAACAATGGAGTACCACTTGCAGTTGGATGGGTTTTTAGTTTCTTTACATCTTCCATTGTCACATCAGGTACAATTCAGTATACAACAAAAGTATTTTAAGGTTTCAGGCATACTTTGTAATGTACTGTGCCCGACACTTGTTTCCTGTAATAAAGATTATTGCCCCAAAACGTGAAGTCATCTAATTGATTTTATAGAGCATATTTAGTTATACTTTTACATGAAAATTTAAGATTTATTTCTGTGTAGTGTCTGATGACAATTTTTCAAAATCCTGTTGCATTTTTTGTACATGTATGATTGTAAAAATGTGCTTCTAAGCAATGACTTACTCTCATACCAACAGAGAACTCGTCATATATTTTTTGCCAACAAGTATTTTGGCTTTATTTTAAAATTTTTCATGACAAATAGGATTATTAAAACTGTTTCTTCCCAGCCAAGGTAACTCATCAGGTTGCTTATGGCTACCACGACAGTTTTTATTCTAGCACTTGACTGAAAAGGTTTGATACTGTTGTGAATTAACAAAAAATATTTTTACAAACATACTTCATTTACAACTACCATCTGAAATGTAAATTTTCTGTATTTATTTACCTAAAATTAAAGGGCATACTGTGAACTGGTTTGTTTTTTCTTGGTGTTGGCTTTGGCTTGGCAGACACCATAGTGGATAATGGCTCTGCATCAATTTTTGGCCCTCCTGGCTTATGCCATTGTTTTGGCATGCTTGTGCAAGCCAGCTAGGATGGAACATCTGTCAGCCCTATATTTTATAGTGGGCCAGTTGGAAAATAACAACAACTGTATGGCTACATGTTCCAGTTATTCTATGAAATAACAATCTTCATGTAACTAGAACAGTACAGATTTATTTTTTAATCAAATGATAAAATAAATAACAATAATATACAGTTTTGGTGGAACAGTTTATGGATTTATTGCATATAATATAAATTAAACATCAAGTTTCAAGAATAAAAAAACATTATCACAACTTTACAAATATTTAAAGTCTTGCATACTTCAATTGGGTCACTAGGCATACAAGTTCATTTTAAACTGAGTATAATTTATAGCCCTTGTTAAATTAAGAACAAATAAACAGCAATAGACTATATCAATTCCCGTTCGACCATATAAAGTTCATATAGACAAGCACTTGCACCACGATATTTCCGGCATTTGGCAAGTCTCCTTGGAGATAAAATAAAAATTAATATATTTACATTCAAGATACATACCCAGGTTTGCATGTGCAATGTCTTTCTGTGATACTCTTTTCCTTTATCTCGAGCGTTACAGAAATACTGTGCGGAGCTTCCGATTTTCGCATTGAACAATAGCACTTCGCACCGACGTCAATGCAAGTTTTATTTCCAGTAAAATATAATTTAAGCCTGTGTACATATCCGTTTGCAAAAAAATGTAGCCACGCTCCTTTGCTCGCTCGTTTGGTCAGCTCGACGCCTTTAAAATAACAGATAGGTCATTTGGAATGACTGACAAATTCGTACATCCCGCCATGTTTACTTTAAAATGTCCGACCTGCGTCGTTTTCAAGGACGTAACTTAGGGGGCGGAGCTAAGACAATGAAACTGGTTTGATGTATTACATTGAAGTAAAAAAAGTAAACTGAAGTGGATAGTATAGGAGGGTGTTTCTCTCTTCTGTCAAAAATATTCAAAGGGGCTTGTGACAAGACTAACGTCCAACATATACCCTTTAACCATTAGTTTAAATTATTTTGACCTTTTTTGTCCCTTCTCTAAAAGGCATTCTATCGTCATGTTTGATGTGATTTTTGTATTCAAATGTATACAATCTGAATTCCTGTTTTTCTTGTGATTTTATGCAGTTTTTTACCATGATTTGATAGTAATTTGACAGTTATTATCTGTAATTTGATTGTGGTTTTATTTCGTGGAATACTATGATTTTCTGATAATTGATTACGTATTTTCCAGGTTTAGTGTAATTTGTTACAGTGTTTTGATAACTAATTTACATGTGAATTTTCATCACTTTCAAACCACAATCAATTGACAGATTTCTTATCGACTTGAAAGAGTGCTTTGTTTCAGGGATTTGTGTACTTCCGTAAGTAGTTAACCATGTTGTCAAACTGGTGATTAAGTATCTAACGGAGTTTAATTTCAGTTGATAAAAAAAGACGAAAACTAATTCAGTTACAAAATGGTGTTGTCATCAAATAACCAAATGTTCTAAAACAAATTTATGATTATATACCTTCTTCTGAAAACAATTTTCGTCTCGCCTGTGACAATTGTTGCTGGAAGCGATATATATGTATGGGAATCCGGCGGAGGCGTAAACACTTGAACATCTTGCTTCATATCTTTGTAAGTCCAAGCCCTAGGTCCATCAAATGTGGTCTAGTGGTAGCTTATGATGAGTACTTGCCATTCAGTCACCTGTCACCTGACCTTGACCTCAATTTTAGGGTCCAGCGATTACGTTAAAGTTTTTGGGTTACGACAGTTCCTCTGTAACCACGCATGGTAGGATGACAATATTTGGTATATTAGTTGCTGATGAATATTACATGACTGTCTGGTAGATGTCATTTGACCTTGACCCCAATTTCAGGGTCCAGTGACTACGTTTAGTTGATAAAAAGCCTATTGATGTTTGGGGAAATCCTTCAAATTTCAAATTTCAAGGTCACAGTTACTAAAAATTTTACTAATTTTATCGAAAAAGAGGTGTCCATAAAATAACTCAAAAAGTTTGCATTCGATTTCAATGAAACTGAGAATATTATTACATATCAGGTTGCTAAGAAGCCTAAAGATGCTCGAGGAATTCTATTAGAGACCAAGTTCACCAGTTTACAAAGACACGTTAAAATTTTTACCTCCAAAAATAATTGAAGATGGTGTATTAGTGATCGCAATATCAAGTTTTTTTGTTTTATTTTTCAATATTTTAGAATGTAGTACAGGCAAATTTGGTTTCAACTGTGATGAATCTTGTGTTGGATGTTTATTAAACTCCTGTGATAAAGAAACTGGCATATGTACAATTACTACTGGTTGTAAACCTGGTTGGCAGCCTGGAACTCCTAAATGTGATATAGGTAACCAACATATGTTTATGCATGAATTATCAATTTATACTGTTATTTGAAATCGTGTATATTATAGACCCTAAAAAAATTGCACTATACCTTGACTTAATCTAAAAAATGATGATGCAAATCGATTCAATTAATTATATTTTGATTTTTATGTAGCATATGTCAATAGCCCTGCATAAGAAGTTGATATATCGTCATTACACAGTTATCTTATCTTTATTAAATAGAGGGGATAGAAGATTGCTCTTGACGATGAAAGGAGTAGGACCACAATATGTCGATATCGGCCTTATGAATTAACAAATATTAAATAAAGACGAATTTATTACTTTTATGGTGCATATGCATCAATATTAGTCAAACTTTACAACCTGTGGTATAGTTGTTATTTTAATTGCGGAATTAATATATAGAATAGCCGAAATCGGTGACGTTATACTAAAAACGGGCGGTTTTGTCGATTTTTACACCGAATTCGTCAAAATTAGTTGTGGCCGCAGCAGGCCATGTAAACAAATTTACTTGAAATAAATACCTGGTCTACAATAAAAAAATAAAACACTTCAAATAATATCTGTATAGAAAACTACATCCATATCGAAAATCAGACATTTCTTCCCCATTATTTTCTGATTTTCAGCTGTACCAGTATGGAATAGTCGAATATCCCTGCTGTTGACTGCTAAACTACTCAAACAAGGGTTTGTTGCTCGTAGGTTGATGTTATCTCTCCAGAAGTTCTATGGTCGTCATCATGACTAAATTGATCGTTATGGGAAATCAGTGTCTCAAATACGATCTGACATGTTTGCTGAGTCATAGGTAGTGATTCCTATTCCTGGATTTGACTTTTCCCTAGACATGTCAATGAGTATCTCGACGGGTGTCTAATTAGAGGCACGCACTGCCATGGTTTTTATTAGGTTCGGGTAACTCTCTTTCTGTTTTTTTTTGTGTGTTTCTGGTTTTTGTGTTTCGTTTTGTTTATATCCGGATTTGTAACTGTCCCTTGATTTTTGGCTCTTGTTGTTCGGTCGGGTTTCTTTGCTATTTTTCATATCATTCAAGAGAGAGGTTTAGCTATAATTTTTAAATCAGAATGAATTTGCCTGTTTATAATGAACGTTTCTGTACATTTAAATCTGTTTAGAATAATTATTGCCCCATGCAGGACATAAAACAATTAATTTTTTTTAAAGTTAAGATTTATTTAAGACATTTTTAATAGCCAACCCCCTTCCCCCACTCCCCCCCCCCAAAAAAAAAAAAAAGAAATGGTACCAATTAAGTAGAAGCATGTAAATCAGGAAATAAAAAATATAACAAATCGGGCATAATTTCTATATGAAGTTAATCAACAACAGAATATGTGAACAGTGGCCAGACCTAGGATCGTAAATGACCTGATAGTTGTTGGATTACACACGACTGCTCAAGAACTTACTATAAAACAAGACTGTGTTCTGTTATAATGTTGATATTTTCCGACAATTTGTAAGTATTTCTGTCTGATATATTCTTTTTCTAATTACTGTCATGCCATATGAAAGCCTCTGTATTTTGTTTTATTTTTCATTTGTGCATCTATAAATCGTTTGCCTCACATATAAATACTATAACCATGTATGGCAGCTAGATAATCCTATTATATTTACATACTTATGTCATTTACATACTATCAGTTAATCTAACGAGATAAGAAAAAAGAGAAACTACATATAACGGAAACAAAAATATACTTACTGGTTTCGAACATTTGTCATCTTGCACCGCAGTCAGTGCGTTAGCCAAATGAGCTATGTTGGCACTGTAATTTTACTTGTCAATTGGACCGTTATAAAGTGACAGCCGTGAAAATATATGGTTATTTTTTTAACTTAATAATATAAATAATTATTCAATAGTGAGTAAAATGTGTATTTTAGCTTTATACATGTGTTAATTCTAATTGGTGGTAAAATTCCGTCATATTTCAAGTTTGAAACATAATTTTTGTCTCCATACAAATAATTAACAACATTACTTAAAGATCTTTACGCAGTATATTTCGAGGTTTTACAGGTAAGAGTGTGTGAGTTACGGCTAATCGGAAAGTCTTAATGCGTTTATTTATCTCTTTTAGAATGCCAGGAAAAGGTCTAAAGAGTTACTCTGGTATTTAAGCAAAAAGAGGACTAAACAAAATGATAGAAAAAAATGTGACTAAATAAATTTAGAAAAGTCTTATATAAAAAAGATAAGGCTGAATGCTAGTCCAAGTGATATTTTATGCAACAAATGCTGTCACTTGTACTATAAAGACAGATGTTCGGCATCATCAAAGATACAAATCTCAACATGTTTAACAAGTCCACCACCAGTTTTCAAAGTACCTCAAAGGGTCATGAATATTGTTTTGTTTGCATAAAACCTGGTCCAATGTTGATAGTTGTTCCTACCAGATGTTCAACATTTATAAGTCGTGACATTATTATTCCGGCAGGACGTCCTTTCTTGGTCCATGTAACATAGATGATTTGCGGGAACATGCATTGAGAAACTAGAACATTATGATTGTCTTTGACAGTTCTAGAAAATTACGCGATTAGGGTTATGTAAATTTAACAGGTCTGAACAAAACAGCTTTCGATTCGCTCTTTCAATACACAAAGCAATATGTACATAATGCACCATCTCGCTCTAGCCGCATAAAAATATTTCTCATTAAACTCCGGTCGGGAATATCTAATAAACGCTTATTTACAATCTTTTCTGTAACGAAATATAGTATCCGACGACCACTCTGTTAGAATTGCACTTTCATATCATTTTGTTCCACTGCATGTAGGCCTTCAGCATGTATCAAGACAGGAAATAATTGAAAACCCCTGGCACAATCACTGCTTGGAATGTAGGAGAAACACTAGACTTACTAGTTCTAGACGGAACATATTTATTTATATTCAGAAAAGCAATAATTTTAATTTTCAACGAAGGTCGTATAGTGTTCATTAGAGACGTCCCTTGGTGAAAATGATGGACATTGTTTCAACGGATAGATATATTTAACAGCTTGTGGTCCATACTTAGCCAACTCACTCGAAAAAAATGATTGTTTGTTTGAATGATGGTTAACGCCATTTTCAGCAATCTTTCAACTATATCATGGCGTCCAGTTTGTATTGGGGGATGATGCCGGAGTACCTGGAAAAAACTCCCGACCTGCTGTAGGAAAACTGGCAATCATTGTCAATTAAGATTAGAGTCGAGAACACGAAAAACAACGATGCATCCATTTTAACACATATGCTGAACAAAAATTGGAATATATTGGACATTGGGTTGAACAAAAAGACATTTTCCTTGTGGATAGGGGGTTCTAGACTCCATTGAGCTTCTGGAACAACTAGATATAAAAGCTGAAATGCCACAGTTTAGAAAGAAAGAGAAAAAAAACAAATTGACAATGTCAAAATAGGATGCTAATGGCAGCAGACTTGTAACGAAGGTAAACGTCTTAGTGTTTTGTTTTTGGCAATTCATCCTACTTTCTCTAATATGATACCTTTTAAAATTTTCAATGCATTTAAAAGACGAACAGGTAGTCGAGTGGTGTAGGTATCACAGTTACAAAAATATATACATCCAACATATGTTAAGCAACCATAATAACATTAATGTATATATTACAGTCACTACACTACACAAACACATTATAGAAAAATCAAGGATACGAAAACGCTTTTAGGGTGTAGTCGTCGTAAACGTTTAATTTCCGGCATTCACTAGAAGTTTTTCAATGAACGATTCATTTCATATTTTGACAGTTTTATATATAATGTAGATGAAACCTTCACATAAACCAAATATGATTAAAGTAGTGAAATTAATTTAATTTCTCATCTGTTAAGGTAGGAGTATTGTATCAATTGTAAATAATTTGTATATATACAGGTCAAACTTGGTGTTAAACTTGGTGTTAATGTAACTCCCCTAAGTATAAACAATACTTTAATAATTGCATGACATATACATTTGTAGATTCGCTGGGTAGTTGACTTCGCCAAATGAAGAATAAAATAGAATAAAAAAGTGAAAATATCTAGACCATGTGTTACCTACAAACCTGGTGAATACGTTTGGAAATAACCGTTTATCCTCTCTTAATCTTTATTAAACTTGGCAAGTATTTTATGAATTTATTCTGCCAAAGAAGCTAGATGGATTCAGTATGCAATGGAGGACATAAAGAAACAAATTCGTTTATAATGCAATAGAAACTAATACGAAGAACTAGAGACATGCCGAACCCATGTATGTATCACTTTTTTTGTTTGTCCATGGTTCATCCTCTCTTAATCTTCATTAAACTTTGCACGGTTTTATGAATATATTCTCGCAAAGAAGCTAGATTCATTCGGTATGCAAAGGAGGCTAAAAGGAACATATTTGTTTATGGTGCTGTAGAAACTAATACGAAAACTAGAGACATGCCGAACCCATGTATGTATTACTTTTGTTGTTTGTCTTGTTTAACTTTGAAGAAGAAATTTAATAAACCTTTCGGTAATTTTTTTTCTCATCAGGTTAACAGTAGTTGCACTTCGATAAATTGATCATTTGCGAAGTTGTTCAGAGTTTACAGTTACATATTGGTCCAAATAAGTGTTGACAAAGATATTTTTGCTCTTTCTTCCATATAAGCACTCTGTATACAATTATCATGTATCACGTAACAATCCTGTGTTGTACATGTAGATTGATTATTATTTATAATTCAATGCTTCAGCAAAATTACTTACGTATCATCAGCTGACACACATAAAGACTCAGCAATGGCAGCTTTCCTTTTTATTCCCCGCCACACGAAGTGGCGAGGTATTATGTTATACCCTCAGTTTTGTTCGGTGTCTGTCCGTCCGACCGTCTGTCCGTCCCTCGAAGGTTTCCAGATGATAACTTGAAAACACCTCAAGGGATTTGAATGATATTTTGCACAGCTGTTCAGTACCATTAAATACAGGTCAAGTTCAATTTTCAGGATGATCCGAAAAAAATATTAGTGAAGTTCTGCCACGTTATAAATTTTCAAAATTTGACAATAATATTTTCTGGTCTGAGAAAGATAACTCATTTCTTTCTGTCTCTATATACTAGTATATAGTGGATGTATAGTATATACAGTATAGTATACACAGTATAGTATACTAGTATATACAAATATATTTAACTATTGATGAATATTGTGGCGGGGTATCATTTAATGTCCCATTAGATGCCCTATTTTTTTCTCTTAAACTGTAGTCAGACCATCATGCATTGCTGTCAATATTTTTCATCATTCGCCGTATGTGGTCCCCACCAGAGCTATCTCCCAGAGCAGTAAGCAGCTTGAGCTGTACATTAAAAAAATAAACAATAAATGACTTAATATACATATAATCTTAATCCTACTGATATATGATAAAAAATGAAAGAATAATAGGCACCTGATTCTTTCCTGTATAAGCGATTTTTAAAAAAATATTTCAGTTTGGGTCAAAATGCACAGAAGAAAATATCAACTGACTTAAATGCGTTTAGGACAAACTTCACGAAATAAGATCCCACGTGTAAGTCTATCAATACATTCTAAGAAATGAATAATTCTAAAATAGTACTGCATTTTATACACGTAGACACGTATTCATATTTATATTCATTCTTATTTCCAATTAAACGATAGGCAACGCTAACAGAACGCAAGTGCATGTAGTAGAACTTTAAATATTTGAACGTGATTTTAAGGAAAAGGAATTAAATTGTGCGACTGTTGCAACGAAACATATACAATATTCAATCTGGTCCTGTTATAAGAATTAAAAGAAGAGTTAATTACATTTCTAAAATATGTTTTAAACGTTTTCTTATGAATTTTGTCTATTGTATCCTATATATTATAGTAATTACTTTTGAGCTGTGTCTTTTCTTTCCATGTAACGAATGATCCAGTTTTCATTGTTTCAATAGCAAACACTCACAAGATATCAAATTACACGTTCACGTTTGGTTTTACAACCTTTGTGTAATTTTATGACCCCTGCTATTTATATTCGATCGACAAGAATAAAAAACCACTGTAAGAGTTATACATCGAAATAAATTGAAAGAAACAGACTGGGAAATGGTTATTAAATTCTATTGGAAATTTGTAAAATTTAGTATCTATGTTGCAATCCCCCATCCCCGTAAATTACCAGGGAACAAAAAACCACTGTTGCGGTAAGAAACATACTTCGAATTTAAGCAAAACAGATTGAAGAGGAACATGCTAATTAAATTCTTTTGGAAATTAATTAATTTATTAAAATGAAAAGTATCTTATATGTCGAAACCATCCCACCCTCCACATTCCAGAAAAGATGTTTAAACCGAAAGAAAAATTGTTTAATATAATTTATTTTAAAATGTTGAAACTGTGTTGTTATACTTTCAAACCTACGTGTTAAACTGTAAATTATTTATATCTAATTACCATCTACCCAAACCCATCCCATTTTTTTTCAAAATTCGTATATGGGTTTTTAACAAGTCGAAAACCAGTGTCGAAAACTAATAAACGTTACAAGGACGTTGCACATATGTTCGCTAAACTTTATTGTAACGTAAAAAGCACGTTTAACTAAAGTTATGTTTTACGTGATGTATCAATGTCTAAACAATGTTATACAAACGTTGTTATTTTTTGTCGTTTTAACAACGTCCGTTAAACGTGCTTGATTACGTTACGAATTAAAGACGTAACAACAACGTTGCATTTTTGTTGTACATAAGTAACGTCAGGTCCGACATTCTTACAACTTATTACCAACGTTAGATTAACGTCATTTGTTTGATGGGTATTGGCCAATAATCAAATGGTAGCTATAATAAAACTGGTTGAATTTACAGATGAGACGTTTTTTCTTGTAACCTTGGATTACAAGTCTCTTCCGAAGAAATTAGTGTTGTGTTCTAAATTCCGTATACTCACTGCATTCCTGATTAATGCCTTGGGCAGGAGAAGCTAGAATATTGCTGCATAATGGCCAAGCTCCGCAATATAACAATTTCGGATATTATTTCGCAATTGTTCCGCGCGTTAGTTTATCAGAATTTCTATTCCGAGGCGCTCTAGATCTGGAACAAAAGCTATTTTGAGATACAAAGAAACATCTTCATCTACATACTCCATCTGATTATTACTGATGTTAAAGATAAACTTTTCTAAAGATCTAATACGGTAAGAATGTGTTTAAATGGGAAGTAGAATTGATACACTTATTTACGAGATATTTATGAAATTTTGATTATTTTGTGTCAAGTAGATCGTTCAGAGGTACAGTATGAATTGATTTAATTGTAAATTGAATAATTCCATCTGGTGGTGCACATTAAGAGAAATTAAATAATTAAAGAAGCTGGTTGTTTCTATAGATAATTAGAGTATAATAGCGGGTTGTGATTAGCAGGAAAAATAAAGTGTAACCGGACAACGTGCACCGTAGTAAGGACCACTCGGCCCGTAGAAAATAGGACAAATCGGACCGCATATATTTCTTTGAATAATGCGAATAAAATATTAATTAAAATGCCATTTGTTCTGAGAACAAATGAGAAGGTCTTTCCCACTGTTCCTCTAAAGTGAGAAAATTTATGTGATGCTTTGGGATTTTGTGTCTTGCTAAGCACAAAATGTCACTTCCAGTCATAAAAATGAGTTATTTGACAATAGAAAGTGGTCCCGAGCCAAAAAATATATGGTTGTTAAGGACTTTCATTCGGTTGCTAGGGACAAAATGGCACTTCCGGTCATGATATGACATATTTCAGTAATGTACATCATTCTGATTCTAAAAATATATGGTTGCTAAGGACTTTTTATAACAGTCACCTTGTTGCTAGGGTATGACCTTGACGTATGACCTTTGACCTTTGGCTTAAATTGAAGCTCTTTTTATACTGATCACTTTAAACCTATATGTTTACTATATTATCTGTAACCGTTTTCAAGTTTTAACCAAAAAACCGATTAACCGAAACGCGTCAAGGGCAGTAACTCGAAAATGGTTCATCGCACAGCTTTCGGTCAAATGTACCAAATGAAGGTCTTGAGAAGAGGAGTATTTTTCCCATTTATTGTCTGCTTCTATCTTTTATTGTTTGTGAGATATAGTGCTAACAAGACCTATGGTGACCTTTGACCTTGACTTTTGACCTTTGACCTTGACATTTTTAAATGTAACATATGTCACTTAGGATCAATGGCGGTGGTCCCAAGTCTCTAGGACTTACGGTTTTTGAGAAAAAAATTTTGACGCGTTGCGACATTTTTCAGGTCAAAAACGCGTAAACAGGAAGTCGATTGGAAAAAAAAATTTTGCATGACAAATCATCGCCATAGGTCCAGCGACATTTTGTACACTTCAGATTTTAAGAATCGGTTACGGTTTCTGAGTTTATCTGCTAACAAGGGTTTTCGTGTTGGGGCAGATAACTCTGTTACTAAAAATAGATCGGTCTAAAAGCATGAGCCATGTCATCTCCGGATATGACCGATTGAAGTTACCAAGTATCGAAATGATACGTCCAGACACTTTTTGGCAAACCTCCGCGGAAGAAGAAAAATAATAATAATAATAATAATTAAACCGTCATTTGTTCTGAGAACAAATGAGAAGGTCTTTCCCACTGTTCCTCTGCAGTCAGAAAATTTAGGTGATGCTATGGTATTTTGTGTTTTGCTATAGCACAAAATGTCGCTTCCAGTCATAAAAATGAGTTATTTGAGTAAAGGAAGTGGTCCCGAACCAAAACATATATGGTTGTTAAGGACTTTCATTCCGTTGCTAGGGACAAAAAGCCACTTTTGGTCATGAAATGACATATTTAAGTAAAGTACATCATTCTGCTTCTAAAAATATATGGTTGCTAAGGATTTTTTATAACAGTTACCTTGTTGCTATGGTATGACCTTGACCTATGACCTATGACCTTTGGCTCAAATTGAAGCTCTTTTCCTACTGATCATGTTAAACCTATATGTTTACTATATTATCTGTAACCGTTTTCAAGTTTTAACCAAAAAACCAATTAACCGAAACGCGTCAAGGGCTGTAACTCTAAAACGGTTCATCGCACAGCTTCGGGCCGAATGTACCAAATGGACATCTCGATAAGAGGAGTATTTTTCCCTTTTATTGTCTGCTTCAATTTTTTATGGTTTTTAAGTTATATTGAAAACAAAATTTAGCCGAAACCTGTCAAGGGCCATAACCTCGAAAATGGTTTGTCGCACAGTTTTCAGCAATTATATCAAATGTAGATCTCAACGAGAGGAACATTTTTCGGATATATTGTCTGCTTAAATTTTTTATGGTTTTTGAGCTTTATTGAAAACAAAATTTAGCTGAAATGTGTCAAGGGCCATAACCTCGAAAACGGTTTGTCGCACAGTTTTCGAACCTTTATATCAGATGTAGATCTCAATGAGAGGAACATTTTTCTGATATATTCTCTGCTTCAATTTTTGATGGTTTTTGAGTTATTTCGAAAACAAAATTTAGCCGAAACCTGTCAAGGGCCATAACCTCTAAAACGGTTTGTCGCACAGATTTCGAACCTGTATATCAAACTTAGATCTCAATGAGAGGAACATTTTTCTGATATATTCTCTGCTTCAATTTTTTATGGTTTTTGAGTTATATTGAAAACAAAATTTCAATGGCGGCCATTTTGAAAATGGTGGACCGAAAATTTTTTTTGATCCCATACATGTAATTAGGACCCTCATATCTACTTGGAAACCAAGTTTTGTGTAAATCCGACAACTTTGACGTTTTCGACAAACTTCGCGTCAAAATCGCGTAAACAGGAAGTTGATCGAAGAATGTTTTTTTGCATGACAAATCATCGCCATAGAACCAGCGACATTTTGTACACTTTAGATTTTAAGAATCGGTTACGGTTTCTGAGTTTATCTGCTAACAAGGTTTTCGGTGTTAGGGCAGATAACTCTGTTACTAAAAATAGAACAGTCTCACAGGGTGAGCCAGGTCATCTCCTGGTATGAGCGATTAAACGTACCAAGTATCATAATGATATGTTGAAACCCCTTCTGGCAAACCCATTTGGAAAAATGGGGAGAAAAAGAAAAATAATAATAATAATTAAAATGCCATTTGTTCTGAGAACAAATGAGAAGGTCTTTCCCACTGTTCCTCTAAAGTGAGAAAATATATGTGATGCTTTGGGATTTTGTGTCTTGCTAAGCACTAAATGTCACTTCCAGTCATAAAAATGAGTTATTTGAGTATAGAAAGTGGTCTCGAGCAAAAAAATATATGGTTGTTAAGGACTTTCATTCGGTTGCTAGGGACAAAATGGCACTTCCGGTCATGATATGACATATTTCAGTACAGTACATCATTCTGATTCTAAAAATATATGGTTGCTAAGGACTTTTTAAAACGGTCACCTTGTTGCTATGGTATGACCTTGACCTATGACCTTTGACCTTTGGCTCAAATTGAAGCTCTTTTCATACTAATCACTTTAAACCTATATATTTACTATATTATCTCTAACCGTTTTCAAGTTTTAACCAAAAACCGATTAACCGAAACGCGTCAAGGGCAGTAACTCAAAAATGGTTCATTGTACAGCTTTGGGTCAAATGTACCAAATGAAGGTCTCAATAAGTGGAGTATTTTTCCCATTTATTGTCTGCTTCTATCTGTTATGGTTTGTGAGATATAGTGCTAACAAGACCTTTGGTGACCTTTGACCTTGACTTTTGACCTTTGACCTTGACATTTTTAAATGTAACATATGTCACTTAGGATCAATGGTGGTGGTCCCAAGTCTCTAGGACTTACGGTTTTTGAGAAAAAAATTTTGACGCGTTGCGACATTTTTCAGGTCAAAAACACGTAAACAGGAAGTCGATTGGGAAAAAAAAATTTGCATGTTAAATCATCGCCATAAGTTGCCCTACACTTTGCACACTTCAGATTTTGAGTATCTGTTACGGTTTCTGAGTTTATCTGCTAACAAGGTTTTCGGTGTTGGGGCAGATAACTCTGTTACTAAAAATAGAATAGTCTCACAGGGTGAGCCAGGTCATCTCCTGGTATGAGCGATTAAACGTACCAAGTATCATAATGATATGTCGAAACCCCTTCTGGCAAACCCATTTGGAAATTTGGGGAGAAAAAGAAAAATAATAATAATAATAATAATAATAATAATAATAATAATAATCATAAGAAATACAAGAAGGTCTTTCCCTTGGAAAGGGGGAAAGACCTTAATAATCATAAGAAAGACAAGAAGGTCTTTCCCTTGGAAAGGGGGAAAGACCTTAATAAATTAGAATATAGTATTGTTTAGAATATTTAACACTATAACGTTATAAATTGTTAATAGTAAATTGAAATTGTTATACTCGAATGTAAATTATATTTAATTATATTAACGTAAAATGTTAATAATAATATAACACCAGAAAAGCAACACAATAAACGGCATTAAGAATTAAGAAAACACTTGTATTACCTCTAAATAATCTTGGTTTCAATTAATATGATCGTTAATCATGTTGTTTAATTAATAATTAATAAATAACTAATTTTAAGATCTGAAAAAAATTGAGCTCGTGTGTTTTCAAATAAGTGAATTTAGTGAAACTTAACAAATGAGAAGCTTGGCCAAGCTGTGAAAGAAAAATAAAACCCTGACACGGCGTTCTTTATAATATCTCAACAACCATGTCAGTACAGTGTAAGCAGTGTAACCAAACTATTCGACCACGACAGGAGTCCGTACTTTGTTACTGTTGTAACAAATATTTCCACAAAACATGTACAAACATGACCTAATCAAACAACAGAAGGCTGTTAATCATCGTGTCCATTTCCTCTGCAATACATGCAAATTTCCACTAGCTGTAGAAAGTACACGTATTTCTGCTGATGATGAAACGATACCATACTCTATAACCATTCCTTATTTTAAAATATATGTTGAAGCTTTTTTGTTTTGTTTTTTCACTCATTTTCTGATACATCGAAAATTTCACATATATACAACAAACTTCAGGCTGGTCAACTGCTGTACAGTTAATACAATAAACAACTGTTAACAAACAAACACGATATTATTACATGACCATAAATTATAGGACAACTCGGAAAACTCGGTATAGGACAACTCGGACCATAAGGTATAGGACAACTCGGATCGTATATGAATGATACGGTCCGACTTGTCTTATGACGGTCCGAGTTGTCACGATACGAGTTGTTCGCGGTCTGTGTTGTCTCGCATTCAAATAAACAAATGAGTGTTAAATTGTTATTGACAAACACATTACACCATGTACTAGTAGTTACTTATATTACTTGCCTGCAAACATGGGAAGTAAACTGTCATGTTTTATTGTACTGTTTATTCATTAGTTTAGTTTATTCTTCTTTTAGAAAACCATGTCAGCAGATTCTGATGTAGAAGAGCATTAAACGTGTATATCTTTGGATGAACTGTCAAAGTGGAAAGTTTCAGACTTAAAAGAATGGCTGGAAAAGAGAAATTTAAAGAGATCAGGTTTAAAGGAAGTTTTAGTTTAGCGTGTGTATTGTGCAATGACCAATGTGGATTCCGACTTATCTGAGGACGAAAAAGAAACTTTTGTGCCATTCACTTAGTATCCATTCCTTGGAAACCACTCGAGTCTAATAATATTCCCGAAATATTCGTCAAAGATGTTGATAGCTATTTTATATACTATAATGATCCAACGACAGCGTGATAGGAAAGAATACCAACTTTGAAAGGCAAATGAAAAAAGCAAAAAGACTATGTAATGAAGGGTTTGTAAGGGACGTTGAGTATAATCTGATTAATCCAGGATCAGAACACAGTTATTTCAAGTGTAAATGTGTGCCTCCAATAAGACAATCCGTTCAAATCGGAAACACAGGAAAGACTGCACTTTACTATTCCTTGCACATATGTAGCTTGAATAAACAGGCCTGATAGTTCAAGCTTATTACAACTGTGAAGCTGGTGAATCAGGGCTGTGTGCACATGTAGGAGCTCTTATGTTTACACTTGTTAAGACAAAAGAGGCTTGTACGTAGTGGGATAGACCAAAACCCCTAGAAAGAAAACCAAGTCCAAAAAGAGTTTGTGACATTAAGTTTGTGAAAACAGAAAAGGATACCAAACAGAAAGCTGAAAAAGTAAAACCATACCCTGGTGTTTATCAAGCTGGACACTGCAAAGAGGAAGGCAATCTGTTTCTTAATGATATTTTGGATGGTCTTAATGATATTTACCCAGAATGCGTTCTGTATCAGACTTTGAGACCGGAACATGCCAATATTGACTCATTTCTTGACTTCTTTCAAAACAACTTTTCTTATATGGATAATGTTGATATAAGTTCTCCTGGATGTATCAAAACGTTTTTAGAATTCATGGATAATTTATCAGTTTCAGCTAAAATTAGTGAAAATTTAGAAAAAGCTACAGGGGTCAACATTTTAATATTAACAGGAAAAAAGCCAGAAATGTTATTATAACAGCTTCAAACTAGGGGCGCAGTTGTTAAACGTAAAAGCATTTGCAAATAATGCACTTGACCCAAAATTTGTATTATAAAGAACAATAAATCAAGCTTGCTCGGGACCCGACAAATGATTTTAGAAATATGTCACTTCAAAAGTTGAGGACAGAAACCAAGTGTTGGCAGTTAAAGGGTCAGATGAGCTTTTGCCGTCATGTTGTGAAATGAATATGTCTCTGAAACATTACCACCCCAAAGTTTAGACACAAATGTTACCATTCCATTAGGTGCTACACCAAATAATACTTTAGAAGTGTTTGAGTGTTTATATCTAGACCATGTCTACCACTGCGCTGTTAAAGAGGTTGGTTTGTCGATAAAAAATTCAGTGCAATCAACTAATACCCTTGTTTCTGGGTGTCCTGTAACAAATTTTGGAAAATTATACAGAATTTGCTAACGTGTAGGCCATGCAATCAACGTTAAGCAATGGTCATATAAAAAGTTAATCAATGTATTCATAATTCTAGAAACTGTTGAATCTGATACACGGAAAATATTTGTCAAATGTTCAGGTCGAAGTGCTAATCTAAGCCTCATACAAGTCATTCAAAATTCTCAACCGGCCTAAGAAATCGCTTTTTACCTGGTTTACTAACACGGGTTCATGATAAGTTCGTTCACCCGTTAAACGCGCTTCTCCTTCCCAGTAATTTAAATTGTCAGCTCCAGGTTTCTGTAAAGTGCAAAAAAAAACACCCAAAAAACTTTGAATCCAACAAAACTAGTATAGAATCTAACTTTTGCATCATTATTTTTAATTTCCTCAATAGTTATTTTTGGAAATCAGCTTGTACCTGTACAGAAGTCGAAGGGAATGAGTTTTCTTTTTAAATTTTAAACTAATGAAGAAGTACATGTAGGTTCAGTGTTTGTTTCTACACTTTTGGATTCTATGGACTCAGTTTCGGTTTATACCGTTTTAAATTTACAAAATTGGTAAAGTCCATTTTCCTTGATTGGAAATTCAATTTGATTTTCTTTTATGTCTGTACATGTATATTTTGCGGTTTAGTGGATGACGAGGAGCAATTTTTTTCTTAGGCTTACTGGGAAAAATAAAAGGGATTGACTTGTCTGTAAAAGTCTCGTCAAAATGAGCACTACAAACTCTTGTATGATCTTTTATTATTTAATTTGCTCTAACATTTCTCAACTTTTGAATCCATAATCTTTTGATATGTGATTTTCGTTCAGACATTGGAAAACGATGTAAAACTGTTTTGTTTCCATTACAATCAAAACTTTCTGATGTGTTGCTGCAGCCAGGCACACAACAATATTTTTTGCCCATCCTGTAAAGAAATTGGTGTAAATAATTATAATAAAAATCTATAATTGACAAAAATAATAAAGTAGCAATATCTAAATTTTTAAATAAGTTGTGAAAATTATATATTATAATACTAAAAAAACATCATTTTACTACACGTTTACTTTGAACACTTGCATTGTTCATTAAAAATCAAGTCTCATTTGCATTGCATTCTTGCTTGTACATAATGCACTGAACAATATTTAACAAAGAATATCAAAATAGTTTGTAAAAACTTTTCAGATCTGCATGAAAACGAACGTCGTTTTTAATTTTTTTATATGCATTAAAACCAGCTTTTCTACATCCGACCTTCTTTTGTGTAAATCGCAATTATATGGTAGTACATTAGAATTTCGAAGATGAAATGTCTTGAAAATATATCACTTTTCTGAACGGAATTTTGGTTGAAACAGGTTTATATTACTGAATTAACCATTCAAGGAAAACTTATCTTAAATTCGAATATGTGACCAAGTATGTATATTTAGACCTGTATGACTACGTACCTTTTCGATTTATATTCTTGCATTGTACTAAAATCAGTCTTGTCGTTCGATCTTTGTCAATTGTATAACCTGTATGTAAAACTAAACACCTGGTACCAAATCGTATAACTCAGAGACACCCAGAAGTACACTAAAATACTAACAACCGAAACAAATACGGAAATTTGACGGAAACCGATATTGCGGAACTTGCCCATTGGGGAAAATTTATAATTTGGAAATTAAAATCGAATCGATTGTCGTACATTTATTTATGTCAAACATCCAGTACCGTAAAAGAGAAATCCATGTGTTCTCAACTGACAAGGAATAACCGGATTGCATGGTTTAACTGAATAAAAATGAATATCAACCTTTAATCGTCCTGAGTATAACTGAAATAGTGCTTATCTGGTGTTTAACAGTTAGTCAATCAAACTAATTTACAAGATAAAGATAATCATAACGACTTGTATTGCACTATCAAGGGCGATAAAATAATAACATGAAAAGACACCGTCAAATCTTATTAACTAATAAGGTCCGACAAGTGATAATAGTGTATATTAGGCAGCATGTTGGTGGAGAAATAACGTAAATAAAAGAAGTTGGGTTAAATATATTTATTACAATATTTATTTAAGATTCAATACATTATTTGCCTTTAAAAATCATCTCGGCTATGTATTTAGCCGTTCCTGCCTAAAAGTTTATAAGCATTCAACAGAAGCAAACTTCAAAGGCAACGACAAACCCGTCAGTTTAAGGGAGCCAAGCATGGTTTCGATAGAGCTCATAGCTCCCTATTGCTGTAGACAACACAGCATGGCTGCGAACGATAACTGCAGTTTTGTGGAATAGATAAAATTTAGTTAAGAGATGCGGACAAAATTTCATAATTGTCCATTAACTCGGATGAGAATTGACTCAGTTGTCATAAGGATTAGGGTAGAGGTTTATCCTATAAACGGGCATTAATGGCCTTTTTGGCCCCATGATTTGGCAAAACAATTAAACTGTAATTTTCTACACTTTGCAAAATGAATAAATAGAAATGTCTTTCTAATATTGTGTACTCGTTTTTAAAAATCGTTACCAAATTAACCACATTAATGACACCACAATAGGCTGAAAGCAACTATTTTCGCCAAAAAGTGTTAAAAATGCAGTGATTTTTATACCTTTTCATCAGAAATAGGTTTCCCAAATCCTTGCATCAAAACAATATTCAATTTCAACATACAAATTCTTAATTATGAGTTTAAAAATGTTTTGATTTTTGATATTATTGAACGATTTCTGTCAAAACCCTGATTTTTGCCCCATTTCATGACCTCCTACAGTCTTTTATATGAATAAAGTGTACAAATATGGTAAAGGGTACTATTAATATTTTTTTCTGTTTTACAGCAAAATTTAAACTGACTATTTGAGATTTTAAATTTTGGGCCACTTTGGTTCCTTATTGCCACTCCTCCTTTGTTGTAAAATTGGAAACATAAAAGGCTGTCTAACTCTATTTTGTGAACCTTGTATACGTTTTTCACTTATTTTAGAATTTAATTTTAATTAACCCAAAGTGGAATACGGTATCCTGACTTTAAACAAGTATGTTTAATACCACATAAATAGAGTAAACTGTAAGCAGTGTGCTACAAAAATCAGGTTTGAAATAAGCTCTTTCCCGCTCGCCGAGGCAAGTAAAATCTGCTGCGGGCAAATTACATGTAGTTCCATGACAAGGTTGTTCTCTGGGAGAGTTCAGAATATTATGCCGTGATTTCATAACTTTGTCCTGTATTTTTCACTTCCAATACTTCATTCGTGAGTCATTTGTTTTCGTAATGTAATTCTAAACCGCTTTATTTATAATTTATAAGACTTGTACAATTTTTTTCATTGGTTGGTTATAAAAAGTTTTCCAAGTCCATAAGATACCGTAGTCAAGAACATTATAGATCCTTATCAGTCAAGCAGTTTACCAATCGGTCAAAATGAACTATTGCCAAATAACATAAAAATACTACCGAAATTGTAAACTAGTAAATTACTATGCGAAGTAGAATAATTACGATATTAGATGACATATTTATTTAATTTTTTTGTTTAGCGCATTTTTATTCAAAACTTGGACAAATCATGCAATTAGTTTTTAATTGGAAAATTAAATTTAATTTACAACGATTTATTTAATTATATTAATATGAAACTACTGATTAATATTAAATGACGATATTATTGTTAAAACGTCCTAAAAGTTAAATTTTAGGTTCGAGAAAACTTAAAACTTGCCAAAATACATATATATCTGACATGATAAGACTAGAACGCAGGATTTGGTTTCATTTATTCCACAGATAGATTCTGGACCCAGACCCCTAGCCGTATAATCAACGTGCATACATGTAGTCGGACAGGATCAACCTAATAATGGAATTTAATTGCCCGTAGGACAAGTTAGCTAACTTTTCTTATTTCTACCCCTCAAAATATATATATATGTATACATCTCTGATAGAAGGAGGCAGCTCTTGGGAGTTCCATTCAGCTATAAAAATCCAGTAAAATGAAAATAAAGGTTCAAAATGTAGTTCTATTAGCAACTGCGTGAGTCCATGATTATTCTACTGTGCTCTTTACCATCGAAAACACTCGGAGATTTTAGTAGAAGCGTCTCTACATGTGGAGTGAGATTTTTTTTCTTTTAATCTTTAAATGAGATAATGCGTGACTGGTGTTATTTTTACAGCCTTCCGCGTGTTTTGCAGTAAACCGAAAATTGTATACACATGCGAACCATGTTAACTGTCCCATTTTCTCGATACAGTTTAATTTTGCTACCGTAGCTTTATTGTCACAATGAAAAGAATTTGGCAACGTCAGATATGAAACAAAAGATCTACCTGGAACATTAACAAGGGACGCAAATGTTCTATTGATTTAATAATTGAAGCAATTATCTTTTCGAACATGTTGACTTTATGGAATTGATCAGGTTGCAAATTAGATCTACATTGTTTTCTTGTAATCTAGCCTCTAATTTATCGGTGTGTAAAACAATGACAAAGATATTCAATGCACGTTCGAGGACTCGTGGTTTTATTTTTTGCGAGTGGGATATTTAATATGTTGAACAGCATGATCATTAACGCTGTTATTCTTTCACGATCAACTTATGGAGGGTCGATAGTAAGGAAGTCGTCCAGTAAATGTAGATTATGTTATACTGTGTAGCTACGCTCTGCTGTCAAAAACGATTTGGAAAAAATAAGAACAAGTGTGGACTGTGAGCACGCTCACAAAGCGATACCCCCGCTTCGCTTTCAAGTCCAATTATCTCCCCTTAATGATATCCGATGTCAATAAAAATCCTTCATGAACATCAACATATAATGTACTTCCTTTTAATAAATTTCATCGAGCGGTTTAGAAGTTGCGCTAACAAGGGATTTAGACAGACGGACGGACAGACATACAGACAGGGTGATTCCTTTATACCCCAAAACAAGTTTGCAGGGGGTATAGATATATTTGGGCTACTATGGCATCCGGAAGCAAAATCGAACATAAAAATAATAAAGCGATACCCATTTGAAACAGGATAATGGCTATTCACTTGGTTTTACCGGACATATTTTAAAACTATCTATTAGATCATATATACTAACGTCTTTATTATGTGACGTTGAGACATAATCATTTTTTGTTTGAATGCTACTTTCGGCAACATCTCACAGGCTTACTCAAAAATTAAATTATCAAATAGACCCTAAATAAAACGGTTACCGATCTCTTTATTAATTAGATCTGGCACTGTATCTTTCCGTGAGCTTGCATTTAAATTGTTTCTACATTAGTTTTAATACTGCAATGCCGACCCCCCTTTTTTTTCTTTTAATTCGGTAGAGTTCGGAGCCACTTTTATTGGTGTTATTGAATGGATTAGTTGTAATGAAACTGTCCCTTAATTTGTTTAAAACCATTGTTGGTAGTCGTTATTTGGTAGAGTAAAATGTCATATTTGTGATACGAAACCCATAAAACAAAGGCCTTATAGGCTCCCTCTGGCTAAACGCGAGGTCGCAATAAAAGAAATTGAAGATATGGCAGCTCGAGGCATCATCGATCCTTCAAACCCTGCTTGGTGTTCTCCAGTTGTTACGGTTACTAAGAAAACCGATCAAAAGATACGATTCTGTTGCGATTTAATAAAACGTTCGGGTTACTGGCAATGTGGTCTAGAAGAAAGAGACCGGGAAAAAACTGCTTTTGCTATACCCGGTAGTGGACTGGTAATTTAAGGTGTTATGTTTCGGGCTGAGTGGGGCCCCTGCCACATTTGAGAGACTTGTAGAAAAGACCTTTTCTAAATGTGCAACTAATAACAATGTAACACGTAAAGAGCTACTAGCTATTGTTATGACCATCAAACATTTTCATCATTATCTGTATGCTTGAAAATTTACCGTTCGAACAGACTACCGGTCCCTTAGATGGTTATTGAATTTTAAAGAACCAGAAGTTCAGCTAGCTCGATGGCTTGAAGTACTAGGTTGTTATGATTTTACCATTTTACACAGAGCGGTTCGAATACATGCAAACGCTGACGGTCTTAGTCGTCGCCCGTGTCCTGACTACTGTTCGCACTGTTCTCGGAAAGAGACTTTATTAAGTTGCTCTGGAGGATCTGAAGTTAATGTTTCGACTGACAACTCAGACTCAGTAAGTCCATGTGACACCAATAGGTTTTGTCAAACAAACAGTTGGGAAGTTCGAAATCAAATCCAATAATATACACAAAGGGGCACTTGCTACAGTTAGTAAATGCGTCTATAGTGATGATATGTTAGGGGACATCAAAACTGAGCATGAAACTTGTATTATAAGCGGTAACACATTTGGCTCATTTGATGGCATCAACTCAAATTCGGGTATACAGCTACTGAATAGAGAAACATCTCGCGATGTTTACAGGAGCAAAATACCCGATAACGAGTGTGAGTCAGTCACCACAAGGGCTATGACCCAGCGTGGAAAAAGGGGGACAGAGTCAAAAATTGTTAAAGTAAAACATGATAATTACGGCCATGTGGAGAAAGAACAAGTAAATGATAAGAACTTAAAAATAGTGAGATAATGGTTAGAAAGAGCAATTAAACCTGAATGGTCAGAGATTTCAAAATATAGTCCATAAATAAAATATAACTGGATTCGCCTTGATTCATTTCAAATAAGAGATAGGGTTATGTGTAAAAAGTTTGAAAGTGAAAATGGGGAGAAAATTTCCTGGTTAATTGTTATACCTAATAGTTTAAAAATTTCCATTTTGACACATTTGCATGATAATACAAATGGGTGTGGTCATTTAGGTGTCAAAAAGACTTAGTAAAGTTAAGGAACGTTATTTGTGGTTTGGAGTTAGAAAATTTGTGGACAATTGGTACCGCAAATGTGACGTTTGCGCAAGCACAAAATCTTTATGTAAACCGAAAGCTCAAATTCGTCAATATCAAGTAGGTGCATGTCTTTAAAGAGTCGCATTAGATATTCTTGGTCCTTTATCTATCACAGAAAGTGGAAACAAATATCTTCTAGTAATTGGTGACTATTTCACTAAGTTTGTAATAGCCATACCAATACCGAATCAGGAAGCTGACACTGTAGCACGAGCTTTTATAAATAATTTTGTTTCGTTGTTTGGGGTTCCTATGCATTTGCATACCGACCAAGGAGCAAATTTTGAATCTATACTTTTTCAGGAAATGTGCAAATTGTTGGAAATTGACAAGACTCGAACAACAGTTATGAGACCTCAATCTGATGGAATGGTAGAACGATATATGCGAACCATTTTTAATATGCTGGCTTCTTTATATCAAAGCATCAAGACGATTGAGATCAGTTTATCCCTCTTGTTATGATGGACTATAGGTCTTCTGTTCATTAAAGTACTGAAGTGACCTCTAACCAAATGATGTTTGGGCGTAATGTCAATTTACCTGTTGATCTTGTATATGGTAAACCTGAAACTGAAAGTTGTATACAACAAAATAAAATTGACTCTGGCCAAAACATTGGTAAAAGTTCATGAATTCGCTAGACAAAAACTTCAATATAAACGAAAAGTCGGCCAGAACCCAAAATTACAAAGGCCTTGCCAAGTTGGCATGGTCCCTTTTATAGTGGTTAGCAAGTTAAACGATGTGCTTTATCGTATAAAGCTGAGCCCAAATAGTACAGCAAAAGTGGTTCACCATGATAAATTGAAGTTGTACGAGGGCGAGAATAAGCCCACGTGGTTTTCGTTGAATTAAGTTTACTGTTAGATACATATATTGTATTTCAGTCAGGTGCCCCAATTCTCAGATGTTGTTTCTTGTTTATATAGCTGCTACTGTTGGTTCGATCTTATAAATGTATTGGACATTTTACCATGTGGCTAAAGAATTGATTTTGGCCGAGCCGTTTTGATATCATCTATATGTTACGATTTTTAATGTTCTAAATGAATGTTTTATTTTAGTTATGATTTGAATGTTGTGTGGAAGACTTTAACTCGTGAGTTTGAAATAATTGGTTATATAATTTAGAGTTGTAGCCAGTTAATCTTTGCATACTTTTAAACATGTAACGTTAAAATATTAGTGTGTTTGTTTTCATGATGGTACTTATGATTGGTTTTCTTTTTTACTTTTGCAGAATAAGTGGGTCTGTCTAATTTGTGATGACCTAGAGTTCGATAAAAGATGGTGTGCAGAGAGGCACATTATGGAACGAAACAGCCCTTTTGGTTACAAGTGTCCAGTATGCAAGAATCTGATTCCTCGCCAGAACATACAGCATGGATGCAAGTTGGAAAGTCATCAAATGATTGGTTTCAGGGGAGAAAAAGAAGAACAAGAGATGGAGGCATTGAAACGCAATAAGGTATGGAAGAAAATGAAACGCCTAGATATTGAGGGAAAGGAGGTGCCTATAAATCCAAGGAGGAACTACTTAACGAACAGGTCCACCAAGAGCAGCACCATTAGTTATACTTTAATGACCGACAAAGACAAAGACGACGCTAGAAAATTGATAGAGAGTAGAAGAAAAGACACGGTAAAGATGAGGGAAGTTAGCGAGAATAAAGAAAACAAACCGATGAATAAGCATGAGGCCCAGAAAAAGTAGACAAAGTTAGATTCCAGAGCAGAGAAGTAAGATAAAGTCAGTGCTGCAAGATTTGTCATCTGAACTTGGAGAAAATTTGAGTGTAACCTTTGATACAAGTCATAAGCCACCAGAGACCACTGAACTACAACTCCATGTTAGCGAAGAGGAAGTTAAGGAATTCCGGTCAGAACAACCAGATGGCACTGATATTATTACAGATGATGATTCCTCTTCCTCTTCTTCTTCTTCATCTACCTCTACGAACAAAACCATGGATACGTCAATAGTTGTAGCAAAATCGCAGACAATGTCTGATGAAGTGGATACTTACCTTAAATATCTGCAGGATTGTCAGGAGAATGTGGTAGTGCTGAGTATCGGAGGTGTTCGGTTCGTAACTAGCAAAAACACAATAAGAGCAAATCCCTCATCCTTTTTTACCTTAACGCTCAACAAAAACAGGGCTTTCCGACCTTGTAAAAATGTATATACTTTTGATAGAGATACAGCACACTTCAAGATTATTCTGAATTATTTGAGAAACAACTGTTTCATAGAGAAAAGGTATCTTCCAAGAGAACATCACTACTTAAATGAGATAGCACTTGAGGCAAAATTTTATAAACTATTTTGGCTGAAGGCAGTAGTGAAGGAGAGACTCGCTTGACCTATGTGCATGTCGACTGTGTGTTGAAAGATGTGAAATCATATGTGTTTGTGCTGAAACAAAATATGAAATGAGGATAGTTGTGCATATTGTTGTTACATTTGTTTTTTTTTAATTGCATTTCAAGGCAGAACGCAATAAGATGTGTCTATAAGGTATATCGATACTGCAGATTATGGAATTGAATTCAAAGTACTGAGAACACTATGAACTTACTTTAGGATTGATTTTAAGAGAAGACTTATCTTACTATTGTTTCTTTTTATAATGATTTGCCACTTACTCTCCAATTTGGGGACCAAATCTTGTTGGTTGGGGGAATGTAATGCCGACCCCACCCCCCTCCTTTTTCTTTTAATTCGGTTGAGTTGAATTGCGGAGCCACTATTATTGGTGTTATTGAATGGATTAGTTGTAATGAAACTGTCCCTTAATTTGTTTAAAAGCATTGTTGGTAGTCGTTATTTGGTAGTGTAAAATGTCATATTTCGGTATTTGTGTCCGAGATAGTTATTGTCCCGTTTGCATAATATGGTTCTGAATAAGTTGCTTATAAAAGTTTTTGTTGTTATATTAACCGGACAAGATGCATTATAATTCAATACATTGTTCCTTTTTATTATGAAAAGTGTGTAAAAACAAATTAGACATGGCTTGAACGTTTAGGTCCGGAAAAGTTTAACAAACTTGTTCACAAACGTAGATCTATTTCTATATACCTACGTAAAAGTAATCCTTTGAAAGAATTGTAATAATTCTTATGTCACCCCAATTGTGTTTATATGTTTTATGCAGTGTTGCATGCTTGTTATAATCGAAAATAGTCTGGAAAATTTTTTATTTCAGTCAAAATGTTATTGTTTACAATTTGCAAGGACAAATGTCGCCGACGTATTGATAAGCCGTCAAATCTGATTGGCTAATAATAAGAAAGTTCTTGTTAGCTATTTTGTGATTGGTCAATTGCTGAATAGAAGTAACGGTTTGTCCCGGAAATGCCAATTGCGTCATTGACATTTCAGTAAGTGTACAGAGCGACAAAAATTCAAACTTCAAATATACTTTAATCAATTTTCACCATGTCGGAACAAATGTCGGAAGTGGCAAAAGTTAGTAATAATTAATTCTTTTGAATTATTTACACCATTTTATTTAAACATTAGATAATTACAGAATTTATAGAGTTTCTCGAGGTGCAATTTGTTTGGTGCAAATTCGGGTGCAATTAATCTGGTGCAATTCATAGATGTAATTTGTTTGGTGCAATTCTAAGGTGAAATTTGTTTGGTGCAAATTCCCTGGTGCAAATGTTTAGGTGCAATTCGCTGGTGCAAATGATTAAGAAACCTAAAAATGGGCGTCATTATCTAATTTAAGTGTACAAGCAACGTTAGTTTTGTCGATGTTGAGAAATAGGCTTGTTTTAGCTTGTACACCTTAAATTATCTATTTATTTTTGAGTACGCCAGGGATTGTTGTATTCCCTTTAAAACAAATAAACACGTTAGACCTGAAGTGGCCGATCTTGTAGATGTCCAGACCAGCGCCGTTCCAGTCATTCTCTCCGGATTTCCCTATTTATAATTTAATAAAATATTGAACTTTGATTGAATTTATTCTATTTTAAATCCCTGTATCCTATAGCGTGTTTGTTTGGTGAAGTATACAACTCGCCACACCCAACAACCTATAGAAAACCTTACTTCCGTATAATTCCGACTTTGATGTATCGCAGTCTGGTGTTTAACACCCGAGACGCGGCGTTACATTATTGTCATATTAAAACATCATAGCAAAGCCATTACATATATAATCAACGAAAACTTATGAATACTTAGCTCACGTTATAACTGTTCAACCTTGATAGGGATAGACTAGTGTAAAATCTAAATTATTATTACGTTTTCGCTATTAACGAGATGATTTTAGTGTTTTCCTGCCGGCAAGAGAAACGCTGTTTGATTGGATACCACTGTTGTAGTTGGGTGTATCGCGAAAAAGGATGGGCGTGTCACGAATAGGGGAACGTTATTTTCATATACTCTAAATTAAATCTCAATTATCGAGTCGCTGCGGCAGTGTGTGCTCGACTCCAATCTATATTGAAATGGATTGCCAGTTTTCCTACTGAAGGTCGGGGTTTTCACCTGGTACTCCAGATTCCTCCCCAATAAAAACGCCATGATATACATGTAGCTAAAAAAATTGCTGAAAGTGCGTTAGACAACATTAAAACAACAACAAAAGTCTATTTTACTGGGTTCGTGTTACTCAGTCTTGCTCTTATGTTGTGTGTCTTGTTTTGTTTGCCTATGGTTTTGTTCTGTCCTCGGCTTATCGTTTATGATCACTCCTACGTATCTTCGATTCTGTTTTCTTACAACTATAGTTTAAACCTTGTGTTAACGTTAGTTTAAATTAAGTAGACACGGGAACAATAAAATGTTTTTAATCTCAAGTTAAAAGCAGTTTTGTGCAAAGTAGGTTGTCAACATATTCATGTTGATCACAGTAACTAGATGTAATTTATAGGAAAAGAGGAACGAAACAAGTATTTTGTGAGTTAAATTTACAATATTAATATCTTAGTTATTCAGAAATGTGTTTCTATAAATAATTTTGGCTCGTTATAAATTGCTTTTATTAACCTTTACAGTGAGAATACGATTGTGTTGTCGAGATTGAAAGCTTTTGCTTATAACTTTTTTAATAAGCATATTCCTTTTTTTACTTATTTTATAGTTTTGCTGTTATTTGTAGGTATCACATGCACAACACAAAAGTAAATTTCAGTTATCCTATAATTAAAATTGTTTAAATATTTTAAAACCTTAAATTTATAGTTAATTTAAATTTCATTACGTACAGATAACTTGCATGGTTCATTTTTAGATAATGTGTTAGTATTTGTGAATCGGATGTATTACATTGTAGTGGCTTAAGGTGTTCAGGGCATTACACATAATGTGCTCATGACAAACAACAAAAACACAAAGCAACACACAAAAAACCCAGCGATACGAACAATCCAGATAATGTAAGTGAACTCAGGTGTACCAGAAGATTAAGCAGTGTCTGCCCATTGCAACACTGCAACACACCAGCTAAATTATATTACAAGCTAGAAAAATTCTGAATTCCAATTCTACATTTTCTATGCAGTATTATTTCTACAGAAATCAATTATAGAATATTTTAGACTGGTACATATTTATATTATAATTATATTATGCCAGTGAACATCGATAGTTACAAAAATTCAATTATTAAGGTTTCCTACCCATAATTTAAGTCACCGTTAAATTTTATTTTTCGACCAAAAAATACAGCTTTATTAATCAATGTTTTGCTAATTAATGATACAAATAAAATATATTGTTTTACTTTGAATCAAAGTTAACATTTTTTAGCAAAAAGGACATTTATTCAAATAGTTGTTCCGATGTTTGCCGAACATTACAATATTACCGAGGTCTGCTCTATTTAAAAAACAATGGACATCCGGGACACCAAAAATGATCACTTGTCAATTCTGGTTCATTTAAAATCCTTGAAGCCTTTTATGCCTTTCAGAAATGGCTTCTTTTGCTTAGATAAAATAAAATTTTCTCTATTTGATAATTAAAAAGCTACAGAAATTATTTCTCAATTTGTATTTTTGTTTCAAAATAAATGCATTATTTCTGAATGAACAATTTTTATAAAACATAAAAATTATATTTAAAAAATATGGCTTAAGATATACATGCAAAAGAAAATGGCTCAATATAAGAAGATAGCTAATAAATAAATTGTAATATATTGCAGGTGTGATAAGATGTATTGTTAATCCATCCATTGCTATTTATGGCGAAAAGGTTATTATAACTTGTTCGGAATTTAGAACACACTTTGAAGAGGGAATCGTGTTCACTTTGTATGTACCCGATTTGGAATCAGGTAAGCTTCTTTTTCATTTCCATGTTATGCTTCAGGATACTTTTTCTTGCTATACAGCGATAAAATACAGTTTTGGTTCGGTTTGCGACTGCTAAAGTATGAAACAAATATTTATAAATTAATAACTTATATATTAACTTGCATGCAGAGGTAAATGAAACCCATAAACCCCTATCGTTAAATAAATACAAATTACCTGGTCTTAAAGCGAAATTTCCGGTCCTGTCATTAGAATGTTATAGTGTAATTGTATTCTCTTCCCTGTAAAATCTATTAAAAAAAATTAAATTCGGTGCTTAACCCATCCGAAATAAGCTCAACAAATTTTTTAATCTGAAATATGATTTCTCATATATAAACTAGGGTTTTTTAGCTCACCTGGCCCAAATGGTTTTTCATTTTAATTGGAAAACCAATATGGCCGCCACCGCAAGACTTAGTTTAACATAGGACCCTATCGGAAAAAAGTTTAAAAGGGATTCTTCTCTAAACCATTTAAAAAAGCATAAAAATAAAGTTTGTGTTTTTTATGACAATTGGAAATTCAAAATAGCTGCCAACACAGGACTTAGTTTAACATAGGACCCTATGGGAAAAGGTTTAAAAGGCTTCTTCTCTGAAACCGGTTAACCACCAATGGAAACAAAACTTACTGGCAATATTGTTTGGATGGTCCTCTATAAAGTTTGTGTTTTTTATCCAAATAGGAAATTCAAAATGGCCACCGCCGCAGGACTTTGTTTAAACTTGGACACTGTGGGAAGAAAAGTTTAAAACGGCTTCTTCTCTGAAACCGGTTAACCAATCGAATCAAAACTTACTACCAATAATGTTTGGACAGTCCTTTATAAAGTTTGCTTTTTATCCCAATCGGAATTTCAAAATAGCCGCCACCGCAGGACTTGGTATAACATAGGACCCATAAAAGGTTTCTTCTCTGAAACTGATTAACCAATGGAAACAAAACTTACTGACAATATTGTTTGGATGGTCTTTAAAGTTTATTTTTTTATTGCCAATTGGAAATTCAAAATGACCAACACCGCAGGACTTAGTTTAACATAGGACCCTATTGGCAAATAAAATAAACTTCTTCTCTATAAAATCAGTTACCCACTGCAAACAAAACTTTCTAGAAATATTGTTTGAATGATCCTCTTTAAAGTTTATTGAAAGTTACAGGACGTAGTTTAACATCAGGGAAATGACATATTCATTATCTATAAAATCAGGCGAGCGATACAGGCTCTTAAGAGCCTCTGGTTTAAAAACGTCATTGTCAAATAATTTTTGTTGTGTTTGTCTTGATCTGTATAACTCTCTGTTTAAAACAAATCTGTAAATGTATACTGCATCACATGATAATAAACATTAGTATTCTCCTCAATAATGTATAAACCAATCGATCGTTGACAACAACAGAGTTTCTCTCAATAAACATTTTCCAATTTGCAAAGGCATCATTATTGACAAAAGTTTCAGGTTTACATTCCATAAACAGATCGGATGATAATTATTTAAGAGCAATTGGTTTACTTTTTTTTAAAACGTAATCGTAAAACATTTGTTCGCTGGGAATGCGATAACATTTTCTCAAAAATATTTGTATAAATTCAACAAATAAACTAATTAAACCTGGTGTTTGACCAGCTTCTTGGGAAAAGTTTCATCAGTGCAGTCTTTAACAGAAATTTTGCCATCCAACTTGATTTTTCATTTTCATTTAATTTTTATTTGTATACCGTTTCGAAAATGAGTTTATTAATGGCCGCAACATCAAGGTTTCTACTAAAATATTCATGTAAAACTTCTCGTTGGTCACGTAGTAAAACATTATTCTTATTCTTTAATTTATTTATTGATTTTTTAATCAGTCATTGCTTTTCTAATCCCCAAAAAGTACCAGTTATTGTTTTCACTCGATCCCTTTATCTTCAGATCTTACTTAGCCTTTTGATAATAAAATTTAGAAATTTCGTTTTCTAAATAAATAATGTATCTTTCCAAAAAAGGATCGTCAATGGTTTGCGTGCCCTTAATTCATGCAGTGTCTTTAGACTCCTGTCTAAATCTATAATCGATAATTAGCGAATTTTTAAAAAAAATAGCTACTCGCTACTCGCGGTTGTTCCTACGCTTTTAAATATAATAAAATTTGTTAAATTTTGAATTGATTTTTAAATGTCATCATCAAAAATAGTTTCTTGAATCTTAAATTAAAACGACAACCGGCCGTTAATTGTCTATAAATTGTACATACAAAGTGATAAAACATTAATAAATATATTCATAGACAAGACATGTACATACAAAGAACAAAAGCACTAAGTACAGATATAAAAAGCCACAAATTTTAAAGTCATAGACCTGTAACAACAGATATAAATTAATAGCCGCGCGTGGAACTAAGTCATCGGAACTAGGTAATGTTGATACTATTAACAAACTAAAAATGTGTTTGAAGTATTGTTAAAAATATTGGGGTTTTTTAAAAACGTTTTTATACAATACATAAGTTGTAATTATCTGATTGTGGAGATAAAATTGATGTGAAAGAGTGCATCGTTTTTTCTGACTTGAATTGCCAGACAGTTATTCCAATAACTTACAAAAAATTTTTCTTTGGTAACATTGATTAAAAATTTTATTTGTAAACAAAATTTAAAACCGTATGTTCGTTATTTATAGTTTGTGCTAAAATAGCCTATACGAAAAGTCACACCCTGTGCGCTTACGTTTTTGCTTGCATTTTTTATTATTCCATACTGTACCTTTTTATTTCGAAAATCCAACAGAAAACATGTTTCCGCTATAACCTGTCCATATTTCATACTAAGCCTCTGTTGTTTACACGTCATAAACGCCTCGACTCTTGCTACGGGAATTTTACATTGTAAGTCAGCCATTTCAAAAGGAATCTTGGTGTGTTTACACATGTTCATCTGCTTTTTCGACGTTTAGTGGTAATCAGATAGACCGCGAGACTTTAGCCGCCTCAGCCGCAAAAGTCGTTTCCCGAAAGGTTTCGAAAACACAACAATTGCCGTCTCCTAGCTTACACTTCGTTTTACTTTAGGCCAAAATTTACTATAGAATATCTCTATATAAAAATGAAAAAACCGCGCATTTTAAAACACTGATTAACTGTGGAAACTATTTGTTGAATTCAATTTGTTAAATCTACGTAAGGAGTATAAGTTTTACCAAACGCTGTAGTTTTCAATTGTCACGCAAATAACATCAACACAGACACGGTATAGGAGGAATCTACTTGACAATGTTGGGAAAAAATTAATCAGCAAGTCTACTGCACATATACATGTACATGTATTAATGGTGTAACACTTCTGTCTAGAGACAGTTTTCTAATTATTTTCCATAAATCAATTCCCTACTTACGGTAAACAAGATTTATCTAACATTTGCAGAGTTATCTGTTCTTTAGAGCAGGTACTTTATTGTAACTACTGTGGGTAAAAAGTAGTTTTTCTACAATATTTTTTTATTCACTATAGCAAAGCATCCGGTAAAATTTATTATGATATGCATACGAATTCTGCAGTTTTTTTAGTTGTTATGGAAGAGTCAGTCCTCAAACATTATTTTACAAAAAATAAAAACGTGATCTTTCCCTATCTGTTCAATACTATATACCTGCTGTTATGAAAGACAACTCTCGCAAATGGGAAATAACTCTTGTATTCCGAAAATAGGGAATATACACATGAAACGGCTTAATTCGATAGTGCACCATAATGGTGTCTGATGTATTTCTGCCTGCCTAGATGTAGTTGTGGTGTATGTACAAATTTATCAATGGATGTTTGGTTTTGTCTTTATTTATAGCACTAGTTGTTTTACTTTGATTTTTTACAATCTGCTTATCTGCACCACTATGTGTTGTGTTAATGGTTTTTAGCTGAGCTGATTTGTTTTCCTTATCAGTAATTGTACTACATGTAGTATAGTAGTATAAGTATTACTAGAATATAGAGTAGCAACTTATTCCCAGTATCTTGCTTTTCTTCTGTTGATATAGGTCTCGAAGAGTTTTTCGACAGTCCATCATTGTGTTATGCCAATCCAAAATTTATATGATTTCCCAGGAAGAGTTTTTGGGCAGTCCATCATTGTGTTATGCCAATCCAAAATTTATGTTTTCCCAGGACATAACATAAAGCTCTATGTAAAAATATTCAATGCCCTTTTCTCCGAAAATGCCAAGTTACTTAAAGCCATATTGTATTTTAATTATTGAATGTTTTATGCCCCCGCGACGACATGTAGGGGAGCATGAAGTTTTAATCATGTCCGTACGTACGTCCGTACGAATTTCCGTCAAGCTTTTCTCAGAAACCGTACATAACAATTTGAAAATTGGCAGGGTGGTTCAAGTTGTACGTCCTAAGCGACTTTCAGACCTGTAGGACAACTACTTCCTGTTTGGGACTTCATTTGTACGTAAATACGTCTGTCGGTACGTACTTATTTCCGTTAAGCTTTTTTCAAAAACCGTACATGAGAACTATTTTAAATTTGGCAGGGTGGTTCAGTATCACAAGTTGTACGTCCTAAGCAACTTTCAGACCTGTAGGACAACTACTTCCTGTTTGGGACTTCATTTAGAGGGGGCATCTGTGTGCCATGGACACATTCTTCGATTTATTTTTTAATGTTTTAAAGGCTTAATCCCTATAATTGTAGTTCAATGAAAAAAATCTTAGCAATATTCATTTGACGATCCTTCTTTAAAGTTAATGGTTTAAGCCCAGCTGAAATTCAAATGCCCGCTACCAAATGATTTAGTTTAATATATGATTCCTTGTAAAACACTTTTCTTAAACTGTTAGACCAATTGCAATAAAACATCTGTAAAATGTATTGGATTTTCTTCATTAAACAAACTTGGCATATCAGAAATTCAAAATCGCCCCATTAAATACTTAGTTTAACTTAAGACCCGATAGAATAATTTTCTTTTTTTTTAAAATAAAAGGTGATTTAAGAATTATTGATCAGAAATCCAAGTTGTGCGATAAAGTCTTAAGTGCCTTTAGTTTATTTTACTTTGTCCTTGTTAAACTGTAATGAAATGTTTCAATTAGTGTATTAGAAGTTCTTTTTATGTTTGGACTCATTGTTAAATCAAAAGAAGATATATTTTTCATCAATTTTGAGGCCATTATAAGATTTTTTGATAGCCCAAGACTAAAATGTAATAATAGATATATGCTTGCGAAACTGATTATTTGAAAAGATCAAAGCATTAGAAGTTTAATAAATATTTCTGACATACATTTATGCACACGAGGCTCTTAATAACATCTGAACTAATTCGTTGAAAAACGGTTGCTTTTCGTAGGAGAAATGATAAAGACTGCAAATTCAACGGATGGAATGTTTACAGATGTCTCTTTACCTTTTGGAAAACATGACACACACACACATCAGAACTTTATGTACCATATTAAAGTACATGTGATAGCAGAATTTGAAGAATTTGATTATGTACAGAATCTTGAAGTATTGGTAATTGAAATAGCCATGAACATTATTCACAACGTTAAAGTCAGTTTAAACAATTTTTAATAGTTTAAATTCTATTTTAAAAAGTAAGTAAAAGGACAATCTTAAAATATCTTTCATGTATTAGCTATTTTGTTATACTAAATCTTATACAACAACTATTATAATACTTTAATTGAACATCACTTGATAATGTGTAATCACATTCTGAGTGGAAATACCTCAAACATTAAGGTAACTAAGTAATTTGAGTACTTGTAGTTATTTTTTGTAGGTCTTGGATCCAGATATTAATATTACAGTTATTAAAAACGTGACTGCGAACATAATGGAGATTAAAACTCATGCAAGTTAGTATAATATTAGTTAACAAATATGTAAAGACACGACATATGAACTCGTCCTTTTCGCGTGTTTGTGTCGTAAAGTTGGATTCCCATTCTTGCCAATATAGACAACTCTTGTCTTTGGGTTATCCGTTAACGAGGTGTGCGTTAGAAGTTCTAGTTGCAATTAAGATTACTTTTTTTATTAAAACTTACCTTGATGATCTAACAACTATAAAGTATCCAACTAAGTTCTTTAATACAGCCTTTTATTGTGTTTAGTTTCAGCCGAGTTTGCTAATGTTGTGCTTCGATTAAATATGACAAAGACAGATTTTTCAGAGGTAAGACTGTGTTTGTGCATTTAACAAATAAATTTATTCACATAACAAAATAGTACTAGGTACATTAGCATAAATAATAATCTAATATCTCTCGGTAATTGTCTAAGAAGAAATAGATTCACCTTTAATGGATCATAAGTTTTTTTCTGACTGCATTATTGATCCTTGCTAGATCATTTTTTGCAGAAGCTTGCATGTAAATTCTGTATCAGATGGTCGTCATTTTTTTTTCTTGCTTTAAAGACGAGCACTATATGGATACAATTACGACGTTTCAAATTCAACAGAACGTTTATAAATTGACATTGATATTTGTTTCCTCTAAAAGCGCATTTCTTGTAAAATCCTTTGTTGCAACTACTTAACATAGAAGCTGTACATAAACCTGTTATTATACGTATGTCTTCCTTTTTCAGATAAAATTTTATCCTCGAAAGATAATCAGTCAAAAAAATATATGTTAATACCTAAAAATAACTAAATATTTTGTCCAAAAATTTGAATACCTTTTCATGTCAATTTTTGACAAAAGTAATAAATAAACATTGTTATAATGTTAATCTACTAAAAATGTCCGTCATTTAAAACAAATATCTGAAAAACACAAAAGAATGTACAGTATAATTTTATACAGTGTCATAAAAAAGGAAAGAAACAATTCCAACTATGAACTGTAATTTGTATTTGAATAATTCTCGATTTATGGATAAAATGCCGAAAAAATTAATACGTGTTCTTGTTTTGATTAAACATGATACGTTAATATTTTTGAACTTTACATCCATATAAACATTACAAGACAATGGGTAAAAATTTTGACACAATTTTTAACATCTATTTTGATATGATCTCCTATGAATATAAATACCACTTCAGGCTTTCCACCGAACCTTAAAAACGGGGAATTTCGTTCTAACTTTTCCAAGTCGTTGAAAAGTCCATGAATTTCATAAAAATCGTGCAAATCCGGGAAAAAACCGGGAAATGTTTACATTGAGTTGAAAGTTGAGTCGATTGCACGGTTACCTTACCCATTTATATAACAAAGTTCTGCTGTCTTATCGGTTCTTTTAAAGAGGAAACGATAATTTGCAATTTACCTTCAAATCAGGGTACATTTATTAGGACTTCATTCGAAAGTTTTAAGTAAAAGTAGCTTCGAGGACACAATTGTTTCGGCATATTTGTTTTATAACAAAGTTAACTAAAAAAAATTCCACTAATGAATTTGTAAAGGCATTTGGTGCTCTGAAAGTACCATACCACTTCCAAAATATATCCAAAGATCAGAAAACAATGACAATGAATGACCATGATGAAACCAAAGAGACCCTGACAACAGGAAATTTACACTTTTTCCATTGGACCAAATCCTAATCAAATGCTTAATTCCAAAAAAAATTTCCTTCGTAACAATAAGCACAAAAGTACCACAAAAGCAAGAAAAAGGCAAGGAAAGAAAATGACCATGAAATACACTATTTTATGGGGAACTATGTTCGTAGTCAACCAGTAACAAAGTTCACTAATTGTTGTATTGTACTATTTCCAAGAAAGTTCATTAATTGTGGTGTCGTGACAGTATTTTGAAATAGTATTTCATTTTGGTCATTGAAACCGACGATGTCGCGCCATTCATAAGGATTTGATTATAAAAACTTGGAAAGTTCTTGAAATTGAAATGAAAACCCTAAATTGTGGCTGGAATCAAATGCTCTAGATGATTCACACTCCGTTGAGTAACATGCAAAAAAGTTTGCGCTGTTGTAATTATCGATTTTTTAGAAAATTTTCATGTGTGTATTGTCCGTTTACACTGATGACGCCTCATTCCACCAACAACAGATTTGCGGGTCTGCGTCCGTGCGTTCGCCCATCACACTGTTGTGGACACAACTTCTCTGAAACCGCTGAATAGATTTTGTTCAAATTTGTAGGATCGTTAGTCACCATATGTAATTGATAAAATCACAACGACATTTTGATTCGACAAATTTTAGAGGGGTTGTGGGATTTTATCCACTTTGTGTATGTTACGTTAATGGAACTTTTTGTGGACACAACCCCTCTGAAACCGCTTGATGGATTGCTTTGATATTTGGTAGGATTCATTGTTATGATTGGTAGATATGCATCATTTACATTTTGTAGGAATTATGGGAAGCATATCCTCTAAAACCTCTTGGCGAATTTCTGTGATTCGGTAGGATTATTTGTTTTGATGTATAGATGTGCTTAGTCTACCACCATTTTGATTCATCAAATTTTGTAGGAGTTATGTAACTGACCATTTCAGTATTATAATACAATGGTATCATGGTGCATCTCGTAAACAGTTTAATGGTTGCTTTGATATTTAAATGGATTACTTGTTGTGATGAGTAGGTGTGAATTCTCTGCCACATTTTGATTTGTCAAATATTGTAGGAGTTGTGGGACTGACCATTTAGCAATAATGAACAGTATTAAAACCAAAATTGCATCAAGCACTAAAATAAAGTTTGCACATTTTGAAAAATGTTTATCATGTACTTGCTTAGCTCTTCCCGAATACCTGTCCATACAGTTCTTATATTACATGCTTATTATTTTGTCCCGAAAATAAACTTTTTTACATTTTAGTTCCTCACACTTCTTAGGAAATTCGATACTACAGCGGTGGGGGACATTTAGCTACGTATAGCATTTTGCCCTAGTTTTTCTAAACATGGCAATTCGTAACGCTAAAAGTCTTGTCCGTAGTGGGTGATTCTCAGAATGAGGCACTACACTCGTTTCAAGAATGTCATGCTGGTACATTGCGCATTCAGATTAGCAAACGTTTACGAGACCAAGCTTATTGTCATATGACACACATCCCCAAACCATTACTAAGCCACTTTCAAAAGGAACCGTTTCAGCAATGTTGCGATAGTTATAAGCAGAATCTGGTTGCTGATATACTCGTTCTCTGTTGTCAGTTACATGAATATAAAGCTGCTCCCATTAGAAGAATAAACCAAGAAACTAAATTCCGTTGACGACGGGATTGATACCGTTGCAAACGTGAGGTTTTATAGCTCTGTGTGATTAGTGCACGATTTGCATGCCTTCTTGAACGGTAACCTACAGCTATAAGTATATATTAACGACTTTTTTTATTAAATCACATGCCTATGCAACAACCGTCTTTTCACACATTGATGTTAACAGATGTGTTTCTTCTGAAAGGTCGGTAGTGAGCCCTATCTTAAAGATCTGGGTGCTGTTTCATAAAGCGATCGTTAGCTTAACGTGCACGTTATTCCATTTAAATTGCATGGGATAACGAGCACGTTAATTAGCGATTGTTTTATGAACCGGCAACCAGATGTTACCGTGGGTCTTCATTTGTAGTTTAATGTTTACTTACGAATCGGCACATCGTTAAATGACAACGAGCAATTTGTTATAAAGATATTTGTGCATATCTCATGCAAATAATTTGCTTTTGAACATTATTTGACAGCTGGGGCGGATGATTTCATAAATCTAAAAATAGAAATTAGACAAACCAGCTTACAGGGATAAAAATGTATTTGAAAGCCTACGAGTAAAAATTGTGCACGTGTAAGGGAGGACACGATAAAGCAAACGGGAAACAATTTTCTGCAGGTAAATACTTAATAAAAATGTACTCTTTCTGTAAGAAGAAAACTTCATTTTTTTCACTGTAAAAATAAACCCCAAAATAAACTTACATATTTACAGACGTTTATTTTAAAATAATGATTTAACAAAATTTATCAATGAATTACTTTCTCTAGGGTATGATGTTTTCTCACATGTCGGAATTATAAAATATTACAGCTTTTTAATGATTTAATGACACTTTGGTCAAAATCATTCATGTCCAACTAACATCATTTATGACAACGGCACATCTTCTGTGCATGGATTTGACCATTTTTTACGCCATTGAAATACGCGCCAATACTGTTTGAAACGCTAGCGACATTTTTACATTTAATCCAATTCCACCCCATGCCATGATGTTTGGGCGACCCCAAGCGTCATTTTTTATCTTCTACATGGCGTTTCTACACTCATGTTCTGCCATTGCAGATTACGCATATTCTGTTGGTGCAAATCCCATTGAAGTCTTGCCTTTAGGTATCAAGGTGTTAGAACAAGGTCCTCTGGCGGGACGACCACATCTGATATATCTGACGTCTAATCGACTACAAACTGTATTAACACTAATTGGTCGCTGTTGTGTTGCGACCGTATGCGGTGAAGTTTAAGTGTCCGTGGTGAACCGATTCATCAGATGGTGAGGAACAATGCCTTGGTTTTGGCGAAGGACAATGTGGTATATCACTGTGTGTCCGGTCTTTTTGCTGTTTTCTATTAAAACGTTCAAAGGTCTGGGTAGCACAGTTAAATTCCTTGGCTATAACTCAATTGACCCATTTTCAATTTCTGGAGTTACCGGTCCTGATGACATATAATTAGCAAAAATACATCAATTTACTATTAATAACGTTTAGATAAATTTAATCAATTAATAGTCAGTGCTGAAAACTGTCAATGATCTCAACCAGTTTTAAAGAAAATATGAGAAAATATGAGAAAATATGAATGTCATCTAGTTTGTACACGTCATTAAATATTTGGTATATCAAACTTTGACAATAATTTACTTGTAATTTGATTACACTTGAAATGTTAGTTGACACCACAGCTAACATGTAATTAAGAGTATAACCAAGAATTTCATAATTTAAAGTGTTTAACATCTGTGTCAGTAGTATGAAAGATAGCAATGACAACCGACCGAACAACTAGGCCCGACACCACAGTTGTTTTGGCCTATTAGATTTTAATAGCAAAAAGTCAGTTTAACAAAAAAAATTCACCAACGCATTTATAATGCCATTCTGTGGTCTAAAAGTACAAAACTGGCAACAATAAATATGATTAATTAAAAGAAATTTACCATCCTTAACTGAAACCATCTCTGACATCCATGAGTTTGAAAACAGGAAATTTTTTCACTGGACCAGATTAATGTTAAACCGGCATATTTCATTAAATGTTTAGTTTTTCAATTTTCTTATCAAAAAAGAACAAAAAGTACCCAAAAGTAAAATACAAAGCATTGCTAGAAATCATAAAAGAAATACACTGATTTTAGTAGGAATTATATTCGTGGATAACGAGAAGCATGCGGCATTTATTGTGGTGTCGTACTTGCATCATTATCTACAGTCACACTTTTAACGAGTTTTTGTTTTCAGATTTAGCAAGGGATGCTTAACTGTTAAGTGATCTATTCCATAAATTTCCCCGTAGACATTAAAAACACCCAATTTCAAAATTAAACTAGATGGAAAAAATGACCAGTATTAAGACATTAGAGATACAATTGAAAGCTATGTTACACATATTCAAGCACTCTTGAGATTCAGAGATGCAATTAAGGACTATAACACATATAAGATCAATTCTGAGTCCAGGAAATGCTAGTTAAAACGATATTACACATGGAAAATTCCTCACGGTACCTAAGAAATGTAGTCAATTACATATTACATTAATATCAATCGTGAGACATTAGAAATGCAATAACAAAGCATATGCATATAAAATCTACCCCCCCCCCCCCCGAGACCTTAAAGATGAAGTTGCAAACAATATGATATAAAAAATCCCTCCTTAGACCTCAGAGATGCAATGAGAAACCACATTTTATATAACTTTAAATCTTAATATTTTAGATATAAAAATCAATCTTGAGACCTTAGCATTGCAATAAAAAGCCATATTGCACACATGACATCATTCCTCAGGTGCAAATTAAAATATTTTACACTTATTAAATCACCCCTGAGACCAAAGAGATGCTTTTAGAATCGGATACTACACTTAACAGAATTCCTCCTGACACTACAGATACAGAGATGAAAATTAAACCATCAAACACAGATAAAATCAATCATATGACCATAGCTATGCAATTTAAAACTATATTTCACATATAAAACCATATCTGAGACCTAATAGATACACTTAAATTGTATATTAAACATTTGAAATTAAATTTTGATGACTAAAAGATGAAATAAAAAACCTAAGTGCACGCAGGAACCATTTCAAAGAATTTTACATATAAAATCACTCCTGAGATCGAAGAGATACATTTTAAAACAATATTACACAAAAGAATCCCCCTGACGCATCAGAGATGCGCATAAACCCTTATTTTACATGTAAAACCATACCTGAGACGTTAGAGATGCATATAAAAACCATATTACACACATAAACTCATTTCTGACCCCCGAGAATTCAACACTATTCTACAAATATAAATTGCTTCCGAGAACTAAAATGAGCAATTACAAATCATTCTACACATATGCTGCGACCTAAAAGAACTAAAAGTTGAATTTAAAAGCTATATTTTACATATATAAATCACTTCCATGACGTTTATGATGCAAGTAATAAACACGATACTTATACACATTAGGATGTGTTTATAAGCAAACAATTTTCTAATACTGACAGGACGATTCCCGTCTCGCATTCGAGGCGAGATAAATAATCAAAGGCAAAACTGCGCAAACCACCCGTACCTCAGTGATAACGTATAAACAATGTTGTGTCTTGATTGGCTGCTAAATTTGGGAGATAGTTGCCTATTAATCAACAAATAAGCGGAGCTAAGTTAGGGATGAAAACCCCTGCATGATTACGGGACGGTAGCAATCATAATAAGCCGACCGCCGTTCGTAGCCACTCAAGAAAAGCCGAACGATCACGAATTGGTTACGATTAAAAAAAGGAAAAATATGAAAGATAATGGGAATCAAACTGTTTTAAAATGAAAGTAGCATTTATTTGTGTATTTTTATCATAAAATGTGTATCATAAACTTAAACGGAGAAACACGGAAATTGCCGGAAATTTCCGATGTGTGAACAGGTCTACATCAACTATATTGGTGAATATGATGCATCTAGGAACTAACTGCAATGCATTCGTAGATACTGCCTCGGATCTGAAAGTCAAATGAGTCCGGTTAGGAGAAAAATTTTGAATATTTTCCTGCTAACTGACAAGATTCACATCAACTATCTTACCACGTATGATGCATCTAGAGATGCTTAGAACAGTGCATGCTTCAGTTGCTGCCTCTGACATATATTGTGCCTATAATGTGTATTTATAATGAAGTGATGTAAATAATAACAATACATATAGGCATTTAACATTTTAAAAAGTACTTATTTTTGTCCACAAAGAAAAATAAAGCTTAAAGACGGCTAGCTTTTTAGGAGAGCTTATATTTGTTTACTTTCACAACAGATATCAAACTAAAATATTATCACTAGTATTATCAAACTAAGATATTCCGGTACCAGAACTTGATAAGATTTTGATATATTCAAGTCCTTTTCATTTTCCCCTGCTGAAGCAGATGGCACAAGGACCATTAGGCATTACATTTTTAATATCATATGCATTATTAGCCCTAGGTTGATATTGGCCCTCGAGCCTGCGGCTCCTGAGCCATTATCAAACCTTGGGCTAATAATATACACCTCGGCTAAAGTTCAGCAACACCTATAATTTTTTTTTTCATTCTTTCAAAAATCTGAATGAATATTAAATTTTTGTTATTTATGTACTAAAGCCATCATTCGCGGGAAAGTTACTTTTATTTACTCCTCGGGTAAATCTTTAATTAGCAAATCCAGTTTGTCATACGGTTGTCGAGCACTCCTAAAGCCTTGTTTTCCTTACCGATTTAGTGTTCATCTCCTGGTCTTTTTCGACTTCATCTTTACATTTTTACAATGCCTAGACGGAAATTAAGTGAAGCTGAAAAGTGGCAGATAGTTGGAAAGCGTAATAGTGGACAGAGCTTGCGTCAGATAGCACAACACTTTGGCATTCACTTTAGTATTGTATCCCGTCTACTGAAACTTCATCGAGATGATGGAACTATCCAGTAACGTTCAAGGTCAGGTCGACCACCAAAAACATCTAAAAGGGAGAATAGAGCACTCGTTCGTGAAGCCAAACGCCAACCGTTTGCCACTGCAAGATATCTTCCCGACGATTGGAATATTGCAACCAGAGTCGCCGTTCTAACAGTTAACAGGCGGCTAAACAATGCACGGTTGAGAGCTCGTCGTCCCTTGAAACGTCCACAGTTGACACAGACATTGCCAAGCACGTTTAGAGTGGGCACGATATCACCGCCATTGGAATATTCGAAGCTGGCGACGAGTACACTGGACCGACGAAAGCAGATTCCCTTCTTAGTCAAATTGATAGGCGCATGCTCGTTTGGAGAAAACGAGGCACTGCTTACAACCAGAATAACATCCTAGGCACTACAGCGTTTGGCGGTGGTGATGTTACAGTGTGGGGAGGCTTGTCATACGACTGTAAACTGAATCTGTATGTGATTGATGGGACAATGACAGGGCAGAAATATCGAAATGACGTCATTAACGCTATTATTGTGCAACATTTTGACAATCAAGCACTTAGTAACAGACACATCTTTATGGATGACAACGCAAGAACTCACCAAGCTGCAATTGTACATGATGTTATCGAAAGGAACGCCATTGAACATCGTCCATGGCCATCCATGTCACTCGATATGAACCTTTGTGGGATATTATAGGCGGTAAAATCAATTACAGAGCACCTGCTTGTCAAAGTATCCAAGAACTACGTGTTGCCATTCAAAATGAATGGCAGAATTTACCACATGCTACACTTCGTCCTTTAGTCTACAGCATGAGGTGGAGAGTTAATGAACTGTACCGGAAGCTTGGTGGTTACACGAATTACTGAGTATTTTTGCACTTAACTCATTTCAAAGTGACTTTTCTTTCCCTGAAAGTTGACATGTGATGATGTGTTTACTTTAAGTTCATGAAATTGAAGTATGCAATCAAACTTTATTTTACTAATAAAAGTTATATATGCACTGTTTTTTGATATCTTTGCTACAGTAAGTAAAGCGACCTTAAACATGTTTATATGTTTCCTTTGTCATTATTGTTCAATAAATTGTCATTTCTTTAAAAAATATTAAAATATATAAAATCTTAAATGACTCCCTGGAAAATAATAGGGTTTTGCTTAACTTATGGCAGTGGCGGATCCAGAGGGGGGGGTCCAGGGGGTCCGGATCCCCCCCTTTCGTTTTGACAAGCATAACAAAATGACATTTTAACGGACATGTTTTAGGTGTCAGGAAATCGTCAGAATGCAGGATTTTACACCATTTCGTTCAGACCCCTGCCGTAATACGACCTCTGCGAGGTCGGCATGGTGGCCTTCGGCCACCATGACAAATTTGGACCCCCCCTTTCATTTGAGGCTGCATCCGCCCCTGTATGGCGAGGTGTATACATATGATATAAAAAATGTCATATAATAATCTGATACTATCAAACATTTTGTATTAGAACATTAGAAGCGGTATATAATGCTTTAAATCATATGCATTATAATTAAATAATCGTTCATCTAAATATATAAATCGACGGTAACATAAATCAAGTAAAAGTTATGTGTATTTAATTTTTTAGAAAAAGAAATCATATAGCATTTGACAAAACTGTCAGATAAAAAAGACAGTGGACAAACTTCTTTCGTGGCAAAATAATTAAAAGAATATCATATGGACATTCTCGTGTGCTAAAAATTGTTAAAAGAACACAATTGTCAAATGTAGAGAAATAAAAAAAAAAAATGTAAAATGGATCCAAATATAACTTAAAGTCTGCTGTACAAATTCACTAGCATGTTGTGTCAGGACTGCACCCAATTGTACTGAAATAAATTGTGGGATCAAAATCAGCAAGAGTGTCATGAGTGTTCCAATTATTATGTTTAAAAATATATTTTAAGAAAATTTAATAAATTACACCAACGTTTTACTTGGATAATGTAAATATAAACAAACTAAATAAGTTTATCCATCTCAACATTCATTTGAAAAATGTGATCATTATTTTTCACTGATGATTCTCTAATCTCATAGTTAATATTTGAAAAACTAACATGGAATAATAAAAAAAGCATTATATATTCAAATTTATAGAATGAATTGCAGAAACATAATATTTTTTTTATTTACTTAATAACATACTTTAGAAAATTTTGGACTTGCATATGAGTTAGATTTTACTTCACTAATTGAACATAAAAATACAAACTTAACTTTTTTTTATTAAATTTATTTTATGACTTATTAAAACATTAAAAGTAATGTTTTGTAGGGCCCTCGGTGGCGGATTGATTAAGGTGGTTTGTCTTCTATTGATCACGTGGTCTGTAAACACTGAGATTGTGGGTTTGAGTCTCACTTCAGGCAGTGTCAGCTCGACTCTAATCCTAATTGACAAGGATTGCCAGTTTTCCGACCGAAGGTCGGGGGTTTTCTCCGGGTTCTACGGCTTCCTCTCCTTATAAGAACTGTACGCCATGATTAAGCTGAAAAATTGCGTTAAAAAGTCGCGTTAAACAACATATAAACAAACAAACAAAAATTATTTTGAATAAAATATCATTTATATCGTTTGTGGTTCACAGTAATAAAATTGATATTATGATCACTTAAATGATATCAGACACCAGTGAGGCATATGGGCTCTGTTCACTTTAATTAAGGAAGATACATTGATTGTCGTAAAAAGCATTTTATTAAATGCCAAAAACAAAGAACATATATACATCTAAAAAAACAGTGTAACTAGTATAAAAAATTACAGTTCATGTATCAAAATTGCTTAATTATGCAAAATTAAAATTAATATAAAGCGAAGGTGGGGTCGAAACCGCCACCGAAACAGAAAAAGTTCTAAAACCACCAGCGTAAAGAATAATATGTTTATTATGTATTCATACCAAAAAAGTAAATCAAAAATAATGAATTTATTCTTGAAAGAGGAACAGTTATAAAACCACCAAATAAATAATATGTATGTTATGTATTTATACCAAAAACGTGTATCAAAAACTCATGAATTTATTCTTGAAGGAGGGAGGTGGGGTGGTTAAACAAAAAGTTTGTTTCCATTAAAAACAAAACGTGTGTTTGTTGACAAACATGAACAAGAAGCGTGATCCTAGGAATCTGATTGGCTTGCCAATAACATCAGTATTTAAAAAGGCCTAGTGTAAAATAAAGACTAGTAAACGAAATAACCCATAGCATGGCACTCTGTAAAACTTTCTTAAATTTAAGGATCAGAAATTTATTTATAACTATCAATTCACTAATTATAACATGCAATTAACCACCCTGCAAGTTGTAAATAAACAGTCAGTACTGTTTGGCAACCAATATTTTTATTTCAGCAAAGTTTTACTTCAAGCATGATCTCCATGTCACTAAAATGATCCCTATATATATTTATAATGTGAGTTTAAATTTCTCACACATTTTTGATCTATTCATTCATTCATTCATTCATTTATTTAATTCCTCAAAATTGAGATACAATGAATAGAACAAAAAAATTATACACACATATTGAAATATAACAATATGTATAACAACAATACGAGGAAAAAAATTACATATTCACAGTAAATCAAACATTAGTACAAAGTTGGAAATAAAACATATTTGCCAGTGACATCTCATGTAAAAGTTGTTAAAATAATGACAGTTTCTAAGCTACTTAATAAAAAAATTATCAATATTTAAATTTCCAACCTTTTTCTGGTCTAATATTTTTAGCCTTTACGCACAGTAATTCGACATTCCAAGCTGGGAAAAGGCTTGCAAATGCTAACGTCGGTCGGAATATCCCACCACGCAAAATTAAAGAACCTTATTTTGAACTATTGACACTCATATTTAGTTTGTTGTCTTGTGTTGCTGACATTGTCATAATTAGCTGAATACGATTAATAAGGTACATGTATTAATTTAATAGTGAACACTAGGTAGATTTAAAATAGTTTGATATTTATTAGGTACAAGCTATCAAATGTTTACAGCTCGGCACATATTCAATGTAAAGTTAGACTATGAGTTAGTCAGAATTATAAATATTGTCAAACATAAAATAGATGTAATAAAATATTCATAAATATATACCAATTTGCAAAACCAAGTGTTTAGAATTACTTAAAGTGATTATTTTTTTCTTTAAGGATTGTTTTCAACTGGTGGTTAGATTATTGGATATATTAAACGACTTTGGGTCGATTTACGCTGAATAAACAGCGGTTTATGTTGCAGCGTAAATCGATCCAAAGTCGTTTATATGTAATAATCTAACCAACAATTGAAAACAAACCTTATGTTTTAAATTCTATAGTAAAAATGAAGTAACAAGAACAATATATTACAAGTAATCAAATAATATTTGCAATTCACAATTTTAGTGTCGTCACTTTTTGTTTGCGGAAGAATTCATGTATAGTCAACGTCATCAATACATCTTATTATGACGTCACAATCAGAAACGTGCTGAAAAAACAAGTTAGGTTATACCAACTTTGCTCGTGTTTTGAGTATTTAAACGAAATTAAAATATAAATAAATATAAAGACATTATTTATGCAATAGTTGTAATGGTGCCAATACTTAGTAAAATGCAAGAAAACGTTTATTGTCAAAAAGAAAAAAACGAGAGATTAGAAACGCCAACATGTTTTTCGGTGATCACTTTAGACACCAAAAAATCGTAAATACTGAAATAAGTCGCAGCTAAAATTGGGACCTTTGTTTATTTTCATTGCTTAAGTTATATCATACAGTCGTATTGTCTAACTTCTTCATCGCCTAATGGCCGTTTTTAAGAGAGTCAAGATGAAAGTGTCAGTTTTTCTCTCAAAAATAGTGGGTAAAGACATATGTTAATCTCAAGGTTTTTTATGATCTAGCTATGGCAAGTTTACAAATTGTAATCGCGACCGATTATTTTTCTATACTGAATTTTTTATATTTCAACGGAATGATTTTTATATTAGAAGACAGAAAAAAATGTATAATACTTCAGGTTTGGATTGACATTTCGCTTTATTTGGTTTGTTGAATCAGTTTAAAAAAAAAGGTAGCTTTACGAATTTAGTTTCACATGAAGCCACGTGCTCTAAGCCTCTGTATGCAGAATATTAACATTTTCAATAGATGTAAAGATTTTACTTAAAATTAAGCGTTACATTATCAAATTTGACTATACTATTGTGAAATGGGTGACGCAAGTGCTTACTAATTATACCTCCATATATATTACAAAAGAATGATACTGCGACTTCTGATAGCTAAATGGTGTATAATAATATGTTCGAACTTGAAAAACATCTGAAGTTCCTATGATTGAGAGACTATACAGTTTTTAAAATACCTGGTTAAGCTTATTGTTAAATGTTTTTCTTTTGGGTTCCACGATTTCATAGTCCGCTTATAATATAGTGAAGTCGAGGGGCGGGGAAAAAAGTGCCTATTTTATGTAATCAACTCCTTCAGCTTTTAACAAAACTTCTAAACGTCACAGAAAGATTGCACACAGTTTTCCACCTGCTATTATGGAATCGCAGAAGGATATAAAAAAGGACAACACATTGAAAAATATAAAAATCAATCCATCAAATTTAAATAAATCAAAAAAACCAAAGATATGTTTAGGCGCACCGAACAACTACTGCTACGACTAATATGTTGATTGAATTTACCTCAAGGCTTAACATGCCCACACTTACTGTCTAACAGCGCTACCTCCTTTTTTTACTGCTGTAAAACTATATGTCTTATAAACAAAAGGCTATAAGGGCAAATTGTAATGCACGATGGCCTGCTAAAATCCTATTTTTGTGTATTTTAGGTAACTGAAGAAATGTCAAATCTTTTATCAGTCATTGATTACACAGATGGCTTTTCTGTTTTAAAACCTGTTTCAAACGCAGTGGACGCAATATTAATGTCGCCAGAAACATTAACACAGAAGACCGTGGTACGAGCTTATTATACATTTTTAACTATTCTCAGATATTTATAAAATCGAGGAATAATTCACACGTTATTATGTGGCCGATTTTTACTGTATTGTTTTTTAGGATAAATGGCAAGATACCTGATTGCCAATTGGATATGCTTTGAATTTGAAATTATTTGCATTAGTTAAATGCCTGCAATTTTAGAATATATATAGTTATGTATCAATAATTTCTTGACTCAGCTTTAAACCATCAAGCTGGACCAAGCTGTATAAGTAATCAAGTCTCAATTTATGTTGAACAAGAAGGAAGAATCACTGTTCGATTCAGTGTTTGTGAAACAACATTTATGATCGTATTGAAACTGTCAATATTAATAAACGTTTTGTACACATTTTTCAGAATAATTTAGTTGATTGTCTATATAAGTTTTCCAGTTATTATGCTGACTCATCAGTTCCAGAGTTGGAAGAAACTAGGGATAGAATTTCGTTTACAGAGTAATTATTATTTGTTCCTATAAATGTACAACTCTGTCTTGAGTTATAATAGAAAAATACATTGTTTAATAATTTTTGCACTATTCACTACGTGTATCAACACTTGTCTTACTACGCTACCATTTCTGTTTACACCTTAATCTCAAACAAGAATACCATTTATTACACTAATCCTTGGACAACAATACTTGATTTGTTTGTTGCAATTTTCTATACCTATGGACACTTAGTAGTAGACCTTTTAATAATATTAAATTTTGGTTGATATCCACAATAAAACCAGATCATATTCGCATTGATCTTTATTTACTATGTATATAAAATTAAAAGAAATAGTTTTACATGAAATTTAGTGAAAATAATTCAAGTGAAGTCACCAGTAACAGTTCTTTCAAAAATAATTGTTAAAAAAATAATTGCAAACAAACGTTTATCCTAATTTATGAGTCGATATTGTCTGAGAAAAATTAGACCAGGAAGTTTGTGTGTGTGTTTTTAATTACATGTTACACATTTGTTGCATATTTCTGCAAGCGGTTATCAGCAATCTTTTAATAATAGTTGGTTTACTCTTCTCTTTTACATGTACCAACGCAGCTATAAACTTCATTATAAGAATAGCTCAAGGTACAAATATTCAATAAAAACATAAATAAAGAGTAAGTCAATAAAGAAAGAAAAAATTAAACAGTTGCCATCAACGTAAAAATAAACATGCAACTTCGACTGACCTCAATTATTCTGCAAGGGGTGAAGGGTCAGTGTATTCTGTTTAAAAACATTTGGTCCGAGGTTATAATGCCCTTATTTTAGTACTACAACTATTAAATGTTGATAAAAATTGAAAAGAAACACGATATATATTAAGTGAGATAATAATTTTTTTCAGTTCACTTTTCAATAGTTTTTCTACAATTTATGGCCTTACAGTAGATAACAGCTTGACAACAATCTCAAATGATACGAATAATGCACAACTAGATGAAACAAAGGTAAGAGATTTACAATTGTATATTTAAAAATGCTACTTGTTGTGAGATTTTTGTGTGAATGGATCTAATAATTGTTGTGATCAGAGATGCAATCAAATCTTCATTGAATTGTTAATCAGAATGCAAATATATATTTGTGTCCTCTTGACTGGTATTATGTCTCCATTTCATGGAAGGGAGACATATTGTTTTACCATGAGTTCTTCATTTTATTCTCATTATGTCGCCCCAGACTTTGTCGGGGCGACATATTGTTATTCTACTGTTTCTTTTTCACTATTATTATTATGTCGCCCCAGACTTTGTCGGGGCGACATATTGTTATTCTACTGTTTCTTTTTCACTATTATTATTATTATGTCGCCCCAGACTTTGTCGGGGCGACATATTGTTATTCTACTGTTTCTTTTTCACTATTATTATTATTATTATTATTATTCTTCCTCACTTTTTGTCCGGCTGATAACTCAGAGATGGCTGATTGGATTAGAACATCACATGGCATAAAGTAGAACCACTATCTGAAGTTGTGCAATCAACTTTAAATATGGTGATATGTGGAACCATCTCCATGGAAACCAGAAAGTTATGCATGAGTGATTTTGGGCATTTTCCTTAATTTTTCGGAAACCTAGAAGCACAGAGGGACCAAACTTGGTATGATGGAAGACCATAATGAGATACAGGTTTGAGATGATTTTGGGGCGGAACGGAAAAACAAGATGGCCGCCATGGCTAAAAATAGATTTAACATGGGGCCTATGGGAAAATGATTTTTCTACAATAGCTTCACCATGGTTTGAGATATTCCAAAGTTTTTTTATAGGAAGTTGGACCTCATCAACCTTAAGAAGACAGGAAAGTTTGAAAAAAAAAATTTCACACCGTGTGGCCGCAGCCACAACCGTTACGTTTGCATAGAAGCCTATGGGGAAATGGAGGTTTTTTGTCACCTCCATTTCTCTGCTATGCATTGATGGATTCCAATCAAACTTTACACAAAGCACCATCATCATTACATCTTGGAATTCACATATCAAAAAATTCCAAAATGGCCACCTTTTTCAAGATGGCCGCCACGTTACATTTGCATAGAAGCCTATGGGGAAATGGAGGTTTTTTGTCGCCTCCATTTCTCTGCTATTCATTGATGGATTCCAATCAAACTTTACACAAAGCACCGTCACCATTACATCTTGGAATTCATATTACGAAAAATTTCAAATGGCGGCCATTTTTAAGATGGCTGCCGAGTTACGTTTAAAATTACAACATTGTCGGAATTCAATGAAAATCAACTTCTAGAGATATTTTGATGTGGGGAGCAACATGGAATCATCGATTTTGGAATTCATATGACGGAAAAAAAAATTTCGGGGCGACATCTGCTATTGCTCGCAATGGCAATTCTAGTTATTATTATTATTCTTCCTCACTTTTTGTCCGGCTGATAACTCAGAGATGGCTGATTGGATTAGAACATCACATGGCATAAAGTAGAACCACTATCTGAAGTTGTGCAATCAACTTTAAATATGGTGATATGTGGAACCATCTCCATGGAAACCAGAAAGTTATGCATGAGTGATTTTGGGCATTTTCCTTAATTTTTCGGAAACCTAGAAGCACAGAGGGACCAAACTTGGTATGATGGAAGACCATAATGAGATACAGGTTTGAGATGATTTTGGGGCGGAACGGAAAAACAAGATGGCCGCCATGGCTAAAAATAGATTTAACATGGGGCCTATGGGAAAATGATTTTTCTACAATAGCTTCACCATGGTTTGAGATATTCCAAAGTTTTTTTATAGGAAGTTGGACCTCATCAACCTTAAGAAGACAGGAAAGTTTGAAAAAAAAAAAATTTCACACCGTGTGGCCGCAGCCACAACCGTTACGTTTGCATAGAAGCCTATGGGGAAATGGAGGTTTTTTGTCACCTCCATTTCTCTGCTATGCATTGATGGATTCCAATCAAACTTTACACAAAGCACCATCATCATTACATCTTGGAATTCACATATCAAAAAATTCCAAAATGGCCACCTTTTTCAAGATGGCCGCCACGTTACATTTGCATAGAAGCCTATGGGGAAATGGAGGTTTTTTGTCGCCTCCATTTCTCTGCTATTCATTGATGGATTCCAATCAAACTTTACACAAAGCACCGTCACCATTACATCTTGGAATTCATATTACGAAAAATTTCAAATGGCGGCCATTTTTAAGATGGCTGCCGAGTTACGTTAAAAATTACAACATTGTCGGAATTCAATGAAAATCAACTTCTAGAGATATTTTGATGTGGGGAGCAACATGGAATCATCGATTTTGGAATTCATATGACGGAAAAAAAAAATTTCTGGGCGACATCTGCTATTGCTCGCAATGGCAATTCTAGTTATGTCGCCCCAGACTTTTTCGGGGCGACATATTGTTATTCTACTGTTTCTTTTTCACTATTATTATTATTATTATTATTATTCTTCCTCACTTTTTGTCCGGCTGATAACTCAGAGATGGCTGATTGGATTAGAACATCACATGGCATAAAGTAGAACCACTATCTGAAGTTGTGCAATCAACTTTAAATATGGTGATATGTGGAACCATCTCCATGGAAACCAGAAAGTTATGCATGAGTGATTTTGGGCATTTTCCTTAATTTTTCGGAAACCTAGAAGCACAGAGGGACCAAACTTGGTATGATGGAAGACCATAATGAGATACAGGTTTGAGATGATTTTGGGGCGGAACGGAAAAACAAGATGGCCGCCATGGCTAAAAATAGATTTAACATGGGGCCTATGGGAAAATGATTTTTCTACAATAGCTTCACCATGGTTTGAGATATTCCAAAGTTTTTTTATAGGAAGTTGGACCTCATCAACCTTAAGAAGACAGGAAAGTTTGAAAAAAAAAATTTCACACCGTGTGGCCGCAGCCACAACCGTTACGTTTGCATAGAAGCCTATGGGGAAATGGAGGTTTTTTGTCACCTCCATTTCTCTGCTATGCATTGATGGATTCCAATCAAACTTTACACAAAGCACCATCATCATTACATCTTGGAATTCACATATCAAAAAATTCCAAAATGGCCACCTTTTTCAAGATGGCCGCCACGTTACATTTGCATAGAAGCCTATGGGGAAATGGAGGTTTTTTGTCGCCTCCATTTCTCTGCTATTCATTGATGGATTCCAATCAAACTTTACACAAAGCACCGTCACCATTACATCTTGGAATTCATATTACGAAAAATTTCAAATGGCGGCCATTTTTAAGATGGCTGCCGAGTTACGTTAAAAATTACAACATTGTCGGAATTCAATGAAAATCAACTTCTAGAGATATTTTGATGTGGGGAGCAACATGGAATCATCGATTTTGGAATTCATATGACGGAAAAAAAAATTTCGGGGCGACATCTGCTATTGCTCGCAATGGCAATTCTAGTTATGTCGCCCCAGACTTTGTCGGGGCGACATATTGTTATTCTACTGTTTCTTTTTCACTATTATTATTATTATTATTATTATTATTATTATTATTATTATTATTATTCTTCCTCACTTTTTGTCCGGCTGATAACTCAGAGATAGCTGATTGGATTAGAACATCACATGGCATAAAGTAGAACCACTATCTGAAGTTGTGCCATCAACTTTCAAAATGGTGATATGTGGAACCATCTCCATGGAAACCAGAAAGTTATGCATGAGTGATTTTGGGCATTTTCCTTAATTTTTCGGAAACCTAGAAGCACAGAGGGACCAAACTTGGTATGATGGAAGACCATAATGAGATACAGGTTTGAGATGATTTTGGGGCGGAACGGAAAAACAAGATGGCCGCCATGGCTAAAAATAGATTTAACATGGGGCCTATGGGAAAATGATTTTTCTACAATAGCTTCACCATGGTTTGAGATATTCCAAAGATTTTTTATAGGAAGTTGGACCTCATCAACCTCGAGAAGACAGGAAAGTTAGAAAAAAAAATTTCACACCGTGTGGCCGCAGCCACAACCGTTACGTTTGCATAGAAGCCTATGGGGAAATGGAGTTTTTTTGTCACCTCCATTTCTCTGCTATGCATTGATGGATTCCAATCAAACTTTACACAAAGCACCCTCATCATTACATCTTGGAATTCACATATCAAAAAATTCTAAAATGGCCACCTTTTACAAGATGGCCGCCACGTTACATTTGCATAGAAGCCTATGGGGAAATGGAGGTTTTTTGTCGCCTCCATTTCTCTGCTATGCATTGATGGATTCCAATCAAACTTTACACAAAGCACCGTCACCATTACATCTTTGAAATTCATATTACGAAAAATTTCAAATGGCGGCCATTTTTAAGATGGCTGCCGAGTTACGTCAAAAATTACAACATTGTCGGAATTCAATGAAAGTCAACTTCTAGAGATATTTTGATGTGGGGAGCAACATGGAATCATCGATTTTGGAATTCACATGACGGAAAAAAAAAATTTCGGGGCGACATCTGCTATTGCTCGCAATGGCAATTCTAGTTATTATTATTATTCTTCCTCACTTTTTTGTCCGGCTGATAACTCAGAGATGGCTGATTGGATTAGAACATCACATGGCATAAAGTAGAACCACTATCTGAAGTTGTGCAATCAACTTTTAAAATGGTGATATGTGGAACCATCTCCATGGAAACCAGAAAGTTATGCATGAGTGTTTTTTGGCATTTTCCTTAATTTTTCGGAAACCTAGAAGCACAAAGGGACCAAACTTGGTATGATGGAAGAACATAATGAGATACAGGTTTGAGATGATTTTGGGGCGGAACGGAAAAACAAGATGGCCGCCATGGCTAAAAATAGATTTAACATGGGGCCTATGGGAAAATGATTTTTCTACAATAGCTTCACCATGGTTTGAGATATTCCAAAGTTTTTTTATAGGAAGTTGGACCTCATCGACCTCAAGAAGACAGGTTAGATTGAAACAAAAATTTCGAACCGTGTGGCCGCAGCCACAACCGTTACGTTTGCATAGAAGCCTATGGGGAAATGGAGGTTTTTTGTCACCTCCATTTCTCTGCTATGCATTTATGGATTCCAATCAAACTTTACACAAAGCACCGTCATCATTACATCTTGGAATTCACATATCAAAAAATTCTAAAATGGCCACATTTTACAAGATGGCCGCCACGTTACATTTGCATAGAAGCCTATGGGGAATTGGAGGTTTTTTGTCGCCTCCATTTCTCTGCTATGCATTGATGGATTCCAATCAAACTTTACACAAAGCACCGTCACCATTACATCTTGGAATTCATATTACGAAAAATTTCAAATGGCGGCCATTTTTAAGATGGCTGCCGAGTTACGTTAAAAATTACAACATTGTCGGAATTCAATGAAAATCAACTTCTAGAGATATTTTGATGTGGGGAGCAACATGGAATCATCGATTTTGGAATTCACATGACGGGAAAAAAAATTTCGGGGCGACATCTGCTATTGCTCGCAATGGCAATTCTAGTTCTTATTCTTATTCTTCTCAGCGAAACTTGTCCGGACCATAACTTTTTTGTCTTTTGAGATAGGCCTTAGATATTTAGTATGTAGATATGTCACCACAAGCCGATGTGTCGCATACCAACATGGTTGACCTTTGACCATGACCTTTGGCCTCAAGGTCATTTTTGATGATATTTTGGACCATAGTCTTTTTGGCCATAACTTTTTTGTCTTTTGAAATAGGCCTTAGATATTTCGTATGTAGGTAGATCACTGCAAGCCGATGTGTCGCGTACCAACATGGTTGACCTTTGACCTCGAGGTCATTTTTGATGATATTTTTTGTGTTTTGCATAGGCCTTAGATATTTGGTATGTAGGTAGTTCACTACAAGCCGATGGGTCGCATACCAACATAGTTGACCCTTGACCTTTGACCTCAAGGTCATTTTTGATGATATTTTGGACCATAGTCTTGTCCAGGCCATAACATTTTTGTCTTTTGACATATGCTTTACATATTTGGTATGTAGGTAGGTCACTACAAGACGATGTGTCATGTACCAACATGGTTGACCTTTGACTTTGACCTTCAATTTCAAATTTTCAACTTTTGTTGTTTTTAGACCTAGGACTTAGATATTCGGTATGTAGGTAAGTTAGCACCAGACGATGTTTATCATACCTCAAAGTATGACCTTGGAGGCCCTGAAGGTCAAATTTGCAACAAAGTTTTGTGTCCAGGCTATTACTTTTTTGCCCTTTGGTCTAGGGACTAGATGTGTGGTATGTAGATCAGTACAACAGAATGTACACCTGAAAGTATTACTTCAAATGACCTTTGACCTTGACCTTTAAAAAAATTATATCCAACAATTGATGAAGGTATGAGTAATGATAGGTTTCTGTCTCTATATGAGCTCCAACAACCCAGAAATAGCAGACCTGTTACCCCTCCCCCCCCCCTACAAAAACCCCACTGCCATCTTAACAACATTGTCATTTTTTTATAGAAACACAATCACAACATAGTTTCAGATAAAAATTAATACACAATTTTCATCAGAAGGGGAGACATCAGTTTTAGTAACCTAAAACAATTCTAGTTCAACTTGCACCTGAATACAAGATACAAATTATGAAATAAAGTAATGTTGTCACCCTAGACTCAACAAACACAAAAGTAAGTAGATGCATATGAATATTTGAGCATGTTAATAGACAGCTTCAAACAGGATTACTTCAGCTGAATCTCCCTAGCAAATATTTAGTCAGATAAATGATTCGGTACATACAATATTCAAGGAATTGTAATTCAAAGTTGAAGTATATTTTATATATTATTATATATATTTCTTTTTCTTTATCTTGATTAGATTCAGTTTTCAAATACAAGCTAAATAAAAAATAGGAAGTGAATTATGGTTTCTAAAAGCATCGATGTACATGAGATACATTGGATGAAGTTAATCATCGGCATTTAGATTATGTATTGTCCTGATTTCCTTTTTGAATCAAGAAGCTGTCATAAGCAAAACCATATTTACAATATCTGTTCATACAATTTTTGAAAAGTATTAAAAATCATAAATAAAATGATAGTATGTGAATACAATGCTTTGTTATTAAAATATTTAGTTTATCGTGGTAACCAAAATTTTATTTATAGTTGTTTAGAAAGGCGATACAATATATTGGAATATTTACTCTGTTTTCCTACAATTAATCTACCCCAGAATGAGATAATTCGTACTTTTATATTAACTAATTTCTGTCCTATTTATTTTAAACATGTAATAAATTTATCAGAAATGTAAATTATGATGTAAAATTACACATTTCATGCATGTATAACGTATAGGATGGACTTTAGTTACCATACAACGACTTCTTTTGTTTTTTTTAAAGTTCAGGTTTGTTTTACAAGAACACCAAATCCCCCACTAAATGAAATATAAAACAAAAACTGCTAAACCGAAAGAAATTCTTAACATTTGCATTATGTATTTGCAGAAATTTGTTTTTCTAAGTTCTTGTTTGTTGAGAGAACCCCCGACCTGCAGTAGGAAAACTGGTAATCCTTGTCAATTAAGATTGGAGTCGAGTGCACCCTGCCTGCAGTGAGAATCGAACCCGCAATGTCAGTGTTGACAGACCACGTGATCAATAGTAGACGAACTACCTTGACCACTCGGCCACCAAGGCCCCTGTCATTGTTTAAACGTTGTCGATATTTAGATATTAAAGTATCCTGTACAAGCTTAGTGATTGGTTTTAAGCCCTTACTATGTTTTAACTATGTTAGCTGCTAGGATAGACAATCAAAATAAATTTTAAGGAATTTCCAATGTGACCAATATCTGAAATTTTAACAAAAGATATGATTGAGATCGATCAATAGTTGTCTGTGTTTTATTGCTAGCCTGATTGATTTATCATCACTACAATATTTCGAAATGGTAGTAAAATATTACAAACAATGTTACAATGTTGATGATTTTGTTTTATAAATTTGGTACCGTAATTGAGACATGATTTTTCAAAAATGAATACTATATTTGTGTTTAATGCGTATCTATTGATTGGATCAAACTTAATCGTTTAATAAATTTGCTTTGTTATGTATCATATATATAAACTGTTTGTTAGCGCGAGTGAGTAGCATATGTTAAATTAGGCAGTTAGACGCTTATAATTTGTTTTACTTTTAGAAATGTTTAAAAATAATAGTTTTGCTGTGCAGCGGTAGAAAGTATTTGTAGAGAGCGTATATTTATCAGCTATATAATTATATACTTTGATAAATGAATATTTTAGTGTTATTGATATAGGTAAAAATAAGTTTTGTTATCTTCTTTCCTTTTGTTTAATGCAAACTTGGTAACACAATGGTAATGGAGTGTTTTGTAACAGAATCATAAAACCCAGGCTAATATAAACACTAAATATTTTGTCCTACTGAAAGCAGAAGATAAATAAATCCCAAATCAGTTTAAAGACAAATACTTGACGCGACAAGTAGTGGTAATGCACAATATAAAAACGAAACCATGTATTAAAACTCTGGATGAACTGGTGCATTTTTTATATGGGGTTTAAAGCCATGTTTAGCAATATTTCATCTATATCATGGAGTCCAGTAACGGTCAATGACGGTCGTTATACATTGGTATACACATGTCTGTCCGTCCGTCGCATATTGTTACGAGAATGCTACAAAGATTTTCGTCCAACTGCACACAGTTGTTATTATGTTAGTTCATCGTCTGTATACCTTTTGCAATATAAAAAAATGTTTTGTGGGTTTATGAACAAATTAGGGAAATTATAGTTATATAAACCACTTCCATCAGTTTTCTTGAAATGATTTTTAGATGTGAGCACTACTGGCTAAAAAATGACTGTAAATACCAGTTGCAGTCGTTTTTTGTCTGTCACTGACTGAGATTGACTGCAAATGACTGCAAAAATGTCTGTAAAAGACTGCAAACGTTGTGTCAGACAATAATTTTTACTGTGACAGGCATTTTATGCCTGTCGCAGACATATTTTGTCCGTCACAGACATTTTTCCGTTGGCGCAGTCATTTTATGTCTGTTACAACGGCGTATCCGTTGTATCAGTCAAAAAATTCCTTTCGCAGTCATTTTTTCCGTTGACTCAGTCGAAAATCGTCTGTTACAACGGCATTACCGTTGTATCAGTCAAAAAATGTCTGTCACAGACATTTTCTCCGTTGTATCAGACAAAATGCGACTGTCACAACGCCTGGTAATTATTATTGTTAATTTATTAACAGCGGCCGATTTGTATTTTAAATTTTAATTTCTTTTATGAAAATATTCGGAATTAAACAAAAAATATATCTATTGGAAATTTGATGATTTTCTACATTTTAATAATAATATTTTCTGCAAACAAAGTTAAACAAAATATGATGACATCGCTTATTTATTAAGTTATGTCGAAAATTATTTTACAATTATAGTTAGTATAAATATGTTTAGCTATTTTAAATACAATATTTAATTTAAAAAAATGAAATCATGTTTGTTTTCTATTGTTTAAAATATCAGGTAATCCAGTAAACATTATAAAGTTGTTGATGTCCACGGGGCGCTTCCGATTTAAAGAAGGACACATGTGGTTAATTATGTTACAGGTAATCCCGCCTCACTGATCAAAGTTCACGTTTATGAAACATTGGGCTGCATCATGTGAAAACATTACACAGGTGACCGGTAATTAACGATACTAAAATCGGCACGTGCAGATAAATATGCAAACATCTCTAAAACTACAAAATAAAAAAAATGGTAAAAACTATACTAGTAGTTTGCGGTTTTTCTACGGACCAAAAAAATTTACGGTTATCTTGTAAGTAAACTTCAACCCCTTTTGTTCTACAGACAAACACTAATTAAAGGTGTTTATTTTTAATTGTCTACATTGACTCTAAAATCATACCATAGAAAGGCAAAGTGCTACAGAACAAATAACTGACACACACTTTATCGAATGAAACTGAATCGAGTGCGCCGTTTCGTACAAAGTTGACATGTATTCGAGAAAAATCATTCGATGTATGTCCAGTGAACAGTTGTAAGTATAATGTATAGTATATACAAATATAACTGTGTCTGACAGTTTCGGTGTCTCTGTAAAAAGAAAACGGAAATTTTAGGCAACACACAGTTAAAGTTTATTGTTTCTAAAATAAATATACAAATCGTCTCCTTTGCAAAAGCTTTCCCCAAATGTTGTACGATTTTATTTGCAAATTTGAGTGCTAACATAAGTTAACGATGTTATCGTTCGTACATCGGGCATTTATCTTTCGTACGCCGTTCGTGCATCGTTCGTACATCGTTAGTATATGGTTAAACGTAAATCGGTAAAATCGGCCCTAATTTATTAATATATGTACTAATATAAAAAGGTTAATAACTTTTTATCGTTCAAACCGCAGGGCCATACGGAAAGTTGTATTACCCGATACTATCTCACCTCCAGTCTTCTGGACCAGTAAGCTATTTCGTGACTCCTTCCAGCATATGATAGATTGGCTAGTCATACGGACTGTTCATACAAGCTAGCGAAACGACTTTTACTTATCCAACCTAGTATCAATACAAGGGCCAATACATATTCAGCCTGTTAGTAACACTGAAGCATGGTTTCTCCAGTTTGCATGGTAGGGTTTTCCTTTATTCTATCGAGAAGTGTATAAGGTTTTTACATCATAAAACGAAATAAACCATTATAAATTTGAGTAAAGGAACTTGAAAATCAGACTTCTTTTAGTTTTTACTGGTTCGAGTACACCACGAACATTGTCCCTGCGCATATGTAAACAAGTAATAAATACACTTCAAAGACATATGCACGACCTGTATTGTATTCGGTTATTGTAATTAACAAAATTAACAATAATTCTGTAGTTCAGATTTTAAAAAACGACACTCATAACTGAAATTAAAAAAAAAAACTAAAGTATATTATTGTGCACACGGTCTTTTAATTTCTTTAATAAATATTTAGGGGGCATCGGTGGCCGAGTGGTCAAGGTAGTTCGTCTACAATTGATCACGTGGTCTGTCAACACTGAGATTGCGGGTTCGATTCTAGCTGCAGGCAGGGTGTACTCGACTCCAATCTTTATTGACAAGGATTGCCAGTTTTCGTACCGCAGGTCGGGGGTTCTCTCCGGGTAATCCGGTTTCCTCCCCCCCCCCAAAAAAAAAACTGGACGCCATGAAATAGCTGGAAAATTGCTGAAAGTGGCGTTAAAACACCATTCAAACAAACAAAAAAAACAATAAATATTTAGCGTGTATTAAAATATGAAAACTTACACCTTTCAAATATATTAAGAAAGGTGTTGGTTTAAATAAATCAATAGTCCGAGTGTGGTAATGAAATCGCGTAAATAATGTGTTAGAATTCAAACTAAACGATGTGATATCCAATTATTACCGAAATAGATAGATAAGTTTGATAGGATGTTTGCTTTATGTCCAGCGAGTAGTATTTCAGCGATATTCAGGACAAGACTAAGTAAACAAACAATTAATCAACGGAAAAAGGGGGTGGGGTGGTACACAAGTAACACAATTTAGACTGTCACTGGAAAAGTATGAAGTTTTGTGTAGGGGCTGAGAATTTAGCCTTTTGCAGCAGCTACAATGAGCCTACTCTTTTTTCAAATCTGCAAAAGGGGCTTTATCGTGCGGGGGGAGTGGCAATCTTCAAAAACGTTACCCACTACGGTCAGCGGTCAGGCTTTCCGTATGATGACCTAACCCTAACCCTAACACTACAACTAGAGGGTCTCCACTACAAGTAGAAATAATTGTATCAACAACGTGTACAACTTTTTCAAAAATACATTTTTAAAATTATTTTGAAGTAATAATTTCATTTTCTTATTAAATTATACCGATGGGCTAGTAATTCTAAAGTCCCTGTGTAGTTTAATTCTCTTGCTTATTATGTTTCGTGCTTGACAGAATATTGAACGACTAAAAGCAAACGGCGCACTCGATTCAGTTGCATGCTATATATATTATACAGATCGTCGGGTCTTTCCGGGGCATTTCTTTGTAATAATTTTAATGATCTCAATTGCTTGTCAATGTTGACAATAAGAAAAGTACACCTTCACAATTAGTGTTTTGTGTGTACAAAGTTCATAATTTACCACGGGGGGGGGGCAGGAACAGGTATTTTAGAAGACAGTATCCATTCATCCATAACTATAAATGTATTTATTACATTATTATATAACACAATATCAACCCTTGTTCTGCATGGTCGCGGAAAACCACCGGATCGTGTCGCAAAATGTATTATACACATTATCTTTGATCAGCGAGGCGGCGAGGCAAGATTACCTGTAACCTAATTAACAACATGTATCATTCTTTTTAATTGTACATGTACAATTTTATAGTCGTAACTAAATTACCAGATCCATTTAAACGACAGTAGATGCAGCTTAGAAAACAAACATTATTTTAGTGGGTTTTTTGTTATATTTAATATTTAATATTGAAAGACAGAAAAAATATAACGACTACAATGTCACAATTTAATGTATGTATCCGTACTAAATAAAATACTAACAGTTTCCGCCATAATTAAAGAAATTGGCGATTTTATTATATGTATATTTTTTTAAACTTTGTCCGTGTTTTAAGAAAACATTACTGTACAAATGTTTCCAATGCAATCGTTGTTATGGCTTTAATGCGGGTTTTAATTTCACCAGATGTGTAAGTAAACCATTGATAAATTCAGTGTAATAATTATAAATAAGGACTGAACAAATGCTTACATTTTTAGCAGTCTTCATTTTTTAGAAACAGATTTATTTAAACATGCATTTATCTTTAAAATTACTATTTAAATAAAATTTGTTATCGTAACTGTGCGAACGTACAATTTCCAAATAGAAATATTTTTGTTCAATTCCGAAAATTTTCATAAAACAAGTGATATAAAAAATATTAATCGACGGCAGTTAATTAATTAACAATAATAATTACCAGGCGTTGTGACAGTCGTATTTTGTCAGATACAACGGAGAAAATGTCTGTGACAGACATTTTTTGACTGATACAACGGTAAAGCCGTTGTAACAGACGATTTTCGACTGAGTAAACGGAAAAAAATGACTGCCACAAACATTTTTTGACTGATACAACGGATACGCCGTTGTAACAGACATAAAATGACTGCGCCAACGAAAAAAATGTCTGTGACGGACAAAATATGTCCGCGACAGGCATAAAATGACTGCTACAGTAAAAATTATTGTCTGACACAACGTTTGCAGTCTTTTACAGGCATTTTTGCAGTCATTTGCAGTCAATCTCAGTCAGTGACAGACGAAATATGACTGCAACTGGTATTTACAGTCATTTTTTTAGCCAGTAGTGGAGGTTTCTCTCTCTCTCTTTTTTTGAAAAAGTTTGATTTGTTGTTATTGAGTTATGTGACTTTGGTTTTGATAAAGGGGGAATACCTCAAATAGCTTTCATCAATTTTCTTGAAATTTTTAGACAATGTTGATATTGATTAGTTAGATTTTGTAGATGATTAACAAATTAATTTTCATGAAAAATGGGAATATTTTAGTTTTTAGACTCAAACGCAAATAAACTTTCATTACTTTTCTTGCATTTTGGAGCGTTTTTGATATTGATAGATGTAATTTATTTGTTAAATTTATTAAATGTTCATATTGTTTCTGCATGTCACAATAGCGACAAATTATGTCTTATTAGTGCAGATACAATTATGAATCCATGAACTGTATAGCATTGGATGGGCGTATCACACGCTCCTGGCAATTCCGCGACCTTCGGTGGGTGGTATGGAAAGGAAACGCGGTTCCTAATCTCAGGTCATTTAACTCCAGATAATTGTGAAAGTTCAGTAAAATAGTTGTATTGAAGAAAAAGATTACAGGAGGTTACGACATTGCAAAGGAATGTTAAGTTGCTTGTGAGACCGACACTCCATAGCGATAATACAATTCATGCTGGTGATATTGGAACTTATCTGTTTGTCATAATTATCGGTTATGCATTTCACGTAAGCATAACTATGTCGTTTTAATTCCTTCTAAAGTTTTTATAGGACTGAAGCTTAATTAACAATATCCCTATGCATGTCACAAGTGTTAATTTAATGGATAGATAGATAACGAAAATTGTAGATACTTGTTTTTTTTACGAGCACACAAGTTAAAAATTATATTGGCCTGCACTTTTACTGTAGACCAAGAACCTAATTAAACTTCTAAAGGTAGTCGAAAACACTGCAGATGGATTTTTGAATGCCATGGATAATGAAATGCCTGACAGAATTGAATTCGTAACACCAACAACAAACATATTTATTGGAGTAGCAAACAGCACTAAAGAAAATTTTTTAAACATTTCACGTCAAATCAATAATAAGACATGTACTGGATCCTTCCACATACCGATTGTAGCTAATTACAGCCAGCCAATTTACAAGTTTCAGGTAAGATTTGCAATTTTACATTATTTTCTCGCACCTTTTTGCTTACGTTATTATTTAATCCCTGTCTGATGTAAAATGTAAGACAATGATTCACATACCCCTTTATCTTTGCTTTATATTAAAATTGCAGGTTTTATCCCGTAGAATTCTACATCTGTTACATTTTACACTGCAAAACTCCATACAGATTGCATTCTGTACTGTTTTGTATAATTGTAGGGCAAGTTTAAACTCTCCTTTGCAGTACAATTTTTTAGACATTGATTAAACTTTTACATATAACCGTATTCCTGTTAAAGCTATGATAATCTGGTTTTTTTTTAATTTTGATGATAATTATTGTTTTGGTGAGATGTTCGTTTTTACAAACTATGTGAAGGTTCAACTGTTTATATAGTGTCAATGTGTATAATGCGCTTTGCTGTTATTAAATATTTATATCAAACACAGCTGAAGGCAATTATATGCCTTTATTTTTAAAATAAAAGCAAAGATTTTTTATACTTGTTCTGGCGGACCTGCTATATCTGAAAAATAACATTATTCTACCAACTATTTTTTAAATGGCAGCCTTTTCGGGAGTTTGTGAATTTACAGTTTTCGACATCATTGAATTCAAATTAAAAATTCGTAATTTGTATTTGGTGCTTTACAAAATACAGACTGTAAATTATATTAAATTTAGCCTTCATTTTAGAGGGTTGTTCTATAGGAAATAAAGATTTGCATGTTAATATTTTTTATTTAAATAGATGTTATTCTCAGGAAAAGTACCTTTTAACTCATCAACAATAACAACCCCAATGCTTTCACTGACACTTAAAGACCAAACAGAGATGCCATTAGTATATTTTCCAGAACCAGTTATTATTAGACTTCCCAATGATGGTAAGTTTTGTTAGATAGAATGGTCTACAATATCTTTCATTTTAGCCTTTTTTTTCAAGTATACGTTTATTGTGATTGCTGTTGCTTCCTATGTCGATATATAATTAAAAATGTTTGTATCAATCTTTGTTATCGGACAGAAAATACAATGTTCATTAAGACTTCAAAAATATATATTACGTGTCATTTTCCACTCCCTTGTGTCCTTTAGATTTTGTGTATCTTTTGTCTCTTACCACCTTTTTTTTACTCAACCCACGAAACTATATCAATAATATCAGTAAAACGTTTATCTTTACATTATTACTCTTATATTTAACCTTCTTAATGGAGGCATCCCTTGCCAACTGAACGATGACTTCATTCACTAAACGATGCTTCAAGCATCATCAATGATTAAACGCTCATATCTTGATTTTGCATGAAAATCGGAATCTGTGGCGAATTTACACAAAATTACAAACGAAACTGAGTCTACTGCATTATTAAATATATTATTATTGTATATGACTTTAATCAGTTGTAACTTTGGCAGATAAGTTCTATTTAAAACATGTTAATGGATGACTTATTAGACAACAAACACAAGTGATAGCAATGCTTTTGATGTCGTGGAATGATGCTTGTGAGTTGAGCAGTTATGTTGTTTGCTATGCACTGAATGTACTAGATACGGGGTCAAGTCCTGGCGATCCCAATATGATTCATTCTTTTTAAATTACCTAATCAGGTAGGACCTTTCATGCATCAGTTTTGCTGCGAAGCAAACGTGGCGGAGGAATAAATGAAAAAAAGAGATTAGTAATGTTTAGGTTTTTTCAAGGTTTATTTATTGAAGCTTGAACAGGGAAGTTTTCAAGCACAAGACGCAAAAAAGAATGACTTTATATATTAATGCTGCTAACGGGTTTCGAGAAGTCACTCAGGAATCAAATGCTCATCTCATTATAACGATAATTGAAGGAAAAATCATTGTGTGTTCTTTTCTGGTTGCACTGATGTATGATCAGAATAAATGTTTTAAGAGTATTCTTGGAATAAATGCTGCATGTAAAGGTTTGTGCATTGACATTGTGTTTTGATAAAAGATTTCACTCAAATTAAATGACACTACACTAAAAGTAAACAAATGCATGTACAGTTTAGTTTTATTTATTTCTCGGGTCGATTTGTATATATATTAAGTTCAAATAGATTTGATAGTACCGTTTTTACGATTTATCTCATAGTTATCATTGAGCTTTTATATTTTCAATAACTATTAGAAAAAATATTTAATAGTGTCTGCAACATAAATGTACCTTTTCCCAGTTCAGATATCATGCCATGTTTATCCACACATATTTTGTTAGCTTGTTTAAGTTCATAACTATAATTTTTTTATTTAACAATAATGTTTTTAAGCATTTTACTTATCTTGTAACTCATTATATAGGGATTTATGATACAAAATAGGACAACTTGAAAAAACATAGAAAGAACTTACATTGGCATATGCCAATTTTGTACTTATAGGACTGAGGATAATTAATCACACAAGCAGGCTTTTGAAATTGTTTTTTTATATTGGAAAGCTCTGCTTATTAGTTCCTCAAGAATCAGTATTAACCCTAATTGCACCATTTACCATACAGATTTTAACACAAGTGCTGAATATATGTAAATATATATTACAAATTAAGCCCAACACTGTTAGAATTAGATTTTTAACACTGTCACATTTTTGCTTACCCTCAGCGGTATTCGAACTCCCACCGTTGTGACACTGTGGCACCAAATTACCTGCATTATCTCCAGCGGTCTAGACCCCTCGGCCGAATTCGCTATATAAAAATATATAGCTTCATTAACCGGGGTAAATCATAGACATAGTACATGTGTACTAGCGTGTGACGATGGAATTTTCGTAACCAATACGTATTAATCTGACAGTAATCTTGTTTGGGGGGTATATAGGAATCAACCTATCTGTCTGTCTGTCCGTCTGCCCGTCTGTCTGTCTGTCCACATCCCTTGTAAGCGCTTCTCCTTCTAAACCACCCGACAGATTTTGATGAAACTTTACAAGAATGAAGTACATCATATGTAGATGTGCAAGAAGAATTTTCGTCGCTGTCGGATATTATTCAGGGGAGATAATTAGACTTAGACATTTTAAATATAGTATTCAGTGGGAGACCTCGTAAGTGCAACTCCTCCTAAACCGTTTGACAGATTTTGATGAAACTTTACATAAAGAATTTTCGTTGCTGTCGGATATTATTCAGGGCAGATAATTGGACTTGAAAGCGAAGCCGGGGTATCCCATTGAGAGCGTGCTTACAGTCCACACTTGTTGTATATAGTACATGTATATAGGATGACAAAGTAACTTGTCATACAGTCACAGTAAGTACATTATATACAAACGTCTAAGTATTGTGACAACCATATATATGATATCGAGATAAAGGTCTCTCCAAACAAGCCAAAAATGAAGTATGTTGTTAATATTGATGCTATAGAGGGCAAAGTGCTGAATTACATATTTATTACACATCGAATAAGGACTCATTCAATGTATATACTTATTTGATCAGTGAAGAAGTGCCGTCCGTCCGTAACAAACCATGTTCGGGCTATGCAAATTTATTGCTTCAGTAGGCTTTAGATATTTGGCATGTGAGTAGATAATTTCATGTCGATGTGTCACTTACCATGATTGATGATCTTTCATTTTGAACTTTACCTCATGGTCACATTATTGCTTTCTGAATGAAAAATTGGTATCCAGGCTGTAACTTTTTTTTCTCTTTTGAGGTAGGCTGTAATATTTGGTATATTGGTAGATCATTTCAAGACGACTCGTCGCGTTCTATGGTTTGTGACCTTTTGACGACTCGTCGCGTTCTATGGTTTGTGACCTTTGACCTCTAAGTTTCATTATTGCTTTTTGAATGAGAATTCATGCAAGGGCTGTCACTTTTTCTCTTTTTATTTAGGCTTTATTTGGTAGTTGTGATAGTTTCAGGTGCAGTATCACATGAACAGATCGGATTTTCAGTCAGTTTGGCTCTAAAAACGTCATGAACTGCATTGGTTGCCTAGTCTTGTATAAAGAATGTTTAAATGTCTATTGCTAATGAAAAAATAGGCTGGCGGTTTTCTTTAGTTGCAGTATCTTGCTTTCAATGAACACTCGAAGATATCTACTGTCGGAGAATTTCGTAGATAGGTTGATCATTCCAGAATTTTGCGCAGCGGGGAAGAAGAATTGCTGGAATAAAAGTAAAACATGTTAATGGAACAGAGTAATTTTGACTTCTAAATTCTACAGCTAAATCCTGCATAATTTTTTCAGACTTGCATCTCGAAAATAACACGAACGGTCATCTGATCACAAGAATTTACTAAAAACGAGACGATTTTAATTCAAAATTATAAATTGTCCTCACTTATGCAACAATATTGCATCTTCTGTTCTCTTGCATACGTTCCTATATTGCTGAATAGATCAGGTATGCAAGAGCATGTAGTGAGAATACTGGTTTTTGCAAACATCACTATTTTCTTCGGGATATAAAGCCTGGTTAAAAATACCATTTCTTTGGAAAGGTCTGTACCAAGACAGGGCCATTGTTGTATTTCGTATATTTTTGGTTGTTACTTCTAAAGTTCTCCCAGTTTCTTGGACTTTGTGGATTTTTTTTACAGTTTCCTTGGTATTCGGTATTTTGTTATAACCTTCATTTGTACATTGTGTTTTTAAAGACAAGTGCCGGCATTAGATCAACTTTGTATTCCGGACATTCATATCAATGCTACTGACAGTAACTGTTTGTTTTTGGGGCCTAATCTGCTCTTTCAGCAATTTGGAGTAAGACTGAGTACCGGATGAAAAACACGTACCTTCGGGAGAAGATCTGGTAATCCATGTCAATAGGAGTTGAGCAAACTGCGTAACTGTGAATGTGTACATAAAGACTAATGTGTAAAGCAAGCTTTATACGAAATCATATCCCAAGCTAATTTGTAATGTAGATATAGTAGTAAGAAAACCAACTTGGTTATTCAGACTTTGAATTAACTAGTTTTAATTGCAGCGTGGTACGCATAATCGGCTATTAATTGACTGCCAAAATGTGTATCGGTGGAGTAACTTCAAGCCAAAGGTATGCAGCAAAACAAACGCACATGAATATAACTGGCCACCTATAGAAAATCGATTTAAAATTTCTCAATCAAAGTGCTCCGACACATTTCTTTATGCACCCATCTTCAATGAACTCACCGACAATGTCCAAATTACACTGATCTTTTTTATAGCTTGTTATCTCCATTTTAAAATAATTATAACTAAGAGGTGTTATTATAAACTAAAAGAAACAATGTTCAGTGAAAGGTATGGTAAAAATAACCTTTACACTGTTTTAGATGCAAATCTGCCCCGAATGACATCTCACGTAAAACGAAGGTAGATAAGTATAGGAATATGTTAATATCAATGAATTTGTTTAAGGTTAGTTTACTTCATGATAAAGTTGTAGATAACAAACGCTATTTCTATTCTACCTATTTGCAGTTATTTTGACTAAAAATGAATATTTTGTAATATTATTAAGAGCGGAGTCTTTAGACAAGAAAACATCAGACTTAGGTCTATATATTAATGTCTCAACGCATTTTTTGGGACGGGGTCATTCTGGGAGGTTTTCTAGTGTATGACCGAAGAGTAGCCGCAAGTAGCGGATATGGGAGGCCCTCTTGTTGGTGACTGTCAGATCGAAATACGGTAAGCCATAACGAGAAAAATAGTGTGTAGGGTGTTTGGAAAAAGCCCCTCCTTGCACGATAAATGCCCCCTTTTGTAGATTTCGAAACACGGAAGGCTCATTCTACCCGCTACAATAGCTATATTTCCCCCCCCCCTTATCCAATCTTTTTATTGTGGCATTACACATTAATTACCCATTTGTCGTCATATTATACCGTTACTTTAGTGTTTGTTAACTTGTTCTCGTTCTGAAAAAGCTGAATTCTTCTCATTGGACGTAAGCAATTTTTAATCAATATATCAATCAAAACATTTAACGCAGTTGTTGAGGTAGAAAGTTCAAAAATAATATTATTACATGGTCATTTTGGACTTCCAGGCAATTTTTCAAAATTGAATGCTAATTCCGAAAGCAGCAATTGTAGCTTTTGATGGGTTAACTATTGCTATATATAATAATAACAATAATTATAATATTTTGCAACACACCAAGCAACAAAATATTTATAAAGAAAGCTGAGGATGCCTAAAGGCAGTAACACATTTTTAATTGATTAGACCTCGTTAGACGGGTAGTTGGTCATTTCAGTTTTTTAGGTTCAATTGCAAAAATCATAAATGAAAGTGGGGTGAAAACTCGATCAAAGAAACTTTTATTTTAACAAAGCTTACAAATGTTAAAAGGATAATACTTCCTACTGCCTTCGAAATCATTGTACCAATTTTTCTTTAGAACTGGAATTGATAGAAGTATATCAGAGTACTAGGCAGAAAAGGGGATTGAAGAAATGACAAAAGACAACGCTGGCTATTAGAATACCGTATTGTTAGTTGTTCGTGATTAACGTAGTTCTTGTTTATTTGAAATCAAGTACAAATTGGCAGTATTATCTTTTGTTATTTTACTTTCAGATGAGGAAGTATATACTGTATACACATGGCATAGCCAGTGTATACAGGGCGTGCTGAACAATAATAGTTTCTTACGTTTATATGTAGACCAACCAGCTAACCAATATTTGGTATTGAAACTTAAACTTCAGATGCCAATGGCAATTTTGTATGCTGTTGATATGGAAAATAAAGTTCTTTTTTCGGATGCTCAAAACGGAACATTGCTAACAGACATGTTTACGGCTTTTATTAAAGACCCCGAAAATAAACCATCTCGATGGAGTATTGGGCTGCTTTTTGCAGAAAGTGAATGTCGGGAAAGTGCAAGCATTAATGTCAGTGTTTCTACAAGTGCCATTTCTTGTCAGTACTGGAACACAGAATTGGAGATATGGTCCACTTCTGGATGTCAGGTATTTTTATCTATGCATCATTGACATGATAACTGTTGTAAAAAAAAGCAAATTGTTTTCTAAAAGCCAATTACCCATCGGTGTTAATATCTTTAACATGCGCCTGTCATTTTTCATTTACTATCCACTATTCATCTTTATAAATTAAAACCAAACTTTTTGGTATTGTAAGAAACTTTAGCGTTTATCATCAATGTTGGTATTCAAACATGCTTTCACTTGTAAACTGGGCAAACATTTGGATGCTTTACTATAGTAAATTATCCTGGACATCGTGTTATGTAATAAACTGTTGTGTCGAAATGTGGTTTTTAGTAGATTTGGAGACGATCGAAATTAGAATGATCACTTCTGTATATTAGATTTTGAACAATTGTTTCATAGAAATCATCTTCACATAATTAAACTATTATTAAGTATTTACCGTACAAATAAAAAATCAGTATAGAAAACACAGAAGCTAAAAAAGAAAACAGGAACTCAGTGCCCTGAACACTTTGTGGTTTGTACTAAACATAATATACTCGTCTTTTCAAACAGGTGTCACCGATGTCAACGGGACAAGATATTTTATGCCTATGCAACCATCTTACACATTTTGCAGGAGGATTTTTCGTATTACCAAATGTTATTGATCCAATAGCAGATTCATTACTATTCCTAACGTTTTTTGACAATCCCGTTATCGTCTCAACAGTTATACTGCTTTGGATGACATACTGGTTCGCACTGGTTTGGGCTCGAAGAACAGACATGAAAGACACAGAGGTAAAATGTGTTCACTAGTAAATAATGTTATCAGTATTTTTATGCATAGACTGTTGTGTATCTTTTAAACTGAACTTAGACCACTTTACTTACCTTGTAAACATGCTTTGTGCTAGTTAAATTTAAAATATGTTTGTGTAATTCTGTTTACATTTAATTCAGCGTTAATTCATATGGAAAATGCATTATTTTTTATTTTCACTACGCTAGTTCATTTTCAATTTATATGCTTATGCTAAACATATCTTTATAAATCATGTTTATTTATGATAAGTTATTTGCACGCTATGTTTCATAAAACACTATCACATTGCTATCGCGACGTCGTTAGCATCGATTGGTTTCTTTTCAATAAATCTCATTTTTATCTCTTTTGGTCATGTACCACATTTACGGAAGAGCTCATGCAATCACTAGATGTTTGTCACAGGCTTTGTCATGAACTAAGTAGAAAACTGACCAGACTATCCCTTTTAAGAAATATTACCCTATGTTAAATTTTTTACACATTTTGCTTCTTGGCTATAAATGTAGTATACATAGAAACAAACAGTTTAAACAGGAAAAATGTTCGTTAGAAAAAATGTACAAAAGAAGTTATTGAGATCTTAATTGTCCATTGATTCTTCTATTTCGAGTTTTATGTTATTTAATTACTATTTGTGTGATTGTATAGGGGTTTTTACTGTTATCTTCATCCTGATTATTTCAAGACTATGAGGGGTCTCGGTGGCCGAGTGGTCAAGGTAATATACTATTGATCAAGGGGTCTTTCAACAAAGGGATTACCGGTTCGTTTCTCACTGCGGGTATGGTGCTTTCGACTCCAATATTAACTGACAAGAATTGACAGTTTTCCTACCGAAGGTCAAGGGTTTTCTCCGGGTACGCCTGTTTCTCTCTCAATTAAAGCTGGACACCATGGTTTATCTGAAAATTGCTGAAAGATGCGTTAAACTTCAAACACATCAAATTAACAAACAAAACAAAATATCAAAAATATAATAGTTTAATAAAAGTTTAATAGAAATAGTAAACAGCAATAACGATCTTCTACAAAAGGTTTTGTAAATTGTCAAATGTGACTGAAATTAGAAAGTGACTCCTAATAACAGTTAATGCCCTAAAATAACTTTTTTATGTCTTGTCATAAATCTCCAGTGAAACCGCTATCCAATTTAAAGGTTTATAAAGTTTGTGAATTTTGTCATTACAGACCAGATAACATGTTCATGTTCACCATGGTTAACAAAATAACAAAGTGGTTAAATATAAGTAATTGTCTTATCTTAAACCAATTTTGATGGAGAAAATCTGCCAAAATGTTAAGAATGTCAAAATCTACATATCTCTTGATATTCTTGCTCCATATTTGAAACCACTATGAAATTATCAGAAACAAGCTTTGCACTCTAGGTTTTCCCACCAGAAGACGATTTTGATCATGGAGCGTCTATATTTTGAAAGAATTTAGTGTTCTTTCTTGAGCAATCTAGTTAGCTGTAACACTTATACTTGAGAAATTATCCCCGAGAAAACTAAAATGTGACATTTATAATTTTTTATAAAATACTGTGAAACATGTGTATTTTATATTTAATAAAATTATCTTTACAGTTGGGAATAACTATTCCATATCCAAGTAAAGAAAAGGATCCATATAAATATATGATGTGCATAGTAACTGGTTGGCGTATTAAGGCAGGGACCTCAGCTAATGTTTGCTGTTATATTATTGGAAGCAAAATGAGGAGTGCTAAACATGCATTATCAATACACAACAAAGATTTATTCCAGTCTGGAGCAGAAGATTGGTTTCTTATTACTTCTTCATTTGATCTAGGAGAGCCCATGGAAATAGTTCTATGGCACGACAATAGTGGAGCATCTCCATCCTGGTATGTGTTATGTTTCATAATTCACTACAAATAGTATGATTTTCTATATATCCAGTTCTTGATTATTGTGCATTATCTTCTGCGTTTAATATGTATTGTGGGTTGGTACGCCTGTATTAATGTAATATCGATCACAGATTTCTGGAAATCTGTAATTGACTAATTGAACCTATTTTTATTAATTAACTACTATAATATTCACTTTGATAACAGTAAAACTAATCCCATACATAGAATGAATTTTTCTTAAATTTGAACATTTCTTACACAAAGTATTCGAATTTCATACAAATCTATCAAAGACGTTTTGGAAAAATGTTGAATAACAGAATATATTATTTCTCAGTGCAAATTATACACTACTTTTTGAGTGTGATAAGTTATAGGAGTCAAATATTTATGCTACTTGAAAAGGTAATATGTTTTTTTAACAATAATTACATAATAGAATTTTGCGTGTTTTTGATTGCTCTAATAACAACTTTCATGTCACAATAAATCTCAACAGTTATTAAATTACATAAAACAGGCTTAAATTCGTCAAAACCAGGCAAGTATTTGTTTTCGCCTGACTAATGAATTTAACCATTTCAGAAACCAATTTACTGAAATATTTTTATTTAATAGTTGTTCCATATTCATCCTAATACAGAAACTATGCAATAACCGTACAAAAATGAAAATATCACACTTAATACCAATTCTTCTACCACTTTTTCATTTTTCCTACCAAATTTAAATCTTTAAATTGTAAAATATATTGCATTAAATTAATAACTAATGATATGGAAATACAAAAAATGTAAACAAAAATTATCATTACAATTAAGTGTAGAAATATCTGCTTTAATATTTGACGGTTATTACACGCTTAACAGAGCATAATTTTGCCGTTTAATTAACTATGTATGAAACATTTTAAAAACTAGATATTTTATACCATTAAAAGTTTTAAAACAGTATCTATTAAAGTATGCCAGTTAATTGGCTCTTTTTGAAGATAGTGAAATTTATCAGTTGCCGTTCATGTCACAATTGTGATGTTTCTATCGGCTTGCATTTTTCTATCGCGATAGTTCTTAAAAGCATCGCGATGCTTTTAACAAGTATCGCGATAGAAAAAGCAAGCCGATAGAAGCATCACAATTGTTACACGATGAGGTAAATGAAAAAAAACCCCAATCCGATGCTTTTTAAAAGTAAGCCGATACTTTTTACACTGCATAAAGTATCGCAATGCTTTAGTAACTACCTCGATGCTTTCAAAAAGTATCGCGATATTTTAACAAGTATTGTGATAAAAAAATGCAAGCTAATAAAACCATCACAATTGTGACATGATCGGCCACTTGTAGTCCAACTTTTGCTACCATCAATCTGTTATATAACCTGCATGCACAAAATAAGAGAATAATACCAATGTGTACTTACAGGTTTCTGTCTAGAGTCATAATACAAGATTTGCAGAGCACACAAGTGTATAATTTTTTTAATGACAACTGGCTTGGTGAAGAAAACGGGAAATGCAAAGCAAGGCTGCATTATACGTCTACCCAAGATATGAAGACATATTTTGGACGGCAGTTCTTTCTAGATTTACGCAGTGAACATCTTTGGATCAGCATTTTGGCAAAACCACCACTTAATGAATTCACAAGAGCTCAACGATTATCTTGTGCCTTATCACTGCTTTTGTGCACCATGCTGGCATGCTTGATGTTTCATGGAATACCATCAGACGATATGATTAAAACCAATATTGCTGGTTTTTCTTTTGAAATTTCACTTGAAGATCTAATAATTGGAATTGAAAGCGGGATAATAATATTTCCAGTTAATTTTATTATAATCCAACTCTTCAAACAATCTAAACATAAAATACCGAAAAAAGATCGCTACCTTGAAATAATAAACCAGAACACAACTGTTAAAGTCAAACAGACAGGTACTGAATGCAAACTGTGTAAAACAATTACACATACAAGGAAAACATTGTAAGTGCCCTTTACATATATTATACTAAAAAAAATCACATGCAAATGTTTAACAAAGCAATGTAAACAGTTATTGCTCGTATCGGACGAAATTATTTATTTATTTATTTATTTATTTATTTATTTATTTATTTATTTATTTATTTATTTATTTATTTATTTATTTAATTATTTATTTATTTATTTATTTATTTAGTTATTTATTTATTTATTTATTAAGATGATTAAAAACGTATTAATTTTTTCTCCTCGAAATAAACTGCATTTGTATTTAACATTGCTAGACTAAACGAATCATAAATTATTTATTATAAAATTAAGAATGTAAATATGCCAAATGTAATACTTTTTGAAATATCCATTATTTTATACTTATACATTTAAGAAAAGTTCAGATAAAATGAGACTAAAAATAATCTTTATACAAGTTGGTAAATTTTTTTGATGTCTATAAGCTTATCAATCGATAAGTATAATGCGTTAGTACATCTAAAAGTCTCCCTTGACGTTTAATCAACATGTCAAATCAAAAGTGTGAATTATGAAAACAATTTCTTGAATCTTGAATACATCCACATTGTTAGATTGGTACAAAAATGTAGCTTGATTTTAACTAAAGGCTGTAACTTTATATTACTCTAAAAATTAAAGAGAATAAGATAAGTATTATTATATAATACTATTATGGAGATCTGACATTTCCGTGGATATGTGTTAATATTACATATGGTGTGTTGTATTAAAATTCTGATTGGCTAAGCCAATCATGTGATTTACAGAATATTCTGTGTATATATTCTATTTCTAAAGCATATTTAAGGCTTGTTACTATTTTTAAAGCATATTTAAAGCATGTTACTATTTATAAAGCATATTTAAGGCTTGTTTCTAAAAATAGATCCGGATATGTTACTATTTATAAAGCATATTTAAGGCTTGTTTCTAAAAATAGATCCGGATATACTCTTCCGACTGATTATTCTAAATTTAAATAAATAGAGAAAAATTCATATGTAATATAACAATTAAGGACTTTTTACTCTGTCAATACGTAGTTATATGGACCTGTAGAAAAATATTTAGCTACAATAATGTCGCTCCTTTTTTTTTTTTTTTTTAATGGACGGAGCTACAAAGCGGTCCCATTACTCGTAATGGAGCAGCCCGGGGGTTTTATGCATTTTATAAGCAATTTAACTATTTCCCTGGTTTGCTACATACTTTTTTATGTATTTGCAGTTTAACTGATATTTCCACAACACCATATTCGTTAGTTTTATCACTTTATTCATAATCATGGCATTGTTGACAAAATATGAATTCCGGAAGTGCATAATTTCGATAATATCGGAATCGATTTGGTAAAAAAATGAAATTCCGGATGATTTCAGCTGCATTCATTTGCATTATGATTATGTCCCCTTATTACAAATTTTACCGATACGATTCCGAAATTCTACACTCCACAATTTTAATTATGTCAACAATGACACGATTACGAAAAAGTGTTAAAATTATTTAATTAGACATTGTAGACATATCAGATGAACGGCGGAGGAAAGAAAACATATTTATTTAATAAAGACAAAGGTTAAATAGCGGAAAATATGTGTAAATCCCAAAAGTGTTTTTGCTCCATTACGAGTAATAGGACCTCTTTGTAGCTCCGTCCATAATAAAAAAAAAGGAGCTACATTATTGTAGCTAAAAAATATTGACCTCGGACTTCGTCCTCGGTCAATATTTTCCTCCACGGTCCATATAACTACGTATTGACCTCGTAAAAAGTCCATATTTGATAAATATGGTTACAACAAAATGCCACTAGTAGAAAGGGGACATCTATTGAAAACCTTCAAACTTTAGGCATCGTGACCAACACAAACTCATACACAAGGATAGTTTCATTCGGTTCTATATAACAAAATATAGTTTATCAGAACATTCATTATGAAAATAGCAAATTGTTCATTAGGAAGTATGTGGAGATATATTGTTTTTATTCCGTTTCTTATTATTATTATTAAGTCGGCCAAAGCAAAGTTTTAGCGAGTTATTGTTTTTGAATAGTTTCTTATTATTCTTCTTTGGAATAATTATGTTTCCCAATTCGTATTATTATGTCTCCCAAGTTGTATTTTTATGTCTCCCAAACGTTCTGGGAGACATTTTGTTATTATTATTCTTCCTTTCAAAGTTTATGGATTTATTGAAAATTTGTATAAATATATACACAAGTCTAGAAGATTATGCAACGATACAAATGACGGTGTTTCTTGCCAAAAATCTGGACACCAGACTGACCAACCAATGGCCTTAGTCATTAAGTTTCAATATAAATAAATAATGTAAACAAGTCAAAACATATTGATATTAAACTTTCTCACTCCAACTGAACCCAAAACTTTTTCCAAGTCCGCCACCCGCGGACGTGCCGTGCTGTTACTTGGCTTTGCTCAAATATTCCAACAAGATGTAATCAAAATTACCAAGGTGACAAATTCATTACGCCAGACGCGCGTTTTGTCTACTTAAGACTCATCAGTGGCGTTTAACTCTAAATGCTTAAAGTATTTTTTAATTGGGAGATGGAATTATATGTCCACTGGGATCGTATAAATACACAATACAGGTAGTTCAAAATATTAAATAAATGACGGTGTTTAAGAACAATATGTTAAATATGAGGGATTCGAACTCGCACCGTTGTGACGCTGTGGCTGGTTAAGATATATTATATCGTTGTCACAATACTTAGACGTTTCTATATAATTTACTTATTGTGACTGTATGACAAGTAACTTTGTCATCCTATATAATATATACATTATACTGAATTAGATTACTGTCAGATTAATACGTATTGGTTACGAAAATTCCATCGTCACATGCTAGTACACATGTACTATGTCTATGATTCACCCCGGTTAATGAAGCTATATTTTTATATAGCGGATTTGGCCGAGGGGTCTAGACCGCTGGACATAGTACAGGCAAATTGGTGCCACAGTGTCATAACGTTGTGAGTTCGAATCCCGCTAAGGGAAATACAAAATTTGACAGTGTTAAAAATCTAATTCTAACAGTGTTGGGCTTAATTTGTAGACGTATATATATATATATGGCGACAAGTTTTGAAATAAAAAAGACAATTGAAAAAATGCTAAAGTATATGGACTTCAATAAAACTTGGTATATAAGTAAAATAGAATATGCCGCAACTTATCCTGGAACTTTGACTTTATTTAAGTTGGCCATTTTGAAGATAGCGCCAAACTTGGTTTCTTGGAATAATAATGTGTTATGGACAAATGTTTTGCCAGAATATTTGAATTCGATATTACTGCCATCCTGACTTAGATGTTTTGTATAGATATCTAAAATTGAATGTTCAGTGATATAGTCATTGTCTAAATGTACTGCCCTTAAATTTTTAAATAATTTAAATTCTATGGTTTTCTATATTCAAAGTGTACATATACTTAGCAGGATTTGGTATAACGTCTTGGAAGCTTAATGATTAAAGCTCTACAGTATCTTAACCATTTGGATTTTATATATTTTGGGGTATGAGCGTCATTGTGTCTTGACGTAGTAAATTATGTTATCCTTGGTATATTTGATGACATTTTATTTGTTTTGTAGCCATTCATGATCCCAAAGACCATAATTATGTTTAATTAAGTTAACCATTTGTCACCTCTGAAAATTTTATATATAAGCACCCAAAATTTGTTAGAAGAGAAGATGGAAATAAAAATCAACGTTATTTGGGTTTTCGAATGTGAATATGGGTAATACAGTAATTATGCTTGAAAACGGAAAACTTTCCGATCGGAAAGAGGTCATCAGTGCGTTACAGATCATTTACAATTCAGTCAGAGTAAACCAATTGTACCAAATTCATCGGTGCGTTACCCCATTTGTTATTTCATGAAAAAAATCTCACTGATCTGATAGATTTATTTCTTTTATCAGTCCATTTATACTGTTGTAACTAAAATTCACGGCTTGATTTATACATTTATTATTTCAAACTACAAAATATGTTTCAAATGCAAATAGTTACTGCAACCATTTCTTTATATTTAATGTGTGGATTTTTATTTGATTATTCAGTATACAGTACTTGCACCCGTAAATGCAACACTTTGACTGATTGCTGACGGATTTTGGAACGCTGACGGATCGCTGACTGATTGATGATGAATACATCCGTCCAAAATTATAAATCCGTCATTACCTTGGTAACCGTCAGCGATCAGTGCGATCAGTCCAATCAATGCGACCCAGAATCCGTCATTTAATTATATGCATAAATCGGTCAGTTTATTGATGGATGCGTATAAATTAAGAATTTAAAGATAAAACGAATTCTGCATCATTTGTATATTATATATGCATTTATAATAACATTTATAATAAAATAAACGCAAGTATTCAAAAGAAAAGTTAATACAATGTCTCGTTCTAAAAAATAAAATAAAGAAAAAACCATTTTCTTTATATTATATAATTAAGCAAATTTCTTTAAGGCGGGACATATCTGCTGGTCGAGCCCTGTAAACTTTAAAAAAAACTTAAGCGATTTAAGGCGCATCAGAAGCGACGAGGTAAATGTTTTCCTTTTTTAATCCATTATTGATTCTCTTTTTTTAATTTTTGCGACTCGTGATTTCGGCTATTTTATTTTCCGAAACCTGTTACATGTATATATTTTGTCGTATATTAAGCCGACCAGACTCCCCCAATCAGTAACAGATTTATTTCACATTCAGGAAATGACTTGGCCTCGTTTTGACATCATTACTAGTTACTTGAATGTATTCCTTGAGTGTTTTTATTTAGTCTACATTTTTAAAACAATCGTAAAACTGTTGTTTTTAAACAATTTTTCAACTGTTGAACAAGAATTGTCAATCAGCACACATTGTTTAGTAAACAAAAAGTTGTATTGTAAAATATACAGCGATTCTGGTCTCAAGTGTTATTTGACAGGCAATAAAAGAAGTTAAAAAATATACGTACAATTACGCTGGGTTGTTTCATTTATTCCTTAGCGCCCATTTGTTATTGAGGGTGGGATGGGAGGAAGCCGAAGTACAGGTTAAAACGGACAATCTTTGTCAATTCAGTTGGAGTCGGGCACACCCTATCTGCAGTCTTTCGAAAATCCTCAACCTGTTGACAGGAATGTCATAACTAGTAGATGACTAACCAATCAGCCACCGAGGCCCCAATAAGGAGGAGAATTGTCTGCTAATGATAAGGATAAAAATGTGTTTCACATAGACACGTGTTATAGAACGAAATAGTAATTTTTTTAACAAAACGTCATTTATTCTTTAGGTCTATGAAGATCGGTTTTAACATTGACATTATAGTAATATTAAAAAAAACAGAACCTTTTCTAAACTTGCCCTTTAAAAGAGTGTCATTCACTTTGAACAATAACTTATTTCATTGATTGATTGATTGATTGGATTTTTTTTTCTTTCAGCAAGAGTATTTCAGCTTTATTCATGACGAGAATAAGTTAAATATCAATCAATTATAGCTTTGTTTGTTTGTTTGTTTAAATATTGTATAACGCAACTTTCAGCAATTTTTCAGCTATATCATGGCGTCCAGTTTTTATTGGAGGAGGAAGCCGAAGTACCCGGACAAAATCGGAAAACTGGCACCTTTTCAATTAAGTCGAGTGCATTCTGCCCGCAGTGAGACTCGATCCCGCAACCTCAGCGTTGACAGACCATTGATCAATAGTAGACGAACTAACATAACCACTTGGCCACTGAGGCCCTCAATCAATTAGAGAAATTTTGAATTCCACTGGAAAAATATGGGGTATGGGTAGGGGCGGAAAATTGACCTTTTAGCCTACTTCTTTCGAATTTTACAAAAGAGATCCTTATCGTGCAAGGAACGTGACACTCTCTAAACACGTCACTATGTTCGCGACAATTCTAATATGATCTGACCCTTCCCCCCCAAAAAAAAAACCACGAGAGCACATCCCATGTCCGCCAGCTGAGGACGCGCTTGGCAGCTCTGTGAAACCTAGTAACAAATTTCAAACACATCCGAATTTAAAGGAAACCATTTATACTTATATTTCATTAATTATCGAATGACTATAACAGACATCTTAGCATAAACAAATTGTGACGGCTAAAATGCGAAAGCAGAATTGCTTTTTATATTACGCTTACATGTTAGCATCTTTAACTGATAAGCTTCTATATACAAACACGTTTCGTAGTTTATTCTTTATTTGAGATTTAATTCTGTGTACCGGGTAAGTTAATGTGACACAATGTGATAGTGAATAAAAAATTTATATATATATAGATGTTTCGCTTTTGTCGTCAATCTTATTAAGTTTTATACACCGGAATTCTTAGGAATTGTGGCACAGTCGTTTATTCTTTATTTGAGATTTAGTTTTGTGTAAATTCATGTGACACAATGAGATCGTGAATAAAATATATAAATAGGTGTTTTCGCTTTTGTCGTAAATCTTATTATTATACATTGGAATTCTCCGGAACTGTGGCACAAAAAGAAAGAAAACTCATCAAACCACGACAAATGAGCTGTTTAAGAGTTTATAATAAAAAAACCTCGACCTCGGTGGTTAAGGTAGCAGTAATCTATTATTGATCACCGAGTTGTCTGTTCGACCTTTACAGCAAGAGGGTCTGCTCGACTCATTCCTTAATTTTTAAAGAGCACCAGTTTTCCTGTCGAAGGTGTGCTGTTTCGTTGGGTACTCCAGCTCTTCCCTATAAACACTAGACGCCATATTATATAGAGTAATATAATTTTGAAAATAATGTTTAACAAACTTCAAACATACAGTCATACAAATAATGCTAACGCGAAAGCGACAAGTGAAAAAAATTTACGATTCCGCCTTCATGTTTTTCGTCTTTTTCGCTTTTTCCGCTTTAACAAATTTCGAAGACAAATGCGAGATGTACGCCTTGGCACGCGAGGTCAAATATGTTTTGAATTGAATGTGTTTGTGTTTTTTTTTCATTTCTTTTTTTCCGTCACAGATGTATTACACGCAGTTATAGATTGGAGGGGGGAGTGGAATTTCCCTTTTTCATTTATAACTAGAACTTTAAATACGAGACTTGCGCTTTGGCATGCGATGGTATTTTTTTTAAAGTTATTGTGTGTGTGTTTTTTTTTTATTTACTTTGTTTTAATTATTTTGTAAATAAAATGACACTATGTGATGTTTATATTTCGTCATAGATGCATTAGTTATAGATTTGGGGAATCAATATTTATATCATATACATTTGACATTTTCTTCGAATATTTGCAAGTGAAACGAATTTTCACATTTCGAAATATTAATTTTACTAACCGTAAATTGAATGGACGGATTGGAGCGATCAGTCAAAATCAATCCGTTAGATCAGTCAAATCGTTCCAAATCCGTCAATTGACGGATGAACGGATTCGGAACGATTTGACTGATCTGACTGAATGATAACTGATTGCTGACGGATTTTGGAACGCTGACGGATCGCTGACGGATTGCTTAAAGAGTTGCGTTTTCAATCTCAAGTACTGTAGTACTGAAACATTTTACTTAATAATTCAATTCTAATAGTAACCACAGTCTTAACAATTTGTTTTTATGTCGACCAAAGATCCATGGAAGCCTTTATCATCACTGTCTGTTTTGCATTTCATTCTAAAAAAATTAGCGTGTGAAACCAATTTGCATGTTTTGAAACACAGCAACAATCATGCTTAGGGTAACTTTCCAGAATTTTTTATCCGGAGTTTAGATCTATTGACACACATGTTTCTTATTATGAAAAACAGAAAACATATTGCCTTGCAACTTAAAAGCTACAACTATAAAATTGATACTATTCATGGAAAAATTATCAGCAAAATTAGGCATTCAAAACTTTTTATTAGTCGACGAATGTTTGATGCCTTTTTTATGTAATTATTGCCCTTTAAAACGGTTGTGACAACGATTAACTTTTTTGCATTATAAATAAAATTTTATAAAGCTTAAGTGAATCTGTTAAATAAATGCACATTTTATCAGAAGGAAATTCTAATTGTGAGATGACTTCTTAAGTAAGTATAATGATTTAAAAAATTGTAAATCTCGTAACAGAATGCGTAAAACTGTTTATCCCCTTAATGACACACCTTTTTAAGATGACTCCTTAAATCAGTTATTGCCTACTAAATTGCATCATAATTTAAGGCAGAAAAAGTGTTAGAATTTACCAGGTAAGCGACTCTGGTTACCAGAAGTCTTTTTATTTCAATAAGATTCATTTCATTTCTAGTTACTTGTACCAATATGTAAAATGCGATTTTTTGTTTAGGTAAATGAATCAATTAGCGACCAATGACGATCACCAGTCAAACGAAATGTTCCGTTGATACGTGCATGTTATGAATATTCGGTCATCTTTTCATTAACACGTTTGGTAGACGTTTAATTAAAGTACATTATATGCAAGTCTAGTTATTCTATACAAACTGAAATATGTGTTGTTTTAGTTTTTTAGTGATGTTGTCGTAATGCACTTTTTTCAAAAAGATGCTTGTGTATCGTTGATTTATTTTGCAGGTTACAATGGTGGAATTTGTACATTGCATGGACATTTGTTATTTTAACTTCACTAGCTTCGTCATATTTTGTGATGTTATATGGTCTTAAATACGGTTATGAAGAAAGTTTGAAATGGCTTGTATCTTTTCTAACGGGTTTTCTGGATGATGTTTGCGTTTTGGAACCACTAAAAGTTGTTCTCATTACAGTGGTTATGACGTTTATTTTAAGAAGACCTGTAGTAAGAATTCAAGGTGACTGTGCCATATCCTTGGAACAGTCGGATAATGGTAATAGAACCTTACTTAACTGTTCACTTTTATTTAAATAAATGTTATTAATTAAAGCAATACATATGTCTTTTGATTGAGTTTTTTTACGCAATTATAATAACTTTTTTAATTTCAAAATATGTCATAATTTAACTGAAAACCGGCATGTTGATCTGAGCATCCACTTTATTTTAGTTACAATGTTGCAACTTATAACACTCGTTTTTGACGACATTAAACGTTTCAACCCATTTTTGTAACAGTGAGACCATCAGTTCTTATGATTTAATTTTAAATGAAGAAAACCAGCATTATGTCATATTTATAAAAAAATATATGTTTTATCTCAAGTGCATAAAGGGATACTTATATGTTGTTCGTTTACTGAAAAAATAACTTAAAAGTAAGCAAAACATGCAATAAATGATACAGAAAATTAGAAGCTAGCATTTACTGAAGAAACATACATGGTTTGAAAGTTAACTGTTTGTCCAAAGGTTACAATTTTTTAGTGTTGCAATTTTCAATTTTGTAACTATTTAGACATACTTAAATTGCAGTAGTCGGCCATATTGTGGGAGCCATATTTAATACTGCGTTCTGGTAAATTAACTTTTAGTATACCTACCTTACTGAGACTAGACTATATTTGTTATACAAAAAAATCCTTTGCTGTGAAGGAAAGCATTTACACAGAAAATTGACTCAAACTTAGAGGAAACGTCCGTTTTATTAGTCGTTAATTGCTGTTTTCGGTCACATTGTAGCAGCCATTTTTAATGTGGCATTGTTGTAAGAAAGTTTAAGTTATATCTACCTCACTGAGACTTGGACATATGTATTGAAAATAAATATATCTGTGTCGTAAAGCAAAGCATTTGCATATAAATTTAACTCAAACTTGGACAAAAAATCTGTTTTTGTCTCAGTAAATTGCAGTTGTTGGTCTTATGGCAGCATCCATATTGAATGTAGCATTGTGGTACAAGTCTATTAAATTCTTGTTAAATACCTAATGCAGTTTATATTTTTATGGATTTATATATTTTGTAGATCAAATGAATAATTTCCTCAAAATGTATTGTAAAATATGTCTTATATCACATTTTTAATACAAAATATGTGATGCCAGTGTTTAAAAAAACGTTCTTAGGATTTTGGACAAGAACAGTTTTTAGATGAAAAGATTAAAGTCTATAAAGGTGTATTTTTTATTGCAGTATCCAATAAATGTAATATATGTGAACAAAGCTTTTAAATGTGTTCAATACACAGTAATATTAAAAGGATGTACTCTGAAAACTAAATATTATCTTTAATATAAATCTTGCATTAAATGATTGCATAACTTAAAAATAGTAACACATTATTTCGTTTTTTTATTTTGCAGATTTTGAAACTGGCTTTCCATTAGCTACTCTTACAACTCCAGCGTCTAGTCGGACACTGGAAGATTCAAAACACCAACATGAACTGAAGGAAAAACTGCAGACAAAAGTTTATGATACTATTCTCTACATATTGTTCATGTTAGTATTGTTAATTGTGGTTCACAGTCACCGCTCTGTTGAATTATGTTATCACCAAACTAAAGTTGTGCAAGATGTGTTTGTTCAGGAGGAATTTGAAAATGTAAGTTGATTTAACACTCGACCAATACAAAATAGTCTGAACAAGTTTTTTACTTGTTTTGAATTATACTCACACGGGTCTGAATTTTTTTTTAAATTATTCAGTTTTACTCAAATTAAGTCATTACTTTAATAAGTTAGTCTGAAATAAGTATGGATCCTGACTTAACTAGTGTCAAATTGTTGGATCAGTTTTGACCATGTCTAAACGAGTCACAATCCGATCCTTCATCAGTCTGAAAAGTCTGGCCTGAATTATTCTCAATTGAGCTCACCCTGTCTTGACGCGTCTTAATTGTTTTAACTAATTATGTTTTGAATACGCATTTTATATTATTTTTATATGCTGACTGAATCTATATCATTTACAAATTTAGATAATTTTGATGTATGAGTTATTAATATAAGCAAAAATGTAATTGCTAATGATGAAGAATTGATTTGGTGAATTGTTCTAATAGGTTTAAAATCCTTTTAACCGCCGCTACATAATGTTATATGTGTGTGCTCCTAGAAAGTGTGCCTTTTTTAAACTAGACACCACTAGGCGCTAACAACGCAAACTTTCAAACACATAAAGCAAATCGCCAACCATATGCAAAATCATGGTATTAATAAATAAGGCAATTTTATATGTACGTCTTACGTACCTATTCAAAATGTGTACAACAATATGGTTTGGTGTTAATTTTGGGTGCTTGGTGGTAAAAAATAGTACCGTTTCAAAAAAGTAATTCAGTTCCTTGTTATCTGTGACTTATTGAATGGGTAGGTTTGTGTTCATCTTCATTCTATATTCAAATAATTATTTAATATATTTTGATAAACCTAGACAAAAACTATATTTCAAAACTTCATTCTAAAACTTTAATGATATGTTATAACCTCTACGAAAATTAGATATATACATAGATATATGTATGTACTTCATGGTCATAATCCTCCAATTTTTAATGGAATCGGAAAAAATAATTTTAAACTTTTAAGCATTTATTACATAGTTAAACACATTATTAATGTTGTATTTAAAATTATCTTAAACGAGAAAGATATATAACCAGAAGTTCTTTACTTCTTGCCAGAGTATGTTAATCAATGAAATATAATGAACTTTGTTCTTTATTTTAGTTAACATATTGATTTGCTGTTAAATATATGTCTGCAAAAATATTTATGTTTTGAATATGCATTTTAAATTATTTTTAAAATAAAATATTACTAATAGGATATATTGTATTATTCAAAACTCTTGTACTATGTGTGAAAGCTGCAGTTTGTTCTTCTTAAAAATAACACGCATTTTCTTTCAGTTCATACGCTGTAGGATATACTTAGTAATGAATATCCCATCATGTAAGCGATAAATTACAACTAATTCTTGTATACTCGTTAAAACAAAAATGTATGGACTTGAACAAACAGACTTTAAGTTAATCATGTTTTTAACAAAATTTTAATTTGAAATATTTAATTAAAATTTAGGGTAATGTTGTTTTGTATGGTTTGACTGTACGTTAATTCATGGTAAATGGATGGTTTGTGTTTAGTTAAAAGCAGTGCATGACAGAGTAGCATATAAGTGGCCTTTTCAATACATATTCATAATAATTTGTTGAAATATATTCATGAAAATCTATGTAGATTATCCAAAATATCACAACCTGTTGATTAATAGTTGTGTATTTTTCTGCACACCTATTTTTCCCTATACAGAGAACCACAACAGTCATAAATGAACGTCTCATGCTTATCATTTTAAAGTATTAAAGAAGTATTTTTAACCATTTGAACAAGTTTGTTTCGTGATAATGTGTATCGTGAATATGTAAGTGTAAATTACTTCCTTTTCCGTCTCATGGTGTCAATTTTAATGTGAAACAGCAACTTTATACCAATTTGGAATAAATAACGCATAATTAAAAACTCTCTTTTGAACTTGATTAGAGGAAACGCGCGTCTGGCGTAGTGACTTCTTTTAACAATGGTATCTCTTATGACATTTTATTTTAATTTTTAATCTAAATTAATAATTATTTTCAATGATCTTTTATGAATTAATGTGAACACATTTTGACGTTTAAAATAACAACAATTTGATAAATAGAAAGTGTTTCAATGTCTTAAGAAGAATAATTAGGCATCACGTGTATATGTACTACGAAACTCCGTACACAGGCCTGATTATTTAAAGACAAACGCAAACCAACTTTAGTAATAATGGATTTACACATATAACACATTTTTCTAAATTAAAAGTGCAGAAAAATCTACCAAAATTGAGACTGTGTGCACTCGTACATACAAATAAATGAATTTACACATGTATTTTACCTCTATCCAGAGATTTCAACCCAAAAAAAGGAATGAATCCGTAGTAACCATTTTTAGACTTGTAACTATTTTGAACTGTAGACGTTATGATGGTGTAAAAAATCGTTTCAATGACTACATTTAAATTGTTTTTGTACTTCGTAAGTGCAGAGGAAAGTATATTCAGTCTATGAAGTATGGAATACTGGACATTTTGTTTTCAATCAAGAATTTATCACAGCAAGTATAAGGTAAGCCCATAGGGCGAACCTGATAGGTGAAGCTATGATTAAATTTGTATCAAAACATAATAGTACATATTCCTTTTATTGTTAATTTATCTACTTCCTCGATAAATTCTGTGATATATGCCAGTATGTGCTTACTGAATTTATCATCAGTACACATCAACAGAAAAATGTAAAAATTAACGATGAATAAAAATATAATTGGATTCATGGTTTAAACATATCCGAGCAAAGAATAGACGTAAATAAATGCTAAAAACAGTGTTATCAAAATAAGTGATGAATGTCAAGATTTTTGAATCCCAATTTATGGAGTTTTCTCGCCCAGAAAATCTTGATATCTATATCATTTATTTTATTAAAATAAACTTATAATAATTTTACAGATTAAGACTTATGAACATTTTTGGAGTTATCTTAACACAAGTTTGATAGACAGAATACAAAGAGTTTTACCATTTGATGTGGCAAGAAAAACACCAGAGAATGACTTCTACTTGCTGGGGAAATTTCGCCTTAGACAAATACGCCTAAAACGAGGTGGGTTGCGAGAAAAGTGTTAATAAATTATCCTTATTTTTTCTGTGACTATTGAAAGTCGCAGAAAATATATGCGTGCAATATTTATTTTATTTATTTTTCACTTTAACATACAGTAGAAAAGCTAGCAGACAATTGTGCTAACTATGTAATGAAAAGAAAAATAATTTAATTTATCTATAAATATCAGTTAAATGTACTCAATTTGTTAAACGGTTAATGTCATTTCGGTTTATTCGTTGCACTATTCGGAATACCAGTTTATACAGGAATCCAAATTTTAAAATTACATACTTCCGGTTTTAATACTGTAAAGCATGACATGATTATGAATTAAGTTTAAATAAAATATAAAGTGTCGAGAACTATTTCCGATTTGTAAACGTCCGTTTTTATGCAAATTCCCAACTTAATAGCAGTCTCAGATTCACTCTCTATGGGCCAGCAAAAAAATAGCGTAAAAATAGTAAAAATGAAAACAAAATTTGTGGAAAACTTGCAACATTGAGGCAGAAGAATTCGGTCTGTTATGAGCACACCATTTCATCACAGAACAAAATTTTCCAGCTCTCTCTGTCTTCTTTCTTCCTCAGTGTGACCCATTTAAATGTCTTTTCATTTCTTCATTTGCCTCCACCTTCGTCTCCTTCCTTGGGCATTACCTTAATAAACGTCTTTGCAAGCCGGGATTATGTGACATACTATTTCAGTTTTTGTTTCTTTACTGTGTTCAATAAAGTATTCATAAGGTTCAATGGCTTGACTTAAGTTTTTAACTTCCTCGTTCGTAATGGGATCTCTGTATGAAATTCAAAGCAGTCTTTGGAAACATCTCATTTCTGTGAACTGTATCCTTCTCTCGATATCTAACGTGAGAGTCACACGCATACAGTAATATTGAGATGACCAAGATGCCAATCAGTCTGATTTTTATATCCCGGTGTTTCCATATTATTCATAATGACAGAATTAAAACAATTTTATTGTGCGCAACAACAATCTATTTGTTTTAAACATATAAACGACTATTCGACCACTGGAAATGACTTCATCATTTTAGGACAGTAGTGTATCTACAAACACACAATATAAAAGAGTAAATGTTTCATATATGCCAGGTTCGGTTCTGATCAATTTAATTTATATCTTTTGATATATTGCTTGTGGTAAAATTTCTTTAGAGTGCATTGACATATTTTTGAGGGATCATTTCGTCGACATTTCTTGATTCGAATTGCATAAATGATGCTCAAACTACGTGTTATGTCCACTTTATTTTGCAACAACTACATAAAGATTAGATAACTGAGACCCACTTATTATTAAAGTACAGATAAAAATGCGTTTATTTTACAAAACCTATTATCGAATCTAATGTTTTGGGATTTTTTTTGCAGAAACATGTAATTTTCCTGGAAAGATCATGAAGCTATTTACAGTTGAATTTCAGTGCACATCATCCTATTATGATACACTTAATTATAATAAATCATGGGAAATTCCTGTTGATGCAGTCCTAAATGATGAATGGACATATCAAAGTGCATGGGATTTAGAGTCTCTGCCATACATTGGTATAAAATCGATATACAGTGGTGGAGGATATGTAATAGAGTTAAAACCCGGGATTACCTCTAGTTCGCGAATGTTAAGTCTTTCAAAAGGCGCTTGGATAGATGCAAAAACAAGTGTTGTTATTGTTGAATTCAATTTATATAACCCCAACGTAAATCTATTCAGTAATGTTATGATGTCGTTTGAGGCTGATAACCATGGTCATCTTCTGACTTCTTACCAAATTTTGACAGCGTCGCTTTTTCATTACTCCAGTCTACGTGACAAAACTATACTAATTCTTGATTTGTTGTTTTTACTGTTAACAATTTTATTCACGTTTCTTGAACTTAAAAAAGTTGTTCAGATTGGCATTAAACCGTACTTTAAAGGGTTTTGGAACAAATTATCCATGTTTCAGGTTGTCCTGTGTTACACAATGATGGGAGTCTATGTTCAACGTATAATCTCAACCGAAAAAATTCTAAAAATAAAAAGAGATAAAGGCAATGAAATATTCCTGAATTTTTCTGTTCCTATCATTTGGGATAGTATCACAATTTATGTAATGACAATATTGGTTGCAGTGACAATTGTAAAATTTGTTAAACTTATAACACTAAATACTAAATTAAATTATTTATATTCAGTGTTTAATATCATAGAGGGCCCATTAAAAAATTTCACGTTGATGTTTATCATTTTCTTCCTGGCCTTTGTATTTACAGGAAATCTTCTGTTTGGGACAGTATTGGTAGAATTTAAAAGCATTGGCGATAGTATTATGACTTTAATTGGTTTTACAATCAGAATTGTTAATGGCTTCGAATTGATAATTGAACTTCAGCCAGTATTAGGTCCAATTTTTCTCTTTTTATTTATTTTTGCATTTGTTATCTGCTTTATGACACTCTTTAGAGTTATATTAATAAATGGTGTAAAAACATTAAATACGTCCGGGGGAAAGCTTACTTCCACACATACCTCATTATTACTAACGTACGTATGGGACGGTCTTAAACAAATTTTTCGTTGATCTTTTAATATAATTTTACTATGTTGATATGCTATACCTTTAAATAAAGTTCATGTAATGTTTACCTGATTTATTAATAAAAAGCTTTACAAATGTCGATTTATTCGTAAACCCAATTTAGTAGAATGCCTGTGTATGGTATGGTCAAACAAAATTCAAGGACCAAGGACTGTTGAACTTGCAGTCAAATGCAAATGTAAATTAACACATCATAATATTCAATACTATACAGCTTTATATTTGTTAATAAGATAGTACGGTGTGTACTGGTGTACACAATTCGTTATAATAAATGATAATATACGTGTATCAAGGATATAACTACTTGCGTATCAGTTTTCTATTTTTGATTACCACTCTTAAGGTAAATTTTGCAAACCTTTTCGTATAAATTGCTGTTTTGATCAACTTCAATTGTCATTTTCAAAAAATAGAGTGGAGGAAATATTTCATTTTGTCCGAGAATCCTCTGCACTCCAACACTTTTTCAGTCTTTGCTGGGATATGGTAATATACAAAAAATGGCACTAATACATATCTGCTTGTTTTAACTTCTTTTAGGAGTCAGTTAGAAAGGGTATATATTTATGAGTTGATGCTCATTAACATATGCAGAAAGGGGAAAATATAAAATAAAAGAATTTTCTTTTAAATATGCATGACTTGCATTCTGAGACTTAATAAAAGTAAAGCAAGAAGTTATCAGTTAAAGACTTAATTTTTTAACAAGCATAATGACTGTTTAATTCCCATCGTTTTGGCAGCTTTTTGACATAAGATGTGTTTTTATCGCTATTGATACGATGTTGTTCTTGAAGTGAATTTTAAAGCTCTTAAATGATTGATTAATTGTGTGCTTAACGGCAAGCGAGTTATATTTCAGCTATATTCAGGGCGAATTAGCAAATAATAAATCCGAGAAGATCAAGGATATACCAAAGAAAACAAAATCTGACTGCCGAGTATTAGGTAGTGAGTGAGAATTTAGCCTTTTGCAACGGTTAAGGCTTGTCTGTAACGAAATCTACAGATTGTGTCTCTCGTAATGAAGAGCGTGACACTTTTCAAACACATTACCCACTATGGTGCGCGGTCATTTTGTGCCCGAATCTTATTGTAATTTATAAGGATTGTAAGATTTCCTCCCGAAGGTTTTTTTTTTCGGCTTCTTGCGCCAAACTGGACGCAATTATGTGGCTGAAAAATTAACGAAAGTAGCATTAAACCACATTCAAACCAACATTTGAATCGCCTATTATTTGTTATCATGTATGTAATTGAATTTTTTGTTTTAAAATATCCCGTTATATTTTGTGTATTGTTAAAAATGGAATCGTCCGTTTGAAAATAAATTTACATCGTCTTGATAGTAGAAACTTAAAAGATACAGGATCTAAACATAACCACCCAAAGCTCGTTTTAAGTTCAACTGACCCAAGATAAGCTATTGTCATTAACTGCCTCCGACGTCGTTGTCTGTTAACTTTTACATTTCAATCTTCTCTGAAACCACTGGGCAAACTGAAGCCAAACCTTGTTACAGTGTCCATTGGTTCTTAACAAAGTTTTATTTTGATCGGAAAACGAAAATGGCCGTCATCGCAGTTCAGAATAACATGGGAGTCTATGGAACAAAATCTTTTTCCTCTCAGTCTTATCACCACCCCTGCATTTATTGGATGTGCCTTTTTCAAGATTATGTTTTATGCCAATCCAAAATTAAAAATGACCGCCAACGCCGCAATTCACAAAGGATTCTGTTGGGGAAAAAATTTTAAGTCTTTTTCTTTCATACTGCCTGGGTAATTTAGTTGCTGTTTGAATATTGTTTAAAGCCATGGTGAGCATTTGTTCAACTAAACCATAGTGTCCAGTTTTGTTTGCTCCCCTGGACATAGGCCATGCAAGCTTATGCCATCGCTATGCGTCGTCGTCTGTAGTTCGTAAACAATTTTAAAAAATCTTCTGTGAATCCACTTAAAAAATTTGAAAGAAATGATATATGGCATGTTGGTAACAAACTTTCCTCATTTTGAATGTATCCAATAAAATACATGGCCGCTGTTACTAAAAACAGAACATATAGTAAAATTACTTAAAATGGCGTATATCTCAACAACCATAACAGATAGTAACAGATAGGAATCTGACGGATCTTAAGACCAATTATCCCTAAGCACCAAAATAACTGGGACATGACATGTCTCAGATTTTGCTGATTTTCATTTCATAAGTTGCAATTGACCATTGGATCACAAAAATGATGACTGTTTGTTTTGATTGACCACGGTTGCCATGGTAACCGAGACGGTAATTTTTTATCATTTCTCATACTGCGAAATATCCTATATTCAATTCCCAATTTGTTATTCAAATATCAAAGCATATTCAATATAACATTTTATTTGCTTAATTTAATACCTCATAGACAATATTCAAAACAGTTTCAAGACTACACATAAATGTGTAGTCAGAACCAGGCTATGGAATATGTCAAGAAATCATGGATTTTCTCTGGAATTTTTCTACCAAAAAATTTCCATTTTTGTCACTTTTCTGACTCCATTTTCAGAAAATGCACCAATCACAAATACTCATGATGAATATAATTACATAAATTGATGATTAATATTCAAAACTTATAAAAATCTCAATGGGGTAACAAAAGATGTCTTAAGAAAACACTGTCAAAGATGGTTACCATTGTAACTTGTGAAAAAAAGCCATTTCTGTATTGTTCAGTATTTCCACGAAACTACTATTTCTTAGGGTTAAATTAAATCATCCTTAATTATTATTTTTAACAGACATCCTATAAACTTAAAATGACATTGAAATCATTTCAGGGTACAGTGTCTCAAGGTCAAGGTCAACTAAAAATTGAGCTTTAAAATATGAAAATCTCGAAGCAAAATCAATTTTAAGTGACCTTGAAAACCACACAAGTGACCTTGAAAGTTTTCCTAGGTCATGCTATGTTGAAAAGATCCATTTTAGGTACATATGTTGACAACAATTGTTATCTTGGCTCATATTAGAAGTATGGTCATTCATATATTTAAATATCGAAAAATTGCCGTTTTTGTTTTATTACCATGGTAACCAACTTTAACGGTGTTTTCTAAAGACATTTTTTCTTACCCCATTGAGATTTAAAATTTTTTTAAATATTAATCATCAATCTATGTAATTATATTCACGATGAGTATTTGTGATTGGTGCATTTTCTGAAAATGGAGTCAGAAAAGTGGCACAAATGGTAATATTTTTAACCAAAAATTATAGAGAATAATTCCCTATTTCTTGACATGTTCAATAGTCTCAGTCTGATCACACATATTACTGTAAACCAATTAATATTCGCGTAAGCAAACTTTCGCGATTTGTATTCAATGGACTGATTCGCGGATACAAACTTTCGCGAAATTGATAATAAATATTCTCGGATCTACTGCTCCTTGTATAAAAATATTGGCACAAAATAAATAATAAATATATTTGAGTTGTCTTCTTTTTAATTTTTTGTCGATCGATTTTTATAGCTGACTGATTCACGTGACCATAACTCAAGTACATGTAGTTAAGTTGAGTTTACTGAAATAATTTTGTGAAAACGGAACTAAAAACAAATGATCTAAACATATGTTTGCATAATCAACACATTAAATACAGTAATTTTGAAGTCAATTTTTATGAACAATTTTTCCTTTATGGCCTGTCATGCCTGTAGGTGTACATAGTTGTTAATTACCAGGGTGATTGTTGTTTTCATAACAACTAATATGTCGCTTGTTCTTTTGACACCTGACATAATTAAATAATTAAATAATTAATTCGTCCTTAGTGCCAAACAGATGTCAAATCAGGACTCCGACGATAAAATACCTATAATAAGATTTTAATTAAAACCTAAGAAAGATAGCTGTTTTATTAACCGGAAGTTGTCATTGTGAAATCATAGTTTAGTAATTCCAAATAAGGTTGTTCACACAAATTTGGTATTTTACACGCCGTAAGTAGCGTCACCATTCCTCATCATTCATTTTCCAAACCTTTTCGCGGATATAAACGTTCGCGTTTGTTACCTCCTCGCGAAATCCGCGAAAGTTTATATCACGCGAAATTTTATTGGTTTACAGTATGAAAGTGTTGTAACTGTTTTGAATATTGTCAATGAGATTTTAAATTAAGCAAATAAAAAACTTCTATTGAATATGAATTGATTTTGCCCTGAAAAATTGGGATTTGAATATCGCCCTTTTCACTGTGTTTTAATCAGCCCAAAATGGCTGCCACAGTTACCATGGCAACCGCAGTCAAATCATAACAAACAATCATTATTTTGTGATCCAATGGTCAATTTCAACTTATAAAATGAAAATCAGCAAAATCTGAGACCTGTCATGTCTTACCCTATATGGAAATCCTTTGATCCTTGAGAATTGGTGTTAAGCTGTTCAGAATCAAAAGATCTACAAAAGTCTTTATTAGGTCGAAGATTTCAGATGACCCTCTTTTAGGGGTTGTGCCCCTTAAAAAATCACGTTTAAAAGCTGTTGCCTGCTGAAATGTTTAGCTCAAGAAGATTTACAAAAGTCTCCATTGGACCGTACTTGTCGACCCCTTTTAGGGGATTTGCCCCCTTTAAAAGTCAAAAATCGTGTTTTCTGCTCATTGACTGTAAACTATTGCAGAAAGAAGCTCTACAAAAGTCTAGTTGGACCGTAGACATCTGGCCTGGGCGTCATAAAACCTTTCTGAGTAAAAATATTTTGCTCAGCATGAGAATTTACTCAATTACCATGACAAGGGAAAAGGAAAGATTTGATTGGATGAAATTGAGAATTAAAATATTCTCAAAAATTTTTTTATGGCGATGGGCCCTGATGACCCGTTTTAGGCTTTTTGTCACTTTATTTAAGTTCAAAAATTATGTTTTATGCTTATTGTATGAAAACTATTCTCCTAAAAAGGGTAAAAAAATCTGTTTCTTGCTAATTATGGAATAAACACGAATTGCTCAGATTTTTAAATTACTTAAGCATTCAGGTCATTTAGCTCTACAAAAGTCTCTATCGAGTCGAATTAAGTTTTCATATTACCCCTTATAAGGGTTTTGCCCCCTTGAAGGTATAAAATGGCATTTTTTCGTGTTTTTTTTTTGCTCAATGTGACGAAAACTATTGTAGGTAGACAATAACTGTTCTTGCTTAAACATGTCGCTCATTAAGTTCAACAAAAGTTTCTTTTGAATAGAAGTTTTCAGATGACCTCTTTTAAGGGTTTGGTCCTTTAAAGGTAAAATATAGTATTTTTTCATGTTTTGCTTAATAGAATATGCCGTATTTCTTATAAACGGTTGTAGCCGGATCATGATTATTAATAAAGTCCCACGTCTTATTTTGACACTGTTTTAATGTCTTTTTTACGTAACATACGTTAGAGAAATTACAAACGTTTTTCTGTTACTGCAATATAACAGTCTGTTGACATGACCTCCCCTCTCAAGCGCGTCTGGTTACGGAACCTCCTGCGCTCTTAAGCCAGAATGGTGACATGACCTCTTCCCTCCTAAGGCCAGTCTGGTGGAATAACATCCTCCTTGTTCAAGCCAGTTTGGTTGCAGAACATTCCCCAACTCTAGACAGTCTGGTTACAGGAGTTCGTCCCCGCTCCAGCCAGTCTGGTGACATGACATTCTGTCCGTCCAAGTATGGATTCGATATCTGAAATTAGGTGAATTCGACTCGCATCAAGATGTAACATAATTTAGACTCGCATCATGATGTGACATAATTTACCAGTGATATGTTCGTTTCTATCAGGTACTCCAATTTCTGTCCTGATTGACGAGATACACAATATATAACTTTTAAAAAAGTTTATAATGGAATAACATCACATTCAGACAATCAATTTATTGCAACGTTGTCACGTCAAAAGAACAACTTATGTTACTGGTGACAGCCTTGAAGTCGTGTAGGTTTTCCACAAATGTAATAAGAGATATAAGCTACAAGTTTTTACAAAAAGATCTACATAAAGATGTTGTTAACTAGTTTATTGACTTGATGAAAATTAATTGTTAACGTTCTTCATGCAAGCGGCACATTTATTTACCGAAACTACGTATTTTATGTCTGTTTTTGATTAGTTATAAACGCATCGACTTAAATACAAGTGACTAATCAAAATAGGACAATTCATGAAAACGAGAAAATATTTACAAGTGTGCAACGTTCGGTAAATGGTAGCAAAGAGAGAACACGACCGGATGTGGGTTTCCGACAAAGTTAATTCATAAAAATAGAAACTTGAAGACCTCCTACAGTTTATTAAACAACACTGAAGTGTGTATGTAGAGACAACGCGTATAACATATAAGCTCTAAGATGAAAATGGTAATGTAACGTAATTAGGGAAAAGTAAGGAGTCCATTAATCTGCAATTCAGCCGTGATAGGTTAAGATTATTTTGCCTCAGGTTTTGTTGTACTTGTGTATTTGTCTAAAAAATTACAAAGGTTAGACTAACCCTTGACTGGGGTGAGGAGTCAGAATTAAAAATTTGAGTATTTTTGGGGTCCAAAAATATCTTATTGGGGAGGGGTAGAAAAAGTTCCAGCTCTTTTTGGACGCTTAAATTATACAGCTTATCCATATATAATTAGGTATTTGTAAGGGGATTTTTTTACCCGACTCTTATTTTTATATGTTGTTGCACGAGTTAGAATAAACTTCTATAATTTTTTCTAACTTGATCTAATTACAAACGACTTTTTAAAACACAGTCAACGTTATTTTAAAAAAAGGCTTTCTATTAAGCATACTTATTTGACCTATAAATATGACTTTTGCTCTGTTTCAATCGGATGATCAACTGGAAGTGTAACTTAAATTCCAACTGAAACTCAAAATTTAACCCCAAATTATGCACGTACTTTACCTCGAAGTGTAACTTGAACTCGAATTACAACTTGAACTTTAACGCGAACAATAACTCAAATTTTAACTCAAGCTCGAAGATCCACCACACCCTTAATTACGTTGACATATTAATGTTGACCTTTAGTGAATGTATTACGGCTACCATTTGTAATGGTACCAAGTTACCAAAACTGTTCACGCTCCTGTATGTAGTATGATACCATTTGTAGTGTAAACAGACTGTTCACACTTATAAATTGCTGTTGACCTTCCGATGAAATAGTGTTATTTGATTGGACATTTTTCAAATACAAAAATGTTAATTGGAACACCCCGGCCTTGGCCACAATATTGATTTATTTTTGTGTATATGCATTGACAGGTCGTCGAATGCGTATTGATACGCCAACTACAATGGTGTAAAATACTGATTGTTTAATGTTTTTTCTGCTCCCTAACTTCTTTAAATCACGATTTTAAAAAAAAACTTTTAAAAAATCCTTGTCTGATAAATAAGTCATTGTATTGCTTGAAAAGTGCAAAAACGAAAATTATCATTTAATTTTTTATAACTATTTGCACTTAAATGTATGGCAAGTAGACAAGTTGACAAACAATGTAGACTTATTTATATGACAAGTCGGGTCAGATATATGCCAACGAAAAAAGGAAGTTTTAAAAAAATATTTATACGGCATTCAGTACCTATCAAAATAATCGGTACGGTCGCAGCTGTATTAACAGAACCGGTTCATACGACGTCTTGATCACTCAGACACATTTATAATTGCCTCTGGGATCAAGTTGTTGTAATTTCGCTACCAAAGGTTGAGGCAAAACTTTTCATTCTATTTTAGTGCCCTATTTTTAGACCAGGAAAACCATGAAAACATTCAACACTTATAAAATGACGTCACATTGTGTTTCCCTTAAATGTGCATTACAATAATAATTGTTTAATTACATGTAACTGATAATTAAATATTAAATAAAAATAATCAAATGTAAAAAAATTTATACACTTTCTTCGTATGAGCGGAATTAATTTTTAAGATAATAAAAATATCATCCAATCAAAAACTTACGCCAATTTTTGGGCGGAATGATAACGAGTTCAATATAGAGATAAATTCAGACGCAAAAAATTAATTAAAGCGTCTGGATGATCGAGACTAGTCTATAACTTATGATTAATAATTGATATTTTTTAAAATAACATGTGGATGAATTTATAATGATAACAATAACGCTTTATATGGAACACTATGGAACGTAATAGCTGCCTTATAAAGAAGCATTTCAGTGATGTTCTTCCTTCCTTATATGATACTACTTTTTATTTATATGATGCTACTTGGTCATTATATGATGCTCATTCTTTATTATATGATGCTACGTATTCATTATATGATGCTCTTTATGCATTATATGATGCTCTTTCTTCATTATATGATGCTACTTTTTCATTATAAAATGCTATTTCTTCATTATATGATGCTACTTCATTATTTAATGCAAAGTTTTTATTTATTTTTCATTACTTCTGTTTGTAAAGGTCTATGCAACTGGCACTATGATATGTGACCATGACACCATGTTCATGCTTCAACAAGACTGTAAGTCACGGTGTTTTGGGTTGTTGTAAAATGTTTTGTAAGAGTTTGTGGTAAGTGAAATTCTTGAATAGTATAAAACATGTACCTAGACATCTGATATTTGATATAAAACTATTTTGGGCTATGGTCTATAACATTTCATGCGATGTTGACTTCCTTTTTAGAGTTCAATGACTGTAAATATTGTTTGAATTTTGTGTTTAGTTGTTTAAGTTAAGACGGTTTCTCAGTAATTAGGAAATCGATAACTGCCATTGTTGGTCCACTCAATAGATGTTATTCTGTCACCTGCCATACAACCTTGAGCTTAATTTTCTACATGGTTGCATTATGTCCTTCCGTCTGTACGAATTTCCGTCGTTTGCATATAGAAGCTTATGAGTTAAAGATGCGATAATGTAAGCGTAAGATAAAAATCAATTCTGCTTTCGCATTTTAGCCGTCACAATTGGTTTATTTTACGATGTCTGTTATAGTCATTCGATATTAAATGATATATAAGTATCCATGGTTTCCTTAAAATTCGGGAGTATTTGAAATTAGTTACTTATTTTCAAAGAGCTGCCCAGCGCGTCCTCAGCTGGCGGACATTGGATACCCTCTCGTTTGGGGTGATGGAGGGTGGTTTAGGTCATATTAGAATTGCCGCGAACCATAGTGACGTGTTTAGAGAGTGTCACGCTCCTTGCACGATAAGGATCTCTTTTGTAGATTTCGAAAATGAGTAGGCTTAAAAAGGTATATTTTCCGCCCCTACCCATACCCCATATTTTTCCTGTGGAATTCAAATTTGTGCCCTTTGGTCCATCTTTCTCTAATAGACTTAGGGGGCCTCGGTGGCCCAGTGGTTATGGTAGTTCGTCTACTATTGATCATGTGGTCTGTCAACACTGAGATTGCGGGTTCGAGTCTCACTGCATGCAGGGTGCACTCGACTCCAATCTTAATTGCCAGTTTTCCTACCGAAGGTCGGGGGTTATCTCCACCAATAAAAACTGGACGCCATGATAAAATCTAATTGATTGATTTTTTTAACTTGTTCTCGTCATGAATAAAGCTGAAATACTCTCGCTAGAATAAAAGCAAAAATCCAATCAATCAATCAATGAAATAAGTTATTGTTCAAATTGAAAGACACTCATTTAAAGGACAAGTTTTGTAAAGGTTCTGTTTTATCGATATGACTGTAATGACAATGATAAAACCGATCTTCTTAGGCCTAAAGAATTAATGGCGTTTTGTTAAAAAAAAAGACCTTTTCGTACTATAATACTTGTCTATATGTAACACATTTTTACGCTTAACTGCAGTATTCGCAGGCGTTATTACGGCCTCGGTGGCTGATTGGTTAGTCATCAACCAGTTTTCACATACCTGTCAACGGGTTGCGGATTTTCGAACGACTGCACGAGGGTGTGCCCGACTCCAATTTAATTGACAAAGATTGTCCGTTTTAACCTGTACTCCGGCTTCCTCCCACCTCAAATAAAAAATGGACGCAATGAAATAGATGAAACAATTGTAATTGTAAGTATACTTATTTAACTACTTTTATTGCCTGTCAATTAAAACTTGCAACAAGAATCGCTGTATATTTTACAATACAACTTTTTGTTTAGTAAACAATGTGTTTTGATTGACAATGCTTGTTCAACAGTTCAACAATTGTTTATACACAACAGTTTTATAATTGTATTTAAAAATGTTGTAAACTAAATAAAACACGCAGGCATACATTTAAGTAACTAGTAATGATGTCAAATGAGGCCACGTTCTTTCCTAAATGTGAAATATATCTGTTACTGATTGGGGGAGTCGGGTCGGCTTTATATACGACAAAAAATATACATGTAACAGGTCGAAATCAAGAGTAGCGGAAATAAAAAAAAAGAGAATTAATAATGGATTACGAAAATAAAACATTTACCTCGTCGCTACTGATGTGCATAAAATCGAAATTTTTTTAAGGTTTACAGGGCTCGACCCGTAGATATGTCCTGCTTTAAATAAATTAGCTTAATTATAAAAATATAAAGAAAATAGGCCTTTCTTTAAATTTATTTATTTATTTTATTTTTTAGAACGAATCATTGTATTAACTATTCTTTTGAATACTTGCGTTTATTTTATTATAGATGTTATTATAAATGCATATATAATATACAAATGACGCAGAATTCGTTTTATCTTCAAATTATTAATTTATACGTATCCATTAATAAACTGACCGATTTATGTGACGGATTTCGGATCGCACCGATTGCACTGATCACTGACGGTTACCAGGGTAATGACGGATTCATATTTTTTGACGGATGTATTCATCATCAATCAGTCAGCGTTCCAAAATCCGTCAGCAATCAGTTATCAATCAGTCCAAGTGTTGCGTTTACGGGTGCAAGTACTGTATCATTCTTGCACATTTTTTAAGTGGTTTCAGATAAGATTTTTTAAATTGTTTACGGACAGACGACGACGCATAGCGATGGCATAAGCTTACATGGCCTTGTCCAGGTGAGCAAACAAAACTGGACACTATGGTATAGTTGAACAAATGCTTACCATGACTTTAAACAATATTCAAACAGCAACTAAATTAGCCAGACGGTATCAAAAAAGAAGCCTTTAAATTTTTTCCCCAACAGAATCCTTTGTGATTGCGGCGTTGGCGGTCATTTTGGATTGGCATACAAACATCATGAAAAAGTATTACTACATAATGATAAAGTGTCATCACATAATAACAAAGTATTGTCACATTATGAAAAACGTCTTCAAAAGGCAACTATGGCATTCTATAGATGTGCATGTTATAATTTGTTCAATGCAATGGTTGCAATCTGTGTTTAGCCTGTATTAGGTACAAGTCTAAAAAAATTAGTGAAAGGGAGATAACCACTACTCCAATGTAAGTTCATGACTGTGATGTCACATATGTATTTAATATGATTTACAGCTGTGTGATAACGGCAACAAATTATTATTTATTATTGTTATTTCGTGCACATTAAGGGGTAATATATACTTAATATACATATGTATATTAAAAGATATTTAAAGTGATATCACAATGTAGTAACACTCCGCAGTAATTAACACACTGGGACAGACCGAGCCATTATTTCTTGATTTACGCAAATTTTGTCGCAGTAGGTACCAGTTAAAAGTTTCTATCTCTTGCACTACACAGTAACATGTTGTACGCGTAGGGTGGAAACATTAATATAGAATGGTAGTGATTCCTATTCCTGGATGTCACTTTTCCTTAGACATGACAATGAGTAACTCGACGGGAATATAATTAGAGGCAGGCACTGCTTACTCGTTCGGAGCACCTGAGTGCACCCATGAATTTTATTGGGTTCGGGTTACTCTCTTTCTTTTTTGTTATATGGTTTTTTTTTTTGGTTTTTGTGTTGCGTTCTATATCCGGATTTGTAACTGTCCCTTGACTTTTTGCTCTTGTTGTTCGGTCGGTCGTTTTTCTTTGCTTTTTTCATCTTACCAAGCTTGGTCTTTACAATGTCAATTATTTCAGGTACTAGTACGTCCTTTTTAACCAAAAAACAAATGTTTTACAAAAATTATCAGATTGCAATGTTATTTCAATGTTTTTAAGGTAAATATGGGGTTTGTTTTACCATTAATTTCCTATTTTCTAATATAAAAAAATCTGGATAACAAAACATCTAATTTTTAATATTCAAAAACTATTTTTGATATAAAAAAATAGGTAATAAATAATAATAGGAACAAGGCTCGAGAAAGTAAATCCGCATCTAGAATCAGAATTGATAACTTTTTACAAATTCCAACTTTCTATTATTACAATTCAAACAATAATGTTTTCTTTTTCAGTCGTCTATTATTAAGCTTGATTTTCGGTATATTTTCGTTCACTTCTATACAGCTTTGTTAGAGTTTATTATGTACCATTGTGTAATAAGGTAGTATTTTAAAGTCGTTTTTTCTAAGGGGCAAATTATAAGTGCCAGAAAAAAATGTTAAAATTATGTAATGAACTCTTTACGCAATGAACCTATGCAAAAGAATGAAAGGAGCCTTATATAATACACATTATAATTCGCGTATATTAAATGTAGACTTTGCAAATGAAAGTTAAAACAAATTTGACTTCATCTCTTAAGATCGATATGGTTGGTTTGGGTAGTTTTTTACGTCCTACACCGACAACTTAATGCCCTTGGTCAGACGGATCAATAGGAATGCTTCCAGAACTTTAAAAACGGAAGCTTCCAGATCTTTAAAAAGAGCTAGGAGTGATATATTTGTCGAATTTTAGAAATGATTTGGTACTTTCATACCACCAAACCACCAAATGCCGTTCCAAATGCATTGGTGGAATATTTTTAATTGACCTTATATTATAATAAACAAATAGGCCTAATTACTTGTGTTCTCGGGTCAAATGTGCACATTGTGACGTTGAAAGATATAATATGAGTGTTCTTTACAGTAAAAAAATGATAAAATGATAAATAATCCATTTTCAAAGATGTTTTTTCACAGATATATAAGAACTGTGACATGTTTTATGGGAATCAGGACCAAGTCGGCCCAAAGACCACTCGGACCAAGACAACTCAGCCCAACCATGAAGACCACTCAGACCAATAACAGAAGACAACTCGACACCATCAATACAACTGTCATAACCAAAAATAATTGTATAATATTCCCAGATCGTGATACTGTCGACATTTTTGACTATGTTATTATGATATGACATATAATACGTGTCAAAACCATTAAAAAATCATAAATACATTATTTACATAATTAATATAAAATATTTGGCCCATTTTGGTATTTTTAACTTTGGTCTTTCGAGTGGTCTTTAAAACTGGACCGACTGGTTATCATCGTTTGGTCCGAGTGGCTTATAAACATTTTAAATAAGTATGATTTATTGTCATCTTTTTTGCAATTTATCATGCTTCATAAATAACTTATTAAAGTTGGATTATAATGGCTTGCATTTGTTGTGGGACAGTGGAATATGGTTACTCCATTATAATAGATAGTGCTCCAATCAAATTATTGATATAGAATTGCCTGACTGGTTATCAACGTGAACGATAACTATTTACTTTTGTTGGTCAAAATATAAATTATAAAATATTAATTTATAGTAGTTTAAAAAGATACATTAATATTTTGTATCTACTTTAATTAGTTTCAGATCACTTGTAAAAGCTATTGTTATAGATGAATGTCACAAGGTTAATGACTTGCATGTAATTATGCTGTGTTAAAATGTGTTTATTTCAGATTTGTTTAAATTAAGACAGTAGAAAATGTCTCTTGGAATGCTTCATATATTAAAACATTTAAGGCATTTCATTGGTATTTAGCTGTTTACATCTCAATTGCATGGTTCAACATGGAATGTGGCTTTATTTCCTTTTACTAGCCTTTCATTTGTTCTTGACATTTCTGAAGTTGTTACAGAACGCTGTGTCAAGCTGCAAGAGTATGTCAAAATTATAGAAAGGTATGTATTGTATAAAAGTCATTTACATTAAGCAATAGCCCCTACCAATAAATATTACTTGGGTCTGTGTAGTAGATTTTGACTATAGTGTGAGGATGCACTTGTCATTAAATGTTTTGTGGAAAAGAATATGTTGTAAATCAATTTTATTTGTTTTAATTGTTAGCTCACCTGACCCAAAGTGTTGTGATATCTATTCTAATTCATTTTTTGATATAACATCGATTCTGATTGGACAACGTTAAAAATTTCATAGCATCATTTCAACGATTGATGCGGCAAAAAGTAAACCCGATCACGGCATAATTTCTGGTAAATAAAAAAGTCGCATTTTAATCAGTTAATTTACTTTTTATGGTGTAGCATTAGAATGGAGATAACAGTAATGTATTTGAAGATTTGTCTGCATCAACTGGTGATTTGATGTTCTGATAGCCAGTAAACAAATATTTCCGACCATCAAATCATCAATTGATGCTGGCACAATCTTATAAATAGCGACACACGCTATAATTACCTGTTGGAATATATTATGTGTTACATTAAGGGCACAGCCAGTTTGTGACAGAAATAATGTTTTCTATAATTTACTTTAATATCATAAATGAACTGTAATTGTATTAATAGAATAAAAATAATTCACTGTCGCCTGGGTTAAAATAATGCGAAATAAATGGTCACCCTGTTGTACACAAGGATAAACCACAGTCTGCATAAATTATCTCTTAAATTTTCTATACTTAATATAACATTTGCATGTATGATGTGAATTATTGTTATGTTATTTTTATTTTTGGCACTTCATCTGTTTTGTCATTGATAAATGGTTAAAAATGAAAGTTTTAAGTCCTAAGAAATATTATATGAAAACAATTTAATCTTGTATTGTTCATTATTTTTTTGTTGCTGTTTTTGTAATGTTAATTCAAATGTATGTTGTATGAAAATAGATAAGACACAAATCTGTACCTGTACAGTGTAACTTGTTCAAGTGAAGTCAAATTATGTTTATTTATAAGTCTATGCAAATGTAACAGTAAATATAACCTACATTTAGCATACGTAAGCATTTAATTGTCTGTTTAATTAGATTTACTTGTTCACATCATAAATTAATTTTACTCAACATTACTATGTTCAATGTAGTTGTGATTTTGAAATTTGAAGTAATTAATTGCATTGCAACTTTCAGGCTCTTGTGAAATCGTTGCCTTATCAAATGACAATCATCCATATGTTTCAACGAAGAATTTATTTTTGGTTTCTAAAATATATATATATATATATATATATTGCTAACAATTCCTTTTTCCTGACAGATGGACATTTGTTTGTTCATTACAAGGGAACATCTTTTAGAAAGGCCTTCAGATATCTGAAGGATCTTCCTGCCTTTTTCCCTCATGTTCCACGATAAGCTCTGATTGCAACCATCACCATGGAACAAGAGAAAGACATCTCAAATGCAATAGGAATGAGCGATGCCATTAAAATTAAATGCAGCCCTGACAGAGAAAATATTTTTCTCAGTAATATTCCATAAAGAAACCTCTATGGATGTGTACGAAAGTTACAAAAGAAAAATTCATCAGCCACTATGAGATCAACTGAAAGATGGTTACAAATTCACAGTTACTTTGCTGTATATGCCGTTACAACACTTAGGCAGTGCAAGTGCATATTGCAGATATATTTTTGGCAACCCAACATTAGAGCAATGCATGTATGGAATACTATATAGTGGAAAGAACACTGAAGTGAAAAATACCATTCTCATGGATTTAAGAAAGTCAAATCCTAGAATAAGACTGGTATTTTGCACTTCAGTGGTAGGAATGGGTTTCAATTCTCCATCTATAGATAGAGTAATCCATGCAAGACCTCCTAGGAATCTTGCAGATTGTGTGCAGGGATTTGGCCGTGCAGGATGGTCTGGCCAACCAGCAGAGGCTGTGCTGTACTTTTTTTAAAAAGGATATAGCTTCCAATGTAAAAGACATGAATACTGATATTATTGGTTATTGCAATGAAAAGCAGTGTCTCAAAAAATATTTTTGAGACAATTTGGTTTTGGCAAATCTGCTGACATGCCTATGCATAAATGCAGTTTGTTGTGTAAAAATAATTGTCATTGCTTTGAATGTAAAATTTTAAGAATAGAACTGTAGTATAAAAAGACACAACAATTATTTAAGGAAACATAACCTGTTCAGAAATTTGAAATTTTCCTTATAATTTTTTTAAAACTATAAATCTTAACAATTTTTATGGTAAAAATGTTGTTGACGTCATGGAAATTATTTGAATTTTTATGAGGTAATAATAGGTCATAGGTCACGCAAGTTATGTCTTATAAATAATAAGGGTTGCACGATTTAAATTAACCAATGAGATTTCAGGTTACAAATCAAATTAAATTATTTTTCATTGAATTTTCTACACACATAGTGAGTTCTACATAGTGCATTCTTTATACAAGTATTAGAGTATTAATAATTAAAATCCGGGTAGAGCTTATTTAGGTTATCAACACATATTCCAATACAGTCAATTATAAATCAAAACATTTTTGTACAATTACATACAAACATAATAAACATAAAATACAACAGTAATATACTAAAACAAAGATTTGGTAAATAAATGGCACAGTCCAACAATTTAAAAGACCACAAAAATGTATTAAGGTGTAAGAAATGTATGAGATGATGTAATACAAAAAACATAACAGGCTCTTAGAAACTATTTTTGATATGTTCTTGCATAAAAGGATTTGAGCAAACAAGCCCAATAGGTAATCACGAACCTGACCCACTGTAAAACATATATATGAAACATGTTAACAGAAAATGATTCGGTAAAAATATATCAGAGTTCAAACAACAAACAATTGGAAAAAATAATAAATTGAAACAATTTGGTTTATAAATAATAGTAGTCAAAACTACAATCAATCGAAAAGTCATAAATGGAAAAAAATTGTTTAACAAATATCACAGTTAAAACTACAAACAATAGAAAAGTCATAAATGGAAACAATTTGGTAAACAAATATCACAGTTGAAACTACAAACAATAGAAAAGTCATAAATGGAAACAGTTTGGTTAACAAATATCATAGTTAAAACTACAAACAATAGAAAAGTCATAAATAGAAACAGTTTGGTTAACAAATATCACAGTTAAAACTACAAGCAATAGAAAAGTCATAAATGGGAACAATTTGGTCAACAAATACCAGTCCAAACTACAAACAATTCAAAAGCAATAAATTTCAAATAGTAATGGACATCTGCGTACATTTGCTTCAGCATCGATTGACAAAATACAAAACTGCATTAGAAATTTAAATAAATCTGAAAACCTTTTTCTTATACCGTCAAGCAAGTCATTTCGATGTACAATAGTGTTGGGGTTTTTATAAATGTTTGCAAATGTTTCAAATTTTCTCCCTTTTACATAATCAAATGGTCGAATTTCTCTCAATGTTTTTGTAAGTAGTTCCAAGTCTTTTGATGAACTTTTTGGTGTGGCTTCCTGACAGTTTTGACATTCCGAGGCATAAATCTATATTCCTACCAGCTCTTATGCATATATCTGCTGCAGAGCAAGCTCTTGTCACTGCCTTTTCTGTTTTATTAGCTCCTTAAAAAAATAAAGGAAATTTAAGGAAATGCAACATGCTATATTTTATATAAAAGCAATATTTTGTTTTGTTTTGTACTGGATCATCAGGTATATTTTAAGTCAATTTATTTACATATGTATTTTATTATTTTCCACTCTTTGCTTTTTGTTAGTAGGATTTTGTGTTGAAAGTTATTTTTTTAATTGCATGGGTAGTTAATATGTTTTTTGTTCTGTATAGATATTGGTCTCTTCTGAATATAACCACAATATAATATTTATTTGTCCTGTTAGTGGTCTTAAATGTTTAATTTAAGAATGTTAAATTGAAGCATACCTAAGCTTCTAATTAAATCCTTTTTGCTCCTAACACTGTGTTCTTGCATCAGATCAGCTCCCTTATTGTGTCCAGTCCCACCTTCTGAATATAACCACAATATAATATTTATTTTTCCTGTTAGTGGTCTTAAATGTTTAATTTAAGAATGTTTAGTTTAAGCATACCTAAGCTTCTAATTAAATCCTTTTTGTTCCTAACACTGTGTTCTTGCATCAGATCAGCTCCCTTATTATGTCCAGCCCCACCTTTAGTGTTTATGAAAAAACCCTCTAAGACCCTTATTTTCATCTCAGGAGAGAACCTAAATTTTGTTAAGTATATCAAGTTCACCATTTCAGTGAAATACTTGCTCAGTCTGGAGTGGCAAAAAATAGAGGAATGCTCTATTTAGCATTTAGGATTACTCTTTCTAAATCCTCTTCTTTGGCTGTGTCATTCATATTTAGAATCAGCAGTCCCCATGTTGTCAGATTAACAAAGTAATTGAGGACTTCATCTTCTGATCCATATTCTTCACCTAAAATTATCAAGTAGAAATGTTTTGAATGTTTTCTTGAAATAGCCATTCTTTGTGCACACTAAACAGTACATTTCAACAAAATCGTGAACATAATCAACTATTTTCTCACTTGTAATGTTTGTGGTTCGTTGACAGAACATTTAATTTGCATTGACAAAACAGTATTTTATCACTATTTAAAAAGGTGTATTGGCATTTAATTTTAATTAACAATGGAGGAAATTGTTTATTCTGTACTGAAGACATTAAAATGTTTTAACTTGTTATAAATTTCTTCTTTTAAAGTATAGGTGGTCGGTTTGGCATAATGTTTCGGGATTTTGTTTTTGAAGCCTGTTCATGTTTAATATATGGAAGACTAATAGATTCATGCATATCTTTCTTGAAAATCTTCCAGTAGCAATATAAATTGTCTGTAAAAAATCGGATGTTTGATGATATTAAGAAAACAATCTCATTCCACATTCCCTTTTCAACACACTCACCTTTGAACACATCGTTCTAGCCAATTTATCTATTTTCATTTATTCATTCACATTAAGTTCTTGATTGAAGTTTTATAATGTCTGTAAATTTAATATTTTTATGCTGATTATCAGATAGGTCTTTATAAGTATGTCTTAATTGTGTTCAGTCCATTTTTGTGTATAGTTATACAAATATGTATTTGTATAAATATATAATCTATTCATCTTATATAGGAGATTTTTTCAATATTATATAATATGCATACCCTGCACTAAATGGTATATTTTGTTCAGCACTGAGTCACTGTCTTTCTCATCTTCAGAGACAGTTTTAGATGCTACACATAACAAAGCCCTCATCATCAACAAAAACAAATCCTCATGAGCTTTATAGTTCGATTTAACATTACCAGTAACATCTGTTCTTCTCAGAATAGTTTTTGCATGGAACAAGGTACCTTTCTGGTTTACTGACTCCGATTTAAACAGGGCCTTGTACGCCTTCTGCAATATGATAAATAAACAATTGTTTGTATGACTGGCCATAATAAAAAGTACATATTTTATTTTATTATTATATTTTATTTGGTTGTTTGTTCTTGGGTTTGCCGAATTCGTGGACTTTGATTTGAGGATTGTCCTTTTGGACAGTTTCATTGGTATTCAGTATTTTGTTATTATATCATCATTTATGTGCATTACTCTTTAAATTATCTACATATCTACATTTTTCTTTCAAATTGTAATCACTTGCCTTATGACCAAAAATATTGTTTCAATTGTATATATTTTTTTCAAGAAAGATATGTATTTGCAGATATTAGTTAAGTAGTATTGAACACACTAACAGCCAAAATATCTTGTTTAACATGGCAAAGTTCACAAACAATGGGATGAATATGATCAAATCGAGCTTCAGGTCTAATGGCCATATGCCTTATATTTTTTAAGTTCTGTAGTTTTCCCATGTCAGCTGGTCACCTACTTCCAGGTTTCCTGTCATAATACAAATCCAAAGAATTTTAATTTTCAACATATAATTTTGTCCTGTTAAAAATTTTCTAACAATGCTAAACAAAACAGGCTAAAACATGTTAAAGTGCATTTCTTTAGCTGTTTTGTATTTTAACAAATCAGTCTGCTATACGACACTTGCATTCAGAAAATCTAAAGGAAGAAAAGGATGCTTTATTAAAAGGATGGTTCCTTGCTTTGTTTTTAAAAGTAATGTTCATTCACATATACCCTTAATTGCCAAATCTAGCAATTTAATGTTTTGGCATTTAAATCACACTAAATTTCAATAACATATTAAATATAATTTTAGCAACATTGATGCCTTATGCATGTTAACCCATGTTATATTAGGAAACATTTAATAGCAATATAAAATTAGTAACCATTGGCTTCTGTAAATATTTCCATTAGTTGTTTTTCATACTGGTCAATTACGTCAATGCAATCTTCATTTTTGGATTCGTTTTTGAAAAAAACTGGTAATCCAAAAACATCCTGCTTGCTTTTCATGTAATCACTGAACCTAGAATAAAGGTTATTGGCATAACTTATTGAATATGATGATAATCTTTTGATATTGCAGAGAATTATGGAAATTATTATTTATCACTATATCAAATACCTTATATTAATGCATACATTATGTTACATAATGGCCACATTATTTTTACTTTTTTATCAATTAGTCTCTTCCTTTTACTAATGATCTATTTCTCTCCTTTTGTTTGTTTGCCTGAGATGGACTGTTATCATGCTCAGCAGTTCCTATAGGCTGATTTGTAATTCAGTAAAATGTGTTCTTGGAAATTAAAAACTATGCCATGTACCCTATTTTTTACATTTCTTGCAGGTAATGGTGACTTTTTGTGCTAAAACATATTGTATTCTAGATATAAAATGCATTTCAAATCATTGATATGCAACATCACCTTTACCTATAATTAAGTCCAGTACTTTTTTAACAGTATTTCAAGTTGCTCAGTTATAATTAGTGTAATTTGGAATGATTTGGAGGAAGAAAATGTATTCTAGTTAAACATGTGTGGAATATGTGCTGGCAGCTTTTTTTTTATCCAAGCGAATGTTTCTATTTCGCTGATAATCCTGCCAATTATTACTTTTTTCACATCTTTAAGTTTATTTGTTTCTGCTTCATCAAGCATAAATCTGTCTACATCAATTTCATTCAGTTGAGTCTGCAAAACATATTGATATAAATGTATGCCAGAAAAACATACAAGTATTTTTGACCGAATCGCCATTTACATATTTTCTTCCTCAGCAGTAAGGTGTGAACAGATATATATTGTTTTAATTTTCGTGTTACAAATGACCATTGAATATGTGTGCCAAAATGACCATTTATTTTTTTGTTTGTTATAACCATTTACATTCCTTCTTATTGGACTACCCGGGATTTGTCAAATTGGCGGATAATAACTTGAACACAAAAATACAATAATATAAACATATAAGCTGTTAAGGTAAGGTTTGCGATTGTGAGGTAAAATTTTTATGCCACTAATGAGCACAACTAGCATAAACACTTATTAGGGATGCTAAGATGTACCAAATTTTAAATTTTAGAGAAATTTTACCGTATCGTTTTACTGTGGTAGGTGATAACAATTTCCATATTTTGCTATGTCTTATAATATCTTAGGAAAGCATGGGATGACCAATGTTTTAGACATTTTTTAAAGAAAAACACCAAAGTCGTCAATTTAATTGTATGACTAGGTAGAAATTATGTTTATCTAACAAATTATGGCTAAAAATGTGGTTCCTGATCCGAATTCGACCCCAAAAAGATGAAAATATTCATATTTTTTTCATCTTTTGATCGTTATTTTGCCGTTGTCATGGCAACTTAAGCATTATAATATATAAGAAGGAGGTCCACCGATTTTCTAAAAAACTTAAGGTAAAGTGTTCGAATACTTTACAATAAAATAAGCCAATAAAAACCATATGGTACGGGAGTCATTTCTGAGATAACCGGCTTCAGAGAAAAATGTCCAGAATGTTAAATTAGCCAAATCACTGAAAATCCCAGTGTCAAACTCATGCTCGATGACCAAATAAATATTGAGATGACGCCTAGAAATGGTAGTTTCGAATGAAAGGTTCTGTTTTTTAAGGACATAATGAAACTTTAATTGACACAAAAACCATGAACACAAAAAATATAAGGCATTTAACAAAAAATTTGGGTAGCTCGGAAATCGATGAAACTTTACCAGTCTGATTTTGCCACACTGAACAATCATGGACAGTTAAAAAATAATCAGATGCTTTTTCTAGTAACCTCCAGTCTTTGAGATGGATTTAAAAATATAGGATCTAACACCGGTGGGAGGACAAGACGGGAAAATCTCAGACACCCAAGTGACTCTGCTGAGTTGGAGACCAAAAGAAATCTTTCACGCAGGTGTCTGAGATTTTCCCGTTTTGCCCAACCACCGGTGTTTGATTCTATTTCTCCCTAATTTGTAAAAAAAAATCAGGATCTTTTCTATTGAAAAATGGCATCAAATAGAGTTATCTACCCTGAACGTAATCTCCAGTGTACACACTTTGCGTCACCGTGTTTGTTTTGATGTTTACCCCTATCATATTGTGGCATAAATTGGGTCATGGAAGCTCAGATATGTTGTTTCCATGTTAATATTTAAAAAAGACATAGTAAACCAACTAAAGCAATAATTTTATAATTTTTATTGCTGAACCAACAGTTGACGTCACATTTTTACGTTAAAAGGAGTGTGAAATTCTTATCTCACCCATGGGTTGAAATAAGGATATATCAACCTGCTAAAAATAGGCACCACGCTGTCTCATTAGTGAGATAACAGGGGGGGCGCATATATGGTTCAGCAAAAAAGTGTCTACATAGATCTTATTACACCTGGGGCAGGGTGCTGAGAGTCTACCACAGTGTGTAGCAGTTACTTTTTTTCAAGGATGTGTGTGCTCCATGAAGTTGCTGAAAAATATGCAACATAAATTTTGTGACACAGGATGCAGGACACAAGATGACAGATGTTCTGGGTCCGAAATTATTCCCTATATATTGCGCACCCCGGCGACATAATGATCTATATTGTCTCATGAAAGGACATTGTAAGATAAGGCATCAATTCAATTTTCATTTTATAAAATATATACAATGTATGAATATATATAAAACTTTAAAATTTTACCACCACAACATACAGCCAAAATATATCTAATATTAGGGGTCAATATGAGCCCTTATCCTACCATGTTTGTTATATAAAAGTTGGTAAAAGACAGAAAAACCTGATTTTTGTCAAACAGGCGAAGATGTCTAACAGACCGAAAAACAAATCCCATCATATTCGACCACCACCTGAGGCTGCATAGAAAATTTCAGAACCCTACGATTAATATTTTTTGAGAAAAACGATTAATATTTTTTGAGAAAACCAAAAAAATATATATAATGCATAGATAAAGAAGCGATTTAAATAAACAAGCGAGACAAATACAACAAACACCAAGAGCAAAGTACATATACATGTATATGCACAACTACAAATGGTGTAGTTCTTACATACCAAATTTCTTTAACTTGAATAATTTTAGTCAAATTTTCAAGCTCAAAGGACCATAACTCTAAAATATGGAGGATCAAATTCCCTGATACATCTACTTCTCACATACTACATCTAAAAATGATGAAGGGATAAGCAATGCAAGTTTTGTTATGTTCTGTTTTATAGTGATTTCAGATGAGTTTCATTTACAAGATAGTGAACACAGACTTACGGACTGACAAATGGACTGACAGATGTAAAGTCAAAAGCTGTATATCCTCTGTAACTTTGTTACATGCGGTTTAAATAATGATCATATTTGATAATGTTGCAGGATATGAACATTCAGTAAATATGTGTTCAATTCTTTTGTACATTTTGCAAAATATACATGTAAAACATAAATCTCTATATTCTGAAGTCCTTCAATGTTTAAACTAATATTGGCATATTCACTCTTCCTTCTCCAAGAATTGCATCAGTGATGTCAAGTGATTTCTGGTAAGTTTTACATTAAAGTCTTTGAGAAGCAGCTTTAGTCCCAAGTTCCTAGTATGGGCTAATTGAAGATGGAATGGAGTAACACCATTTTGAGATAACTTTTGCGCAGCTGTTTTTGTTATTGCTTTCTGTTCAAGCATGGTGCCATATTTTTTCATAATGTAATGAAATAAGATGTGATGGAGGTCCTCCTGTTTCAACTCCTTCTTTAATTTTTCATCAAATAGCACTTTTAAGGCACGAAAATCTTCCTTAGCATCATGGGCATCATAAGTGCAGTTAGTAAACTTATGTACCAAGGTTTCCTGCTTATAATTAGTAACTTCATTTGGGGAAAATTCTTTTGGCGATTTTCAATGTGTCTATACATCCGGTTACACAAGTCGAAAATTCTTGAAGCAAGTTATACTTCAACAACTGATTTGTTAGTATAGGAACATCAAAGGCACAAATATTATGCCCAACAAGTATTGGTTGATTATGTTTCTTCAGGAAGTCCATGAAGTCTAATAGTGCTTCTTGTATTGGCTTGCAAGTAACTTGTGAGTCTCGATGGTACATGATATTAGTTGCTCTATCAAATGTGATGCCATTCACTGCAGAGGCTTCATCGAAAATTTTACAATTTGGTATGCAGTAAACATTAAAATTTCCTGCCGATATCTGAACAATATTGCTGTCTCTGGATCTACCGGTGGTTTCCAAATCAAATACTACATACGTTTCTTCTAGGGGTATTTCTAGTTTTCTTGGAATTTCAATGATATTTTCTTCAAGTTGAGAATCTTTGAATTCTACATTCTTTTCATATGTAACACCTTCATGCACAATATTAGTAGCTTCTTTTGTACTTTTTTTCATTTTCTTGATAACTCGCTTTCTTTTAGCAGCTATTGTCGATTGATTTAATTTCTGTTTTTTTCTTTTTGCAGCTATTTTGTTCGCTAGTTTGATGGTGAATTCGCCAGGAGACAATCCAATGGCCTTGTTTACCTGTAAAGATATAAAACAATGTTCCAAAATATTAAAAGTCAGACTAATCTGGAACATAATGACCATTAAATTTTTCCCATTTTTCAGAAGAAGCATATAAAAAATAACCTGTACTTGTAATTCACTACTATGAACTTCTATGTCATGGTTAAAGTTTATTTAACCTCAAAGTCAAAGGTCATCAACCTTGGTATAGGACACACTGCCTTCAGGTAATCTACCCAAAACATTAATGTCATATGCCTATCTCAAATAACTGATAAGTTACAGTCCAAACAAAAAATGACATATAAAATTCCATAAATTATCCTAAAGGTCAAAGTTTATTTCAAAGGTCATTGACCCTGACTTGCGACACACTGCCTTCATCCACATACAAGATATCAAATGTCAATCTCTTAATAACAAAAAAGTTACAACCCAGACAGAAATATGTCATGTAAAATTCAATAATTTGAACTTTGGGTCAATGTTCAAGGTCAAAGGTAATCAACTTTGGTATGCAACACAAACTGAAAAGGGAGGCACCGTTTAATTAAACTGATGCTAAAGCATTGTACAAAATTTGAAAAAAATCCCTTCAATAAAAGCCAAGAAATCTTTAACAAAAGTGTGCATCTGATGGATGGGCAAGGTGATTGCAATATAGCCCCTCTTACAAGTAGGGGCATATCAGGCTTCATCCTTACCTAACGAGCTTTAATGTGAGTAAGTTTCATAAAATTCTATCACAGCATTCAAAAGTCATGCTCCGGAAACCAATTCATGTAGAAGACAAGCTGAATTCTATACTCATCTGCTTGAGAGTGGTAGGGTTTAAAATATCAGTGAATTTTAATTAAGTTTACACCATCAAGCACAATTTTTGTGGTCAGAAATGAGTTATGTTGAAAGCAAAAAGAGTAAATCTAAGTGCTTTGGAAAGGAGAGCAGTTCTTGCTTATTAAAACACACCAGAATTAGAAACAGGTGTAATCATATTCTATTTCCTATATCAAAATGTTCAATGCTTTAAGCATTAAATTATTTACAAGTATAAGCATTCAACCCTAATTTTGTTATCAAGATAAAAATCTAAATTTGAGACCTACTTTTGTTAAGTATTGAGGTCCATCATTCTTCTGTAAGGATGATGCTGAAAGTCGTCCTCGGAAAGAATAGCTTGATCCAAATGACCTACAATTATAAAATATAACCTGATATTAAGTAGAGTTGCATGTGGCAATAATTTATTTCACCTTTATTGAAGAATTAATTTTCACTCTTTGCATTCACAGGCAAACTATATATGTTACAGTAAAATGTGAAAACTTGTGACCTCGGCTTTGCCTTTGACTTATTGACCCTGAAATCAATAACCTTCATGTGTTTAAGACTTATGAAATTCTATCAAGGCATTCACAAGTTATACCATGCAATTTGAGTTTAAAATTTCTAATATTAATGAAAGGACCTTTGTGAGCACTTCGTTGCGTGGGGTATAATAGTTTTCAAGAATTGACCTTGTCCCCAAATTGATAGGCTTCTTTCTTTTTTATAAATTTGTATTGTGTGTAAGTTAATTTATCGCTTGTTTCAACGGATCGGTTGAACCATGGCCTGCTTATTGTGTCATTGTTTCTTTGACTATGGTTATCTTTAACAATGTACGAATAAGTCTTACTTATTTTTTGGAGCTTTTGTAGAAACAATGAAATTAAAGTTTTCATTGGCTTGGGTGGATCCTAATTGAACTAAGTTCTCTGCTCTTTCTTTCCAATCATTGACTATTTTGGATAATTCCTTTCTGAGATTAGGGCAGTTCAGGGGTTTACCACCTGGGAGACTTTGGTACCTGTACAAAAATATTTCAATATTAAAGTTCTGCAATAAAAAATAAATAAAACAGTTTACAGTGTTCTAGGATTTTTTTTGCTAACTGAACTTTCCACGGGAAAGTGTCCTCTATAAACTGGCTTTCCCACAGCAGTGGTGAAAACTCAAATTACAAGCACCTGCATAACATTGATAAAAAAAACGAAAACAAATCTCCACACTTGATTTTTTTTATCTTGATTTTAAAAAATTAAACTAATACCAAAATTAATGTATTTTTGTATCATGACAGGGCAAGTATGAACATTTTTTCAAGAATCCAGACTTTTCATTTGTACTTGCCCACGGGTGATCAGGACAACAAAATTGACTTTCCCATACCGAGAAATCACTTTCTACGGGTGAAGGGAAATGGGAATCCTAGAACACTGTAAAACTTGCAAAAGTCAACAATATTGTAATGTTCAACTAAAATCATGAAAAAGCAAATTCACATTACACTCTATATATTGCTTTGACTAACTTTCTACATAAGTTGTCCTTGAATTTGTAATAATGAAAAATTAGGTACAAGTTTTATATCGAGTTGCTGCTTACCCTTCCCTTTAGACTATTCCAGAAAAAAATGTCTCCGGCAGGTAGAACCCACTTGAAAATAAGGGATACCACCAATAGATTTAAATTAAAATTTGAACCCTCCACCTACAATTTTCCTATATCAAATTATTATTATGCCATTGTTTGACATCCCACCCAACAAATTTCAGTATGCAATTTTACAGAAACCACCTACACATTATTTTATCGACGGCATCCTGCCCCGGGGTATATTTCTTTTCTGGAATAGCCCTTAGATGAAGCTCCTAAGTTCACTCTCACACAGATATCCTTAATTATTGTAGACAACTTTTGTTGTGTTGTACATTCTGTCAAATTGTTGTTGTATTTACTGTCAACAGATTTCATATTTGCCTTTGTATTTTTCCTTTCTGATATTCAAATGTACCCTAAGTACTTACTGTTTGAAAATGGCAGCCAGTTTTACTACACTCCTGCCCAGTTAATATGTGAACTTGTCCGATTTCAACCAAATTTGATTTTTAGGTATAATTTAATATACTGATTTGAATGGAATACTATCCAATGTGATTTTTGGCGACTTCTGTGTTGGCATCCCAATACAATCATACCTAGTTATTAACTAAAATTGGCACTGTTCTTGTGATAGGAACACCATGATGCATTGCCTGTTGCACAAAGGGAATGATCTCCATACAGGTGAGGAACTATTGTATCAAAGCGTGACTTTAAAACATCTGAATCTTTGCCTTGGCATTCTTGATACATGAAACATCTGCTTATGTAGGGTATTACACCTGGTTGTTTCAGGGTCTTATTCTTTTGGGCTAGTTTATAAAGCTTAGATGTAAGACTCTTTTTCGTATGGTTGGAGTCATCTTCTGTATGTTAGGGAAAACAGATTTCAAACGTGAAGCAGTTGTTGAATCATTGTCCCTATGGATGACATCTATGGGACAACCTGCATCGCTCATATGTCTGGCCATTGATATGGCCATATCTGGCTCCATAGCCTTGCTTGAACCTTCCCAGTTCTTACAGCAGTCATGGACAGGAATAGGGTGGTTTTTTCCTTGATGTAACATGCAGGTGTGACAGGATTTACTCCTCCATGAGAACTCCAACACTTTTCCTGTTTCCTTCCCAATAAGTGAACTGTGACCTGAAAAGAATGGATTATGACAACATTTTTTATGTATGTGATACACACCATGCATAAAATTTAAATATTGAAGTCAGTCAAATATCGTTATTACAATATTATAAAATAAAGATAACCGCAACACCAATTTAATACAGATCTATGCAGTTTGAATTTCAGGCGAGATGTTTTTCAGTGTCCACACTTGTTTTATTTTAAATATTGAACTAAGAGATATTTCAAGCTTAAGATCATTTTATTATAATATTGTACTTTTCCATTTTCCCCAGCCAGAGTGTAAAAAATTAACATAATGTCGTCAACTGTAACCATGATAATTTAAGGCTTTAGAGATTTTAAATAAAGTTATTGCCTTTTATTTTCATTTACTAATCAGCTTAATATATAATATAGTTCATGGAATCTCACCTGTATTACTATCGTAATTCCACCCTGTACCTCTCTTCTGCCAACCTCTATCAAAACTTACTTCAACCTGACATAATGTTTCAAATACTAAAAATTCATCATTATTACAAAAAAATATATATAAATATCATGTACATTGTAGGCTATGTTTGACTTTCAGTGAATATTTGACATTAATACATTAACATTAGTAAAAGCCAGCATTAGATTTAAAATCTAAGTGAAAGTAAGAAATGACATTTTCCCATGTTTTGGCCTATGGAAAAAGGTGTGTCTGGTTTCAAATAAATTACTCTTATTAGGTAGTAGATATATATTTTTTAGGTTAGTTTGTTTCATGGGTGTTTTTTTTTACACATTTTACAATTTTCAAGTATTTTTATATACCGGTACATGTACTCTTGAACAGTTATGCTGAGGCATTTTCTATCACAAATTGTATTCTGAGTGAAACCATTAAGAAAAGCAAGTGCTTCTTTTAACCAACCTTACCATGCCATCTCCTCTTTTTTTTTCTTCCTTCTGTGCCTCTAAACAAGATTCTTTTGCTACTGCCTCAAGAGTTTTATCAATTTTCAGTTCATGTCTTTTAAGTGTGGAAGTATCAACTGGTGGTAGATTTAATGTTGTTAAAAGACTGTTCATCTGAACTGGACCCATGCCTGTGTGAACCATTGCTGTAAATAATATTTTAAACTACTTAAATGAAATCTAAAGACCATTTACAAAAAAACTGTGTTGGGGCTTTTCATGAAAAATGGCATTTACATAACAAGTAGAGTAATTAAAACAATTCCCCTTGCATACTATGTGACAGTAACCAACATTTTAATTATGATTGGCTTACTAAAACAATTCAATCTGTGAGCTTATGCTAAACAGTGATACCATTGCTCCCGAAACAAGGAATATTAACTATGTCAGTAAACAGGAAGTAGATATCTGACAGACCTAATTTCAGTACTCGCAATAAAGGACCTCTTATGAACTCGTTCACCAAATATCAAGTCCATGTGATGAATAGTTGCGGAAAAAACAGTAACCAAAATCTTCAACAATTAGCCAGTAATGTTGAAAATTGACTATGTCTGTAAATAGGAAGTAGATATCCGACAGATCTTACTTTTGGTATTCGCGATAAAGGACCTCATACTGAAGCCATATACCAAATTTCATGCCACTGTGATTTGTAGTTGCTGAGAAAACTTACGAAAATTATGTTGCGGACGGAATGACGGACAGAGGTAAACCAGTATACCCCCCACTTCCTCGAAGCGTGGGTTTAGTTATGCTTCGCTTAAAAACCTAAGTATTTGTTTAACAGGACGTAGATCTAGATGATCTACAGGATCTATTAGTAGGATCATTTTATTTTTCAAAGGACTGGACTCGGAATCGATTTTTAGCTATTTTTGGCTATAACGGACAAAAGTTCATGAGGCCGATACATTTTTTAGTATCATTTACATTTTATATATATATATGGAAACAGAAATGTTATAGCCTGGTGTATGTATCTAACACTGACTGTTTTATCTTGGAGAATAAATTACCTAGTGCTAATTTAGAGTTGACATCAAAGGATCCTGATGTTCTTTTTCCTGTTTTGACATCATTGAGAGCACTGCACATACTGTTCTGGCAACGAATATAGAGAATGCTGCCCAAGCCATATCTTCGCTCGTTTTCTAAATTTGACAAATGTAATGGAGAGGAACACGAGGAACAAAACATTTGTTCCGCCAAGAACGAAAGTTCTACCACCCGCCTTCCCGTCTTCCAACTATCATCGATCTCATTTGAGTCAACGGTGACTTGGGCATCCTCTATCTCAACGTTAACTGGCAGTTTTACAAGATTCACATCGGCTTCACAGTACTGATGATCAGGACGGGATTTTCATTGATCGTCACTACATGGCTGTCTAAATTTCTCTTTGTTTCTTTAGCTTTGAATTGCTTTAAGAATGATTTTTTGAAATGAATTTACCACTTTGTCTCGACATGTGGACATCATCAGCAGACGAAAACATTCTACAAAGCGCTTACTCAACCATTTCGCCGCCGCTTACAAGAAACGCACAAGCGATAAAGATTTTGCGGTTTTTACGAAATTGAGTTATCTCCCTGTGACCGCAAACCTTACCGTAAATTTGTACACATCATATGCTGGTGGCACTGAAATGCTGGTGCAATGTTGCCCATCATATTGAGGCAGTTAAAGTCATAGTAATTTTCAAAAAAATGTAGTGGTGTCTTTAACTTCAAGCTTACTACGGCAGATTAAATGCCCTTTTGTCTTGAAACTGCTAATTGACATACAATTTGTAAGTTCACATGAACCATAGCTACAAAATAATAAAAAAGAATTACACCTCACAGTCTGTCGTGAGTGTTTGGTACAACTAATATATGTGAACTTTTTATATGCGTTTGTTTGATTATTGTTTAAAGCAGTTTTGTTTGGGGGAAGAAGCCAAAGTTTCCGGAGAAAACCCCAGACTTTCGGTAGGAAAGAATTTTAATTTTCAACATATAATTTTGTCCTGTTAAAAATTTTCTAACAATGCTAAACAAAACAGGCTAAAACATGTTAAAGTGCATTTCTTTAGCTGTTTTGTATTTTTAACAAATCAGTCTGCTATACGACACTTGCATTCAGAAAATCTAAAGGAAGAAAAGGATGCTTTATTAAAAGGATGGATCCTTGCTTTGTTTTTAAAAGTAATGTTCATTCACATATACCCTTAATTGCCAAATCTAGCAATTTAATGTTTTGGCATTTAAATCACACTAAATATCAATAACATATTAAATATAATTTTAGCAACATTGATGCCTTATGCATGTTAACCCATGTTATATTAGGAAACATTCCCAATCTAGCAATTTAATGTTTTGGCATTTAAATCACACTAAATATCAATAACATATTAAATATAATTTTAGCAACATTGATGCCTTATGCATGTTAACCCATGTTATATTAGGAAACATTTAATAGCAATATAAAATTAGTAACCATTGGCTTCTGTAAATATTTCAATTAGTTGTTTTTCATACTGGTCAATTACGTCAATGCAATCTTCATTTTTGGATTCGATTTTGAAAAAAACTGGTAATCCAAAAACATCCTGCTTGCTTTTCATGTAATCACTGAACCTAGAATAAAGGTTATTGGCATAACTTATTGAATATGATGATAATCTTTTGATATTGCAGAGAATTATGGAAATTATTATTTATCACTATATCAAATACCTTATATTAATGCATACATTATGTTACATAATGGCCATATTATTTTTACTTTTTTATCAATTAGTCTTTTCCTTTTACTAATGATCTATTTCTCTCCTTTTGTTTGTTTGCCTGAGATGGACTGTTATCATGCTCAGCAGTTCCTATAGGCTGATTTGAATTCAGTAAAATGTGTTCTTGGAAATTAAAAACTATGCCATGTACCCTATTTTTTACATTTCTTGCAGGTAATGGTGACTTTTTGTGCTAAAACATATTGTATTCTAGATATAAAATGCATTTCAAATCATTGATATGCAACATCACCTTTACCTATAATTAAGTCCAGTACTTTTTTAACAGTATTTCAAGTTGCTCAGTTATAATTTGGAATGATTTGGAGGAAGAAAATGTATTCTAGTTAAACATGTGTGGAATATGTGCTGGCAGCTTTTTTTTATCCAAGCGAATGTTTCTATTTCGCTGATAATCCTGCCAATTATTACTTTTTTCACATCTTTAAGTTTATTTGTTTCTGCTTCATCAAGCATAAATCTGTCTACATCAATTTCATTCAGTTGAGTCTGCAAAACATATTGATATAAATGTATGCCAGAAAAACATACAAGTATTTTTGACCGAATCGCCATTTACATATTTTCTTCCTCAGCAGTAAGGTGTGAACAGATATATATTGTTTTAATTTTCGTGTTACAAATGACCATTGAATATGTGTGCCAAAAATGACCATTCATTTGTTTTTTTGTTATAACCATTTACATTCCTTCTTATTGGACTACCCGGGATTTGTCAAATTGGCGGATATTAACTTGAACACAAAAATACAATAATATAAACATATAAGCTGTTAAATTTATACACATCATATGCTGGTGGCACTGAAATGCTGGTGCAATGCTGCCTATCATATTGAGGCAGTTAAAGTCATAGTAATTTTCAAAAAGTTTAGTTTGTAGTTTTCCCAATTCTATTTCTACAGAAAATTATCTTAGGAAGACAAAAGTGTTACTGTAGTAGTGGTGTCTTTAACTTCAAGCTTACTACGGCATATTAAATGCCCTTTTGTCTTGAAACTGCTAATTGACATACAATTTGTAAGTTCACATGAACCATAGCTACAAAATAATAAAAAAGAATTACACCTCACAGTCTGTCGTGACAGTGTTTGGTACAACTAATATATGTGAACTTTTTATATGCGTTTGTTTGATTGTTGTTTAAAGCAGTTTTGTTTTGGGGAAGAAGCCAAAGTTTCCGGAGAAAACCCCAGACTTTCGGTAGGAAAACTGGCAATCCTTATCAATTCAAAGTGGAGTCTAGCAAACCCTGTCCGTAGGGAAACTCGAACACGCAACCTGACTGGTGACAAACGCGGCGTGATCAAGTGAACTTTTTATTTGTATTATTTAAAACAAATAGTTAAGGGAAATAATTTTGAACATATTTTTATCTTTTTTTTTTCCACTTCAATTCAGGAAAATTACTATGATATTACACACTTACTATATGTCCAGGTTACTTCATTGTCGAACGTTTTAAGCTCCACCTCCAGCAAATTTTCAGCAATTCAATTGCCAACGTCATACGTTTACATTTCATTGATATTTGGTAATCAATGTTCGAATGATATTGTTGAACGTAAAAAAGTTGATACAAAAAATATATTTTAAAAGAGCTTCATTTAGTACATACAGAAAATAAGCATTACTCATCTATATTTACCTGACATTTCTGTGATCAAGCTTATCATAGATACAGGGTCACGTGATACGGTTTGACAATTTCAATGGTTAGTTATTGGGATTTTTTGCGACCGAGATATATTATAAAAAGACATTGAAAGATAGAAATATATTAATTGTAAATAATGTTTATACGTATATTTTTCAGTACTCGTCAAAAATTAAAGTAATAATATAACACCAGTGAACTTCCTAACTGGTTCGAGAAAATCATAACAACGTTTTTTTACAAACATAAATAACAACTAAGTACATGTAGTTATTTGTGATTTTTATATGATCTACAATAATCCCGCTATGATAACATAAACGATTTCTAATTACACAATAAACCTTTTTTTGGGGGGTTAGCCAATAGTCATATTTCAAATGCGGCGTCAAATAATCTCGCAATAGCAATCCTGTATTTGCTAATCATGTTAATTATCCTTAAAGAACCTGGACGGATTTACCTGAAAAGTACTATGTACGCTTTTTATTCTAAACAAATAATTATATAATTATATCTCTTTATTTTATTTTCTCGTCAAAACACATTCTACTTGACATAAATTAAATAAAGATATGTTCAAACTTTTGTATAAAAGAACTTTTATTAATACATGTAGAAAGACCAGCAGAGCAATATTGAGGCGTATTTTGTCGTCTTCTGTTGTTAGCTCGTCATAAAAAGAAAGCCAGACAGCTCAAACAACCGGCAACTCAGACCAATACAACTTCGACCACCTGAAGACCACTCGGACCAAACAACGATAACCAGTCGGTCCAGTTTTAAAGACCACTCGAAAGACCAAAGTTAAAAATACCAAATGGGCCAAATATTTTATATTAATTATGTAATAAATGTATTTATGAACTTTTGATGATTTTGACACATATTATATGTCATATCATAATAACACAGTAAAAAATGTCGACAGTATCACGATCTGGGAATATTATAAAATTAATTATAGTTATGACAGTTGTTTTGATGGTCCGAGTTGTCTTCTGTTATTGGTCTGAGTAGTCTTCACGGTTGGGCTGAGTTGTCTTAGTCCGAGTGGTCTTTGGTCCGACTTGTCCTGATTCCCATAAAACATGTCACAGTTCTTATATATCTGCGAAAAACATCTTTGAACTGGATTATTTATCATTTTATCATTTTGTACTGTAAAGATCACGCAAATTGTATCTTTCAACGTCCCAATGTGCAAATTTGACCCGAGAACACAAGTAATTAGGCCTATTTGTTTATTATAATAAAGTCAATTTAAAAAACTCCACTAATGCATTTGGAACGGCATTTGGTGGTTGGTGGTATGAAAGTACCAAAACCATTTTTAAAATTAGACAAATGTATCACTCCTAGCTCTTTTCTGGAAGCTTCCGTTTTTAAAGCTCTGGAAGCATTCTTATTGATCCGTCTAACCAAGGGCATTAAGATGTCGGTTTAGGACGTAAAAAACTACCCCAAACCAACCATATCGATCTTAAGAGATGAAGTCAAATTTGTTTTAACTTTTATTTGCACAGTCTACATTTAATACACGCGAATTATAATGTGTATTATATAAGGCTCCTTTCATTCTTTTGCATAGGTTAATTGCGTAAAGAGTTCATTATATAATTTTAATATTTTTTTCTAGCACTTATAATTTGCTCCTTAGAAAAAACGACTTTAAAAAACTACCTTATTACACAATGGAACATAATAAACTCTAACAAAGCTGTGAAGAAGTGAACGAAAATATACCGAAAATGAAGCTACATACAACTGAAAATGAAAACATTATTGTTTGAATTGTAATAATAGAAAGTTGGAATTTGTAAAAAGTTATCAATTCTTAGATGTGGGTTTATTTTCTCGAGCCTTGTTCCTATTTTTATTTATAATCTATTTTTTTTTATATCAAAATAGTTTTTGAATATTAAAAATTAGATTTTTTGTTATCCGGATTTTTTTATATTAGAAAATAGGAAATTAATGGCAAAACGGCCCCATATTTACCATAAAAGCATTGAAATAACATTTCAACCTGATAATTTTCGTAAAATTTTTGCTTTTGGCTCTTGTTGTTCGGTCGGTCGGATTCCTTTGCTTTTTTCATGTTACAAAGCTTTGGTAACATGAAAAAAGCAAAGGAATCCGACCGACCGAACAAGAGCCAAAAGTCAAGGGACAGTTACAAATCCGGATATAGAACGCAACAATGTCAATTATTTCAGGTACTATTACGTCATTTCTAACCAAAACAAAAGCAAAGCTTGGTAACATGAAAAAAGGAAAGGAATCCGACCGACCGAACAACAAGAGCCAAAAGTCAAGGGACAGTAGCAAATCCGGAGATAGAACGCAACACAAAAACCAAAAAAAAAAACATATAAAAAAAGAAAGAGAGTACATGTAACCCGAACCCAATAAAAACCATGGGTGCACTCAGGTGCTCCGAACGAGTAAGCAGTGCCCGGCTCTAATTAGATCCCCGTCGATTTACTCATTGTCATGTCTGAGGAAAAGTGACATCCAGGAATAGGAATCACTACCATTCTATAATAATGTTTCCATCCTTCGCGTACAACATGTTACTGTGTAGTGCAAGAGATAGTAGGATTCGTCATCCGGCAGTGAAATTCACGACTTTAAACTGGTACCTACTGCGAAAAAATTTGCGTAAATCAAGAGATAATGGCTCGGTTTGTCCCAGTGTGTTAATTACTGCGGAGTGTTACTACATTGTGATATCACCTTAAATATCTGATACATATGTATATTAAATATTAATTACACCTTAATGTGCACGAAATAGCAATAATAAATAATGATTAACAAATAATTTGTTGCCGTTATCACACAGCTGTAAATCATATTGAATACATGTGACATCACAGTCCAGTCATGAACTTACATGAGAGTAGTTGTTATCTCCCTTTCACTGTAACTTTTTTAGACTTGCACCTAATACAGGTTAAACACAGATTGCAGCCATTGCATTGAACAAATTATAACATGTAAGGCTATGGAACGCCATAGTTGCCTTATGAAGACGTTTTTCATTATGTGACAATACTTTTTTCATTATGTGATGGTGCTTTGTTATTATAAGTATTATCAGGCAAAACGTCTGACTACATGTAGATCAATAAGTCTAAGCTTTACGCTTATAATTATTACAATTAAATGCTTCATGTTGAATGTATAACACTTCAAGTTTGTGGACTTGTCTTGCACGTTTTATGTAATTATACCCCAGCTTCAAGAAGAGGGGGTATACTGTTTTTCTCGTGACCGTCCGTAGTTCCGTAGTACCATCACACGTTTTTTTGTAAAAGCATGGGTATGACAAGTGAGCTTTGGCTCACAGATTTACTTACAGTTGTGCTCGAGAAAAGAACTGAAAAAATTAAACTAACTATTCTTAATTATCAGTTTATTAAAGTTCACGTTGGCATCAAGTACCTAGGCCAGGTGTGCATTCCACGCCCCATATAGCCTCTTGTTAATGTTGTTTAGCAAAATTACGCCTTGAGTAAGGAAGAACTATCATTCGCAACTATCATAACTTTAAATTTTATTATTTTTAGTATTTTTAATTGATTCTTGTGGAATTTGAAAAGGTTGGAATAAATAGGTCTTATTTTAAGACTTTACCTTTTTCCCGTACTTTTTAAGGGGAAATAATTGTATAGAAATAATTGGACAAAACAATATTTTTCATTATTTTCACACATTTTAATGGTGAACCCTATATTTTATTTATTAAGGTCTTTGAAGAACAAACATTCTCAAAATTTTAAGAAAAAATATTGAGTAGAAGTTTTTTGTTTAATACATCAGAAATACTTTGTTTAGCTCTATTGTGTCATTTTTTGGCGGGAAAGGCACCATCAAATAATAAAAGAAGTATCATCACATAATGACAAGGTATCATCACATGATGAAGAATTATCATCACGCAGTGCCAACGTATCATAACATAATGACAAAGTACAATGACAAAAATGTCTTCATAAGGCAGGGATTGGGTTCTATGGAACGCTATAGCTCCCCTATGAAGAAGCATTTCATTATATGATGCTACTTTTTTCATTATGTGATGTACTTTTTTCATTTTATGATGCTACTTTTTCATTATATGTTTGTTATCAGGAGAAGATATGAAAAACCTTGGATATTACTCGAACATCATACATGATGAAACTTAGAACGGAATGTACCTAATATGACAGTTATAAAACCACAGTGCAAGACAGATTTGAAATTTCTAAGTTGACCTAGCAAAGCCTGCTGGACCATGACTTTCAGATAGCTTACATTGCTAAAATACTAGTAGTATCAAAGCGTACTGTTTATCGTAGAATGTCGAAATATAATCTTAGTAAATGCGATTTTACTCAGATGTAGCGTTATTGGAAATTTCAATGAAATACCCAATGTGCATGGAAAACATGTTGAAGCAAATGTTGCTACATGTAACAAAGGGAATTCGCATTCAAAGATGGCGTCTTCGAGATTCCATTCATCGTATAGAGTCACACGGTGTAGGCGAGAGAAAGAAAGATAGATTCCATAGAATAGTACACAATGTAATTGGTACTAACCATTTATGACATATCGATAAGAATCATAAGCTTGTTCGTTTGCCTTTCATCATAGTTGGTGGAGTAGACGGTTTTAGTCGTCTTCTAACCTTTTTGAAATGTTGCGGCAAGAACACATCAAAGACTGTTTAGAGTGTTTTCTCTCTGGGGTTAACAAATTTGGACTTCCATTACGTGTCTGATCTGACAAAGATCTTGAAAACGTATCCTTTGCTGATTGTATGCTTGTTGAAAGAAGGGAGGGTAGCAAGAATACTGGTGCTAACACCCATAACCAACGTATTGAAAGACTTTGGCGTGACGTATTCGAGTGTGTATTAAGTTTATTTCTGTAACTTGTTTTATCATATGGAAGATTCTTGACCCCCTTAATCCACTTCACGTAGCAGCATTACATTATATCTTTATGGACGAAATAAATCGAAGACAGGGGCCTCGGTGGCCGAGTGATTAAGGTAGTTCGTCTACTATTGGTCACGTGGTCTGTCAACAGATTCGATTCTCACTCAAGCAAAGCGTACTCGTCTCCAATGTTAATTGACAAGGATTGCGAGTTTTCCTACCGCAGGTCATGGGTTCTCCTCGGGTACTCCGGTTTCCTCTTTTAATAACAACTGGACGCCATGATATAGCTGAAAAATTGCTGAAAGTGGCATTAAACCACCATTAAAACAAACAAAACAAACATAAATCGAAAACTTGATTTTTGGCAGGCTGCATGTGCTGGTCACAGAATAAAAACTGGACGCCATGATATAACTGAAAAGTTGCTGAAAGTGGCGTTAAAACCCCATTAAAACATAAACAAAAATAAATCGAAAACTTGATTTTTGGCAGGCTGAATGTGCTGGTCACAGAATAAGAACTGTTAAGTCATCGCCTATCAATCTGTGGACAACTGAACAGTTGCGAAACCCTGTAGGTTAACCTTAACCTTAATGTCAGTACTATGGCAGCTCAATTTCTCCAGAATTTTATCTCTCAAGTTACTGTGGTTTTTTTTTACATACACTGGCCTATCAATTTAGACAATTTAGGCAGTACAACAAACAATTAATATGCATCCCTTACATTATCTTACTTACAGTGAAGACAACTTTTAAAAAATAACATATTCATGTATCTTGAAAAAAGTAATCTGATTTAGAAAACAAGAGAAATAAATAATAACAAAGACCTCTAAAACATGTCTTGAAAGTCTTCACTTATAAACCCTAACTACCTGTACATATACTAACATATACACTAAAAGTATATCTCACCAGTTGACACCACCACTTGGCATTAAATTCTAGAGATAAGAATGTATCAGGAAGGTTTAACCTTACTATAATGTAAAATGCAACTGAATCAGTAATTCAAGGTCAATAACAAATGATGGGGATCCAGAAATCATACAGCATTACCAAGAGTCTTCTTACCAAGTGTCATTAACAGAAATGAGGACCTATATAGGTTTATCTTTTTCAGTAATGTGTGCAAATAGTTACAGCTATCCTGCAAAAATTAAACAATGGCATTCAATAAAGTCATGTGGAAAAGTAAGGTCAAGGTGGTGTGGCAGGAGACAGAATAACATTTAATATGTGGACCAACAATGGCAGTTTTCTATATTGTAATTATTGAGAAACTGTCTTAATTGAAACAACTTAACACAAAATCAACCAATATTTACAGCCATTGAACTGTAAAAAGGGAGTCAACATCACATGACATGACTACCGATGTTATAGACCATAGCCCACAATAGTTTAATATCAAATATCAGGTGTCTAGGTACATGTTTTATTATATTCAAGAAATTCACTTTCCACAAAACTCTTACAAAACAGTTTACAAACCACCAAACACAGTGTTATTGAAGCATGAACATGGTGTCATGGTCACATGTCAAAGTACCAGTTGCATAGACCTTAACACACAGAAGTAATAAAAAATATAAAAAAAACTTTGACAAAAAGTGCCGAGTAAATGTGTCTCTAAAATACGTTCAATGATATCAAGCATTATATAATGAAGAAAGAGCATCATATAATTAATACGTAGCATCATATAATGAAGGAATAACATCACATAATGAAAAATTAGCATCATATAATGAAAAAGTAGCATCTTATAATGAAGAAAGAACCTCACATAATGAAAAAGTAGCATCATATAATGAAATGCTTCTTCATAAGGTGGCCAAGACGTTTCATAGTGTTCCATATAAAGCGTTATTGTTATCATTATAAGTACATCCACATGTTATTAAAAAGAACAATTATTAATTTTAAGTGCATAAACTAGTCTCGATCATCCAGACGCTTTAATTAATTTTTTGCGTCTGGATTCATCTCTATATTGAACTCGTTAACATTCCGCCCAAAAATTGGCGTAAGTGTTTGATTGGATGATATTTTATTGTCTTAAAAATTAATTCCGCTCATACAAAGAAAGTGTATAAAAATGTTTATATCTGAATATTTTTATTTAATATTTAATTTAACAGTTACATGTAATTAAACAATTATTATTGTTATGCACATTTAAGGGTTGCACATTGTGACGTCAATGTGTAAGTGTAGAATGTTTTTCTGGTTTTCCTGGTCTTAAAATTGGGCCCTAAAATAAAATGAAAAGTTTTGTCTCAACCTTTGGTAGCGAAATTACAACAACGTGATCCCAGATGCAATTAAAAATGTGTCTGAGGGATCTAGAGTACGTTCTGTTGATACAGCTACGACAGTACCGATTATTTTGACAGGTACGGAATGCCGTAAAAATATTTTTTAAAAACAATACTTCCTTTTTAAAATGGCATATATCTGCCCCGACTTGTCACATAACTAAGTCTACATTGTTTGTCAAAAAACATCGACTTCATTTATTAAGTCTACTTACCACACATTAAAGTAAAATTTTACGATATAAAGTGCAATGAGTTGAAAAAAAATGATAATTTTCGTTTTTGCACTTTTCATGCAATACAAAATGACTTATTTATCAGACAAGGCATCTTTTTGAAAGTGTGTTTTTTTAATCGTGATTTAAAGAAATTAGGGAGGCAGAAAAACATCTAACATTCATTATCAATACGCAAGAGGCGACTTGTCAATGCATTTCACAAAAATCAATATTCCAGCCAAAGCGTGGGTGTTCCAATTAACATTTGTGTATTTTTAAAATGTCCAATCAAAGAACACTATTTCAAGGGAAGATCAACGGCAATATATAAGTGTGAACAGTCTGTTAACACTACAAATGGTATTCATAATAAATACAGGAGCGTGAACAGTTATAGTAACTTGGTACCATTACAAATGGTAGCCGTTATAAATAAATTCACTAGTGAAGGCCAACATTAATATGTCAACGTTATCAGTAATTAAGCGTGTAGTGGATCTTTCGAGTTTGAGTCATAATTCGAGTTATTGTTCGCGTTAAAGTTTGAGTTGGAATTCGAGTTTGAGTTAAACTTCAAGCTAAAGTACGTGCTTGATTTAGGGTTAAATTTTGAGTTTGAGTTGGAATTCAAGTTACACTTCCTGTTGATCATCCGATTTAAACAGAGTAAAAAGTTATATTTATATTTATAGTTCTATAAGTATATGTTGTATGCTAAATAGAAACCTTTTTTTAAAATAACGTTAACGTTGTTTTAAAAAGTCTTTTGTAATTAGATCAAGTTATGAAAATTTATAGAAGTTTATTTTAACTCGTGCGTCAACGTATAAAAATAAGAGTCGGGTTAAAAAATCCGCTAACTTTATAACAAGTACCTTATTATATTTTAATAAGCTGTATAATTTATGCGCCCAAAGAGTACTGGAATTTTTTCTTCCTCTCATCACAATAAGATTTTTTTGGACCCCAAAAAATACCAAAATTTTAATTCTGACTCCCCACCCCAGTCAATGCTTATTCCTAACCTTTGTAATTTTTAAGACAAATACAACAAAACCTGAGGAACAATAATCCCTGCTGAATTGCAGATTAATGGACTCGTGACATTAACATTTTCATCTTAGAGCTTAAACGTTATGCGTGTTGTCTCTACATACACACTTCAGTGTTAAATAAACGGTTTTGCATGTAGGAGGTCCTTCCAGTTTCTATTCTTATGAATTAACTTTGTCGGAAACCCACGTCCGGTTGTGTTCTCGCTTTGCTACCACTTATCGAAAGTTGCACACTTGTAAATATTTTTTCGTTTTCATGAATATTTAATGTCATATTTTGATTGGTTTCTTGTATTTACGTCGATGAGTTTACAACTAATCAAAAGAGACATAACATACGTAATTTCGGTAAAGAAATGTGCCGATTGCATGAAGAACGTTAACGATTAATTTTTATCAATAAACTAGTTGACATCATCTTTATGTAGATCTTTCTGTAAAAACTTGTAGCGGTAGTGGTAAACTTATATCTCTTATTATTTTTGTGCAAAACATACACGACTTCAAGGCTGTCACCAGTAACATAAGTTGTTCTTTTGACGTAACAACGTTGCAAAAAATAGATTGTTTGAATGTGATTTTATGCCATTATAAACTTTTTTAAAGTTATATCATGTGTATCTCGTCAACCAGGACAGAAGTTGGAGTACCTGATAGAAACGAACATATCACTGGTAAATTATGTCACATCATGATGCGACTCTAAATTATTTTACATCATGACGCGAGTCGAATTCACCCTAATTTCAGCAACTCGGATATCGAATCCATACTTGGACGGGGAGAATTTCATGTCACCAGACTGGCAAGAGCGGGGACGAGCTCCTGTAACCAAACTGTCTAGAATTGGGAAATGTACTGCAACCAGACTGGCTTGAACAAGGAGGATGTTCTGCCACCAGACTGCCCTGAGGAGGGAAGAGGTCATGTCACCATACTGGCTTAAGAGCGCAGGAGGTTCTGTAACCAGACTGGCTTGAGAGAGGAGGTCATGTCAACAGACTGTTATATTGCAGTAACAGAAAAACGTTTGTAATTTCTCTTACGTATGTTACGAAAAAAGGCATTAAACAGTGATCCGGCTAAAACCATTTATAAGAAATACGGCATACCTTTCTCTGTGTTATTTTTGTATAGGCATGAAGTGGGTGTGAAATATATTCAATTTAAATAGAAATTAATACTATGCAGAAAATAACTAAAATTAAAACTAACATTATTTTAAAATTATTTGCAATCTACATCAGACATAAATAGTAATGCAATAAATATAAAGAAACTAAAACAGAAAAAAAATTGTGAGTTTTATAGATATTTTAATGTCTAAGAATATTGTAATAAGTCTCGTTTTTGTACTCACGGAAGCCCAAAAATTCACCACACCAAACTATATACCAAATCTATAGATCTGCCTATACTAAATGCCAAACCCCCTTGGAAATTTTTTTTTGCTTGCATTTTTTTTTTATTATTATTCTTTATTTTACCTTTTTATAACGAAAATTCAGTAGAAAAATGTAGATATGATAACCTGTCCATGTTTTATAATATGCCTAATTGTTAAGTTGTTACAAATCGTCTTTACATAATAAGTCAGCCATTTTTGTTTCTAAAGGGACCTTTATATGTTTACAATTGTTCGTCTGCTTTCGTGACGTTCAATGTTTTTCGGACAAACAGCGAGACTTTTCACGCCTTAACTGCAGACGACATCCCGGGAAGGTTTTCGAGTAGATAACAATTGATTGTTCCTAAAGTACACTTCCGTTGTAATTGAGGTCAAATTTTAGTATTTTTTAGTATTAGTATTATTAAAAATTTTCAAACTTTAAAAACTGCCGTACTCGAAAATGTTGAATATCTCGATGAAATAATTATTGATCTCGAAAAGTACCCTTCTTGATCTACAATAAAAGGAGAATAAGCTGAATCATACGCGGTAAGCAGTTTTCGTTCGCAGAAAACACTCTACATCCTACGTTATCACTTATTATAACTCACTCACTTCCCACTTGTACAAAAATACACCAACCTACAGACCGACCATAGGTCCTTTCCTTCCTTAGTCCTTTTATCCCTATACTTTTTTGCAGAGAAAGTAAGTACTTGTTAAAAGTATCGCGATACTTATTGAAAGCATCTCAATACTTGTTAAAACATCGCGATACTTGTAAAAAGTCTCACGATGCTTTCAACGAGTATCGTGATGCTTTTTAAATGTATCGCGATGCTTTTTTTCATTCATGAAGTTTTTTCATCGCGATGCTCTTCAAAAGCATCGCGATGCTTTCAGCATGTCAGGTACATGAAAAAAGCAAGCCGATGCTTTTTAAGAAGTAAGCCGATACTTTTTACACTATGCATAGTTCTTTTCCATCGCGATGCTTTTCACAAGTCGTGATGCTTTTAATACGAATCGCGATGCCTTTAACAAGTATCGCGATGCTTTTAAAAAGTATAACGATAAAAAATGCAAGCCGATAGAAACATCACAATAGTGACATGAAAGGCCACCGATACAAGACCAACCTAACTAAGTACATATGCCCTTACAATTATCTTGTAATAAAAACATGACATGACGTCATACCCTAAAGACATGTTAGTGTTCAATCGTCAAATAGAAGTGGGGCTGTTAAGAAACGCCAACAGTCAAATGAACAGTCATATGCGTCTCCCCCCACGCGGCGGGTACCTTAGTCCAGTAAATTGGCCAATTATGTCAAGAGATGGAAAATTGACCCGGGAGGGTAATCGGAAATAGCCGAATGCTAGTCCGGGGTCCACCTATTTCTGTGCCCTTTCATGGTGAATTTGATGATGTGTTCCAAAAACGTCTACTTGCAAAATAAACATCTTATTATTAAATGGGGATTACGAGGCCCCTTGAAGGTTTCTTAACTGTAATTTACCTGTAAAATAATTCAAATTTCGTGCATAGACTTTTCGAGAATACCTGTAATTTTTCTTTAAAATAATTATTTCAACCTTTAAGATGTTAACAAATTAATAAAATCAAAATGCAAACACAGCACAAATAAATCATTTTAAGTAATTTAGGAAACAGGGGCCATGCTTTTGAAACTATCCTAAAATAGGTCTTATGACATGCCTTTTAACATAATTAAGGACTGATTTAGGATAATCTTAGGACATGTCTCAGACCTAACACCGAAGGTATCCTAAGACCATCCTAGCATATATGTCCTGACTCTGTATCAAGTATTCTTTTTATGTGTGTGTGATTAATTAAGAACTTTATAAAGTCACACAAATTTCGATTGTACTGCACCTAAAAAGGGGATTCAACGTTTTATAAACATGTATCAATAAATATATAATTATGTGTATTTTAAATAAATTGTTACAAATTAAAACGTAAAATGTCGATGTTACGTGATTTCAATGTGATATAATATGGCATGAGTTTATAATTGAGCAAAACTATTTTGACTGCAAGGACTCTTTTTTTGTTTTGTTTCAAAGGTTGACTTCTTGATGTAACCCCACAATTTGTATATAAAAAAGGCTAACATTTAACTTGTTACACAATTTATTATAATGGTAAGAAAATGAGTCCTGAGTGTACAAAAACAGAACTTCAAATTTTGTTAGAAAAAGTGAAAAGCATAATTTAGTGCTATGTAGCAAACTTTCTAATGTTATATTAAAACATTCAACATAAAAATGTAAAGATTACAAGAAATTAAAATTAGGAAAATCGTAAGACCATCTTAGAACACCTTTTTTGTTGTCCTAAAGTTAGGATAAAAATTACGACCCTGCGACATCTTCTGTAAAACAACTTAGGACAAAGATTGTCCTAATATGGGCTTGAGGCATGTCTTATTCATGAGACAGTTGGAAAAAATGGACACAGATATTTATCAACTTTACATTTTCTCATCCGAAGGTCGATGGTGTTTTACAATATTGCTGAATGCGCATATTTTAAAGAATAAAATAACGGTATACGTTAAACACACATTTTATACCCATCATAATACCATTAGATTCAAGAATTTGATGAACATCAGCCATCATATTTTAACAATCTTTGTAAATTTATCCGCATTATCAACGAAACATTAGAACCTCCAAGGTGAACCTCTTATACGTTTAATTCGTCATTCTCATTATTATTACTATTATTGTATGTTTATTGTATATGAAACCAATCACTGTACCTCTATCTATATATATGTAACACTGAACTTGAATTGTAAAATATATAATGATTGTTGGTCAATTTCATATTTTATTACTGAAGGTCGAATGTTTTCACTAAATAGCTGAATGATTGTTTTCAATTTCATATTTTCGTACCGAAGGCCGAAGGTGTTCACGATATAGCTGTTATAGGTAGTTTACAACGTAAGTGAAGTAGATGGGAAGCTGAGTCAGCATATATCATCAGGCTATGAGATGACACACTATATTTATTAATATACGATTGATATAATCAATTACCGGGGCTATCTATATAATGTTGTAAACTAAAATCATCATAATCTATATAAACTACATTTGAAAAACAAGGTGCAAATCCTAAAATGAATATTCACTACCGTCCAGAGACCCATCAAAGACGATAGGCCAACCTTACAGCTTCAAAAGACACTGTTAACCACAATAGTTACAATACAAGTGTTAGTGATGACTTTTCGAATCACAGGTCTCATTTGAAAATATAAATATTAGACTGTTATCATTAAATGTTTGTGGACTAAAAGCTAAACTTGAATATCCAGTGTTAACATATTTGCTTAATGATTTTGATATTTTTTGTTTTAGCGAAACTGAACTAGATGATATTGATGAAATTAAATACGATGACTTTTTTTCATTTTTAAAAATAACTATAAAATCTGGAACCGTAGATCCGGTGGTTAAGCCCTACGCTACTGCATGGAACTAGATAAGTATATAACATGCATTGAAACTGAAAGTCAATTTGTACTATGGTTCAGTATTGATAAAAAACTTTTGGGTTTAAAATTGAAGCTGAACTGCAACATTTCGATTACATACATGTAACAAATTTGATAAATGTGATTGTTGACTTTAATAGTCGCACGGGTAGTTTAATTGATCACTATTATGAAATAAAATTTGAGAAATATTTAGAAAATATCACTGATCTTTTTGAAGTAAACGACGTCACTGAACTCGACGACCTATCCATACCGAGATCAAGAAATAGTGTACTTATATATTTTGAATGAAATATTTGAACAAAATTTTACTGGCAGGGCTACTACGCGAAATAAGTGCTATAGATTATGCACTTATCTCATCACATTTTTACGTTATATAAAAGGCTTAGAAATATGAGAGTTAAGTAAACTATTTTGAGTGCTCATTGTCTGATGTCATTATAGTTATACAAAATTCAATTAATCACATTGACAATTATAATGTAAATAGAGATAATAACATACACCAAATAGTACAATTTGACAGTGGGATGCTATATATCATCATCATCATCATCATCATCATCATCATCATCATCATCATCATCATCATCATCTATACACTATGTACATTACTTGTAGAAGGAAACAATGCCTAGATAACAAAGAATTTTTTACTTTTCTTATGAATTTTCACAGTTTAATTAGGTGTTCTTTTTTGGGATCGCACATAATTTGACAGAAATTAAGTATATTTGGCATTTAAACAGTCCATTCGGATAATTTGTTTTCTCTCAGCCGAGAAGTGCGTACATTTTAGTAGAAATCCATCGCCAATGTCTTTTGCATTGCAATAGATACAAATCCTGGTTTGTCTGGTTACATTATTCCATTTACCAACTTCAATTGGTAGTCTATGATTTGTCGTGGGAAATTTACAAAGTGTATAGATGTCTCGATCATCCAGAATGTTAATTAGTAATTTTCAATTTAAAAAAATTTTTTAAAGTCTATAATTAATGGACTTGGTGGAATTCTCCACTTGTTCGTGCCAATGTTGCTTAAATTGATCATGTAGAATAAGTTTAATATTGGAGACAAGCAGGCATATATAATTATATTTTTCAGACAGCTTTCGATATTCAAACTCTAGTTGATCAAATGCATCAGGAGAATAGGAAGTATAACGTTTATATTAGGAATGAAATGAGAAATAAAGAATTAGGAATCAGAGAGAATTCTGGAAGTTTTTATAGAGATAAATGTAGAAGTACAAATGAAATACCAATCGAAGCATTGCTTGAATTTTTTAAGGATCTAAACGAAAATAATTTTGAAAATATCTTCAATATTGACAACGAAATCAAAACGAATATCGAAACACGGGGAGCTTAACCGAAACTCGGGGATCTTAACTCTAAGATAACTGATGAAGAAATATATAAAGCAGTTAAAAATTAATTATATATGAATAAATCGCCAGGCGACGATAAAATTATAAATGAATATATAATTTCAACACTCTATTGCATGAATGTTGACTATATTAATCTTTAATCCTTTTTTGAAACAGGAATTTAGCCGGAAGCATGGATATTTGGAAATATTATCCCTATTAACAAAAACAAGGGAGATCGATTCAATGAACAAAAATATAGACCTATCACGCCGCTATCTTGCCTAGGCAAGGTTTTCACCTCTATTCTAAATAACCGGTTGGGATCCGTTGTAAAACATTTAAATATACAACAAAAAACCCATGCAGGCTTCCAGCAAGGTTATTCGACGACAGATTGTATTTTTTCATTATACGCTCTCTTTGAAATAATGGCTATAAAAAGAAAAGGTTGTATAGTGCATTGTACGTAATAATGGAATGTCTGCAATATTTTTATGTGAAACTGGTGTAAGACAAGGTGAGAATCGTTCTCCCTTGCTCTTTATCTTATTTTTAATGACCTTCAAAAATTATTTAGAGAGACAAATACTGGCTTACAATGAATCTCTGACAATGCAGAAACTGAATGAGACAACTATCTAAACATATTTTCACTTTTGCGATTTTTTTAGCAGAATAAAGCCAGGAACTACAAAATCTTTTATTAAATAAATCCAGGGAATACTGTCAATCGTGCAAGTTAAAAATTAAAATAGACACAACTAAAGTTTTCATTTTGTCAAAAGGTAGATTGCTACAAAAGCTGAGATTCTCCATTAATAATGAGGAAATAGAGACATTAAAAACTTAAATACTTGGGTGTATATTTTTTTAGTAAAGACTTTTTTTTTAAAACTAGAACACATTTAGAAGAACCAGCTACAAAAGCTATATATAATGTAATTAAAGACATGTTGAATGAATGTTCTTTCAATTAAATGCCGACTTGATATGTTCAACGAAATGGTTGTACTAGTTTGTATAGATCACAGATTTGGGGATATGATCATATCGATATATTAGAAAAATATATACACTTACGATTTTGTAACCTTATATTACGCTTTAAGAAAACAACACACATCTTCATGGTTTACGGAGAATTGGGGCGATACACTATCTCGGTCAAAGTAAGATGAATATGATTAAATTTTGGTATAGATTTTTGCATGGAAAAGATTCGAAAATATCATCTAGTTGAATCTTATAAAGGGAAAACTTGTAAATTATAGAATCAATAATTCTGCAGTTGTTTTGTGTACATTTTGGACCAGTAACCACCGATTGCCAGCTGAAATAGGAAGGTGGCATAATGTACAAAGAAATGAACTACAATGTAATCTTTGTTCATCAACTGCAAATGTTGATGGATTTCGTTTCATTTTAGAATGACTTTCTCAAAAAACAATTTTTACCTCCATACTTTAATTTAAATGCAAATGTTCTACAATATAAACAAATTATTATGTACCGAAAATATTGATGAGTTACAAAAATAGTGTAAATTTATAAAACGTGTGAACGTAAAAATTTTTCCACCTGGTTAAATAACTTTATTATTGTTTCTTGTGCTTTTTCACGAATCCATGTTTACTATCTATCATGTTTATGTTACTTTCTCTGCAACTATGTATTTAGTTTACGAGAATAAAGAAATAGAAAAGTGTTTATATGCACCGTCCTCGTCTGTTTATCGACATGTCCTGACCTTCCACTTGTCCGAAAAGAAGGTAAAAAGACCTTCGTTTCTCTGGAATCTGAGTTATGATTGGACATGATACAAAATCTGTGTGGGGTGCATATTTTAATTTAACAAATTATATCTGCGAATACTAACAATAAGCACTTGTTTTAACAATTTTTTGCACCCATAAAATCCATCGCAAAAAAGTACAAAATATTACATGCCAATTTCATTTGTTATGAAAGACTTGACACTGCATAAGTCCATAGACAGCTGATCCTCATAATAGCTACTGGCTAAGTGGCCCCAATATGCAAAAGTAGTTATTTATAATGAGCAACATATACATTGTGGTATATGTATTAAGAATATTTCATCTATTATAAACATATCTATTAGTTATAAGAAACAAACAACCGTTTCACATCTGTAAATAATCAGCTGGTAGAATGAAGTATTTCAATATATAGTATCAAACTAGATTTATAAAGACATCCAATGAGTTAGTGAGCTTAATAGAAGGGCAGAAAAACGAAACCATCAACAAAAAGAAAACGAATCGAAACGAGTTCAAGCACACCATCACTTTTAATCAATAACCCTGAAACAAATTAAAATATGAAAATATGAAAATACCGGAATGAATACAAGTAACGTTATTTCGTCAGCAAATAATGCGATATACTGCCCATCCTAATCAGGATATCTTCTTAAGCCACTTACCCAGGGCAACCATACGTTCCTCACACAACACCGGCTCAGTCTACTCAACCACTAACTCCATGTCTACCTCCTCCTTCATCTCCAATTCATGGTCAGTTTGATATTTTTATGAAAACAGTAACAGAAAAGCTCCAAAAACTAGATATGCTTGACGATATTCTAGAAAGATTAACTAAAATGGAGGGAAGATTTTTAAAAATATGGACAGTGAAATCACAATGCAAACAATATTAAAAGAAATACGAACAACACTGTTGATCTGGACCGCGGTTTATCAGGGCATGAGGGAAATTGATAGACTGTTATATGACATTCAGTATCAAATAAACTTTCATGTTGTTCATAGACTGAAGCCAAAACTTAACAAGTCCCTTACAGGAATAGTAGCAAAATTTGTGAACAGAAAGATGGAAATTAAATATTAGAGGTGGCCTTCAAAAAGCTGCAAAGCAACTCACAATATGCTACAACGATCGAAATCATTAAAAGGAAGGCAAAGCAATTGCCTTTATGTTTTAGAGGTCATCATGCTTTTAAGTAAGTAGATAAATTATTTATTGATAGGAAACGGTTTATTCCAAGAAGGCTACCACCCCCATTTAGAAAAACTGGTACCTTCTCAAGGGAGAGGAATAGACAGGTCACAAGATCAGGACTGTAACAACACTGACCCTAGACAACAACAGACAGACATGTTATATTACAGGTGTACAGGATAACAAGAATCTAAAGAAATTAAAATGATCATTTCTAAATATATGTGGTCTAAAATCAAAATTGCAAGTTCAAGAACTTAATGATACATTTTAAAATTATGATTTCTGTATGTTTGCTGAAACAAAACTGGAAGAAAATGAAATTATATGCTTAGCAAAAAGGTAAAAGTGTTTTTATAAAAATAGAAAGCAAGTGAGAAAAAAGTAAGGTGGTATATATAATATATAAGAGGTAGATAAATTCATTGTTTTTGAAAAAAAAACTGATAGCCAATGGGTTAAGTGGGTAAAAATACCAAAAGATATTACTGGGTCAAATTGTGATACCTTAATAGATGGTGTTTATATTCCAACAGAGAGGTCAAATATTACTGTAGTATTTGATGAAATAGAATATGTAATAAGGCATAAACATGAAAAACATCATTTTTAACCTTTAAGGGGACAATAAAAATATAAGGGGGGTCCTTAAAACTTCTATTGGGAGACTTTTGAAGAGCTTACTTAGCTAAATGTTTAAGCAAGCAACAGCTTTTCTCTATCTACAATTGTTTTCATTATGCAAAACATGAAAAAAAACACTTTTTTTACCTTTAAGGGGCCAAAACCTTTAAAAAAGGTCATCTGAAAACTTCTATTCAATTAAAACTTTTGTTGACCTTTATGAGATAAATGTTTAAGCAAAAAAGCTATTGTCTACCAACAATAGGTTTCGTCCCATTGAGGAAAAAAAAATAAGCTATTTTTTACCTTTAAGGGGCAAAAACCCTTATAAGGGATTATATGACAGCTTCATTCGACTTGATAGAGACTTTTGTAGAGCTAACATGATCTGAATGCTTAAGAAATTTAAAATTCTGAAAAGTCGTGTTCATTCCATAATCAAGAAACACATTTTTTGCCTTTTAAGGAGAACAGTTTCCATACAATAAGCATAAAACATGATTTTTGAACTTAAACATTGGACAAAAAGCTTAAAAATGGTTATCAGATGTCTATGGTCCAAATAGACATTTGTAGAGCTTCTTTCTGCTACATTGTATAGTTAACATTCAATAAGCAGACACTACGACTTTTGACCTTTAAAGTGGCAAAACCCATAAAAGTGGTCGACAAGTACGGTCCAATGGAGACTTGTACAGCTTCTTGAGCTGAACATTTCAGCCGGCAACAGCTTTTATCTAATCTGTTTTAGCTGTCATTCTAACAGACACCTTAAAAACGTGATTTTTTTCCTTTTAAGGTGTACAACCCTTAAAAGGGGTCATCTGACAACTTCGACCTAATAGAGACTTTTGTAGGTCTTTTGATTCTGAAGAGCTTAAGATCAATCAGATTTTTCCTATCTGTTATTATCTGTTTTTTGATTTGTAAGCCATTTTAAGTGAATTTAACATGTTCTTTTTTAGTAACAGCGGCCATGTATTGATTTGGATCCATTCAAAATGAGGAAAAGTTGTTGCAAACATGCCATATATCATTCTTGCAAAGTTTAGGTCAAATTGTTAAGTGGTTACAGAGAAAATTTTTGAGATTGTTTACGGACGACAGACGATGGACGCATAATAATAGCATAATCTTACATGACCTGTTGCCAGGTGAGCTAACAAAGCTGGGCACTATGGTATAGTTGAACAAATGCTTAAAGTGGCTGAAAACAAAATTCAAACAGCAACCAAAAATTAGCTAGGCGGTATCAAAGAAGAACCCTATTTTTTTTCCCAACAGAATCCCATGTAAAAGCAAGTGCGGCGTTGGTGGCAATTTTGAATTTTTGATTGGCATAAATAATCTTGAAAGAGGCACATCCAATAAATGTTGGGGTGGTGATAAGGTTGACCGGTTTCAGAGAAAAATAATTTTGTTCCATAGGCTCCCATGTTAAACTGCACTGCGATGGTGGCCATTTTGGTTTTCCGATCAGAATAAAAATCTTAAACTTTGTTAAGGACCAATGGACACTGTAACCAGGTTTGGCTTCAATTTGCACAGTGATTTCAGAGAAGATTGAAATGTAAATATTCACAGACATCGACGACGACGACGGAGGCAATTAACGACAACAGCTCACCTTGGGTCAGGTAAACTAAAACGAGCTTTGGGTGGTTATGTTAAGATCCTGTATCTTTTAAGTTCCTTCTATCAAGATGGTGCAATTTTTTTTTCATTTTTAACAATACACAAAATATAACGGGATATTGTAAAACAAAAAAAAATCAAATAAATAATAGGCGATTCAAAGGTTTTTTTAATGTGGTTTAATGCCACTTTCGTTAATTTTTCAGCCACATTAGGGCGTCCAGTTTTGTGGCAAGAAGCCGAAAAAAACCCTTCGGCAGGAAACCTGACAATCCTTGTAAATTACAATAATATTCGGGCACAAACTGTTTTAGGTAATGTGTTTGATAAGTGCCACGCTCTTCGTACGATAAGCACAATCTGTAGATTTATTTACAGACTAAGCTCAATTAAGCCGTTACGAAGGCTAAATTCTCACTCACTACCTAAATGTCGGCAGTCAGATTTTGTTTCCTGTGGTATATCCTTAATCTTCTCGGATTTATTATTTGCTAATTCGCCCTGAATATAGCTGAAATATCACTCACTTGCCGTTAAGCACAAAATTAATCAATCATTTGAGAGTTGAACCCAGCTTTGAAATTCACTTTAAAGGCAACATCGTATCAATAGCGATAAAAACACATCTTATGTCAAAAAGCTGCCCCAACGATGGGAATTAAACAGTCATTATGCTTGTTCAAAAATTAAGACTTTAACTTATAATTTCTTGCTTTACTTTTATGAAGTCTCAGAATGCAAGTCATGCATATTTTAAAGAAAATTCTTTTATTTCATATTTTCCCCTTTTTGCATATGTTAATGAGCATCAACTCATTAATATATACCCTTTCTAACTGACTCTTAAAAGAAGTTAAAACAAGCAGATTTTATTAGCGCCATTCTTTTTGTATATAACCATGTCCCAGCAAAGACTGAAAAAGTGTTGGAGGGCAGAGGAGTCTCGGACAAAATGAAATATTTCCTCAACTTTATTTTTAGAAAATGACAATTGACGTTAATCATAATAGCAATTTATACGAAAGGTTTGCAAAATGTACCTTAAGAGTGCTAATCAACAATAGAAATCTGATACAGAAGTAGTTATATCCTTGATACACGTATATTGGCATTTATCATAACGAATTGTACACACCAGTACACTCAGTACTATCTTATTAACAAATATAAAGCTGTATAGTATTTAATATGATGAAAAACTGTGTTTTGAAGTGTTAAATTACATTTGCTTTTGACTGCAAGTTAAACAGTCCTTGGTCCTTGAATTTTGTTTGACCATACCATACACAGGCATTCTACTAAATTCGGGTTTACAAATCAATCTACATTTGTCAAGCTTTTTATTAATAAATCAGAGATACATTACATGAACTTTATTTAAAGGTAAAACATATCAACATAGTAAAATTACATTAAACGATCAACGAAAAATTTGTTTAAGACCGTCCCATACGTACGTTAGTAATAATGACGTATGTGTGGAAGTAAGCATTCCCCCAGACGTATTTAATGTTTTTACACCATTTATTACTATAACTCGAAAGAGTGTCATAAAGCAGATAACAAATGCAAAAATAAATAAAAAGAGAAAAATTGGACCTAATACTGGCTGAAGTTCAATTATCAATTCGAAGCCATTAACAATTCTGATTGTAACACCAATTAAAGTTATAATACTATCGCCAATGCTTTTAAATTCTACCAATACTGTCCCAAACAGAAGATTTCCTGTGAATACAAAGGCCAGGAAGAAAATGATAAACATCAACGTGAAATTTTTTAATGGGCCCTCTATGATACTAAACACTGAATATAAATAATTTAATTTAGTATTGAGTGTTATAAGTTTAACAAATTTTACAAGTGTCACTGCAACCAATATTGTCATTAAATAAATTGTGATACTATCCCAGATGATTGGAACAGAAAAATTCAGGAATATTTCATTGCCTTTATCTCTCTTTATTTTTAGAATTTTTTCGGTTGAGATTATACGTTGAACATAGACTCCCATCATTGTGTAACACAGGACAACCTGAAACATGGATAATTTGTTCCAAAACCCTTTAAAGTACGGTTTAATGCCAATCTGAAGAACTTTCTTAAGTTCAAGAAACGTGAATAAAATTGTTAACAGTAAAAACAACAAATCAAGAATTAGTATAGTTTTGTCACGTAGACTGGAGTAATGAAAAAGCGACGCTGTCAAAATTTGGTAAGAAGTCAGAAGATGACCATGGTTATCAGCCTCAAACGACATCATAACATTACTGAATAGATTTACGTTGGGGTTATATAAATTGAATTCAACAATAACAACACTTGTTTTTGCATCTATCCAAGCGCCTTTTGAAAGACTTAACATTCGCGAACTAGAGGTAATCCCGGGTTTTAACTCTATTACATATCCTCCACCACTGTATATCGATTTTATACCAATGTATGGCAGAGACTCTAAATCCCATGCACTTTGATATGTCCATTCATCATTCAGGACTGCATTAACAGGAATTTCCCATGATTTATTATAATTAAGTGTATCATAATAGGATGATGTGCACTGAAATTCAACTGTAAATAGCTTCTTGATCTTTCCAGGAAAATTACATGTTTCTGCAAAAAAAAAATCCCAAAACTTGACATTAGATTCGATAATAGGTTTTGTAAAATAAACGCATTTTTATCAGTACTTTAATAATAAGTGGGTCTCAGTTATCTAATCTTTATGTAGCTGTTGCAAACTAAAGTGGACATAACACGTATTTTGAGCATCATTTATGCAATTCGAATCAAGAAATGTCGACGAAATGATCCCTCAAAAATATGTCAATGCACTCTAAAGAAGTTTTACCACAAGAAATATATCAAAAGATATAAATTAAACTGATGAGAACCGAACCTGGCATATATGAAACATTTACTCTTTTATATTGTGTGTTTGTAGATGCACTACTGTCCTAAAATGATGAAGTCATTTCCAGTGGTCGAATAGTCGTTTATATGTTTAAAACAAATAGATTGTTGTTGCGCACAATAAAATTGTTTTAATTCTGTCATAATGAATAATATTGAAATACCGGGGTATAAAAATCAGACTGATTGGCACCTTGGTCATCTCAATATTACTGTATGCGTGTGACTCTCACGTTAGATCTCGAGAGAAGGATACAGTTCACAGAAATGAGATGTTTCCAAAGACTGCTTTGAATTTTATACAGAGATCCCATTACGAACGAGGAAGTTAAAAACTTAACAAGTCAAGCCATTGGACCTTATGAATACTTTATTGACCACAGTAAAGAAACAAAAACTGAAATATTATGTCACATTATAATCCCGGCTTGCAAAGGCGTTTATTAAGGTAATGCCCAAGGAAGGAGACGAAGGGGGAGACAAATGAAGAATTGAAAAGACATTTAAATGGGTCGCACTGAGGAAGAAAGAAGACAGAGAGAGCTGAAATATTTTGTTCTGTGATGAAATGGTGTGCTCATAACAGACCAAATTCTTCTGCCTCAATTTTGCAAGTTTTCCACAAATTTTGTTTTCATTTTTACTATTTTGACGCTATTTTTTTGCTGGCCCATAGAGAGTGAATCTGAGACTGCTATAAAGTTATGAATTTGCATAAAAACGGACGTTTACAAATCGGAAATAGCTCTCGACACTTTATATTTTATTTAATCTTAATTCATAATCATGCCATGCTTGACAGTATTAAAACCGGAAGTATGTAATTTTAAAATTTGGATTCCTGTATAAACTGGTATTCCGAATAGTGCAACGAATAAACCGAAATGACATTAACCGTTTAACAAATCGAGTACATTTAACTGAAATTTATAGATAAATTAAATTATTTTTCTTTTCATTACGTAGTTAGCAAAATTGTCTGCTGGCTTTTCTACTGTATGTTAAAGTGAAAAATAAATAAAATAAATATTGCACGCATATATTTTCTGCGACTTTCAATAGTCACAGAAAAAATAAGGATAATTTATTAACACTTTTCTCGCAACCAACCTCCTTTTAGGCGTATTTGTCTAAGGCGAAATTTCCCCAGCAAGCAGAAGTCATTCTCTGGTGTTTTTCTTGCCACATCAAATGGTAAAACTCTTTGTAATCTGTCTATCAAACTTGTGTTAAGATAACTCCAAAAATGTTCATAAGTCTTAATCTGTAACAATTATTACAAGTTTATTGTAATAATATAAATGATATAGATATCAAGATTTTCTGGGCGAGAAAACTCCAAAAAAACTGGGATTAAAAAATCTTGACATTCATCACTTGTTTTGTTTTTTAGAATTTATTTACGTCTATTCTTTGCTCGGATATGTTTTAAACCATGAATCCAATTATATTTTTATTCATCGTTAATTTTTACATTTTTCTTTTGATGTGTACTGGTGATAAATTCAGTAAGAACATACTGGCATATATCACAGAATTTATCGAGTAAGTAGATAAATTATCAATAAAAGGAATATATACTATTATGTTTTGATACAAATTTAATCATAGCTTCACGTATCAGGTTCGCCCTATGGGCTTACCTTATACTTGCTGTGATAAATTCTTCATTGAAAAAAAAATGTCCAGTATTCCATACTTCATAGACTGAATATACTTTCCTCTGCACTTACGAAGTACAAAAAACTATTTAAATGTAGTCATTGAAACGATTTTTTACACCATCATAACGTCTACAGTTCAAAATAGTTACAAGTCTAAAAATGGTTATTACGGATTCATTCCTTTTTTGTGGGTTGAAATCTCTGGATAGAGGTAACATACATGTGTAAATTCATTTATTTGTTTGTACGAGTGCACACAGTCTCAATTTTGGTTCATTTTCCTGCACTTTTAATTTAGAAAAATGTTTTATATCTGTAAATCCATTATTACTAAAGTTGGTTTGTGTTTGTCTTTAAATAATCAGGCCAGTGTACGAAGTTTCATAGTACATATGCACGTGATGCCTAATTATTCTTCTTAAGACATAAAAAACTTTCTATTTATCAAATTGTTGTTATTTTAAACGTCAAGATGTGTTCACATTAATTCATAAAAGATCATTGAAAATAATTATTATTTTAGAATAAAAATTAAAATAAAATGTCATAAGAGATACCAAGGTTAATAGAAGTTACTACGCCTCTAATCAAGTTCAAATTATTAAGAGAGCTTTTAATTATGCGTTATTTATTCCAAATTGGTATTAGGTTGCGGTGTTTAACATTAAAATTGACACCATGAGAAGGAACAGGAAGTAATTTACACTTCCATATTTGATACACATTATCACGAAACAAACCTGTTCAAATGGTTGAAAATACTTTTGTAATACTTAGTTCACTTTAAAATGATAAGCATGAGACGTTCATTTATGACTGTTGTGGTTCTCTGTATAGGGCAAAATAGGTGTGCAGAAAAATACACAACCATTAATCAACAGGTTGTGACATTTTGGAAAATCTACACAGATTTTTATGAATATATGTCAATAAAGTATTCTGAATATGTATTGAAAAGGCCATTTATATGCTACTGTGTCATGCACTTTTAACTTAATACAAGCCATCTATTTACCATGAATGAACGTACAGTCAAACCATACAAAACAACATTATCCTAAATTTTAATTAAATATTTCAAATTAAAATTTTGTTAAAAAACATGATTAAATTAAAGTTTGTTTGTTCATGTCCATACATTTTTGTATTAACGAGTATAAAAGAATTAGTTGTAATTTATCGCTTACATGGTGGGATATTCATTACTAAGTATATACTACAGCGTATGAACTGAAAGAAAATGTGCGTTATTTTTAAGAAGAACAAATTGTAGCTTTCACACATAGTACAAGAGTTTTGAATTATGCAATATATCCTATTAGTGAAATTTTATTTTAAAAATAATTTAAAATGCGTATTCAAATCATAAATATTTTTGCAGACATATATTTTACAGCAAATCAATATGTTAACTAAATAACAAAGTTCATCAAATTTCATTTATTAAAGTACTCGTGGCATGAAGTAAAGAACTTCAGTTATATATCTCTCTCGTTTAAGGTAATTTAAATACAATATTAATAATGCGTTTAACTATGTAATAAATGATTAAAAATTTAAAATAATTTTTTTCCGATTCCATTAAAAATTGGAGGATTATGACCATGAAGTACATACATAGATCTATGGTAATAAAGTAAACAGGTCAAAATAAATTTTCTTAGAGGTTTAAACATACCATTAAAGTTTTAGAATGAAAAGTTTTGAAATATATTATTGTCTAGGTATATCAAAATTTATTATATAGATAGAAATGAAATATCGAATTTTCCGAGTGACAGAAATCACGGTAAATCACATGTGAAAATTATCGTTTATTTTCACTCTCGGCTTTTTTCCCGCCAAAACGTCACAATGGTTTTGTACTATACAGATATTCATCCGCCGTTCATAAAATTTAGGATTAATCATGAAAATTTTACGAAAACAATTTTGCTCTATATAATAAATAGGATAATCAATTGGGCATCGTGAATATCCAAAATATGATCACTCTAGGAACACAAATATATAACATTATGTGGCGGCGGTTAAAAGGATTTCAAACCTATGAGAACAATTCACTAAATCAATTCTTCATCATTAGCAATTACATTTTTGCTTCTATTAATAACTTATACATTTAAATTATCTAAATTTGTTAATGATATAAATTCAGTCAGCATATAAAAAAAATATAAAATGCGTATTCAAAACATAATTAGTTAAAACAATTAAGACGCGTCAAGACAGGGTGAGCTCAATTGAGAATAATTCAGGCCAGACTTTTCAGATTGTGACTCGTTTAGACATGGTCAAAACTGATCCAACACTTTGACACTAGTCAAGTCAGGATCCATAATTATTTCAGACTAACTTATTAAAGTCATGAATTAATTTGAGTAAAACTGAATAATTTTCAAAAAAAATCAGACCCAGTTGAGTATAATCCAAAACAAGTGAAAAACTTATTCAGACTATTTTGTATTGGTAGAGTGTTAAATCAACTTACATTTTCAAATTCCTTCTGAACAAACACATCTTGCACAACTTTAGTTTGGTGATAACATAATTCAACAGAGCGGTGACTGTGAACCACAATTAACAATACTAACATGAACAATATGTAGAGAATAGTATCATAAACTTTTGTCTCCAGTTTTGCCTTCAGTTCATGTTGGTGTTTTGAATCTTTCAGTTTCCGACTAGACGCTGGAGTTGTAAGAGTAGCTAACGGAAAGCCAGTTTCAAAATCTGCAAAATAAAAAACAAAATAATGTGTTACTATTTTTAAGTTATGCAATCATTTAATGCTAGATTTATATTACATAATATTTAGTTTTCAGAGTACATCCTTTTCCATTACTGTGTATTGAACACATTTAAAAGCTTTGTTCACATATATTACATGTATGGGGTACTGCAATAAAAAATCCACCTTTATAGACCTTAATCTTTTGATCTAAAAACTGTTCTTGTCCAAAATCCTAACACTGGCATCACATATTTTGTATTACAAATTTGATATAAGACATATTTTACAGTACATTTTGAGGAAATTATTCATTTGATCTACAAAATATTTAAATCCATAAAAATATAAACTGCATTTTTTTAACAAGAATTTAATAGACTTGTACCACAATGCTACATTCAATATGGATGCTGCCATAAGACCAACAACTCCAATTTACTGGGACAAAAACAGCTTTTTTGTCTAAGTTTGAGTTAAATTTATAAGCAAATGCTTTGCTTTACACCAATAATATATTTATTTTCAATACATATGTCCAAGTCTCATTGAGGTAGATATACCTTAAACTTTTTTTACAACAATGCCACATTCAAAATGGCTGCTACAATGTGACCGACAACAGCAATTTACGACCAATAAAACACATGTTTTCTTTAAGTCTGAATCAAATTTCTGTGAAAATGCTTTCCTTCACAACAAAGGATTTTTTTGTATAACAAATATGGTCTAGTCTCAGTAAGGTAGGTATACTAACAGTTAATTTACCAGAACGCACTAGTAAATATGGCTCCCACAATATGGCCGACAACTGCAATTTAAGTTTGTCTAAATAGTTACTAAAAAATTGTAACCTTTGCACAAACAGTAAACTTTCAAAGGATATAATATGTTTCTTCAGTAAATGCTAGCTTCTAATTTTATGTATCATTTATTGCATTTTTTGCTTACTTTTAAGTTATTTTTTCGGTAAACGAACAACATATAAGTATCCCTTTATGCACTCGAGATGAAACACATATTTTTATAAATATGACATAATGCTGGTTTTCTTCATTTAAAATTAAAACCTTAAGAACTGATGGGCTCACTGTTGCAAAAATGGGTAAAAACGTTTAATGTCGTCAAAAACGAGTGCTATGAGTTGCAACATTAAAACTAAAATGAACTGGATGCTCAGATCAACATGCCGGTTTTCAGTTAAATTATTACATATTTTGAAATCAAAAATATTATTATAAATGCACGAAAAAAACTTAATTAAAAGACATATGTATTGCTTTCATGAATAACATTTATTTAAATAAAAGTGAACAGTAAAATAAAGTCCTATTACCATTATCTGACTGTTCCAAGGATATGGCACAGTCCTCTGGAATCCCTACTACAGGTCTTCTTAAAATAAACGTCATAATCACTGCAATGATAACGACTTTTAGTGGTTCCAAAACGCAAACATCATCTAGAAAACCCGTTAGAAATGATACGAGCCATTTCAAACTTTCTTCATAACCGTATTTAAGACCATATAGCATCACAAAATATGACGAAGCTAGTGAAGTTAAAATAACAAATGTCCATGATATGTACAAATTCCACCATGGTAACCTGCAAAATAAAACAACGATACACAAGCTTCTTTTAAAAAGTGCATTATCACAACATCACTAGAACACTAAAACAACACATTCTTCAGTTTGTAAAGAATAACTTGACTTGCATATAATGTACTTTAATTAAAAGTCTACCAAACGTGTTAGTGAGAAGGTGACCAAATATTCATAACATGCACGTATTAACGGAACATTTTGTATGACTGGTGATCGCCGTTGGTCGCTGATTGATTCATTTACCTAAACAAAAATTCGCATTTTACATATTGGTACAAGTAACTAGAAATGAAATGAATCTTATTGAATTAAAAGAAATAAATCAGAGTCGCTTACCTGGTAAATTCTAACACTTTTTCTGCCTCAAATTATGATGCAATTTAGTATGCAATAACTGATTTAAGGAGTAATCTTAAAAAAGTGTGTCTTACTTATTTCTACTCCTCAATATATATACGTCTACAAATTAAGCTCAACACTGTCAGAATTAGATTTTTGACACGGTCAAATTTTTGCTTTCTCTCAGCGGGATTCGAACTCACACCGTTGTGACATTGTGGCACCAATTCGCCTGTACTATGTCCAGCGGTCTAAACCCCTCGGGCATATCCGCTATATAGAAATATAGCTTCATTAACCGGGGTGAATCGTAGACATAGACATAGTACATTTGTACTAGCGTGTGACGATGGAATTTTCGTAACCAATACGTATTAATCTAAAAGTAATCTAATTCAGCATTTTTGTATATATTATATAGGATGACAAAGTTACTTGTCATAGTCACAATAAGTAAATTATATAGAAACGTCTAAGTATTGTGACAACCTATATAATATATCAATCCAGCCACAGTGTCACAACGGTGCGAGTTCGAATTCCGCATATTTAACATATTGTTCTTAAACACTGTCATTTATTTAATATTTTGAACTACCAGTATTGTGTATTTACACGATCCCAGTGGACATATTATTCCATCTCCAAATGAAAAAATACTTTAAGCACTTCGAGTTAAATGCCACTGATGAGTCTTAAGTAGACGAAACGCGCGTCTGGCGTAATGAATTTATCACCTTGGTAATTTTGATTACATCTTGTTGGATTATTTGGGCAAAGCCAGTAACAGCACGGCACGCACGTCCGCGGGTGGTGGACTGGAAAAAAGTTTTGGGTTAAGTTGGAGTGAGAAAGTTTAAGATCAATATGTTTTGACTTGTTTACTTTATTTATTTAGATTGACACTTAATGACAGGCCATTCGTTGGTCATTCTGTGTCTAGATTTTTGACAAGAAACACCGTCATTTGTATCGATGCATAATCTTCTAGACTTGTGTATATGTTTATGCCAATTTTCATTCAATTCATAAACTTTGAACGGAAGAATAATAATAAAAACAAAATGTCTCCCAGAATTTCGTTTGGGAGACATAAACATACAAATTAGGAGACATAATAATAGGAATTGGGAGAGATAATTATTCGGAAGAAGAATAATAAGAAACGATGCAAAAACAATAAGTCGCTAAAACTTTGCTTTGGGCGACTTAATAATAATAATAAGAAACGGAATAAAAACAATATATCTCCACATACTTCCTAATGATCAATTTGCTATTTAATAATGAATGTTCTGATAAACTAAACATTTTGTTATATAGAACCGAATGAAACTATCCTCGTGTATGAGTTTGTGTTGGTCACGATGACTAAAGTTTGTAGGTTTATAATAGATGCCCCCTTTTCACTAGTGGCATTTTGTTGTAACCATATTAACACATATCCATGGAAATGTCAGATCTCTATAACAGTATTATATAATAATACTAATCTTATTCTCTTTAATTTTTAAAGTAATATAAAGTTACAGCCTTTAGTTAAAATCAAGCTACATTTTTGTACCAATCTAACCATGTCAATGTATTCAAGATTGCTCAAATTGTTTTCATAATTCACAGTTTAATTTGACGTGTTGATTAAACGTCAAGGGACACTTTTAGATGTACTAACATATTATACTTATCGATTGATAAGCTTGAAACAATGTCTTACAGACATCAAAAAGATTACAAACTTGTCTAAAGACTATTTTAAGTCTCATTTTATTTGTAGTTTCTTAAATGTATCGGTATATAATAATGGAAATTAAAAAAAGTATTACATTTGGCATCTTTACATTCTTAATTTTTTATAAATAACTTATGATTTGTTTAGTCTAGCAATGTTAAATACAAATGTAGTTTATTTCGAGGAGAAAAATTTGATACGTTTTCAATCATCGAAACAAATAAATAAATTAAAAAAAGTATTACATTTGGCATCTTTACATTCTTAATTTTTTATAAATAACTTATGATTTGTTTAGTCTAGCAATGTTAAATACAAATGTAGTTTATTTCGAGGAGAAAAATTTGATACGTTTTCAATCATCGAAACAAATAAATAAATAAGTAAATAAATAAATAAATAAATAAATAAATAAATAAATAAATAACTTAATTTATAGTCATATAAATGTATTTTTGGCACGAGAAATTTGTGTGGAGTTATCCACCTTGTTGTTCACCTTTTCACCGTTAGGTGTCAGGTAACGTGATGCTAATTAATTATTCATTCGCATCACTACTGGTCAAGTTGCTGCAGCCATATTGTTTTGTGATAAGTTGTGATCCCGAGGATCTCTATTTTTCCCACCATCCCTCCCAAATCTTACTTGTTATTTCTTTATGTCTGGAAACGCCTTTTTGTAATAATGTCAAGTTTGCATGATTATTGTATAACTGGTAGTTCATTGTTATGTTTCTCTTGTATGATATTCTCGTCATTTAGATATAAATGGCATTTTCGGCTATATTTTTACCCCTCACCTTTGATTTTAAAAGTCGCTTTCTTAGTTTTTATATCGTTTGCATTTTTCCACATAAATGTTTTATTTTTGCATGATTATTGTATAACTTGTAGTTCATTGTTTTTCTTGTATGATATTCGTCATTTAGATAATAAATGGCATTTTCAATTCTACATTGATGTTTTGCTTTTATCTTTTAAAATCAAACTTAGCAGAAGTCGTCAGAACCGAGGTGACAAAAAAATAATTTCGTCAGATACAGGAAATAACTGTTTACATTGCCTTGTCAAACATATCTGCATGTGAATTTTTTTTTAATATAATATATGTAAAGGGCACTTACAATTTTTTCCTTGTATGTGTAATTGGTTTACACAGTTTGCATTCAGTTCTTGTCTGTTTAACTTTTATTTCAAGATAGCGATCTTTTTTCAGTATTTTATGTTTAAATTGTTTGAAGAGTTTGATTATAATAATATTAACTGGAAATATTAGTATCCCGCTTTCAATTCCAATTATTAGATCTTCAAGTGAAATTTCAAATGAAAAACCAGCAATATTGGTTTTAATCATATCATCTGATGGTATTCCATGAAACATTAAGCATGCCAGCATGGTGCACAAAAGCAGTGATAAGGCACAAGATAATCGTTGAGCTCTTGTGAATTCATTAAGTGGTGGTTTTGCCAAAATGCTGATCCAAAGATGTTCACTGCGTAAATCTAGAAAGAACTGCCGTCCAAAGTATGTCTTCATATCTTGGGTAGACGTATAATGCAGCCGTGCTTTGCATTTCCCGTTTTCTTCACCAAGCCAGTTGTCATTAAAAAATTTATACACTTGTGTGCTCTGCAAATCTTGTATTATGACTCTAGACAGAAACCTGTAAGTACACATTGGTATTATTCTCTTATTTTGTGCATTCAGGTTATATAACAGATTAATGGTAGCAAAAGTTGGACTACCAGTGGCCGATCATGTCACAATTGTGATGGTTTTATTAGCTTGCATTTTTCTATCGCAATACTTGTTAAAATATCGCGATACTTTTTGAAAGCATCGAGGTAGTTACTAAAGCATTGCGATACTTTATGCATAGTGTAAAAAGTATTGGCTGGGTTTTTTTGATGCTTCTATCGCTTGCTTTTTCTATCGCGATACTTGTTAAAAGAATCCCGATGCTTTTAAGAACTATCGCGATAGAATAATGCAAACCGATAGAAACATCACAATTGTGACATGAACGGCAACTGATAAATTACACTATCTTCATAAAGAGCCAATTAACTGGCATGCTTTATTAGATGATGTTTTAAGAATACCTATGAAAAGATAATACTTTAAACTTTTAATGGTATAACATATCTAGCTTTTAAAAGGGTTTCATACATAGTTAATTAAACGGCAAAACTATGCTCTTTTAGGCGTGTAATAAGCGTCAAATATTAAAGCAGCTATTTCTACACTTAATTGTAAAGATAATTTTTGTTTACAATTTTTGTATTTCCTGATCATTAGTTATTAATTTAATGCAATATATTTTACAATTTAAAGATTTAAATTTGGTAGGAAAAATGAAAAAGGAGTAGAAGAATTGGTATTAAGTGTGATATTTTCATTTTTGTACGGTTATTGCATAGTTCCTGTATTAGTATCAATATAGAACAACAATTAAATAAAAATGTTTCAGTCAATTGGTTTCTGAAATGGTAGAATTCAGTAGTCAGGCGGAACCAAATACTTACCCGGTTTTGACGAATTTAAGTCTGTTTGTATGTAATTTTATAACTGTTGAGATTCATTGTGACCACTAAGTTGTTTTAGAGCAATCGAAAACACGCAAAATTCTATTCATGTAAAAAATGTAATTATTGTTATAAAAACATATTACCTTTTTAAGTAGCATAAATATTTGACTCCTATCACTTATCACACTCTCAAAGTAGTGTATAATTTTCACTGTATTTAACCGTGTATGCTGCAAAAATGTTACATATCTAATTCCATTTTAGAAAGCCTATAGTATTTTTACATTAATATTATCCTTGGCTCAATATCTATTAAAACAAGCTAGATGAAGGCTCTTTACGAAGCAAACCTAATCATTTGTATAGTTCTGTCTTATTTTTAGTTAAGTTGTCTTCTGAGGATAAACTATAAGATGGATATCATAGAAAGGGGAATTTAGTAACTTGCTTAGGTTATTAACTTTCTTTAGATAATCATATAATTCGTCCAATTTTTGCAACCATCGAAAAGAAGATTTAAACTTTGGTTGGTATATTCAAATCAATAAATAGACAGCGAATTATTTGTTCAAAATTTGAAAGAGTTGTTCAGTTTCAAAGCACTACAATTAGGTATAACAAATTTAAATCAATATTAATCGATGTTTCGCCAAACCTTGTACTTTTCACATTTTATTGTAACATTTGATGAATTTCATGTAAGTTTAGAGAAATAATATATTTTGTTAATCAACATTTTTCCAAAACGTCTTGATAGATTTGTATGAAATTCGAATACTTTGTGTAAGAAATGTTCAAATTTAAGAAAAATTCATTCTATTGATGGGATTAGTTTTACTGTTATCAAAGTGAATATTATAGTAGTTTATTAATAAAAAATGGTTCAATTAGTCAATTTCAGATTTCCAGAAATCTGTGATCAATATTACAACAATACAGGCATACCAACCCACAATACATATTAAATGCAGAAGATAATGCACAATAATCAAGAACTGGATATATGGAAAATCATACTATTGGTAGTGAATCATGAAACATAACACATACCAGGATGGAGATGCTCCACTATTGTCGTGCCATAGAACTATTTCCATGGGCTCTCCTAGATCAAATAAAGAAGTAATAAGAAACCAATCTTCTGCTCCAGACTGGAATAAATCTTTGTTGTGTATTGATAATGCATGTTTAGCACTCCTCATTTTGCTTCCAATAATATAACAGCAAACATTAGCTGAGGTCCCTGCCTTAATACGCCAACCAGTTACTATGCACATCATATATTTATATGGATCCTTTTGTTTACTTGGATATGGAATAGTTATTCCCAACTGTAAAGATAATTTTATTAAATATAAAATATACATGTTTCACAGTATTTTATAAAAAAAATTATAAATGTCACATTTCAGTTTTCTCGGGGATAATTTCTCAACTATAAGTGTTACAGCTAACTAGATTGCTCAAGAAAGAACACTAATTTTTTCAAAATATAGACGCTCCATGATCAAAATCGTCTTCTGGTGGGAAAACCTAGAGTGCAAAGCTTGTTTCTAATGATTTGATAGTGTTTCAAATATGGAGCAAGAATGTCACGAGATATGTATATTTTGACATTCTTAACATTTTGTCAGATTTTCTCCATCAATATTGGTTTAAGATAAGCCAATTACTTATATTTAACCACTTTGTTATTTTGTTAACCATGGTGAACATGAACATGTTATCTGGTCTGTAATGACAAAATTTCACAAACTTTATCAACCTTTAAATTGGATAAGCGGTTTCACTGGAGATTTATGACGAGACATGAAAAAGTTATTTTAGGTCGTTAACTGTTATTAGGAGCAACTTACTAATTTCAGTCACATTTGAAAATTTCCAAAACCTTTTGTAGAAGATCGTTATTGCTGTTTACTATTTCTATTAAACTTTTATTAAACTATTATATTTTTGATTTTTTGTTTTTTTTGTTTATTTGATGTGTTTGAAGTTTAACGCATCTTTCAGCAATTTTCAGATATACCATGGTGTCTAGTTTTAATTGAGAGAAAAACAGGAGTACCCGGAGAAAACCCTCGACCTTCGGTAGGAAAACTGTCAATTCTTGTCAGTTAATATTGGAGTCGAACGCACCATACCCGCAGTGAGAAACGAACCGGTAATCACTTTGTTGAAAGACGCCTTGATCAATAGTATACTACCTTGACCACTCGGCCACCGAGGACCCTCATAGTCTTTAAGATAATCAGGATGAAGAAAACAGTCAAAACCCCTATACAATCACACAAATAGCAATTTAATAACTTAAAACTCGAAATAAAGAATCAATGGACAATTAAGATCTCAATGACTTTTTTGTTAATCTTTTCTTCTGAACATTTTTGCTGTTTCAACTGTTTGTTTTAATGTATACTACATTTATAGCCAAGAAGCAAAACGTGTAAAAAAATTTAACATAGGGTAATACTTCTTAAAAGGGATAGTCTGGTCAGTTTTCTACTTAGTTCACGACAAAGCCTGTGACAAACATCTAGTGATTGCATGAGCTCTCCCGTAAATGTGGTTAATGACCAAAAGAGATAAAAATGAGATTTATTGAACAGAAACCAATCGATGCTAACGACGTCGTGATAGCAATGTGATAGTGTTTTATGAAACATAGCGTGCAAATAACTTATAATATATAAACATGATTTATAAAGATATGTTTATCATTAGCATATAAATTGATAATGAACTAGCTTATTGAAAATAAAAAATAATGCATTTTCCATATGAATTAACGCTGAATTAAATGTAAACAGAATTACACAAACATATTTTAAATTTAACTAGCACAAAGCATGTTTACAAGGTAGGTAAAGTAGTCTAAGTTCAGTTTAAAAGATACACAACAGTGTATGCATAAAAATACTGATAACATTATTTACTAATGAACACGTTTTACCTCTGTGTCTTTCATGTCTGTTCTTCGAGCCCAAACCAGTGCGAACCAGTAAGTCATCCAAATCAGTATAACAGTTGAGACGATAACGGGATTGTCAAAAAACGTTACGAATAGTAATGAATCTGCTATTGGATCAATAACATTTGGCAATACCAAAAATCCCCCTGCAAAATGTGTAAGATGGTTGCATAGGCATAAAATATCTTGTCCCGTTGACATCGGTGACACCTGTTTGAAAAGACGAGTATATTATGTTTAATACAAACGACAAAGTGTTCAGGGCACTGAGTTCCTGTTTTTCTTTTTTAGCTTCTGTGTTTTCTATACTGATTTTTTTATTTGTACGTTAAATACTTAATAATAGTTTAATTATGTGAAGATGATTTCTATGAAACAATCGTTCAAAATCTAATATACAGAAGTGATCATTCTAATTTCGGTCGTCTCTAAATCTACTAAAAACCACATTTCGACACAACAGTTTATTACATCACACGATGTCCAGGATAATTTACTATAGTAAAGCCTAGTTTACAAGTGAAAGCATGTAGAGTACCAACATTTATGATAAACACATTGCTAAAGTTTCTTACAATACCAAAAAGTTTGGTTTTAATTTAAGATGAATAGTGGATAGTAAACGAAGAATGACAGGCGCATGTTAAAGATATTAACACTGATGGCTAATTGGCTTTTAGAAAACAATTTGCATTTTTTTTGCTTTTTACAACAGTTATCATGTCAATGATGCATAGATAAAAATACCTGACATCCAGAAGTGGACCATATCTCCAATTCTGTGTTCCAGTACTGACAAGAAATGGCACTTGTAGAGACACTGACATTAATGCTTTCACTTTCCCGACATTCACTTTCTGCAAAAAGCAGCCCAATACTCCATCGAGATGGTTTATTTTTGGGGTCTTTAATAAAAGCCGTAAACATGTCTGTTAGCAAAGTTCCGTTTTGAGCATCCGAAAAAAGAACTTTATTTTCCATATCAACAGCATACAAAATTGCCATTGGCATCTGAAGTTTAAGTTTCAATACCAAATATTGGTTAGCTGGTTGGTCTACATATAAACGTAAGAAACTATTATTGTTCAGCACGCCCTGTATACACTGGCTATGCCATGTGTATACAGTATATACTTCCTCATCTGAAAGTAAAATAACAAAATATAATACTGCCAATTTGCACTTGATTTCAAATAAACAAGAACTACATTAATCACGAACAACTAACAATACGGTATTCTAATAGCCAGCGTTGTCTTTTGTCATTTCTTCAATTCCCTTTTCTGCCTAGTACTCTGATATACTTCTATCAATTCCAGTTCTAAAGAAAAATTGGTACAATGATTTCGAAGGCAGTAGGAAGTATTATCCTTTTAACATTTGTAAGCTTTGTTAAAATAAAAGTTTCTTTGATCGAGTTTTCACCCCACTTTCATTTTTGATTTTTGCAATTGAACCTAAAAAACTGAAATGACCAACTACCCGTCTAACGAGGTCTAATCAATTAAAAATGTGTTACTGCCTTTAGGCATCCTCAGCTTTCTTTATAAATATTTTGTTGCTTGGTGTAATGCAAAATATTATAATTACTGTTATTATTATATATAGCAATAGTTAACACATCAAAGGCTACAATTGCTGCTTTCGGAATTAGCATTCAATTTTGAAAAATCGCCTGAAAGTCCACAATGACCATGCAATAACATTATTTTTGAACTTTCTACCTCAACAACTGCGTTTAAATTTTTTAATTGATATATTGATTAAAATTTGCTTACGTCCAATGAGCAGAATTCAGCTTTTTCAGAACGAGAACAAGTTGACAAACACTAAAGTAACGGTATAATATGACGACAAATGTGTAAATAATGTGTAATGCCACAATAAAAAGATTGGATAAGTGGGGGAATTTAGCTATTGTAGCGCCTAGAATGAGCCTTCCGTGTTTCGAAATCTAAAAAGGGGCATTTATCGTGCAAGGAGGGGCTTTTTCCAAACAGGCTACACACTATTGTTCTCGTTATGGCTTACCGTATTTCGATCTGACAGTCACCAACAAGAGGGCCTCCCATATCCGCTACTTGCGGCTACTCTTCGGTCATACACTAGAAAACCTCCCAGAATTACCCCGTCCCAAAAAATGCGTTGAGACATTTGTTTAAATGCATTCGCAACATTAATATATAGACCTAAGTCTGCTGTTTTCTTGTCAAAAGACTCCGCTCTTAATAATATTACAAAATATCCATTTTTAGTCAAAATAACTGAAAATAGGTAGAGTAGAAATAGCGTTTGTTATCTACAACTTTATCATGAAGTAAACTAACCTTAAACAAATTCATTGATATTAACGTTTGATATACAATATCTTACATATTTACTCTGATTTTTAATTTAAAAAATAACAGTATTCCTATAACTTATCTACCTTCGTTTTACGTGAGATGTCATTCGGGGCAGATTGCATCTAAAACAGTGTAAAGGTTATTTTTACCATACCTTTCACTGAACATTGTTTCTTTTAGTTTATAATAACACCTCTTAGTTATAATTATTTTAAAATGGAGATAACAAGCTATAAAAGAGATCAGTGTAATTTGGACATTGTCGGTGAGTTTATTGAAGATGGGTGCATAAAGAAATGTGTCGGAGCACTTTGATTGAGAAATTTTAAATCGATGTTCTATAGGTGGCCAGTTATATTCATGTGCGTTTGTTTTGCTGCATACCTTTGGCTTGAAGTTACTCCACCGATACGCATTTTGGTAGTCAATTAATAGCCGATTATGCGTACCACGCTGCAATTAAAACTAGTTAATTCAAAGTCTGAATAACCAAGTTGGTTTTCTTACTTCTGAATCTACATTACAAATTAGCTTGGGATATGATTAGTATAAAGCTTGCTTTACACATTAGTCTTTATGTACACATTCACAGTTACGCAGTATGCTCAACTCCTATTGACATGGATTACCAGATCTTCTCCCAAAGGTACGTGTTTTTCATCCGGTACTCAGTCTTACTCCAAATTGCTGAAAGAGCAGATTAAGCCCAAAAACAAACAGTTACTGTCAGTAGCATTGATATGAATGTCCGGAATACAAAGTTAATCTAATGCCGGCACTTGTCTTTAAAAACACAATGTACAAATGAAGGTTATAACAAAATACCGAATACCAAGGAAACTGTCAAAAAATCCACAAAGTCCAAGAAACTGGGAGAACTTTAGAAGTAACAACCAAAAATATACGAAATACAACAATGGCCCTGTCTTGGTACAGACCTTTCCAAAGAAATGGTATTTTTAACCAGGCTTTATATCCCGAAGAAATTAGTGATGTTTGCAAAAACCAGTATTCTCACTGCATGCTCTTGCATACCTGATCTATTCAGAAATATAGGAACCGTATGCAAGAGAACAGAAGATGCAATATTGTTGCATAAGTGAGGACAATTTATAATTTTGAATCAAAATCGTCTCGTTTTTAGTAAATTCTTGTGATCAGATGACCGTTCGTGTTATTTTCTTGATGCAAGTCTGAAAAATTATGTAGAATTTAGCTGTAGAATTTAGAAGTCAAAATTACTCTGTTCCATTAACATGTTTTACTTTTATTCCAGCAATTCTTCTTCCCCGCTGCGCTTAAATTCTGGAATGATCAACCTATCTATACGAAATTCTCCGACGGTAGATATCTTCGAGTGTTCATTGAAAGCAAGATACTGAACTAAAGAAAACCGCCAGCCTATTTTTTCATTAGCAATAGACATTTAAACATTCTTTATACCAGACTAGGCAACCAATGCAGTTCATGACGTTTTTAGAGCCAAACTGACTGAGAATCCGATCTGTTCATGTGATACTGCACCTGAAACTATCACAAATATCAAATAAAGCCTAAATAAAAAGAGAAAAAGTGACAGCCCTTGCATGAATTCTCATTCAAAAAGCAATAATGAAACTTAAAGGTCAAAGGTCACAAACCATAGAACGCGACGAGTCGTCTTGAAATGATCTACCAATATACCAAATATTACAGCCTACCTCAAAAGAAAAAAAAAGTTACAGCCTGGATACCAATTTTTCATTCAGAAAGCAATAATGTGACCATGAGGTAAAGTTCAAAATGAAAGATAATCAATCATGGTAAGTGACACATCGACCCACATGCCAAATAACTAAAGCCTACTGAAGAGTTAAATTTGCATTGCCCGAATATGACTTGTTACGGATGGACGGCACTTCTTCACTGATCAAATATGTATATAAATTGAATGAGTCCTTATTCGATGTCATCAATTAATAAATAAATACTTATGTAATTCCGCATATTGACCTCAATAGCATCAATATTAACAACATGCTTAATTTTTACTTTAAAGTTACTTTGTCATCCTATATAATATATACAAGTGTCACTGTGAGCACGCTCACAAAGGAATACCCCCGCTTCGCTTTCAAGTCTAATTATCTCCCCTGAATAATATCCGACAGCAACGAAAATTCTTCATGTAAAGTTTCATCAAAATCTGTCAAACGGTTTAGGAGTTGCGCTTACCAGGTCTCCCACTGAATACTATATTTAAAATGTCTAAGTCCAATTATCTCCCCTGAATAATATCCGACAGCGACGAAAATTCTTCATGCACATCTACATAGGATGTACTTCCTTCATGTGAAGTTTCATCAAAATCTGTCAGGTGGTTTAGGAGGAGAAGCGCTTACAATGGATGTGGACAGACGGACAGACGGACAGACAGGTTAATTCCTATATACCCCCAAACACGATCACTGTCACATTAATACGTATTGGTTACAAAAATTCCATGGTCACACGCTAGTACACATGTACTATGTCTATGATTCACCCCGGTTAATGAAGCTATATATTTTTACATAGCGGATTCGGACGAGGGGTCTAGACCGCTGGACATAGTGCAGGCAATTTGGTGCCACAGTGTCACAACGGTGTGAGTTTGAATACCGCTGAGGTTAAGAAAAAAATTTGGCAGTGTTTAACATCTAATTCTAACAGTGTTGGGCTTAATTTGTAATAAATATATATACATATATCCAGCACTTGTTTTAAAATCTGTATTGTAAATGTTGCAATTAGGGCTAATTCTGATTCTTGAGGAACTAATAAGCGGAGCTTTCCAATATAAAAAAAACAATTTCAAAAAGCTTGCTTGTGTGATTAATTATCCTCAGTCCTATAATTACAAAATTACATTGGCATATGCCAGTGTAAGTTTTTTCTATGTGTTGCTCATGAATAAATTTCTTTCATGATCATTCTACGTACGCAGCCATTAGTACAAATTCGAAAACCGATAATTGTCAGTTAAACAAGTTGTCCTATTAGTGAGTTACAAGATAAGTAAAATGCTTAAAAAATATTATTGTTAAATAAATTTTTTTTTATTTTTTAAACAAGCTAACAAAATATGTGTGGATAACATGGCATGATATCTGAACTGGAAAAAGGTACATTTATGTTGCAAACATTATGAAATATTTTTTCTAATAGTTATTCAAAAATATAAAAGCTCTATGATAGCTATGAGATAAATCGTACAAACGGTACTATCAAATTTATTTGAAATTGTAATACATAAACAAATCGACCCGAGAAATAAATAAAACAAAACTGTACATGCATTTGTTTACTTTTAGTGAAGAGTTTGAAATCTTTTATCAAAACACAAAGTCAATGTACAAACCTTTACATTCAGCATTTATTCCAAGAATACTCTTAAAACATTTATTCTGATCATACATCAGTGCAACCAGAAAAGAACACACAATGATTTTTCCTTCAATTTTCGTTATAATGAGATTTGCATTTGATTCGCCAGTGACTTCCCGAAACCCGTAAGCAACATTAATATATAACGTCGTTCTTTTTTGCGTCTTGTACATTGAGACTTTTCTGTTCAAGATTCAATAAATAAACCTTGAAAAAACCTAAACATTACCAACCTCTTTTTTACATTTCATAACTTCTCAACACAGATTGGTGTCTTACATATACTATGATTGTCTGTAAATCTTTCTGTAAAATTCAGCTTATAAAAATTCCTCATCTTAGTAAGATTCATTATAAGGATTTTCGTTATTGAATTTACAGTGTTTACTTTTTACAGTATTAGTGGACTACACGGAATTAGTAAAATGACGATTGGCGAGATTGATTTTCTTTTGGGTAACCTATTTGTAATTAATCAATATTTTTCTTGACACGTATTTGTATTTTGGCAATTGATAGTTGAAGTTGAATTTGCTTTTTTTATTTAAAAAAATATTACGACAAAATAATTGGCAAAAAAACAACTTACCACTGTTGTTTGTTGTTATTTAACACAAGATCAGTAGTATTATGAATAATATTGTGCATCATTCCACGACATCAAAAACATTGCTATCACTTGCGTTTGTTGTCTTATGCGTCATCAATTAACATGTTTTAAACAGAACTTATCTGCCAAAGTTACAACTGATTAAAGTCATATACAATAATAATATATTTAATAATGCAGTAGACTCATTTTCGTTTGTTATTTTGTGTAAATTCACCTTGGATTCCGATTTTCATGCAAAATCAAGATATGAGCGTTTAATCATTGATGATGCTTTAAGCATCGTTCAGTGAATGAAGTCATCGTTTAGTTGGCAAGGGATGCCTCCATTAAGGTTAAATATAAGAGTAATAATGCACAAGATAAACGTTTTACTGATATATAGATTAGTAGTTTCGTGGGTTGAGCAACAAAAAGGTGGTAAGAGACAAAAGATACACAAAATCTAAAGGACACAAGGGAGTGAAAATGAAACGTAATATATATTTTTGAAATCTAATGAATATTGTATTTTCTGTCCGATAACAAATAATAATACCAATATTGTCAATTATACAGAATACTGACATTGACATAGGAAGCAACAGCAATCACAATAAACGTATACTTGAAAAAGGCTAAATTGTAAGATATTGTAGACCATACTATCTAACAAGACTTACCATCATTGGGAAGTCTAATAATAACTGGTTCTGGAAAATATACTAATGGCATCTCTGTTTGGTCTTTAAGAGTCAGTGAAAGCATTGGGGTTGTTATTGTTGATGAGATAAAAGGTACTTTTTCCGAGAATAACATCTAATAAATAAAAAATATTAACATACAAATCTTTATTTTCTATAGAACCCTCTAAAATGAAGGCTAAATTTAATATAATTTGCAGTCTGTATTTTGTGAAGCACCAAATACAAATTATGAATTTTTAATTTGAATTTAATGATGTAGAAAACTGTAAATTCACAAACTCCAGAAAATGCTCCCGTTTATAAAGTTGATTGATGGATTGATGGTGTTTAAAAATAGCTGAAAGTGGCTTTCAGCTATTTTTCAGCTATATCTAGGCGTCCAGTTTTTATTTGGGGAGGAATCCAGAGTACTCGGAGAATACCCCCGACCTGCGGTAGTAAAACTGGCAATCCTTGTCAATTAAGATTGGATTTGAGTACAGCCTGCCTACAGTGAGAATCGAACCCGCAATCTCAGTGTTGACATACCGCGTGATCAATAGTAGACGAACTACCTTGACTACTCGGCCACCAAGGCCCCCATTTTAAAAGTAGTAGGTAGAAGAATATATTATTTTTCAGATATAGCAGGTCCGCCAGAACAAGTATAAACAATCTTTGCTTATATTTCAACAATGAAAGCGTATAATTGCATTCAGTTGTGTTTGATATATATATATAAACAGCAAAGCGCATTATACACATTCACACTATAAACAGTTGAACCTTCACACAGTTTGTAAAAACGAACATCTTACTAAAGAAATAATTATCATCAAAATTAAAAAAAAAGATTATCATAGGTTTAAACGTTTACGGTTTTACGTAAAAGTTTATCAATGTCTAAAAAATATTGTACTGCAAAAAAAAATTTAAACTTGCCCTAACAATTATACAAACCAGTACAGAATGTATCAGCTACATCTGTATTGAGTTTTGCAGTGTAAAATATAAACAGATGTAGAATTCTACAGGATAAAACCTGCAATTTTAATATAAAACAAAGATGAGGGGGCATGTGTATCATTGTCTTACATTTTACATTAGACAGGGATTAAATAATTACGTAAGCAAAAAGGTGCGAGAAAATGATGTAAAATTTCAAATCTTACCCGAAACTTGTAAATTGGCTGGCTGTAATTAGCTATAATCGGTATGTGGAAGGATCCAGTACATGTCTTATTATTGATTTGACGTGAAATGTTTAAAAAATTTTCTTTAGTGCTGTTTGCTACTCCAATAAATATGTTTGTTGTTGGTGTTAAGAATTCAATTCTGTCAGGCATTTCATTATCCATGGCATTCAAAAATCCATCTGCAGTGTTTTCGACTATCTTTAGTAGTTTAATTAGGTTCTTGGTCTACAATAGAAGTGCAGGCCAATATAAATTTTTAACTTGCGTGCTCGTAAAAAAACCAAGTATCTACAATTTTCGTTACTTATCTATCCATTAAATTAACACTTCTGACATGCATAGAGATATTGTTAATTAAGCGTCAGTCCTATAAAAACTTTAAAAGGAATTAAAACGACATAATAATGCTTACATGAATTGCTTAACCGATAATTATGACAAACAGATTAAAGTTTTAAGTTCCAATATCACCAGCATAAATTGTATAATCGCTATGGAGTGTCTGTCTTACAAGCAACTTAACATTCCTTTGCAATATCGTAACCTCGTGTAATCCTTTTCTTCATCACAACTATTTTACTGAACTTTCACAATTATCTGAAGTTAAATGACCTGAGATTAGGAACCGCTTTTCCTTTCCATACAACCCACCAAAGGTCGGGGATTTGCCAGGAGCGTGTAATGCGCCCATCCAAAGATATTCAGTTCATAGATTCATAATTGTATAATCTGCACTGACAAGACATAATTTGTCGTTATTGTGATATGCAGAACCAATATGAAAAAACATTAACTAAATTTAACAAATAAATTACATCTATCAATATCAAAAACGCTACAAAATGCAAGAAAGTAATGAAAGTTTATTTGAGTTTGAGTCTTAAAACTAAAATATTCCTTTTTATTCATGAAAATCAATGTGTTAATCATCTACAAAATCTAACTTATTAATATCAACTTTGTCTAAAAATTTCAAGAAAAATGATGAAAGCTATTTGAGGTTGTCTGAAAACTAGAAAAATTCCCGATTTATCAAAACCAAAGTCCCATAACTCAATAACAACAAACAAACTTTTTTTATTTATATTGCAAAAAGTATACAGACGATGAGCTAACATAATAAACAACTGTGAGCAGTTGGACGAAAATCTTTGTAGTATTCTCGTAACAATTTGCAAAGGACGGGCAGACATGTGTATACCAATGTATAACGACCGTCATTGACCGTCACTGGACTCCGTGATATAGCTGAAATATTGCTAAAATGGCTTTAAACCCCAATGATTCTGTTACAAAACACTCCATTACCATTGTGTTACCAAGTTTGAATTAAACAAAAGAAAAGAAGATAAAAAACTTATTTTTACCCATATCAATAACACTAAAATATTCATTTATCAAAGTATATAATTATATAGTTTATAAATCTCTTATACGATCTCTACATATACTTTCAACCGTTGCAGAGCAAAACTCTTTTTTTTATACATTTCTAAAGTAAAATAAATAATAAGCATCTAACTGCTTAATTGAACAAATGCAACACACTGGCGCTAACAAACAGTTTATATATATGATACATAACAAAGCAAATTTATTAAACGATTAAGGTTTGTCCAATCAATAAATACGCATTAAACAAAAATACAGTCTTCATTTTAAAAAAATCAATTCTCCATTACGGTACCCAAATTTATAAAAAAAAATTATCAACATTGTAACATAGTTTGAAATATTCTACTACCATTTCGAAATATTGTAGAGATGATAAATCAATTAGGTTAGCAATAAAAACACAGGCGCATATCAATTGATCTCAATCATATTTTTTGTAAAAATTTGCGATATTGGTCACATTGGAAATCCCTTAAAATTTCTTTTGATTATCTATCCTAGCAGCTAACATAGTTAAAACATAGTAAGGCTTGAAATTAATCACTTAGATTGTACACGATACTTTAATATCTAAGTATCGACAACGTTAAACAATAACGGCACTTTGTCGTGAAGACGTAATCTCATACCTATAATAGACAGCTGCAAGTTACGTCAAACGTTTTAAAGTAGATTTTATAACTCCATTTTTATAATCTAGAATAATTCCAGTAGTACTAGAAAACAGTGTGGATTTTAAATGGTTTTATGAGCAAACATACATCAATTGATAAATAATTTCTTCTAGAATAATTTTCTTTAATTAGAGGTACACATTTTCAATGTTCTACGTTTATAAATAAATCATATTCCTTTTTTAATAGATCGAGACGTATTTCATGAAAAATATCATGTTTTTGTAAATATACTACTATACTTTGCATCATTATAAGACAGATGAACTAGAGTAGGGCATTATTTGAAGTATGGTGTCCCAATTCTAGGTTCAGTGGCGATGGCGCGTTGGGATATCAGGTGGACATAACCCCTCTCTTGTATGAAAATTATACTTTTAGACGCACACGTGATACTAATTCAATTTAAGAAGGAAAATTATTATTTCCTAAGTTATCTCTATGTTAAACATCAAAGCAGACAAAATTGGTTGCTTTTTCCTAGTTGTAGGTCAGGCATTCCTACCAGCTCCGCCAAAGTTTCTAGCGTTATCTGCATCCCGAATCAGTTACCCTTCCAATATTTTGTTGTAGAAGCAGTATGATTATTTGTTGCAAACCTAATTTCTAGCAAATTGCCGTCTGCAAAATTTTACTTTTTTCTTGCCTGGCATTTCCCTATTCGGAAACTTTTGTCCATAAATCGGATTGTTGATATGAAACAAAAATGTCTGAGAAACCCTTTGTAACGGAAAGGTACGACTGGTATAGTATTGGCTAAGGTACCAGTCGACAACACACAAGAACTTAGAAATACAAATTTCTGCAAATACATTGTGTAAATGTTTAGAATTTCTTTCGATTTAGCAGGTTTTTGTTTTATATTTCATTAAAAAGGGGGGGGGGGGGGGGGATTTTGGTGTTCTTGTCAATTTTTTTTCTGAACAATAAAACAAAACCTGAACTTTAAATAAACCAAAAGTCCATCCTATACGTTATATGAAATGTGTAGTTTTACATCATAATTTACATCTCTGATAAATTTATTATATGTTTAATATAAATAGAACGGAAGTTAGGTAAACAACTTAAAATAAAACTTTGGTTACCATAATAAACTAATTATTTTGATAACAAATCATTGTATTCACATCCTATCATTACATTTATGATTTTTATACTTTAGTCAAAAATTGTATTAACAGCTATTGTAAATATGGTTTGCTCATGACAGCTTCTTGATTCAAAAATGAAATGCGGACAATACATAATTTAAATGCCAATGATTAACTAAATGCAATGTATCTCATGTACATCGATGCTTTTAGAAACAATGATTCACTTCCTATTTGTTTATTTAGCTTGTTTTTGAAAACTGAATCTTATCAAGATAAAGAAAAAGATATACTTCAACTTTGAATTACAATTCCTTGAATATTGTATGTACCGAATAATGACTAAATATTTGATAAGGAGATTCAGCTGAAGTAATCCTGTTTGAAGCTGTCTATTTATCATGCTCAAATAGTCATATGCATCTACTTACTTTGTGTGTGTTCAGTCTAGGGTGACAACATTACTTTATTTCATAATTTGTATTTTGTATGCAGGTACAAGTTGAATACCAGTCAAGAGGACAAAAATATATATTTGCATTCTGATTAAATTCAATGAAGATTTGATTGCATCTCTGATCACATCAATTATTGGATCCATACACACAAAAATCTCGCAATCAGTATCATTTTTAAATATACAATTGTGAATCTCTTACCTTTGTTTCATCTAGTTGTACATTATTCGTATCATTTGGGATTGTTGTCATGCTGTTATCTACTGTAAGGCCGTAAATTGTAGAAAAACTATTGAAAAGTGAACTGAAACAAATTATTATCTCACTTAAAATATCGTGTTTCTTTTAAATTTTTTATCAACATTTAATAGTTGTAGTACTAAAAACAGACATTATAACCAAATGTTTAAAATACAATAAACTGACCCTTAACCCCTTGCAGGATAATTAAGGTCAGTCGCAGTTGCATGTTTATTTTACGTTGATGGCAACTGTTTTTATCTTTCTTTATTGACTTGAAATGTTTTTATTGAATATTTGTACCTTGAACTATTCTTATAATGAAGTTTATAGCTGCGTTGGTACATGTCAAAGAGAAGAGTACACCCACGAATATTAAAAAATTGCTGATAACTGCTTGCAGAAATATGCACCAAATGTGTAACATGTAATTAACATGAAAAGATATGGAAATCATTTTGTATTGTAATATCTGATAAATGTCCCATAATAAAAAGAGAAATTGTGTAATTAATACTATAACCAACAATAACAGTAAAGAATAAAAAGCTTCGCCGAGCGCAGCATGTTACGACCGCAACATGTTGAATCCTGTACGTTTGAGGCCCAATATGTAAAGTCAATTGCTTTGGACATATGCAGCCCATATTGGACTTAAAATGTTTTTTGACACATAATTAAAAACACATACAAACTTTCTGGTCTTATTGTTCCCAGACAAAAACGACTCATATATTAGCATAAATGTTTGTTTGCAATGATTTTTAACAATTATTTTTAAAAGAACTGTTACTGGTGACTTCACTTGAATTACTTTAACTAAATTACAAGTAAAACTAATTTTTTTAATTTATATACATAGTAAATAAAGATCAATGCGAATATGATCTGGTTTTATTGTGGACATCAACCAAAATAAAATACTGGGACCATACTGGGAGGGTTCCAGTGCTCGACCCACGGAAAGCCTGACCGCGGACCGTAGTGGGTAACGTGTTTTGAAAGTGCCACGCTCCTTGCACGATAAAGACCCCTTTTGTAGATTTTGAAAAAGAGTAGGTCTTTGTAGCCGCTACAAAAGGCTAAATTTTCGCCCCTACCCAAACTCCGTACTTTTCCAGTGGCAGTCAAAATTATATTCCCTGTGACCCATCTGACCCCCATTTTCTGTTGATTTTTTGTTTGTTAACTTGTTCCCGTCCTAAATATAGCTGAAATACTGCTCGCTGCACGTAAAACAGACATCCAATCAATCAATCAACCAAAATAAAATATTATTGAAAGGTCTACTACTTAGTGTCCATAGGTATAGAAGATGGCAACAAACATAGCAAGTATTGTTGTCCAAGGATTAGTGTTAAAAATGGTATTCTTGTTTGAGATGAAGGTTTAAACAGAAATGCTAGCTTAGTAAGACAAGTGTTGATACACGTAGTGAATAGTGCAAAAATCATTAAGCAGTGTATTTTTCTATTATAACTCAAGACAGAGTTATACATTTTTAGCAACAAATAATTATTACTCTGTAAACGAAATCCTATCCCTAGTTTCTTTCAACTCTGGAACTGCTGAGTCAGCATAATAACTGGAAAGCTTATATAGACAGTCAACTAAATTATTCTGAAAAATGTGTACAAAACGTTTATTAATATTGATAATTAAAACAATGGGAGTGATCCTAGTGCTCGACTCACAGAACAGCCCAGCGCTTCCCGGGTGGCGGATAGGGGAGACCCTCTCGTTGGGGGGTTGTCAGGTCATAATACAAAAAGCCTGACAGCGGACTGTAGTGGGTAACGTGTTAAGAGAGTGCCACGCTCCCTGTACGATAAAGACCCCTTTTGTAGATTTCGAAAAAGAGTAGGCTCATTGTAGCCGCTACAAAAGGCTAAATTTTCCGCCCCTACCCAAAACTCCATTCTTTTCCAGTGGCAGTCAAAATTGTATTCCCTGTGACCGATCCCTCCCCCATTTTCTGTTGATTTATTGTTTGTTTACTTGTTCCCGTCCTGAATATAGCTGAAATACTGCTCGCTGGACGTAAAGCAGACATCCAATCAAGCAATCAATTATATCTCTGGAATAAATACTGGCTACGTTTGTTTGGTAATGAAACGACCAGTTTCACTACGATCATCAATGTTGTTTCACAAATACTGAATCAATCACTGATTCTTCCTTCTTTTCAGCATTAATTGAGAATTGATTACTTATACAGCTTGTCCCAGCTTGATGGTTTATAGCTGAGTCAAGAAATTAGTGATACATAATTATATATAACCTAAAATTGTAGACATTTAACTATTTTAAATAATTTCAAATGCATAAAATATCCCATCGTCAATCAGGTATCATGCCATTAATCCTTAAATAATAATACAGTAAAAATCGGCCACATAATAACGTGTGAATTATTCCTCGATTTCATAAATATCTGAGAATAGTTAAAAATTTATAATAGCCTCATACCACGGTCTTGTGTGTTAATGTTTCTGGCGACATTAATATTGTGTCCACTGCGTTTGAAACAGGTTTTAAAACAGAAAAGCCATCTGTGTAGTCTATGACTGATAAAAGATTTGACATTTCTTCGGTTACCTAAAATACACAAAAATAGGATTACAGCAGGCCAGCATGCATTGTAATTTGCACGTATAGCCTTTTGTTTATAAGACATACAGTTTTACAGCTGTAGAAAAAATGTAGCGCTGTTAGACAGTAAGTGTGGGCATGTTATGCCTTGTCGTAAATTCAATCAACATATTAATTGTAGCAGTAGCTGTTCGGTGCGCCCAAACATATCTTTGGTTTATTTGATTTATTTAAATTTGATTGATTAATTGATATATTTTTCAATGTGTTGTCCATTTTTATATCCTTCAGCGATTCCACAATAGCAGGTGGAAAAATGTGTGCAATCTTTCTGTTACGTTTAGAATTTTTGTTAAAAGCTAAAAGAGTTGATTACATAAAATAGGTTATTTTTCCCCCGCCCCTCAACGTCACTATGCAGTCGTAACCCGAAAGAAAAATATGTAACAATAAACTTAACCAAGTGAATTAAAAACTGTCTCTCAATCATAGGAACTTCAGATGTTTTCCAAGTTCGAACATATTATTATACACCATTTAGCTATCAGACGTCGCAGTATCTACCTTTTGTAATATTGTAACATTGCCACTTGAAGTGGGCCTCAGTTATAATATTCCATCTACATGAAATATGAAGGTATAATGAGTAAGCACTTGCGTCAGCCACTTCATTATAGTACCGTCAAGTTTGAGAAAAATCGACACTTTCATCTTGACTCTCTTAAAACGGCTATTAGACAATGAAGAAGTTAGACAATACGACTGTATGATATAACTATAGCCATGGTTATAAACAAAGGTCCCAATTTTAGCTGCCACTTATTATTTGAGTATTTACAATTTTTGGTGTCTTAAGTGATTACCGAAAAACATGTTTTCGTTTCCAATCTCTCGTTTTTTTTTCAAATAACCGTTTTCTTGCATTTGACTCAGTATTGTCATCATTACAACTATTACAAAAATAATTTCTTTATATTTATTTGTTAAAAATATGCTCTTTAAGTAATTCTAAACACTTGTTTTTGCAAATTGGTATATATATTTGAATATTTTATTACATGTATTTTATATTTGACAATATTTATAATTCTGACAAAACATGACTAACTCGTAGTCTATATTATCTTATTTACTTAACATTAAATAAATAAATAAACATGTGATAGCTTGTACCTAATTAATATCAAACTATTTAAAATCTACCTAGTGTTCACTATTAAATTATTACATGTACCTTATTAATCGTATTCAGCTAATTATGACAATGTCAGCAACACAGCAAAACAAACTAAATATGAGTGTCAATAGTTCAAAATAAGGTTCTTAAATTTTGCGTGGTAGGATATTCCGACCGACGCTCGCAATTGAAAGCCTTTTCCCAGCTTGAAATGTCGAATTGCTGCGATTTGGTACGATGAAAAAGTGTAAATCTCCTGTTTTCAGAGTCTCTTTGGTTTCATTCCCGAATGTATGGATACTTCCAGAGCTTAAGAAAGAGTTAGGCATGGTCATTGTTTTCAGATTTATGTATATATTTTGGAAATGGTATGGTACTTTCAGAACACCAAATGCCTTTACAAATTCTTTATGGAATTTTTTAAGTTAACTTTGTTATAATAAACAAATATGCCGAAACAATTGTCTCCTCGTAGCTCCTGTTACTTAAAACTTTCGAGTGAAGTCCTAATAGATGTACCCAGATTTGAAGCTAAATTGCAAATAATCCTTTCCTCTTTAAAAGAAATTCCCAGTTTTTTTCTCGTTTATAAGGTTCTGTGGAAACCCTGAAGTGGTATTTCTATTCATAGGATATCATGATATTAAATAGATGTTAGAAATTGTGTCAAAATTGTTACACATTGTCTATTAATGTTGATATGAATGTAAAGTTCTAAAGTACAATGTGTAATCAAAACAAGAACACGTATTCATTTTTTCGGCATTTTATCCATGTACCGAGAATTATTCAAATACAAATTACAGTTCATAGTTGGAATTGTTTGTTTTCTTTTTATGACACTGTGTAAAATTATACTGTACATTTTTGTGTTTTTAGATATTTGTTTTAAATGACGGACATTTTTAGTAGATTAAAATTATAACAACGCTTATTTATTACTTTTGTCAAAAAAATTTACATGAAAAGGTATACAAATTTTTGACACAATAATTTTTTATTTTTGGGTATTTACATTTATTATTTTGACTGATTATCTTTCCAGAATAAAATTTATCTGAAAAAAGAAGACACACGTATAATAACAGATTTTTATGTACAGATTCTATGTTAAGTAGTTGCAACAGAGGATTTTACAAGAAATGTGCTATAAGAGAAAACAAATATCAATTTATGAACGTTCTGTTGAATTTGAAACGTTGTAGTTGTATCCTTAAAGTGCTCGTCTTTAAAGCAAGAAATAAATGACGACAATCTAATACAGAATTTACATGCAAGCTTCCGCAAAAACTTATCTAGCAAGGATCAATAATGCAGTCAGAAACAAAGTTTTGACTATTAAAGGTAAATCTATTTCTTCGTAGACAATTATCGAGATATATTAGGTTATTATATTTGCGTAATACTATTTTGTTATGTGAATAGATTTATTTGTAGAATGTATAAACACAGTCTTACCTCTGAAAAATCTGTCCTTGTCATATTTAATCGAAGCACAACATTAGCAAACTCGGCTGAAACTAAACACAATAAAAGGCTGTATTAAAGGACTTAGTTGGATACTTTATAGTTGTTAGATCATCAAGGTAATTTTTGATAAAAAAGTATTCTAAATTGCAACTAGAATTTCTGACGCACACCTCGTTAACGGATGACCCAAAGGCAAGAATTGTCTATATTGGACAGAATGGAAATCCAACTTCACGATATTTTGTAGTATTTCAATGTAATATTTACATACAATGTACTTCTATAGATACAGAATATTTCAATAGACATGTAACATCAGTTAATAAAAAATTAAGCTATAGCTTTGATCGGTTTGGAAGACTATCAACACTTTAAACAGAAAAGACTGCGAAACAGACAGGTTACTATTCCTTACTGTAAAATTTTAAAAAAGGTTTAAATCAGAAGAAAAAAAGTCAAGAATAGTAACATGTATATCCAAGTTGTAGACAAACCCGCGAAAAAGACCAGTTCATATATCACGTCTTTACTTATTTGTTATCTAATATTATACTAACTTGTATGATTTTTACTCTCCATTATGTTTACAGTCACGTTTTTAATAACTGTAATATTTATATCTGGATCCAAGACCTACAAAAAATAACTAAAAGTACTCAAATTGCTCAGCTACCTTAATGTTTGAGGTATTTCCACTCAGAATGTGATTACATATTATAAAAAAAAGCAATGTTCAATAAAAGTATTATAATAGTTGCTGTAAAATTTATTATAACAAAATAGCAGATATTTTGAGATTGTTCTTTTACCTACTTTTTAAAATATAATTTAAACTATTAAAATTGCTTGAACTGATTTTGATGTGATGAATATTGTTCATGCCTATTTCAATTACCAATACTTCAAGATTCTGTACAAGTTCAAATTCTTCGAATTCTGCTATCATATGTACATTAATATTGTACATAAAGTTCTGGTGTGTGTGTGTGTCATGTATTCCAAAAGGTAAAGAGACATCTGTAAACATTCCATCCGTTGAATTTGCAGTCTTTATCATTTCTCCTACGAAAAGCAACCGTTTTTCAACGAATTAGTTCAGATGTTATTAAGAGCCTCGTGTGCATAAATGTATGTCAGAAATATTTATTAAACTCATATTTGCTTAGATCTTTTCAAATACTCAGTTCGTAAGCATACATCCTAATCTTGGGGTATCGTCTTATATTATGACTTGTAAGTTTTACAATGTCCACGCTCTAATTATGGCCTCGAAATAGAAGAAAAAATATAATCTTCATTTGATTTAACAGTGAGTTCAAACATAAAAAGAACTTCTAATACATTTGACTAATTGAAACAATTCATTATAGTTTAACAAAGACAAAGTAAAATAAACTAAAGGCACTGAAGCCTTCATCACACACCTTGGATTGCTGATCAGTAATTCTTAACTCAGTTTTTAGTTTATAAAATGAGAAAATTGTCTTGTTGGGTCTTAAGTTAAACTAAGTATTTAATGCGGCGATTTTGAATTTCTGATATGCAAATTGTGTTTTAGTGAAAATAATACGATACATTTTGCATAAATCATTCAGTAGCGGGCATTTGAATTTCAGATGGGCTTAAATCATTAACTTTAAAGAGGATCGTCAAATAAATATTGCTAAGATTTTTTATTTCATTGAATTACAAATTTTAGGGATTAAGCCTTTAAAACATTTGAAAAAAGCATTCAATAAACATTAAAATACAATATGGCTTTATGTAACTTTGCATTTTCTGAGAAAAGGGCATTGAATATTTTTACATAGAGCTTTATGTTATGTCCTGGGAAAACATATAAATTTGGGATTCCCATGACACAATGATGGACTTCCCAGAAACTCTTCCTGGGAAAACATATAAATTTAAGATTGGCATAACACAATGGATGGACTGCCCAAAAACTCTTCAAGACTTATATCAACAGAAGAAAAGCAAGATACTGGGAATAAGTGGCTATTCTATATTCTAGCAATACTTATACTACTATACTACATGTAGTACAATTACTGATAAGGCAAAAAACTCAGCTCAGCTAAAATCCATTAACACAACAAATAGTGGTGCAGATAGGCAGATTGATACAAATCCAAGTAAAACAACTAGTGCTAGTAATAAAGACAAAACCAACACATATTGATATATTTTTTGTAAGTTATTCGAAACTGTTTGGCAATTCAAGTCGGAAAAAAACGATGCACTCTTTCACATCAATTTTATCTCCACAATCAGATATTTATAACTAATATATTAATTCAAAACGTTTTAAAAAAGAATCCCAATATTTTTAATAATACTATCAACAAATTTTTAGTTGTATCAACATTACAACATGACTTAGTTCCACGTACGGGTATTAATTTATATCTGTTGTAACAGGTCTGTGACTTTGAAATTTGTGTCTATTTTCTATATGTACTTAGTACTTTTGTTCTTTGTATGTACATGTCTTGTCTATGGATATATTTATTAATGTCAGTATGTATGTATAATTTATAGACGATTTACGGCCGTTCGTCATTTTAATTTATTAGATAATAACTAAATTTTACAAGATTAATTTTAAATACATCAAATGTCAATATACTTAAGATTAAGTCAAAAAGAGACAGAGCTTTAGAAGAATTAAGTAAAAAATTTCAACATTTGTTTGATTCAAGAAAATAATTTTGATGATGACTTTTAAAATCAATACAAAATAAAACACATTTTATAATATTTAAAAGCTTAGAAACGACCGCGAGTAGCGAGTAGCTATTCTTATTAAAAATTCGCTAAATTATCGATTAATTAATTCAATTGAGAACGTCTTACAGATTAACACACGAGTATAAAGACACTGCATGAATTAAGGGCACGCAAACCATTGACGACCCTTTTTTAGAAAGATACATTATTGATTTAGAAAATGGAATTTCTAAAATTTATGATCGAAACGCCGTTGGCGCTAATTAAGATCTTAGGTGAAATGGATCGAGTTGAGTGAAAACAATAAATCGTACTTTTTGGGGATTAGAAAAGCAATGACCGATTAAAAAAATCGACAAATAAATGAAAGAATAAGTATAATGTTTTACTACGTGAATAAAGAGAAGTTTTACATGAATTGAATTTTATACAAAAGTTATACAAATATTTTGAGGAAATGTTATCGAATTCTTAGCGAACACATGTTTTACGATTACATTTAAAAAAGAAACCAATAGCTCTTAAATTATTGTCATCTAATCTGTTTATGGACTGTAAAATTGCAACTTTTGTCAATAATGATGCCTTTGTAGATTTAAAAATGTTTTTTTTTAGAAAAACCCTGTTGTTTTCAACGATCGATTGGTTTAAACATTATTGAGGAGAATACTAATGTTTTATTTTCATATGATGCAGTATATATTTACAGATTTGTTTTAAGTAGAGAGCTCGGCGCTTCGAGACACTCATAACACAAATTATTTGACGAAGACTTTTTAAAAACAAAAAACCTTAGTTATCAAAGTTCAGATTACAAAAATATGGTTGAGCTTATTTCGGATGGTTTAAGCACCGAATTTAAATTTTTTAATAGATCTTACAGGTAAGAGAATACAATTACACTGTAACATTCTATTGACAGGACAGGAAAGTTTGTTTTAAGACCAGTCAATTTGTACTTATTTAACGAAACACCAAAATGTAATTGCAGAAGAAGAAACTTACCTGATTCCAAATCGGGTATATACAAAGTGAAGACGATTCCCTCTTCAAAGTGTGTTTTAAATTCCGAACAAGTTATAATAAACTTTTCCCCATAAATAGCAATGGATGGAGTAACGATGCATCTTATCACAGCTGCAAAATAAGACAATTTATTTATTAGTGATCTTCTTTTTCAAAATTAATAATTGAGCCGTTTTCTTTTGCAGATATATCTTCAGCCATAGTTTTTTAATATAAAATATGTTTTATGAAAATTGTTCATTCAGAAATGATGCATTAAACAAAAATATAAATTGAGAAATAATTTATATTTCTGTAGCTTTTTAATTACTAGTATCAAATAGAAAGAATTTTACTTTAGCTAAGCTAAAGAAGCCATTTCTGAAATGCATAAAAAGCTTAAAGGATTTTAAATGAACCAATTAACATTTCACGGCCACATTAAGGTATCAGGACCAGAATTGACACGTGATCATACCTCGGTAATGTTCGGCAAACATCGGAAAAACTATCTGAATAAATGTCTTTTTTGCAACAAAAAAAATGTTAACATTGAAACAAAGTAAAACAATATATTTAATTTGTATCATTAATTAGCAGAACATTGCTTAATAATGCTGTATTTCTTGGTCGAAAAATACAATTTAACGGGGACTTAAATTATGGGTACGATACCTTAATAATTGAATTTTTGTAACACTATTGTGGTTCACCAGCATAATATAAATATGTAACAGTATACAATATTCTATAATTGAGTTCTGTAGAAATAATACTGTATACAAAATGTACAATTGGAATTCAGAATTTTTCTAACTTTTAATAAAATTAGGCTTGTGTGTTGCAATGGGCAGACACTGCTTAATCTTCCAGAACACCGGAGTTCACTTACATTTTCGATAGTTCGTATTGTTGGGTTTTGTGTGCGTTGCTTTGTTCTGTGTTTTTGTTGTTTGTCATGAGCACATTATGTGTAAATGCCCTGAACACCTAAAGCCACTACATGGTGTTACGTCCGATTCACAAATACTAACACATTATCTAAAAATGAACCATGTAAGTCATCAGTCCGTAACTAAATTAAAATTTACTATAAATGTAAGGTTTAAACGTATTTAAACAATTTTAATTATAGGATAACTGAAATTTACTTTTGTGTTGTGCATGTGATACATACAAATAACAGCAAAACTGTTAAATAAGTAAAAAAGGAATATGCTTACTTAAAAAGTTATACGCAACACTAAGTAACACTAACCCAGTAAAATAGACTTTTGTTGTTGTTTTAATGTTGTCTTACGCACTTTCAGCAATTTTTTCAGCTATATCATGGCGTCCGGTTTTTATTGGGGAGTAAGCTGGAGTACCAGGTAAAAACCCCTTCGGTAGGAAAACTGGCAATTTCAATATAGATTGGAATCGAGCACACACTGCCCGCGGCGACTCGATAATTGAGATTTAATTTGGAGTATATGAAAATAACGTGCCCTTAATCAGGACACGCCGATCCTTTTTAGCGAAACGCCCAACTACAACAGTGGTATCCAATCAAACGCCTAGTGTTTCTCCTGCCGATAAGAAAACACTAAAAGCATCACTTTAATAGCGAATACGTAATTATTTTTTTTGATTTTACACGAGTCTATCCCCATCAAGATTAAACGTTAGATATATATATAATTGGTGCCAGAGTGTCACAACGGTGCGAGTTCGCATCCCGCTGAGTGAAAGCACAAATTTGACAGTGTTAAAAATCTAATTCTAACAGTGTTGGGCTTTATTTGTAGACGTATATATAAATATTTGATATTAACCCCGTATTTCTGATGTTTCAGAAATCCGCTGGATAGATATATTATATGGTTGTCACAATACTTAGATGTTTGTATATAATTTACTTACTGTGACTGTATAACAAGTAACTTTAAATCCACCGAGGAATCAACAGAATTTTTATTGTAAGAAATATATCCATTTATTTGTGTATTTGAAATGTTTTGTGAAACACGTTCCGATTGGTAAACTGCTTGACTGATGGGGATTTACAACGTTTTTGACTACCGTAAAACGGTATCGTACAACCTTGGAAAACTTTTTATAACCAACCAATGAAAAAAATTGCACAAGTCTTATAAATTATAAATAAAGCGGTTCAGAATTTTTTTACATTACGAAAACAAATGACTCACGAATGAAGTATTGAAAGTTAAAAATACAGGACAAAGTTATGAAATCACGGCATAATATTCTGAACTCTCCCGACGAACAACCTTGTCATGGAACTAAATGTAACTTGCCCGCAGCAGATTTTACTTGCCTCGGCGAACGGAAAGCCCTTATTTCAAACCTGAATTTTGTAGCACACTGCTTACAGTTTTCTCTATTTATCTGGAATTAAACATACCTATTTAAAGTCAGGATACCGTAATCCACTTAAAACGTCTTTGGGTGAATTAAGATTAAATTCTAAAGTAAGTTAAACGTATACAAGATTTACAAAATAGAGTTAGACACCCTTTTATGTTTCCAATTTTACAACAAAGGAGGAGGGGCATTAAGGGACAAAAGTGGCCAAAAATTTAAAATCTCAAATAATCAGTTTAAACTTTGCTGTAAAACAGAAAAAATAGTTTAATTATAGTACCCTTTACCATATTTGTATACTTTAGTCATATAAAAGACTGTACGAGGTCATGAAATGGGGCCAAAGTCAGGGTTTTGACAGAAATCGTTCAATATTAACACAAATCTATTTTTTAAAAGGTACTCCCACCTGCTTGGATTAAAACCATAATTTAACAATATTTTTTCCTCATTATTAAGAATATGTATCTTGAATATGAATACTGTGAAAGAACTTTTCTTCGTGGTCATCAAATATCGTGGTGTGGTGAAAAATTATATGTTCGTTGGTTTTTAAATTCGTGGACACCTACATCAGACTTAAAAAGGTGGAAAAAAAGAAATCAGTTTCATTTTAATAAAGATTAAAAATGGCCTATATAACCCATACATATTTAACTCACCACTTGTTATCTATTCAAATTTTACATCATTAATTTTTTATCTTTTTCATTTGTACTTTGTTAATTATTATCAGTATACGTACTTCCTGATTGCACTTCGATCATTTTATTGATTTTCAATTACTTCATTAAAGCAATTTAATCTTAGCGCAAGAGTTATTATGTTACTACAGGTGTTAATTGCAATAAACAACTGTTGAAAGGTGTCATTTGATGTAGACAATAAATGCATGCATGAGAGTGTTTGATTTAAAAATTCGATACAGTTTTTATTTATTTAATTTTTTAATTATTTCAGCTGGCACTGATATTGCAGTTCTTCCACATTCACCGCGAGGGAATCCTCTACTTCTTGGTGACTTGGACGAGAAAGTTCAAGAGTGGATTCGTCGAGTGCGGATCAATGGTGGTGTGGTAAACACTCGAATCGTTATGGCAGGTGCAGAGGCAATCGTAACAAAATTCTCCCGTCATCGCTTGGAACGATATGGTATCACTATTACCAAAACGTTCACCAAGTCGCTACTTCGCCGAATGGGTTTTGTAAAACGCAAGGGTACCAAGGGCGTAAAACACCTACCATATGACTTTAATGAAATTAGTGGACAGTTTAAAGATAGAAAAGATTACATCTGAAAACAATGTACCCGACTCCCTCATTATCAACTGGGACCAGACTGGATGCCAACTTGTTCCAGGAGGTGACTGGACAATGGAAAAGGAGGGTTCCCTACAGATATCCATTTCCGGCCTTGACGACAAAAGACAGATAACATTACTACTTGCCATAGCCAAAAATGGAACTCTACTACCTCTACATCTTATGCCCAGAGGTGTAGACTTTCCAAATGGTTGGGACGTCACCTTTACAGAGTCGCACTGGAGTACCGAAGAAACGATGATACAATTCGTAAAAAATATCATCATCCCATATGTCGAGGAGGTTAGAGAGTCTCTACCTTTATCGAGAGAAAACCAGAAATCGATCGCCATATTTGAAGTATACAAGGCTCACCAGGGTGAAAAGCTTTTAGGTTTATTAAAACAGAATGACATCGTACCACTGTTCGTACCGGCCGCGCGTACAGACAGACTACAACCACTTGACTTATCCGTAAACAGAGAATATAAAGAAGAGCTACGATCGCATTTTCACAACTGGTACTCTTCCGAGGTTATTAAACAGATTTCCGAACAAGAAGATAATGGTGAACCAGTTAATGATAACATTGTAGTAAATATGACTACGTCGATGTTGAAGCCAGTTCATGCTAAATGGATAATTTCTACCCACACCAAGATGGAAACACGAAAAGACTTGATACAGTTGGGATTCCAAAAGGCTGGGTTGTTAAACATTTTTATACTTTATTGACTTTAAGAATAGTGCTGTTATATTCACCAATGTGTCTATGTAGTGCTATGATATGAATACAGATGAAATTAAAATCGAATTCACTTTAAATTATTTTTTTATATTATTTTACTTACTAGTATTTGATTTCTTATTCATTTTAAACAGAAGAACCAAAACTCGTAATTGTAGCAATTCTACACATAATATGAACACTTTTTATCGATAGTAATGTGACACACAATATTACCGGAAGTCTATGTTTTTCAGACATATCTATGATCGTTCTTCTAAGGTCACTTGTAGGGTTTCATTCTTCGTTGGATTCGTAATTTCGTGGTCCAAGGCGACCACGAAAACAACGAAAATTGATACCCAACGAACAAAAATGATTTCACAGTATTTTTTTGATGCAAGGATGTGTGAAACCTATTTCTGATGTAAAGTAATATAAATCACTGCATTTTTAACACTTTTTAACCAAAATATGTGCTTTCAGCCTATTGTGGTGTCATTAGTGAGGTTAATTTGGATACGATGTTTAAAAATAAGTACACAATATTAGAAAGACATTTCTGTTCATTCATTTTGCAAAGTGTAAAAATTACAGTTTAAATTTTTTGCCATATCATTGGGCCAAACTAGAGGCTCCCAGGAGCCTGAATCGCTTACCTGAACATGGAACCAAACAACCCTTTTTTATCCAGCTTTTCTTTCCTATAAGGAATTATCCAAACACTTCTGCAAAAGTCATTAATTTTGACTTTTTACGTGAAAAAACTCTTATTAAGAGGAGCTTTTGATGCTTTGAGGGAGAAGGGAGGTTCACTTCAAATTTGCTGTACTTTTTAACTATCAGCCGAAAACTCTCTTATACCCCTTTTTTGCACAATTTTGGCAGAGGACATCCTAAAGATGTGTGCTATGTTTCAACTCAGTCCTTTCATTGGCTAAAGTGAAGATTTTTTAAAATCAATTAAAACCGATTAAAAAAACAGTTGAAGGGGAATAACTCTTAAACGGTTTATCAGACAATCTCGACTCTAAGCCATTTGTGTTGCTCTTATAGAGCAGATCAATTAAGCAATACTAACTTTTTCTCTAGTTCTAATAATTTTCAAGATTTTGAGGCAAAATGGCAAAAATCATCAATTTCGACAATTAAAGGGCGATAAATTCTACAAGGAGTCATCATACAACTTCGACCTAATGGAGTGTTTGGTAGAGCTTTCGATGCCGATGAAGGCATGTCTCTTCGGTTTTCATGTATCATTATACTTTTTGAACTATAAGCCAAAAAATGTATTTTGACCCCCCCCCCCGTTCTATTTTTAGCCATGGCGGCCATGGTTTGTGCAAACGTGGTTACGGACATTTGACAGATGGTGTGTACAAAGATTCAAAGCAGTACTTTCAGTGGTTTCAGAGGAGAAGATTTTTTAAAATCAATTGAAAGCGATTAAAAAAAACAGTTCAAGAAGAATAACTCTTAAACGGTTTATCATTCAATCTTGACTCTAAGCTATTTTTGTAGCTCTCATAGAGCAGAACAATTAAGCAATGCTTACTTTTTCTCTGGTTCTAATAATTTTCAAGATTTGAGGCAAACATGGCAGAAATCATCAATTTCGACAATAAAAGGGAAATAACTCCTTCAAGGACCCAAGCGTGTTTTGTAGAGCTTTTGATGCTGAAAGAGGAAGGTCTCTTCGGTTTTCCTGTATCTGTTACAATTTTGAACTATAATCCAAAAACTGTATTTTGACCCCCCTATTCTATTTTTAGCCATGGCGGCCATGTTGGTTGGTCTGAGGCCATGATTTGTGCAAACTTGGTAGAGGACATTTTATTGACGATGTGTGCAAAGTTTCAAAGCAATTCCTTCAGTGGTTTTGGAGAAGATTTTTAAAGAAAAGTTACCGACGACGACGATGGACGCCAAGTAATGGCAATAGCTCACCTGAAGACCATTAGTGTCTGTTTATAGGATACATCTCTACCCTACTCCTTATGACCACTGAGCTGATTCTCATCCGAGTTAATGGACAATTATGCAATTTTTCTGCATTTCTAAACTAAATTTTATCTATTCCCCAAGAATGTAGTTGTCGTTCGACAGCCATGCTGTGCTGTCTACAGCAATAGGGAGCTCTATAATCTCTCGAAATCATGATTGGCTCCATTAAATTGACGGGTTTGTAGTGGCCTCCGAAGTTTGCATCTGTTGAATGCTAATAAAATTTTAGGCAGGAACTGCTACATTTATACATAGCCGAGATGATTCCCAAAGGCAAAAATGTATTGAATCCTAAATAAATATTGTAATAGATATATTTAACCCAACTTCTTTTATTTACGTTATTTCCCCACCAACATGCTGCCTAATATACACTATTATTACTTGTGTGACCTTATCAATTAATAAGATTTGACGGTGTCCTTTTATGTAATTTTCGCGCAATAATGCAATACTATCGTTATGATTATCTTTTTCTTGTAAATTAGTTTGATTGACTAACTGTTAAACACAGATGACAACAATTTCAGTCATACTCAGGACGATTACAGATTAATGTACATTCTTATTTAGTTCAACCATGCAATCCTGTTATTCGTTGTCAGTTGAGTACACATGTATTTTGTACTCTCCTCTTCTATGGCACTGGATGTTTGACATAAATGTACGACAATCGATTCGATTTTAATTTCAAAATTATAAATTTCCCCCAATTATGCAGCAATATTCCAGCTTCTCCTGCATAAAGTGTTAATCAGGTATGCAATAGCTTGGAGTGAGTACACGGAATTTAGAACACATCACCAGTTTCTTAGGAAGAGACTTATAATCCAAGGTTACAAGAAAAAAACGCCTCGTCTGTGCATTTTTATTTGCAGTTTTATTACACGAACCATTTGGTTGTTGGTCAAAATTTTACCTCGTATTTTAATATGATTGCAGAAAGCTTTCCAAGTTAGTGAATTCAGCACTGCGATGATCATTGATACACCTATTACTAACTTGTGGTATATTATACTCAACTTTTTTATCAACAAAACAACTAACACTACTGTAATAGAAGCGAAAGGTTTGGCATGCCGTAAAACTGGTTTAACCAAACATTAAGTGAGAGCTATTGCTGTGGTTGCTTCATTTTTGGTGTTGGTTTTCGAGTTTGCCGGTTTCTTGAACTGCGATTTTTTTACAGTTCCTTAGTGTTCGGTACTTTGTTGTTACCTTCCTTTAGGGGATGTTATTTCACTCTTGAAGAATGCCCGAAATAAACTATAAATATTGTGCGCGTCACGCACGCGCTTTCCGAGTTCTGTCTAGCTCACCCCATAATGTTTTATTGTGAAAAATCCAAACTAAAATGTATCGTAACATTAGAAATTTGACGTGCCAGAGTCAATTACTGAAATATGTAACCAATAAATAACTGACTTTTTGAAATTCCAAAATATAACTATAGGACAGATGTAGAAAAATATATATATACAGACAGAAGATAGTACGCAAAGTTCATTTGTTTTAACTTGTACTAAAACTTCATGTGTAAAACGATATAAATGGACATAAATTTCAATATCCATTACAACTTTTTCAATGAAAAACAAATATATATTCTCATTAGAAGACATGTATCCATCCTACTTGTCCTTTTTGTAAAAAGTGAATGTGAGACCTTATGTCCTGTGCAAAAAAGTTACAGGCGCCATTTCATTTTAAAAGATTTTTTTGTACAATTAGGTAGAACTTTAAGAATACGTATATGCTGTGTCCTTCCTGTGGTCATCATTTAAAGCACAGAAGATACTAAAAAAGTGTTTAATTTAGGCATAACAAGGCAGATTCTATGGTGTCTTTCTTTGACATAAAATTGTTTCGTTTGACCATAGTAAGACGTGCTCGATGGAAATTAATTGATTGCACGATTGTCTTTTCTGCTACTGGCACTCCTGTTACAACCTCTAAAGAAAGGATTGATAACAGAGAGAACATTGGCTACTGTAACTTTATTTTAAATTATAATCTCTTATTTAATTATATTTCAGAATTTATCCGAATATGCACAAATGAAGTCAAAATTTTAACAACTTTATACCATTTTGTGAAGTAGATGACAAATTAAAATCAATACAGTGAACATTAGGATATCGAATGATGGTTACAGGGGAAACAATTGTCAGATTTCCTCATACAAAATTAATCCTGAATGATGAAAAAAATGTATAGGGTTAAACAGAAAGGCTAACAATATATTGATTTACCTTCATTTTATAGAAATGCAACAGATGAAATAAGCTTTTCGATTTTATATTTTTTTCGGTAACAGTCAAGGCTTTTTTTTGGTAACGGGAAAGTAAATTTTTTAGAAAAAATTTAATGATTTGAAAAAAAACTTAAATATATAAGAAATAAAGGAGTTTGAAGACCTTTGTTTTTTCAATATTTTACTTTATTTTGTCATTTGCCCTATAATTGTATGCTGCATCTACATCAATATATACCTCTTATGGAACAAGGGTTGGAAACTCACACGAATATAAAAAAAAAACTTGTGTTCTGAGTAAAAACGAAAATTTAGACCTACTGCTATTTACACAGCACCATGCTATATTGGGGTTTGCTAAAGCATATAATATAGGTAATACCCAAAACTTGTTAACTTCAGCTGGAAAACCAAACGCGATTTCTAATCGTCCTTTAAACACTTGACGACCATGCGTGTCACTAATATATATTTAGTCTGGAAAAGCTGTATTGATCCTCGTTGTTGCTTTGGGCGAATTGTTATTCTATACCAAAAACGATTTCCATTGGACATAATCCAGTTCCAATATTATTCTCTTCTATGGAAACTAGTAAAAGAATAAATTAGATATTATGAGCAATAACTACTTTTCCTCGATCAAAACCGCACGCGGGTAAAATAACTGTCTAACAACTTTGCACGTAGACAAAAAAACTTGTTATTGTTCGACTTGCCAAAGCGCATCAAATCTGAAAGGGGAAATAATAGTTATTATTTTTGACGTGCAAAGGCGCGCCAAATGTAAAAGGGTTACGCAATTATGACTACACAGACAGTCCTTTTGTTCTTGTTCTTGTTTATGTTTTATTCAATACAATTATACAGTTATGACCCTATATCGACTTAAAGGTAATATCCAAATGATAAAATCTCGAAAAAGGTTTTTTTTTATTTAATAATTATGGATGTTGTGAAAGGCCATAATTGTATATTATTATATTCACTATTTCTCGTAAAAGGTTCTTAAAATGAAAAAAAAACAGATAATATGAAACAAACAGGAAGGAAAGACATTTTTATTACAAATCAGTTAATGTCGGCAAGACGGAAATCGGGTTTATTATGAAGAATAAGGCTGTAATTATTCAACAAGGGAAGTACATTTTTAACATAAATCGATGACAACTAAAAAAGATTATAATTTTGTTAACTGCATACAATCTTCATGAACAACAAAGTAAACCATGGACAAACAATGAAAGCGATACATACATGGGTTCGGCATGTCTCTAGTTCTTCGTATTAGTTTCTATTGCATTATAAACAAATTTGTTCCTTTTCGCCTTCTTTGCATACCGAATCCATCTAGCTTCTTTGCCAGAATATATTCATAAAATACTTGCCAAGTTTAATGAAGGTTAAGAGAGGATAAACCATGGACAAACAACGAAAATGATACATACATGGGTTGTTCGGCATGTCTCTAGTTCTTCGTATTAATTTCTATTGCATTATAAACAAATTTGTTCCTTTTAGCCTCCTTTGCATACCGAATCCATCTAGCTTCATGTCCAGAATATATTCTTAAAATACTTGCCAAGTTTAATAAAGATTAAGAGAGGATGAACAAGTCTACCCAAACGTATTCACCAGTATTGTAGGTAACACATGGTCTAGATATTTCCACATTTTTACTTTAGAATTCATTTGGCGGACTCAACTACCCAGCAGATCTGCAAATGTATATATCATGCAATTATTTAAGTATTGTTTATACTTAGGGGAGTTACATTAACACTAAGTTTGAACTGTATCTATACAAGTTAGTTCTGATACAATTAACCTTTACCTTCTAGCTTTGAGAAATTAAATTTACTTCATTGCTTCAAGCATATTTGGTTTATGTGAAGATTTTATCTACATTATATATAAAACTGTCTAAATATGAAATGAATCGTTCATTGAAAAACTTCCAGTAGATGCCGGAAATTAAACGTTTACGACGACTACACCCTAAAAGTGTTTTCGTATCCTTGTTTTTTCTATAATGTGTTTGTTTAGTGTAGTGACTGTAATATCTTGTAAAGTTATTATGGTTGCTGAACATATGTTGGATGTATATATTTTTTTGTAACTGTGATACCTAACTACCTAGACACTCGACTACCGGTCCGTCTTTTGAAATGCATTGCAAATGTATAACCATATTAAAAAAGTATCATATTAGAGAAAGTAGGATGAATTGCCAAAAACAAAACACTAAGACGTTTACCTTCGTTATTAGCATCCTATTCTTTTCCCCTTTCTTTATAAAGTGCGGCATTTCAGTTTTTATATCCAGTTGTACCAGAAGCTCAATGGAGTCTCAAAGCTTCAACAAGGAAAATGTCTTCCTGTTCAATCCAAGTCCAATATATTCAAAAATTTGTTTTCAGCATATGTGTTAAAATGGATGCATTGTTGTTTTTCGAGTGAGTTGGCAAAGTATGGACCACAAGCTGTTAAAAATAACTATCCGTTGAAACAATGATCATCATTTTCACCATGGGACACTACATGTCCTTCGTTGAAAATTAAAATTGTTGTTTTGATGAATATAAATATATGTTCTGTCTAGAACTAATAAGGCTAGTGTTTCTCCTACGTTCCAAGCAGTGATATGGTCATTGGTCTTGTGTGGTTTTCAATTTTTTCATTTCTTGATACATGCTGAAGCCCTACATGCTCAGTTATTTCCTGTCTTAATACATGCTGAAAGCCTTCATGCTCAGTTATTTCCTGTCTTGATACATGCTGAAGGTCAAGATGCAGTGGAATAAAATTATAAGACAGTGCAATTCTAACAGAGGGCTCGTCAGATACCAGAAAAGATTGTAAATAGCAGATAATTAGATATTCCCGACCGAAGTTTATTGAGAAAAATTCCTATGCGGCTAGTGCGAGATGGTGGATTATGTAAATATTGCTTTGTGTATTGAACGATCAAATTGAAAGCTGTTTTGTTCATACCTGTAAAACTTACATAACCCTCATCGCATAACCATCATAACCTTTTTTCTAGAACTGTTAAAGACAATCCTAATGTTCTAGTTTTTCAATGCATATTCCCGCATTCGTTTTATCAAAACAAGAACTGATAAACGATTTTTTTAATGAAGTCATTTTTTAAATAGAACATCCACAAGAGAACAATTAATGAAATGACCATCATCTATGTTACATAGACAAAAAAGACGTCATGCCGGAATGATAATGTCACGATTTATAAATGTTGAACATCTAGTAGGAACAACAATCGACTTTGGACCAGGTTTTTTTCAAACAAAACAATATGCATGACTCTTTGAGGTACTTGGAATTAGATGAACAACTGACGGTGGACTTGTTAAACATGTTGAGATTTTTATCTTTGATGACGTCGAACATCTGGCTTCATAGTGTAAGGAACAAAGCATTTGTTGCAAAAAATACCACATGGACTCATCATTTTGTTTAGTCCTACATAAAATACCAGAGTGACTCTTAAGACCTTTTCCTAGCATTCTAAAAGAGATAATTAAACTGTTAAGACTTTCCTATTAGCCGTAACGAACACACACATATCTGTAAAACCTCGAAATATTCCATGTAAAGATTTTTAAGTAATGTTGTTAATTATTTGTATGGAGACAAACATTATGTTTCAGACTTGAAATATGACGTAGTTTTACCGCCAATTAGAATAAACACCCGTATAAAGCTTAAGCACACATTTTACTCACTATTTAATAATTATTTATATTATTATGTTTAAAAAAACACCATACATTTTTACGGCTGCAACTTTATAACCCCAGATTGACAAGTAACATAGCCAACATAGCTCATTCGGCTAATGCGCTGACTGCGGTGCAAGATGACAAATGTTCGAAAACAGTTTGTATATTTTTGTTTTCGTTATATGTTGTTTCTCCTTTTTCTTATCTCTTTAGATTAAGTGATAGTATGTTATCAATGTAATGACATGGGTATGTAAATATAACGGGATTATCTAGCTGCCATACATGGTTACAGTATTTATATGTGAGGCAAACGTAAGGATTTATCGATGCACAAATGAAAAACCCATCACCATGCAGAGGCATTCCTTTGGCATGACAGTGATTCGAAACAAAATAACAATGAAAGAAACCTTAAAATAACCAACAAATATTATACGATCGATTCTATTCTTTACTCATGGTGCACTCATTTCCAACATGCTAGACGAATGAGCTAAGCGAGACTGCTACACTCCATTATTAATAAGTTGTATATAAGCTAAACTAATGACACACATGTATATAATCTTTGACATGAATATAGATATACATATTGCAACGAATATCATCTCCAAAATATAAGTAGATTTAATACTTTTTGAAACTGGTAATGATACGCTATTGATGTATGCGTTAAGTAATGGTTGCACAACATTTTGTTTAAAGCTGCAGACGACAATCTGTCAATGACGTTATGATTTTATAACTATATTATATTGTTTTGCTGCAACTTTGTATTGATCATTTCCAATAAAATACCACTTACAGCAATGTTCGTAAACTTAAACACTTCCCTCAAGGCTTGGATAAATGTGAACTCTCTGTGATCATCGATAGAATTCAAACCAATATAATCTTTAAGATGAAGAATATAGGAATAATATATGACAGAATTACTATACTTACAACAGACTTTTAGCTGTGTGTTAGGTAAATTTTCACAATTGAAGGTTCATTTTCCAATATCACAAGAAATTCTAAATCGTCGGAAAATATCAACTTTATAACAGAACTCAGTCTTGTTTTATAGTAAGTTCTTGAGCAGTCGTGTGTAATCCATCAACTGAACTATTAGGCCATTAGATTAAGTGATAGTATGTTATCAATGTAATGACATGGGTATGTAAATATAACGGGATTATCTAGCTGCCATACATGGTTACAGTATTTATATGTGAGGCAAACGTAAGGATTTATCGATGCACAAATGAAAAACCCATCACCATGCAGAGGCATTCCTTTGGCATGACAGTGATTCGAAACAAAATAACAATGAAAGAAACCTTAAAATAACCAACAAATATTATACGATCGATTCTATTCTTTACTCATGGTGCACTCATTTCCAACATGCTAGACGAATGAGCTAAGCGAGACTGCTACACTCCATTATTAATAAGTTGTATATAAGCTAAACTAATGACATACATGTATATAATCTTTGACATGAATATAGATATACATATTGCAACGAATATCATCTCCAACATATAAGTAGATTTAATACTTTTTGAAACTGGTAATGATACGCTATTGATGTATGCGTTTAGTAATGGTTGCACAACATTTTGTTTAAAGCTGCAGACGACAATCTGTCAATGACGTTATGATTTTATAACTATATTATATTGTTTTGCTGCAACTTTGTATTGATCATTTCCAATAAAATACCACTTACAGCAATGTTCGTAAACTTAAACACTTCCCTCAAGGCTTGGATAAATGTGAACTCTCTGTGATCATCGATAGAATTCAAACCAATATAATCTTTAAGATGAAGAATATAGGAATAATATATGACAGAATTACTATACTTACAACAGACTTTTAGCTGTGTGTTAGGTAAATTTTCACAATTGAAGGTTCATTTTCCAATATCACAAGAAATTCTAAATCGTCGGAAAATATCAACTTTATAACAGAACTCAGTCTTGTTTTATAGTAAGTTCTTGAGCAGTCGTGTGTAATCCATCAACTGAACTATTAGGCCATTTACGATCCAAGGTGTGGCCACTGTTCACATGATATTCTTTTGTTGATTAACTTCATATAGAAAATATGCCCGATATGTTATTTTTTTATTTCCTGATTTACATGCTTCGACTTAAGTGTTACCATTTCTTAATCTTTGATTTTTTTGGGGGGAAGGGGGTTGGCTATTAAAAATGTCTTAAACAAATCTTAACTTTCAAAAATATTTAATTGTTTTGTCTTGCATGGGGCAATAATCATTCTAAACAGATTTAAAATGTTACAGAAACGTTCATTATAAACTGGTAAATTCATTCTGTTTTAAATATAATATCTAAACCTCTCTCTTGAATGATATATTGGCCTATTCCATACTGATACACATGTCTTATTTTCGATATGGCCAAAGTCTTCAATACAGATAATTTCAAGTTTTTTTTATGTTTTAATCTTAGATAGACCAGATATTTATTTCACGTAAATTTGTTTACATAGCCTCCTGCGGCACAACAAATTTTGACGAATTCGGTGTAAAAATTGATTCGGTGTAAAAATCGACAAAACCGCCCGTTTTTAGTATTACTTATTCGAGTATATCAAGTCCGCAATCAAAATAAAATTATACCACAGGTAGTAAAGTTTGACTAATATTGATGCATATGCATCATAAAAGTAATAAACTTATCTTTATTTAATTTTTGTTTATTCAAAAGGCCGATATCGACAGATCGTTGTCCAACTCCTTTAATCTTCAAGAGCAATCTTCTATCCCCTCTATTTAATAAAGATAAGATAAAAAACCTAGCTTATTGTGTAATGACGATTTATCAACTTCTTATGCAGGGCTATTGACATATTCTACATATAATTCAAAATAAAATTAATATCTTTTGATTTGAATCGATATGCATCCTCATTTTTTTCGGATAAAGTAAAGATACAGTGTAAACTTTTTGAGGGTCTATAATATACACGATTTCAAATAACAGTATCAATTGATAATTCATGCATAAACTTATGTTAGTTACCTATATCACATTTAGGAGTTCCAGGTTGCCAACCCCGTTTACAACCAGTAGTAATTGTACATATGCCAGTTTCTTTATCACAGGAGTTTAATAAACATCCGACACAGAATTCATCACAGTTATAACCAAAGTTGCCTGTGCTACATTCTAAAATTAAGACAAAAATAACTTTTTAACTACCTCGGGAACTGGTTGCATACCAAAATTGAACGCTTAATTGTGTTATTTAATATTAGGTGAGTAGTTTGTATTGATTAAGTATGACTTTTGCAATAATCGCCCATTAGCTTTAGAATATTTAGAAAACTGAAAATAATTTCTATAATCTTCAACATACGGTGTTTTCTTCACAATTTTTGACAAATTTATTAAGTTAGAAATCTTTCGATTTTATTATGTAATATAGTTGTTGATGGTAGATTTGGCTCACACAATGACAAACTTCAGAACAATCATTTTATCCAATAAACCGAAGAAACAACACACAACTATTTTTAAATTTACTCACAAATTTAACCATTCGTCTGTCAAATAATAATATTTTGTCAATCGAAATTAATAGTTGGTTTTTTTTATTTCCTTTGTAAACGGCAATCATCTATACTCAAAACTAATTTAGGACAGAATGCAATGACCATGAAAATTGAAAATAATAAACTCTGTATTCAGCCGCTGCTTAAATGTTCAGAAGTTCAGAACTTCACTACCGAAACGTTATAGTCATCCCAATGGTGATACAATTAGGATCTAAATACATCCTCATTATTTTCTAAGCGAAGATCAAGTTATCCAACTAGTTTAAGAGTGTCATGAAAAATATTTAAATGAATACTATGTATTGATAATTTATTTACAGCAAGTGTGGACACTGAAAGATTCTACCCAACGTACACTTGACAATACAAGTGCAGTGCAGTACATTGAACTATTCTCCGATATATTGCAATATACTGGTTATAACGTTATCATATCGCTGTGTAATGTTCAAATATCGATATATATTGGGTTAACATTCGGTTGAATATTAAGTAAGTACGTAATGCATAGAAACAAAATAGTATTTCTACTCATCAACTAGCACCTATATACCAAGTTTAAGTGAACCCATCCAGCAAGTTTAAAATTATTTTCTGGAAAAAAATTATTAAACTAAGGGAAATGACTACATCAGTAATGTACATGCAGGTAGAGTAATGGTTATTTTGCACGGCACTATACTCATTTCTAAGTACCTATATTTCAAGTATGAAGTGATTCAATTTTAATTGTTTTAAGTTATTTTCATGACAAGAAAGATAACTAAGGGAGACAACCCAACAATTAACGTAGTTAGAATTTTGGTTCGTGTACACTGCAATACTACTTTTCATGAGCTATCCAACCACCAAGTATGAAGTCGGTTTAAGAAACATGCAACGGACAAAACTATGACAGATGGAAGAACAGACGGATGGACAAAGCAGCAACTATATTCTCCCAACTTCACTGAGCATAAAATCATGTCAGTTGCCTACGACACATTTACAATTGGCTGTTATCAAGGTTTACAACCATTAGTATTTGTACCTACTGCAGATTAATTTTCAAGGCCGGCAAGGCCCACAGAGATGGATACCATATCACTGATATCTAGTTCTTACTAAATTCTGACATATGTACACATTGTTGGCGGACGCCCTATAGTGATAAGTCTGTTCGTCCGTTCGTCCGAAACTAAACGTGTACGGGCGGTAACTTTTTTTTTTATCTTTTAAGGTGGGCTTTTGATAATTGGAATAAGGGTAGATAATATCAAGGAGATGTGTCACATACTGTGGATGCTGACCTTTGACCTTATGGTCACATTATTGCTTTCTAAATGACAAATTCATGTTCGGGCTGTAATATTTTTATCTTTTGAGATATATTTTTGATATTTAGAATGTGGGTAGATAATATAAAGGCAATGTGTCCCATACCATGGTTGATGACCTTTGAACTTGACCTCAAGGTAGGCGAGGCCCACAGAGATGGATACTATCTCACTGATATCTAGTTCTAACTAAATTCTGACATATGTATTCTTCAAGAATCAACCTGTAAACTTCCAGTTGTGTATCACTACCAGTCACGAACAGACTTCAATTTTTACAATTAACAGGGAAATAGTAATTAAAAATTTTCAAACATGTTTTGTGTCGTCTTATAAAGTGTCAAAAGACAAACAATTATTTCTGTTATGACTTGTAGATTACTCAATATCTTAATTACGAATTTGAAATGAATAACTTATAATTAAGTATAAAATAAAATTGGGATGTTTCTTTCTCAATGCCCTTTGCGTGATCAATTACTGTATGTCATAAAAGATACCAAGATTAATAGAATTTCCTACGCCAGACGCGCGTCGATTGAATGACAAGCATATCACTGTACCAAGATCAATAATTCATAGGTACACTACTATACAATGTCATACCCCGTAAACGAACTAATTGAATAAAAACAATGCAAACCAACTTTAGTAATAATTAGCATTTATTTATTAATATAGCAAAATTAAAAAAATACCACAACACGTCTTTCAAACATATTTTTATATCGTGTACAGTTGACCTTGCAATCTACGAATTGTGCATGCAATAAAATTCTTTTTTTTCTTCAATCCACGAAAACTGATGCCTACCGTATGTCAATTTCTTTTTCGTTTGAACTAAAACCAAAGTTATAGTTGTTATATTCTAAAATTTAAAAAAAAATGTTGTTCTTCAGATATCTTTATTTATGGTATATTAAACTATAATGTAAACAAAATACACTGTTGATACGTAGATGTGTGCATGTATCATCAACATGCTTGGTTAAAAAAATGACGAAAAATTTGTATTAGAAACCTGCTGATTTAATACCTGTAGAACAGTTGTCGCCCTTGTATCCCCGTTGACATCCTCCTGGTGGACATACACCAGTAACACGATCACAGGGTTGATTTATACAATGACAAATCTGAGCACAATCATTCCCAAATGAACTTGAGTAACAATCTGCAAATTATTTAAAATATATGCTAAAATGTATGTCTTAAAATGCGTTTTTAATTAGCTCAGTGTTTTAATGGATCATTATAAATCATTGTTTACATTTCCTTTTCATCACCGATTCTTTTTCCAGTTAATTAAGAACGATCCACAGCTCCTGGCATACTATATAAAATACTATTCATACACTCCGTATGCAAGTGCTGCTTTATTGTTGCGACATAAATCGAAGGTTAAAGTTCTCTTGATTTACTTACATTTAGATCTGAATCGGTTTCCATCATCATTTTCAAATAAAAGCCAGCATGTTAAGCTAACTTGTAAATGGTCTACAATATACAAGACCTTAAGAAATAGTACAATATGAATTGATAATTTATGCAAAAAATCATGTTATTTACCTATATCACATTTAGAATTTCCTGGCTGCCAACCAGGTTTACAACCGGTAGTAATTGTACATACACCAGTTTCTTTATCACAGGAGTTTAATAAACATCCAACACAAGATTCATCACAGTTGAAACCAAATTTGCCTGTACTACATTCTAAAATAATGAAAAATTAAACAAAAAAGTTGATATTGCGATTACTTATACACCTCTTAAATGATTTTTTGGAGTTAAAATTTTTAACGTGTTTTTTTGTAAACTGGTGAACTTGGTCTCTAAATTCAAATAGAATTCCTCCAGCATCTAAACGCTTCTTAGCAACCTGATATGTAATAATATTCTCAGTTTCATTGAAATCAAATGCAAACATTTTGAGTTATTTTATGGACACCTCTTTTTCTGTAAAATTAGTAACATTTTTGGCAACTGTGACCTTGAAATTTGATGGATTTTCCCAAACATCAATAGGCTACTTATCAATTTAATATGAAACTCTATTCCAAAGTTTCATTGAGATTAAATGAAATCTTTGAGTTATTGTATGCTTACGTCTTTTGGTTGAAAAATTTTTAACATTTTTTCGGCAACTGTGACCTTGAAATTCGATGGATTCTAACCCACCTAATATGCAACGATTTCTCAAATTTTTATTTACATCGAATGCAAACTTTTTAGTTTATGTTCGGAAACATCATTTTTGTAAAAAATTGTAACGTTTTTTTTGTCGACTGTGACCTTGACTTTTGACAGAATTCCTCCAGACTCAATAGGCTTCTCACCCACCTGATATTTAACAAAGTCCCAAAGTTTCACTGAAATCAAATGCAAGCTTTTTAAAGCAAAAAATAATAAATAATGATTGAAAAAGGCAGACGCTGTCGGCAAGTCGACCCCTTTCACCCAATTTGTTCATTATTGGTGCTGAACTCATCGTTTTAAAACTGAAGACAAATACAAATATTTATGGTATTCTTATTAACGATGTTGAATTACAAACAAGTCAATATGCAGATATACCTTTCTTATGTTAGGTAGAAGTTAAAACTCATTGATGTAGGCACTGTATGTTTTGAATCCTTTCATTAGGTGTCTGGTTTAAAAATGAACCCATCAAAAACAAAAACTGTTTGGGTTGGAAAGAAAAATATACAAATCTCATTTTTTGACCAAATACCACACTAAACTGGTCACAAGGAAATTTTGAACTTTTGGGCATACATTTTTCACTTTACCATAACTGTATGAAAGGCATAAAAATAAAAACTGTTTGTGTGGGAAACAAAAATATACAAATCTCATTCTTCGCCCAAATACCACACTAAACTGGTCACAAGGACATTTTACACTTTTGGGCATACATTTTTCACTTGACCTTAACTGTATGACAGGCATAAAAACAAAAACTGTTTGGGTGGGAAACAAAATATACAAATCTCATTCTTTGCCCAAATACCACACTAAACTGGTCACAAGGAAATTGTAAACTTTTGGGCATACATTTTTCAGTTGACCTTAAATGTATGACAGGAATAAATCTTTCCCCAAAAAGTTACATCAATACTAAACAGTTGGCAACGTAGAAAACTTGCTCTACTTGATAAATTACCAGTTTTTTTTAAACTCTGACACTGCCAAAACTAATTCACCTAATGACAGCAAAGATAAATGATTTAAAGTAATTTTTACAGTTTTGTTTGGAATAGAAAATCAGATAAGATCACACGAACTACATTAATTGGTGATATATCCCAGAGCAGAGAGGCTTTGACAAAAAGGAAGTCCTCTTTTGGTTTGAAGCAGATAATCTACTTGTTAATCTCATTTTTTTTATTACTGCTCAATAATACATCTTCAGGTGAAACTCAATGACCAAAAGCATAATGTAGTTGAATTTAAAATTAATATTATATGGTATCAGTCACTTGAGCAGTATATAGCAAAGAAAAAACAATAAATGTTATTGTGTACTTTTAACACTTCTTACCCACCTAATATGTAACGATTTCTCAAATTTTTATTTACATCGAATGCAAACTTTTTAGTTTATGTTCGGAAACATCATTTTTGTAAAAAAATTGTAACGTTTTTTTTGTCGACTGTGACCTTGACTTTTGACAGAATTCCTCCAGACTCAATAGGCTTCTCACCCACCTGATATTTAACAAAGTCCCAAAGTTTCACTGAAATCAAATGCAAGCTTTTTAAAGCAAAAAATAATAAATAAAAATTGAAAAAGGCAGACGCTGTCGGCAAGTCGCCCCTTTCACCCAATTTGTTCATTATTCGTGCTGAACTCATCGTTTTAAAACTGAAGACAAATAAAAATATTTATGGTATTCTTATTAACGATGTTGAATTACAAACAAGTCAATATGCAGATATACCTTTCTTATGTTAGGTAGAAGTTAAAACTCATTGATGTAGGCACTGTATGTTTTGAATCCTTTCATTAGGTGTCTGGTTTAAAAATGAACCCATCAAAAACAAAAACTGTTTGGGTTGGAAAGAAAAATATACAAATCTCATTTTTTGACCAAATACCACACTAAACTGGTCACAAGGAAATTTTGAACTTTTGGGCATACATTTTTCACTTTACCATAACTGTATGAAAGGCATAAAAATAAAAACTGTTTGTGTGGGAAACAAAAATATACAAATCTCATTCTTCGCCCAAATACCACACTAAACTCGTCACAAGGACATTTTACACTTTTGGGCATACATTTTTCACTTGACCTTAACTGTATGACAGGCATAAAAACAAAAACTGTTTGGGTGGGAAACAAAATATACAAATCTCATTCTTTGCCCAAATACCACACTAAACTGGTCACAAGGAAATTGTAAACTTTTGGGCATACATTTTTCACTTGACCTTAAATGTATGACAGGAATAAATCTTTCCCCAAAAAGTTACATCAATACTAAACAGTTGGCAACGTAGAAAACTTGCTCTACTTGATAAATTACCAGTTTTTTTTAAACTCTGACACTGCCAAAACTAATTCACCTAATGACAGCAAAGATAAATGATTTAAAGTAATTTTTACAGTTTTGTTTGGAATAGAAAATCAGATAAGATCACACGAACTACATTAATTGGTGATATATCCCAGAGCAGAGAGGCTTTGACAAAAAGGAAGTCCTCTTTTGGTTTGAAGCAGATAATCTACTTGTTAATCTCATTTTTTTTTATTACTGCTCAATAATACATCTTCAGGTGAAACTCAATGACCAAAAGCATAATGTAGTTGAATTTAAAATTAATATTATATGGTATCAGTCACTTGAGCAGTATATAGCAAAGAAAAAACAATAAATGTTATTGTGTACTTTTAACACTGAAATGTTATTTTTTCAGTGAACAAAATTGAAAACAAGTGGGAATGAATTGTGACTGAAAGTGTTCGTAACCTTTAAGTAAATAACTATCAAAAGTTTTACCTTTTCACCTGGTCAGGTGGTGTTGTAGAGGAATTGTACACCCTTATTATTGAAACAAATAAAAAAACTTTTCAAGTGGGGCTTCAGTTATTGTTTAGAACTTACCATACTTATCGTGAAAATGAAGACAGAATATTAAACAGATTGAGATTGATAAGTTCAATATGCAGGCGATGCTTAAATGTTGTTACATATGAACTGGATGTTCACTGTTGACAAGTTTTCTCGTTTGTCATACAATATCGATCCTAAACGGTACAAATTGTTATTTTCAATGGTAAAGTTCAAAGTATTATTCACTTCAAAGTGTCTTTTGTGAACGAAACTTAAAATGAATAATATATAGATTAAAACAGATTGCAGAAACTCTTTTTTGTTACCTATATCACATTTAAGTGTTCGAGGCTGCAATTCCGGTTTACAACTGGACGTATATGTACAGATGCAAGTTCTTTAACATAATAATTTAATAAACATTCAATCACATGATTTATTACTGTAGAAACCAAATTTTTCTGTACTGCATTCCAAAATTATTGGAAAATAATTCACATTGACCTGCAATGGTTTATAATCTTCTTTATTTTTTCCCGAATAAATGCTGTGAAATATTTAAATGTCATTTAACAAGTGTGGACACAGAAAAATGTCGCGCCTGCATTCCGCATAAGTAACAATAAAAATTACTTTATAAGCATTACGTAAATAGCATTAAATTGTTATCATTTAAAATATGCATGGTTACAGTGAAACGGAATACAAAAAACATTAACTTAGTAACTGGGTCATAAAATTGAGGTCATGGTCAGTTGAAACCTAGGAGACACTCATGCACTAATCATTAGCAATCTATATACCAAATACTGTCATCCTACCATGCATGGTTACACAGGAGGTCCCCTAATCCAAAAACTTAAACAGCCGTTGGACCGTTAAATTGAGAAGAAGGTCAGGTGACACCAGTCAAGTACTCTTCATCAGCAACCTGTATACCAAATATTGTCATCCTACAATTCATAGTTACAGAGGATCTGCCCTAATACAAAAACTTTAACGTAGTCACTGGATCCCCTGAAATTGAGGTCAAGGTTAGGTGACACCGTTCAAACAGTCAAGAACTATTCATCAGCACCCTATATACCAAATATTGTCATCCTATCCATACATAGTTACAGAGAAACTGTCGTAACCCAAAAACTTTAACGTAGTCGCTGGACTGTAAAATTGAGGTCAAGGTCAGGTGACATCTACCAGACAGTCATGTACTATTCATCAGCAACCTATTTACCAAATATTGTCATCCTACATGCACGGTTACAGAGGAACAGACGTAACCCAAAAACTTTAACGTAGTGGCTGGACCGTGAATTTGAGGTCGAGGTAAGGTGACAGGTGACTGACTGGCAAGCCCACATCATAAGCTACCACTGGACCAAATTTGATGGACCTAGGTCTTGGGCTTACAAAGATATGAAGCAAGATGTCCAAGTGCTTACGCCGCCGCCGGATTGTCATACATATGTCTCTCCTCCAGCGACTATCGTCGCAGGCGAGACAAAAATTGTTTTCAGAAGAAGGTATATGCCTTAATCATAAATTGGCTTTTGAACATTTGGTTATTTGATGACAACAACATTTTGTAACTGAACTAGTTTCTTTTATCAACTGAAATTAAACTTCATTTAACATCACCAGTTTGACAACATGGTTAACTACTTACGGAAGTACACAAATACCTTAAACAAAGCACTCTTTCAAGTCGGTAAGAAATCTGTCAATTGATTGTGATTTGAAAGTGATGAAAACTCACATGTAAATAAGTTATCAAAAAACTGGAACAAATTACCTGGAGAATACGTAATCAATTATTAGCAAATCATAGTAATCCATGGAATAAGACCACAATCAAATCACAGATAAATTACTGTCAAATTACTATCAAATCATGGTAAACAACTGAAAAAATAACAAGCAAAACAGGGAATCAGATCGTTAACATATGAATACAAAAATCACATCAAAGATGACGATAGAATGTCTCTTAGAGAAGGGACAAAAAAGGTCAAAATAATTTAAACTAATGGTTAAAGCGTATAATATGCTGAACTTTAGTTTGCCACATGCCTCTCTGAATATTTTTGACATAAGAGAGAAACAACTTCCTATACTATCCACTTCAATTTACTTTGTTTACTACATTATAACTACTTATAACACCTAGCTTCCATGACCATGCTATATATACCAGTCTTATGCAGATTAACATATATGCATGCTTCTCCATTTTTCACCATATCAAAATATATAATAAATGTGTACTCCTGGCAAAATTAAAATTTAAAATTAAATTTAATTAAATTGCCTTATTTTCTTTTTAAGAATACGATTTAACAAGTCTTACATTTTTGCTTCTCAACTTTGTGTATGACTTTCCTGCATAAACGCAGTAGACAAAAAAGTCTCACGTTAATGAGGCATAAAAGATAAATCACTTTCAAATTACCAGAAATCATTTTCAAACGGAACTGGAAAACAAAATCAATAACAAACAACTTATACTGAATTTGCCTTAAAGTGATTTGGTCGATATTAAATGATTTCATAACATAAAAAAACTTCAAGAACCACTGAATTGTACTTTGAAAGTCATTTGAAAAAGATTTATTCATGATTTCGACTTTGGTACACTATCAACCTGCAGATTTCCTACCTTTGGAACAGTTATCGCCCGTGTATCCAGGTTGACATCCTCCTGGTGGACATAAGCCGGATATTCGATTGCAGGGTTGATTTAAACAGTGACAAATACCAGTACAGTGATTTCCGAATGAACCCGAATAACACTCTTGAAAATTGTAAAAAAATATGTGTTAATACATTTCTTACATTTGCTAATGAATGAACTTAAATATTAAATGGCTATTTTAAGCTAGAATGAGTTAAATCTGTGAGCTAATGCTTACAACTGATTTGTAATATCCTAATTATTCGGTAAACAGAAAGTAGATGACCAAGAAGCATAAAATCGTTATACACCATATGGAACTATACCATTAAGCAATATGCAAAATATCAAGCTTCTGCATTCTATAGTTGCTTAGAATACTACAACAGAAATTGTTGTTACGGACAGACGAAAAAACACAGACGGACAAGGGTAAAACGGTATATCCCCACTTCTTCTTAGCGGGGGAATAAAAACCTTGAGTACTGCACACTTACTGATACTTAAATTTTCACTAGCAATATTAACAAATGTCATTGTTTTGTATAAAATAAAAAACTTCACGAATCTTTAAATATCAGGTCACATTGGCACTATATGACAAAGATTCTGTGAAAGTTTCCTTAAATTCCATTTAGTGGTGAATGTAGAGTTGCGAATAAGACCTGGATACCTCTATGTCAAAGAAAGAAAAAGTCAATGTTTTTCTATGGGAAAACAGATATCTTTTCGACCAATTGTAATATAACAGGTCTGCAATGGCACTATGTGACAAAATTAAATGAAAGTGTAATTAAATTCAATGCAGCAGTGTTTGATTGTTTGTTTGTTCGGTGTTTAACGCCACTTTCAGCAATTTTTTTCAGCTATATCCTGGCATCCAGTTTTTATTGGTTGAGAAAGCTGAAGTACCAATAAAAAACCCGGGACCTTTGCTAGAAAAACTGGCAAGAGATGAAAAAGAGATGGATAAACTAAAATGCAATGGAAGCCATATGTCAAAGAATAGCAACTTAAGTATAGGTTTTGTTATGTTAAACCACCAAAAAAATTCCTATTAAAATGTAAACTATCAGGTTTACGATGCCACTATGTGACAAAGAATTTTTAATTGTTAATTAAATTCTATGCAGTGGTTATGGAGAAGGTGAATAAGAAAATAATAGTTGTACTGATGGAAGGACAGACATTGCATTACTTTATTACTCCACTTTTCAAACCTGGGAGAAAGTTATCGTTTAGAACTGTCCGTACTGGGCATAATTCATATATCGTTACAAATGCTACAAAATACCTCCGTCAAATAATTGCCATTTTTTGTATAAATAAAGGGCTATAAAGTGGCTGAAGCAATTGGCTGGTTATCAATCTTGGTCAAGATATAATGCCTATAAACATTTTCAACAAGTTTAAAGATCAGACAACAACTGTTTGAGAAAGAGAGTGGAAAAAGCGAATTCGCCATTTCTTTATAAATAAAGAGCAATAACTCTGAAGTGGCTGAAACAATTTTGCTGGTTATCAATCTTGGTCCAGAAATAATGCCCATAAACATTTTCCCCAAGTTTCATGAAGAATGGACAACAACGAACTGTTCGAGTTAGAGAGTGGACATTACTACGGACGCCTCGAACATGCCACGGTACGACTGTATTAGAAGGGCACATAAAAATTAGGAAATCAGGATATCGAATAAATTGATATTTATAAATTCAGTGTGCAGAGGAGATGCTGGATGTTGCTACATATGATTGGAATGTACACGCTGGAAAAGTTTAAGCTTTATTGTTTGTAGTACAATTTTGATCCTATTTTATTGTCATTTTCCATAATAAAGTTCAACGTGTAAAGCGTACTTTAAAGTGTCTGCAGTGGAGGAAACTTGAAATAAAAAATATATATCAATAACTGACTGCAGAAGTTCTTCATAGTTACCTATATCACATTTAGGTTTCCCGGCCTGCCACCCAGGGTTACAACTGGACGTATCTGTACAGATGCCAGTTTCTTGAACACAATCATTTAATAAACATCCATCACAAGATTCATTACAGTTGAAACCAAATTTTCCTGAACTGCATTCTAAATTATTAAAAAATAATACATATTAAACTGCACTGGTTTTAACATTTTCTGTGCTTTTTTCCGAATAAATGCTGTAAAAATATTTAAATTTAATATTTAAAGGGAAAGATTGTATTCAGAAGGTTTTTGTCTTAATTGTAAATTGGCTTTTTGAACATTTTGTTTGTTAATAGCAACACTATTTTGTAACTGACAAGTTTTCGTCTTCTATTGTTAACTCAAATTCACTTCTTCTGTGCATTTTTACCGAATAAATGCTGTAAAAATATTTAAATTTCATATTTAAAGGGAAAGATTGTATTCAGAAGGTTTTTTCTTTATTGTAAATTGGCTTTGTGAACATTATGTTTGTTGATGGCAACACTATTTTGTAGCTGACAAGTTTTCGTCATCTATTTTTAATTCAAATTAACCTCATTTTATTATCATCAATTTGACAAAATGGTCAATTGCATACATTAGTAACCAACTGATTTAATACCTGTGGAACAGTTATCTCCCATGTATCCAGGTTGACATCCTCCTGGTGGACATAAGCCGGATATATGATGACAGGGTTGATTTATACAGTGACAAATACCAGTACAGTTCTTTCCGAATGAACCCGAGTTACACTCTTGAAAATTATAAAAGATACATGTTAATATATTTCCTTCAGAGGCTAATGAATGAACTTAAGGTTTAAAAGGCTATTTTAAACTAGAACGAGGTAAATTTGTGAGAAAATGCTCACGAGTGATACCACTGCTTTCACAAAAATTTCTTTATGTCAACTATGTGTGAAAATCTAAGTATTCGGTAAACTGTAAGTAGATGACAAAAAAGAAGCATAAAATCGCTATACAACATGTGTTACTATACTGGGCATCCATCATTTATTGTGCAAATGAAGAAGTCGTGATATTGAATGAATTAATATATATACATTCAGTCTGCAGGTGATGCTGGAATGTTGCAAAATATGATTTGAATGTACATGCTGGAAAAGTTAGTTTTATTGTGTGTAGTACAATTTTGATCCTAAACGGACCTATTTTATCGTCATTTTCCATAATAAAGTTCAACGTATAAAGTGTCTGCACTGCAGGAAATTGGAAATGAGGAATATATATCAATAACTGTCGGCAGAAACTCTTCATAGTTACCTATATCACATTTAGGTATTCCGGCCTGCCACCCAGGGTTACAACTGGACGCATCTGTACAGATGCCAGTTTCTTTAACACAATTATTTAATAAACATCCATCACAAGATTCATTACAGTTGAAACCAAATTTTCCTCTACTGCATTCTAAAATTATTGAAAAAAAATACACATTTAACTGTACTGGTTCTTACATCTTCTGTGCTTTTTTACCGAATAAATGCTGTAAAAATATTTAAATTTCATATTTAAAGAGAAGGATCGTATTCAGAAGGTTTTTGTCTTAATTGTAAATTGGCTTTTTGAACATTTTGTTTGTTGATAGCAAAACTATTTTGTAACTGACAAGTTTTCGTCTTCTATTGTTAACTTAAATTAACCTCCTTTTATTATCATTAATTTGACAAAATGGTCAATTGCATGCATCAGTAACCAACCGATTTAATACCTGTGGAACAGTTATCTCCCATGTATCCAGGTTGACATCCTCCTGGTGGACATAATCCGGATATATGATGACAAGGTTGATTTATACAGTGACAAATACCAGTACAGTTCTTTCCGAATGAACCCGAGTTACACTCTTGAAAATTATAAAAGATATATGTATATATATGTCCTTCAGAGGCTAATGAATGAACTTAAGGTTTGAATGGCTATTTTAAACTAGAACGAGGTAAATGTGTGATATATGCTCACGAGTGATACCACTGCTTTCACAAAAATTTCATTATGTCAACTGTGTGAAAATCTAATTATTCGGTGAACTGGAAGTATGTGACAAAAAGCATGAAATCGCTATACACCATATGGTACTATACCATCAAGCAATATGTCAAATATCATGCTTCTGCATTCTATAGTTGCTTTAAAAATGGGACAGAAATGTTGGTTACAGACGGACAAACAGACGAACGAACAGACGAGGGTAAAATGGTATAACCCCTCTTCTTCGAAGCTGGAGTATAAAAACTGAATACCGCACACTAATTGATACCGCATTTCTTCCTAGCTATATTAAGGAATGTCATGTGCAAAGTCATTGTTTTGCTATAGAAAACTCTACGAATCGTAAAATATAAGTTGCACATTGGCACTACATGACAAAGATTCTGTAAAAGTTTCCTTGAATTCCATTCAGTGGTGAATGTGGAGTTGCGAATAAGACATTGATACCCTTATGTCAAGATGGGAAATGTGTAATTAAATTCAATGTAGCAGTGTTTGATTGTTTGTTGCTGGAAAGTGGCAACATATGATTTGAATATACTTGCTGGAAAATTTGAAGTTTTATTGTTTGTAGTACAATTTTGATACTAAACGAACCTATTTTATTGTCATTTACCATCATAAAGTTCAACGTATAAAGTGGACTTTAAAGTGTCTGCAGTGAAGGAAATTGGAAATGAAGAATATATATCAATAACTGTCGGTAGAAACTCTTCATAGTTACCTATATCACATTTAGGTTTTCCGGCCTGCCACCCAGGGTTGCAACTGGACGTATCTGTACAGATGCCAGTTTCTTGAACACAATCATTTAATAAACATCCATCACAAGATTCATTACAGTTGAAACCAAATTTTCCTGTACTGCATTCTAAAATTATTGAAAAATAATACACATTTAACTGCACTGGTTTTACATCTTCTGTGCTTTTTTACCGAATAAATGCCGTAAAAATATTTAAATTTCATATTTAAAGGGAAGGATTGTATTCAGAAGGTTTTTGTCATTATGTAAATTGGCTTTTTAAACATTTTGTTTGTTGATAGCAACACTATTTTGTAACTGACAAGTTTTCGTCTTCTATTGTTAACTCAAATTAACCTCCTTTTATTATCATCAATTTGACAAATGGTCAATACATACATTAGTAACCAACTGATTTAATACCTGTGGAACAGTTATCTCCCATGTATCCAGGTAGACATCCTCCTGGTGGACATAAGCCGGATATATGATGACAGGGTTGATTTATACAGTGACAAATACCACTACAGTTCTTTCCGAATGAACCCGATTTACACTCTTGAAAATTATAAAAGATATATGTATATATATATATGTCCTTCAGAGGCTAATGAATGAACTTAAGGTTTAAATGGCTATTTTAAGCTAGAACGAGGTAAATGTGTGAGCTAATGCTCACAAGTGATAACCCCGCTTTTACAAAAATTTTGCATGTATGTCAACTATGTGTGAAAATCTAAGTATTCGGTAAACTGGAAAAAGATGACAAAGAAGAATGAAATCGCTCAACACCATATGGTACTATACCATCAAGCAATATGTCAAATATCATGCTTCTGCATTCTATAGTTGCTTAAAAAATGGGACAGAAATGTTGGTTACGGACGGACAAACAGACAAACGAACGGACAAGGGTAAAATGGTATAACCCCTCTTCTTCGAGGCTGCAATATAAAAACTGAATACAGCACTAATTGATACCTCATTTTTTCCTAGCTATATTAAGGAATGTCATCTGCAAAGTTATTGTTTTCCTATAGAAACTCTACGAATCGTAAAATATAAGTTGCACATTTGCACTACATGACAAAGATTATGTGAAAGTGTCCTTAAATTCCAATCAGTGGTGAATGTGGATTCGCGAATAAGACATTTATACCCCTATGTCAAAGATGGGAAATGTGTAATTAAATTTAATGTAGCAGTGTTTGATTGTTTGTTGCTGGAATGTTGCAACATATGATTTGAATATACTTGCTGGAAAAGTTGAAGTTTTATTGCTTGTAGTACAATTTTCATCCTCAACGAACCTATTTTATTGTCATTTACCATAATAAAGTTCTACTTATAAAGTGAACTTTAAAGTGTCTGCAGTGAAGGAAATTTGAAATGAAGAATTATATATCAATAACTGTCGGCAGAAACTCTTCAAAGTTACCTATATCACATTTAGGTTTTCCGGCCTGCCACCCAGGGTTACAACTGGACGCATCTGTACAGATGCCAGTTTCTTTAACACAATTATTTAATAAACATCCATCACAAGATTGATTACAGTTGAAACCAAATTTTCCTCTACTGCATTCTAAAATTATTGAAAAATAATACACATTTAACTGCACTGGTTTTAACATCTTCTGCGCTTTTTACCGAATAAATGCTGCAAAAATATTTAAATTTCATATTTAAAGGGAAAGATTGTATTCAGAAAGTTTTTGTCCTAATTGTAAATTGTCTTTTTGAACATTTTGTTTGTTGATAGCAACACTATTTTGTAACTGACAAGTTTTTGTCTTCTATTGTTAACTCAAATTAACCTCCTTTTATTATCATCAATTTGACAAAATGGTCAATTGCATACATTAGTAACCAACTGATTTAATACCTGTGGAACAGTTATCTCCCATGTATCCAGGTTGACATCCTCCTGGTGGACATAAGCCGGATATATGATGACAAGGTTGATTTATACAGTGACAAATACCAGTACAGTTCTTTCCGAATGAACCCGAGTTACACTCTTGAAAATTATAAAAGATATATGTATATAAATGCCCTTCAGAGGCTAATGAATGAACATAAGGTTTGAATGGCTATTTTAAAATAGAACGAGGTAAATGTGTGAGAAAATGCTCACGAGTGATACCACTGCTTTCACAAAAATTTCATTATGTCAACTATGTGTGAAAATCTAAGTATTCGGTAAACTGGAAGTCGACGACAAAGAAGCATAAAATCGCTATACAACATGTGGTACTATACTGGGCACCCATCATATATTGTGAAAATGAAGAAGTCGTGATATTGAATGAATTAATATATATATACATTCATTTTGCAGGTAATGCTGGAATGTTGCAACATATGATTTGAATGTACACGCTGGAAAAGTTTAAGTTTTATTGTTTGTAGTACAATTTTGACACTAAACGACCTATTTTATTGTCATTTTCCATAATAAAGTTCAACGTATAAAGTGTCTGCACTGCAGGAAATTGGAAATGAAGAATATATATCAATAACTGTCGGCAGAAACTCTTCATAGTTACCTATATCACATTTTGGTTTTTCGGCCTGCCACCCAGGGTTACAACTGGACGTATCTGTACAGATGCCAGTTTCTTTAACACAATTATTTAATAAACATCCATCACAAGATTCATTACAGTTGAAACCAAATTTTCCTGTAGTGCATTCTAAAATTATTGAAAAATAATACACATTTAACTGTACTGGTTTTTACATCTTCTGTGCTTTTTTACCGAATAAATGCTGTAAAAATATTTAAATTTCATATTTAAAGAGAAGGATCGTATTCAGAAGGTTTTTGTCTTAATTGCAAATTGGCTTTTTGAACATTTTTTTTTGTTGATAGCAACACTATTTTGTAACTGACAAGTTTGCGTCTTCTATTGTTAACTTAAATTAACCTCCTTTTATTATCATCAATTTGACAAAATGGTCAATTGCATACATCAGTAACCAACCGATTTAATACCTGTGGAACAGTTATCTCCCATGTATCCAGGTTGACATCCTCCTGGTGGACAGAAGCCGGATATATGATGACAAGGTTGATTTATACAGTGACAAAGACCAGTACAGTTTTTTCCGAATGAACCCGAGTTACACTCTTGAAAATTATAAAAGATATATGTTTATATATGTCCTTCAGAGGCTAATGAATGAACTTAAGGTTTGAATGGCTTTTTTAAACTAGAACGAGGTAAATGTGTGATATATGCTCCCGAGTGATACCACTGCTTTCACAAAAATTTCATTATGTCAACTGTGTGAAAATCTAAGTATTCGGTGAACTGGAAGTATATGACAAAAAGCATGAAATCGCTATACACCATATTGTACTATACCATCAAGCAATATGTCAAATATCATGCTTCTGCATTCTATAGTTGCTTTGAAAATGGGACAGAAATGTTGGTTACAGACGGACAAACAGACGAACGAACAGACGAGGGTAAAATGGTATAAACCCTCTTCTTCGAAGCTGGAGTATAAATACGGAATACCGCACAATAATTGATACCGCATTTTTTCCTAGCTATATTAAGGAATTTCATGTGCAAAGTCATTGTTTTGCTATAGAAAACTCTACGAATCGTAAAATATAAGTTGCACATTGGCACTACATGACAAAGATTCTGTTAAAGTTTCCTTAAATTCCATTCAGTGGTGAATGTGGAGTAGCGAATAAGAAATGGATACCCTTGTGTCAAATAAGGGAAAACTGTAATTAAATTCAATACAACAGTGTTTCATTGTTTGTTGCTGGAATGTTGCAACATATGATTTGAATGCAGTTGAAGTTTATTGTTTGTAGTACAATTTTTATCCTAAACGGACATATTTTGTTGTCATTTTCCCTAATAAAGTTCTACGTATAAAGTGGACTTTAAAGTGTGTGCAGTGCAGGAAATTGGAAATCAAGAATATATATCAATAACTGTCGGCAGAAACTCTTCATAGTTACCTATATCACATTTAGGTTTACCGGCCTGCCACCCAGGGTTACAACTGGACGTATCTGTGCAGATGCCAGTTTCTTGAACACAATCATTTAATAAACATCCATCACAAGATTCATTACAGTTGAAACCAAATTTTCCTGTACTGCATTCTAAAATTATTGAAAAATAATACACATTTAACTGCACTGGTTTTACATCTTCTGTGCTTTTTTACCGAATAAATGCCGTAAAAATATTTAAATTTCATATTTAAAGAGAAGGATTGTATTCAGAAGGTTTTTGTCTTTATGTAAATTGGCTTTTTGAACATTTTGTTTGTTGATAGCAACACTATTTTGTAACTGACAAGTTTTCGTCTTCTATTGTTAACTCAAATTAACCTCCTTTTATTATCATCAATTTGACAAAATGGTCAATTACATACATTAGTAATCAACTGATTTCATACCTGTGGAACAGTTATCTCCCATGTATCCAGGTAGACATCCTCCTGCTAGACATAAGCCGGATATATGATGACAGGGTTGATTTATACAGTGACAAATACCAGAACAGTTCTTTCCGAATGAACCCGAGTTACACTCTTAAAAATTATAAAAGATATATGTATATATATATGTCCTTCAGAGGCTAATGAATGAACTTAAGGTTTAAATGGCTATTTTAAGCTAGAACGAGGTAAATGTGTGAGCTAATGCTCACAAGTGATAAACCCACTTTTACAAAAAATTTGCATATATGTCAACTATGTGTGAAAATCTAAGTATTCGGTAAACTGGAAGAAGATGACAAAGAAGAATGAAATCGCTCAACACCATACGGTACTATACCATCAAGCAATATGTCAAATATCATGCTTCTGCATTCTATAGTTGCTTAAAAAATGGGACAGAAATGTTGGTTACGGACGGACAAACAGACTAACGAACGGACAAGGGTAAAATGGTATAACCCCTCCTCTTCGAGGCTGCAGTATAAAAACTGAATACAGCACTAATTGATACCTCATTTTTTCCTAGCTATATTAAGGAATGTCATCTGCAAAGTTATTGTTTTCCTATAGAAACTCTACTAATCGTAAAATATAAGTTGCACATTTGCACTAAATGACAAAGATTCTGTGAAAGTTTCCTTAAATTCCAATCAGTGGTGAATGTGGAGTAGCGAAAAAGACATGGATAACCCTAAGTCAAATAAGGGAAAACTGTAATTAAATTCAATACAACAGTGTTTGATTGTTTGTTGCTGGAATGTAGCAACATATGATTTGAATGCAGTTGAAGTGTATTGTTTGTAGTACAATTTTGATCCTCAACGAACCTATTTTATTGCCATTTACAATAAGTTCTACGTATAAAGTGGACTTTAAAGTGTCTGCATTGAAGGAAATTGGAAATGAAGAATTATATATCAATAACTGTCGGTAGAAACTCTTCATAGTTACCTATATCACATTTAGGTTTTCCGGCCTGCCACCCAGGGTTACAACCGGACGTATCTGTACAGATCCCAGTTTCTTTAACACAATATTTTAATAAACATCCATCACAAGATTCATTACAGTTGAAACCAAATTTTCCTGTACTGCATTCTAAAATTATTGAAAAATTATACACATTTAACTGCACTGGTTTTAACATCTTCTGTGCTTTTTTACCGAATAAATGCTGTAAAAATATTTAAATTTCATATTTAAAAAATGGAAAGATTGTATTCAGAAGGTTTTAGTCGTAATTGTAAATTGTCTTTTTGAACATTTTGTTTGTTGATAGCAACACTATTTTGTAACTGACAAGTTTTCGTCTTCTATTGTTAACTCAAAATTAACCTCCTTTTATTATCATCAATTTGACAAAATGGTCAATTACATACATTAATAACCAACTGATTTAATACCTGTGGAACAGTTATCTCCCATGTATCCAGGTTGACATCCTCCTGGTGGACATAAGCCGGATATATGATGACAAGATTGATTCATACAGTGACAATTACCAGTACAGTTCTTTCCGAATGAACCCGAGTTACACTCTTGAAAATTATAAAAGATATATGTATATATATGTCCTTCAGAGGCTAATGAATGAACTTAAGGTTTAAATGGCTATTTAAAGCTAGAACGAGGTAAATGTGTGAGCCAATGCTCACAAGTGATAACCCCGCTTTTACAAAAATTTTGCATGTATTTCAACTATGTGTGAAAATCTAAGTATTCGGTAAACTGGAAGTATATGACATAAAGCATGAAATCGCTATACACCATATGGTACTATACCATCAAGCAATATGTCAAATATCATGCTTCTGAATTCTATAGTTGCCTAAAAAATGGGACAGAAATGTTGGTTACGGACGGACAAACAGACAAACGAACGGACAAGGGTAAAATGGTATAATCCCTCTTCTTCGAGGCTGCAGTATAAAAACTGAATACAGCACACTAATTGATACCTCATTTTTTCCTAGCTATATTAAGGAATGTCATCTGCAAAGTTATTGTTTTCCTATAGAAACTCTACGAATCGTAAAATATAAGTTGCACATTTGCACTACATGACAAAGATTCTGTGAAAGTTTCCTTAAATTCCAATCAGTGGTGAATGTTGGGTAGCGAATAAGACATGGATACCCCTATGTCAAATAAGGGAAAACTGTAATTAAATTCAATACAACAGTGTTTCATTGTTTGTTGCTGGAATGTAGCAACATATGATTTGAATGCAGTTGAAGTGTATTGTTTGTAGTACAATTTTGATCCTCAACGAACCTATTTTATTGCCATTTACAATAACTTCTACGTATAAAGTGGACTTTAAAGTGTCTGCATTGAAGGAAATTGGAAATGAAGAATTATATATCAATAACTGTCGGTAGAAACTCTTCATAGTTACCTATATCACATTTAGGTTTTCCGGCCTGCCACCCAGGGTTACAACCGGACGTATCTGTACAGATCCCAGTTTCTTTAACACAATATTTTAATAAACATCCATCACAAGATTCATTACAGTTGAAACCAAATTTTCCTGTACTGCATTCTAAAATTATTGAAAAATTATACACATTTAACTGCACTGGTTTTAACATCTTCTGTGCTTTTTTACCGACTAAATGCTGTAAAAATATTTAAATTTCATATTTAAAAAATGGAAAGATTGTATTCAGAAGGTTTTAGTCGTAATTGTAAATTGTCTTTTTGAACATTTTGTTTGTTGATAGCAACACTATTTTGTAACTGACAAGTTTTCGTCTTCTATTGTTAACTCAAAATTAACCTCCTTTTATTATCATCAATTTGACAAAATGGTCAATTACATACATTAATAACCAACTGATTTAATACCTGTGGAACAGTTATCTCCCATGTATCCAGGTTGACATCCTCCTGGTGGACATAAGCCGGATATATGATGACAAGGTTGATTCATACAGTGACAATTACCAGTACAGTTCTTTCCGAATGAACCCGAGTTACACTCTTGAAAATTATAAAAGATATATGTATATATATGTCCTTCAGAGGCTAATGAATGAACTTAAGGTTTAAATGGCTATTTAAAGCTAGAACGAGGTAAATGTGTGAGCCAATGCTCACAAGTGATAACCCCGCTTTTACAAAAATTTTGCATGTATGTCAACTATGTGTGAAAATCTAAGTATTCGGTAAACTGGAAGTATATGACATAAAGCATGAAATCGCTATACACCATATGGTACTATACCATCAAGCAATATGTCAAATATCATGCTTCTGAATTCTATAGTTGCCTAAAAAATGGGACAGAAATGTTGGTTACGGACGGACAAACAGACAAACGAACGGACAAGGGTAAAATGGTATAATCCCTCTTCTTCGAGGCTGCAGTATAAAAACTGAATACAGCACACTAATTGATACCTCATTTTTTCCTAGCTATATTAAGGAATGTCATCTGCAAAGTTATTGTTTTCCTATAGAAACTCTACGAATCGTAAAATATAAGTTGCACATTGGCACTACATGACAAAGATTCTGTTAAAGTTTCCCTAAATTCCATTCAGTGGTGAATGTTGGGTAGCGAATAAGACATGGATACCCCTATGTCAAATAAGGGAAAACTGTAATTAAATTCAATACAACAGTGTTTCATTGTTTGTTGCTGGAATGTTGCAACATATGATTTGAATGCAGTTGAAGTTTATTGTTTGTAGTACAATTTTTTATCCTAAACGGACATATTTTGTTGTCATTTTCCCTAATAAAGTTCTACGTATAAAGTGGACTTTAAAGTGTGTGCAGTGCAGGAAATTGGAAATCAAGAATATATATCAATAACTGTCGGCAGAAACTCTTCATAGTTACCTATATCACATTTAGGTTTTCCGGCCTGCCACCCAGGGTTACAACTGGACGTATCTGTGCAGATGCCAGTTTCTTGAACACAATCATTTAATAAACATCCATCACAAGATTCATTACAGTTGAAACCAAATTTTCCTGTACTGCATTCTAAAATTATTGAAAAATAATACACATTTAACTGCACTGGTTTTACATCTTCTGTGCTTTTTTACCGAATAAATGCCGTAAAAATATTTAAATTTCATATTTAAAGAGAAGGATTGTATTCAGAAGGTTTTTGTCTTTATGTAAATTGGCTTTTTGAACATTTTGTTTGTTGATAGCAACACTATTTTGTAACTGACAAGTTTTCGTCTTCTATTGTTAACTCAAATTAACCTCCTTTTATTATCATCAATTTGACAAAATGGTCAATTACATACATTAGTAACCAACTGATTTAATACCTGTGGAACAGTTATCTCCCATGTATCCAGGTAGACATCCTCCTGCTAGACATAAGCCGGATATATGATGACAGGGTTGATTTATACAGTGACAAATACCAGAACAGTTCTTTCCGAATGAACCCGAGTTACACTCTTAAAAATTATAAAAGATATATGTATATATATATGTCCTTCAGAGGCTAATGAATGAACTTAAGGTTTAAATGGCTATTTTAAGCTAGAACGAGGTAAATTTGTGAGCCAATGCTCACAAGTGATAACCCCGCTTTTACAAAAATTTTGCATATATGTCAACTATGTGTGAAAATCTAAGTATTCGGTATACTGGAAGAAGATGACAAAGAAGAATGAAATCGCTCAACACCATATGGTACTATACCATCAAGCAATATGTCAAATATCATGCTTCTGAATTCTATAGTTGCCTAAAAAATGGGACAGAAATGTTGGTTACGGACGGACAAACAGACAAACGAACGGACAAGGGTAAAATGGTATAATCCCTCTTCTTCGAGGCTGCAGTATAAAAACTGAATACAGCACACTAATTGATACCTCATTTTTTCCTAGCTATATTAAGGAATGTCATCTGCAAAGTTATTGTTTTCCTATAGAAACTCTACGAATCGTAAAATATAAGTTGCACATTTGCACTACATGACAAAGATTCTGTTAAAGTTTCCTTAAATTCCATTCAGTGGTGAATGTTGGGTAGCGAATAAGACATGGATACCCCTATGTCAAATAAGGGAAAACTGTAATTAAATTCAATACAACAGTGTTTCATTGTTTGTTGCTGGAATGTTGCAACATATGATTTGAATGCAGTTGAAGTTTATTGTTTGTAGTACAATTTTTATCCTAAACGGACATATTTTGTTGTCATTTTCCCTAATAAAGTTCTACGTATAAAGTGGACTTTAAAGTGTGTGCAGTGCAGGAAATTGGAAATCAAGAATATATATCAATAACTGTCGGCAGAAACTCTTCATAGTTACCTATATCACATTTAGGTTTTCCGGCCTGCCACCCAGGGTTACAACTGGACGTATCTGTACAGATGCCAGTTTCTTGAACACAATCATTTAATAAACATCCATCACAAGATTCATTACAGTTGAAACCAAATTTTCCTGTACTGCATTCTAAAATTATTGAAAAAAAAATACACATTTAACTGCACTGGTTTTACATCTTCTCTGCTTTTTTACCGAATAAACGCCGTAAAAATATTTAAATTTCATATTTAAAGGGAAGGATTGTATTCAGAAGGTTTTTGTCTTTATGTAAATTGGCTTTTTGAACATTTTGTTTGTTGATAGCAACACTATTTTGTAACTGACAAGTTTTCGTCTTCTATTGTTAACATAAATTAACCTCCTTTTATTATCATCAATTTGACAAAATGGTCAATTACATACATTAGTAACCAACTGATTTAATACCTGTGGAACAGTTATCTCCCATGTATCCATGTAGACATCCTCCTGGTGGACATAAGCCGGATATATGATGACAGGGTTGATTTATACAGTGACAAATACCACTACAGTTCTTTCCGAATGAACCCGATTTACACTCTTGAAAATTATAAAAGATATATGTATATATATGTCCTTCAGAGGCTAATGAATGAACTTAAGGTTTAAATGGCTATTTTAAGCTAGAACGAGGTAAATTTGTGAGCCAATGCTCACAAGTGATAACCCCGCTTTTACAAAAATTTTGCATATATGTCAACTATGTGTGAAAATCTAAGTATTCGGTATACTGGAAGAAGATGACAAAGAAGAATGAAATCGCTCAACACCATATGGTACTATACCATCAAGCAATATGTCAAATATCATGCTTCTGCATTCTATAGTTGCTTAAAAAATGGGACAGAAATGTTGGTTACGGACGGACAAACAGACTAACGAACGGACAAGGGTAAAATGGTATAACCCCTCCTCTTCGAGGTTGCAGTATAAAAACTGAATACAGCACACTAATTGATACCTCATTTCTTCCTAGCTATATTAAGGAATGTCATCTGCAAAGTTATTGTTTTCCTATAGAAACTCTACGAATCGTAAAATATAAGTTGCACATTTGCACTAAATGACAAAGATTCTGTGAAAGTTTCCCTAAATTCCATTCAGTGGTGAATGTGGAGTATCGAATAAGGCATGGATAACCCTATGTCAAATAAGGGAAAACTGTAATTAAATTCAATACAACAGTGTTTGATTGTTTGTTGCTGGAATGTAGCAACATATGATTTGAATGCAGTTGAAGTTTATTGTTTGTAGTACAATTTTGATCCTCAACGAACCTATTTTATTGTCATTTACCATAATAAAGTTCTACGTATAAAGTGGACTTTAAAGTGTCTGCATTGAAGGAAATTGGAAATGAAGAATTATATATCAATAACTGTCGGTAGAAACTTTTCAAAGTTACCTATATCACATTTAGGTTTTCCGGCCTGCCACCCAGGGTTACAACTGGACGCATCTGTACAGATGCCAGTTTCTTTAACACAATTATTTATTAAACATCCATCACAAGATTGATTACAGTTGAAACCAAATTTTCCTCTACTGCATTCTATAATTATTGAAAAAAAATACACATTTAACTGCACTGGTTTTAACATTTTCTGTGCTTTTTTCCGAATAAATGCTTTAAAAATATTTAAATTTCATATTAAAGGGAAAGATTGTATTCAAAAGGTTTTTGTCCTATTGTAAATTGTCTTTTTGAACATTTTGTTTGTTGATAGCAACACTATTTTGTAACTGACAAGTTTTTGTCTTCTATTGTTAACTCAAATTAACCTCCTTTTATTATCATCAATTTGACAAAATGGTCAATTGCATACATTAGTAACCAACTGATTTAATACCTGTGGAACAGTTATCTCCCATGTATCCAGGTTGACATCCTCCTGGTGGACATAAGCCGGATATATGATGACAAGGTTGATTTATACAGTGACAAATACCAGTACAGTTCTTTCCGAATGAACCCGAGTTACACTCTTGAAAATTATAAAAGATATATGTATATATATGCCCTTCAGAGGCTAATGAATGAACATAAGGTTTGAATGGCTATTTTAAAATAGAACGAGGTAAATGTGTGAGCTAATGCTCACGAGTGATACCACTGCTTTCACAAAAATTTCATTATGTCAACTATGTGTGAAAATCTAAGTATTCGGTAAACTGGAAATCGACGACAAAGAAGCATAAAATCGCTATACAACATGTGGTACTATACTGGGCACCCATCATATATTGTGAAAATGAAGAAGTCGTGATATTGAATGAATTAATATATATATATATATATATATACATTCAGTTTGCAGGTGATGCTGGAATGTTGCAACATATGATTTGAATGTACACGCTGGAAAAGATTAAGTTTTATTGTTTGTAGTACAATTTTGATACTAAACGGACCTATTTTATTGTCATTTTCCATAATAAAGTTCAATGTATAAAGTGTCTGCACTGCAGGAAATTGGAAATGAAGAATATATATCAATTACTGTCGGCAGAAACTCTTCAAAGTTACCTATTTCACATTTAGGTTTTCCGGCCTGCCACCCAGGGTTACAACTGGACGCATCTGTACAGATGCCAGTTTCTTTAACACAATTATTTAATAAACATCCATCACAAGATTCGTTACAGTTGAAACCAAATTTTCCTCTACTGCATTCTAAAATTATTGAAATAGAATACACATTTAACTGTACTGGGTTTTACATCTTCTGTGCTTTTTTACCGAATAATTGCTGTAAAAATATTTAAATTTCATATTTAAAGAGAAGGTTCGTATTCAGAAGGTTTTTGTCTTAATTGTAAATTGGCTTTTTGAACATTTTGTTTGTTGATAGCAACACTATTTTGTAACTGACAAGTTTTCGCTTTCTATTGTTAACTCAAATTAACCTCCTTTTATTATCATCAATTTGACAAAATGGTCAATTGCATACATCAGTAACCAATTGATTTAATACCTGTGGAACAGTTATCTCCCATGTATCCAGGTTGACATCCTCCTGGTGGACATAAGCCGGATATATGATGACAGGGTTGATTTATACAGTGACAAATACCAGTACAGTTCTTTCCGAATGAACCCGAGTTACACTCTTGAAAATTATAGAAGATATATGTGTATATATGTCCTTCAGAGTCTAATGAATGAACTAAAGGTTTGAATGGCTATTTCAAACTAGAACAAGGTAAATGTGTGAGCTAATGCTCATGAGTGATACCACTGCTTTCACAAAAGTTTCATTATGTCAACTGTGTGAAAAGCTAAGTATTCGGTAAACTGGAAGTCGACGACAAAGAAGCATAAAATCGCTATACAACATGTGGCACTATACTGGGCACCCATCATATATTGTGAAAATGAAGAAGTCGTGATATTGAATGAATTAATATATATATATATATATTCAGTTTGCAGGTGATGCTGGAATGTTGCAACATATGATTTGAATGTACACGCTGAAAAAGTTTAAGTTTTATTGTTAAAATCTAAGTATTCGGTAAACTACATGTAGAAATAGATGACAAAGAAGCATGGAATCGCTATACACCATATGATACTATACCATCAAGCAATATGTCAAATATCAAGCTTCTGTATTCTATAGTTGCTTAAAAAATGGGACAGAAATGTTTGTTACGGACGGACAAAAAAAATGAACGAACGGACAAGGGTAAAATGGTGTAACCCTTCTTGTTCGAAGATGGAGTATAAAAACTGAATACAGCACACTAATTGATACCTCATTTTTTCCTAGCTATATTAAGGAGTGTCATGTGCAGTCATTGTTTTGCTATAGAAAACTCCACGAATCGTAACATATAACTTGCACATTGGCATTACATAACAAATATTCTGTGAAAGTTTCCTTAAATTCCATTCAGTGGTGAATGTGTAGTTGCAAATAAGACATAGATACCCCAGTGTCAAAGAAGGGAAAGGTGTAATTAAATTCAATGCAGCAGTGTTTGATTGTTTGTTGCTGGAATGTTGCAACATATGATTTGAATGTAGTTAGTTTGTTTGTAGTACAATTTTGATCCTAAACGGACCTATTTTATTGTCATTTACCATAAGAAAGTTCAACGTATACAGTGGACTTTAAAGTGTCTGCAGTGAAGGAAAGTAGAAATGAAGAATATATATCAATAACTGTCGGGAGAAACTTTTCATAGTTACCTATATTACATTTAGGTTTTCCGGCCTGCCACCCGGGGTTACAACTGGCCGTATCTGTACAGATGCCAGTTTCTTTAACACAATAATTCAGTAAACATCCATCACAAGATTCATTACAGTTGAAACCAAATTTTCCTGTAGTGCATTCTAAAATTATTGAAAAATAATACACATTTAACTGTACTGGTTTTTACATCTTCTGTGCTTTTTTACCGAATAAATGATGTAAAAATATTTAAATTTTATATTTAAAGGGAAAGATTGTATTCAGAAGGTTTTTGTCTTGATTGTAAATTGTCTTTTTGAACATTTTGTTTGTTGATAGCAACACTATTTTGTAACTGACAAGTTTTTATCTTCTATTGTTAACTCAAATTAACCTCCTGTTATTATTATCAATTTGACAAAATGGTCAATTGCATACATTAGTAACCAACTGATTTAATACCTGTGGAACAGTTATCTCCCATGTATCCAGTTTGACATCCACCTGGTGGACATAAGCCGGATATATGGGGACAGGGTTGATTTATACAGTGACAAATACCAGTACAGTTCTTTCCGAATGAACCCGAGTTACACTCTTGAAAAGTATAAAAGATATATGTGTATATATGTCCTTCAGAGGCTAATGAATGAACTTAAGGTTTGAATGGCTAATTAAGGGGATGCAAGACACCATCCGCTATTTTTTCTGAAAATTTCAAAAATAGATAGAACAATTATGGTAAATTTAATAATTTTGTTCATTATTTACTGTTTATTTCAATAAAATTTAAAATAATAATGAAAGTCTTGTACCTATATTATTACTTCTTTTTATTAATGGTTGAAATAAAGAGTTTTTGTTTAAATGAGTTTGGTATTGGCAAAAATAATGAAAATGGAACTTTTAACAAGGAAGGTAATTTTTACCAAAAAATACAATTGTTTAGCATTTTGTGACTAGTTTTTACCCAACTAACGCAAATTTAACTCCGAGGTCCCTATTTTTCTTTCCATCACAAACATGTATACTAATTGCTTGACATTTTATCAAAAATTCAGAAAATTTCATTGGACAGAATTTTTGTAATCTTTTATCTTAGTGCTTTTTGATTCTCTTCTCTGTATAATCTATATGAAAATAAAAAATTCAGTGCTCAATTCGTCGAAAAAAGTTCTGAAACCCTTATTTTATATTTTGAATTATGATAACTTGTATAAAAAATAACTATATGGCAAATTTAAAGAAAATTCATTGACAAATTATTTTCAGTGAAAGTGTCCTGCAACCCTTTAAGCTTAAACGAGGTAAATCTGTGAGCTAATACTCACAAGTGATGCCCCCGATTTCACAAAAATTTCGCATGTATGTTTACTATGTGTGAAAATCTAAGCAATCGGTAAACTGGAAGTAGATGACAAAGAAGCATAAAATCGCTATACAACATATTGTACTTTACCAAAAATCAATATGTAAATTATCAAGCTTCTGCATCCTACAGTTGCTTAGAAATCTCAGACACAAATTTTTGTTACGGACGAACAAACGAACCGACGACCGAACGAACAAGGATAAAACGGTATACATCCTCTTCTTCGAGGCGGGGTATAAAAGCTGAGTTCTGCATGTTATACTAATTGATACCTCACATTTTTTAGCTAATCACCAGCGAAAAATAGGGCATCTAATGGACATTAAATGATACCCCGCCACGATATTCATCAATAGTTAAATATATTTGTATAGACTAGTATACTATACTGTATATACTATACATCCACTATACACTAGTATATAGAGACAGAAAGAAATGAGCTATCTTTCTTGGACCAGAAAATTTCATTATTGTCAAATTTGAAAATATATAAAGTGGCAAAACTTCAATAATATTTTTCGGATCATCCTGAAAATTGAACTTGAACTGTATTTAATTGTATTGAACATCTGCGCAAAATATCATTCAAATCCATTGAGGTGTTTTTAAGTTATCATCTGGAAACCTTCGGGGGACGGACGGACGGACGGACAGACTGACAGACACCGAATGAAACTGAGGGTATAACATAATACCTCGCCACTTCGTATGACGGGGTATAAAAATTATGTATTTGTCACAGTTAATATCAGTGTCTTATTTAAAATACAATTTGTTAAAGTTTTATGCTATATTGGTTAAAGTTTAACATGCTATGTAAAATATTATCTGACATAATCAATTTAATAAGATAGTTTTGGGAAATATGTTTATTTTACATAATATGAATGTTATGCGCAAAGTCATAGTTTTGCTACAGAATACTCCAAGAATTGTAAAATATTAGGTGCACATTGACAATATATGACAAAGATTCTGTGAAAGTTTCCTTAAATTCCATTCAGTGGTGAATGCGGAGTTGCGGATAAGACATGGATACCCCTATGTCAAAGAAGAGAAAAATGTAATTAAATTCAATGCATCAGTGTTTGATTGTTTGTTTGGTTTTTTGTTTGTTTGAATGATGTTTAACGCCACTTTCAGCAAATTTTCAGCTTTATCGTGGCGTCCATTTTTTATTGGGGGAGTACCCGGAGTAAACCCCCGACCTGCGGTAGGAAAACTGGCAATCCTTGTCAATTAAGATCGAGTCGAGTACACCCCGCCTGCAGTAAGAATCGAACCCGCAATCTCAGTGTTGACAGACCCCGTGATCAATAGTAAACGAACTACCTTAACCACTCGGCAACCGAGGCCCCTGTTTGTTTGGTGTTTAACGCCAATTTTTTTCAGCTTTTTCAAGGCATTTAGTTTCTAATCGGAGAGGAAGCTAGAGTACCCGGAGAAAATCCCCCCACCTAGGGTAGGAAAAATGGCACTCCTTGTCAATTAAGATCAGCATCATGCAGTGTCTGAGGAGATTCGGAGAGGAAAAGAGATGGGTACATCTAAATGTAATGTTTTGTTATGTTAAAACCCCAAAAATCATTCCTATAAAAAGTAAACAGTCAGGTGCACTATGCCACTCTGACAAAGAATCTATCAATGTTTAATTAAACTCTATGCAGTGTTAAGGAGGAGGTGGATTAGAAAATAATAGATGTAAAGACACTAAATCACTTCCAAAACTTCAAAAAATCCATACAAAGTGCGTTTCATAGCAGGATCGTCTAAGTGTACTGCCAAAACACTATCGCAACTCGTGATCTTATAAAACGCTGCTTTTTCATGAAAAACGGAAAAAAGATGATATAAATACATGGTAATTAGTCATGACAGAACTTACTTCGTCATCAATGACTCTAAATCTAATACTAAATATACCCAGCGTATGGTGTGTACATTTCGCAACTTATACGTTATTCTAGATCCTGCGATCGGTATTCCGATTTTCTAGACCGATCACTGACTGCTGTTGACTGCTAAGCTACTCAAACAAGGGTTGGTTGTTCCTAGGTTGTTATCACTCTAGAAGTTCTATGGTCTTCATCATGACTTAATTGATCGTTATGAGAAATCAGTGTCTCAAACGATCTGACATTTTCGCTAAGTCATAGGTTTTGTTTCCTATTGCTGGATTTGACTTTTCTTTGCTATTTTCTCTTACCTCAATGTTCAAGTGGAGGCTTTAGTTATCGTTAAGGACTGCCCGTGCTGGCCTTCCATCATATATCGTGAAAATGAAGAAGTCAGGATATCGAATGAATTGATATATATAAATTCAGTTTGCAGGTGATGCGAGAAAGTTGCTACATATGATTTAAATGTACATGATGCAAAAGCTGAAGTTTTCTCGTTTGCAGTACAATTTTGATCCTAAACGAACCTATATAATAGTCAGTTTCCAAATTATAGTTCAACGTATAAAGAGGACTTTTAAGTGTCTTCCGTGAAGGAAACTTAAATTGAAAAATATATATCAATAACTGACTAACTTATATCACATTTAGGTTTTCCAGCCTGCCACCGTATACCGTCAAGGAGGAGATGAATTCGAAAATAATAGATGGACGGACCGACTTATGCAAGGACAAACACTGCATCACTTTGTAACCCGAATGTGTAAGCAGAGGCTTAAGTTATAGTTTAGGTCTTTCCGTACTGGGCATCCATCATATATCGTGAAAATGAAGAAGTCGGAATATTGAATGAATTGATAGAGATAAATTTAATTGCAGGTAATGCTGGAATGTTCCTACATGATTTGAATGTACTTGCTGGAAAAGTTTAAGTTTTCTCGTTTGTAGTACAATTTTGATCCTAAACGGACCTATTTTGGTATACATTGGCCAACTAATAGTATTTATTCTTTATTAAAAACTTTGACAGTTACATGTTAAAATATAAGCATTCAAATGAAGTGAATCAACACAAATAATTAAATTAGTAAATAACTAAAGATATTCAGAGTTTTACAATTGCATAAATTTCAATAATTATTTGCTATCAATACAAAAAATATTAAATTTGTAATCAGTCATAAAATTAACATTTAATTTTTAATAATATTGATTTTTTTTATGTCCTATAAGTGAAGTATTCTATTCTTTAAGTAAAATCTATATCATATACAAAGTAAATATTTTCAAAGCAGTTGCTTGTTTTATTTCGAAAATATATGTTTTATTGCTGAAAAAAATTGAAAATGATTTTCTGAAATTAATAATTTTTTTAAATACAATTCAAATATGTTTTTTTTTATTAATCAGTTTTCCAATAGTGATCAACGAGAATGGAGAATCATCAGCCAATCAAATAATTTGGCACATTTTTCAAACGGATGTTTAGGAGGAAAACTTAATGGATTTTGTTTACATTCATATAACCTAAGATACGGTATGTGTTTTATATTAAATTTCCTGAAAATTATTTTATAAAAAAAAATAATGAATTAGAACGCTGCTGCAAATTTAAATCCAACAATATGTCCCAGTAGTTCACAAAGGAAAAAGTGCAGTAAGTAAATTTTTCAATATTGTTTATATGAAGTCAGCCATTTAAAAAAAAATGTATCTTTAATTTCTATACTGGTTTTAAACATATTTATCATAACAATAACAAAACTAATGAATATTTAAGGTAATTGTTAAACATTCTATTTTGTATAATAATGGTGCACATTGTGTATTTCTTGGTATGCCCATAGAGTTAATTAATAATATAATAAAGTGTGTAATCAAAACAAGTGTATGTATTTATTTCTAAGCAATTTACCTACGACCATACAAGCTAACTGAAAATGATCAAATTGTTTAATAGTTGTCAGTGTTTCTTTTTCAAGAAAACAGTAAATTGCATGTGTAAATGCAGTACATTTCGTGTGTTTGCAGATATTTTAAACAAATTGATTTCTACTTGTAAAATATGTCAAGTTGTAAATATACATGTAAGAAATAATTTTTCTGTAAATAAAATGAAAATAAAATAAAATGTGTGTGAACATTTTTAGCATTAGAAAAGCATCTATTTATTTTGACTGATCATCTTTCACTAAAAATATATGTATAAATAATGGTGGAATCCTATTACCAATTGTTTTATTTAAAAAAATCAGAGTGTCACTTATACAGATTTTATGTGCAATCCTCCACTAAACATTATCTAGCTATGAGCATGATAAGGTCAACTATCGTCTAGCTAGCAAAAAATCAGACTAAGAAACAAAATTTTGACATCCCAGGAACCAAAATGTCAGACCCCACGGAAACAATTTTTGACAAATGCATGGAAAAAATCCCGCGGTTGTATGAAACTCCGAGCTTATTTTCAACATAGTGCGGAGTATTCAGAATTTTTATTGTTAATTTCTGAACTATTTTCCAACATAGCATAGAGTATTCGGACAATTCCATGATATTTTTTGACCTAGCGAGTAGTATTCGGACTTTTTCGAGCTTAGCTTGGAATTTTCTAACAAATTCTGTCGCTAATGTCGGAAAGTTAGTCGGAAATTTTTGTTTAAGCGGCAAGTCCGAGTACTCCGCGCTCACATTTTTCGCGCTAAAATGCATAATCTCCAGCTACGGGAAGGTTTGAATGGCTATTTTCAGCTAGAACGAGGAAAAACCTGTGAGCTAATGCTCACAAGTGATACCCCCGCTTTCACAAAAGTTTTTCATGTATGTCAACTATTTGTGAAAATCTAAGTATTCGGTAAACAGGAAGTAGATGACAAAGAAGCATAAAATCGCTGTACACCATATGGCAATATAACATAAAGCTATATGTTAAATATCAAGCTTCTGCATTATATAGTTGCCTAGAAAACTGCGACAGAAATTTTTGTCACGGACGGACGAACAAACAACAGAAGGACTAGGAAAAACGGTATACCCTCGTCTTCTTCTAAGCGGGGTATGAAAACTGAGTACTGCACACTAATTGATACCTCTGATACCTAGATTTTACTATATTAACTATATTAACTATATTAGCTATATTAACGAATGTCATGCGCAAATTCATTGTTTTCCAATAGAAAACTCCAGGAATCGTAAAATATCAGGTGCACATTGGAACTACATGACAAAGATTCTGTGCAAGTTTCTTGTAATTCCATTCAGTGGTAAATGTGGAGTTGCGGATAAGATATGGATACCCATATGCCAAAGAAGGGAAAAGTTAAATTCAATGCAGCAGCTGTTTGATTGTTTGTTTGTTTAGTTTTTCACACCTTTTTCAGTTATATCATGGCGTCCAGTTTTTATTTGGAGAGGAAACATGAGTACCCGGAGATAACCCTCAACGTTCGGTAGGAAAACTGGCAATCTTGTCAATTATGATTGGCGTCATGCAGTGTTTAAGGAGTTGTGGAAAGGCAAAGAGATGGATACATCTAAATGTAATGTTTTGTTATGTTAAACCCCGAAAATCCTATTAAAAAGTAAACTGTCAGGTGCAGGATGCCACTGTGACAGAGAATATATCAATGTTTAATTAAACTCTATGCTGTGTTAAGGAGGAGGTGGATTATAAAAATATAGATGGACAGACACTCCATCACTTTCTTACCCCACTGTTCAAGCGGATGCTTAAGTTATCGTTTAGGACTGTCCGTACTGGCCTTCCATCATATATCGTGAAAATGAAGAAGTCAGGATATCGAATGAATTGATATATATAAATTCAGTTTGCAGGTGATGTTGGAATGTTGCTACATATGATCGGAATGTACATGCTAGAAAAGTTCGGTGATATTTTAGTTTCATATTAAACGGAATAATTGTATTCAGAAGGTTTATGTCTAAATTGTAAAATGGCTTTTAGAACATTTTGTATGTAGATAGCAACAATATTTTGTAAGTAACGAGATTTCATCTTCTATCGTTAACTCAAATTAAACTCCTTATATCATCAATTTGACAAAATGGTCAATTGCAAACATTATAAGCCAACTGATTTAATACCTGTGGAACAGTTATCTCCCATGTATCCAGGTTGACATCCTCCAGGTGGACATAAGCCGGATATATGATGACAGGGTTGATTTATACAGTGACAAATACCAGTACAGTTCTTTCCAAATGAACCCGAGTAACACTCTTGAAAATTATCAAGAACATATATTCAATATATTTCTTAAAGTGGTTGATGAATGAAGTTAAGTTTTGAAAGCCAATTATAAGCTTGAAAAACTGTTAGTAATGCACATTAATTGATACTCCCATCTTCCTTATATCTCAAAGAATTGCAAAGTCAATGTTTTGCTATAGGAAATTCCACATACATGTATCGTGTGAACATTGGCACTAAATGACATAAATTCTGTGCAAGTTTTATTAAATTTCATTCATTCGTGTACGTGGTGTTGTGAATCAGACATTGAAAAGTTTACGTTTTGTTATGGAAAACCCCAACTATCATTAAAATGTAAAATATCTGGTGCAAAAAATATGTGATGCCTTGGTAAATTTCACGCAGTGGTCAAGGAGCAATTGCAAATTAGAATATATCGGACATACTGAAACTCTATTAATATATACCACCATTTTTCAAGCGGGGGATATGGTAACTGTTAAGGACTTTTCTTTCTGGGCATTATTCATCCATTGTGAAAGTAAAGACGCAGGAGTGTTGCTACGTATGAATGGGAGGTTTACGTTAAAAAAAAGTGTTCGTGTCTGTCGTACAATTTTGATCCTAAATGGTCCTAATTGTCATTCTCCATATTCAAAGTCAAAGTATAAAGCGGACTACTGTGTTTGTACTGAACAAAACTTTAAATGAATACTATATATTAATACACAAACAATAGGTTGGAAACCTGATGATTTCTTACTTGTGGAACAGTTGCCGCTCTGGTATCCAGGTTGACATCCCCCTGGTGGACATAATCCGGATATCCGATTGCAGGGTTGATTTATACAATAACAAGCTACGTCACAATACTGGCCGAAAAAAGAGTTATAATCTGTAAAATATTAAATAGAGATATGATAAAGTTGGTTTTTTGGAATAACTGATAAATATGATCAAGATGAATCACTGTTTGAGAAATGTTTTACGTCATCATCAACCTCATTGTCAAAGCAAACATTTTGGCTGTTTGTAATACACAATCCTTAAAACAAATACTACATAGAATCGACATCAGCTATCTTTATCCCATTTAGAGTTTCCATTAGTTCCGTCATGTAGAAACCGGTTAATTAACTTGTGGCCAAAGCTAAAGGAATGGTTGAAAATCAATTTCTGAAAAAATTGAAGTTGCCTGTAGTTATTATCGGTATAGCATTTATAAGAAAAAAGCTCTTTAATGAGAGCAGTGTTATTTCTTTATGATTTTAGACGTCAAGTGGTTTGTTCTTTAAAGTCGGATAACAAACACCGTGTACAATCGGTAACATCGATCATTAGAAATGTTGTTTCATTTGTGGAGTGTTACTACAAACGATGGTATGTAAATGGTAAATTACTATTTAGGTCTTTCTTTTAGTGGAAAGACCTATTTATTGTTCTGATTATTGTTATTAGGGCTTCCCACTTTTCAGTATTAAGCCTTCCTGTTATTCGTTTGTTCCTTTTCTGCCAAGTTTTTCAGTTCGCATTATAAATTTTGTTGCGAAAGAATTTTTTTCCATTTATTTATTAGACATAAATCTTTTTAACCATAGCACATCAAACTTTATGCAGTTATTTCCATTGCCACTGTATTTCCATAGCGCTACGCCAGTAAATTATTATATTCATCATTGACCTTTTGACTTTGAAAAAGTCCCCCCAGTTTCAAAGGTCAAGGTCACATTGCAGTGTGTGGGATTCTCCTGAACCAATAAATCTTTTCTCAAAATATAGATCAAATAAAGGTCTTGAAAGATAAAAAAAAATAATTTTACTTTTAAGTTATCTCATCCGGATCAACATTGTAATGTAAATAGCCGTTTCTCAGTAACTATAACATATTTTGATGTCAGATCTTCTTTGTTGTTGTTGACCCTCATCTAGTACAAGGTCACAAGTTCAGAGGTCACGGTCAAGTTCCCTTTTTTAATTGTTCATTGTCCATGTATGTGAAGTGGTTCTTTCTTTTAAGTCATTATTTTGGATCAAGTATATATGAAAATATCAAAGGTCAAATTAGTCCATGAATGTGCTATTGAATGACCTTTTTTATTTCAGTAGTACTCCGAATGGTTTTTTATCTTATTATATTACCACTACAACTTGACCTTTTCTATTTTAAGACATCTACTTAGTTTTTTATTTAAATTTGTTATTTTTTTTAAGCAAAGAATTAATAATGTTTATGGGTCAAACTTAAAGGTCTTTTAAATCAGGTACATTTAGTTTCTTTTTAATTCCTTCAAGTTGAAAGCCTCTTAATCGTTCCAGAGAACTATTGAGCATATATTTAATATTAAGAAAGTAGCAAAGAAAACCGACCGAACAACAAGAGTCAAAAACCAAGGGACAGATATAAATCCCAATAAAGACAAACACAACACAAAAATCAAAAACATAAAACACAGAAAGAGAGTAACCCGAACCCAAAAAAAACCATGGGTGCACTCAGGTGGTCCGGACGAGTAAGCAGTGCCTGCCTCTAATTAGACACCCGTCGAGTTACTCATTGTCTTGTCTAGGGAAAAGTCAAATCCAGGAATAGGAAACACTACCTATAACTCAGCGAAAATGTCAAATCGTATTTGAGACACTGATTCCCGTAACGATCAATTAAGTCGTGGTGCCGACCATAGAACTTCTGGAAAGATAACATCAACCTAGGTACAACAAACCCTTGTTTGAGTAGTTTAGCAGTCAACAGCAGTGATCGGTCTAGAAAATCTGAATAACGATCGCAGGATCTAGAATAACGTATAAGTTGTGAAATGTACACACCATACGCTGGAGCTGCTGGAATGTTGCTGTCGATGAAAGGGAAGTTGACAATTGGGAAGTTGAAGTCATCACGCTTGTCGTATAGCCTAGTTTGTAGTTTTCCTGAGTCTATTTCTAGAAGTAGGTCTAAGTAAGAGGTTGATTTTAGTGTAATGGTGGTGTCTTTAATTTCAAGCTCGCTAGGGCAAATTGAATGTAAATAGTCACCAAATTTAGCATTGTTGAGGGACAAAACATCATCAATATAGCAGAATGTGAAATTAAAGGTCTGGGCTAGAGTCTTTTCTTTCTTCTTCAGTAGGCCTTCTAGGAACTCAGCCTCATAGGAGTACAAAAACAGGTCGGCGAGGAAAGGAGCACAATTAGTACCCATTGGAATACCAACAGTCTGTTGAAAAACATGTCCTCCAAACATGACGAATATGTTGTCAATTAGAAAATCTAACATGTGACAGATTTGGTCTTCAGTATATTTAGTATTAGCTTTGGAGTCATTGATGACGAAGTAAGATCTGTCATGACCAATTACCAGGTATTTATATCGTCTCTTTCCGTTTTTCTTGAAAAAGCCGCGTTTTATAAGATATTTTAGCCTAGTTTTAAGCTGCGTATGAGGGATGGCTGTATTGAGTGTCGAAAAATCAAATGTTTTAATGCTGTAACAATGGGAAAGAGATCCAGACCTCAAGATGTCTTTCAGGTTTTTTAAATTTTTTAATATCCACATTTCATTTATTCCACTTCTGGAGTAGCAAATGTCACTGTATTTTTGAAGTCCCGATTTTACTGTTGTTAAAATAGTGGTCAGGAGTTGCGATAGTGTTTTGGTAGTACACTTAGACGATCCTGCTATCAAACGCTGTTGGTATGGATTTTTGTGAAGTTTAGGAATCCAGAACAATAAAGGGAGATCACAATCTTCGACTCTGACTTTGAGATCAAAGGATGCCAATACCGATTTGTGATTTTCAATAATCTCCTCTTTTGAATGCGCAGTGAATGTGTAAGTAGGATTGCCTTGTGAACTATCAATGCCTAACTCATTAATTAAACACTCTATGTAATGTTTTTTGCAGATAAAAATGACATTGTTAGGGGTCTTATCTGCTGGCACAACAACATATTTGTCATGAATGTTGGACAAAGTTTTAAGAGCATCAAGATTTTTGAAAATTTATGATGCTTTAGTACTCAGACCTTTATAAACGACTTATTCTTATTTGAATCAATGACCTCAAGGCCTTTACCCACTAGGACAAAGTATCAATCTCCTGGTCCTCTTGCTTTGCCCATTTTCTGGCATAGTCCTCTATTGAATCCATCAATAATTTAAAGTTATAATTCCAGTTGATGGATTTAGATTCACGGTACTTAGGTCCTTTGGACAAAATATTGCGGAGTCTTTCATTTTCAACAATATTAAGATCTCCAGTTATCACGTGACCTGAAGGACTTTCACCCACTAACTTTCTTTAGTGTTTGTTTTTTTTTTAATTCACGACATGTCATATTCATATTTTGTATCTTTTATCATTTACCCTTCACTCTTTTGGTGTTCATCCTGACTGACCAAAACCCCTTTCAATTGTGGAATTATTTCCCCCTTTACTAAAAAACTTGTCATTGCTGCTACTCTTAAAAGATTAAAGATATCGACACTAAATCTTTACAAACATGTGTTATATATCGTTGCACATCTTTTTGATGTACATGTAATATTGAGGAAATATGACATCTTATGGGTGTTCCCATTGAGGACAAATGAATTTTAAGTGACATCCAAATAAACACCAAGAACCAAAAGAGATAACGAAATAAGGACTTCACAATAAACCCTAATGATCTTTGACCTTGAAAAAGGACATAAGGTCATACATCTAAGTCACATTCTAGATTACATTTGCCTGTTAGCGCTACTCCTCTGAAACTAAAAGATAAACACTTATTTGAGGAAAAGTTCGCCTTATTAAGATGCAACTTTTATATGAATTATCTCCAATTAAGACACTTGATTATTAGTTGTCTCATACATAACTTATTAACTTGTGTATCGGGTCTTTACCATAGCCCTCATTATCTTTGACCTTGAAAATGGACACAAGATCAAGGGTCAAGCTCACGATCGAGGTTTTCACATTTGCGTGTTATCGCTATTTCGCTACCATCTTGATTCGACAAAAAATAGATAAACACTTATATTGGGGAAAAAGTTACTTTGATTTATTAAGACGCAACTTTGACCCATAAACTATTGATTATAGAGGCATCGGGTTATTACAATACCCAATCTTGACCATTGACTTTGAACAAGGACAATTTTATACACAAAACCTTTACAAACATGTGTTATATATCGTTGCACATCTTTTTGATGTAATATTGAAGAAATCTGACATCTTATGGGTGTTACCATTTATGAAAAATTTTAAGTGACATCTAATTAAACATTAAGAACCAAAAGAGACTGAAGTTGAAAGGCATGTAGACAGAGAAACAGTACACAAGACAACCCATTCCTTGTCCACAAATAATTGCAAATTATACATCACACATGGGACGTGTTGATAAGTGTGATCAATATATTTAATCATGTGTATTTAAACAATCACAAAACCTTAAAATGGCCAAAACTTTTTTCTTCAAAATCCTAACGATCTTGAAGAATAACACATACAGACTCCTACAAGCATTAAATAATAACCAGCCTGCTCCTTTAAAGTTTCCAATAGCGTTAACATTTCTTCAATGTTCTTAAAATGAACCTAAGGGTCTTATTTGTTGTTTTGCAAGAGAAAACACCCGCGGGAGACCGTGTCTTCTTTACATAGAAGCAAGACTTACACAAAAACATTTAACAGGAGATCTTGATAGCATGTCATGTTTCAAGAAGTGGTTCACTACAATACTTGCACCCGTAAACGCAACACTTTGACTAATTGATAACTGATTGCTGACGGATTTTGGAACGCTGACGGATCGCTGACTGATTGATGATGACTACATCCGTCCAAATTATGAATCCGTCATTACCTTGGTAACCGTCAGCAATCAGTGGGATCAGTCCAATCAGTGCGATCCAGAATCCGTCATTTAATTATATGCATAAATCGGTTAGTTTATTGACGGATTCGTATAAATTAATAATTTAAAGATAAAACGGATTATGCGTCATTTGAAACATATACATTTATTATACCATTTTTATAATAAAAAAAAACATGCGTTTAAAAGAAGTGTTAATACAATGCCTCGTTCTAAATGAATAAATTAACATAAAAATTTCTCTATATTATATAATCAAGCACATTTCTTTAAAGCAGGACATATCTGCGAACCGAGTCCTGTAAACCTTCAAAAAACTTCTATTTAAGGCACATCAGTAGCGACGATGTAAATGGCTTTTTTTTCGTAATTGCTTATTGATTCTCTTTTTTTATTCCCGCGACTCGTGATTTCGGGCTGTTTTACTTTTTGCGACCTGTTACATTTATATTTTTTTGTCATATATTAAGCCGACCCGACCCCCCAATCAGTAACAGGTTTATTTCAGATTTAGGAAAGAACGTGGTTTTTTTGACATCATTATTAGTTACTTAAATGTATGCCTGCGTGTTTTTATTTAGTCTACAAAATTTTAAATGCAATTTTAAAACTGTTGTGTATAACAATTGTTGAACTGTTAAACACTCATTGTCAATCAAAACGCATTGTTTACTAAACAAAAAGTTATATTGTAAAATATACAGCGATTCTTTATTAAGAAGTTTTATTAGACAGGCAATAAAAGTTGTTTAAAAAAGTATACATACAATTACGCTGGATTGTTCCATTTGTTTCCTGGCGTCCATTTTTTATTTGGGGTGGGGTGGGAGGAAGCCGTTAGTACAGGTTAAAATCGACAGTCTTTTGTCAATTAAAGTGGAGTCGGGCGCACCCTATCTGCAGTCGTTCGAAAATCCGCAACCTGTTAAAAGGCATGTGATAACTAGTAGATTACTAATAAATCCGCAATCTGTTGAAAGGCATGTGATAACTAGTAGATTACTAATCAATCAGCCACCTAGGCCCCAGTAACGCCGGGGAGAATTGTCTGCGAATACTGAAGTTAAGCGTAAAAATGTGTGACAGATAGACACGTGTTTCAGTACGAAATAGTAATTTTTTTAACAAAACGTCATTCATTCTTTAGGTCTTAACATTGTCATTACAGTGTCATATCGATGAAACAGAACCTTTTCAAAACTTGCCCTTTAAAAGAGTGTCATCAATTTAAACAATAACTTATTGTATTGATTGATTGTTTCCTTTTCTTTCAGCGAGATTATTTCAGCTTTATTCATGACGAGAATAAGTTTAATATAAATCAATTACTAGATTTTTTTGCTTGTTTAAATATTGTTTAATCCACTTTCAGCAATTTTTCAGCTATATCATGGCGTCCAGTTTTTATTTGAGGAGGAAGCCGGAGTACCCAGATAAAACCCCCGACCTCTAGTAGGAAAACTGGCTTCCTTTCAATTAAGTCGAGTGCACCCTGCCTGCAGTGAGATTCGAACCCGCAACCTCAGTGTTGACAAACCACGTGATCAATAGTTGATGAAATAACATCACCACTCGGCTCCTTCAATCAATTAGAGAAAGATGGACAAAAGGGCAATTTTGAATTCCACTTCAAAAATATGGAGTATGGGTTGGGGCGTAAGATTTACTTTTTTCCGTGCAAGGAGCGTGACACTCTCTAAACATGTCACCATGATTCGCGGCAATTTTAATATGACCTGAACCACCCCCCCCCCCCCAAACCAAAAAAAATAACGAGAGGACATCCCATGTCCGCCAGCTGAGGACGCGCTTGGCAGCTCTGTTACACCTAGTAACTAATTTCAAGTACTTCCGAATTTAAAGGAAACCATTTATACATGTACTTATATATCATAAACTGTGGATTGACTTTAACAGACATAGTAAAATAAACAAATTGCGACGGCTAAAATGCGAAAGCAGAATTGATTTTCGTATTACGCTTACATGTTCGCATATTTAACTCAGTAGCTTCGATATACAAAAGCGGTTAGTAGTTTAATCTTTATTTGAGATTTAATTTTGTGTAAATTCATGTGACACAATGATATAGTGAATAAAACATATACATAGATGTTTTCGCTTTTGTCGTAAATCTTATTCAGTATTATACACCGGAATTCTTAGGAATTGTGGCACAGTAGTTTATTCTTTATTTGAGGTTTAATTCTGTCTAAATTCATGTGACACAATGAGATAGTGAATAAAATATATAAATAAATGTTTTCGCTTTTGTCGTAAATCTTATTCAGTATTATATACCGGAATTCTTAGGAATTGTGGCACTGTAGTTTATTCTTTATTTGAGATTTAATTCTCTGTAAATTCATGTGACACAATGAAATATATAGTGATTAAAATATATAAATAGATGTTTTCGCTTTTGTCGTGAATCTTATTCAGTATTATACAGCGAAATTCTTAGGAATTGTGGCACATAATTTTATTCTTTATTTAATTCTGTGTACATTCATGTGACACTATGGGGTAGTTATTAAAATATATAAATAGATGTTTTTGCTTTTGTCGTAAATCTTATTCAGTATTATACACCGGAATTCATAGGAACTGTGATCTTTTTAAACGTTTACATTAAAAAAACCTCGACCTCGGAGGTTAAGGTAGCAGTAACCTATTATTGATCACCAAGTTGTCTGTTCGATCCTTACAGCGAGATGGTGTGCTCGACTCATCCCTATAAATTTGCAAAGAGCACCAGTTTTCCTATCGAAGGTTTGCTGTTTCGTTGGGTACTCCAGCTCTTCCCTATAAACACTCGACGTCATATTATATAAACTAATATAATTTTTGAAAATAGTGTTAAACAAACTTCAAACATACATACAATGCTAACTCGAAAAGGCGAAGTGAAAAAATGTTACGATTTCGCCTTCACGTTTTTCGTGTTTGTCGCTTTTCCGCTTTAAAACTTTTCGAAGACAAATACGAGATGTACGCCTTGGCATGCGAGGTCAAATATTTTTTAATTTATTGTGTGTGTGGTTTTTTTCATATCTTTTTTTAATTATTTTTTTAATAAAATGACACTATGTATTGTTATATTCCGTCAAAGATGCATTAGTGATAGATTTTTTTCAGGGGGTAGGGATAATTTCCATTTATCATTTATAACTTTAGACTAGACGTTTTCCGCTTTCAAACTACGGACGTGCGCCTTGGCACGCAAGATGCTTTTTTAAAGTCATTGTGTGTACTTTTATAAATTTACTTTGTTTTAATTATTTTGTTAATAAAATTTCACCATGTTTATGTTTCGTCACAGATGCATTAGTAATAGATTGGGTGAATTTCCATTTTTTTATTAATAACTTTAGATCAGTTTTAGCCTTATTATTACGTAAAACGATCCATCAATGAGGACATAACAGTTGACATTTTTGTACTTCTAATATGTGCGAGTGAAACGAATTTTCACATTTCGAAATATTAATTTTTCTAACCGGAAGTTGAATGGACGGATTGGAGCGATCAGTCCAAATCAATCCGTCACATCAGTCAAATCGTTCCAAATCCGTCGGATGGACGGATTGGGAACGATCTGACGGATTGGAACGATCTGACTGATCTGACTGATTGATAACTGATTGCTGACGGATCACTGACGGATTGATAAAAGTGTTGCGTTTTCAATCTCAAGTATCTATCTACCAATCAGTAAAGTGTCATGTTAAAATTTTAACATTTGAAGTTCACTTGTCGTTATCGGTAACACTTCAGATAAATTAATATTAACTAAAGAAATCCCCGATATACAAAAGTTTTAAATAAATTAAAAAATGGTATATAAAGAAATTTGCCAACGTCCGGAATAAACAGGAGATGTCCTCTAAAAAGAATTTTAATAGATTTTAACCTTTTTAACTCTTAATTGGCGTAGTTAGACGTAAGACAGATTTCTAGTCTGCAAATCAGAAGAAAATATATGAAACAAGTGTGGACAGTGAGCTCGCTCACAAAGGGATACCCCCGCTTCGCTTTCAAGTCCAATTATCTCCCCTTAATGATATCCGAGGTCAATAAAAATCCTTTATGCACATCTACATATAATGTACTTCCTTTATGCTAAGTCTCATTAAATTTCATCAAGCGGTTTAGGAGAGGTCGCGCTTACGAGGTCTTCCACTGAATACTATATTTAATTAAAAGTCTATGTCCAATTATCTCCGCTGAATAATATCCTACAGCGACAAAAATTCTTCATGCACATTCTACATATGATGCAGTTCCTTCATGTAAAGTTTCATAAAAATCTGTGAAGCGGTTTAGGAGGAGAAGCGCTTACAAGGGATGTGGACATACGACAGACAGACAGACAGGGTGATTCCTATATACCCCCCAAACAAGTTTGCGGGGGGTATAAAAAGCGCTTTGTAGTTAAAGGATATCACTTTGTTTCAAGATGATTCTCAGGCCAACTGGAAACAGAGAGTCGACCCCGATATACTGTAACAGCGGCTTAGTATCAATCAAAATACTAACGTTGATACCGCTTTATTCTGAAGAATGCCCAAAAATAGTACAGTCAGTGACACACAATCTAAAAGATTTATCCATAAAATAAAGAAATATAATGACTTAAAGTCCAAAGTCTATTTTATGACGGTCATAACTTTTGCTTCTTTATAAATGTTACTATTTATAAACATTATAATGATGAAGTAACTTAAAGTCGATTTACACGTTCTCGGAACATGACATAATAAATTTAAAGTCCGTTATATTGCGCAGTTATGTCAATTCACTGCTTGGCCGCTCTCCGGTTACAAATGAACAGTAATATAAATCCCATTAGAAATATGTAGTGTATTCACTTCTTGGCCGCTATCCTTGTAAAAATAGTCAGTTAGTGTAACATTCCTCTAGTGCCACAGGAAATAAACAGATACAAGAAAGTTTATAAATATTTATGAGTCCGGTTTACTTTTCATCCAATTCGATAAATATCTATCGTACTATCCGCTGCATGTTGTAACACATTTCATGTGCAATATTTACAGTAACCTCAGTCATTTCTTTGTTATATACAGTGACGTTGTATCATTATTTACATCTGTATTTACATCAGCATTGTCCATCAACAATACCAGTAATATTTCTTATCGTGATTCTCGCTCCGCAAAGCCGTTATGATATTCAGATCTGGGTATAAGCTACCGTTCATCTATGTAACCAGTGGTAAACAGGCTTTAGCATCCCTGTAGCGTAGATCATCACCCTCGACATTCGTCGACACCACTTGAGCCCCCTTGTCATACTTAGGTGTGACTACATGAACTCTGCTGTTACTTCCCTTATTGGTTAAACATCGATGTTTGTTCCTTTTTAAATACTTCTAAACAATAATGCCTAAACTTATTGTAATTGCAAAATAAATAACTGAATATAATTAATTTTTTAGGTAACTGTGTCATATTATACTTTGATAAAGATTTGTGAAGTGGTTCCCAAATCATTAACCTTGACATGTTGTAATGCTTTAACACATTGACCAAAGCCTAAAGGATCAACATAATTATACTGACTTTGTTTATCGTAGTAAGCTAATAATACCATGTGATCGTTGTTTCCTTTAAATTGATTATATCCAAAGGAGGAGTAATTTTAATAACATTTGACGTTCTCGACGGACTTTGACAAACCACCACAAAGTTTAAAAGAACTTTTGTAGTAATTAACCAAGAACCAGACGCAATGTATTGTGCCTTTGGAAAAATAGAAACTGATTCTGCTACAGCCCGATAGTCCTTTCAACACTTTCAGTATTCTTCTTAAACAAGGTTATGACACATAATTTACTAAAATTAAATAACTAACATTACCTTGATTGAATATGTTGTAAATTATACATTTCGTCAAATCCAGTGTATTTTGATTATAGATAAAGTTTGTTCGTTTGCTTGAATATTGTTAACGCCACTTTCAGCCATTCTTCAGCTATTTCATGGCGTCCAGTTTTTTTTTTTGGGGGGGGGGGAGGAAGCCGGAGTACCAGGAGAAAACTCGCGACCTTCGGTAGGAAAACTGGCAATCCTTGTCAATTAAGATTGAAGTCGAGAACACACTGCCCGCAGTGAGACTCGAACCCGCAATCTCATTGTTGAGAGACCACGTGATCAATACCAACGAAGTTTATTGAATACTGTATTATGGTAGTTTCTGATAAGTTTTTCTTACAAACTATGTGATGGAGGGTCAAATAAGAAATCTGTGGATATTTTGATAATAATTTATGGACAATAACACGGATTTTTGTTGCTATTATTTGAACAAATGAAAATTACTTTGAATTAAAACAAATTGAGCCATGTGTCAACAGATATTACGTAAAACGAATTTAAAAAGACGACGACAAGAAGTGCAGAAAATAGAGAGCTCCTTTAAAATAAAATTCTCTGATAGTATTAGTATTCACGAGTGAGTAAAAATGTCTCACGGGAATCAGTCCGGCATCAGACTTGAATAATATTGACCCGTCTGTCCCTGATATTAATACTCTCAATGTGTCAATGAATCCAGTCCTAACAAACTGTATAATGACACTGTAACATTGGAGTTTAAACTGAAAAAAAAACACAATGCAACTGTTTCAGATGAACCTATTTCCAAACAATGCCATAGCAAGGGAGGTAACAAAGTACTAGTCCCGAGCTGAAATTTTTTCGCAGTCTAACTCGTATAAAAAAACAAATATGCATAGTTCATCTTAAGCCAACACTGTTAAATATGATGTCTTAAGTGCTTTTTACATGTCATTTTGATGGTAAGAAATATGAAGTTGCTTAGAAATGGCGTATTATGCACATTTTGTTAACTTTTTCATCTGGGAACCATGATGCATGGCCCATTATATTTTTCCCAAAATAAAGGTTGGACCTATAAAATTTCCTAAAAATACCTCAGGGTCCTTTTTTCCAAAATACCTTGACTAAAACCTCTGCATGCATATAGGATAAATTTTGCTGACCATCTCCATGGTGTAATTGTGGAAATTTAGAAGTTAATAAAATGGCTCTGCTCAGTCTTATTTTTACTTGGATAAATATGATCAAGAAAAATCAATGTAAGTAAAAAAAAGTTTAGTGTTTCAAAATAAAGAAAAACAAATTTTAGGAAGGAACTATGCTTTAAACAAAAACTATTAATCGTACATACTAGTACACATACAGTACTCGAGTTAATTTAATAACATTAAGTCACTACAGTACATTATTTCGAGTACATTTTTCTTTCGTCAACTGGTTTCACTGGTTTTATACATAAACACATTTTTTATACATGTTCTTGTATACTTTGATTTATATATATAATATACTAAAAAGCGTGGTTAAATTATATAATACTTTTTTTTGACAAATCAGTGTCATTAGAAATTTTTTCAGGTACTTGCCTTTTTTTGATATTTTGGAATGTGTTGACCACTATGTTTGTGTGTTTTTCAAGGTAGGTTTAGCACATAACCCCTAGTTTGACCCACCATTTCTGTTGAAATGCCTATAGAATCATTCGTAATATTGTCTGCCATTTTATGTTTTATTGATACCAATGTTCTTGATATATATTTTCAGTAAATGATTATTAAAAAGCTTGTGAATTGAGAGATGGCACCTGTTATGAAAAAGACATGGACTTGACAAAAGTACACTGTACTGCGAATGATGAATTATATGTAGCTGAAATACCTGCAATAAAGATGTCCTATTATTGTATTTTGTAAAATTGCTGAGAAAAAAGGAACATAATTCATACACAATGGGCTTTAAGACGATTTCGTACTGTTCTGGCTAACAGATTACCACCAGGTAACCATTGTTGCTTTAGACAGGTGCTTGCTGCAAACGGATTTCGCCTAACCAATCTACCAAGGCTCTTATCTTTACGTTGGGTTGTCACAGATGGTCGAACAGATCAGGAACGGACTCAAACGGTCTTAAACATCCTGCGTGGCAGCTTGTTCCCTCTGTCCAAACGACAAATGACTGTATAATGTAAGCCAAGCTGAAGTCCTATTGCTTGTAAGACATAACAGTTGAATGCATGCCGTCGATTTTGCCTCCTCTGTGCTTGTAATATCAGCCTCTTTGCCATGCTTACTTTGAATGATTTGGCAATTAGAAATTCGTGATCAAAATACCGATATGTTGCACAAAAAATAGTGCACTTTGGAAGCAAGCTTCACGTGGACAGAAAACAGCGTTTGATTAAACTTTTAAGAATTAATACTGACGAAAATCATCAAATTAAACTTTATTTACAATAAACGAAAGACAAAAGTATTCGTCTTTACATGGATCATAAATTGATTGCTGACCTTACAAAATAGCAGACCAAATAGTTCAGTTGAAAGCTTTTAATATCAAAATTCCTAAAAATGTATACAAAATTTGGCTCAGTTAAAAAAAAATATTTTCGCAATTTCAGATTGGTTAATTAAGCAATGAATATATAAATGAATGATAATGATGGTTTCTAAAACCAGAAAAAAATACAAATTAACAACACAATAATTGTTTTCTAATATTTAAAATTGCAACAACCAAAAACGTACGAGAACCTGGTTCAATATTACAACTGCACCGTTTCATTGGCAACATGTCTATTGGTTCGACTTCTACCAGTTAACCATACATGTACTCCATTAAAGACCAAGACATTCGATTTACATAAATGACCAGGAATGAGGAAGAAATATATTTGAAAGTTGTAATCAAATGCATAACTTCAAAAATCCAAATTATCCCGTTATACTTAATATCAATAAGTCTAATTAGTGTTGACCATTTAATGGCATCACCTCTTAACATGCTCCAGAATTTAAATCTTCTCGCTTAACCAAATAAGTCATCTTACTTACTAGTAGAGTTGCACCCCCAAACGCAGCTTCCGTTCTCAGGAAAACAATCTTGATTTAGGCAATTTAATGAGCAGGGCAGTTGACAGCTACTTCCGTACCAAGTCCTGATACAACCTAGAGTTAAAACGTATATTACTTTCAGTTCAAAGGTTTCTTTTAATTCTTTGACAAAAATAATTAAATTTTATTTCAAACTTAAGTAAACTTCTATCACAAAGTAATCAGAAAAACTGAAGAAAAATTGTTAAACTTTTTTGGTTATTGTATTCCAATTTAGTCTGATTCTATTTATTTATATTTTTAGAATCTTCAATTCAAGTTTCGACATCGTTTCTGAATTTCTCGACGGACAACTGGGATGCAGAAATCAAACATTGATCCTCTTCTCTGTCTACTACACAAAACACATTCCATCGCACTAATAGTAAGAATAACAGAACTATGAAGTTAGTTATAATTAGTTGTATGTTTATTGTTTGTCAATCGTAGTGTGAATCCTTTTCTAATATATAGGTTAACTTATTACCTTGTTGCTTTCTTTTTTAAATTCAACCAGATATCAGTGAGATGGTTTCATTCTGTGTGGGACCCGCTAACCTTGTCAAAGTTCAAGGTCAAACGTTACCAACAACGGTATGCGACAAATCGCCTTGATATTATCACCCATATCCCAAAAACTAAAAGCCTACCTCAAAAGACAAAAAAGTTATAGGCCGGACACGATTTTGGACGGACGGAAGGTCAGACAGATTAATAACTATAGGGCGTCCGCCAATAATTTTGTATTATTACCAGTACATCTACTTGAGGATCATCATGACATGTTCGCATAACTCGTAAACTCTTAGACAATCAATATGTACAACCTAGATTATCTGCTAATGTGTCCCCAATTAATCTTTTTTTACCGTCAAATCTGACAGACGTGTTCACGGCTCATTTTTCTTCTTTTATGAAGACTGAGTTTTGTGTCTATGTTTTTTTTGCAATAATTTGTCATTTGGCTTCGTGGACAGTTATGTTTTGAAGGCAAACACTATAAGAAAAAACCCGTCCCTGAATTTATAAAAGTTCTGTTGTCTATCTTACTCAGATTTAGAATCATACGTCATTTTGACTTTGGAAATAACAAAACAACACGTCATCAATGACCCAAAATCTATTACTAAATAATTATACTGAAGACCAAATCTGTCACATGTTAGATTTTCTGATTGACAACATATTCGTCATGTTTGGCGGACATATTTTTCAACAGACTGTTGATATTTCAATGGGTACTTATTGTACTCCTCACCCCGCCGACCTGTTTTTGTACTCTTATTAGGCTGAATTCCTAGAAAGCCTACTGAAGAAGAAAGAAAAGACTCTGACCCAGACCTTTAATTTCACATTCCGCTATAATGATGAGCTTTTGTCCCTCAACAATGCTAAATTTGGTGACTATTTACATTCAATTAACCATAGCGAGCTTCAAATTAAAGACACAACCAATAAACTAAGGTCAGCCTCTTACTTAGACCTACTTCTAGAAATACTCAGTAAAACTACAAACTAGACTCTACGACAAGCGTGATGACTTCAACTTTCCAATTGTCAACTTCCGGTTCATGGACAGCAACATTCCAGCAGCTCCAGCGTATGATGTGTACATTTCACAACTTATACGTTAATCTAGATCTTGCGATCGTTATTTTCTAGACCGATTACTGCTGTTGACTGCTAAACCACTCAAACAAAGGTTTGTTGTACCTAGGTTGATGTTATCTCTCAAGAAGTTCTATGGTCAGCACCATGACTTAATTGATCGTTATGGTAAATCAGTGTCTCAAATACTATCTGATATTTTTGCTGAGTCATAGGTGGTGTTTCCTATTCCTGGATTTGACTTTTCCCTAGACAAGACAATGAGCAACTTGACGGGTGTCTAATTAGAGGCAGGCACTGCTTACTCGTCCGGAGCAATTGAGTGCACCCATGGTTTTTATTGGGTTCGGGTTACTCTCTTTCTTTGTTATGTTTTTGTTTTTTGTGTTGTGTTTGTCTATATCCGGATTTGTAACTGTCTCTTGGCTTTTGTTATTCGGTCGGTTTTGTTTGCTATTATAGTGGTAACGGTCCCATACAGCGAGTAGACCTATTTTGTCTCTACATTTCTGATACTGAAACATAGCAGGTACAGTGATACATATTCAGAAATCTTTTTACAACCAAGTTGTGTATAAAAGATTAATAAGGTTTTGAAACAACATAATGACAATGACTATATTCTTGTTAGAGCAGATAAATGTGTAGAGGGTAATGCCACAGAGAAAAATGACAATTTTTGTCAATATGTACAAGGTCAAAAGAATAATCAGAAGGACACCTTAAGTGCTAAAAAGAAGCCTATATGTGACAATACTAAAAGACACTTCGGATCCTGCAACTAGTTTTTTTAGTAAAAATTGTCATAAATGATTTCCATGGTATATCCAAAGAAACTGTTGGATTAGCTTTCATTGATGCAGAAATTAATATTTTATCTCATTCGTGGAGTGCCCAGTATCAAGACAGACTTTCATCTTTCAATGATGAATATAGACAGCTTGCATACAAGTTCTCAGTTGAGATTACATGAATGATTGAACCTATTCGTAAAAAGATGTATTGACCTAAAGCGGTTAAAACATGGGGAAAACAGACAATTAATTACACAGCCATAGCCACAAGTACAGAAAGTATTTTATTGCGGAGAGCTCACAGATAAAATGGAAATTATGTCTTTACTCAAGAAGAACTTGGTACATTGTTTAATAACTTGAGTAGAGAAAAAAATCCAATATTTATGTAAGTCACCGACATTTTTTCTATCTCGTTGCAGTGAAGTCCTTACATCAGTTGGTGTTAGAACTACTTTTTATCATATGATTAGAATAAAAATCAAATTTAGGCTTGCAGATGTAGACTATAGTATTGTATTTTTCTTTATCAGATAAAGTTGTATGTGGTAAAGGTTTAGAAGATAAACATAAAGTAAGCAAAGAGGAAAAACAGTTAATAGATTACCTACACGTGCTTTGAAGCGAAACTGTTTTTACAATAAGATTATTGGAGAAAAACAGTATCTAGAACTTTATTGGACGATCTTACATATTTTCTCCTGATTTCTCTGCAGCTTTTTGTATAGCAGAGATAAAAGAATTATTATTTCTCGATCTAAGCAACACGTATCTCCTCAGACCCATGTTCAGATATTTAAAAATAAGCACAAATATATGGTTTTGCATAAATAACCTGAGTTACTTATTCAAAGTCCGTGTTTAGCCAGACATCACCCTAACAAGGTTTTCAAACAATAGTTACTGTTTAGACAGTACATTCAAAAGCTCATAACATTCAATTAGTAGTTAATCTAGACCATTTCATAATAGCCAGTCAGAGTAAAGCAGCATCAGGTTTGTTAAACTTGTCTAAATCTTCTGTTTCATTTGAGTTTCACACTCAGAAAAAAGAGCTCAGTTAAGTACCAACACATACAATAGTATATCTATTAGGACTAGAAAAAAGTCAACACAAGGATCGATAAACAAACTATATTCAGCAGTCTCAATGAAAGGACGAAATGTGTAGGTTCGAACATTTCCCCATTTGCTAGGGAGTAGGGATAATGGCCTAATGTATAGATACATATTTTCAGACTTCGAAACTTTCGAGAAGGAAATTCCTTGTACATCTAAAATCCCATCTGTCGTAAGCCAAACCCCAAGGGCGATTTTTTGTACAAAAAGAGTTTTTAAATCAACAGATGCTTTCAAAACAGGTACAGTCAAATTTTTTAATAGCGGTTTTTACCAAGTGGTCTACACCGCTGGGCATAATGCATGCAAATGGTTGCCATAGTGCCATAACGGTGCGAGATCGAATCGGGCTGAGGGTAAGCAAAAAATTGACAGTATTAAAAGTTTAATTAAAACAGAGTTGTACTTAATTTGTAGACATAGAAGCAGAAAGTTGGAATGTGTGTTTCAAACAATTAATCATTTTCTAAAATATAGTTTGAAAATAAGTCCATATTGATTTGGTCACACAAATCTTCTGTCATACAATACCGCAACAAACAGGAAGGTGAGAAACAAAATCAGCAAAGCTATATAACAAATCGTGAGATATTTAAATTTTGGCTTTAAAACACAACATAACTTTAAAAGGAATTGGGTAAACATCATGCGTGCAGAATGAACATTAAGCAAATCAGTACAACGGCAGATTTTTGAAATCTTCCATCAACCACTGATTGATCTGTTTCCATTAATTCACTAATGCACACGAAAGTATTGTGTTTATGGTTCATCCAAAAGTTTCAGCAGTGGATGATAAAACCTAATCAAAATGTGCGAACTTCAGTAGAGTGATGAAATTTTGTTTAGTATTGTTTAGTATTGCTTAAATGGTAAAAGTCCTATTAAATTTGACGAATCAAAGGGGTGTGCACATTACAACATCTTTACATCACAAGCAAAAGGATTGGATGGGTTCCGAGAGATGCGTCCACAATATCTACACATCGTAACAATTATCCTACAAAATATCATAGCAATCTGTCAAGTGGTTTCAGAGAAGATGCGTCCAAATTATATGTCATTGAACTATATTGGTGAAATGTTAAAAATCCCATAACTCTAAAAAAACTTACGAAGAAAAATTATGGTAGAGAATGCATATCTGCACATAATCACGGTAATCCTTAAATAACAAAGCAATCTGTATAGCAGTTTCAGAAGAGATGCGTCCACAAAAAGCTGTGGACAGACGAACGGAGAGACGAAGAGCAAAATAATGACCATCGGAGGAATCAGTCCGGGAACAAGAAGACTACAGTTGTAAGTACTGTAGCTAATTTTAAATAAACATATTTGCAGGAATTTAAGTATTGTCGGTCCGAAAAGCGGAGTTTCTGGCACAATGGTACAAATTTAATAATTTATAGAGAAACTATAGGGATATTTCGCTTTACTACATTCCCTCTTATACTATATAAAATACATAACTATCTGTATGACAACTTACAAAAAACTTTAAACCATGTAAAACACTTTAATCAAGTGCAAAATATGACTGCATTACAGTACATCCGACAGCATTGATATTATTCTATCTTACCATTTAATAAAATACTGTACAGAGAAACAAATTTACTCACACAACAAGAAACAAAAGTTGGTCGTTTTCTTATCTACATTGCAATTATTACAATATCGCTGTGCACATATGTTAAAAAATTGTACGTGATCTGAAAAATTACATTTTAAATTTTATGCAATCCTCACTAATCTGGGTTCTGTGTCAATTCTGACAAACATAGCTAGGAAATTCCCGGATGAGAAGGTTTTCATATGACGCCAACCTTCAAAATATCAACGAATGAATTGCTTGTGAGAAGCAAGTATTTTGAAGTAGAATATACAACATGGCGGCAGATGCGTTGATCGATAAAGTAATAAATATCACAATCAAAACACGCTATTACCACTGGTGTACAAAATACACTGGTTGTCATGTGGTCAATGAAACACATCCATTTGTTTATTTACAATCGACATCGGGATATCCCTTAACTAAGTTGTGTATGAGGTGAGTTTTTGATTGGCTACGTGCTTGTAGGGATATTATTTCAACACTCTGTTTCCACGTTATCATCATCAACTCAGAAATAAAACATTTCTACCTTAACAAAATGTAGTGTAAATAATATTTTACTAACGATAAAGAGAATATTCATACAAGAGTACACATTTGTTGAGGGATAGGGAAATAAGAAAAGTGTAAAATATGCAGTGCGCTAGGACTACTTATAAGTAACACACAACAGTAAACATATTTATTATTAGTCTGTTGTCCAAAAATATAGATTGTATTCTGTATGAGTATTATTAACTGGGGAAATGCAAGTTTCCGACGAGCGTTTTCTTTGACCAGTGTCGAATACAACATACAACTGTTGTTTACAATAAAATTGTATTTTTTTTTTATATTTGAGGTCAATCTAAAATCACTGAGAAAACGTACAGTACTGAACATTCATCACACAATTTCGAAATGCGTTTAAAGTAAAAACGAGTATGAACAAACACAAGTAATTGTACCTTATTTTATGACAAAATATACTTTCCTACTATTGCTAACATGTTTTGAGATATGTTTTGACCGAAAGTACTAATTTTTGGTTTTGCAATAGAATATAGTTCTGAAATATTTTTTTTTATTTTCGATTGATTGATTAGAATAGATATTTAATATGACGAAACACATGTTTAAATGGATTTATTGATATATCTACAATGCTATTTCATTCGCAAAAAAGTGCAAAGGGCATTTATGATATATTTGTGAGTGAGTTGGTCTTGTTAATATACCTAGTCCATTAAAATCGGTGCGGGGAATAGTCTGCATATTTTCCGGCGACTTAACCAGGGACACATGCGTAGATGATGTGGATTGTTAGGATGTTTGTTAGATCAACAAAGTGTTGTCGAGTTATGTGAACATGTCAGAGAATAATAATTCTGTTAGAAGATGTACTGGAATGTATTTATTATCGAAGTACATAAAATCATTAGGTTGGTGTTACATGTGAAACATACATACCTATTATCTGTACGTCACACAATTCTAAAACAGCGTCGGTGGAATACCCTGAAGGAATAGGTGCTATCCGAGTGTTGTAAATTATGACATTCTTCCCAATACCATAACAGTTGACAGTCTGGTTCTCCGATGGCAAATTAGGTCCTTTGTCATGATAGCAAAGAGAGCCACTGGGAATTGGGCTGCTGGAGTTGCTTATGTATAAATAATATCCAGCTAAACGATACGTAACTGAAGCAAATAATATTATTTAATTATGGCAATATTGATATTTACTATATGATCAGATTGATCGGTATATCAACAATACCAATGCACTCACGAACAAAGCCCAATCCGAAGAAATTTAATGATATGCTTTTGAGTGAGTTGGCTTTGTTGAAATAAAAACACTTATTACAGAAAGAATTTAATTTATCTTTAAACTAAATTACATTGTGTATTTTGAGAACCGGATTTGCCTGGCGTATAAATATATTGTTGGTTTTTACAAACCAATTGTAATCCTATTAACCAGCTTCTGAATAAAAGTGAACACATAATTCAGTTTCAATTTAAATCCAACATTTGTATCATAAATTATGACAAGAAAAGTATGAAATTTAACAAATTAATAATGCAAAGCCATCACACAAATAATTTGTTACTTTATAACCATAGATCATATACCGCCACCTTAGTTTACCTGATTTAATCAGATTACATAAAAATAGTGCTGTCAATAATATTTATCCGAAAATAATTTTAGTCAAATTCCCCCTGAAACCCATTTCCAGCCATAATCTGAACCAAATCAAATACGCGTATTTCTAAAAATGCAAATCAAATTTAAGAATTATTGATTTATTGATTGGTTGATTCATTTTTATTAATTAATATTAAACGATCAGATATATTCAACTAGGTGTTTGTATGGAACTTAAGCTGGAAGGATTTCTGTTGATTTATATAACTAAACATGAGTAATTATTACATAATTAGGAGTTAAATATCATTTGTGTTCCATTTTGTTTTAAATGTTTTTTTTCTACATTTCAGTATTTATTGTGTTGTGTTGTTTGTTCTTATTCTTACTTTTTCTGTAATCACTAGGATGCTGTGTTCGAGCTTAAATATTTATATACTTGAATATGCTTTAGTTTTGGGGAAATTGTGGCATTACTAATGATAGAAAACTTGAAAGCATACAGTAGAAGATGTTAGTATTAATAAGTTGATGGGTTATTTGTAAAGAAATCGATCGGGAAACTCTAGATGCCCGACAAAAACGCAGGAAATTACAAATGTTACATTCAAATTATGATAACGGACACCTGAACATTTAAATGAAATGTGATCATGCCCCCATCGATCCTAAACAACCTCCGCATATCATCTAAGAAATGGCAAGGATTTGCTTGCTCCGTATTGTGGATAATCTATCACGGGAGACTCATTCTTCCTCTTAACTACTCGACATTGGAACGATTTAACCTATGAACTAAAAACACTTAAAGCCCTCTAAATTCAAATCAGAATTACAACATGGACCAGCACTAAGAAGTGCTAAGTATACCCCCACTCGACCATTTTTCAGCTCGGAAAACAGGAAGTAGACAACTGACTGACATAGAAAGGGGAGGCACGGTACAACTCTAAAGCTGTACACCAAATTCGAAATCAATCCTCTTAGTAGAAGCCGAGAAATCTGTTACCAAAATATTTTCCTATTTTGACCCTTGAAACAGTCTAAGTCGGCCTGGAAAACAGGAAGTCGATAACTGACTGACCTGGAAATGGGAGGCACGGTACAACCCATCATGTTAAAGCTGTGCACCAAATTTGAAATCAATCCCTTTAGTAGAAGCCGAAAAATATGTTACATAAGTTTGCATCGGACGACTTACGGACAGACAAGGTGATTGCAATATAACTCCCTCTCTGACGAGTGGGGGTATAAAAACATTCTGTAAGATTACTAGTTACTAAGCATTTTAAAGTGGTCAGAGGAAATTAAGTATTTTGTTGAGTCAACTAAGTGTTCTGTCTCACATTTAAGCACAGTTCTATTTTAGAATAATATCATTCAAAGTCATCAAGCAGATGAGGAGGCGTTACTTTTTTTAATACATGTACATTTAACAATGATGATAGACCTACATTTATCAGTAACCTAGCTTGGGTTGTAGAATTCTGAAAAGTAGATCTTAATCTTCTTTTGGGATTAAGCATAGCGCTTTCGACAAAGAACTATGCAATTGTTTTACATCATCTGTTGAGTTGTATATGGAAAACAAATCGATTCCGTACTGTTTAGTTGGTTAACCCCAGCCCCTTCAACCACACACACACACCTTGCCAGCTAAATTGTTTATTTTGATTTATTGGATTTATTCATTTACATTTAGTTTGAAGCTATAAATGTTTGTAACTCAAATATATTGTATGCCTATTATCATATAACAGCATAAAAATGTAAACCGGAGAGGACTTTACAAGCATGTCTTAATTGTGTCCAATCACTTTTGTGTATATTTATACAAATAAATATGTTTTCAACTACAAATGTTTGAAACATTCATTTGGGTTTTTCAAACGCTATCTTGATATCCTGATATTTTCAAATTACCTAAAATATTTTTCAGTTTTTATTTGTTTTTCCTGGATTTATTTTATCTATACATGTACGCCTATTCTATTTACAGTTGGACCTCTATGTAGTTTATCAGCTACTGACCACTGTTATCTCAACAAAATTTAACTCTGACTTGAATGGAAAGATGTGCCTCTATCCTTAACTGATAAGTACTTTTTTTCATGTGTTCTCATCAAGTGTTCCAGTGTTCTCTCTCATAATGAATTTGTAACGCTATACCGCTGACAATTTTTGAAAGTCTTGTAAAACCTTGAACAACCACACATCTATTTGTAAATCTTTCAAAACATTTAATAATAACAAAATGTGTTTGCTAAGTAGTCATTGTGCTATTGCAACATCATTATTCATTATATGCTTATGTCATATTGCCCGTGTTAAGAGTTCAATACAATGTTCAACCTATACAATTTCTTGTTTTATTTAGAAATGCTACATGTATATACTCTGGCTTCCTCTCCCAAAAAAACTAGGTGCTGATAAAAGTTAATCTTTTACTTGCTTTTTCTTAAACATAACCTGGAAAATTGTGGTACGGCTGCGCGGAGTACGACTTATACCTGTTAATAGCAAATTCAGCTTTTATTTGTGAACTAAAAATTATTTTACCTTAACGTCGTATTCTCTTAAATTGACAAAGCAGGTCAGGCAGATAGTCATTTGGGAGATGTTGAACTTCATAGATAGAAATAACTTTAAGTACACGAACGTAACGAAAATCATACAGAAACGACAGTATGTCGTTTTATTGTCTAGTGAAACGAGATTTGTTCAGTCTGTAAATAATAAAGTGCTTGTGTACAAGTGTTTTTGGTTTAAATTATTACCAGTCTATAAGTCGTACTCTGCGAATCCGTACAATGATTGCCTAAGCTGTAATCTTCATATTTTAATATATTTTTTGTTAATACTATGGTTAAATCTTACTTACATCCACCACGATAAAAAATTTTGACGGTGGTAACATATACTGATGCAGTTGGAAACGAGAGCATCCAATATGCTGAAACTAAATAAATATTTGTGGTAGAACATGACACACTATTGAAATCATTTGTTGGTGGACCTGTGATGGCGAGGTCTGCAGTCAAGTTTTTTCCTACTAAAGGCCAATAGTATGTTGTACTCTGTGAAGGTATGCCAATAGATGCCATATTTTCTGAAAAGGAATATAAACTTTTGCTTAAAAGTACATTATGGATATTTCACTAATGGCATAAAATGACTTAGTACCAGACGAGTCGTTTTCGGTTTGTTACTGACTGAAAACATTCCTGTAAAGAAAGAAAAATTTGTGTCAGACAATAATTTTTACTGTAATTTCGGGTCTGTCACATATTTTAACTCTCACAGACACTTTTACGTTGACCAATTTAAAAGTTTCTACAATAACATTTTCTGCAGAGGGACAAGTTAATAAATATATTAAACTGTCAATTTTTTATTTAGGACTTTATGCATTAAATTTTTAGATTTTAGTTACTATAATTATTTTCTGCTATTTTAATTATAATAGTTAAAAAAAACGTCATGTGGTAGTTTTTTCATCTGTAACAACTGTTATTACAACAGATCAGTTAATTCAGTGTCTGAAATTGTCAATATCAACGGGACACTAGATTTTAAAGAATGACACACGTGGTTTGTTAAGTTACATGTAATCCCGCCTCACCGATCAAAGTTAAGCGAAATCATTGGGTGGGGTTTTTTGCGATAATCGAGATTAAGTTAATTACCTTAAGTTAAGTCAATATATTGGTTACTAAATTTATATAAAAAAACTACGCGGTTTAATTTTTTAACGTTCGGCCCGCAGAGCAATACGAAAATCCTATTGCCAAATATAATCTCAACTCCGGTCTCGATCAGTAAGCTACTCCTTGGGTGCTTCAGATCGTTGATAAATGGTGCTGCCATAACATATTGTGTAGTGAAATGTATAATTTGTTGGAAAGGTTATTGTAGGGACTAGAGTAACTATGAACCAGATGCTATTAGTATTTCGAACAGTATTGATAGCAAAGGCCCACGCGGCTTCATACAACTGTTTGCCAGATACCCAATTAACATGATTTTTCCAGCACTGAAAAGAAATGTGTCTGTCCGTTCGTATGGATGCCCGAACCATTTTTGCACTTTTCTTGGCTATTTTAAAAAGGGTGTGGTTTGATATTTGTACGTTGCTTTGTCATAATGTTTATTTGAATGTTGTAGTGTATATATTATTATTATGTCTCCCAAACGAAGATTTGGAAGACATATTGTTTTTGTCCGGTGTCTTATTATTATTCTTCTTCTTTCTTCTTTCCGTTTAATCTTGTCTGCACATTTTCTCTGAGATTCAATGTCCAATCAAGATGAAACTTTGAGAACATGTTAAGGGTGACCTGAAGTTTTGCAATCCACTGTTGGAATTTTCAAAATGGCGGCCGTTGTGAGATCTCAGTTATGTCCAGGACAATTTCAATGAAAATTGGTATACAGCTAACTATCCTGAGCATTTTCGCCCCAAAAAATTGGCCCGAACGATATTTCAAAATGGCCGCCATCCGAACACCACCCCTTAAAAATGCAAAAATTTAAACGTCATCCGATTTCAACGAAATTTAGTACACAGGTAGATTATGGAACCTTGAGTGTGTCACTATTTTCAAAATTTTTGTCCGACTTCGGGTTTTAAAATGGCAGCCGTTTTAAAGTTGAAAAAAATGGCCGCAGTTATGAGATCTCAGTAATGGCCAGAGCAATTTCAATGAAAATTGGTATAGTGATACAGCTAACTATTCTGAGAATTTTTTCAATAAAAAAATTGGACGCGAACGAAACCATTTTGTGATGACAGCCGTTTCACCACATCCCCCCCCCCCCCCAAAAAAAAAAAAACAACGTCAACTTAGTCCGATTGCAACGAAATTTGATATGTAGATAGATTTTAATGCACAAACTAAGAATATCATGTCTTTTGGGTTTTCAACATGCACAAGTATAGTGGCAATGGTGGTTCGTTTGGGAGACATTCTGTGTTGGCATCCCAACACAATCATATATATATCTATTCTATGTCTTTGTTGGGTGCAAGTCAAATCGGCAAATGGACAAATCGGCACCTACAAAAAAGTCAATTCACCACCTGGTATTAGTCAATCGGCATCAACTTCGGTACCAACAACAACACCTTAAATATTTTACCTCTTACAATGAAATGGTTTAAAGGGCAAATTTTTTATACAGGAAATCTTGAAATTATAATTTAAAATAAAATAATTACGTTATGTTGATTTTGGATTCTTTGAAATTTACAACTGTTATTATGCTTAATAATCACATATACTGTTATAATAACGACCAATAATTAGACATTAAAATTCATTTCAAAAAATAACAAATTAAGATAATATTTGTATAATTATATCGTTTGTTATTGTTGTAATTACTGAAAGTGTTTTATATCTTTATTTATCCTAATTGATTTTCAAACTAAGATTAAAAGGCCTAAACTAAGCTGTTTAATAAGTTAGAAATTTGAGAAAAATGGAAAATAATAAAAAGGAGATACTATCATTTTAACTATCTTTTCCACAATGTCAGACGACCGTTGCATCAAGTGCAGTCAAACAGTACGCCCAAGATCTGCTCAGCAAAGAAAGCTGATTATCTCGATTATCATGACTTTCGTTAGTATTTTAAAATGTTGGTAGTATTTAATATACTGTTAAATTTACTTGATTTTTTAAGGATATGAAATAAACATTGTTTTCTTTAAATCTTCTTTTTACTTTAACCGAATATTATAAAATAAGATAAGAAAACAAACATGAATTTATTGGTTGTTTAAAGTATTAGAATGAAAACATGAAAAAAAAACAAAAATGTCAAAATTTAATTAGATAAGGCACACTAAAAAAACATCAGCATTTGTCGACATAACGAGATACATTATTTACTAAGTATATAATGTCCCGGACATAAATTAATAAAATAACGAATTAAATTGTTTTAACATGAATCCTTTAAAAGACGATGAGTATGTATGATCTAAATAAAAACAATTTGATAATATTGCATTAATGGTTACGTTTGTAATTAACCGCAACGGAAAAGCAGCCATGCAATAACCAACTACAATTAGAACCAATAATGCACAAAAAACTAATTATCTTAAATTTTATTTTGATTTTCACTGCAAAACGATATCACGAGCTTCGAATATCATCTTTTCATTTGACTGGTCGAAAATCGGTCGCACCATTATAAACACCGCCTTCTTGTTTATCACCAATTATTAATGGACGGGGGATATAGGAGCTATTCATGTTACGAGTAATTTATAGCTCCGCCTTCCTCGTTAGAAAAATACACTTTCTCATCTTCACGTATGAAAGTGTATTCGTCTTACTCGGAAGACTGTGCTATAAATATAACGTAACTTTATCATTATCAGCAAAACATATTTAATTGAGATGCAATAGTCTGAAATGGGAAGATTGCAAAGCCTGTACATTAATAAATGTTTTACAATTTGTTGGAAGAAGGTCTGTGTTAAAAATGTAGAAAGAGTTGATTACACAAAATAGGTACTGCCTTCAAAAGTTCTGAAAAATGACTATTACAAAGTGTGGAAAATTACGAAAGAAAATCTTTAAAATCGTCCATAATAGCAGGTGCACATCTTCAATAAATGAGAATCCTTTCTGTGAAGTTGCAGAGATCTGGTGGAAAACTGTCGTACGAGTTGATTACACAAAATAGGTACCGTCTTCAGCAAATATACCGAAAAAGGACTTAATGTGCAATTATGAAAAATTAGGAAATAATAATTTAACACTTAAATAAAAATCGATGCACAACTTGAATACATGTGCAATCTTTCTGTGAATTTCAGAGATCTGCAGTGGGTTGAAACTGTAGGAATGGATACACAAAATAGATAACCTATTTTCCTCGCGCGTCCATCCTCCGAACTTCATCACACTATAACTAGGGTTTGCGTTTTGTGCAAAACGGCCAAACAGTTTTAGCTGTATTCATTCCCGAGGATTAATTCTGGAAACAAACTTATTAAAACATATATTAGATATCTGTAACGTATTATTTGTACAACATGTTTAACCATATAGCAAATAGATATAAAGTTACAAATATTATCATTAAACATAATTCTTATGAGTTGTTGTGATAGCTACAATAATGTAGCTCCTTTTTATGGACGAACTACAAAGAGAACCCATAATCGTAATGAAGCAAACCGGCAGTGATTCACCACCGAGAGGTCTATGCATATAATGAGCTATTAAACTGTTTCCCTAAATTGCTACATACTTTTTAATGTCTTTGAAGTTTAACTGAAATTTCTACAACACCTAATTCGTTACTTTTACCCTTAATTCGTAATCATGGCATTTTTCAATTATTTTTGTCAAAATTTGAATCCCGGTAGTGCATAATTTCTTGATCGATTCGGTAAAATTATTCGTCCGAATCAATTTTTTCTGGGTTTATTGCATAAGATGGGATCAAATTTTTATCGATACGATTCTACAATTCTACACTCCACAATTTTAATTTTGTCAACAATTCCAAGATTACGAAAAAGTGTTAAAATTATCTGATTAGACATTGTAGAAATGTCCACTAAACGGCGAAGAAAGGAAAACATATCAATTAAATTAAACAAAAATAGCAGTTTAATAGCGGAAAATATGTATAAATCCCACGAGTGTTTTTGCTCCATTACGAGTAATAGGACCTCTTTGTAGCTCCGTCAATAAAAGGAGCTACATTATGGTAGCTATTGTTGTGACAGACGAATTTTTGTCTGTGACAGATTTTTTGTAAGGATTTGGGTTTTTTTTTTTTTTACTTTAATTTTTTATTCAATTACAACGGATACTACAAGACAACACTATTCAGTACGCAATGAAAACACGATATATATAATGATTTCAATTATCTTCATTTAAATTATTTTAAACTTGACCGGAAGGGTTTTTTCTCTACTAAAACTGAACACGATTTTTCAACTTTGGTACTAAATTGTTCAAGTTATTAAACCAAGTAAAAGATGGTTAATATATTCCTCTAGTATATTTTTAATTCATTGATATATAACTCAATTTTATTTATAAAGGAGAAAGTTGTCAAAAGTTGACCAGAAGGGTGGCTCGTTGGAGTATAACATTAAAATTTCAACTTTGGAGTCAATTTGCAAAACTCCTGTCAAAATTAGTTAATAGATTCGGAAACTTTTATAAAGTTGACCGGAAGATTGGATTACGCACATTGAAATTTCAACTTTGGACTTAATTTGTAAAACATGCAAAACTCCGGTCAACATTGTTTAAATTTTATAGAAAATTCATAAATATATGACTTAATTTTATTTATAAAGTGGAAAGTTGTCAAAAATTGACCGGGAGGGTGGCTCGTTGGAGCATTACGTACAGTAAAATTTCCACTTTGGACTCAATATGTAAAATCATTCAAATTTCCGGTTAAATTGGTTAATATATTCCTCTATGAAATTTTATAACAAATACTATATTATATCATTTTATTGTATACATTTAACAAAAATTTGTTAAAAGTTGACCGGAAGGCTGGCTTCTTCTGTGAAAAATTGGCCGCAGAACACCTTCGTTAGAATTAATTATACACTATGATGTGAATTCAAATTTGAGATCTTAATTTATAATACTATTGTCAAAAGCTTAAAATGTTGGATTAAAAAGCTATTGATAAATAATTAATTATGTATAAATAAGTAGCGAAATTTTGTTGGCACCTATATGTAGAACGGTGATTTGTTATTTGTTAACTGTGTGTCAGAATCCATGCTAGATTGCAAAATCCCAAATAGTCGACACCAAACTAGCCGAGGCCCTTTCGCCGATTCCAAAAATGACGAATAAAACAAATTTATGCTAAATTGTTTTTACTTGAGGAATTATTTACAACAATTATTAAAAAAACCATTGACCATGACCACGAACCAAACTATGAAGACACTCTAGGTGAAAGCTGAACTTTGTTAAAAATTTAATAGTTGCCTTATTATAAATCTAGTGTTTGATGTGTAATTAATGAAATAAATATCAAAATAATTATTTTATTTTTTAAAGATATGAAAATAATAACGTATATACCAATATATATACAAAGATCTAGAGTAAGTGCCGCGTACATATCAAAGAGACAACAACACCAATAAGCCAGTTATAGTTTCAATTTTCCTAGACACTGAGTTGATATGTAGTCTTAATCACGTAGAAAAAAAATTTAAAAAAAACAACAAAAATACAATTATACAACATTCAACTTTAACTCCAATTGTAAACACACATTCAAACTTGGCATCTGCAAAATTGTGATTATTTAAATTTTTCACTCAAAAGTAAAAAAAAACAGTTTAAAAATTGCAAATTAAAAGTAAAATCACACAAATCAAGATCTGTCTGATGAATGACAAAAGAATTTTTCGCAAGAAATTTACAGTTCAAGAATGTGACATTTTTTATTAAATGACAAGGGTCCTGACAATCGCATTCATTGTGTGTATTTCAGGTTTGTTTATTGTAATTAACATCGTAAATTTATTGTTTCTTTTCTTTAGCAAAATTCAGCGGTATAATCCTTTTAATTATTACCCTGGTAATCAATTAAGTTAAGTAAACAAAAAAGACAATAGGTTTACTGACCTTGAATTTCTAAAGATTGTGTCCAGTTTATTTTTTGTATTTTATGTTATTTATTTATTTATTTTTTATTCACTTAAATACAGAATAAATTTAAACTGGTGTAAAGGGTACAACTGAACAATTAATCTTTGGGAATATTACATTTAATTTGGCAAAAAAAAATGTAAATTTTAAACCATGAATCGAAAATCTAAGGTTTTCAAGACAGCTTAAAAACTTAACATAGAATTTATATTTCAGAATTAGATATTTTAGTAATTTTTTTATAAAACAAGAACTAGAGGTTTCCAGGAGCCTGAAATCGCTCCCCTGGAACACAAATTATATTTAATTTTTTTGCAATTTCCAGTTTAGGTCTTGTTGCTATACCTTTTAAGCTACTGGGCAAAAACTAAACATTTCTTTCAAAAGTTTGGTTTAGTACAATAACTCTTATAAAATGCCATTAGACGATGTCTGAATATTTAATGATTTGTATGCCTTCTCCTATAGGTTTATTTCGTAATTTAATGTTTTACTCTAGCTGTTACTGACTAATTTAAAATACAAAATCATTTTTCAGATTCGTTATTAAAGGGCAATCACTCCTATAAAGATTAATCTAACAATTTTAGACTATGCAATGATTTGCAGCCCTTGCCTTGCTGGTCATTTGTGCAATTTACAGTTTCAATCTAGCTGTTATGTCATTTAAGTTACAAGACAAAAACTACAAATATCCCCAAAAACAGAAAAAATCATTAAAAATGGTCATTAAAGGGCTATTATCTCACAATTGCAGTAAACTGTAAGGCTTGTATTGCTGATTATTTTTGCCATTTACAGTCTCACTCAAGCTGTTATAGTTTTTAAGTTACTGCACAAAAAATGAAAATTTCATAAAAAATTGTCATTTAGGGGCAATAACACATACACGCAGTCATCTGACAATTTCAGACCAATAAAGGGAATTATACGACTTGTATTGCTGATCATTTTTGCCATTCGCAGTTTACTCTAGCTCTTATATTTTCTAAGTTATATTGTAAATACCGAACATTTTGTCAAAAATTGTCATTAGTTTTTTTTTTTAAATTGTACATTTCTATACGAAGGTAAAAAGTATTCTGAATTTAATTTTAAAATTATGTTCAATAGTTTCTGAGGAGTTACATCCACAAGATGAAAAAATTGGCCATAACTCCAACAAAAATGTGTGGATAACAAATTCCTGGTAATATGCACAACTACATATGGTGTTCTTGCATATCAAGTTTCGTTAAATTCTGTTGAGTGGCTTCAGAGGAGTTATGTCCACAAACTGTGATCACAGGCGGACGGACTGACCAACGGACGAACCAGTCAAAAACATTATACACCTGCAACTTTGTTGCGTGGGGTATAATAAGAATGTTTTCTTCTAATGTCTTCTTACTCGTTATAAGGTGATGTACGTTATGAATCTTTTCCATACACTATCTATTGGCTTTTTACATTTTGGTTTTTAACAAAAAAGATTAATAAGTGAAAGCGGGCGTTATATTTGACATGTTGACTAATACAAATATGTAACGGATGTTACGCATGACATTTGAATTCCGTTCTTTTTGTTAACTATGAATTCCATCAAAAGTTTAATGTTTTTATTCACTACAGATGCAATAACTCTTGTTTCTCAAGTTCTAGTTCACTATTCTTCAGTATTAATCTCTTCTGTTGTGTTCTCTGAATCAGAAATGTCACGGATGTTACACATCACAATATGACTCACACTGTTATTCATATTGCATATATGCAACATTTCGTTACTAATTGCAGATCTATCCAATACAGTTTGTTGCTAAAGATTTAATTAACAAATTTAACAAGTTTTTTTCTGTTCTGTTATGTTCTGTTGGCTAAGGTTGATGGTGTTTGTCAATCTGAAGAGTAATGAAAACACTGTATGGGGCACAAACACATTAACTGTAGGCAAACATTGAAACGTCTGGTAAAAACACGTTCATACATGTAGGTCAGTTAAATTCGCAATTCTCTGATGTCTTGTACATATATTTACGTCTGTTCTGAAACACTGCAGATGACAACGGCCTCTTAATTATTCCCGTATTGGGGAAACTATTTACATTTTTTGCTCCGACTCGGGCACCACGTTTCGTTGAGTAATGAGAGACCACTCAAAACGAGCGAAATCATTTCACTAATATCACATTAAAATTTCGAGGTGTCATGTCAGATAAAATTGTCGCAAATTTAGAAAAACCGAAGGGTATTCAAGAAAACTCACAAACACCCATCAAATAGTCCAGAAATGGCCTTTCCACAATCGGCTGAAAAATATCCAATACATTTAACCAACTATATAAATAAATTTATTTATCAATTCTGTATGAAACTGCTTTTTTAATGCAGCTCTAATATCTAAATTCCATTGAATAATAAATCCACTGTCTATGCTACAGCTCGACGCAGCCAAACATCAAAATAAGAACTAATTTCCTCTCCCTCAGTCAAAGGTCATTTACAGAGCCGTTGTCAAATTGAAAACAAAATTATCAATTTTCACTTTTTACTGTATTTAATTTTTGTTAGCCATATTACCAGTAAATCTGCCAAGTTTCATCTCATTCCGAAATAAAATAAAGCCGTTTCAGCCTTTTTATGAACAAACTTTAACGCTTAAATTGTTCAACTCGACACTTGATTTTAAAAAAAAAATCAACAACTTTCATGTGTCATTATATCTATAGCTGGATGATAAGTTTTCGCTTTCACAACCTATATATATGTCATAATAAACCATAGGAAGGCTATATCTTTAAATAATATCAATACTGAATTGCAAGGTAATAAAATTTTTACCTTTTTAAGAAGAAAAATGGGCACATTACTTATCTTTTAGAACAAATTTTTACATTTACTGTCTAATTTTTGTATTAATTGCAAAATCAAACATTCTTAAACAGTACTCAATATATAAATCAAATAATTATGGTTCAAAAATGGGTGTACATTTATATTTACTAAAATTCAACTGATAATTAATAGGTTAATAACAATATTTCCAAAGAAGTTTCTTAAAAAACTAGACAAAGTCGATCTAGCGATCGCTGATACCCCCGCTTTTGTGAAAATTTCTAACGTTTTTCGTGGAATCTGACCTTGAAATTGGATGGATTTCCACCAAAATCAATAGGCTTCTTACCAACAAAATATATAAGAATATTTTACAGTTTCATTAAAATCGGATGAAAACTTTTTGAGTTATTTTCCGGAAACAACTTTTTGTAAAAATTTCTAACATTTTTCGTGGACTGTGACCTTGAAATTTGACAGATTTCCCCCAAAATCAATAGGCTTCTTACCAACCTGATATATAACAATATCCCAAAGTTTCATTCAAATCGGATGCAAACTTTTTGAGTTATTGTCCGGAAACAACTTTTATGTAAAAATTTCTAACGTTTTTCGTGGACTGCGACCTTGAAATTTGATGGATTTCCCCCAAAATCAAAAAGCTTTTTACCAACCTGATATATAACAATATCCCAAAGTTTCATTCAAATCGGATGCAAACGTTTTGAGTTATTGTGCGGAAACAACTTTTATGTTAAAATTTCTAACGTTTTTCGTGGACTGTGACCTTGAAATTTGACGGATTTCCCCCAAAATCAATAGGCTTCTTACCAACCTGATATATGACAATATCCCAAAGTTTCATTCAAATCGGATGTAAACTTTTTGAGTTATTGTCCGGAAACAAGTTTTTTGTTAAAATTTCTAACGTTTTTCGTGGACTGTGACCTTGAAATTTGACGGATTTCCCCCAAAATCGATAGGCTTCTTACCAACCTGATATATAACATATCCCAAAGTTTCATTCAAATCGGATGTAAACTTTTTGAATTATCATCCGGAAACCAAATGTGGACGGACGAACGGACGGACGGACATGAGGACCACTATATACCCCCGACTCTGTCGAGCGGGGGTATAAAAAAGATTTACACAGCCAGGAGTTTTGAAGTACCCTTTATGACATAATGCAAACTGTGACGTCATAATGTTATGATGTTGTAACCATATATTGTAAACAAGTAAACATCAACACAAGAATTTGATTTAAATGGGGAAAGCAAAAGAACATGTTTTTTAAAATTAGTAACCGAGTGCATTTATTGTGTAGAATGGTACATGGTTACCAAATGAAACCACTCCACCTACTTATATGTCACTTTTATATATATGCGCATATCCTGACTTATTTCATCTACATGTGCAACCCCCCCCCCCCGCCCCCAACCCACACAAACAAAGTTTAAGCTTTCTTTGTTATCTCAGGAAGACATTTCTGTGATTGTATTTATAAAATAGGAATCAGATTATTATCTTCTAATTTTTATAGTTTGATTACATTCTTCAGTGCCCACAATTATCTCCCTTTGTTGACAAGGTTTTAACTTTAGTTGTTAATTGCTAAAAGGTAGAAATAGGAATGTTGATTACAAGTAAAATGAAGCATTTGAGGAAAAATTCTAAATTTAAATACATGTTGTAGAAATGGTCATGCAATCATAATTTGTTTGGGGGGAAAAGTGCGTGCTAGATTATGACCCGACTCTATCTGTTGCTACTGAATCAGTTTTTCAGACATAAATTAATGATATAAATAAAATACAAACCATATTTTACTGGCTTTGCATGCTTTATTTTGGTAAATAGTATCATAGATTTGGTTGAATACACGCCGGAATAAAAGTACGCTTACACACACGTTTTTTTTTGTTTTTTTTTGGTTATGCTCAAAGTAAAATTTATTTAGTTGCAATAGTGTTTAACCTTACTAAATTAATTTCGCTTCTGTTTTCCATTGAGTAATTTAGCTTTTTTTTCTCAAATTCTTGGTTGTTTCTGTCTACAAGTAAATATCTGACAAATTTATGCCATTTAAAGCCATGTAACTTACTGTTTAAAACCATAAATTTTAATGTTTTTGAGAAAAATTTACATAGAAACATGTATTTTTTAATTGTTTACTGTTATCTGACAGAATAAAGCGAAAATTACAGCATTATAGCTGCAGTGGCTGAACTAATAACATCATTGACATACAAACTTTTAGACAACAAAGTAAAACAATCAACACTTCAAATTGACAACGGCCTCTTAATTATTTCCGTATTGGGGAAACTATTAACATTTTTTGCTCCGACTCGGGCACCAAGTTTCGTTGAGTAATGAGAGACCACTCAAAACGAGCGAAATCATTTCACTAATATCACATTAAATTTTCGGGGTGTCATGCCAGATAAAATTTTTCGCAAATTTAGAAAAACCGAAGGGTATTCAAGGAAACTCACAAACACCCATCAAATAGTCCAGAAATGGGCTTTGCACAATCAGCTGAAAAATATCCAATACATTTAACCAACTATATAAATAAATTTATTTATCAATTCTGTATAAAACTGCTTTTTAAATGCAGCTCTAATATCTAAATTCCATTGAATAATAAATCCACTGTCCATGCTACAGCTCGGTGCAGCCAAATATCAAAATAAGAACTAATTTCCTCTCCCTCAGTCAAAGGTCATTTACAGAGCCGTTGTCAGATCCTCTATATTAAGGGGATGCAGGACACCATCCGCCATTTTTTGTGAAAATTTCAAAATAGATAGAACATTTATGGTAAATTTAATAATAATTTCTTTCATTATTTATTTCTTAATTACAATAAAATTTAAAACAATAATGAAAGTCGTGTACCTATATTATTACTTCAATTTAATAATGGTTGAAATAAAAAAAATTTCGTTTAAATGAGTTTGGTATTGGCAAAAATAATGAAAATGAAATTTTTAACAAGTGAGGTAATTTTGACTAAAAAATACCCTTTTTTAGCACTTTTTGACTAGTTTTTGTCCAATTGGCAAAAAGTTAACTCAGAGACCCCTAATTTTCTTTCCATCACTAAATGTATACCAATTGCGTGACAGTATATCAAAAATTTAGGAAATTTCATTGTACAGAATTTTTGTAATCTTTTATTTTAGTGCTTTTTTATTCTCTTCTCTGTATAATCTATATGAAATTTTAAAATTTCAGTGCTCAACCACTTGAAAATAAGCTCTGAAACCCCTATTTTTTATTTTGAATTATGATAACTTGTATAAAAAAACTAACTACTTGGCGAATTTAAAGAAAATTCTTTTACAAATTATTTTCAGCGAAAGTGTCCTGCATCCCCTTAATACTTAAACGTCATTGTCTGTTGATAACGTGACTTGAGCCGTTATATACAAAAAAGTGAAAAATAATGTTAAACATCTAATAAAACCTGATTCAACCCACTTAGTCTGAGGTTGGTACCAGGGTACCATTCTAGACCTGGTAAAAGGGCCACTCTCCACATGAAAAAACATAATTTCTTGTGAGCAATTGCGATGATGTTGCGATTTACCTAATTTCTGATGACAAGAACCAATATTTAGCCTTTAACATTTATAAGCCAGTGATAAATCTGTTACCTTTGTTATTATCCTGTGTATGGAAATTGTACCACCTGCAAGTACTTCTGGACAGCTGAGGCTGAACAGAAGTACTTTCTGATGGTACAATTTTCATACACCCAGGTAATTACATAGTTCAGGATAGCCATAATTCAGTAGGAAGGATGGAAAGTGTTTACGCCAAACGGCCATTGTTGACACAGATATTGTACTGTCAACTACTAGTAAGTAGTGATGGTGACTAAAATTGTCTAAGTGATGACTTCAATCTTGCCAATGTGAACCCAGGGTTAAGTAGGTTTTTTTGTTAGCCGACACCCTGTATCAAAACAAAAATCTGGATCAGAAATACAAGCTCTCGATTACCTGATAAATTGGGAGATATACTTCTTATGCAGGTGCTAATGGAATGTTTTCACAAACAATGGAAAACGTAAACCATCACTTTGGTTGTAAATTTTGCTCTCAACCAACATTCGTTGTCAATTTCAATAACCCAATAATTTATAATATTATAATGAAGATTTTCAAAATATTAAACTCTTTTTCTCTCAAAACGATCAAAAGCTATGCAGCGAATGGGGTAAAATAATTAAGCCAAAATATACTTTTTATAGAATAAATTTATTTTCTGTTTGTGTACTTAAAATTTCGAAAAACAATTGAAAAAGTCTAAACTTATAGAACCTCAGCAGGTACACAAATTTGCTGAGGATTTTTTTCTTGGCAGCAGAACATATTTGCAGCATAGCTTCAAAAGAACACCCTAAAGTCTTGGGTTGTTCTCAACATGGACTTTGCTGAGTATTATTCCTGTAATATCTAATATTCAACATGTACTATTATTTGCATCTTTGTTGTCATTCTCTTGTTTTTTTTTTTGTCTTTCTCTGTTGATCAGTTCATCTGTCCATTGCTTAAATTTCAGAGCTTTCTACGACAAAACTCGCTAATTTCATTACATTTTTCTTTTGCTCTGTACCTAAAAGAATTAACACAATTGCTGAGTTAAACTTAAGCCAAATAAATGTACAATATGAAATGTTTGGATCTTCATGTATAGATATTACAATTATGATCTCTTCAGTAGTCCAATGTCTCACAGCATACAACATGTATCTAGCAAGCATGCTAAAACATTGTGGGCATTTTCTTAATAACTGGTATTTAATCAAGTTGAATGTTTTTCTTTAGTTTATACTGTCACAGTCGAGGTAATGTGTCTTGTAAAACTAATTCGCTAATTTTGTACTACTGTTGACATTACAGTTCAAAATAAAAATGTCAACGTTAACGTCCATGCTTTATAAAATTGTCAATTTCTTATGAACATTGGAAAAAAATTAAGAAGACAAAACATTTGTCACATAATAATTGTAAGTGTACTTGTATCTAATATGTAGTCTTCAATAAAAAGGTGCACTCTGCGGTAAAATAAGAGAACTTTATTGGACGTTATTACTGACTACATTTTACCTGTCAGCTGTAACAATTTTTCGACAAAGCTGAGGGCATTTGAATACACAAAATATGTGAATTGTTATGCAAACAAATAATTATTGATATTTATTTTTTTTTAAAACCACAAAATAACAAATGCGAAATAAATCTGTTGTAGTAATTCTCAACAAACAATTATGTCAATTGTATCTTCCATAACATAACACACGTTTCCTGTCAAAACATTATGGGCAATTTGAAATTTGAAAAATAAAAACATTGTCTGACTGTTGGGCAAATAAATGATAATTTATAATTTAAGAATTGTTTACTTATAATTTAATTGTAACGTCTATAACACATACTCATGTTAAAAATAACAGTAGTTTACAATATTCGACATTATGGTGTACATATTCTTAGTCATTTTTAGTTTTAAATACAACACGGGAAAAATTGGTTGCTTTGATGACATTTATAACGATACAATTCGCAACTTGGATTTATGTTTCGGAGGTTACGATGTAAAAATGCTTGACAGACACTCTACTTACTTTGCATTCGTCCATCTTGTCAAGAGAACACACAAATCAATGACATAATAAACAAAAGGTATTACTGCGTAGTCAAAATAACACGAAAAACGACCTTGTACTAAGATATTTTTGACGCCAGATCGATATGATCGGACTTTACGAAATTGACAGACATCAACTTAGCGACGGAATCTTTTTAACTAAAACGAGAGAATGTGGTAAAAGTAAATATCCGTTTCGCAATTACATTCACTCAAAATGCTACATTTTTACGATGGTGAATCTTACGAATTATCGACACTTTTTAACAGACATCATAACGGCGGTAACGCAATTTTATGTACCTATTTTTCCCTTAATATGAACAGAAACGTCTTCCAAAACACACAATAAAACAGGAAAAATACTCCTTTTCTTAAAAGGGACTCCGTCGTTAATAATGACATTATATAATGGATAGTCAGAAGATACCATTTTCAGTTTTTACATCCCATTAAATGGACGACGTAAAAACGATGACAATGTTAACAACAAATATTCTTGTCTCATACTCGTCAAACGTGCTGAATCAATTTTATCCTGGGTATCATTCTGTTGTAAACAAGACAAATTTATCAAACATTTTTCAATTTATTTATTAAATAGCAAAAATATAAAACTAATTTATGACGGCCGTTATTGTTTTCATTTATCTGATAAAGACCCATATAACAACTCCTGAATTGGTCCAATAAGCTAAACACAATTTATTAATTGATCAAGTTGAAAAATAGTGTTCAATTTTGGTAGAGAATAAACACTGCTAGTCAAGTTTTAATAATTTAATTCAAGATAATTGAAATCAATGTATATTCAATACGTAAAAATTGTTATATCAAAGAATCCGTTAAAATTACATCGATATGTTTATCCGTTCAAACGTTATAGGCAAAAATATACAAAAAATCCTTTCCAATTTTCCCACCCTTCAGTCGATAAGGGTTTCTGGTCAAATCGGCTTTTTTCATTCTACGTAGTTTACCACATATATTACAATATGTCAACAAGATTTTGCCGAGATGTAAACAAACCAAATTAAAGCGATTTGTCCTACTATGAAAAATATTGATATCCATAAAAATGGTTAGGAGTTTTTTTTATCTAAGTTTCTTATTTCTGGGGGCTTGTTAGCCTAGGTAAATGTAGTTATCACCTGGTACTCCTGCTTCCCTCAACCTATAAAAAGGGTCGACACAAAAAATGTCTCGGCAGCATTCCGCATCAGTGGTGAAAATAAATAACTTCATGAGCAACATGTAAATATCATTATATTGCCAGTGTAAAAAATAAATTATGCATGGTTACAAAATAACACATCCAATTCAAAAACTTTTTAAGAGAGTCACTGGACCGCAAAATTGAAGTCAAGGTTAGAGGAACCCTGCCAGACTATCATGTACATTTCATAAGCAACCTATATACCAACAAGACCAAGTTGCTACACGTAGCCAAATGTCTCCGGTCGCTGCACTGCAGTATCGAACTCCCTAAGAAGTGTGAGAAACTAAAATTGAGAAAAAAATTGTGATATATTTAGTTTCGGGACAAAATAATAACCATGAAATATTACAACTGTTTAGACGGGTATTTTAGAAGAGCTAAACAACTACATGATAAAACTTAACCAGAATGTTCAAACATAAGTAGATTGCTTTAAAAAAAATCTCTATTCAATATTATTCAATATCACTGGTGTTAAACTGATGATAGTAACGTACGTTACTACCATCCCAAGATGGCAGATGAAAAAACTGCTAAGAGCGTTTTTTGTCTTTATGTTCGATTCTTTCGCGTTTTAACCACCATTTTATTTGTAAGATTGAGCCTACACTTCTGAAGAATATTAGTATTAAGTATTTTGTGTTGTACAATGCTCCTATTGCCAGATATTCGACTAGAAAAAATTGTCAATGATGATAGTAACGTCAGTGATTAATGATAGTAACGTCCGACTTTGCACCTTATGTGATGATAGTAACGAGAAGTTCCTATATATAATCATCATATAATGTCAGTATTTCTTAACATTTTCTCACACAATAACAGGTTAACGTTTTACTATCAATGGTCGTTCGTGTCATTGGCGCGATATAATTACGCGTAAAATAAATTTACACGTAAAAACTAAAAAGTCACGCGAGTTTTCAAAATTAACGCGTGAATAATACTTACGCGTTAATACAGTAATATATGCGTAATTTTTATTTAATTTTTTTATGTATTACGCGTAATTTTATGGGCCAATGAAACAGGCTGTTACAAACCATGAAATCTTCAAAGTAGGCGTTTTCATGGAGACAGAGATAGATTTTTGCAACGGATTCAACATGTTTAAGAAACCTTTGATTATTGTTGAAGACACACAATGTGACGGCTTAAGGACTAGTATCATTCAAAGGTAGCAAAATGGTAAATTACAAAATGTCACAAAATCGTAAAACATTGCGATAACGTATGACCACGAATTTCGTCAAAGCTATAAAAAAACAGGGCAAATATAACTTTCATTAGTCAAAAAATAAGTTTGATTGCATACTTCAATTTCATGAACTTAAAGTAAACACATCATCACAGGTCAACTTTCAGTGAAAGAATATGTTAAACGCAAAAAATACTCAGTAAGTCGTGTAACCACCACGCTTCCGGTACAGTTCATTAACTCTCCTCCTCATGCTGTTGACTTAACGACGAAGTGTAGCATGTGGTAAATTCTGCCATTCATTTTGAATGGAAACACGTAGTTCTTGGACATTTTGACAAGCAGGTGCTCTGTTATTGATTTTACGGCCAATGATATCCCACAAATGTTCAATTGGATTCATATCAGGTGACATGGATGGCCATGGAAGATGCCCAATAACTTCCCTTTCGATAACATCACGTACAATTGCAGCTCGGTGAGGTCTTGCGTTGTCATCCATAAAGATGGGTCTGTTACCAAGTGCAAGATTGTCAAAATGTGGCATAATAACAGCTTTAATGACGTCATTTCGATATTTCTGCCCTGTCATTGTCCATCAACCACATACAGATTCAGTTTACAGTCGTACGAAAAGCCCGATCCCCACACTGTAACACCACCACCGCCAAACACTGTAGTGCCTAGTGATGTTGTTCTGGCTGTAAGCAGTGCCTCGTCTCCAAACGCACAAACGCCCATCAACATGACCAAGAAGGAATCTGCTTTCGTCGGTCCAGTGTACTCGTCGCCAGCTTCGAACATTCCAATGGCGGAGATATCATGCCCACTCTAAACGTGCTTGGCGATGTCTCTGTGTCAACAGTGGACGTTTCAAGGGACGACGAGCTCTCAACCTTGCATTGTTTAGGAGCCTGTTAACTGTTCAAACGGCGACTCTGGTTGCAATATTCCAATCGTCACGAAGATATCTTGCAGTGGCAAACGGTTGGCGTTTGGCTACACGAACGAGTGCTCTATCCTCCCTTTCAGATGTTTTTAGTGGTCGACCTGACCTAGGACATTCCTGGATAGTTCCATTATCTCGATGACGTTTCAGTAGCCGGGATACAATACTAAAGTGAATGCCAAAGTTTTGTGCTATCTGACGCATGCTCTGTCCACTATTACGCATTCCGACGATCTGCCACTTCTCAGCTTCACTAAATTTCCGTCTAGGCATTGTAAAGATGTAAAGATTAAGTCGAAAAAGACCAGGAGATGAACACTAAATCTTTAAGGAAAACAAGGCTTTAGGCGTGCTCGACTACTGTATGACAAACTGGATTTGCTATTTAAAGATTTACCTGAGGAGTTAATTAAAGTAACTTTCCTGTGCTCGAATGATGGCTTTAGTACATAAATAACTCAAAGTTAATATTCATTCAGATTTTTGAAATTATAAAAAAAAATTGTAGTTGTTGCTTAACTTATGGCGGGATGTATATATTAACAAGTTCACTCTGTTTACATAACTAAATAAAGTAAAAATCGCCGAAATTCGAGTGGTAGCCATACGATTTTGTTTTCTTTCCTTTAAAAGTCCTTAAGCCATCGTCTTATGTATCTGATTCGCTAATTCTGAAACAATAAACAACTGTTTCTTGAATCCGTTGCAGAAAACTAGTATCCATGTAAATGCCTACATGCAGTCAAGGGCCTCGGTGGCCGAGTGGTTAGGGTAGTTTGTCTACTATTGATCATGTGTCTGTCAACACTGAGGTTGCGGGTTCGAGTCTCACTGCGGGCAGGATGTACTCGACTCCAATCTTAATTGACAAGGATTGCCAGTTTTCCTACCGAAGATCGTGGGTTCTCTCCGGGTACTCCGGCTTCCTCCCCTAATAAAAACTGGACGCCATGATATAGCTGAAAAATTGCTGAAAGTGGTGTTAAACATTATTCAAACAAAATTAACAAATACATGCAGTCATCTTTGAAGATTTCGTTGTTTGTAACAGGCTGTTTTATTGGCTCATAAATTACGCGTCATAAATAAAAAATTACAGGTAACAAATACAAAATTACCCGATATATTACTTTATTAACGCGTAAGTATTAATTACGCGTTAATTTAGAAAAATCACGCATTATTATTGGAGATTTACGTGTAAGTTTATTCAAATATTGCGTTAATTGATAACAATGAACCGAACGGCAATTGATGTTTTACTTAAAGGAATAGCCGTAATATTCTATCTGTGTATGAAAATAGCAAAATAATATCCTATGGCGTGATTTTCACTGTAAAACAACCAATACCATGAATACGCGGTTATTCAATGTGCACCAGGTGCTCGTGATTTATTTATAGACAGAAAAAATACTTCCCCAAATTCTTAAATATTGATAATTTTTTTGAAGGTGGTTAAATGTACTGGCCTCGGTTTCATAAAACTTCTCAAATTTAGATTTTCCTCTAATATCCGAGTTTTTCCTCAAATTAAAATTTTCAAGCAATCTGATTGGTCAATTTTCGAATTGAGGAAATCCTCAAATTTGAGATGTTTTATGAAACCGGGCCAAGTAGAATCTTCTGCTGATAACATATTGTCACATACACTATTACATCATTTCAGAAATAACCCAACGTTAAATCTTGTTTTTGGCGGGCCAAACCAATGTACTTAAAACAACTATCATTTACTGCACTTAATTTGGCCCTGAATTTCAGGAATTTTCTCGTAACTTATATTTACTTTAAACAACCCGGTAAGGTGGGTTTTACAGAAAATACTGCTTTTTTAATTCAAACAGAGATTATTGCAGGAACCACCCAACCGAGAATGACCGAAAATCCTGGAATAAATGCCTAATTTTAGACCAATATAAGATAAGCTGGTAAATTAATCTTTTTTAATAAAGTACATTCTCATTTAATTGGTTTCATGTATGGCGTACCGTGTTAATAATAATAACAAACGAAGATAAAAACAAACAATAACAACGTATTAACTTCAGGCCATTAATGAAACAAATTTCTAGAACTCTGTTCGCCCGCTATTTTGTAGTTATAAATTCTTTATTTTCATATATGTTACGTACAATTTTTTGCATCCGGCTGCTTCAAATTAAAAAAATAAGAATCTAGGAATTTATGTATTGCCTAAGTCAAATTCCTATGTCCTACCCTGTTTGCGTTGATTATTTGTTCTCGTCACAGTCTGAACATAGCTGAGATACTGCCCACTGGAGTAAAGCAAATGTCAAATCACCCAATAGTTTTTGTCGAAGTATTAAGGTTTTAATAACATACCAAATGATCACCAAATGGTAATGCCATGCCTAATTGCCTAATTTTATTTGCCTTGCACCATCGATTTGCTGCTACCGCAGGTCGGGGGTTCTCTCCGGGTACTCCGGCTTCCTCCCCCAATAAAAACTGGATGCCATCATTTAGCTGAAAAATTGCTGAAAGTGGCGTTAAAACACCATTCAAACAAACAAACAAAATCGATTTGCTGAATGAAGCTGAACCAATTTTGATACATCACTAGATAAAAGTCTTAATTATTTTTCATTGTAATAAATTTCACACCATTTATACGAGGTCAAAATAGTGTACTGAATCAGGCAGGATTATAAATTATCATGGGAGAAACTTTGAACATAAATATTATTTATTTCTGAAATACTACAACTTTCATTTGTGTCGTTTAAACCATTTACATTGTATACCCTTTTATAATCAAGAAAAACAAAACACTAGCAAATGACATTTAAGAAACAAAGGAAAACACTGAGAACAGGGAAAAAGTACATACAATATAAAGACTTTTATCCTTTTTCCTAGTGCAGACAAACAAGACTTAATAGAACGGAATAGAACCTGACCGTTATGTATTCGGTATTGCTTTTGTCTCATTAGCGTCTTATATGTTTATTTCAATTGATTTTACGGTACTTTTTTTCGTCCATCTTACGTTAATAGAATAAATAACGTCAGAAAATGGCGTCATTGCTGCACAAAGCAAGCTTCTTGAAATCAGCAAAAACACTGAAACATTGTGTTATAATCTATCGATTCAATTCTGCATTGTTCAGCAATAGATAAGTTAAAGCAGTACATTCCTTGTTGTTTTGCTTTCTTTTTGTTTTATTAACTAAAATACTGTGTTCATTCAGTGAACAACAACACAATTTTAACTAAATTAGATCATGTTGTCATTCAACGAGATATGTAACAGTTATACATACATACAATTATTTATTAATTAGATATTAAGGTATTGTTTATTGACATTCGTAATTAAATTTTTAATTCTGTAAATTTTCCGCTAAAAGTCTGAAACCATATTAAACTTTACGGAAGTTTTGTGAATACGACGTAGTTTCTGTAAGCGTTCCGTAAAAGATGTAGAAAAGGTCCGTAAAGACTTCCACACATGCGGAATTTACGAAGGCTTCGTGAATAAGGTTCTTAGTCTAAAATGTCATTTTTAGCTCACCTGACCCAAAGGGTCAGTGGGAGCTATTCTCATCACTTTGCGTCCGTCGTCGTCGTCTTTGTCGTCGTCCGTAAACTTTTTAAATTTTAATCTTCTTCTCCACAACCACTTGGCCAATTGGAACCAAACTTGGCAAGAATGTTTATTGGGTGGTTCTTAACAAAGTTTGAGTTTTTGGTGCTGATCAAATATGAAACATGGCTGCCAGGGACATTAATGCGTTCTGATTGCCTGAAATTCAAAAATCTTCTTCTCATAAACTGCTTGGCAGATTGATTTGAAATATTGCAGAAATGTACCTTAGATGGTCCTCTACAAAGTTTGAGTTTTTTGTGCCGATCTAAAATCCAAGATGGCCGCCATCGCAGGACATAGTTTAACATAGGACCATATGGGAAAAACATATAAACAACTTCTTCTCTGAAACTGTTCCACACAATGAAGCCAAATTAATAAGGAAATGAAGGTTGGATAATTATCTTATTATTTTGGGTTTTTCCAGCCAATTGCAAATTCAACATGGCTTCCAGGGCCATTAATGCGTTCTGATTGGCTGAAATTCAAAAATCTTCTTCTCATAAACTGCTTGGCAGATTGATTTAAAATATAGCAGAAATGTACCTTATGTAGTCCTCTACAAGGTTTGAGTTTTTTGTTCCGATCCAAAATCCAAGACATAGTTTAACATAGGACCCTATGGGAAAAACATACAAACTGTTCCACACAATGAAGCCAAATAATGAAGAAATGATAAATGGATATTTATTTATTATTTTGAGTTTTTTGAGACAATTGCAAATTTAACATGGCTTCCAGGGAAACTAATGGGTTCTGATTGGCTGAAATTTCAAAAATCTTCTTTTTACAAACCGTTTAGCAGTTTGATTTGAAATATTGCACAAATGTACCTTAGATGGTCCTCTACAAAATTTGAGTTTTTTGTGGCGATCTAAATTCCAAGATGGCCACCACGGTGGAACACAGCTTAACATACAAACGGCTTCTCTTAATCAAATAATGCAGAAGTGAATCTTAGATAGTAATCTTATTATTTTAAGTATGTTTCGAGCCGATAGGAAATTAAACATGGCTGCCAGAGCTGCAAATGCGTTCTGACTGGCTGAGATTTTAAAATTCGTTTTCTCACAAACAGCTTGGCAGATTTTAGGATATGTGATATTGTATGGTCCTCTACCAATTTAGAGTTTTTTGTTTCGATCCAAAATAAAAGATTGCTGCCACTATGGAACATCACTTAACATACTAACCTATGAAAAAACATAAAAACTGCTTCTTCTCAGAAACACTCCTACTGCTGATTGTAAATTCAACATGGCAGCATTCATAGAAACAGCATCTCCATATAAGGTCTTTAGCATTTAATATCAAAATTTGCAAGGTCTCGTCTTAAAAATTTTTCTTGTAAGTCAGGTGAGCGATACAGGCTCTTAAGAGCCTCTAGTTTATTTACATATTACACTTTATAACCTTTCACAGTCAATTTAAAGAATATTTATACTATAGATCTATACTGACAACAACATAGCTTTCATCTTATCCCGGGCCTGCTGAATGTTCAATTGCTAACCCCGCAAAAAAAAAAAAAACAGACAAAACAAAACAAAAAGACAAAACATCTTTGAATTAGGAAAAAAAATTGTCGTTACTACCATCTCTCTCTCCCGTTACTACCGTCCTTGGTAATTTTAATAATGTCGTTACTATCATCATTGCCAAATTTTCATGGTCGAATATCTGTCTATACGAGTATTGTAAAACACCAAAAACTTAATACTCATATTCTTCAGAAGTGTGTGTTCAATCTTACCAATAAAATGATGGTTCAAATGCGAAAGAAACGAAAATAATAACAAAAAACGATCTTATCAGTTTTTTCATCTGCCATCTTGGGATGGTAGTAACGTACGTTACTATCATCAGTTTAACACCAGTGAATATTGCGAAAATGATCAAAGTCGTATAACTGTTTGGACAGGTATTTGGTAAGAGCTAAACAACTACATGATAAAAATTAACCAGAAGGTGCAAACTTAAATAGATTGCTTAAAATTGAATATTGTTCAGTATTGATAAAATGGCCAAAGTCAAAGTCGTACAACTACTACAAAAATTGACAAATCAGAATGGTGGCAGAGTTTGCACAACAATTAATCCTATTAAATATCGAATTGAACGGTTTCAGAGATGCACCCATCTACAATCATATTAGATTTCTGAAATGATCAGTTCCAAAACTCTTTCAAAATTGTATGAATCAAAATGACGGTATAGTATGTACATCTACACATCATAACAATTAATCCTACAAAATATCAAAGCAAACTGTCAAGCGGTTTCATAAGAGATGCGTCCACAAGATCTACCATTGTTAATATTTATATTGCTGAAACAATCAAAGTCCCATAACTGCTACAAAATTCGACGAATCAAAACGGTAGAGTATGCACATCTACGCATGATAACAATTAATCCTACAAATATCAAAGCATCTCTCAAGCGGTTTCATAGGAGATGTGTCCACAAGATCTGCCACTGTATTATAGAAACGGTCAAAGTCCCGTAACTCCTACAAAATTTGACGAATCAAAATAACGGTATATAGCATGCACATCTACGTATCATAACAATAAATCCTACCAAACATTTAAGCAATCTGTCTAACAGTTTCAGAGAAGTTGCGTCCACAAAAATGTGACGGACGGATGCACCGACGCAGATCATTACTGATCCCTATTGTCATACTACCATAAATGGTTACAGAGAATTAACAATGTCACTGGATCGTGCAATTAAGGTCAAGGTAAGGTCACAGACTGTCATGTACCTTTCATCAGCAACCTTTATACTAAATATTGTCATCCAACCATGCATACAATCTTGCCTCTCCGCAGGTGAGACAAAAAACTTGACGCCATGATATAGCTTTGTTTATTACTTGAATGTTTTTGTTGTACTTTGTCATGTCACTGAATATTTGTAAACCTAAACAATTCATATAGTATTTCATTATTGATCATTAAGTAATATTGAAAAACTGTGTTCTTTATCTTGATAGTCTAACTAGTTGTACTCTTGTGTATTATCTTCAGACTGTATACCAACACTATAGTCAGATTAAACATGTTGCATGCTTTATAACTGCATTTAGCCAATGTACTAATACACTGCATTTACAAAAGTGTTCATCAAACTATCCTCGACTGTATTTTAGTTTCCTGGATATTTTAATTCTGAAGCAGAATTGTTGTTATATAAATTTTATGCAACTGAAGGTTTCCACATTTCTTCCAATCTGTCCTTTCTCACCACTTTGAAGTGCAGGAGTATCGATTTTGAAAAAAAAAAAAACATTCCTTTCGGCCTGTTATCCATCTAAAATGTATCAGCTATGACACTGACATCTCAACAATGTTTGATAATTTTGGTGTGAAAGAACTTCAACTGTAAAATGTTTATAGTACATGTAGCACTAGGGCCAGCACAGAAAAGCTAGCTTATCATCCTCTTCGTCCCTTTTTAAACAATTGAAAACATGAAAAGGAGCAGTCAATCAGAAAAAAACAAGAACTTAGATTTCATATAACATTCTGTACGGCAAGGTAGAGGGTGAATTCCTTATGTTTAGCATACTATTCCTTATTATTCAGTCAATATGATAGTACCCAAATACTTTCAGAGGAAATAGTTCAATCCTTTTAAATCAATGTTTCAAATTGATAAGCACCTTTCATCATAGCCACTGAAGCAGGTTTACATGCTAAATCAACTTACATATATGGTGATCTTACTTAGCTAAACAATATGACAATATGATTTGTGCGAGTTGAGTATTAGTGCCAAAGGAACTGTACGTGTGAACAGACGTGGCATCCCTCAAGTTATGAAGGATTTTAAACTAACCAACAGAGGTGAAACAGCTGTTATGATTAATGGTTCACTGTCACTTACATAATATTAAGATCATAAACCTGTGTTTACCTTGTCCACAATTTATACTTCCTATATAATCCACACAAATAAGAAAGATACTCGCACAGGGTATCTGCAAAAAGACCAAACGTAATTAATAACTACAATAAATATACGGGGGGAGTAGATAGATCAGACCAAATGATCTCTTATTCGATTACAACTGTAAAATCATTCAAGGGTGGAAGAAAGTTATCTTCCATATTTTTGCAATAGCAGAATTGAATGCAAATACAATTTTTTAAGGAGGAAAATCCTAACAGTAACATTTTTCATCGAGTTTTTCCAGGAAATTAATTTCTGAACTTATTTCTGACAATCCATCCCACTAATCTGTGAAAGCTTGTAGACCAAGAGTTAATCAGCAACAAAGACGAACATCAAGACATTTTATTTCAAAGATTGTTGGTTTAGGAAAGAAGAGGGACATTGCACATCTTTTCACAGTTTGTAACAATGCAGAACGGTATATGGCTAGGGAAGACCCAGAACACCAAAGAAAGCGTCCTGGGCATGAAACAAAATACGAGTGCAAAGACTGCAATGTTCCTCTTTGCATCGAGCCATGCTTAATGTTATATCATGGTCACCAGGAGTATATTTTGGCATATAAATGCTGGAAATGTTCAAATCAGGTTACAGAAGATTAATTAAGACTCTTTATTGTGTATTGTTCCTAATTCGTTGTTGGTTCTAATTTGATATTACAGATATAGGGGAAAATGTTTTACATGTTTGCTCAAATCTCTTGATAATATGTATAATTCTATATGAATTGAATTTAAATAGATGGTTCCTGATCTGAACAAGTCTTTGAAGTGAATTGACATTTAAACTGAAGTATAATTTTTTTTATAGTTTTGGAAATAATAAAGCAACTAAATGAACATGATTAAATCAGTATATTATATATTTGAATGTTGGTAAACTTAAATATATTGACAAATGAACTTTTGCATGTACATCTATGCAGGGACATATTCTAACTTAGTACATAATGTCCCTGATCTATACTAGAATACTGTTGACATATTGAGACAAACTTTGCTATATTAGCTCAATCATGGCCATTATACCCGTATAAAAGTTGTCAAAAGAAAGAATAGATGGCTTGATATTAGTTAATAGTTCAATGAGGACCTTCATCCTATTCATATCATATCAATGATTAAATCCAAAATGTATTATTAGTATATATTACCCGGTAATTATAAGTGAACTCTGATTTCTTACCTTCATCTTGATATATATATATATACATTTTGCTTACACTATAAAAATATTAAATGGGGTTTTGTTGTTATGTGATATATACTGACACATAAAAAAGTACAAATGTAACTAGATCCATACAAATATTGAAGCAGGTGAATAAAAAGGTCTTATATAAAAAAATCGTAACAATTGCATCTAATTCAATCATCAATAATATTCAAGGAGTTATTTATCAAGATTGAAATCTATTTTGTATTCCATCTTGATTCAGATTTCATTTGCAACTGCTAACAAATTTACAAAATATGAAATTGTTTATTGTTTCTAAAAGCATACACATTCATCATTGACACAAGGATTATATAGTATCCAGACTTTCAAAATATTTTTAAAATGTTACTTCATCCAAATTCTGACTTATATGACGAAAGTATTTAAGAGCCGTCCTGATGTCACAACAATTCTGATAAGTTATCAGATAATTTAGTTACCATAGTAACCAAAATTATTTTTTTCCTTAATTTTCTATCCTATGTGTATTATACTTGAGAACATAATTAGAAGATATGATTCGTAAAAAAAGAAAGAAAACTACACATTTGTTAAAATTTTCTATCACAAGACATGTACAGGATGGACTTTTAGCTGCTATACAATACAGACTAGAACTTATTTTAAAGCATAAACTGGCGGCATTATTTGTTCAATCAATTATTTGGTCAAATTTTGTCATTTTTTCCTCAAAATATATTTTGGTTATCAACAGCATACATTTACCATGCTGTAATTCTTTAAAATTTAACTAAAAGCTCAAATTTGTTTAAGTCAATGAAAAATGGTTGCCATGGAAACCATACTATTAATTTGTTTACAATAAAACTGTTTAAGAGTTAACAACTCATTTTTATTTACATCTCTGCTAAATTTTGTAGTTATCGGTTGCTTTTTCTAAATTTTATTCCATATTAATCAAATAGTCATTGTAAACTTGTGTTTTATCAAAACAATTTAGCACAGGAAATATTGTAAATCCAAAATAAACCGGCATGGTATTTCAAAATTTTCAAACTCCATGCCACAGAGCAAGCCTTTTTAATTCTTGGTTATTAAGATTGCATAATAATAACTTTCATACAGAATAAAAGAATACAGCTGTAACCAATATAGGCTTCCAATATTTTAACCCGAATATAAGTGATCATCTACCAATGAGTGAGCATCTCCCATCCCCAGGCCTAGTGACATGCAGGGCAGATCTGTGGATTGTTCAGTGGGAACAGTCTGGTTAATATCTTCATTTTAGTAACTGATTTTTCTTCCATCTCATTTCATTAAAAATCAATCTTTTACATGCTAAGGTTTTGTATCATAATTTTTTTTATTGTCACAGCACAAGGTGAAAATAGTTATAAAATGAAAAACTAGAGTAAATAAGAAATTGAATTCTACTGGATTGATCTATCAGTATACCCATTAATTGATGTTAATTATAATAAATCACTATACATTTTATGAAGATCATATGCAAATTAAAAACCTAGTTAGATGGGTTTTTTTACAAGATCCATTTGGTATCAAAAACAAACCCGCTATAAAAATTCCACTCACCAAGTTGATATCGTGAGAAACACAACTATAACTAGAACAGAAATATATAACTTTTGAAAGTTGCTTCTCCATACGGGGTCACCAAAACTAAACTCTGGGAATGTACTAACGATATATATCAATACAACTTTGATGCTTTTATTCATCTGAAAAAATTATCCTTATATTTATTCATATTAAATGACATTAATAACTAAGCTTAGACAAACTATTTTATTTGTAGTTTTTAAATTCCCATAGCTTCACCATACTTCAAAACAAATCAATTCCTATTACATCTTATTCCTAAACTACTACCATTGCACCCAAAAATTTTCAATTACAAACGTGTATTGCAGAATCTTTTGATCAATGACTTCAAAGCCCACCCCCCCCCCCCTTTTCCACCCAACTGCTCTTGTCAAAATTCCCCATTCATATATAGTCCTTCAGGTCACGTGATAACTGGAGATCTTAATATTGTTGAAAATGAAATACTCCTCAATGTGTTGTCCCAAGGACCAAAGTTGAATGAACCTAAATCCATCAACTGGAATTATAACTTCAAATTACTGACCGTTTCAATAGAGGACTATGCAAGAAAATGGGCAAAGCAAGAGGACCAGGGGGTTGATACCTTGTCCGAGTGAGTAAAGGCCTTATGGTCATTGATTCAAACAAGAATAAGGTATCCGACCCATAATTGACCACGTGATCATATTTGGTGTCCCGGATGTCCATTGTATGTCAATGGAGCAGACCTTGGTAATGTTCGGCAAACATCGGAACTACTATTTGATCAACTAACTTTTTTTCCTCAAAACTGTTAACATTGACTCAAAGTAAAACAATATATTTAATTTGTATCATTAATTTAAATTAGTAATATATTGATTAGAAAAAGCTGCATGTCTTGGTCTAAAAATAAAATTAAACGGTGACTTCAATTATGGGTCGGATATATTGTTGTTACAGCAGATAAGAGACCTAACAACATTATTTTTATCTGCAGAAAACATTACATAGAGTTTTTAATAATAAAGAGTTAGGCATGGACAGTTTACTTGGCAATCCTACTTAAACATACACGTTTCAAAAGAGGAGATTATTGAAAATCACAAATCAGAATTGGCATCCTTTCATCTCAAAATCAAAGTCGAAGATTGTGATCTCCTCTTATTGTATTCGATTCCAAAATTGCACAAAAATTCATACAAACAGCGTTTCATAGCAAGATCGTTTAAGTGTACTAACAAAACACTATCGCAACTCCTGACCACCATTTTTACAACAATAAAAACAGAACTTCAAAAATACAGTGACACTTTCTACTCCAGGAGTGGAATAAATGATATGTGGCTATTAAAAAATTCAAAAGACCTGATAGACTTTTTGAGGTCTGGATCTCTTTCCCATTGTAACAGCATTAAAACATTTGATTTTTCTACACTCTATACGGCCATCCCTCATAAGCAGGCTTTAAACCAGGCTTAGAGATCTTATAAAACGCTGTTTTTCTCAAGATTTTCTGATTGACAACACATTCGTCATGTTTGGAGGACATGATTTTTAACAGACTTTTGGTATTCCAATGAGTACTAATATGTGCTCCTATCCTCGCCGACCTAGTTTTGAATTTTGTACTCTTAAGAGGCTCAGTTCCTAGAAGGCCTACTGAAGAAAAAAGAAAATACACTGACCCAGACCTTTAATTTAACATTTCACTATATTGATAATGTTTTGTCCCTCAACAATGCTAAATTTGGTGACTATTTACATTCAATTTACCATAGCGAGCTTGAAATTATAGACACCACCAATACACTAAGGTCACCCTCTTAATTAGACATACTTCTAGAAATAAACTTAGGAAAACTACAAACTAGACTCACTCTACGAAAAACGTGATGACTTCACCTTTCCAATTGTCAACTTCCGGTTCATCGACAGCAACATTCCAGCAGCTCCACCGAATGGTGTGTACATTTCACATTTTTTACGTTATTCTAGATCCTGCTATCCGTATTCCGATTTTCTAGACCGATCACTGCTATTGACTGATAAAGTACTCAAACTGAGGTTTGTTGTACATGTACCTAGGTTGATGTTATCTCTCCAGAAGTTCTATGGTCGTCACCATGACTTAATTGACCGTTAAATACGATCTGACATTTTCGCTGAGTCATTGACGATTTTGAAATCCCACAACTTTCGCAAACGAGATTCGCCGAGAATGAGGCGTGGGGGGAAGAGATATTCTTGTGATGTAATTGTATATTAAATGTGCCTTGTTTATTCGTTAATAACTTATTTATTACCTGACACTTTACATTGATGAACGGTAACTAGAGGCTACCAGGAGACTTTTATCGCTCACCTGGAACGCAAGTGACTTCAACTATATTTAATTTTTTGAAATTAACAGTTTCAGTCTAGTTGTTATAGCTTTTAAGTTACTGTCCAAAAACTAAACATTTCTTCAAAAATTTTAGTTAAGTACAATAACTCCTATAAGGTGCCATCAGACAATTTCTGAAAATTAAATGTTTTGTAGCCCTTGTTTTTTAAGGTAATTTAAAAATTTACAGTTTTACTCTAGGTGTGTTATAGACTAATTTATAATACAAAAACTGTTCAAATGTCCAAATTCATAATTAAAGGGCTATAACTCCTATAAAGAGTCATCTTGCAATTTTGGACTAAGCAATTATTTGTAGGGCTTCTATTGCTATTCATTTGTGCAATTTACAGTTTCAATCTAGCTGCTATAGTTTTCAAGTTACAGGACAAAAATGTAAATTTTAATATAAAAAATTGTCATTTAAGGGCAATAACCCTTATAAGGAGTAATCTGACAATTTCAGACCATTACGTGAATTGTAGGGCTTTTACTGCTATGTATAATTTCACTCTAGCTGTTATGGTTTTTAAGTAAGAGGACAAACGGAAATTTTTTTTTAAAAATGCAATTTAAGGGCAATAACTCCTATAAGGAGTCATCTGACAATATCTCACTTATATGGTGAAATGTAGAGCTTGCATTGCTGATCATTTTTGCTATTAACAGTTTCACTCTATCTGTTACAGTTTTAAAGTTACAGGACAAAAACGAAAACTTTCATAAAAATTTGCCATTTATGGGCAATAACTCGTATAAGGAGTCATCTGACAATTTCAGACTTTACAGTAAATGGTAGGGCTTGTATTGTTGATCATTATTGATATGTACAGTTTTACTCTAGCTGCTATAGTTTTCAAATAACAGGACAAAAACGAAAAATTTCATAAAAAAGTGTCATTTAAGGGCAATAACTCATAACTCATAAAAATGCAAGAAAACAGAAGGAAAATAAATATCTTTATTATAAGAGAAAGCCACAACAGATATTGATTTTTATTTATTTTAAAAAATGTAATATATGTGGATATTTATATAATGAAATTAAGCATACATAGGATCGTATATGAATCCTTAAAACTAACATAACTTTAAAAAACTAAACGAAATATTGAAAAATGTTATAATATTACAATAAAAAAATCAGTTTTAATTAGGCAGCAGTTTATATTGTTTTAAAAAAAAAACCAAAATTTTATTATTTCCTTAATTGTTTTGCAAATGTACGGGTCTTCGTCTAAAAAAAAATTGTTGTATTTAAAAAAAAACTGAAAATATTACGTTCTTAACAATGTTTATGCACATGAATGTTATTTTTCTGTTTAGTATTTTTTGTCTTTTTGAATACGGGTAATTGGAATTCTCTTGAAACAATATTCATTACGGTAAAAATAATTCAATGGAAATTCAACGGTATTTTTCTGATATTCCGACGATTCTCCACGGAAAGACACGATAACTGTCGAACTTACCCCCCCCCCCCCCCCCCCACACACACACACTCACAAAGAACCACGTGACTATGGTATTTCGGAAAGGTCAATAGGTAGTGTTTCCTATTCCTGGATTTGACTTTTCCCTAGACATGACAAGTCTTTTTTTTGGTTTTTGTCTTGTGTTTGTCTATATCCGGATTTGTAACTGTCATGACTGTCCCTTGGCTTTTAGCAGATGTTTTGTTCGGTCGGTGTTCTTTGATATTTTTTTTAAGAAAAAACTTGAAAACTTCTTGGTTATAAAAAAATCAACAACATGATTTCGTACAAATTTAAAATGATCTTCATTTGTGGTTCTCAATGTTTCCGAGATTGTACAACGGTATTGCGATTAAAAACTGGAGCAACATGGATGTACAGTGTGCAGTTAATACATGTATCTACGAGAAGTTCTGATAGTTTTGGTAAAAATTCCACCTAACCGTCTCCTAACCATGTTGGCTATGTACTATTTTATTGATACAATGTCTCCTTGGTATAAGTCACATACATTTATAGTTGATGTCCCCACTTTTTATTTGTCAAAAAAATTGTGACTTATTGTGAACAAATATTATTCATATTTTCGTATATAATTTACGTACTGACCTTTCTATGTTGCTGTTAAGTTTGGAATATCTGCCAATTGACTTGGTCCTGAATAAGAAATATCAACGGGCAGTAGACCAACATCTTCTCGTTCATTTAACACGTTTTTCTTTCTCCTCACTGGAATGTCCATTTGAAATTGCAAGGATTTCCCTAATCCTGTTGAAAGAGCGGCAACGCAATCCTTTTCATTCAACAAACAATCTAAAATTATTTTTTGATTTCTTCAGTTCTTAATTAGTACCAAAAACTTTAGACACAACCTCGTCAATTAATCGGACCTTCGCCATTCTGACAGTAAAGCCGAAAGTGATACTTCCGGTGATGGGAAGGAGAAGGACGTTTAAATTTTTAATCGTCAAATATTAAGTTGGAAAAGGGGTTCATTGTGGCAAAACTGTGATATATTCCGCACGTAATAACCACTACCAATTCGCTTTATTTTTTTAAATTTTACCTTCTCCAGTTTTAATATATAATTAACTCTGATTTTAATGGTCAATAGACAATACTGAGTGAAATAATCAAATTCCAGCCTCGTGTTATAGCGTCAGTCATTTTGAATTTGAAAATTTTTTGGAACTCACATCCACTCGTAGTCACTGTATATATACAGTGCTGTTACTTAACTTTGCTCAAATATTCCAACAAGGTGTAATTAAAATTACCAAGGTGACAAATTCATTACGCCAGACGCGCGTTTCGTCTACTAAAGACTCATCAGTGGCGTTCAACTCTTAATGCTTAAGGTATTTTTTTCATTTAGCGATGGAATAATATAAGTCCACTGGGATCGTGTAAATACACAATACAGGTAGTTCAAAATATTATATAAAGACTCTAAGAATTTACCAACCAGCGAGCTTATTAAGTATCGGATCGACAAACATGACGATACAGCATAAACAAAAAATAATATACAAGTCTAGAAGATTATGCAACGATACAAATGACGGTGTTTCTTGTCAAAAATTTAGACAAAGACTGACCAACAAATGGCCTTAGTCATTGAATGTCAATATAAATAAATGACGTAAACATGTCATAACATATTGATCTTAAACTTTCACAATCCAACTTAACCCAAAATAGTTGCTTCCCAGTCCGCAACCCGCGGACGTGCCGTGCTGTTACTTAACTTTGCTCAAATATTCCAACAATATATATATATTTATATATTACTATTAGCAAACCTTTTTTGCAAGTTGCAATTTGTGACATACTTTTAAAGGGAATTTTAAAGTTTTAACATCTAATATTTTAAGCCTTTTAAAGTAGCTATTTTGTCTTATTTTTATTGTCCCCATCTCTAAGTATTGGCAGTCCCTACACACCTCTTACCCTATTATCAAAAATCCTAAACTAATCCAAAGCCATGTCAATAAATATAAGGGCCTAAAGACTAAGCACCACGAAGAGTAGAATATTATATTCTCCGAGTACCAGGATGACCAAAACCGGCTATAATGCCTAGAAAAGCACTACAACAAAAACTAGATGTAAAAATTGCTAAAAGTGGCGTTAAAACACTATTCAAACAAACAAAATAACTGGTATCCATGTTGTCAATTACAGGAAGCAAAGAAGTGCAATTTAAGATATCAACACTTAACATTTTAATATAATTAGTAACAATAATACAGAATTCAACCTACAATGCAACAACACTACATTAAATATTTAGTAGCAGATATATTAACATCAAGTTGAACTAAAATAGTCCTGAACAAAATTAATATAAAGCTCATTAATGTCATCCATGTCTGGAACAATCCAATGTCTTAAACCTGGAGAAGGTAAAATTTCAAAATGAGAACATATTACAAATTTTTTATCGACCTCTTGGATAACATCTTTCATTGGCCAGTTAAAAGAATGACCTTGTTTGTTTTTTCGACACATAAATTTTACTTTACACATTTGAGAATTTAAGTCAATAATTTCTCCAGGATACCAATTATCCTCATATGAAACAGCTACCCATATACCCTTTTCTAATTGTTTTGGTATATCTAATTTAGAAGTTCTATTAAAGTATTTTTCAACTGATTCACAGTGTTTTTCCAAGCAAATGCTGAACTTTCAACATCCAAATTTTAAAAATGTTTACAATAAAGTATACTTTATGTAATCTCAATTTTTTTTTTCTTAACTTTCTTTGATGAATTTTTTAAAAGACTTTCAAGGTCTGTATTAATTTGACAACTCCACCCATTAATCCCACTTTTCTTTTAACAGTTTTCAGTTCATTTTGCTTTTTTTGTTGTGTTTGAAGTTTCTAATGTTTTGTTTCTTCAAGAACAATTCTTCTTTCTGCCATAACATTTTTTTCATTTTGTATTTCATTCATTTTCAGTATTTCAGCACCACGTCTGGTCTTTTCTAATAAACACTTACGACTTTGTTCAGTTTTTGATTTTAACCAATTTATAGTTTTATTTCTTTTCAGCATTGATATTGATGAATGATGACGTAAAGTTGCCTTTGGTTTCCGTTTCATAGAAAAATCAAGATCTCCAAACAAGTTTTCTGCAGCAATATTTGTTAATTTACTTTATCGAGTCTTTGTTTTTAGTTCAATATCAGGTTCAGAACCATACATTCCACCAGACAAATGATCACTCAGCTGTCTTTTCACAACAGACAGCATAGCTGTACATATGAGTCTAAAAATTTCAGAGGTTTTAGGATACTGCTCGGCTTTATCATATATAACATTGTCCATTTCATGTGGGGATTGTTCATAAAGATGGGCAAGAGAATCTAATGACAAGATATGGAATTGGTCATCTTCAGACCAATCTTTCAGTCTCTCAGCTGAAGGAATAAAAAATTTATAAAGGTCCAAATAATGTTCTTTACTGTTAATTAAACACCAAAATGGATCAGCAAAGAGTATAGATGCTAGTGCAATGGCGGATACTTGGGACATAATTTCGGAACACTAGATATCAGCCAGAACAGACTCGAGTTTTAAAGCCCCGTGCGGGATCCGGGTGGCTAAAAGAATAGACCGCAGTCGCGCTAGCTTGTCGTAAAAGGCGACTAAATAGCGCCCAGTACCCTGACCGGCGTGTCAGGTCGGTTTGCCTAAAGACCGACTGGGATGTGTGCCCCAGGTGGTTGAATGGAGTACCCCTGGCAAGCTGGGGTTGTCAGGCCATAATACGGAAAACCTGACCGCAAACCATATTAGTGCACCGTGTTGGGAAAAATGCCACGTTCCTCGCACGTTAAAGAACGCTGCTGTAGTATTCGCTATGAGTAGGGATTTCGATCTCGCTACAGGAGGCTAAATTGCCCGACCCTATCCATCCTCCTATTTGCCAGTGGCAATCTAAAATCCGTTACCCCTATTTTTCCTTGTGTCCCATCCCATTTTCATTCATCATCATTTCATGTTCATTTTATCATTCATTTCATGTTCATCGCCTGAATATAGCTGAAATATTGCTGCTCGGGCGTTAAACACCATTAATCAATCAATCAATCAATCGAGTTTTAAATTAGGACTGTCAATAAAGTTTGTCAGAAAGTCAATTATATCATCCTGGTGATAAATAGTAACAGCTCCAGAAAACAAATTGTTGAAACGATTTCCCTTGTAATTAATAATTTTAGATGGGTTTTAATTCATTGATAAGTATGCAAGCCATTTTTGTCGAACACCATTTTTTTCATCCCCAAGAGGACCTAAAATTTCTGAAGCAGTACGTATGAACCGAACAGCTGATGGCTCAGAGTTATACTTAAATTTGAAAAACTTCGTTTAAGTGTCTCTTCCCATTGGTGAATCAAGCTTATTGAAATTTTTTAATGATTTGGTTATTTTACTGTGGAAGCCTAACAAAACATGTGCACTACAATAAAAAAAATTTAGCAGTAATTTCAGACTCATCAAGGTATTCTAACAACAAAGATCGTCGCCATTGATCAATTATTTCATTAGTTCTTTCCATTACACTTGAAGGGTCAGACATCATAGATGTTAATTGCAATAATAGTTTATTCACACTTATGTTTTCAAGTTGTGCCGACTCATTCAAGTAATGTTTGATTACATTAGCCACCGTCGTTGAATCTTCCTTTGCAACAGGCTTAAAACCAAGAACTAGGGTAGAATTTTGTGTGTGTACCCCAATATCCAAAAAATGTTTTTATATATTAAAATACACTAAGCCATGAATAGGAAGTAGGTATGAGACGGTTCACTTCTGTAGAATATCAAATGCTTGTTGTAAAGGGTGGATGAAATATTTATATATAAACCTCTTATCGACTGATGGCAGAAGAGAAAAAAATACCAGTCTTTTAATTTCACAACTTTTGCATTATGACTGAACAACTCCCTTTTCACCCTCCCCCCACCCAAAAAAAAGTCCAATCTTTAAAAAAAAATCGGGTAGCACCACTCTCAGGCTGGATGCTTTTTAACCCCCAAACCATATGCCCAGGATATTGCAGAATTGTGGAATTACATAATTTCTATCATTATAAAAAATGAGGACCTGGAAGTATGTTGGACAGGCTCCATTTATTACGACATGGAGCTTTCCGACTTCCAGATGTTTTCCCTCAGCGTTTCCGTTAACGCAAATTTGTGCGTATTTTACGCATAAAAATCATGTTTGACCCCCAAAAATATTACCCAGAGGGTCATCATGACGCAGCAAATTATGTACCAAAAATGTTTTAATACTCGTCTGATCCGACAGCGTATGTTATTTACCGTACGCATACTTTTTGGAAAATGTAAAAGCTGGTATCCTTTGTGTTGCCGTTATAAGGAAAACGATTATTTTCAACGGTAACCAGTTCGTTACTTCCGGAAGTCCTCGGACTTAATCTTCAACTCTGACAGTTTTGTATACACGTGGAACGATACGCTTTCTAACTTTGATTACATTTTATTTGATTAAGTTAACACTAAATAAATAAAATGTCAACCGGCGATGATATAATTGATAAGTTTATTCCAAAATGAGAATGACGAAAACGATTGTTTTTGAAGTAGGATCGAACAAGCGCACCACGTGATCAAACACTACGAAGTGCAAACTTTTGCAATCGTCTGTTCCAAAATCTTTAAGAAATCGGCTTAAGAACGACCTTGGGTTACTGATGATCATATACTTGACAAAAATATATTATCCTTTTTGCATTCAGATATCTATTAAAGTTTCAACAGTTTTAGTTAATTTCAGCTGTACAATACCTCTACCCTCTAGGCTCTACACTACAGACCTTGTCTAGTTTTCTTAAAGAAACTAAGCAGATAAAAATTAATAAGCTTTCATCTTATCTTTGCTGTGTTTCCAGAGAAGTCACACTAAATAATTGCTTTCTTTTAAATTCTGGTTAGATACACATGTATGATATTATCAAATTCTTTTTTCATAAACAATTATTGAAATCAATTGTATTAGGATATTGACATGAAACAAAACATTTGTTTCATACACCAGATAATATTTGTGTATTATTTCAGAGGTATAATTAATTCATGCAGAAATTATATTACAATCTCTCTAAATGTAATTTTAGGCTGTGGTATATATTGTTTACTCTTGTTTGCAACATTGTTCGATACAAGTTTTTTATCATCAAAACTGAATAATAAATATGACCCTTGAAAATTGTATTTGACTCCCTAAACTCAGCTGCAGAGGGTCAAAAGTTTCAAAAACACTGTTCCCTAGCCTGAATATAAATGAAAATGTCCTACCTGATCTGAATTCCTTTTCCAGCAATGATGGAGAACTCAAATTGATTCCTGCTTGATTATTTTTACAATAGGGGAAAGGTTTTAGAAAATAGGTGCCTGGTACCTGGGGCTTTCAACTGCTATTGTTATGCATTGAAGTATTATAATATAATTTCGAATTGAATATTCTTGTTTTCTTGTAATTCAAACAAACAAGTACTTCTTTATAATTGCAATAAAGCCATGTATGTAGATGACAGAAAGAATTGCAGATTTATTTATGTCTCCCCCACTTTGGTTTAGAGAGACTTTGTTTTTGTCCTGTCCTACCTTTGTCAGTCACATAGACATTTTGTCAGCACCACACCTCTGAAACTAATGCAGAGAATATTATGTTTGTTTGTCTGTTTAAATGTTGTTTAACGCCACTTTAAGGGGGTATATATTGTTTTACCTTTGTCTGTCCTTTCGTCCGTCTGTCTGTTACAAAAATTTCTATCGCAGTTTTCTCAGCAACTACAGAAACATATAATTACATATATCTATGTGACAGCCGGGGTATCACCAGTGAGCTTTAGCTCACAGTCCACAATTGTTTATCCAACAAAATTTTGTGAGAGTTACACCCCTTGAACTATTCAATGTATTTTTATAAGGGGAATTCTGTGGGAGTTACACCCCTTTGAACTTGCTATGGACAATTTGGGGGAAACATCTGTTTTGGAGGCAAAACCAAACATTAATTTGCAAAAGATTTGTTTTCATATAACAATACAACCAATACTATAATACTATGGAGTATTAATTTTGTTTCTTCCCAGCATATGCATATATTCAATGAAAATTATTGGGGCAGTAAATTGTTTTGCAATGCCATTATACACTCACAGTAGCATAAGTGTATGTAAATGCATTTATTTATAGTGCCAAATTAAAAGAATTATACATATTATATACTCCAAAAACTTTTTTATGTTTTTTTTTTAATGTAACTATAACAACGGTTTTTGTATGCATCTGTCATGATGAAAATTGAAAGCGTTGGTCCATCTAAACATAAGATCATGAACTAGGCCTTCATTTTGGTTTACTTCACTTGTAACATATTTTGTTTCGGAACCAGCAACTAATGTTAACATAAGGCAATATTATTTCAGCTCTTCAACTTATTCAAATTAAAATCTTGAGATCTATTCCAGATGCAAACTTTTGAAAATACAATTTCAACATAGCTGGGCCACCATTAAAAAAATGTTTGTTTCCCCACTCCCCTACCCACATTTTTCAAGATGGGTAGGTAGGTAGGTGTTTTTTTTTTTTTTGTTTTTTTTTTTTTGGCTTATTCTAAGTTAATGGATCAAGTAATTGTGCTAAAAGGGGGGGGGGGGCTGTTGAATAATTAAAGAGGGACCCGACCTCGTCTATCTATGTACACTTCAATGATTTTTTTGTGACATTTGATTGTCCCATTGATACACCTTAGCTTTAATATCTATAATAAGGGGTCTCTGGCCAGGTAATGTATATTTATTTCTTATTTAAATAGAGCTATGAAAACTGCAAAGATCTTGACCAGTTCCCCTTATCCTAAAGGAACATATTCTTTGCAGAGAAACTTTGCCAGAATTTCTTACAATACATGTCTTAAGTAAAATCTTAAATAACTACACATCTAACCATTAAATTTGGTTAACTTTTCATCCATTTTTAAGCCGACTTGTTTGGCTGCAATTCAGTTTTTTTTTTTCTTTCTTTTTCATTATTATGATCATGGTATGCATTGCTTTGCATACTTTGCAATATCAAATAGCACATAACCTTTATCATTATAAAATCAAAGAAAAAAAAACCACCAGATATAGCATCTATTTTTCTATCTACTTCAGTACTTGTAGCCATACAAGGTATTCACAAATAAAAATAGATTACCTAAAAATATTTGTGTAGGTGTAGACATAAACCATGTAAACATCATTCATGAAGTTCTTGTATATCATAATATTTCTAACAGTTTGTTATGAACATGCCATGTTTATCTGAGCAAAATTTTCAAAGAAGATAGATAGAATAACATAACATTAAACCCAGAAATAATTCTTCTGTTCAACACACTTCCACTTGGACAAAGTTGTGCAAAATTTCTTCATGGAACACCCATCTACAGAACTTAACATGATGTCAATAATTACTATACATCTTTATACTTTCAAGTGCAGCTCATATATTTATCAAAGAAATTTGTTAAAATAAAACACACTTTGAAAGAACTGAAGTTTGAAACCAATTGAAAGTGCTTGTTTATAAAAAAAAAGTACGATTTTTCATTATGGGCCGTTGTAGTTTACTTTTCTTCGTTGTTCACTTCCGGTAATTAGTCACATCCGGTAAATAAACAAATGGCGCGTAATCCAGCTAAAAGACATAAATCCTTTGAAAAAATGTTAAATATGCATATTGTTTGCCTTTTCTTATTGGAATTACACATTTACTGATAAATTGGTAGTATGGGTGAATTATTTGGATCAGATATACAAGTATCTTCTGTGAACCATCGGGCGACTTGAGGGAAATAACCGGGCGACTTCGACTTCGCTTTTGAGGCGCCGTAGGGCGACTGCAGGACATAGTAGAGAGACTTTATCGCCCACTTCGCCCAGTGTGGTGATCCCTAAATTGACACGATCCACACTTCCGGTTTTGCTAAAAAAAAAATTATCCCGAACTTGGAACAAAAAATTTTTTTGAGTCGGCGGCAATTTCTGGGTCGATCGGGGAATGGGGAAACAAACAATTTTTTAATTTAGGCCTTGCCATTTAACCATTACAAAATTTATACTCAAAACCCAAGAACTAAGCTATTTCTTCATTCATAGTTCACTACATATTGTAAGCTTATGATCTAAAACGACATTTCAACAACTTATGTGACCTCAAACCACTTGACATTTCAGTCTGCCATCTTGAATTTTTCTAAACAAATATTTTGCTTGCATCAGCCCTTCATTATGCACTAAATAACCCCAAAATATTAACCCATCATCTCAAACCATCTTTCAATAACAATTGGACACATGATCAGACAGATATTAAAAATAGATTTATCTCCCCTTTTTACTGTCTAATGATGGGCAAAATCATGTATCTACTGCTTTAAAATGCATGGATACCACCCCTTTTTATTGTTTTAAAATGAAGTTCTCCAATTTCTGAATAAAGTGACAAAGTTTTAAAAAAGTTATCAGCCAGATTTTTTAAAAAGTTTTTATACTACAGGATTACCCATTTTTCCTGTATTTTCTTTGTTAAATTTCATTACAAACTAGAGTAAAAAAAAACTGTGAGCAATGCTCACCACTGATACCCCCCGCTTCATGATTTCTTCAAAAATGCATGTGTTCTTACTTATGATCAAAATGTTAAATATCTCCTGCACAATGGCACTATGTGACAAGGATTCTGTGTAAGTTTCATCAAATTCCAGAAGGAGGAGTTGCAAATATGAGAAAGTCTAATGGACAGACAGACGGACGGATGGACACCCCCATCACTATATACCCTTTTCAAGCGGGGGGTATAATGAGGCTAAAGTGTGTAGTTTTTGTTTAAAGATTGTCAAAAACAAGCCTGGAGACATATGTTTTTTATTCCATTTTTGAAATGTGTATAGTTGAAAGAACAAAATATCTGAAAAAAAAAATTCATCAGGTGCATCTATTAGTGGTGATCTACCTTAAGTGCCTTGAAATTTCACAAATGTTTCAATGCAAAGGCTGAGATTGTGGCTTCATTTCTTGCTGCAAGCAGGATGCAATGATATAGCTGAAAAATTGCTGAAAGTGGCATTTAGGGTTTGTATTCCAATGGCTGTGTAGGAAAGCGAAACAATTTTTTTTTCCAGCTCACCATCCTGGCCAGTACCAAAACAATAGTACTTGCCGAATTAAAGATCTACTAGCCTATGTTGGCGAGAAGGTTTTCAAAGTTACTCGTAAACATACAATATCAATAAAAACAAAATAACATTAACAACCATGTTGACACTGAGAGCTACTTAATTTATTCAATTCATAAGCTATACATATTTTCAGCAGTGTCCAAAAGAGCCATAACCCTTTTGTAGGCCTAATGATCTGCTGTCTCCATTTCATCCATATTTGAGTTTAAATTTGGGCACCCATTGCACTTTTTGCCATTAAAAAAGTAGGTCACATTTCTGACCTTGTATCCATTATTATTAATAAAATTGGTCTATTAATTTCTTTTAATTCCATAATAATTTTAATTTCTAACATCATATTTCACCTAGGAGTAGACTCAGTAGTTGAAAATTTAGATATGTCGGTTATCTAAATTGTTTTAGATAAAGAAATTAAAAAATAAAATTATGATTATTGCAGATTATTATTATAAGATAGGGATCGCCACAAACTTTTTAGCCCTTCCGATGTAATAACTGGAAGTTAAAACAATTAAGTTTATCAAGGTCAAAAAATGTTTTGTTTACAATTAAAAGGAAGTTAATTACTCTTTAAAACGAAAATGAAACATCGCAAAAAACATTGTTGACGTTCAGTTATAGTACATTTATCATCAAGTAAGCATGGATTGTTACATTTTCTTAGAACTCGCCGGATAATTTTAGCCAGCCAAACTGACGAGTAGCAGTTGATCTGAGCTCGCCGAAGATCTTCTCTACTTGCCTTTGGCGAGCAGTCGTTTCCCAAACTGTTTAGTCAGTTTTGACATACCAATTTTTAGTTTCGATGTAGTTGATGATTGTTGTAGTTTATAAGTACAGTGTGCATTGGTATTTTGCTGATAATCAAATTTGGATTATTTCCCTTTGTACATTAATGCTATGAATTATGAAGAGCTTTTATAACTAAGAACTACACCATAGTTATAATTAATTCTAAACATAAAACAACGAGGATAAAAAATACTTACGTTGTGGTTCCACTGTACACCACAGTTGAAGAAAGGAAAGTATGAACATGAAATAGTTCATTTTATACAATCATCTGCAAAAAAAAAATTAGAAGATATTAATGAAAACAAAGAAATAAGTTCTGTTTTGATGGAATAATATCTAAATATATCTATTTTTCAAATATGTTCTTGTGTTAAGAGATCTGTACTGCATAAACTAATGACAACAAATCTCATTAAATAGAACGAACTTTGCACTGACCTTAAAACTGACAAAGACACAACATTTCAGATTGATTCTTGATCAACTGGTATTGCATTCATCCCATTACGGTAGCTATAGTCAGTGCCTTGAAGTGAACAAAACCTAAATTCAGTTAAAATGGCATTTCCCAAATGGGCCAGAAAAAGCCCTATTAACGACCTCCATACTAATATAACAAAGGGGGGCATCGGTGGCCGAGTGGTCAAGGTAGTTCGTCTACTATTGATCACGTGGTCTGTCAACACCGAGATTGCTGGTTCGATTCTCACTGCAGGCAGGGTGTACTCGACTCCAATCTTAACTGTCAAGGATTGCCAGTTTTCCTACCGCAGGTCGGGGGTTTTCTCCGGGTACTCGGGCTTCCTCCCCCAATAAAAACTGGACGCCATGATATAGCTGAAAAATTGCTGAAAGTGGCGTAAAACACCATCAAACAAACAAACAAACAATATAACGAAGAAACAGTTATTTTAGTGAACAGTTTTGTGGCAGATGATTCTTTTTAATTGTAACGTGGAATATTTATGGAAATGTGAGATATAAGAAGACTTGAGTGATAAGTTAATGAAACTGTTTGTTCTTGTCATTCATTGATACTTATCATCAATAATTTGAACTGCTTAAAATAAACTGATATAAAAAATTAAAATAAAAATGAACATTCCAACACCAGAGACATATATAATTACATGTACTACCAACACTTCTAATACAAACAATATTTGTTAATTTTTTTTTTCAGCCTGTAACATTCTGTAGGTGCAGACTCAGTAAGCCTGTAAAATTCTGTAGGTGCAGGCTCAGTTGGCCCGTGACCAAAAAAGTTTAGCGTGAAGACTTTAGAAGCTAGTAAAGGTGACTAACCCCCCCCCCCTAATTCCTCCCGTGCGTCCGAATAATTTCGATCAAAATATCTACCGTATTATAATAAGCTGACCCTATGATGTTATAATTAATATAACATATCTTATTCATACTGTTGCAAATCATATAACTGTAGTAAAAGTCAGCGTACTTATTACAGCCATATAGTCCGACATGTCTCGCTGTGAAATATTGATCTCAGAATCTGAGAATAATAATAATTTTTTCTTTAATTTTTTTTATGGAATAAAAAGCCAATAAATGAGTTTACAGTGTGTATTCACTCGTTTGGTAACTATAGTCTGACATGTCTCATTGTGAAATATTGATCTCAGAAAAATAATTTTTTTTTCTTGTATATAAGATTATTATTATTCTGAGGTCAATATTTCACAGCTAGACATGTCAGACTATAGTAAGTTTCGAAGCGGCAATATAGCGGTTTTTTTGGCTGACAAATAAAAACTGCTTACCGTGTTTGGTCCAGCTTATGCTCCTTTTGTAGATTATAGAATGTGTAAACTGACAACAACAATTATATCCAAGTGATAGTCGGCGGTTTGAAATGCGGCAGATTTTTTCACTTTGATAGAGCACTTTTCTATAGTAAAGTTTGACCTAAATTACCACGGAAGTATATGTTTGGAAGAGTCAATTGTTATCTATTCGAAATCCTTCGGGTCATGTCGTCTGCAGTTAAGGCGGGAAAAGTCTCGCGGTTTATCCGAATACCATTGAACGTTACGAAAGCAGACGATCTTTTTGAAAACAACGCTAGGTCCCTTTAGAAACTCAAATGGTGGACTTCCCATGTAAAATTCCCGTAGCAAATGTCAAGGACGATTTCGGATATTTCAACAACAAAGACATCATATAAAATATGGACGTGCTATCGTGTAGATTTTTTTCAAATCGGATTTTAGAACTATAAAGGTACAGTATGGAATAATAAAAAAATGCAAGCAAAACGCTGAGCGCATGTGTGGTGTAACATTTAGTATAGTTACCAAACGAGTGAATACACTGTAAACTCATTTATTGGCTTTTTATTCCATAAAAAAAATTATCCTGACCCCAAGTGCATGTGTTCGAAGGATTGAAATAAATCATACATGTACATCGATGTAGCAGTCATGAATCAATGACAGTACCAATAATTAATAATTACCTGCATTTATAAATATCGATCTTTATCTAACAAAATCAGTAAATGACTACAACATTCTCACATTTGGTTTATGATAAACGCATATACTGTATACGCAAAATCTACGTCAAGCGTTCTTGAAATCTGTATCTACTATACGAAGCCGTTAACTGACATTTTAGAGTTTCCGGAATGAGTTCGGTATCAAGAATTCAAGAATACAAGTTTAGCTTTTCTAAAAAGCTAACCGTCTCTTAGCTGCATTACAAATTTTATGGATTGATTAAAGTATCTTTTTTTTGTAATTTATATGTAGGATAGGTAAACAATGTACATGTACCTAACCTATTATCCAATGGTGCTTGAGAGATAATGATACCTTCTATATTTCAGACTGCTTTTTGCCAAAGAGATGACATCTATAAACTACTCCGTCAGCTATTCGCACTGCCGTTCCTTCCCGCAGCTGACATACCCGCCGCCTTCGACAGACTTAAAAACAGAGCAACCACTGAAAAACTGCAAACCATCATGACTTACGTACAATCTACTTGGCTCCAGAGCACTGTTTGGTCCATCGACTCATGGAGTGTGTATGGCCGTAGCATCCGTACAAATAACGATGTTGAAGGATGGCACCACAGACTCAACAAAAAGGCTAAGAAAGCCAACTTGCCATTTTATGTCTTTCTTCATCTTTTGTGGAAAGAAGCAAATGCCGTACCAATGCGTGTAAGGTTAGTCAGTGAAAGAAAGCTTCAGAGGTTCCAAAGAAAAAAGTCAAGAGAGACTCATGGAAAGCTGTTTAGTCTTTGGGAACAATACAAGAGCAAAGAAATCAGTGTTAGTAGACTTTTGAAAAAGTGTGCGCGTATATATGGACCATGCAGTGTAATGTTATTTGTACGAATGATAATTTGTAATACATTTTCTCTAATTTTGACGTAATATTTCAACCGCTTGACCGGTGTGGAAAAAATATTTCTCGTCACTAGTGAATTTATTGTTCTCAGCATTTGATTGGTTAAAAATAATAACGTCACAATAAGAACTCATGACGTCATAAACAAAACACCTTCACTTTATCGCGTATTCACGTCATGAACGTACAATTGGGGTTGGGAGAATTTGTACTTCGTTTCGCAAATTTACTACTTTTTAAAATTAGAGAAACAGAATCTTACATTAGTACTCTTGAATTATCGGATTTCTCCAAGGCTCGCGATCGGACTTAAAATTCCATAATTTAACTATCTCGATTGTAGAAATCCGATAATCCACTCGTACTAATGTAAGATCCTATATGTAATCCTTTGTTTACAATGGCGACCAAGAGAAATGCAGTGTAATGTAATGCTTTGAATATTTGAACAAATACTTAGTGCTTAATGAGTTTAATGTTCTTTTTCATTTTTGATACGATAGATTTTATTTATTGTGTAGTGCTGATGAAATTATTAAACACTTTATTAAAAATAAAATATTTGTAATATGTTATATTTTCGTTTTCTTATAAAACAGACGGACCGACTTGTCTCAAGTAGACGTCACTTCACACGTGCTTTTTAAACAATAATTAAAAGTTGACTCCCTAAACAACAATGATCATAATTAGCGGTAAAAATATGTTTTGTTAAATTTGCATCAATATCAGAACGAAAATAAAGATACAGAACATATAATTTTTTCCTAATCCAAACAGATATAAAAAGTAGGGAGATTTTGGTACAATGTTTACCTTTTAATTGTTCACTGACCATTGCATTGAATGAAATAGAAGTCAATATGTGGAACGTAACATTACTACACTAAAATACTGATTAACGAAAATAAAGATATAGAACATATAATTTTTTCCTAACCCAAACAGCTTTAAAAAGTAAGGAGATTTTGGTACAATGTTGACCTTTTAATTGTTCACTGACCAATGCATTGAATGAAATAGAAGTCAATATGTGGAACGTTACATTACTACACTAAAATACTGATTACAACCCCGATTAGACCTAAGAATATATCGAAATTTCAGTACACATACTAGTGCGATCCTGACGTAAACCAATGAAATGAGAAAAATATTTGTAGATTTAGTTAACCACCCAATCAAGTAACAGAGAGTCATTTACTCCGAAGACTGATCGTCATTTGACTATGTATACCTCTCCGAGACGGAAACAAAAGGGGGGGGGGGAGAGAGCTTTTCTGTTAATGTGTTTATAAAAATAGTAGTTCATGTTAAAATAGTTGCTAAGCTTTAAAACATATCTTTTATCTGTGTCATTACGTTATTATCTGATATTTTATGTTATGACGGAATGATAATATTAATAAATTAAAATATTAAAAATAAAAATAGTTTTTATTTCTATTTACCACTTGAATCGAAAGAGCAATATTATGCTGAAATGCATACAGGTTTTCATTAATACACTTCCCGTATGGTACGAAATGACTATGGTACGAAATGGTTATGGTACGATTTGGATGGTACGATTTGGTTATGGTACGAAATGACTGGTAACGCGTCATTGCACGTGTCGTATCCTAATACACTTATAAGATATATTAAATAGGCATATCTATTCCACTTTTCAGGAGGTTCATAGTGGGTGAAAGAGGTTAAAGAGGGTCACCATATTGGTGTGAGTCTGTCTGTCAAGCCGTCCAGAACAAATCTTGTCCGGGCTATAACTTTTTATCGTCAGGTAGGCTTTTTTTTATATTTTGACATGTGGGTAGATTATAACTAATTGATGCATCGCATCGCAAGTCATGGATGTTGACCTTTAACTTTGAACCCCAAAGGTCACATAATTGCTTTTTGAGTGACTACTTGGTGTCTGTGATATAACTGTGTTGTCTTTTGAGATAGGTCTTTGATTGTTTTTTGCTTGTTTGAATGGTGTTCAATGCCACTTTCAGCAATTTTTCAGCAGGATGCAAGGCATCAGTTTTCATATGTTCGATCTCTTCTTATTATCTCTTAATGATATATAATTGTTTTCGGGTACGATTGAGTAGTTAGCTGAAAAACCATACTTTACAATATAGTTCACGTTGCAAGTGATAAAATGGCAAATTTAATATTAAAGAAAATATTTCATTTACAGTTTTTCGTATTTGTTAAATCCTTCCAGCTTTAAAATACATTTTGTAGTCCGGATCTAATAAGAAGAAATAAAGATCTAAAAAAATTGCATTAATGCGCGCTATACCAGTGTCTATCTCGATAGTATGAAAAGATCGATTCAATTTTTTCTGTTTCTTTTACTAGTTACTTAGATAATTTGATAATAAAAATGCACTTTTAGATTTTGTTTAACGCGCTTGTGACCATTCATCCAGAAAGCTTTGATCTTATTTCTGGATTATTTCATAATTTATAAGATAGAAAATGGAACCTTTACGTAGAAAATTAGTCAATCTTGAACATTAAATTTAATTTCCCTGGGTTTTGTTTATTGGCGGTATCGAAGTCCCAAACTCTCGTGAACGATTCCCGAGTGTGTGGTAGTGATGGTTTTAAAAGGGGGGTGGGACAGAGATATTTCTGTCGATGTAATTGTATATTAGACGTGCCTTGTTTATTTATTACCGGACACTGAACTTTGATGAAAGGTAATAAAGTCCAATTAGACTCGCATAATAAGCTGCTAAAATGCAAATTTAGATTATGATTTGTATATGAAAATTAGATTTTCAAACAGCTAGGCATGTTATTTTAAAAAAATGATGTCTGAATCAGTGAAAAATGTCGTAGAAATTAGTAGGGAAAGAAATTTCTCAATAATAAAAAAAGGGCAAAAGATATAGATTTTTATTTAATTCAAGATTAAAAATTTTGATGTTAAGCTATTTTAATGAAGAAAGTTATATATATAATAATACAAAAGAAAAAAACTTCAGTTACGTTCGAATAAAGGTCATCAACATCTAATAAGTTAATTATCTCATAAATTGTTTTGAAAAATAAGACTCTTCTTCTAATTGTTTTTTTTATTTTTTTTATTTTAAATTCTGAAAATGTTATAAAGTTCTTAGCAATGTTTATGCACATGAATGCTAGTTTGACATTTGAAATACATTTAATTGCAAATCTTTTGAAACAATTTTAATTACAGTAAAATTAAATCAATAGAAATAGTAACTTGTTGGTATGTTTTCTTTGATTTTTCGCGCACGCGATAACTGCCGATCTTACATTCACATTTTTCCCCCACAGAACCACGTGACTATGATTGGTAAACATTTGTCTTTCCAAAACTTTGCTTTTTTTATTAAAGTACTCTTCTCACAGTTGAGATATTATAATCAAGATGATTATTTCTTGCCTTTCACAATCGTCTACATTTGCAACCCTATACTAGTATGATGAAATTTTAAATAAAACAAATTGAAAAAAAATAAACCAAATCGGATACACCTATAACATATAAATCGAACATCTCTGGATGGGTTTAACCCATATCTTTTCTTGTTATTGTTGGAGGAATCCAGAGTACCCGGAGAAACTCCGACTTTCGGTGAGATAGGTTTTATAGCCCGATCACTTCTGTTGACAGTTTTAAAACCTACTAAAACACGGGTTTGTTGTATCTAGGTTGATGTTATACTTCCATACGTTCTATGGTCGTAACCATGACTTAGCTATTGGAAATCAGTCTCAAAAACGATCGGACCTTTTCGCTGAGTTATATGTAGTCTTTTATATTCCTGGATTTGATTTTTTCCTTGACATGACCACGAGTAAATCGGCGGAAGTGTAATTACAGGCAGGCACTGCTTACTCGTCCGTCCGGAGCACCTCAGTGCACCCATGGTTTTTATTGAGTTCGGGTTACTCAATTTCTGTTTTTGTGTTTTTGGTTTTTATTCTGTATATATAATATATGTGTGTCTATATCAGGATTTGTAATTGTCCCTTGACTTTCGGCTCTTGTTGTTCAGTCGGTTTCCTTGCTATTTTTCGTTCCATTTTTTGAGACATATGACCTCAAGTCCGACCACATTTTCGCATACTGAATGACAAATGATTGTTACGGATTTAAACTTTGTGTCTTTTGCGTATAACTTACAACCTATTAGTAAAAATAGCCATACTAAACATCAAATCATTCCAATTTACAAAAGACGAGCAATGTACGACTAAATTCTTGAAACGCACATCGGCTTACAGGAAATAGGAGTCCGAGATTTCTGAAAACAGACTACAACATACCAATTATTTGCACAAATTACCATATCAATCATTAAAATGTTCTAATTAACGAAATCCGAAAAGAATGACAAAATTATTTTGACGTTCGAACTTATTGTAAGGAGCGACGGACATTATTAAATCTGAATGCTACCTGCGCCTGTTGGGCGGGACATACGAATAGAAAAAATATTCTATGACATCGGTAAAAGCTGTTTTTGTTTGTGCTTTGTTTTATTTATTTATTTATTTATTTATTTATTTATTTATTTATTTATTTATTTATTTATTTATTTATTTATTTATTTATTTATTTATTTTCTTTTATTTTTTATTTATTTATTTATTTATAACAATGAACGAAAACGGGTGGTTAAATCATTAATTTTAAATGAATTTTAATAAAACGATGTAGATTTGTGCTAATAGTATCTTTCCAGATTCTTGTGTTTGTTGTGTAACTTCATGTGCCTACATTTGTAATAGGCGATGAAATTATGTTGTACTTCGCTAAATAGAGACAATCTCGTGGTCTGTTCGAATAATATAATATTGTCATTTAGTGACTCATCTTTCCCGATTTTATTTTCAGTTTTAATGTACAATATAACAGTGGAATTCTCAAAATACTTGCAACCGATGTTTCAAATAATTAGACATAGAAAGTCCCAGTGTTACCCTTTAACATGACGTATTCATGCTTGAGATAACTTCTCAGTTCTACTCTAATTCACTTTTTACATTTTCGCTCTTTGTCTTAATTATAAACTGTTGGCAGCCCAAGTTTGGCCAAATTCATGTCTTATACTTGGAAGTTTATATAAATATATTGGTCTGTCCAGTAGATTGTTATGTTCGTATCGTTTCGTTCTTATAGTATTTAATGTAGCTTAGTATGAAATATTTGTAAAATTTCACGGCTAGTTTTGTTGTTATTTGTTGATGGCTTCGAACTCACTGGTAGCGGGTAAAGCATTATCGACATTCAAAACAGATTTCCGCTTAAGCCCTCTTCTGTGATTGTCTTAATTATAGCATTTATTCTTAATTATAGCATTTATTCTATGTTTAATGCCTTACTATGGTTTTATGATGAGTTAAAGCGTTGTTCAGTTGCTTATTACTTTTTTCTATATGTTGATTTTGTTTCAAGAATTAATGCACCAAGGTCCTATAGTAGTAACAATAGTGAACTTTTTGTATAATATTCAAAGATATACACACATTACTTGTACAAAGTTATTGAAATGTTCCATTTGGAAATATAAAACTAATTTCTACAGAAATTAGCGGCTGTATTAAATCGTTTCAAGGACATTTTATTCATAGTATGAATATAAAAACATGAGCTGGTTTTTTCCGTATCACTTTTTCCGTAAATACGTAAACAAAACAGACACAAACTACTGAAAGAAAGTTAGATAAATGTTCTTTCAAACATAAAACACTTGATATATGTTCTTCATGGTTTATACTGTTAATTTCTCTTCCTTTACTGTTAAAAAACCACTTACTTTTATACATATATACATGGGTTTGTCTGAGTGTGTTATTATTTACCTCAAACATACCCGTCCTCAAGTACATGCCACTACTATAAACAAAATACCCTGTATACGCCACACTTCTTAAAGTTTAGTAGTATGTAAACATATATCTTTCTTTTTGTATCGCAGACCCTTCTCAAATCTTGTGATTTTTTGTATCCTACCGAGATTATAAATAAGTTCCAGCATACATAATTTATAGTTAAAAAACACACTTATTATATAGGCAAGAGGTGTATGCATTCTATCCGCTAAAAACTGTTTGCATAAAATAAATAAGATATATAAGATAAAGATATAAATTTGTGTTTCTTACATTTCAGCGCTTTATTATTCTAGGCAACATAGAAAAAAAGGTCTGATGAATTCTTTCCTATTGATGTGCTAGAATTTTTGCTTTGGTTTAATAATGCCCATGGGAATGAAATAATCCCACAAATGTTCTAATGGGTTCAAATATAGTAACTTGGATGGCTAGGGGAGCACTAAATGCTCTGAATCGATGTATCACCTAGGACCATACTGGGAGGGTTCCCAATGCTCGACCCACAGAGCAGCCCAGCGCGTTCCCGGGTGGCGGATAGGGGAGACCATCTCGTTGGGGGGTTGTCAGGTCATAATACGGAAAGCCGGACGTAGTGAGTAACGTGTTTGGAGAGTGCCACGCTCATTGCACGATAAAGACCCCTTTTGTAGATTTCGAAAAAGAGTAGGCTCATTGTAGCCGCTACAAAAGGCTAAATTGTCCGCCCTACCCAAAACCCCACCCTTTTTAGCCAGTCAAAATTGTATTCCCTGTGACCCATCCCATCCCAATTTTCCATTGATTTATTCTTTGTTTACTTTTTTCCGTCCTGAATATAGCTGAAATACTGCTCGCTGGACGTAAAGCAGACATCCATTCAATCAATCAATCAATCAATCAATCAATCAATCAATCAATCAATCAATCAATCAATCAATCAATCAATCGATGTATCACGTCCTTCTAGTCAGCGTAAAATGAATTAGGATTCAAATTCTAACAACTATCGATGTATATCTAATGCAGTATTTAATACACGTACAACTTACTAGCATATGCATCCTTCCAAAACTAGACATAATTTGCATACGATGTTTTAAGAATGTAACTTACGTTTTGTGAATTATTCACAAACCAGATTTTGCTAAGCATTTTGGTTATTTTTTGCACCAATTTTGACCCATCCACAAACATAATAAGAAAAACTTATATTAACCAATTCATTAAAAACTATAAACATTATGCAAACATTATGCAAAAATTTGCGTTTGGTAAATTACGTTATGGTATTTTACATATCCATCAAATTAACGTATTAAACGATTTTGAAAATCCAGAAAACTATATATATTTTCAGTGTTTGAACCAAGACGTCATTTACTTCTTCTTGTTCAATGAGGTTGTTGACGTTGAAAACTGCGGTGATTACTTTATAGGATTTGGCTATTGAAGGAGAACCAGGTAAGAACTTGTCTAAATTTGATGTTATTTTGTAAGAATGATAAGTAAGTTTGATCTTCATTAAATTCAAAAAGCTAAATAGGATTTATTATGTTATCTATCATGATCACATACTGTATGTGTTGTATCATTAAGCATGTATCATGTTCTAATATTAAAACCGAGTTACATAACATAATTGTTTTCTTAAAATTTATAAACTTTTACTCAGATTTCCGATTTTACGCTATACAGTGGTTTGAATTACGAAAACCAAAGACATTTGCATAATATTTTATAAACAAAACCGTAACGTAAATTTCATCTTAAAATATTTTCTTGATATATCTATGAAAAGATAGAATTGAATTGTCATATACATAGAATTGTTCATACAAGGGCTGTGCTATTTAGCAATAATTTCCCGATTATTCCCTAAGGTGTAGAAGTGATATCATGTTATATTTGATAACGTAAATTACAATCAACATAACGTAAATTACAATCAAGACAACGTAAATTACAAGATTAGCATAACATAACAAATATACTTTCTTATGTTGGTATTTCAAGGACGTGATAAACCAAACTATAAATTGAAAATCGTAATAAACGGAATAAATTGAACAAAAGTGTAATTTACGATACGAAAGTATTAAATGCTATATAATGATTTGGAATGGCCAAAGTACTGTATATTCAACTAACGCAACTTGACCAAGAGTAATACTTATACATCTATTGTACTAGTTGACGGTTATATATGAATAAAATGTCATCAAAGATACCAAGGTTAACATTAACGTCTCCCATGGCAGACGGTATACATAATCAAATGACGATCAGCCTTCAGAGTAAATGGCTCTCTGTTACTTGATTGGGTGGTTCACTAAATATATAAATATTTTTATCATTTCATTTGTTTACGTCATGATCGCGTTATAATGTGTACTAAAATGTCTATATCTTCTTTGGTTGAATCGGGATAGTAATCAGTATTTTTGTGTAGTAATGTTACGTTCCACAAAAACTTCTATTTTATTCAGTGCATTGGTCAGTGAATACAAGTTTCCTGGTCTACAAAATAGGGCACTAAAAATAGAATGATTGTTTTGTCTCCATCTACAGGTTAATCGAAATTACAACAAGGTGATCGAGACTAATAAACACCAAAAATCAGATTCTTTAATAAAACCCATAAAATTTATTATGCAGCTAAGAGACGGTTAGCTAAAAGCAAACTTTGTATAAATTTCAGTGGTCACGTGACGTTTACTGCGTAATGTTGACGTCACTAGTCTGGGATCCTGACTAAATATATTCTCAATACCGTAACGGACTTCTGATTCAAATATACAGTCAGGTCACCAGCAATGAATCCGGTCAAAATTTTGACCGGTTTTCAACATTCGGAATGCCTCAAAATTTACGTCAGAATTACTGTAACTGACGCAATTCCGATGCAATGCATTATGAAGTAACGTCCGGCGTCCCATAATCAAATTCGAATCGAAAAACAGTTTAGCAAAGAATGCTTTTATAGATTTATGTCTCGTTTGTGAAAATAACTCTACGGGGAATGGTCAATTTAACTCGAAAGCCGAAAAACAAGAAGACGGTAGATACTCTATTTAAATTGTATTTTGACAGAAATTTTTGACGGGACGAAACGCGCGAAAGTTAGCCAAAACAACTGTCATGGGAATGGTTACCCAAATGGTTCTTTTCAACGGATATGGTTGGCGTACACAAAGATAGAAGAAATCTATAAGTTTTGATTATTTAATACTGACGATTAAAACAAATGACAAACATTTGAATATTACAGATATACGGGAGTGTGTGGTGACTAAATTAACCTTTAAAGTACCTTAGCTTCTGTTATCGTTATCTTGAAAACTCTGCCGGTCAAGGACCGGTGGGTGAACTTAGTAGACTTGACCCGGTCACCGGTCCAGCGGAAGTGGCGTAACCGGTCAAGCGGGTGGACCGGTAGCTGGACAAGATGGCGGCGCCCATGAAAGTTATCCAGAAATGTAAAAGTATTTTTAAATGATCTTAAATAGAGCGATTAGAGATTGCAAACAAAATTTATGAAATTTGTGTTGTTATTTTTAAATAGAATCTTTTTTTATCGATGTCAGTTTTATTATTTAAGTCTACCTTTAAAAATAATTTGAGTGTTCTTCTTCATTCACTTTGCATACATGCCAACCCTAATTAGGTCCAAAGCGGTAGGGGGTAAAAAATGGTGCGATCTTGTGCATTTTGAGAATTGTTTAAAGGGTACTTGAGACCAGGTTAAGTATCAACCTTTATGCAATAAATTACTAAAAAACCTGTTTCAGGTCTTTGCCTTCAATATTTTTCACTGAAAATGTTAAAGTTTTAAGTAAATATCATACATTTAGGAAAGCGGTAAAACAAAATGTCAAATCGGTAGGCGGTAGATCTACCACAAAAATCGGTAGTCTACGCTCAACTTCCGGACTAAACAAGAGAAGATATGGTTGAACCATATCGGGGAAACTCAATTAAAGTAAATGGAGGATTAAAACAGGAACCCATTTTGTATTGTAATATGAGAGATTATTAAAATACAAATACAAATATAAATAATTTTATTGGCTCAAACTCATCTACAATAAATAGTGTAATGGAAAATAATATATAACATCACATGTAATGTAACGTAAATTACCGTTACATACATTAACATTACGTACATTATATGTTACGTACAATAAAGGCACTGCATTTTAAATTATTTTGCCTTTAGGTGCTAAATATAAGTAATATATTAATGATGTTCTGAAGTGCTTTTCAATGTATTTTAGGGGGGCCTCGGTGGCCGAGTGGTCAAGGTAGTTCGTCTACTATTGATCACGTGGTCTGTCAACACTGAGATTGCGGGTTCGATTCTCACTGCAGGCAGGGTGTACTCGACTCCAATCTTAATTGACAAGGATTGCCAGTTTTCCTACCGCAGGTCGGGGGTTTTCTCCGGGTACTCCGGCTTCCTCCCCCAATAAAAACTGGACGCCATGATATAGCTGAAAAATTGCTGAAAGTGGCGTTAAACACCATCAAACAAACAAACAAACAATGTATTTTAGCAGTTATGACACATTATTTAAATGTCTTTAAGTGTTTCACAAACGGTGTTACGGACCTTAATTTCTTAAACGTGACGCAATAAATTTCGCTGTTTTATTCGTTGCTGACAACAATTTAAATGAAACATAGATAAGCATTTGTTATGATGATAATTGGATTCAACTTGATATAAAACCAATAAAAGAACGTCAATAAACGTGTATTGGTCATGCTTTATAGAGAAAATAGATTGATTGTTTGATAAAGGTCATCAACAGTTTATATTGTTGAAAATAATTGTAGAAGTTAATAATCTCATCAATTGTTTTGCAAAATAAGACTCTTCTTCTAATTGTTTTTTTTTTATTTTAAATTCTGAAAATTTTATAAAGTTCTTAGCAATCGGTTTATGCACATGAATGCTAGTTTGACGTTTAAAATACATTTAATTGCAAATCTTTTGAAACAATTGTAATTACAGTAAAATTAAATCAATAAAAATTGTAACTTGTCGGTATGTTTTCTTTGATTTTCCGAGGACGCGATAACTGCCGATCTTACATTAACATTTTCCCCCACAGAACCACTTGACTATGGTCAATGTATTTTTATTGGTGAACAATATATATATGTTCTTCGAAGACTTTGCTTTTTTTATTACAGTACTCTTCTCTAAGTTGAGATATTATAATCAAAATGATTATTTCTTGCCTTTCACAATCGTCTATATTTGCATCCCTTTCAGGGGCGTAGCTGCCTATACGCGAGTACGCGGCTGAATCCACATTATTTTAAGAACAAATTGCAATCTATCCCTGTAATCAATAAACTGTCCATTTCAGTTCTAAATAAACCACTTTAGAATTCTCCAAATTGCACCATTGTTTTCAAAAATATTCCGGGGTGCATACCCGGACCCCACTAGTTCTTTGTGAATCCAAATTGTAACTAGTCTAGCTTCGTCCCTGCCTTTACAGCATATGATAAAATTTTAAATAAAACAAATTGAAAAAAAACTATTAAACCAAATGGGATACACCTATAACATATAAATCGAACATCTCTGGATATGGGTTTAACGCATACCTTTTCTTGTTATATAATTAAATTCAGATGAGAGCAGATTTAATGTGCATTTATGATAATAGTACGAATGTTTATTTGTTCAACACATTTACAACACGTGATTTACAATAAATGGTTATGACACATAATCACGTGCACATAATGTAATGAATACAACACTAGCCAGCTTGATCGCGTACGAATATATGAACAGAATTATATTTTTATTCAAATGCAAAGAACAAAATTATTACATTTCGCACTACAAAACATACTGTTTTTCACCTGAAAAATAGTCAAAACAATATTACAGATAGAAAGTACTTACTTCGGTAAATGTAAACATCGAACTAATTATCGCGCAATAGCTCAGTAAAACGTACCTGAAATTAGTTATAACGCCACGTGTGATACAATGCAATGATTTGAGTTATGAAAAATCAATACATTTGTATCAGCTTTAGGCAGATTTTGAGACGAGATTTGATTTGCCCGCTGCGGGCTGTGATGAATATGTGTTTTTCATGAAATTTATAATTCAACATATAAATTATGAAAAGTCATTTCAACTTTAATGCAAATTAAATAAAACTAGCAAAACTTGTATATGCTGTTACAAATGTCAACTGTTAACGTTTAATTGCATTGACAACGCGCTACAATATCAATACTTCCTATGTATGCTATCTTTGAGGACATAATTATAAAAAATGTAAATAATTTGCAAATAAAAAGAAAGCAAACTAAACTATGTTCATAAACGAAGCGTGTACAGGATAGCCTATCAGTTCACTTGCATTTTATTTCAAAGCAAATTGTCGGCGTCAATTGTTCAGTAATCTTCGACAATCCCATTCAATATATGTTAACAAAATACGTCGTTCTCAAGATATAATCTCTCTCGTTAATGAAAAGGAGGTGGACATTGTAATGCTGATCACGTGACGTCATAAAAAATTTAGGACACTTTTAGTTCAAAACGGCATAAATTTATGGAAAGGTTGTCAAGTTTTATTCCGTGTATTATGCCATTCACATGATGTTAAAGGTTACAAAAGCGCAATTATTTACAATGCATTTCCCATATGGAACCCCTGTCAATTAAGTTTATTTGTGCGAAAAACCTCAAAAATTTCCCCCACGGAAAACAGTTTTTTGTGTAAATTGAAATGAAAAACTTCATTATTAACAAATAAAAAAGTATAGGTCATGCAGCAAAAATGACCGAAAATTTTGGTTGAAATAATGACATTTAAATGACACTGACACAATTTATAACCTCCGTTTTTAATCGTTTTAAGCTCAATTTTCAAGGCTCTTAAAAATCTCCGTCCAAATATCGAATATTTTCAATCAATAATGTTTATAATTTTTAATTTTGCTATTTTCAGAACTCCAACATCCAATCAAGTGCCTCAGTGTATTTTCTTCTGCATACTATCTTGGGTTAAAAATTTTCCCGTTGTAATGTAAACAAATAATTGCGCAATTGTAAACTAAAAGACGGTGCGTAGAAAATGCCCTAAATTAAATCACGTGATAAGATACATCTAACTACCTATCTTGAAAACGGCGTATTCTTTCGCTGTATGCTGATGATACTTCTTTAATAGCTGATTCTGCCGAGGACCTACCGGCACAAGTAAATATTGTAATAAATAGAACTTAAAAGAAAACGTCAACAAAACAAAGGTTATATTTCTTTGATTGGAGAATTTTTATCAGTGGCCGTTCATGTCACAATTGAGACGTTTGTATCGGCTTCCATTTTTCTATCGCGATTCTTTTAAAAAGCATCGCGATACTTGTTAAAAGCATGAATGAAAGAAATATTAAAAAATGGTTTTGTTTTTTTTTTTTGCACGGAGACACATCGAGTCGATATGGTTTGTATTGTTTGGTACGACATGTGTTAATAAGGGAAGCGCGCCATTTGATCCCTTTCATTATTATTTACCGAACAAACAATTCGATTTATTTTACTAAATTATGCCATAGTCTTACTAAATTATAACATAAAAGCCACACCCGTTTCAATTTAATACAAGATGTACGGAATGTTTTGCCGAAGTAAGCGATATTCGTTCGAGCACTGCGACTCTACAAACATACATGTATTAGTTAAAAGGTTACAAATTAAGGCCTGCAAATGAAACAAACAATTATTCTTATTAAATAATTTTTAAAATCCTGTTTTTTTAATAAAATACAAGGACTGGACGGTGTGAGCATTTAAAAAAGCTGCATTTAGAAAAAATCTGATTCGTGAGGTATTTTGTCCGCCTTGAAAATTAGCGGATTTTGTCCGCCTTGTAAATTTAACGAGAGTTATTTTATTCGCATTAAAAATTTTACAGGGGGGATTTTGTCCGCCTATGGTCAATTACACGGAAGGGATTTTATCCGGGGGAGGGGATTTTGTCCTAGACTCAAACAATGCATATCGTACTCAATATTTTAACGTCATACTCAGCAAACGATGAAAACTACATGTATATAATTCAATATTCTTGTATTAACTTTGTCAATACAATTTTAAGTGATTGTGTTTTTATAATATTGGAATTGGACAAATTCTATAGTTATGACTGCCTAAAATACATAGTAAAACAACGTATTCTTTATTAAAATTTTAATGTTACATCAAGATAAATAATATGTTATATCAAATTAATAATCTGTTTTATCAAATTAATAGTCTGTTATAACAAATTAATAACCTGTAATATCAAATTAATAATCTATTATAACAAATTATAAAAACTGAAAACTGAGTTTTTTGTTTATAGTTCGAATAATTTACAAAGGTTGATAAGATCTAGTACTGTAGTACAGTAACTGTCATGACTGTTGGAAATTCGTCAATTCCTTAAATTTTATAGTGTTTGGGCTCGTATAGAATTTTAAAACATGTTATTAAATAATAGGGTATTATCAAAAAGAGACTTTGCAATTAGAGCTCCGTCTCCTGTCTGCGCGTGAATGACGACGGGCGCAAAGAAAGAAGATATATAGGCGATGATGGCTTTAAAAATCATAGAGCTAACAATAAACATACTGAAATATCCTCAATGAAAAGCTATTTCATAAGTTGAAGACCGCAATGGTAAATAAAAGAAATATAAACCTTTCTATGTTTTTTCTTTCGATGTAGCATATATATATTTACTGGAAAAAAGTTAGTTAACATTTTAAAACTTCAAAACAGCACATATTTTTTAAAAGAAATTTCATAAGCAAATATGTACTTACATGCATCAAGTATTATTCATTACAGTTTGCGATTTTATTAATTTAACTATCTTTTTAAATGGGAACTTCAAAGTAAAACATTTTAATTAGAATTGTATTAACATGAACACAAAATGTCAATTCCATGCTAATTAAATGTGAATTGAAATATGTCATGTGTACGCTATTCGGCCAAAAATACGGGGAGATAAATAATTGCAACGGAACCATCAGCGAATTTTATCCTCAATTCTATGTGTATAGTAAACAATACATGTGTTATCGATTGATTGATTGATTGATTAATGGTGTTTAAAGCCCGAGAAGCATTATTTCAGCTATATTCAGGCGATGAACATGAAATGGATGATAAAAAGAACATGAAATGATAATGAAAATGGGATGGGACACAAGGAAAAATAGGGGTAACGGATTTTAGATTGCCACTGGCATGGCAAATGGGAGGATGGATAGGGTCGGGCAATTCAGCCTCCTGTAGCGGGATCGAAATCCTTACTCAGAATACTACAGCAGCGTTCTTTAACGTGCGAGGAACGTGGCATTTTTCCCAACACGGTGTACTAATATGGTTTGCGGTCAGGTTTTCCGTATTATGGCCTGACAACCCCAGCTTGCCAGGGGTACCCCATTCAACCACCTGGGGCACACATCCCAGTCGGTCTTTAGGCAAACCGACCTGACACGCCGGTCAGGGTACTTGGCGCTATTTAGTCGCCTTTTACGACAAGCTAGCGCGACTGCGGTCTATTCTTTTGACCACCCGGATCCCGCACGGGGCCATGTGTTATCGAACCACTGCGTCTCATGTAAGTTATTTGACGATAGAGAGAGAGATTGCGTGTGCAGGCGGTCAAATCAAGAAAATATGGCATATATATATATATATATATATATATATATATATATATATATATATATATATATATATATATATATATATATATATATATATATCACCAGCGTGAGGATTGTTTATAGATAAGACGGTCAAGAAAGCAAATACTAATTCTACCACAGACGAAATGCGCAAAAAATACACGACGTATAGTTTTATCATTTTATTTCTTTCAGTTCCAAATGGCATTCTTTGGCATAAAATCATTTTCTAAAGTTTAATTACGACAACCAATTGTTTTAAAACACCAGTCTGTTGGAATAATAATTGAGAAATGCAAATAGGGATACTGTTCACTGACAGTACAATATAGTAGATTGTTCAAACGCAGAGTTTTTTACTATTTTTGTCCAATTAGGTTTGTCTTCAATTATAGTAAGTTATCATAGGTAAGCGTCTTTTAGTTCAAAGGTCACAACTCGAAAATATACTGACTGCGTCGGAAAAACTCTTTTCTCTCTTTTCAATTATACGAAGAGATAATGAAATTCGGCAATTGGAAGATTTACGTCTGTATAATCCAAGTGAGGCAGTTATCCGTTTGAGGTGTCTTGAAAAAAATAATCTTGTGTCTTTTTGCCAAAATAAACTTTATTTCATCGAACGTTAGATGTAATGCGTAATACATTTCAATCAAATTGCTTCTATCTTCCATCTTTGAGGGTTTAGCTTAACTATGGTACCCTACTACTACGAAACCAGTTTTCCTACCGCAGGTCGGGGGTTTCCTCCGGGTACTCCGGCTTCCTCCCCCAATAAAAACTGGACGCCATGATATAGCTGAAAATTTGCTGAAAGTGGCGTTAAACACCATCAAACAAACAAACAACACTACTACGGAATGAAAACCAGTCTATGTTTTGTTTCATTTAAATAGTAAAGTAATCTGTTAAAACTAATCATTAATCTTTGATATCGAACTAATAATCTGTTATAACAATATTGATAATCTGTTATATCAAACCTTTTATGTCAAATTAATAACCTGTTATTATAATCATACTGCTTTTGGACGCGGGTGTTAGAGTAGATTATCACATGAAGAAATTATCACCCGAGACGAAGATGATTTTTATGATACTGAATGCCTTTTATCTAAAGAAGAAACGTGAACTACCACATAGATACTTCATCTTAATTATATTTTTTTTAACGGAAAATGCTTAATTGTATGATAGTTGTTTTTCCAAATAATAATTGCTCAATTTTATGTATTTGTTGTGTCTTTGACTTATAAGTAAATTTCAGCTGATGTGACTGATAATTTTCCAGGTTGGTAATTTTCGTTTCAAGCTGGTGATAGTTTTTTTTATATCACTCGTAAACTTCCGGTTTTTTTCATATCCCCCGTTGGGAGGAAAGCACGAGGAATTAACACTTTTGCTATAATGGGCGGGCGTAAATCTGAAAATGGTTACTGTCCAATAAAAAGACAGCATTTTTGCAGGAAGTATGATAAAACAAATTAATAATGTGATATATCAAATAAATAATCTGTTATAACAAATTAATGATATACAATTATGGCTTTTAACGAGAAAAAATAACTCTTTCGAGATTGAATAATTTGGATATTACATGAAGTCAATTAAAGGCCATAACTGTATTATCAACTGAACTAAACACAAACAAGACCAAGGTGACTGTGTAGTCATACCTGAGTAACCCATATAAATTTGGCGCGCTTTTGCACCTCGGGTAAATAACTAATCATTTCCCCTTTTCAAATTCGGCGCGCTTTGGTATGTCGAACAAATAACTAGTTATTATGTATAATTGCAAATTCCCAGACAGTTATTTTAGCCACGTTTTGTTTTGAGCGAGAAAAAAGAAGTTATTGCTCATAAAATCTAATTTATTTTAGTACTGGTTACCATAGTAAAGTATAATAATATAATAATCTATTATATCAAATTAATAATCTATTATATCAAATTAATAATCTGTTAAAAACAAATTATAAAAAGTAAATTTCATGGCCCTAAAAGGCTTCCGTATATATATGGCATATGCAGAGTGTGATGAAGGGATGTAAATGTAAATTTTCATTCATTGATAGATAATCTAGTGACCTTACAATCCTGTTCTTTTTTAAGTGTAAAGATTTAAATTAACACAATTGGACAACCCTTTTTAATGTATTAAATGTACAAGAGGGTCATCCTTATTAGAAACTTTTAATGACACGATGTACATAGAGCAATACAAGATTTTAGTCAATTGAATCGATTTTAAAAATATATAAAAAAATATAACATGGTTAACATTTATTAGTGCATGTATTACGACAGTTAAAAATCATATGTATACCCCATGTATAATATAATTGTAAAACATAGATTATTGTATCGTTTGATAAAGATGTCAAGTAAACAATAAACTAAATAAATGAATAAATTATTATTAATATTATTATTATTAATACTGCTACTACTACTACTACTACTACTACTACTACTACTACTACTACTACTACTACTACTACTACTACTAATAATAATAATAATAATAATAATAATAATAATGATAATAATAATAATTCAATTAAAGTTACAATGCAATTATCGAGGTAGAATTGTTCCGTTCTTTTTTGGAAAATTTTGGGTCGACATCTAAATAAAGAATATTGTGTTAAAGGAGTGGGGTCATCTTAAAAATACACCCAAAATGTCAAATGAAAAATGCGGTTTTGTACAACATTATACATTTTCCAGGAATTGATTTTTTGTATCGTGTGCAATCTGTTTAATTAATAACTTTCTTGTTTCTAATTTAAATGTTATAAAACTCCCACGTCCGCATAGTAGGTTATATTGAATTCGCAAAAGCAAATAGCAAAGTAGTCCTGAGGAGGATGAGTAATTTTAATTCGTTTTATTAGATTTTACTGTTACGAATTCTTCCATTTGCAAAAAAGTTCTCTTCCATTTTGTTTCCAGCAATTTTTTAAAAACTGTATCTTGTAGTCCAGGGGCCATGTTTTCGAAGATGTCTTAGGACTAAGACATGTCATAAGACCATCTTAGGACAAATCTTTGTCCTAAGTCGTGTCACCGAAGATGTCGTAAGTTAGGACAAGTCCTAATTTTTATCCTAACTTTAGGACAACGAAATAGGTGTCTTAAGATGGTCTTAGGATGGTCATAATTTTATGACAATCTTAGGATAGATTTAGGATGTCCTAAGGAGTAAACAAACATGGCAGCCATCTACATGCATTTAAGAAGACGACAAAATATTCGAAGAAATAGATTATTTAGAGATTATGACAACCCTTTGGATTATTTAGATGACACTGATATTGTCAGGAAATACCGTTTAGCTCGGCCAATGATATATGACTTGTGTAGGAGATTTCAAAATGATCTCCAGAGGGCAACAGCAAGGTCTCGTGCATTCCCAGTTTCATTACAGATAATGGTTGCTTTGAGATTTTACGCCACTGGTAGCTTCCAAATGGTTAATGCCGATGTGCACAATGTTTCCAGAACTAGTGTGTCAAAAATTACAAAGGTGTTACACAGTGCCTAGTAGGAGTTTGTAGAGAATTCGTTGTAATGCTCACAGATGTAGCAGAGCTAAGGACTATTATGCATGGATTTTACGAGTATGCAAATTTCCCTAATGTAGTAGGGGCAGTAGATGGGACACACATAAGAATTAAAGCACCTAGCACTGATGAACATTTATATGTGAACCGCAAAAATTACCATTCTATTAATGTACAGGGAGTGTGCAATTCTCAGATGAAGTTCTTAAACATAGTTGCAAGATGGCCCGGTGCAACCCATGATGCTTTCATTTGGTCCAACTCAAATTTAAATGATATGTTCGAGGCAAGAACCATTGATGAAGGATGGCTATTGGGCGACAGTGCTTATCCACTTAGACCTTGGCTTCTTACACCAGTCCTCAATCCAACGACTCGTCACCAACAGAGGTATAACGCAGCACGCATGAGAGCAAGAAGTGTTGTGGAAAGAAGCTTTGGCGTTTTAAAATGTAGATTTAGGTGTGTGGATACTAGTGGAGGAACACTGTTGTACACTCCACTGAAGTGTTGTCAGATTTTTATTGCATGTGTTGTCTTGCACAACATCTGCATAATAAACAGAATACCAATACCCGATGGTAATCATCAAGATCGTGGTCGTATTAGACAGGAACAATACAATGGAAATCTGAATGATGGTGCCCAAGTCCGTCAAAGACTAATAAATGGAAGATTTTAAAATTCTAAATGACTTATTTTCTTTCTCATGCCCATATTACCAAAAAACAAATATATATACTGACGAGAACACCAAATAATCTTCAACAGATGACCTAAGTTCAAGTAAATTAAACACTATTACAATAAAAAAAAGCTTTTGATATTGACTTTAATTACAATATAACTTGTTTGGTTACTGTTGTGATGGTGGATTATTCATTGTTGGTGGCCATGTTGCTTGGAGCTGGGCGATATACAGTTGTTGTTTGGCTTGTTCTAATATAAAGCGTTTACGCGTGACGTCCAGCATCTCTCTTTCCGCCTCCAATCTTTGCTGTTCAACTTTAAGCCTTTCTTTTCTATATCTGTTCTCTGCTTTTCCTGTAGAAGGCGCTGTTCCTCTATTTCTAATCTCTTGCTCTCAATTTCTACAAGTCTTTCTCCGCTGTTGTCAACATTTTTGGTGCTGGAATTACAATGTCTTTTCGTAGGAGGTTGAATTTCAAGCTGCTCAACATCATTAATATTGCAAGTTAACTCTGGAAAAAATTTAAATACATGTACGTCAATAGGATACAACATTTTCTCTCCGACCCTGACCTATCATCTAACTCCATGAATATCAGTAGCCATAAGGATGTTTGATATACTATTAGTTGTGAAGAAATTTCGTTAAAACCTATTGAGATGTTGACTCTATAGTATTCGCAAAACTCACAGTGAAGTTGAAAGTGATCCATTGTAAATACAATACATTAAGCTTAAAAACACATAGTATTTGAAATTTAGAAAGAAAAAGTATGGTATTCTAAAAGTTGTTTGGGGGGGGTTTAAGAACTTACACGCAAGTTCACTCAGAACGCCTAGTTGTCCATATGTGTTGTGCGTGTGTGTTTTTATTATTATTAACATTTTATTTCCCTAAATCACGTTCAGCGGTGCATTAAGGAAAAAGTTGACGGAGGAATATGCCACTAGCCCATTTCCGCCTTTCTGTTCTTTTGTTATTGTTTGTTTGTTTGGTTGTTTTTTTATATTTTAAAATTTTTTGGTTTTTTGTTTTGTGTGCCTTTTTTTCTTTCTTTCTGGTTTTTGTGCGGGGGGGTTCCCCTGTTGTGCAATGTATTTATAAGCCGCTTGAATTAAAGTTAAGAAAAGAAATCACTTACCATTTTCATCTGATGAGTCAGAGTCATGAGTTGCCTGTAAAAGGGAGGTGGAGGAACTGGTCTGATGATACTGGGGACATGTATCCAATCCACCGGATATCCCCTCAATGGGCGTCTCTCCGATGATGCTAACTACCTTGTCCTGGAAAGGGGTGAGTGCCTCTGGAGGAGGTCCACCACCAGTTCTATTTGACTCCCTGCGAAATCGTGCCGCTTGCTTCTTTACGCTGCTAGTATATGTAGTCCACTTTTTTCGCACCTCTTCAACTGTCCTTTGGTGCTCACTTGGCTGCATTAATTTTAATACAAATGCTTTCCCATAATTTCTTCTTGGAAGCGTTACTGGTAACATTTGAAAGTTTGCTAAATAGCACAGACTTATTCTTTTCAACTTCCTCTAATAAAATGTGCAGTTCCGTTTCAGTAAAATTTGGACTCCTTTTCTTACTCATTTTAATAAATTGTGTAACCTGTTAAATGTCAGTCTTATTTATTTACATATAGTAAGTTGCAGCACGAAATCAGCGAAATCAACCTTTGAACCAAAACAAAGAAGGGTTCTTGCAGTCAAACCGGTTTTTATCAATTATATAAATTATTTCTAAATTAAATCACATTAAAAGACATATAAAAGTGACATTTTATGTTTTGATTTGTATCAATTTATTTCAAATAATTATATATTTATATATTTATTGATATATACATGTTTATAAAACATGAATTTACTTTTATTACGTGCAGTCTACATCGAAATTTTGTCAACACATCAAATTTCTAAATAACACAAATAAAAATTCCATATCTCTTGGGATAATACTTAAGACAGAGTTATGACATCTTTGCTAGGATGGTCTTAGGATACCTTCGGTGTGAGGTCTGAGACACGTCCTAAGACTGTCCTAAGTCGGTCCTAATTTATGTCCTAAGACATGTCTTAAGACATGTCTTAGGATAGTTTCGAAGACATGGCCCCTGTTTTAAGTAAGAAAGGAGTACCTTGTGAGATTCACCGACCTTATGCATACAATTGGCAATCTTTAGTAAATCAATCTTAAAGTCGAGCACACCTGGCACGACATCAGATCACAGTCTTCAAACGACTTTAAATAACACTGGGGATCGGGGTCATTTTGGTGGTACAAAGTAATAAATGTCGTAAATTTTATAGCATATTGACGATTATTTCTGTTCATATAAAACAACAATTTTAGGCTATAAGAATGCTCCTTCCTTTACAGTGCAATGATCTCCTTTTAATTAAGCAATGGTCATGTCTACCTTCATATTTTTGAAATAGTTAGATAAAAGCTCGACTTGTACGAAACAATAACTGTATGGACCTGTCAAAGATTTACTTATTTACAATGTTTAATATATAGACCAGTAATTTTCACTTAAGTACTTTTTTGATTCGCATTGTGCTTATCGACTTTTTGCTAAAATTTACTTGGAGAGATTAACATCACTTTGCGTTAATGACTCCGTTTGTTCATCAACACCTTTCTTTAATCTTCTAGTCTAAATTCTGATATTATATTGAACCAATTTTAATATCGATAACTCTTTAAAAGATTCCATTTTTACTTATGCTATTGCCTAACCCTACTCGTGCTCGTTTAATGATACATAATTGTTTTTAAATGCTGAGACAGCGTTTTATTTTACAAACATCATCTTGATTTCTAGTCTCCTTAAAAAGTTAAACACGTATTTAAGATAAGTTTTTTGCAGTTCCATTACAAGAAACAAACAAGTTTAGTTCATCTCTGATTAACACGTGGTGCACGGTACATGCAGATGTATGATCGCTACAATGTATTGTACGAATTTAGGTCCCATGACGTCACAGATCCTAGAAAATTTCAATATATATAGGTGCCTTATGAAGAAGAGAAAAGCGGAGTACAAAGAACACGAAACAAGAAATAAGGGAAGGTAAATAAAATAAATTGCTAAAAATATTAATAATTATAAACGTTATCTTCAAGAAAACCGAATTTTTAAATACAAGACTTGTCTGCAACTTGGGGGAGGTTTAAAACGAATTTACATGTCCCAACAGTAATTACAGAAAATCTATGCAAGGACAAACCACACTGCAAAATTAGGATTCTTAGCCCTGCTCAAGGAACAAACGTTAAAATCTGACTTTAGAGGATGCATAAAACGTATACATAAAGCCGTGATGAAGAAGATATAATACCTGTAAATCAACATATGATTGTTGAAAGGTTGCTAAGTGAGTGTCTTCCATGAAAGACTCCGTAAAATTAATTATGTGTACGCGTTCTTTTATATGCATATCTTTATTTATTTTTCGGAGTATCTAACAATCTAAGCCTGTTTAACAAAAAATGATTAAATGATTCCATGTAATACTGCAACTTTATAGATCTTTGGAATATTTGATTTCATAATGACTGCTAAACGGGTTGAAGTTTGCGATTTCTGTGGACCATGGATTAAGATACATAATTTATTTTACCGGTTTGTTTATGTGTCGTTGTATTTTGTCTACATTTCTTATTGGAATTTATTACATGTACAACTTTTTTACTTGTTTCCCATTTTGTGACCTAACGTAATTTGTTCACAATCTGTGTTCTGTTATAATAGTAATCAACAAAATTAATCAGCTATGTGGTGTTAATGTAGGTTAAATATTACATATCATTTACATTAACCATTAACACTTTGTTCAGCTTACCAGTCGTGGATTCATAAAAAGGGTGTTCTGTAGGTTGGCGTCCAAAAGTGAAACAATTAACAATTAAAATAGCACCCCTCTTTAATTCTGTTTTAGTGACTGCTTTTAATCATTTATGGAAATAATGGCTTTATGAATCAAGAAAGAGACAAAAAAGATCTATGGAATGGTTTCTAAATGATGAACCCTCGAAGTGAACTAGGGGTTTGTGTGCTTCGTTTTTACTGTACAAGATCTGTGACTTCTTTTGGCTGCAAGACATTCATGTCTGATTTAAATCAAACAATTACACAGGAAAATTAATTACACAGAAAAATTTTAAAAACATTGCTATGCATCAGTTGTATTCACAAAACTAATTATTTATCTAATCTTTTCACCAATTAAGGTATCATAAACTATGCGAACATGTTGAATGAATAAAACAAAACTTGCACAAAATCCAAATGTGCGCCAGTTGTTAGTTGCACCAAAATTATTTCCCTGACCAAATATAGTTGTGGTCTTTTTGTTACACTAAAACAAATTGAAATTAGGAAAAATCCAACTTTTCTGATAAGCTGAGAGTTACTGTTTTAAAATTGTGTAACCAACTTTCGGTTTAATAAACCATACACCAAGTGTGTTGTCGCAAGAGCAGTAAAAGAACCACATGAATCCAAGATAAACATTAAGGGTTGTATTATTATTATAATTATTTTCTTGTTGTTATCAACTTCTGAAATTACTTTCATTGTGGATATTTAAATATGTTTATTGTTAGTCCTATGATTTTTAAATCAATAAATACCTTCTTCTTTAGGTGCGTCCGCCTTCGTTTACGTGCAGACAGGAGATGAAGTTCTAATTGCAAAGGATCATTTTGATAATAGCATGATATCTACATCTGCAAGATACTTCTTAACTTTCATATGTTTGCATTATAGAAAGGCACATTTTAGGTAGAGTACAATTTCACATATTACAAATAATTTCGTAAAAATAATTTTTTTGAAACGTTTTCTCAGATAATAATTGCATATTATCATATACTTATGGCTAAATATTAGGCATTTTGCATATTGTATATGACAGGAAATGACCAACACGTATTTGAACACCCTTGTCTGATAACCCGTATAACGAGCATCTTGTGCGAAAATTCCGTATTAGGCTTCATCGTGCACTTTACTTTCTGTACGTCTGCATAAATATCAAAAATGACCGAGAATAAACGGTTTTTAGAAGTTGCAGACATGAGAAATTCGTAGAAAATCTTAACATTTTAGTCATTTATCCTTAGGAAGACTATGATAAAAATATTAAAATATGGTCTTATTCATATCGGGCTGATACAGGGATGATACCCAAGCCGATATGGATTAGCCCATATATTAATCTAATAATATTTTATAAACAAGGAAGCAAGTCAATTATAGTCGATTTAAAAATGGAACATTCACCAAGAACCTGTAAAGAAAAGTAACGTTTATCATAGCAATCCTAATGTGTAAATCGTAAATTGTATAGATTGTGCTTTGGAAGTTTGATTGAGGTGTTTTATATAAGGTAAATGCACATCAGTTAACAAACTTGTTATTTAAAGGGAAGGAAACATTCCAAACATCTTTGCATAAGTTTGCAGAAGATTCTTGTATAAATGTATTTCTAACTATGTTAGTGTTAAAAATTGGCACCATTAAGAAATAAATCGATATTTAGTAATAATAAATTTTGTAATTCCCGCCTCTATGTAGGCAGCCATTAATGAGTGATCTGTGACGTCACACCTACTCTTCCGTTTTACCTGTCTCAGCATGTGCTAATTATGATTAACTTTCCAAAATATTTATAACTGATAACATTGATATGGAAAAAAAAAAAAAAAAAAAACCAGATGGGTCTTCTTCGTAAAGTTTTTTTTAAAAGATCTTATTTCTGAAGATACTGAATTCGAGAAGCATTTAGCATATTCAGAAGTTGTATTTCGGACATAGCGGACTGAGTTTTTCACGAAATGCCGACCACAGAAGAAAATGTTTGTTATAGAGAATTCGACTTGTTGCAAACGAACTTGAAGATCGCTACTACGTAACAGTGCATTCAAATTTTTATTCTAAAATCCCGATGTTACATTTATAAAGTAGGAACAATGTTGTTAAATACAATACTACGAGTGCAGGAGATTTGAATAACCGGTCAATTATTTTCCGTGGTCGACTTCTATGTATTTTATTACATAAATTTGAGCAATTAATAGTTTTGGGAGATTGCATAATTTAATGCAAATGAAAGCAAAATAATATGAATGTACATCGCACTACTTATCTTTAACCGAAATAGTACGAATTACGTAGATAATTGCACTGTTTGCAATCCATGAGCTAGCGGGAAATTGACAAATTTTATTTTTAATTGATATTTTTCCTCCTACCTTGTAAAATTTTTAACAAACTCAAATAGAAAATCCTATATTAACTTTCTTTCAATTGAGCTAAAATTCCTTTTGTGGCTTCCTTCCCCTTTAAGACCACCGTTTAAGACTAACAACAGTCATAAAATTAGAACCATGAATTCGTATGACATTAGGTCCTATCAACTGCACAAAATTACCGGGGTAAGGAGGGTGATGGAGAGAACGTTCAATTGTTGGGCAAGACAACTGGAAATCCTTGGTATGTAGGCCTAGAGTTCGAACTCGCAACCCTAGTGTTGACACACGGGTGTCTAATAGCAGTTATATACCTCAACCACTTGTCATTGAGGCTTCCCTGTCTCCCTTTATGGCTAAGCTAAGTTACCTCACAGAAATCGGTGCGTATTCAATTATAAAGTAAACAATGTACGTGGATTTCATTTAATTAATTTCCGGTAGATTGAAATTGTAAAACTTAATAGTTCATTGATCGCTTGAATTGTGTTCGACAAAGAAATATTTATTAAGACTGGTCCTTTTGTCGTATTTATCATTTACCCTACATGTATTGGATTCCAAAAAATACATAAAAAATCCCTACAAGCAAAGGCACGTACCGTTATAATTAAAATATTGCATTTCGAATTCACAGTACTCGATATTATATATCATAGTCGGTGTTCGGTGTTTATATTTCCATTTGTATCAATTATACGATCTTAGATATGACTCGGGTTGATCATGAATATTCTGTAACCCTTCTGGGTATATATTTCTGAGTTAAGAAAATATTTTACGAACACCTTCGAAAAGTGGATATAACTCGTAAAAAACCACTAATCATTTTGGAGTTTATTTGCAAGCATCCTAGATGTAAAATAACAAAAGGTTTGTCATTTTATATCTGGGCTCAAGGTATATATTTATGCGAACATGAATACATAGGGAAATTAAGGGTCTAACATCGGTGCGATGGCAAGATGGGAAATTTTCAGACATCCAAGAGGAAAGATTTCTCGACAATATAATCGATGTTTAAAATTCCTTAGACTAAACAATAAAAAATCAATGAATATACCAGCACAGAAAGAAATAAAGAAATAAAGAAATAGAGAAAAAACAAATAGAGGAATAGAGAAAAAATAGAGACAAAACAGAACTAAATAAATAAAAATAAACAAACAGATGTAAGCTTTTAAAATCTTTGAGCATCTTTTGGGGATAAATGATCCCTAATACATAATACAGGTACAAACTGTAAAAATGTCATCGTGTTGGAAGTTGAATATAGCAGGTAGGCCAATAATAATAATAATAATAATAATAATAATAATAATAATAATAATAATAATAATAATGAACTTAATTTCTATTTAAACATACCTGCAAGTAATATTACAGTAGTATTGAGCGAAAAATGTTTGATGCGCTCCGTTGTATAAAGTGATTGACAGGTATCTGGCCACGATTTCTCGAAAAATACGTAAGTCAAAACTTAAGTTTTATCTCAAATTCTCCAAACTTACTTAGCTGAGATTTATCTTAAGTTCGATTTCGTGAACCAAACTCAGATAAAACTCAGCTGAGTTTGCGATTTTTAAATTTTTTGTACTCCTGTAAGCGGTTTTGGAAAATCCTAGGCCGAATTGGACAGAGAAAGAACGTATTTTCTAAATTCAAGGGGTGTGGTGCAGTGAAAGGAGGAAAATTGAAGGAAGCGGCATGGGCAGAGATCGGAACTATTCTGAATTCGCAAGAATTTTGTTTAATTTAAAATCTTAGACTTAGTGCTCTTAACTTGGCTTGTTGTAGGCAGAGACATATATGTAATTATATGTCTCTGTTGTAGGGTTTTATTTGTCGTTTATAATATTTTGTGCAACAGGATGTAATTACAATGAAATAAGAAGATGCTCATTCATTGTCAGTCTTTAAGTAAACTGCAGACGAATTTTACAATAGATATGGGAAATAACGTTACGGAAAGTGAAAGTGGGCACGTTTAACGGACTTGCGGAATTACCGGACTCGGTTGTTGATAAAATATGTTTTTGTCTACAAGTCTTGCCAGATGTTCTTGAAACTTTTTTTTTCAACTTAAAAATGTGCCCGTTTGTATAAAAAAATGGCTGGGAAGGCAAAAACACGTTCAAAACAAAATGAAGAAATCTGAAAATTAATATGAAATTCATTTTAGAAGTAACCTGACAGTAGTCTATAAGGGTCCTATTGTTATACTTGCTTACTTATAGTACTCTATCTATTTAAAAAATGCTTGCTGGATGTTAGACAACAATCAATCAATCAATCTATTAAAAAAAGTACTATAACACTTATTCTTAGCTCATACATTACCTGTGTCATATTTTCACTGCTTCTAAACTTTTTTTATTCATGAAATAAGGTTTCAACTAGCCACAGAATATATTTAATAAATTTGTTCTTATGTTTATTAAATGAAAAATGTGTTATAGTTCATTTGTATTTTTCTCTTTTATTCTGTAATGAATGTTTACATTCCAAAATGTTCGAAGTCGCATAATTGCATGATTGTAAATGTCATGAATTTAAGAAATAACATTTTTAATATGCTATTTCAAACAGCAAATCAGACACTATACAGAGATCACTGGATGAAGTTAAGAAACAGTATGCTAACATCAAGCAGAGAGGTAAATTTAGGATACTGATAATTAGTACTTTTTATATCTACTATTTTTATCATGTGTCTGTTACATCTGTACATTTGTTTGTTTTAAACTTTTGATTTATGCAGAACCACTTGTTCAAATATCGAAAAAACATACTTGCAGAAAATACTCTTAGATCAAAAGGACATGCATTACGTGTATTCAGCAGAGGGATGGGATTGAATCTAAACTTGTAAAAGTTAACCAGTAGTTGCGGATACTTATTTAACTTGTTTTCTGTGTTAATAGACACCATGCTAATAAAGCATGCATTGTTCTGTGATTTAATATGGTATTTTAAGAAAAAAAAAACCTCATTTGAAGACAAAATTAAACAGAACCAATATGTTTCCCCCACCCCTTATCACTTAAGCAGTTTTACTGTTACAATAGAACCAATCATCATACCCTTGACCCCTTTTTTGGTGAGGTTAATCCAACAAATCACAAAACTAATATCAAATTATTACGACAGTAAAAATCTGCCTATTGTTAAAAAAAATAAAGAAGTTTTTGTTGTATTACAGCCAACGAGAAATCAGATGCCATGAGGAGACCCCCAACAGGAGGAGGTCCCAAACCCCAATCTCCAACAGTACCAGAACAGGAAGTTCTGAAGCAGTTAGAGGACAGGCCATCACTGTGTGGTCTTGCCTCTGGACATGACACAAAAGAAGGTATATAGGCAGACAGTTAAGCTCTTATCAACATTTCATCCTTTAAATTTGTTTGTCATGCACCGTTATTATTAATTTAAAAGCAAGTCTCTTTTTTATAAGGGACTAAGCATTGCACTACCTTACATGATTGGAGCCAGGATTTTTTTTGCAAAAATATTTTGTTTCTAGTCTGAAAAAATTCTACTACTTCAAAAGCGTATTAATTTTCCTGTAATATCTTTATTATCTTTAATATCTTTATTATTTTGGTGAACAAAATTATTTGTATCTTTTGGAAGAAAACAAAACGATCAGAACTAGAAAGCCCATACAGTCCCTTATAAGAGTATAGTTAGTCCCTAATTAACATGGGTTGTTATATGCAAGTCAATAGACAGAAAGAAATACATGTCATACACATTATATATATAGATGTATGGTAGCCAGATGACAATATTTATGAATATCTAATCAACATAAACATCTATTAATTATAATACATAAACTCTTTAATATTAATGTTGTAAATTGTGGGAGCAAGCAATATAGTTGGCCAAGATGGATTTGATGTAGATTTGGAATTTGCCACTAACAGTAAGCTTAGATTAATTAAGTTTTACATCTTCATTTCTTAGTAGGGAGATCTATACATTTGTTTTCAGAATTACATGTGCATAGTAATTTTTTTAAAATTTTGATTGATTGGATTTTTTTTTACCTTCTGGGAGCAGTTTTTTAGCTATGTTCAGGACAAGAACAAGTTAACAAACAAAAAATTAATTTTAAAAAAGGGGTTGGATGGGAAACAGGGAACAAAATTTTGTCTGCAACTGGAAAAGTATGGAGAGTTGGGCAGGGACATAAATTTCGCCATCTGTAGCGGTTACAATGAGCTAACTGTTTTAGTCAATAAAACATACAATCTGTTAACAAGTGAAAGAGACCTTACCTTATAAATTATATTTTTAAATAGCTTCCTCGCAGAATTGGGAAAAAATAATAGTTATACTATCCCATACATTTTTATAATAGTCAAAGCAAATAAGAATTGATGACATTGTATAAATAAGAAAATGAGGAAAATGTCCATAAATAATCTATTCAAATATCACAGGGATTTATCTTGATGGCACATGTTAACTCCATATATGGTCAGATTATGAAAATAAAATTTTATGTCAGTTTATCTGATTTTTTAATATAACAACATTGATATTTATATTCTTTTCTTATTTTAATATTCTATTTTTATTAATGTCTTGTGTTTGAAGCTTTCAGTAGAGTAGAGGAACCAGTTGGCTTGTCATTTCCTGAAAACTGTGCAAGTATAAATGGTATGTATTAAAGTGACATATAATTATATCAAACCGTTGACACACTTGAACCAATATCTACTAATTTTCTCTGCTATCATTTTTTTCCAAAGAAGCAATGAATTTGATAATTATTCATCTGTGCATGTTACTGAATCATAGAAGTTAACTTCTGTTCACATCATTCAGACTTCAGTTAATAAAATATTTATATGGAACTGTATGCCTCATTGATTGGATGCATGTTATTAAATACAAAAATGTATATAGCTCTTGTAGATTGGAACAGGAAAATGCTCTGTGAAGCTTTAAATTTGCCCAGTCCATAAGCCTTATACATAGATAAGCTATAATTTTCAACAACACACTAATATATTATATATAAATAAATAAAACAAACACAGTTATGTGTTGATATTATATTTGATTTGAACTCCACTGATATTTTTACCTTGAAGCCACAAGGGTTTATGACATTCATGTAAACCTGTAATTTAAATTTGAACGTATGTTCTGTAGTGTGGAGAGGATTGTAAATAACTCCTTTGTATTATATTATGAAATTAAATCCAATTTCCATCTATACATAATTTAAAATACCTATACAATTCTGCGAATACACCTACGTTAAGAAACCGGAATGACTTTTGGCGTTTTCCCCTTTTCGGAAAATACTGTAATATATCAACGAATCAGCTAATTAAAAATGTTTTAGAGGGATATATTAGCCACGTAGTTCTATAACATAAAACCTACCATTTCACGGTAATATTTATCATTTTCATCGGTCTTTAACTTTTTTATTCACTTAATACATAAAATATCAATATCCGATAAAAAAATGTTGAAAATAAATATGAAATGATAGGTTTTATTAATGGAACTAATTCGCCAGGCTGTCCTGTGTTAACAATTTTGAGTTCAAAGTTGAAATTTCATTGCATGTCATATTCCAACGAACCACCCTTCCGGTCAACTCTTAACAATATTTCCCTTTTTAATAAATTAAGTCATGTCTCGATAAATTTGCTGTAAAATTTGAAATAAATTAACTACTTTTGACCGAGTTCCACAAGTTGAAGAAAATTCTGTACCAAAGTGAAAATAAAACGTGTTCAACTGTACCAAATTAAATAATCTTTAGGTCAAGTTTTAAATAATTAAAATCAAAATGATAAAATAATTTATGTTCAATGTGTAGAATATATCACCTTTCAGAATCTGTTTTAATTAAATCGATATGTTATTTAATTCAAAAGTTATGGACTGAAATATACCTTTGGTTTTTCACCTGCCCTAGACTCTGTTTAGTCACTCCCTTAAAAACAAGTTATTTCCCTTACAATTATCGTTTCCGTTTTTTATTTTGTAAACAAAATATACCTGCTATTAAATAAAACTGCGTTTTCATAGACTCATCAGCATCTCCCGTCGGCATCTTCACAAATCGTCGTGATATTTGACATAAATTTCTACAAACATCCTTTACAGCTCTACAGACACGCACGAAATGAATGACAACGTATCAGAAAGTAATGAATAAAAACCTCCTGTTGCTAAAAATCTCAGGGTTACAAGAACTTGGAGCAGTGGAGTTAAGGTATTGCTTCTACCAGTTGGACGAGTAAAATATGGATTCAGCAAGTTAACAATGTACATTATTGTATCTGGACGAAACCGAAACCGTTTGAAAATCTCCGTCTCGGGCATAGTTTCTAACGGATTTTCTCGATCCAGCAATCTGTTGTGAGCTATTCTTTGACGATGTCTTCGCCGGCGAGGCTGTCTTCTGTTATTGATCACCATCTTTATTGACAGAATTTCAGACTTAAGTCTAGTGGGGTGGTAACTTAAGTTTTTGGGGAATTTGAGTCGAAACTTAAACTGAGTTTTTTCCCAGAAATGCTTATTTCTGAGATTTCTCAAACTTAAGTTAAAATTCAGACTTAAGTCAAAGTTTTGACTTAAGTATTTTTTTGAGAAATCGGGGCCTGTATATACATGGCGAATAATGCGAGATTAAGCGAAAACCCAACTTAATCCTAAAATTGTCAAAATTGAATTAAGATTAGGTGTTGTACCCTTTTTCGAATTTTCCAAGTTCATGTCATAGATGATTTTTATGTGTATGCGCTCTAATGTATGATGGATTCATGTCATAAAATTTGTGTTGTACCAGTTTATATGTATGCTGAATATTGTTTGCTAGACGTTAAACACCAATTAATCATTAACTATTTTCTACATTTATATTTAGATTTAAATGTATAATAATAATTATTTTATTGTTTACCATAATATATTAAAGTGAAATGGTAGAAATGTCGGATTACACTCTGTACAAACGTAATTACTAAACTGAGAAACAGCTTTTTGGTGTTATTGTAAGTGATAACAAACCATTTACATAAACACAAACTACCTAATGCATTCTCAATGCTGTTCAATATTTTGATAGAAAATATTAACCTTTATTATTTTGTCTGCCCTGTATCACTTTCTTCCGCTTGTCAGTGGGGGATTCAAAAAGAGAGTTCTGTTGGTTGCCCCTTCCCTGATTTGTTTGTATAAAGTCATTTTACGAAAAAAAGATTGTTTTTACTGCATTTCAGCTATGCTTGATTCAAGTAAATGGTGACGATATTCAATGGCATAACTAAGGTCTAAATGATGTGGAAGCCTTTTTGTAGGCGGATGGCTCTGTGGTTCGTATTCAGGAACCCTGAAGGTCCACGAAGAATTCCAGACGCTCCAGGCAAAGTGGCACGGTGGCCGAGTGGTTAAGAGGTAGAACGTCATCTACTATTGCTCACGTGTTCTGTCATTACTGAAGATGCTGGTTCATACAGTCACAGTAAGTAAATTATATACAACAAAATTTGACAGTATTAAAAATCTTATTCTAACAGTGTTGGGCTTAATTTGTAGACGTATATATAAATATTTGATATTAACCTGTATTTCTGATGCTTCAGAAATCCGCTGGATAGATATATTATATGGTTGTCACAATACTTAGACGTTTGTATATAATTTACTTACTGTGACTGTATGACTTTGTCATCCTATATTATATACACAAAAAATGCTGAATTAGATTACTGTCAGATTAATATGTATTGGTTACGAAAAATCCATCGTCACACGCTAGAACACATGTCCTATATCTATGTCTATGATTCACCCCGGTTAATGAAGCTATATTTTTATATAGCGGATTTGGCCGAGGGGTCTAGACCGTTGGACATAGTGCAGGCGAATAGATGCCTCAGTGTCACAACGGTGTGAGTTCGAATCACGCTGAGGGTGAGCAAATATTTGACAGTATTAAAAATCTAATTCTAACAGTGTTGGGCTTAATTTGTAGACATATATATATTTACTTGAAAATTCCATCGTCACACGCTAGTGCACATGTACTATGTCTATGTCTACGATTCACCCCGGTTAATAAAGCTATATTTTTATATAGCGGATGGACATAGTGCAGGCAAATTGGTACCACATTGTCACAAAGGTGTGAGTTCGAATCTGGCTGAGGGTAAGCAAAAATTTGACAGCATTAAAAATCTAATTCTAACAGTGTTGGGCTTAATTTGTTGGTTGGTTGTTTGGCGTTTACCGCAACTTTCAGCAATTTTTCAGCTATATCATGACGTCCAGGTTTTATTGGGGAGGAAGCCGGAGCACCCAGAGAAAACCCACGACCTGATATTTGCTTTACACTGAATAAAACACACATATTGCAGTGTATTTTTATGGGTAAGGGCTAATAAAGAAGTGTAAAACCTTTTGTATGGACATAATATCTGTTTTATGTTACTTAATTTAGTTAGTACATATACTGCAGATCTTTTTGATACCAAATACATGTCCATCAAGAAAAGACAGAAGGTCATTTTCTTTTAATTTAAAGAAATTTCAGGAAAATTCTTCAGAAGCGAAAAACAAGGGAAATTGTCATAATTTCATGGTTTTTTTTATTTTACATATTTTGTATAAATTAGTGTTAAATTTGACAACATCTTACATCCATAACATATGAAAAGATAAAATTTTGGACAAAAGTGATAAAATTTAAAAAACATATTCAAATTATAACTACTTCGAACATCATTTAAATGCTGGGGATCTGGGTATATATGAGCACAAATCTTGGAATTTTACATAATAATAGCAACAAAAATGAGTAATTAGTACAACTAAAGGGTATATCCAACTAAATCACTCATCAAAAAATTTTTAGAATTTTTTTCTGATTTTATACAGAAACAATTGTGCAATTTAAGCAAAATTTTTCCGCACTTTTTCAGAAGGTAATTGGGTAACTTTTGAGATGACCATAAAACTGAGAAAACACCTTGTATGTCTGCATTCTTGGGTCTTATTTACAGAATTGCCTAAAATATAATTGAGAAAAAAGTTAAAGGAGGTTATAATAGCTATGCACCTAGATATTATAAGTCCAAAGGTGTTTTTCAGAGATTTCGGCAAGTCGCAGATTTTTTAAATATACTCAATTCTTTTGTAAGACCACTCATTTTGAAGATAAAAGTGAGTATCTTTGTGTTATTTTATTAAAACAACTTAGATCATCTCTATTTTTCACATATTTTTGCTAAAAAATAGTCAATTTTACATAAAATTTGAGTTGACAGGAAAATCGCTGAAATTTACGACTTCTATTGATCATAACTTTTTAACCCCTTGACCGATTTTTAAAAGTAAGGTACCAAAATGTTTCTTTTTTAAAGGACTCTCCAACAGCAGATATGTAATGAGTATTCTCAGTACTTCATTTTTTAGCTGACCTCCCTTATTTATAGGTTTGGCCTGGTGGTGAGTGTTACTGTATATCACTGTATTACGTGTATTATAGGTTTGGCCTGGAAGTGGATGTTAATGTATACCACTATATTACGTGTATTATAGGTATGGCCTGGTGGTGGATATTACTGTATATCACTGTATTATGTGTATTATAGGTATGGTTTTTTGATGGATGTTACTGTATATCACTGTATTATGTGTATTATAGGTATCGTTTGGTGATGGATGTTACTGTATGTCACTGTATTATGTGTATTATAGGTATTCCTTGGAGATGGATGTTACTGTTTATCACTGTATTATGTGTATAATAGGTATGGTTTGGTGATGGATATTACTTTATATTACTGTATTATGTGTATTATAGGTATTACCTGCTGATGGATGTTACTGTTTATCACTGTATTATGTGTATTATAGGTATGGTTTGGTGATGGATGTTACTGTATATCAGTGTATTATGTGTATTATAGGTATGGTTTGGTGATGGATGTTACTGTTTATCACTGTATTATGTGTATTATAGGTATGGTTCGATGGTGGAAGTTACGGTATATCACTGTATTATGTGTATTATAGGTATGGTTTGGTGGTGGATGTTACTGTTTATCACTGTATTATGTGTATTATAGGTATGGTTGGTGGTGGATGTTACTGTTTATCACTGTATTATGTGTATTATAGGTATGGTTTGTTGGTGGATGTTACTGTATATCACTGTATTATGTGTATTATAGGTATGGTTTGGTGATGGATGTTATTGTATAACACTGTATTATGTGTATTATAGGTATGGTTTGGTGATGGATGTTAATGTATATCACAGTATTATGTGTATTATAGGTATGGTCTGGTGGTGGATGTTACTGTATATCACTGTATTATGTGTATTATAGGTAAGGTCTGGTAGTGGTTGTTACTGTATATCACTGTATTACGTGTATAATAGGTATGGTCTGGTGATGTATGTTACTGTATACACTGTATTACTTGTATTATAGGTATGGTCTGGTGATGGATGAAACTGTATATCACTGTATTAGGTGTATTATAGGTATGGCCTGGTGGTGGATGTTACTGTATACACTGTATTACCTGTATTATAGGTATGGTCTGGTGGTGGATGTTACTGTATATCACTGTATTACGTGTATTATAGGTATGTCCTGGTGATGTATGTTACTGTATATCACTGTATTATGTGTATTATAGGTATGGCCTGGTATTGGATGTTACGGAATATCACTGTATTACGTGCATTATAGGTATAGTCTGGTGATGAATGTTACTGTATACACTGTATTACGTGTATTATAGGTATGGCCTGGGGGCGGATGTTACTGTATATCACTGTATTACCTGTATTATAGCTATGGCTTGGTGATGGATGTTACTGTATATCACTGTATTACGTGTATTATAGGTACGACCTGGTGGTGGATGTTACTGTTTACACTGTATTACCTGTATTATAGGGATGGTGTGGTGCTGGATGTTACTGTATACACTGTATTACGTGTATTATAGGTATGGTCTGGTGCTGGATGTTACTGTATACACTGTATTACGTGTATTATAGGTATGGTCTGGTGCTGGATGTTACTGTATACACTGTATTACGTGTATTATAGGGATGGTGTGGTGGTGGATGTTACTGTATATCACTGTATTATGTGTATTATAGGTATTGTCTGGTGGTGGATGTTACTGTATATCACTGTATTACATGTATTATAGGTATGGTCTGGTGCTGGATGTTACTGTATACACTGTATTACGTGTATTATAGGTATGGTCTGGTGCTGGATATTACTGTATACACTGTATTACGTGTATTATAGGTATGGTCTGGTGCTGGATGTTACTGTATACACTGTAGTACGTGTATTATAGGGATGGTGTGGTGGTGGATGTTACTGTATATCACTGTATTATGTGTATTATAGGTATTGTCTGGTGGTGGATGTTACTGTATATCATTATATTACGTGTATTGTCGGTATGGCCTGGTGGTGGATGTTACTGTATATCACTGTATTACGTGTAATATAGGTATGGTTTGGTGATGGCTGTTACTGTATATCACTGTATTATGTGTATTATAGGTATGGTCTGGTGCTGGATGTTACTGTATATCACTGTATTATGTGTATTATATGTATGACATATTGGTGGATGTTAATGTATATCAATGTATTATGTGTATTATAGGTATGGTCTGGTGGTGGATGTTACTGTATATCACTGTATTACGTGTATTATAGGTATGGTCTGGTGGTGGATGTTACTGTATATCACTGTATTATGTGTATTATAGGTATGGCCTGGTAGTGGATGTTACTGTATATCACTGTATTACGTGTATTATAGGTATGGCCTGGTGGTGGATGTTACTGTATATCACTGTATTACGTGTATTATAGGTATGGTCTGGTGGTGGATGTTACTGTATATCACTGTATTATGTGTATTATAGGTATGGTCTGGTAATGGATGCTACTGTATATCACTGTATTATGTGTATTATAGGTATGGTCTGGTGATGGATGTTACTGTATATCACTGTATTATGTGTATTATAGGTATGGTCTGGTGGTGGATGTTACTGTATATCACTGTATTATATGTATTATAGGTATGGTCTGGTAGTGGATGTTAATGAATATCACTGTATTACGTGTATTATAGGTATGGTTTGGTATTGGATGTTACAGTATATCACTGTATTACGTGTATTATAGGTATGGAGTGTTGATGGATGTTACTGTATATCACTGTATTATGTGTATTATAGGTATGGTCCGGTGCTGGATGTTACTGTATATCACTGTATTATGTGTATTATAGGTATGGTCTGGTAGTGGATGTTAATGAATATCACTGTATAACGTGTATTATAGGTATGGCCTGGTGGTGGATGTTACTGTATATCATTGTATTACGTGTATAATAGGTTTGGCCTGGTTATTGATGTTACTGTATATCATTGTATTACGTGTATTATAGGTTTGGCCTGGTGGTGGGTGTTACTGCATATCACTGTATTATGTGTATTATAGGTTTGACCTGGTGATGGATGTTACTGTATATCACTGTATTAAGTGTATTATAGGTATGGTCTGGTGGTGGATGTTACTGTATATCACTGTATTATGTGTATTATAGGTATAGCCTGGTAGTGGATGTTACTGTATACCACTATATTACGTGTATTATAGGTATGGCCTGGTAGTGGATGTTACTGTATATCACTGTATTATGTGTATTATAGGTATGGCCTGGTGGTGGATGTTACTGTATATCACTGTATTATGTGTGTTATAGGTATGGCCTGGTAGTGGATGTTACTGTATATCACTGTATTATGTGTATTATAGGTATGGTCTATTGGTGGATATTACTGTATATCACTGTATTATATGTATTATAGGTATGGCCTGGTAGTGGATGTTACTGTATATCACTGTATTATGTGTATTATAGGTATGGCCTGGTGGTGGATGTTACTGTATATCACTGTATTATGTGTGTTATAGGTATGGCCTGGTAGTGGATGTTACTGTATATCACTGTATTATGTGTATTATAGGTATGGCCTGGTAGTGGATGTTACTGTATATCACTGTATTATGTGTATTATAGGTATGACCTGGTGGTGGATGTTACTGTATATCACTGTCTGATGTGTATTATAGGTATGGCCTGGTGATGGATGTTACTGTATATCACTGCATTATGTGTATTATAGGTATGGCCTGGTGATGGATCTTACTGTATATCACTGTATTACATGTATTATAGGTATGGTTTGGTGGTGGATGTTACTGTATATCACTGTATTATGTGTATTGTAGGTATGGTTTGGTGATGGATGTTACTGTATATCACTGTATTATGTGTATAAAAGGTATGGCCTGGTGATGGAAGTTACTGTATATCACTGTATTATGTGTATTATAGGTATGGTCTGGTGGTGGATGTTACTGTATATCACTGTATTATGTGTATTATAGGTATGGTCTGGTGGTGGATGTTACTGTATATCACTGTATTATGTATATTATTGGTATGGTCTGGTGGTGGATGTTACTGTATATCACTTTATTATGTGTATTATAGGTATGACCTGGTGGTGGATGTTACTGTATATCACTGTATTATGTGTATTATAGGTATGACCTGGTGGTGGATGTTACTGTATATCACTGTATTATGTGTATTATAGGTTTGGTCTGGTGGTGGATGTTACTGTATATCACTGTATTACGTGTATTATAGGTATTGTCTGGTGGTGGATGTTGTATATCACTGTATTACGTGTATTATAGGTATGGCCTGGTGGTGGATGTTACTGTATATCACTGTATTACGTGTATTATAGGTATGGCCTGGTGGTGGATGTTACTGTATATCACTGTATTACGTGTATGGTCTGGTGGTGGATGTTACTGTATATCACTGTATTATGTGTATTATAGGTTTGGTCTGGTGATGGATGTTACTGTATATCACTGTATTATGTGTATTATAGGTATGGTCTGGTGATGGATGTTACTGTATATCACTGTATTATGTGTATTATAGGTATGGTCTGGTTGTGGATGTTACTGTATATCACTGTATTATATGTATTATAGGTATGGTCTGGTAGTGGATGTTAATGAATATCACTGTATTACGTGTATTATAGGTATGGTTTGGTAGTGGATGTTCCTGTATATCACTGTATTACGTGAATACTGTGAAAGTACTTAAATTCGTGGGTATCAATTTTCGTGGACTGTTGAAATTTTACATGTTCGTGGGTTCTTAAATTCGTGGACTGACGGTTTCCGAAAATGCAGAAAGTGATGTAGCGATCAAAATAAATGATTACAGCAGAATCATTTTCACTGTTGATAATTAACATCAACATATAAAAAACAGTTTCATTATATGATGTTGTTTAAGCGCGTGGTAACGAATGTGAAATTAACAACACGGAAATCAATAGCTAATTATAAACACGGTAATGTATTAATTGATTAATTGCAATAAAAACTAACTTGAGTATTTAATCCTCTAATTGTTATCTATAGAAGCATTCCTAGCCGAAGGGCATTTGTCACTTCATGTGTTGAGTAGCAATAAATACAAGGTGTAATTTAATGTCATTTGTGCCACGATCGGTATTATCACAACATCCATTTGATATAGCGTGTGATTGATATGCACTAATAAAGATAAAGTATAGCTTATCTTTTAAATATTTTATTTGTTATTTTAATTTATGTTCAAAGGAGCAACCAAACTCATAATTCCGATAATAATTTGTTACTTTTTAACGTGGAAAATGAACACCTCATATATCCCCACCTTGACCGGAAGTCGATGTTTCTTCGTACGCTTTACAATTAAATAATACCTACATTTAATAAAAACACAATTCCATCATGAAACCTGTAACATAATCATTAAGATGGATTTTGAGCTGAACATTAGTAATGTATCGAACTCCAAAATCAGATATTACATTTACAATCCGATCTCGGACATTTTCAGATCGTTGTTCCCAAGTTCCCATTGGTAATGAAGTTTTATTCTTAGTTGGATTTTTAATTTCGTGGTCTGAGACCTCCACGAAAACCACGAAAATTGATACCCCACGAATAAAAAGTATTTCACAGTAATAGGTTTGGCCTGGTTATGGATGTTACTGTATATCACTGTATTACGTGTATTATAGGTTTGGCCTGGTGGTGGGTGTTACTGTATATCACTGTATTATGTGTATTATAGGTTTTACCTGGTGATGGATGTTACTGTATATCACTGTATTACGTGCATTATAGGTTTGGCCTGGTGATGGATGTTACTGTATATCACTGTATTACGTGTATTATAGGTTTGGCCTGGAAGTGGATGTTAATGTATACCACTATATTACGTGTATTAACTGGTATGGCCTGGTGGTGGATATTACTGTATATCACTGTATTATGTGTATTATAGGTATGGTCTGGTGGTGGATGTTACTGTATATCACTGTATTATGTGTGTTATAGGTATGGCCTGGTGATGGATGTTACTGTATATCACTGTATTACGTGTATTAAAGGTATTGTCTGGTGGTGGATGTTACTGTATATCACTGTATTATGTGTATTATAGGTATGGCCTGGTTGTGGATGTTACTGTATATCACTGTATTATGTGTATTATAGGTATGATCTGGTGAAGGATGTTACTGTATATCACTGTATTATGTGTATTATAGGTGTGGTTTGTTGATGGATGTTACTGTATATCACTGTATAATGTGTATTATAGGTATGGTCTGGTGAAGGATGTTACTGTATATCACTGTATTATGTGTATTATAGGTGTGGTTTGGTGGTGGATGTTACTGTATATCACTGTATTATGTTTATTATAGGTATGGTCTGGTTGTGGATGTTACTGTATATCACTGTATTATATGTATTATAGGTATGGTCTGGTAGTGGATGTTAATGAATATCACTGTATTACGTGTATTATAGGTATGGTTTGGTAGTGGATGTTCCTGTATATCACTGTATTACGTGAATACTGTGAAAGTACTTAAATTCGTGGGTATCAATTTTCGTGGACTGTTGAAATTTTACATGTTCGTGGGTTCTTAAATTCGTGGACTGACGGTTTCCGAAAATGCAGAAAGTGATGTAGCGATCAAAATAAATGATTACAGCAGAATCATTTTCACTGTTGATAATTAACATCAACATATAAAAAACAGTTTCATTATATGATGTTGTTTAAGCGCGTGGTAACGAATGTGAAATTAACAACACGGAAATCAATAGCTAATTATAAACACGGTAATGTATTAATTGATTAATTGCAATAAAAACTAACTTGAGTATTTAATCCTCTAATTGTTATCTATAGAAGCATTCCTAGCCGAAGGGCATTTGTCACTTCATGTGTTGAGTAGCAATAAATACAAGGTGTAATTTAATGTCATTTGTGCCACGATCGGTATTATCACAACATCCATTTGATATAGCGTGTGATTGATATGCACTAATAAAGATAAAGTATAGCTTATCTTTTAAATATTTTATTTGTTATTTTAATTTATGTTCAAAGGAGCAACCAAACTCATAATTCCGATAATAATTTGTTACTTTTTAACGTGGAAAATGAACACCTCATATATCCCCACCTTGACCGGAAGTCGATGCTTCTTCGTACGCTTTACAATTAAATAATACCTACATTTAATAAAAACACAATTCCATCATGAAACCTGTAACATAATCATTAAGATGGATTTTGAGCTGAACATTAGTAATGTATCGAACTCCAAAATCAGATATTACATTTACAATCCGATCTCGGACATTTTCAGATCGTTGTTCCCAAGTTCCCATTGGTAATGAAGTTTTATTCTTAGTTGGATTTTTAATTTCGTGGTCTGAGACCTCCACGAAAACCACGAAAATTGATACCCCACGAATAAAAAGTATTTCACAGTAATAGGTTTGGCCTGGTTATGGATGTTACTGTATATCACTGTATTACGTGTATTATAGGTTTGGCCTGGTGGTGGGTGTTACTGTATATCACTGTATTATGTGTATTATAGGTTTTACCTGGTGATGGATGTTACTGTATATCACTGTATTACGTGCATTATAGGTTTGGCCTGGTGATGGATGTTACTGTATATCACTGTATTACGTGTATTATAGGTTTGGCCTGGAAGTGGATGTTAATGTATACCACTATATTACGTGTATTAACTGGTATGGCCTGGTGGTGGATATTACTGTATATCACTGTATTATGTGTATTATAGGTATGGTCTGGTGGTGGATGTTACTGTATATCACTGTATTATGTGTGTTATAGGTATGGCCTGGTGATGGATGTTACTGTATATCACTGTATTACGTGTATTAAAGGTATTGTCTGGTGGTGGATGTTACTGTATATCACTGTATTATGTGTATTATAGGTATGGCCTGGTTGTGGATGTTACTGTATATCACTGTATTATGTGTATTATAGGTATGATCTGGTGAAGGATGTTACTGTATATCACTGTATTATGTGTATTATAGGTGTGGTTTGTTGATGGATGTTACTGTATATCACTGTATAATGTGTATTATAGGTATGGTCTGGTGAAGGATGTTACTGTATATCACTGTATTATGTGTATTATAGGTGTGGTTTGGTGGTGGATGTTACTGTATATCACTGTATTATGTTTATTATAGGTATGGCCTGGTGATGGATGTTACTGTATATCACTGTATTATGTGTATTATAGGTTTGGTCTGGTGATGGATGTTACTGTATATCACTGTATTACGTGTATGGTCTGGTGGTGGATGTTACTGTATATCACTGTATTATGTGTATTATAGGTATGATCTGGTGATGGATGTTACTGTATATCACTGTATTATGAGTATTATTGGTATGGTCTGGTAGTGGATGTTACCGTATATCACTGTATTATGTTTATTATAGGTATGGTCTGGTGGTGGATGTTACTGTATATCACTGTATAATGTGTATTATAGGTATGGTCTGGTGGTGGCTGTTGCTGTATATCACTGTATTACGTGTATTATAGGTATGGTCTGGTGGTGGATGTTACTGTATGTCACTGTATTACGTGTATTATAGGTATTGTCTGGTGGTGGATGTTACTGTATATCACTGTATTACATGTATTATAGGTATGGTCTGGTGGTGGATGTTACTGTATATCACTGTATTATGTGTATTATAGGTATGGTCTGGTGGTGGATGTTACTGTATATCACTGTATTACATGTATTATAGGTATGGTCTGGTTGGGGATGTTATTGTATATCACTGTATTATGTGTATTATATGTGTGGTTTGTTGATGGATGTTACTGTATATCACTGTATAATGTGTATTATAGGTATGGTCTGGTGGTGGATGTTACTGTTTATCACTGTATTACGTGTATTATAGGTGTGGTCTGGTGAAGGATGTTACTGTATATCACTGTATTATGTGTATTATAGGTATGGTCTGCTGGTGGATGTTACTGTATATCACTGTATTATGTGTATTATAGGTGTGGTTTGTTGATGGATGTTACTGTATATCACTGTATAATGTGTATTATAGGTATGGTCTGGTGGTGGATGTTACTGTATATCACTGTATTACGTGTATTATAGGTATGGTCTGGTGAAGGATGTTACTGTATGTCACTGTATTATGTGTATTATAGGTATGATCTGGTGGTGGATGTTACTGTATATCACTGTATTATGTGTATTATAGGTGTGGTTTGTTGATGGATGTTACTGTTTATCACTGTATAATGTGTATTATCTCAGAGAATGCTGAATAAAAACAAAGATCTAGATTGGCGGTATTTGGCCACAGCTTTATTATACAAGTACAATAATATATATATAAATAAATAAATAAATAGATAAATAAATAGATAAATAAATAAATATATATATTTGAAATATAAGATAAGATTAAAGTTCAAGTCTATATATTGGTCGCCGCAACTTGATGGCAGACCATAAATGAATTAGCAACTGATATATATGTGGATGAGCAACCCTGGGAAACAGAGGTTACTCCAGAATTTAGATATTTGCTAGTTGACAGTTAATAAAAAGGGGGGCCAGTGCAGTGAAAAATCTGCCTTATTGTCCGAAACCACCATTTTCACGCTTCTCACACTCCACGGCATAACAAGACTGTGCTTTTTCCTTGCAAGGCTCCTCAATCATCAAGCTCCAAGCTGTCCCAATACCTGAAAATATTCAAGAAAAGGAAGCGAAGTACCAATTTCATTAACAAGATGATTAGCAAAATATATTACAAAATGTATTAACGTTGTGCGTGTTATGTAATGGAGGTGGGTGGGAGGGTTTAAAAAATTTAGATTGCCAAACCGACATTTTTCCTGTCACCTCCTTGCAGACGATTTTCAAAAAGACCAAACCTCGATTTGGTTTTTCTATTTTAGGACAGGTTTAACCAATCACCAATCATGTGTTTAAGGAATACTAGGGCGAAAGCAACAACAGCCAACAACTATACTAGTCAGTCTTCCTTCGATAAAGGAATTTAATGCTGAATACATTAAATTCACTTATCTCAGAGAATGCTGAATAAAAACAAAGATCTAGATTGGCAGTATTTGGCCACAGCTTTATTATACAAGTACAATAATATATATATAAATAAATGAATAAATAGATAAATAAATAGATAAATAAATAAATATATATATTTGAAATATAAGATAAGATTAAAGTTCAAGTCTATATATTGGTCGCCTCAACTTGATGGCAGACCATAAATGAATTAGCAACTGATATATATGGGGGATGAGCAACCCTGGGAAACAGAGGTTACTCCAGAATTTAGATATTTGCTAGTTGACAGTTAATAAAAAGGGGGGCCAGTGCAGTGAAAAATCTGACAAATTGACTGAAATGACAGATGCTCGTCATGTGTCGTTTCAGGCAACCGCCACAGAATGGGGGGGTTTGAATTGCACAGCTGTGTCAATACTGTTAAATATATATCTATAACTAATATATAACTGATATATAACTAATATTTAATATAATGTATTTCTAGTATATATATGGCATATTTATATATATGAATAACAAATTGAAATTCAAATAGCACTGTTATATTCAATATAATATATTTGTAGTATATATATGGCATATCTACATCAATATAAATGTGAATAACAAATTGAGATAGCACATGAATGTCTGTGCTTGAATGTATATACAAATTCAGAACTTCTAGTATACTTATGTTGTTGGTTGGAATGTTGCTGAACGCCACTTACAGCAATTTTTCAACTATATCATGGCGTTCAGTTTTTTATTGGGGGAGAAAGCCGGAGAGCATCCCGACCTACGGTGGGAAAACTTGCTCTAGTATATAAATTTAACTAAATATTTGCAGAACAGATATACAATTAGGAATTTTTAGTATGCATATGTCATAGTAAACTAAATAATTGCAGCATGTAGATTTGTCTAAATATTTGTTTATGTAAAAATTTCCAGCGACCAGAGCATAATAACATACAGAATTGCATTTTAACCAATACATTACCAAGATCATTCCGCCCAATATTTATCATAATAAATTTTTGGAGGGTCTTCCAATTTAATACGAATTTTTAGTATGTATATGTCATAGTAAACTAAATAATTGCAGCGTGTAGATTTGTCTAAATATTTGTTTATGTAACATTTTTTGGTCAATAACACGAACACAATTTGTCAAATTATTAAAAAATTTCCAGCGACCAGAGAATAATAACATCCAGAATTGCATTCTAACCAATACATTACCAAGATCTTTCCGCCCAATATTTATCATAATAAATTTTTGGAGTGTCTTCCAATTTAATAAAGGTTCCAATATAACCATTGAGTTAATGCATTCCTTATGATGTATAAGCAAACAAGGCAGAACTTTTGTTTCCTTGCAAGGCTCCCCAATTCACAAGCTCCAAGCTGACCCAATACCTGAAAATATTCGAGAAAAGGAAGCGAAGTACCAATTTCATTAACGATTTAGCAAAATATATTACACGATGTTTGACCTGCCATACTTGTATAGCATTCGGAATCTGTAGTGTTTTGCTAATATGCATGTATATACTAGAATTAAAAGCAAAAAACGTTTATAAAGATATAAAGTGTAAATTATGTGTAAACAGTTAAAATTTAGTTACATGAAGGGATTCTTATATAATTTTTGAAAAAAAAACATTGGATTTCTGCATTCCAAGAGATTTTATATCTTCAGTTGACAATTATTTCCATGGAGGAATGTGTTGCCATACCAATGTGAAATTAGTCTTTGAATTAAACAGGTAGTCCGGTGCCCGCTGCGTGTTGGATCAAGTCTGGGCCTCTAAAACGCAGAACTATGGACGCCCAGCTAGCGTGTGCCAAGAAATAAGATGTTAAATTATTTTGATAATAAAAATTGCCGGAGATGCATGTAATTCATTTATTTTAACTGGCCATATCATAAATTGTTGCAAAAACAACGGTTATCATAAAAGAAATGTAAAATGAAACTGATGCCGGTAGTTCAATAAATTTTGTAACCAGTCTTAGTTAAGGTGGGTCCGGTATGACTGGTGCCTTTATTAACATAAATGGTTGCAGAAAATTAAGGTGTATTCATTCCTGTGAATACAGAACAATAATATATGTTAAAAGAAAATATGGACAAAATACAAATACGAATACAAATATTAACTAGCACAAACTCATGGTACAGTACATGTTAAGGCACAACAATTTAAAGGATCAATACAAAGTGTGTTATACAAATGTAATACAATTCTTTACATTAATTGTATTCATTATTATATTATATAGTATACAGGGGATATAACCAATTAAAATTACGTTTTATATGATACAACTCCTTAATTCAAAGCATTCTAAAATAAATGTAGCAGTAAGTTTTAGACAAAATTCAGATTTGCTATTCAACAAAAGGCATAATAGGGATTTGTTAAAAGATTTGGGATTAAACTTTGATTTTCTTAAGAAATGTACTTCTCATTAGCTTATAATGTTTGCAATGCAACAGAAAGTGTTCTTCATTTTCAATTTCTCCTGCATTGCAAACTAGACAGTTTCCATCTTTTCTATTTAGTTTTTGGTATCTTCCCTTTCTTATCATTAGATTATGAGCACTGAAACGAATTTTACAAAGAGCAGCCCTGTCTTTAGCTTTCTTTAAGGTATCTAAATAGCGAGGTCTGCATGCTATTTAAAAACAAAAATTTTGAAAAAATTCTAGTTTTGAAGATGTGTCTATAAGTGTATTTTGATTTTGGAGATTTTGATCATTGAATCTAATTTTTATTTGATTTAAGTATTGTTTAAGTGAGCTTAAATCATGATTTAGAAAGGAAAAAACCTAAATTATTAAATACTGTTTTCAGTTTAATTAACCAATTGGTTGAGTGAACAGAATTTTCAAAAATAGTTTTTACTAAAGAATTTTCCGAGTCTATAATTCTAGATATTTGATGCTTGAGTACAGAATTTTACTTTTTAAGGGAAGTCGACATAGTTCAGCTCGACATGCATCATTAGTAGCTTTGCAATGTACACCTAGAATTTCTTTTATAAATTAAGATGTAATTTTTCAAATGGTTCAGTATCTTTAAAGGTGGAGAAAATATCCTATATTTAACTGCAGTATGTGATAATGGGTAAAATTAGTGTATCAAAGAGTTTTTCTAACAATTTGCAAGGGTTATTTAATCCAATTAGCTTTTTAATTTTCAAAATATGCTCTTTGGCTTTTTCCATCAATGTGTTAATAGCTAGATTAAAGTTGCCATTACATTTTATTAAAATGCCTAGATAACAGTACTGAGATACTGTTTCTAGATATATACATTTTTATATTTTAATTGGTTTAAAAAGGTTTTACCATTCGAATTAAATACTACTACTTTGGATTTATCAGTATTTACATGTAAATGCCATATTGAACAGTATTCCTTTATGGCAATGAGACAGTTTTGCAACCCTTCCTTACTCTGAGATATTAGTACAATATCATCAGCATAAAGAAGAATGCTTACTCTAATACCACCCAAGACCACTGGGTAATATATGTTGTTTTCCAGTTTTTTTTTTTGTTATATCATCTATAAAAAAGTTAAGGAGACGAGGACTCCAAACATCACCTTGTTTAACACCTCTTTCAGATATAAATGGCTCACTTAGATCATTTGAAAATTTAATTTTTCATAGTATCAGTATACATGGAGTATATAATTTTAAATATTTCATTAGGAGTGTTATGTTTTAACAGTTTATAAATAAAAACCAATTCTCCACACTGTGTTAAAGGCTTTTCTTAGGTCAGTGAAGGCTGCAAACACTTTGATTTTTCATTTTATAGTTATCTGTGATAGTTTTTAGAGTAAAAATGTGTTCAGAAGTCCTGCACTTCTCTTTAAATCCTATTTGGTTCTTACTTATTAGAAAGTGAATATTCATAAATTCCAAAAGTCGATTGTATATAATCTTGTTAAATAATTTTCCTAAGTTTGAGTTTGATATGCCCCTATAATTATTAGGGTCAAATCTATTACCTTTTTTATGTAATAAAACTAAATAGTTTTCATTCCAAGATTTAGGGAAGATACCATGTGAAAAAATTTAAAAAGTTTACAGAGTGGTTTAATTAATGCTGTGGAACTATTCTTCAGCATTTCATTAGAGATGAGGTCTGATGATGCACTTTTACCATTTTTAAGTAATTTAATTGCTTTTATCATCTCCTCACAGGTGATTTCATTGTTCGACTCACCTGAGACTGAGAAGTTAATATTTGATTTTAGGGTCTCAAATTCCTGAGTGATATTTTGTTGTTTATTACTATATGCAGTGTCAGCTTTATTTAGTTTTTTGTAGAATGATATGAATTCTTCCTTTGGAATATCAGTGTCTTCAATTTGACCAGCTGATTCCCTTTCAAGTTTATTTATCATGTTCCAAAATACATTTGGATCTTAGCACAGTTGTTACTTAATTCAGAACAAATTTTGTTTTTATATGACTTTTCTTCAAATTTGCAAAGATGTCTGTATTTTGATCTAAATGAATAGAATTTTTCCTATATTAATCTTTTCCGGGAAATTAATTTACAAGTTTTTCATAATTTTTTCTGTGTTCCTGAGATCTTTACATGAATCTGAGAACCAATGGCATTTTCTTGTAAAATTGTGGTTAAGGAATCAGTAGACAAATTAATGTCATTAAATTTAGTTGTCATAAATGTATCAAGTTTTTGTTTATTTTCAATGCTATTTATATTCTGGGAATACAGTTAGACCGATTCTTTTGTCGATATAAATTTAAATGGAAGTGGTTCCAATGAATTTTGAAAGCTGCTCTTTACATGAAAATTTGTTAACAATGAACAACTAACATACAATGGTTTCATAAAGTGAAATCATGTACAGTAAAATCAGCAAAAATATATCATTAGAAACAATAATATAAACCACAACACTACATCCATTATATGTAACACAAAAATGTATTTTCCTAATAAATCTCCAATTGTTCTACCATTTAGTATTTTTAATCCAGATTCTTGACACGTATTCAAGAAGTTTACCACTTTTATCAATTGGTTTACTGTCAAAAAAGCTGTGACCGAGAGGGAGGGAAGCAGGGCTTTACTCCTATTTTTATTTAAATAGAAAACTCGTATTAATTTGTCCATAACATAACATTATTATTATTATTGTTTAGGGGAATATGAAACTAGAATTACAAGATATTGATAAAATGTCGGGAGCTCCATGATGCTTCCCATGCATCGCATCTCAGATGTGATAAAATTAAAGAAATTGTTAAACCATCCTGAAACCAAAGAACATTTTTCGAGATTTCTGGGTTTGGAAGATCATTAAACAAATTTTTCTTCCAAAGAAGTGTTGTTGAATGGAAGATTAATAAGGATTAAAAAATTTAGACTGCCAAACCGACATTTTTCCTGTCACCTCCTTGCAGACGATTTTCAAAAAGACCGAACCTCGATTTGGTTTTTCTATTTTAGGACAGGTTTAACCAATCACCAATCATGTGTTTAAGGAATACTAGGGCGAAAGCAACAACAGCCAACAACTATACTAGTCAGTCTTCCTTCGATAAAGGAATTTAATGCTGAATACATTAAATTTACTTATAGGTATGGTCTGGTGAAGGATGTTACTGTATATCACTGTATTATGTGTATTATAGGTATGATCTGGTGATGGATGTTACTGTATATCACTGTATTATGAGTATTATTGGTATGGTCAGGTAGTGGATGTTACCGTATATCACTGTATTATGTTTATTATAGGTATGGTCTGGTGGTGGATGTTACTGTATATCACTGTATTACGTGTATTATAGGTATGGTCTGGTGGTGGATGTTACTGTATGTCACTGTATTACGTGTATTATAGGTATTGTCTGGTGGTGGATGTTACTGTATATCACTGTATTACATGTATTATAGGTATGGTCTGGTGGTGGATGTTACTGTATATCACTGTATTATGAGTATTATTGGTATGGTCTGGTGGTGGATGTTACTGTATATCACTGTATTACGTGTATTATAGGTATTGTCTGGTGGTGGATGTTCCTGTATATCACTGTATTATGTGTATTATAGGTATGGTCTGTTGGTGGATGTTACTGTATATCACTGTATTATGTGTATTATAGGTATGGTTTGGTGATGGATATTACTGTATATCACTGTGGTACGTGTATTATAGGTATGACCTGGTGGTGGATGTTACTGTATATCACCGTATTGCGTGTATTATAGGTATTGTCTAGTGGTGGATTTTACTGTTTATCACTTTGATTAAGTGAGCATTATTTGTTTTTCTGATTTTTCAAAACAGGACACATTTTCATCGATATCATTTGTTCTAGACTTCATCTGAAATTCGGTCTATGTACGATTTTCTCTGTAGCTCTATAATATTGCGAGAATAAAACTGTTTAAGTTATCTTAAAAATATGAATATCTCGTGCATATATTATATCAAGAAACAGGTTTGCTTTGCGTGCATGCGATATATTCTTTTTTATAAATTTTGTCACAATTAACCAACTTTTGTTGCAAACTGTAATTATTAAACTTTAATTAATACAAAGATTTATCTTATTTAGTTTACTTCAACTTTATTTATAGCATCCAAGAGACATATTTAAATGTCTCTAATTACATCCATCTGAGTTTTATGACAGGGAAGTTAAGTATTATTAAACGGAATCACATGATCCAAATAGCCATCTGGAATACATCGGTCAATTCATAAAAAATAATATAATTACATTTGATGACATAATGTGTTAACCATTATATCCGATATCTCACTTTAAATGTACAATTTACTAGGCTTAAATTATTATTATTATTATATGCAGCACATTATATAATTCACAAGGTACTACAGGCTCTTTACAATAGCCCAAAATATACAAAAATATGCAATCTCAAAAATCTAAATTCAGTCGAACACAAGTTATAAAAGATTGTAAGAAAGTGGCAGCATCATAATTAATCACAATGAATCTAACTAAGCCAACAATGCTAAGTATCCTAACACTAAATCTTAATAACTAAAATACTATGCCAAAACAAAAGGAAATATATCACTTAAAATTGGAGACAAAACAAAAGTCAACGCGAAATATCACATAACTTTACATACAACATCAGTTTCATGTTTAAAAAAAACATTCAAACACCCCTCTTTTTCCACACGCACACACACACCCCGAAGCCCGATAAATAAGAATGTAACGCCTATAGTTTCGTTTAGATTATCAATTACACAAATATATAAATATATCTGTTATTATTTACGTCTCTAATTTTGCCACCCTCAAACATAAACACTATAGCTGCTTTATGACGATTTTACAAATGTTAGTCCAAAATATGCAAAAATTAGCCAAAAATGTTAATGTATTGTCTATAAAAGTGATTATTGTGCACATGATTTAACCAAATCTGTTCAACAGATGGTTTGTAAAGGCATAATTAAGTTCAAAATAACCAATTTACAATAGAGAACTCATTTCCTTTACTGAAGTAGGATTTTTTGTGGAATTTAGTGCTATTAACAGCCTTTGACAGAAATATAGGTACTTTTATTTCGGCCCAATTGAAGGTATAAAACAGGTTAAACTGTAATTTTTTCATTTATTTGTACCTTTTTAATAGGTTTCTTGTCTAAAATCACTATCCTGTTAATTTGAAGCCACATTTAAACAATTTAGGTGACAACATGGCATAGTTTAAACGATGGAGTGATCAGCTAGAGAAAGCCTCAAGATCATAGGGTGCCAGCATAGATTGGGCTGACCAATAGTATAATGTAAGGCTGTCTGTTTACAACTCTGATATTGTTTTCTTATTTAAAAGTACAGGTTCAGTGACAAATATGCAAATGTTCATTCCGGAGATGTCTGCGAAAAGATGTTCAATACACACATGCAATTTTTCTCCTTTGTGTAAGGATAAAGAATAGAAGAATTTTTCAAGAACACCAATATATCTTTTATTGTTTTTAATTCAAATATGGCCTATGTACTTGCTGTAGGAATCTTGGCTAAATTGGTTCTCTCGCAATCTTGGTATAGGTATAACAGTAGTAAATGTGTACCAGTTACAGGTTACCAGATTGTGTACCCTACATTAAGTACAGTACTAAATACTTTGTTGAGTTCTGATTTGGTCAATTGTGGGTACATGTGTACAATTTTTTGTCTGTAAGCTCCTGCATAAATTAAGTTTTAAAAAGTGGTAAAATTTTTCTCAGATCTTGCAAGATAAAATGTTGGTAATTTTTTAACAATTTAGTATTTTTACATTCACTGCATTAGAAAGTGCATGTAAAAGTGGGAGCGTCTCAAAATGTTCTAACTAGCGAAAAAGGGAATTGGTCACGGATATATAGGGCATATATTTTTTAATGTTGAATGAAAGTGTATATATTCCTAGCACAGATAAATGCTGATCAATGTTAGAAAGGTATGCAAATCACAGAAATGTTAGTACTTTCGACTATAGCCAAAACATTTACTACTGTTCTACCTATACGTCACTCCATTTCAAACAGGAAACGGAAGTAAAATAGGCCTGGTGTGTCACAAAAGCGATTTTAAAAATAGACGGAATATTGTTATCTATGTAACAGCGGTTAACTGAGATACAAATTATTGCAATAAAGTGACACTAACAATAAAGTTGAACATGGCAGGTAAGATAATAATAATAATAATAATAATAATAATAATAATAATAATAATAATAATAATAATAATAATAATGATGATAATAGTAATAATAATAATAAAATTTCGTGCGATTTAAACACACTTAATTTCAAGTAATTATTGAGCCACATTGGCTCCCGTCTTGAAAATTGATTGATAGGCATCTGTATATGCATGGTGAATGGTGTAAGAGAAGGGAAAAGCCAAACATAATCATAGAATTGTCAAAATTGGAGTAGGATGCGGTTTTTAAATGCATTTCGAATTTTCCAAGTACATGTCATAAATTTTTATCTTTCTACGTTTATTTTTAAGTCTCCCAAACGAAGTTTGGAGACTTATTACGAAGTTTGGAGACTTATTGTTTTTGTTGCGCTTCTTCTTATTATTATTATTACCCTTCTTCTTTCTCGCACCGCCAACTTTGTCCGGGGCAATTTGTACTTTATACTTCACCGATTTTGTTCACATTTTCCACAATGATAGACCCCTATGAGATGTGGGTCCTAACCATTTTTCAAGTGTAGTGGCCCCCAGGGGTTGTGTCACGCCCCTCCAAATACCTCAAAAATTGATATTTTTTTAATATGTCAAAAATAGTTAACATTCCTACACTATAACCATATATATTATTACTCCTTATGATTGAACGAAACATTTGGTACCATAGGGAGGTCCGAGGGGTCATGCATGGCCCCTCAAATGACAAATTTCTCAATATCTTGAAAACCATTGGGATCCCCACCCTATAACCATATATATTCTTACTCCTTATGATAAGACGAATCATTTAGTACCATGGGAGGGTTTGAGGGGGTCTTGCCCCGCCCCCCTCAAATGACAGAATATGGTCAAAAATAGTTAACATTCCTACCCTATAACCATATATATTATAAATCCTTATGATTAGACGAAACATTTGGGACCATAGGGAGGTCCGAGAGGGTCATGCCCCGCCCCCTCAAATGACAAATTTCTTAATATCTTGAAAACCATTGGGATCCCCACCCTATAACCATATACTAGTATATTCTTACTCATTATGATAAGACGAATCATAGTACCATGGGAAGGTTTGAGGGGGTCTTGCCCCGGCCCTTTCAAATGACAGAATATGTCAAAAAAAGTTAACATTCCTACCCTATAACCATATATATTATAACTCCTTATGATTAGACGAAACATTTGGTACCATAGGGAAGTCCGAGAGGGTCACGCCCCGCCCCCCTCAAATAACAAATTAGTTAATATCTTGAAAACCATTGGGATCCCCACCCTATAACTATATATATTATTACTCCTTATGAGAAGACGAATCATTTGGTACCATGGGAGGGTTGGAGGCGGTCTTGCCCAGCCCTCTCAAATGACAAATTATTTAATATCTTGAAAACCATTGGGATCCCCCACCCTATAACCATATATATTCTTACTCCTTATGATAAGACGAATCATTTTGTACCATGAAAGGTTCAGAGGGGGTCATGCCCCGCCCCTTTAAAATTACTTAATATCTTGAAAACCCAGAGCAATTTCAATGAAATTTGGTATACTGATACAGCTAACTATCCTGAGCATTTTGCCAAAAAAAATTGGACGCGAACGACAGCATTTTTTGATGGCTGCCGTTTCAAAACACTACCCCCCCCCTAACGTCAACTTAGTCCGATTGCAACGAAAGTTGATTATGTAGGTAGATTTTAATGCACAAACTAAGCATATCATGTCTATTTGGGGGTTTTCAACATGCTCAAGAATATAGTGGCAATGGGGGTTCTCTAATTACATCCATCTGAGTTTTATGATAGGGAAGTTAAGTATTATTAAACGGAATCACATGATCCAAATAGCCATCTGGAATACATCGGTCAATTCATAAAAAATAATATAATTACATTTGATGACATAATGTGTTAACCATTATATCCGATATCTCACTTTGAATGTACAATTTACTAGGCTTAAATTATTATTATTATTACATGTATATGCAGCACATTATATAATTCACAAGGTACTACAGGCTCTTTACAATAGCCCAAAATATACAAAAATATGCAATCTCAAAAATCTAAATTCAGTCGAACACAAGTTATAAAAGATTGTAAGAAAGTGGCAGCATCATAATTAATCACAATGAATCTAACTAAGCCAACAATGCTAAGTATCCTAACACTAAATCTTAATAACTAAAATACTATGCCAAAACAAAAGGAAATATATCACTTAAAATTGGAGACAAAACAAAAGTCAACGCGAAATATCACATAACTTTACATACAACATCAGTTTCATGTTTAAAAAAAACATTCAAACACCCCTCTTTTTCCACACGCACACACACACCCCGAAGCCCGATAAATAAGAATGTAACGCCTATAGTTTCGTTTACATTATCAATTCAACAGATGGTTTGTAAAGGCATAATTAAGTTCAAAATAACCAATTTACAATAGAGAACTCATTTCCTTTACTGAAGTATGATTTTTTGTGGAATTTAGTGCTATTAACAGCCTTTGACAGAAATATAGGTACTTTTATTTCGGCCCAATTGAAGGTATAAAACAGGTTAAACTGTAATTTTTTCATTTATTTGTACCTTTTTAATATGTTTCTTGTCTAAAATCACTATCCTGTTAATTTTAAGCCACATTTAAACAATTTAGGTGACAACAACATGGCATAGTTTAAACGATGGAGTGATCAGCTAGAGAAAGCCTCAAGATCATAGGGTGCCAGCATAGATTGGGCTGACCAATAGTATAATGTAAGGCTGTCTGTTTACAACTCTGATATTGTTTTCTTATTTAAAAGTGCAGGTTCAGTGACAAATATGCAAATGTTCATTCCGGAGATGTCTGCGAACAGATGTTCAATACACACATGCAATTTTTCTCCTTTGTGTAAGGCTAAAGAATAGAAGAATTTTTCAAGAACACCAATATATCTTTTATTGTTTTTAATTCAAATATGGCCTATGTACTTGCTGTAGGAATCTTGGCTAAATTGGTTCTCTCGCAATCTTGGTATAGGTATAACAGTAGTAAATGTGTACCAGTTACAGGTTACCAGATTGTGTACCCTACATTAAGTACAGTACTAAATACTTTGTTGAGTTCTGATTTGGTCAATTGTGGGTACATGTGTACAATTTTTTGTCTGTAAGCTCCTGCATAAATTAAGTTTTAAAAAGTGGTAAAATTTTTCTCAGATCTTGCAAGATAAAATGTTGGTAATTTTTTAACAATTTAGTATTTTTACATTCACTGCATTAGAAAGTGCATGTAAAAGTGGGAGCGTCTCAAAATGTTCTAACTAGCGAAAAAGGGAATTGGTCACGGATATATAGGGCATATATTTTTTAATGTTGAATGAAAGTGTATATATTCCTAGCACAGATAAATGCTGATCAATGTTAGAAAGGTATGCAAATCACAGAAATGTTAGTACTTTCGACTATAGCCAAAACATTTACTACTGTTCTACCTATACGTCACTCCATTTCAAACAGGAAACGGAAGTAAAATAGGCCTGGTGTGTCAAAAAAGCGATTTTAAAAATAGACGGAATATTGTTATCTATGTAACAGCGGTTAACTGAGATACAAATTATTGCAATAAAGTGACACTAACAATGTTCTTATGTATAATCTTGTTCACTCTATATGGCGTGTTAAAAATATAACTTTAAATAGTAAAGTATACATTATCTAAAACACTGTAAAATTGTTGTGGTGTTGGAAGTTGAACATGGCAGGTAAGATAATAATAATAATAATAATAATAATAATAATAATAATAAATAATAATAATAATAATAATAATAATAATAATAATAAATAATAATAATAATAATAATAATAATAATAATAATAATGATGATGATAATAGTAATAATAATAATAAAATTTCGTGGGATTTAAACACACTTAATTTCAAGTAATTATTGAGCCACATTGGCTCCCGTCTTGAAAATTGATTGATAGGCATCTGTATATGCATGGTGAATGGTGTAAGAGAAGGGAAAAGCCAAACAAAATCATAGAATTGTCAAAATTGGAGTAGGATGCGGTTTTTAAATACATTTCGAATTTTCCAAGTACATGTCATAAATTTTTATCTTTCAAAATTAAATACTTTCTACGTTTATTTTTAAGTCTCCCAAACGAAGTTTGGAGACTTATTATGAAGTTTGGAGACTTATTGTTTTTGTTGCGCTTCTTATTATTATTATTATTACCCTTCTTCTTTCTCGCACCGCCAACTTTGTCCGGGGCAATTTGTACTTTATACTTCACCGATTTTGTTCACATTTTCCACAATGATAGACCCCTATGAGATGTGGGTCCTAACCATTTTTCAAGTGTAGTGGCCCCCAGGGGTTGTGTCACGCCCCTCCAAATACCTCAAAAATTGATATTTTTTTAATATGTCAAAAATAGTTAACATTCCTACACTATAACCATATATATTATTACTCCTTATGATTGAACGAAACATTTGGTACCATAGGGAGGTCCGAGGGGTCATGCATGGCCCCTCAAATGACAAATTTCTCAATATCTTGAAAACCATTGGGATCCCCACCCTATAACCATATATATTCTTACTCCTTATGATAAGACGAATCATTTAGTACCATGGGAGGGTTTGAGGGGGTCTTGCCCCGCCCCCCTCAAATGACAGAATATGGTCAAAAATAGTTAACATTCCTACCCTATAACCATATATATTATAAATCCTTATGATTAGACGAAACATTTGGGACCATAAGGAGGTCCGAGAGGGTCATGCCCCGCCCCCTCAAATGACAAATTTCTTAATATCTTGAAAACCATTGGGATCCCCACCCTATAACCATATACTAGTATATTCTTACTCATTATGATAAGACGAATCATTTAGTACCATGGGAGGGTTTGAGGGGGTCTTGCCCCGGCCCCTTCAAATGACAGAATATGTCAAAAAAAGTTAACATTCCTACCCTATAACCATATATATTATAACTCCTTATGATTAGACGAAACATTTGGTACCATAGGGAAGTCCGAGAGGGTCACGCCTCGCCCCCTCAAATAACAAATTAGTTAATATCTTGAAAACCATTGGGATCCCCACCCTATAACTATATATATTCTTACTCCTTATGAGAAGACGAATCATTTGGTACCATGGGAGGGTTGGAGGCGGTCTTGCCCAGCCCTCTCAAATGACAAATTATTTAATATCTTGAAAACCATTGGGATCCCCCACCCTATAACCATATATATTCTTACTCCTTATGATAAGACGAATCATTTTGTACCATGAAAGGTTCAGAGGGGGTCATGCACCGCCCCTTTAAAATTACTTAATATCTTGAAAACCCAGAGCAATTTCAATGAAATTTGGTATACTGATACAGCTAACTATCCTGAGCATTTTGCCAAAAAAATTGGACGCGAACGACAGCATTTTGTGATGGCTGCCGTTTCAAAACACTCCCCCCCCCCTAACGTCAACTTAGTCCGATTGCAACGAAAGTTGATTATGTAGGTAGATTTTAATGCACAAACTAAGCATATCATGTCTATTTGGGGGTTTTCAACATGCTCAAGTATATAGTGGCAATGGGGGTTCGTTTGGGAGACATTCTGTGTTAGCATTCAAACACAATCATTAATATTTTATTGTAAATTCGACTTGCTATCCCACGTCCCTTTAAAACATGCAATCATGTGTTCAATCTTAATTGACAATGATTTCCAGTTTTCCTGTCGAAGGTCGGGGTTTACTCCGGGTACTTCAGCTCCCTCCTCCAAACAAAAACTGGACGTCATGAAATAGATATAGATATACTAGTAGATGGAAAATTGCTTAATGTGGCGTTAAACACCGTTCAAATAAATAAATAAAGCACATTCACAAGTGATCTGGCTTAATTCTCTTTGGTCAATTATAAAACTTAACCTGGACTTATTAATTTCAAACTTATTTCTTTCTTTGGCATATAGAAAGTCTCCTTTTTACTAAAAATAAATTTCACTATCCATATACCTGATGCACTGCGCAGTGTATTAACGATATTTTGTTGTTACAAAATTTTCGTGTTGAAAACTTTAAATATTAGAAATAAAATTAAGACTTTATTCTAGTAGTACACCGTGTGGGACCCGGGCACAGGAGAATAGGCCAACGGCTTCCTCAGCCTGCAGTAAGAGTCTGCTAACAGAGGCAACACTTGCCGTGTGTTGCGACCCGTGCCGATTACAGGACGGGATTTCAGTAGGCCGAGTAAACGGTCCCGATAACTTACTGAACCCTTACTTTTTCTAGACGGGAAATCGAGTTAGCCCTGACTTCGATGAATCGGCATGTCACGTATTGCCCTTTGTGAATCCTTATCATTTAAGCTCCTCTATTACAATATTTTCCTTCAAACTGTTCCATGAAATGTATTTACCATTTGATAGTAGGCTTTCTTACAGGATTTGCAAAGAAGGCAGTGGCTGAAGGGCAAAGTTCCTCAGCTTTATAGAGGCGACATGTTTGCCGTGTGTTGTAACCCGTGTCGTTGGAGGAAGGGATCCTGGTGGTTGAGAGATCACTCTCTGCTGCATCCATTAGTGCGGTTAGCGGGTTTCGATTTTCAATGCACCACTTTGGCCCTGACTTCAACTAAACGGGAGACCGGATGGACCCGGTTCGCCGCCGCGCCCTTAACAAGCTTGTCGTCATTTTTCTTATCACTTGATCATATCTTGTGAATTTCAGTTCCAAAGTTGCTCAGTTACAAGCTGTTAAGAAGGCATTGGCTCATGGGTCAATCAAACAGATAGAGTTTCGTACGGTTGTTTCGCCAGATAAGTCTGGCACAAAGCTTGCGTTCGTTGAGAAATTCATCTATTTGAGTATACCACCCTTGCAACACCTGATGCTTTCTGCTGGTGATCCGCAGACACCACGCATCGCCCCTGTTGGCACTCCGTGGCGGGTGGGTGACAAGGGTGGTGAACCACATTCTTTCATCATGGCTGCAGAAATACAAATGAAAAATGGTACAAAAAAAAAGAAAAAAATGACTTTCCTCTTGAAGAATTGGCTGTTGAAGAAAATTGGCCTAAATTTATTGTTTTATCTAGCAAAGACCCAACTAAACCTTTGGCAAAAGTATCTCCTTACATCATAGAAAAGGTTATTAAAGTTGTGCAGGAGACGTTAAAAACGTCACTAAAATGAAATTCGGTTCCCTCCTTATTGAATGTAATAGAAAACACCAGTCTTTAAATCTACTTAAACTTTCAAAAATTGTAGATTTAGAAATATGTAGCTCACCCCACAGAACTTTAAACTCGAGTCAAGGGATTATTCGTTACCAAGGTGAAGACCTCTCTGAATTATCAGACGACGAAATCTGTTTAGAACTAGAGCCTCAGGGTGTTACAAAAGTGAAAAGATTTATTGCTAACAGACAGGGTGTTCAGGTAAAACTGAACACCTTTTTTTTGAATTTTAACACTCCCACTGTTCCCGAATCCATCAAGATTGGTCTCTACGCAGCTATAGTCAGCGCATACATTTCCAACCCGTGCGCTGTTTGAAGTGTCAAAAGTTCGGCCACGGAAAGGGACAGTGCTGAGATCACAAGATTTGTTTTAAGTGTGCAGAAGTAGGAAAAAGAAATTCAAAAAATAAAAACTGAAAAAAAACATCTCTTACCCTGAGGCTCATCGTCTGTATAATACAACAAATAATACCTCGTGTCCTGCATCAACGTCATACGCCAGTGTGGCCAAACGCGTTCTCACTTCAGTTGAAACGCAGACAATCATCACCTGGCCTATTGACAAACAGGAATCTTCAAAATTAACAGTTAAAACAACAGACAAAATCATTAAATCTTCACGAAAATCTTCATCTTCTCAAACTGCTACGTCTTCAGCACCCTCTCAATCCTTAACCAATTCTTCAAGAAGCCCCCAAAAAAATAAAAAAATAGCAACTCCAATTTCAATTCTTCTAGCTCGAATAAAAACTCAAATCAAAAAGGAGATCGTACTCCAAAACTGCTGCGGGATCCCATTAAGGTCCACAACAGGTTTGGTAGTCTAGATCATCTAGACTCTACTATCTGGGGCGATCCCATGGATACACTACCCCCAGATACTGGATCTAAAAGTAGATCCCCGAGCAGAAACCGGCGGAATAGCCCCAAAAAACTGTCAACTATTCCCCTATTCGCAGACCATAATGGGTACAATAATACAATGGAATTGTCGAGGTCTTAAGATTATTTCTCTTGAAATTACATTAGTAGTTCAAGCCTTTCTTCCTATTGCATTTTGCCTCCAAGAATCCCACCTAAAACGAAGTGATCACATATCTTTAAAAAACTACTCTATATACAGCACATATGTAGACGAAAATGATAGAGCTGCTGGCGGCTCTACAATTTTTGTAAAAGATCAAGTTCTACATAGCCCTGTAGATCTCAACACGGATCTTCAGGCGGTTGCTGTTAGAATATCTTTAGACAGAACAATTACTTTATGCTCTGTGTATATCCCTCCGAATTCTTCATTAAATTTAAATCAGTAGAAACATCTTACTGATCAGCTTCCGGTCCCTTATATATTACTTGGGGACTTCAACGGACAAAACCTTTTATGGGGCAGTAACACAATAAACGATAAAGGTAAAATTATTGAAGGCTTAATGAATCAGGAGGATCTGTGTATTTTTAATGATGGAACCAATACATATCTACATCCTGGGAATGAATCATACTCGGCTATTGATCTTACAATAGCAGATCTTTCTCTGTTGCCCGATTTCTCATGGAAATTCCATGACGATCTCTGTGGCAGTGATCACTTTCCCATTATCTTTGAATCTTTACACTCTTCAAACACAGAACGAATCGCTCGGTATAAATTTGGCAAGGCCAATCGGCCTTTATTTGAACAACTCTGTATAGAGCGACTTAACTCTTATGTTTTTGAAGCTGTTTCTGATCCAATTTTAAAATTCAACGAAACCCTTATTTCAATTGCTGATGAAACAATTCCTAAGACCTCGACAAATCCAAAACTTCCTAGTAAACCATGGTTCGATGACAGCTGTGGGGACGCTATTAAAGACCGGAAAAAGGCCGAACGACGCTTTAATAAACACCCAACTCAAAATAATCTTAACCATTTCCGAATTTTTCGAGCGAAAGCTCGCAGGGTAACGAAACAAAGACGACGCGCCTCTTGGCGTGACTTTGTTTCTAAACTATATAACCATACCCCGATGAATAAAATTTGGAACATGATTCGTAAAATTAAGGTAAAAACATTAAAGCAAATGTCCATCATTTAAAGGATGGACAAGACTTGTTAATATCAGAGTCAGATATATCTTACAAATTGGCCGAAACATTTGCAAAACACTCGTCCGTTGAAAATTATCATCCCGATTTTCAGCATATCAAAATTCAAAAAGAAAAATCAAGACTTAATTTCCAGTCCAAAAATTTAGAAGATTACAATATACCTTTTTCTTTGGAAGAGCTAAAAACTTCATTGAACAAATCTAACGATACAGCATGTGGTCCAGATGACATCCATTATCAACTTCTCAAACATCTGCCAAAATCTTCTCTCCATTGCCTTTTGAATCTTCTTAACAACATTTGGGAAACGGGTGATTTACCATCTATTTGGAAAATGGCCACTGTTGTGCCTATTCCAAAACCAGGAAAAGATCACTCAGAAGCGTCCAACTATCGGCCTATAGCCCTCACAAGCTGTCTTTTAAAACCATGGAAAGGATGATCAACGATCGCCTTGTCTGGTTTTTAGAATCGAACAACCTAATTTCAAATATCCAATGTGGATTCAGAGAAGGGCGAAGTACCCTAGATCATCTTGTACGTTTCGAAACGTATATTCGAAACGCATTTGCCAAAAATGAACATGTTGTGTCTATCTTTTTTCGATTTAGAAAAAGCATATGACACAACATGCAAATATGGTATTTTAAAAGATCTTTTTGATAGGGGGTTGAAAGGTAGACTTCCTACCTTTATTTCAAACTTTTTATCTGACAGAGAATTTAAAGTTAGGGTAAATTCTACTTTATCTAACCCTTTTGAACAGGAAATGGGTGTTCCCCAGGTAAGCATCCTTTCTGCCACTTAGTATCAAAATTAATAGCCTTGCTCAAGTTTTAAAAGATAATACTGATGGTTCTCTTATGTTGACGACTTCCTCATATGTTACCGAGGAAAACACACGAATAATATTGAACGTCAACTGCAGTTATGTTTAAATAGAATAGAGAAATGGGCAATGGAGAATGGTTTTAAATTCTCCACTGCAAAAACCGTGGGGATGCATTTTTGTAATAAACGAAAGATTGATCCTAATCCCGAATTAAAATTACATAATAATCCTATCAAAATTGTAAAGGAAACTACTTTTCTTGGTCTCATATTTGATTCAAGGCTTACCTTTCTACCCCATATCAAAATGTTAAAAAATAAATGCATTAAAGCATTAGATATTTTAAAAGTCGTAGCCAGCACCGACTGGGGTGCTGAGTATGATGTTTTACTTAATCTATATAGATCGCTGGTTCGATCTAAATTGGATTACGGTTGCTTTATTTATGGTTCTGCTCGCAAGTCATATGTCAAAATCCTTGATACTATACACCATCAAGGATTGCGACTATGCCTTGGAGCTTTCAGAACCACACCAGTTGAGAGTTTATATGTAGAAGCAGGCGAGCCTTCTTTGTATCAAAGAAGAATAAAGCTCGCTTTGCAATATGCAACCAAATTAAAGGCATATCATGGCAACCCTGCACATGACTGTGTTTTCAAACCTCTTTATCAAAACATTTTCGAAAAGCATCCAAACAAAATTCAACCTTTTGGCCTCCGAATTAAATCTCATTTGGAAAATTCCGGTATAAATTTAAATGAAATTGTTGCAATCGAAATTCGACATAATCCCACGTGGTTAAACCCCAAACCGATATTCATTTATCTAAGAAAACATAAAAAGTCCGCCACAAACCATTTAGTAATAAAACAACATTATGCAGAAATTAAATCTTGTTACCCTGACTATGGTACTATTTACACAAACGGGTCAAAAGACGGTGATAAAGTCGCCTCGGCCGCTGTCTTCGGAGAGCCGCCGCCTTCCGTCTGCCTCATCTGTATTTACAGCAGAGGCGCAAATTATTCTTCTTGCGATGAAAATAGTTGCTTCGTCAGACGAATGCAAATTTATTGTCTGCTCCGATTCCCTGTCTTGTCTACTGGCTATTAAACATTTCAAAATTAAAAAATTTTATACTTTACAAATTATTCAAATTTACAAATCTCTTGTTGCTTTGGGAAAAGAGGTTATCTTCTTCTGGACTCCCAGTCATATCGGAATCCGTGGAAACACAGTCGTGGAACAGGAGGTTAAAAATGCCTTAAAGGATACTATCATTAACTGCAATATTCCTTTTACCGATTTTAAAGCGTTGATTTTTAAATATATTTCTAATTTGTGGCAGAGTGGTTGGAACCTCCAAGTTCATAATAAACTTCATGAAAAGTATAAAAGGGAGGCATGAAGTACTACTAATTTAAAAATACTAATAATTTTTAAAAATATTAATTTTCACGTCCTGAATACAGCTGAAATATTGCTTGTTGGACGTTAAACAACAAACAATCAATCAAATAATTATTCTAGTAGTTTTTAAAGTACTATAATATGCCTGAATGCTGCAACATTCCTTTGGACTGTGAGTAGATTTTGAATATATCAAGTGAAGTTTTCAATCACGTTCCAGTGCCAACAAATTACACAATATATAAATGAATAATAGCAATTTTCAAGGTATTCAAATATAAAAAAGATTAATGATGTCCACAGTTCATTTGCCATTTCTTTCACAGTTCAACATTCGATTTTTTTATTTTTAGTTAACATTCGTTGATTCTGGTTCATTTTTCAATAATTTTAATTCCTATGTCATCATTCAAATGTTGTTTCCTTGTACGATGTTATATTTTATTTTTCAAATTACATGTGCTTACAGACAAAATCAATTTATATTCTTATTTTTTTATCAATAATTTTATATCTTTTAAAAGATAAGAATTTAACTATTGCCATCGTTACAAATAAATATTTTTGGAAATTATGAAAAAATACAAATTAGATATTTTTTCTGTGTCCAATTTGTTTATAATATATCTCATACATATCTGCATAATACAATAAATATTAAAATAGAAACGTTTTACTTTACAATGATTAAGAAAACATGTATGAACGTGATGACATTATATGGAACTTACCAAGACGGGTAGCTGGAACATATATTTTATCGCACATTGACGATTCGTTTTTGACCTGTATAACAAAACCGATATAAGATTAAAGTATTATTGTTCTTTATTAAAATGTTAAGTATCGTGATTTTTCTCTAAACTGAGCCATTGGCATCTTTATCGTTTCAATAATTATTAATTAATACATACACACTGTCAGATTCATTAAGCACCAATACTTAATGTCGCTTGCAAATCTTTTTTCTGTTGCTCAAAAACCAAAGTTATAAAAAAATCAACATTAAAGGTAATAACATGTGATTTGCGATACGGTTATCGAATCTGTTTTGTTTTATATATCAAAGTTAGTTTACCCCAACATTTAACAGAAAATTAAAATGAAGAGTTTGCGAACGGATAAAGGGTGAAAAACTGTGTTAATTAATCCACGAGCTCATTTAGTTTCGTCGAGAATCACAATACTAATCAATGAAGATTACAAGTTGCTCAAAATCTTTAAAAGTTAAATAGGGCTATTTATTTTAAAAATCTTACATGAACACAACATCGGCCAGATTTATGCAACTTATTTCATTGGGTTCATATTGGACAGTAACGAAGTACATTTTAAAGTGCAAATATAATTTTATGTTCCACACATACCTTTTGAATTAATTTAATTATCGGTACTGTTTCTTTTTGATACTTTTTAAGTCTTAGTAATTCAAGCTAACCCCCCTCAACTGGCAATCGTGTTAGAAAAAGCGGATATTAGTACTTTTGGAAGAGTTGTAGTTGTCGTCCGCTAAATACTCGATTTTATGTTAGAAAGACTTTATTTGCATAAATACGAACTCAGAACAATTATCTGACGCTTTTGTCACCAGACCAACGTAATAAACTTTATAATATTGTTAGGTACTAAAAGGTTATTTCGAAAACGTAAATGAGCGTGATTTAATTTTATAGTACTTACAAAAATGGTATCTGGACCCGGGGTAACAGGAATTATTTTAAAGAACACAATGGGGGTTTACAGAGGTGATGAGATGCTGCGGCACATATATTTTGGTCACTGACAACATTGAATTTGGTGGTTATACATTCAATTTTTTTTCAATAAACATGATAGTTAGTGATAATAAAACTGATTGATGCAACGGTTTATTTTGTTTAGGGCACTCTATCCCTTTTTACAACTCGGCTTTGTCATAGTGTCTAGTTATTATTAGGAAATATTTCCCCCAATCTACCCCTTTTTACAACTCAGCTTTGTCATGGTGTCTGGTTATTATTATAAAATATTTCCCACAATCTACCACTTTTTACAACTCGGCTTTTTCATAGTGTCTAGTTATTATTAGGAAATATTTCCCCCAATCTTACGCAGAAAGCTTGCAATCTCTCTCCATTCTTTTACAAACTCTACTATTAAATCTCTTAAATCATGAGGTAAAACCAAATTTGATAAAGACGATACCAAAAAAGGTTCTTTTTCAACAAATTCTATAATCGTATCGCCAACAAATTGGATGACTTCAATGTTGATTACAACCTGCTTTTGAGAAGCTGAAACAATATTATAAACAACATTGAAGTCATTTCACTGTGATCATCTGCGTTTTTTCTCTCGGCAAAATCATCTTGAATTTGATTATTTACTAGTACTTTTCTTTTGCAGTTCCAATTTCATTTGTTGCACAGGAAACAAACAACCATAGTTCATCCATGCTGGTAATCAGCGGTGGAAGGTACAGTCATCTTAATGTTCGTCACCTTGTTATATATGAACCCGTATTTAATTCTCATGATCCTCGAAATTTCCGATACAGATTACTGTCTTATGACGAAGACAAAACCGGAATACAGGTATGCGACAGAAGAATTGCGGGAGGGTAAATAAAAATACTTAAAAAAATATTATTGTAATCGTGAACTTCGATGAAAATAAATGTACGTTCAACATTAAGTTGACCAATTGGTACTTGGATAAGTATGGTATTACAGCAAAATTTAAATAGATTGACGATTTAAACGGCCGGACAGAAACAAATCTTTTTAATTAGGCTTGCACAAACCACTCCTCCGAGTTAAGAATCTGATTGCACTTAAACTCTGGAAGATGCGGATAACACGGACAAACATTCAACTAGGGTTATTCAATGTTGGTAATTAAACTTCATGCGTCTTTAATGTAGGGTGGTTTGATAATGCAAAGCCTAACAGATATCTCCTATTTTTCATGTTTTTGGAATTCAAAAATCGTCATGCAGTTGAAAAATTAGTAGCCCATAGTTATACACAAAGGGCAATGGGTTATTAGCTTCAGTCGACTTTAAATTTTGACCCTTTCTGAATTGATTGAAGCATATTTTATTCATGTAAAATGGTCTTATGGCAAGGAAATTTTCATATTTTTCGTATGGAGCCTGTTCTATGTCCAAGAGAAATTTTATTTGGACCAAGATAGCTGTATTGGTCCGATGCAATCGCAATTCGAGGTATACTACAGCCTTCAAAGCCAATATGACAACACACGTATAATGACACTTTAGTTAGCCGGCTGCGTTAATTTTATCACTAATACGTATTTACATACAGACCCCATATCAAATCGCTAACTATTGAAACGCTGAATCTTTTCCACGATAGTTCCGATTTTAACCATATCCATATTCTAATGATTATTTGCTCAGTGAGGGCCGTAACTACCACTGAGGCAACGGAGGCAACTGCCTCTTCTAGGTTTACAACAAAAAAGTGTGTATTTTCATTTAAAAAGTCCAATATAACAAGGAATCGACTATAAATTATCAATATTTAGATATGTCTTTCGTAGTTTACGGTAGTGTGTTATTTTTATTATCAGTATTTTTTCTAAAGATATCAGACATTGGTTTGTTATTGTTTTCCCGCGAAATGAAATGAGATGACTAGACAAGACTGATGATTATGTATATGTTTTGACGTTTTGTAATTAAAACAAACTCAAATTCATAAATTAAAACTTATTTTCCATGATTCAGGTTTATTTACTTAAGATATTGGGTACTTTCTTCCCCCACGGTTGCTGGCCCCAGGACCCACGTTCTTGGGGATCTCATTCGGCGGTCCCCAAGACCCTGCCTCCTCTAATTTCTGACCCTAGTTAAGGCCCTGTCAGTATTGGTCTTAAAGTGTCATAAAATATTCACTTTGCACCTGGTGCAAAGTGAATATCCTATGACACTTCAAGACTACACTACAAGACCAAGTTTCACTTCAGGTTTGCAGCTTAATCTGCTGAGGTTAACAACTTTTTAATTTTCATCCAACTACTTCATTTGTATCTAAAATTAATAGTGAAATTCCTGTATTAGTCCTATTTGTCTTTTGTAGGAATGTTTATCCTGTATTGATCCAGTGTTCTGTATTAGTCTATTTGTCTGTATTGGTCAGTTTTTCTCGTATTTACTCTGTTTTTTTTCTGAATTCGCATCGTTTTTTATTTGACATCTTCGGTAGGTCTACATTGTATGAATTTTTTACGTATGTCTTTATGTCTTTTACGCAACTTCGCTTCATATATAAAAATTTTGAAGGCAAAGGAAGACTTATTGTAAATTAAATTTCTTTAGACGTATTTAGTATGGACGATTGAACAAAATCGTTTAATTCAATATGGATAAGACAGAATACAACAAATCTGTGGTGTATTACAGAAAACTAGAAGCAAAGAAGAATATATAGTGCATAGATAATTTATAATAATAAAAATAAATAAAACATGTAAAACTAACATGTGTATATGCATTACATATAATCTAAATGTATCATTGTACAGTATCCTTCAGAAATATTGCTTTTGTTATTGCGACAATTAATGACGTTTGGTGATGTTGACAGTATACAATTGTTACTTCCATACAAGTTGAACATTCAAATTGTTTAACCGAGGAGGGTTGTCCGCTACAGGGGTCTGCAAAGGGGAAGACAACCTATTAAGTTTTTATTTCTAGTGTTTCAGAAATCCGTAGTATAGATATTTTGTATGGCTCTCACAATACTTAGACGTTTATATACACAGATTTTATTTATTTTGTAGACGTGGAGTCCATGATGAACCGGAACACATGTTTATGATATCTTAAGAATGACTTACTTCAGTTATATTATTAACTGTATCTGTTTATTTATATGTCGTTTGTTTTTCTACCATTAGTGTGTTATTAAGTCGCCCAAAACAATGTTTTAGCGCCACGTCATGCCAAGAATATAGTACTCATAGAACAAAAAATCTCTCGTAGAGCCTGTTACACGGTTTATTTCACAGAGAGATAAGGGATGGGTCATTATTAATTGGGGGTTGGGACCGGTGCTTTTCAAATTATCAGGTTTAAAAGGGTTATGTCCTATCTCCTTAAAATACAAAAAAGTTGGTGTCCTATCTAGTGAAGAATTTTATGGTTACAATTCAGTATTTATGTTTGTTAAACAAATTGTGCAATTACAGTATACTGATTTTGAATTAAGACGTGAGAAAAAAATTTTCATTGATGATGCTGTTATGAAAAAAAACTTGCTGTCCTATCAGTGCTGAACAAAAACAAAAATTGGAGTCCCATATTTATGCCAGCATAAAAAAGTATGTGTGCTATTGCATATGCACCGGTCCTACCACCCCAATTGACCGGTCCCTAATAGTACCATAAATTGTAAATGTATCTGTCTCCGTTGTCCACATCAATTTATTAGCAGATAGTTAATGAGGACCACAGGCATGACCGGTGGTCTATAGGAAATTCTAGTCGTATATTCTTGGCATGTTGTGTTTGCAATGTTCTTCTTATTAGTAAATAAATGTTCATTTGTCTCGGTGTCCTTCGTAAATATCATAATTTTCAATTGGTTATATAGATACAGATGACAAAGAATCGTTCTCTGCATTCATCCAATGATACGGTTTAGTCAGGTTTAGTCAGGAAGAGCCCGCGCTGTCTGTACACAGAGAAGGAGATGTAATTTCCGACATTTGGGGGGTTTTGCTGTACTTATATAGGGTCCGAAATACAAAATGTTTTAATTTTCAACTAGAATCGAAAGTTAAAAAAACCGCCAACGCTCGGGAAATAATTTAAATAACAAAAAAATATCGGCAGCATTGAATAATTTCTTCATTATTCTGATTTCCACTTTTTCTAGATCGTAATTTTCCGATACATTGCTGTAATATAAAAATTTGCACATTTGAAGATCACATATTGAGGTGTGCAGTCAATAATTAGTGCCTTCACAATTTTAAAAATGACCTTAAGTTTTCATCGTTTTAAGATTTCAACGAAGTTTGATGTGCAGGTAGATTTAGTGTCCTGTGCACATTATACATGGCGATTTTGAACGACATTTGTGTTGACGTTTAAGTAAAATTTTAATGAGTATTTTCGTTCTCTTGTTTACCACTTTTATGACCTAAAGGTTCATTCCCGAACGCCTAATGGATTAAAAAAAAATCTAATTAATGTATGGGGTGTTTACATTAGAGTCGCCTGTTTTTTAGCATAGGTAAAATATCAAATAAGAAAAGTATTAGGAATTTCATTATATAATATAGGTATTTACATATATAAATAATTTTGAATTTTTCACTCGTGAAATAGATATACGTTTTTGTGTTTTTATGTTTTATTTATAGTTGGAATATTGTAGCAGACAAATGTAAGGTTGAAAACAAATTCAAACTAAAGAAAATACTTAATTCATACATTGTATAAAATTAAATTAATTTCATTACATCTATTTCATGATATAGCACTATACATCTAATAATGTAATAATAATAATTAACAAAAAAACAGAGCACTAAACTAAACACATAGTCATTCGAGATTGAGGAGCTCTGATGCTGAGTGGGCGTAAGAAATTAAGTCGATGATGCCTTCCTGGTAATGTTCCTTGAGTGTAGTGAGTCTGCGGTCGATGTTGAGGTATTTCTTGGCACGGGATAGAGTAGTTCCACCAGCATGTCTCTGTACTCGGGTAATGTCGTTGTGGTTCTGTATATTTTTAAACATCTGGATTGAAGTGAATATATTGGGACCTTCTTTAGTTTGCTGTGCCATCTCTCTATGTTGTTGGTAGTCCTGGGTCCTTGAGTTCCAAAGTTGTTCTATACGGTCATGTCTCCTTCTACCCACTGCTCTGTCATATAGTCTGTGAATATCTATGTAAGTCTTCGAGGTCCAGCAACCATACGTCTTCAATTGCGTCCATATAAAAAACACCCCATAGTTTTAAAGTATCCGGACCATAATTGACTACGTGATCATATTTGGTGTCCCGGATGTCCATTGTTTTTCAATGGAACAGACCTCGGTAATGTTCGGCAAACATCGGAAATACTATTAGAGTAACTAAATTTTTTTCCTGAAAATTGTGAACATTGACTCAAGTTATATAATATATTTTATTTTTATTATTAATTAGCAATACATTGATTTAAAAGAGCTGTAATTCTTGGACGACAAATAAAATTAAACGGTAACTTCAATTGTGGGTCGGATACCTTAAGTGATATTTTCTATGTTTTTTATTTTTTGTCTATGTATGTATGCACATACTCTATAGTTAAATTATAATAAACGATTTCTTTTTTATTAATAGATTGTCTGTTTGTGATTAATTTCACATTCAGCTGAGCATTGGCCATATTTGGCTTATAATTGGGGTTTTGACTAATTTTGATATTTTTCTAGTCAATTCAGTTTCTCAATGTCTACTATACTTTATTATAATTTTCAAGGTAAATACAGGTAAACTAATTATGGCATTCCCCTTGATAGGACCCTTAATCCCCCTACCTAATGAGGTGTTGTTTTTATCCAGTAGGCGTTCGGGGAACACACCACGTAAAATAGTTACATTACAATAATTATTGTAGAATTATTTAACTGCAGTCTTTACAAACTTACTTTCTATAATTATAGTAACCAGTATCAAACTGTACTGATATTCAACTTTTGGTGTTGATTTTAGTGAGATATTACATAGCACTTACAATCAGTACTGTTCCTCATTCTGTCAGAACACAGTTTATTAATCATGTTTACTCCCCTGGATTACTTTGCTAAATGTGCTAGTGGTGTATAAAACGGACTATGGATTTCCCTCCCCCCTTTTTTTAACAGTAAAAACATAATTATAACGAAAATTGCCAGGGGTCACTCTAGCAGCTATCGTTAATTATGTTTCGGTGTCCGCTTAATTTTAATAATTTATAAAAATGATAAATTTATATATCAAAGAAAGAAGTATAGACAGATCTGTTGTTTAGTTATTATTTGCTTTGCTTTGAGTCAGTTGAATCCCTCATACTTTTGATAAATAAACATATATATATATATTTTCCATGTGATATTTTTATCGCCTTATGTCGTTGTCGTCAGACCTCGTGTGCGTCTGTGTCGTCATAACATCCTTGTTTATCCTCAACTACACTTAACTAGTAAAATGAATTGAATAAAACCAAAACAGCAGGATGATGAAACCCCAAAGTGTATCAATGATTTTTGAACTTCACAAAAACAGTAATTTTAACTGAAAAAGAACAATGGCAGACCTAGGGGATGGCGTCTATAAGCCCCTGCGATAAAAAATAATGTGTCCAGAGCTGATTCTCCTAATGATAAAAGCAGCCCTCCCGTTGAGAAATCCTAAATCCGCCCCTATAGATATGTTACGTCTTTTGATTGAAATTCTTCCATGCCTGAATCGTGTAAGTCATTCGCACAAATAGCAAATATATTTTAAATAGTTTTTTTGTTTTTGTTTGTTTGAATGGTGTTTTAACGCCACTTTCAGCAATTTTTCAGCTATTTCATGGCGTCCAGTTTTTATTGGGGGAGGAAGCCGGAGTACCCGGAGAGAACCCCCGACCTGCGGTAGGAAAACTGGCAATCCTTGTCAATTAAGATTGGAGTCGAGTACACCGTGCCTGCAGTGAGAATCGAACCCGCAATCTCAGTGTTGACAGACCACGTGATCAATAGTAAACGAACTACCTTGACCACTCGGCCACCGAGGCCCCTATTTTAAATAGTATATTCACCAGTTGCAAAGGATTTATTTCTTAAAATTCTATTCTTATCAACAAGGTTTCCTTAAATGTGCAAACATGCTGAATGAATCAAACAAAACATACACAAGCACTATATGTGCGTCAGTTGTAAGTTGTACTTGACCAAATATAGGGGATATGCTCCTATCTGAAGGTACACTTACCATCAACAGAAGAGGAAGCATGTAATGAGTGCCTCGGTGGCAGAGTGGTTAAGGTAGTTAGTCGACACTGGGGTTGCAGGTCGAGCTTTATAGCGCACAGGGTGTTCTCACCTCCAACTTAATTAACAATGGTTTGTTAGTTTTCCTGTCGAAGGATGGTGGTTTTCACCGTGCACTCTTCCAATAAAAACTTGCTCTCTTTGGTAAATTAATGGATCTTTACTTGTGTCCTAGAATCCATTATTTTTTTGTACAAATTTCCTTAACTTTTGTAAAATAATAATGTGGCATGTGGAGGTCTTTCTCTTTTTAATGTTAAAAACAATGTCTGTACTGTATCCTATTAATAAAGACATGTAGAGTTTTTGTTTTCTTGTTTTTTAATACTAATATTGGTGCTGCAACTTCATATTGCTTTGAGTAGTTCTGAAAACAGAGATTCTAGTCATTAATCATGTCCCAGTACAATCCAATTGCATTCATTGTATAAATTAAAATAATGATTTTCAATTATTACTTCACAAAAAAAACGAATCTCATATATTCTTGGTACACGTGACAGTTTTAAAGATTCGACGTCACACGGGGCTGCCCAGTGCGTCTCCATGTGGACAAAAGGAGAAGCCCTCTTCTTGGGGTTTGTCAGATTATAATACAAAAAAAAACTGGCCACCAATCATAGTGGGTGCGCTTGTTGCACGTTAAAGATCGCTTTTGTAGATATCGGAAAAAAGAATAAGTACATTGAGGTCGCTACAAAATGTTCAGTTCTCCGTCCTTAAATAACTCTACAACCCTTCAAGTAGCATTCAAAATTTCTTATTCCTTTGTAATTTTACTTTCTTCCAAATGATTCGTTGTTTCTCGTGAAGGTTAAAGTTCATTCATTAAATAAATCATTACAAATTGCGATTCATTATAACAATCATCAGTATAGTCATTGAACTTGTTCAATGGCTATTACCCTGATTACGTAGTGTTATACAAAGATTTTATAAGATAAAGGGATATTCTTGAAAAAAATGTGTCCCATAGAGTTGTCCAAATATCCCAAAAAACACAATGTAACAAGTTACCTATTATGTATATACGAAAAATTTTATTTTTGAATGAGTTAATTGCTTTTAAAGTTAAAAGGCTAAATTCATTTGTTATTTTAAGACAAATAATAGTAAAATAATCAGGACACAGACTCCACAGAACTTTCGGTCCTATGAGCGCCAAAGAATTACGGAACGTATTCTTATTAACATGGGTAAAGAGGGTGGTTGAGCGCTCGATGGTAAAGGTTTGTTTGTTTGAAGGCGGTTTACACAATTTTTCACCTATATCGTGGCATCTTGTTTTATTCGGGTGAAATCGAGCACACATGCATGATGTAAAGCTCGAACTCGCAACCCAAGTGATGACACGCTGGTGATAACAAAGATGATGATCTACCTTAACCACTCTGCCATCCCCCTCCCACCCCCGGCGGTTATGAGTAAGTTATCTTCTTAGTGCTTATGTAATGCAAGTAACGCAACTCCTCAATGTCATGTTGTTCTTCATAATATGCTTCGTGTGTTAAAGCCTTCAGTATATTTAAATTAAAATTACCTGATATATCTTTTATTTAATATTAGCTTTGTTTTAACTGATCCAGATTTCTTTGTTATGTGGTGTAACCTGCTTTTATTTGTGATTTGATTTAATATGTCTGGATATAGTACATGTAGTAGTGAGTGTAGTTTCAAATTTTAATTAGTCTTAAACATTTGTTCATGATCACATCAGATGAAGAACGGAATTGTTTAAATGCTTTAAGTATTCTTCGTATTTCTGTGATTTTATTTCATTTAATATAACCTATATCAGTATTTTCGTTAAACAAAGAATTAACATTAACTTTTTGATAACATTAACAAACCATAAACTTTTAACTCACTACTCATGATGTCACCCCTCCATATTAGATTTCTTCTTAAAATAAGTTAACAGTATACAAATAACAAGAACAAAAAGTCAATTGAAGGTCAGAAGGCAAAAGTTTTTAAAACTGTAACATCGTGTCTTTGCTACGAAATTCCTCCGTCATCCCTATGATATGGTGTCAGCAACAACCGTAACCGATTCTGGTAGGGTCGATGTGCATGTATTTCCAAAAAATTTTTGCCCTTGGAATGTGTCATAAGGTTACCCGAAAGAAATTAATAATTTAGTTGATAATTGAAGTAAAAGAATTCATCCTTATTTTTAAAAATCCGGCTGTTAATTGGAATAATAAAAAAAAAAACAACGGCTTTGTAATTATTCAAACATCGATTTAATACTACTTGTTATTTATATTTAAAAGGTAATTTTAAAATGTTTCTTATTTAAATAAAAAAACTCGACAAAACTTCTGTTAAAAATCACGACCCGATGAATGATCTTGAACATGAAGAGAGTTTTTGTTTGTTTGTTTGTTTGAATGATGTTTAACGCCATTTTCAGTAATTTTTCAGCTATATCGTGGCGTCCAGTTTTTATTTGGGGGAGGAAGCCGGAGTACCCGGGGAAAACCAACGACCTGCGGTAGGAAAACTGGCAATTCTTGTCAATTAAGGTTGGAGTCGAGTACACCCTGCCCGCAGTGAGAATCGAACCCGCAATCTCAATGTTGACAGACCATGTGATCAATAGTAGACGAACTACCTTAACCACTCGGCCACCGAGGCCCCCATGCATGAAGAGAGATGCATGGGGGCCTCGGTGACCGAGTCATGCATGATTAACACGGAAAATCTTAATCATTCCGTAACCGTTTAAATTTTCTTTTTGTTCGATAAATTTTTAACATTTATTAGGTTTAGTTTAAAGTAAATATGAAAATTTATTCAAATAAGAAAAACGAAAATAAGTGCAATATTTTTTTTTTCGTTTGTTATTATTTTTGTACAGATCTCGCGTTCTCGATGTCCCCATAGCAACGTTGTAAATGGACGGCCATACTGTTTACAAAATGGGGAGAGTTAACCTGTATTAACAACGACATTGTCTATTATTCCTTCGTTTTAGACTAAAATAGAAAGAAGCCATCGACTATGGCGACACAAACTCAAACCCTGAGAAAGCCTGGACTTCAGGCCTCAAGACGACACGATTATCTATATGGTAGGTGTAATCGCCCTGAAAATAAATGCACTCCACGGTCTCCAGCCCTGTGAGTACTATAGTGTACTCCACTCTACAGAACACAAAACTGTGTTGCATGACAAAAAAATTATTCTGAAAAGGAAATCTCAATCGTTTAGACGGTCGCAGCCTGGTCACTTAAGTTATAATTAAATGAAGTAGACAACATTATCGTAAAAAATAAGACCCACCAAACTCCAGACCAAAGTAGGCAAAATTGTAAAACATTGTTCACAAATTTCTGAAACCCTTTCAGGCCAGTGGTAAGGCCATATTGGATTCTTTTTGCTTTCAGGTCATCTCTGCCATAGTACAGATTTGTCCATAGCCACATGTTTCAATCATAGTACGGTTCGGCTATACTTTACATGTTTCCATAATGTTTATACTAAGTGTTGACGCATTGTGTAGAGGGTTTTTTGCGTGAAAAATGAAAACTGCTTACCGCATATGGTTCAGCTTAAGCTCCTTTTGTAGATCAAGAAGGGAACTTTTTGAAATTAATAATTATTTCCCCGAGATATTCAGCGTTTTGAAATATGGCAGTTTTTTAATTTTGAACGGGCGATTTTCCATACTAAAATTTGACCTTAATTAGAATGGAAGTGTACTTTAGGAACAATCGATTGTTGTCTACTCGAAATCCTTCAGGGGATGTCGTCTGCAGTTTAGGTGGGAAAAGTCTCGCGGTTTGTCCGAATACCATTGAACGTCATGAAAGCAGACGAACATTTGTAAACATCGTAAGGTCCCTTTAGAAACAAAAATGGCTGACTTATTATGTGAAATTTCCGTAGCAAAAGTCAAGGACGATTTGTAACAACTTAACAACAGAGACATACTGTAAAACATGGACAGGTTATCGTATCTTTCTACTGAATTTTCGTAATAACAAGGTAAAATACAGAATAATGAAAAAATGCTAGCAAACAATTTTTTCCAAGGGGGGTTGGCATTTAGTATAGAGCTTATTCATATGTGTAATAACTACAATTGATTACTGTTATAGCGATATTTTTTCTGACAGCTTTTGAAAATAAAATAAAATGTTTCACTTCACACAGGGAGATGTCACTTCTTGTTAAATCGATATAACAGGTTAAACATTTCTGTGCCACGTCTGAAATTTATCATATCCGTTCTGATCCATTTGCATACCACCACCTGTACATGCTAACAGCATTATCCTGTGATTCCAACCAACCTTGTTTTTATCAATTTAATCTTGTGCAGTAGACTATTTAAAAGTAGATTTTAGTTGTTTTTTCCATCAATTTAGGAAGATTTGATGTTGTGGTGATCCGATTATACCATACCGAACATAATTCTATTTTTAACAGAATACGCAACTAATTCTAGCCTCCTATGTCATGACTAAATTTAAATTCTTACTTTATTTTTTTTTTTTTTTTTGCTCCTTTATACTGTATTAACTGTAAAAATCATTGTAATCATTTTATTTATCGACTTTACATCATTTTTGGGTGCCCTGATTGGCAAATAAAATTCTTCTTATTCTCTTCTTATATACATATATTACAGACCAAAGTGCTAACTTTGCGTTAGTGTCATAGTATATGGCATAGGATGTTAATGACATAAATGACAACATAAAACCATACTTATACTAGTATATGTATACACTAAGTGATTTATCATGTTTGTTATTTTCAGACCCATTGCATGTTGTGGCCAGCGAAAGAGATCATGCAAGGGCTACATTTAAATCACACACCAGTGCAGATAGGGTTGTAAGTATACATGTAGTTATATATAATTACTTTAAATATTTTTAATAATTGTCTAATCAAGTAATAATTTTTACCTTCAACATAAACTACATTAATTGTGTAATACAGCACAAAGGTAAGTTATTGCAAGCTTTTCATTCATATTATTCAAAATTCTACTGGATCTATATGTAAAAAACTCTTACCCATTAAGAATTATCAAGGTTTTACATTTATTATCTCAAATTACAGTACTGCTGGTCATATTTCCTCAACAAATATGCATAGTTGATAGATTTTTAAAAATATAAATATCAATTTATGCATTTTAAATAACTGCATGTACATGTATTATATTGAAAACATTTTCAATTTTATTTGTAGAAACGAGTCCCACTGTATCCAACTATGTTCAGTGAGTTGCGACATCATCCCAGGTTCCAAATGCGATTGGATGTAACTGATCCTGTACCAAAGTTCATCTCACGACAATGGCGAGGTTATCAAGATCAAGCAAGAGAGGCCCTTATCAGACATACAACGTAAGAATATAAAACATGTCTATTAGGAACAGTAGTAAATTCTCTGGAAGTTGCAAAACCTAAAGTAAAAATGTTTTGGAAAGGCACGCTAAGCCATGAATGTTTATATCTTTTCAAATTATATTAGTTCAAATAAAAAGAAACATGTTGACACAAGTTGGTATATCTCAAAAGTAATTTATTACATTAGTATTGATACTTATTCATTATGGAAATCTCATTTGTTTGGGATTTGTTTGAAGATATAAAGAAAGTTATCACTATTCTGTTTTGTTGTTCTGTTACACGCTTCTTACTTATTTGTTTTAGATTTAACTATGATCCTTCAGTACAAGTTCCTCCAAAGCAGTATTCCTCTGCAGATGTTGGTGGATCTGACAGATACAAGTTCTTTAAAAGGTATTTTAAAACATGCAGGAAGTTTCTGTTTTTTTAAAGAAGTTTGTAAACGGCAAATGAATGCATGGATGTACATGTTGTTTACTTCATGAATCATGAAATTGGCTTTTTCAGGATTTGTTTTTAAGACATTTGATTAAACAAACATATTTAGTAATTTTTTAAAATCTAGCATTTCTTTAATTATGATGAATTAATTTACAAACAATAGTTTCAGACTTTGTTTACTAAGATGTTTTGTGTTAATTACAGGCCAATCATTCCATTTCTACAACAAATACCACCAGAAGTACTGCTAGCCACTGCCAGACAAGACCCCCTGGCTGCACAGGACCTTAGGGTGGAGAGAGCACCAACACCCCTAACCAAGACCATAATGACACAGACAGATTACAGGGACTCTGAGGCCCAAACAGATCCATATACACCAGAATATGTAGTTAGACCCGGGTCTGCTCCAGAGTTACTCACCTTAGCTACCCTCAGTTATGGTAATGTTTTTTTTTTATACATCTATCTCCTTTAAAATTTCTGTCAGTGTTAACGTTACAAGATGAGGTTTTACTTATACATCATCATTCAACAACATCAGATAAAAGTATTTGTATTTTATTTATTATGATGGTTCTTACAAAAAGTTGGCAGATGTAGGAAGAGTCATAATTGTTAAGTTTATTAAACATTTTTTAGCATGGGTGTGTATTATATGGGCTGTTTAAAAAATAATGACCCCAAGATGTGAAAAAAAATGTAAAATTTAAACATGAGCATATCAAGTTTTTGTTCATAATTTCCAAATGTGCATACGTTGAAGTTAATAAATCAAAAAAGAAATTAATGAAAAGGTAAGAAATAAAGTTTTTATAATATTTTATTGAACAAATTTTGAAATATAAAAAAACTTTAACATTCATACATTTTACTTCAGTTTAACAATGTTATGCTTCATATAACGTGTTGCTGTTTTCTTAAACAATGTAACAAATACTAATGACTTCCTGTGCAAGATTTTGAACAATACAGAATGGTACTTTTTCAAAAAAGAATTTTTTTCAAGAATTTTTGAAACATTCTTTTGTTATCTACCTCTTAAAATTTTTATTAAGTCAAAAGTAGTATGTATTTTTGCATATAGCAACAAAATTATTAAATTGTAATTATAAGTCATCCCTGGAGAAAAAAAAATCATGATAAAGTTGAACCATTTGAAAATGATAGGTTGTAGAAAAAGTACTATGTTTAGCCCAATTTTGTTGCACTCCTGACACTCCAGGTTAAAACAAATAAAAGAAGGAAATACATTCTTTAAAAAGTACTGAGGTAACTTTGTGATATTGCTTAGAACAAATTTCGTATATCTTAACATTTTCACTAAGATATTGAGAAAGAACAAAATTAATATATGAGCTGTTTAAAAAAATGATCCCAACAGGTTATGGTCCTCTGATTTTGTCAAATTAATAGATATATTATTTCTAAATAGTTGTAAATGTATGTCTAGTTGTTGGGAACATGTCTGCAAAAAGTCTTGAAGCTATATCAGAAAAGTTATGCCAAAAAAAAACATGCCAAAATTGTCAGGAGTGCAATGCTTTTCTGTGACACCTAAATATGTCATTTTTTAAAAGGTCACAATTCTTTTTTATTACACAGTTTCATGTGTTAACTTATTGAGAGATATCAAAAGAAAGTATGTTACATTTTAAAAAGTATGAAAACGTTTTGAAAAAAAACTACCCTGTCATGAGTGCAACACAAATTTATGCAATGTTGCATTAAGTTCTTTGTAGATATTTTTTCCTTTCGTTTTCAATGATTAAACCAAAATAAAATCTTAAATATACCTTTGCTGCATCAAAGCAGTCACTGCAAGATACCCTAAAACTGGAAATCTGATCAGGTACACCAAATAAAACAGCACCCTCAACTGTCAGGAGTGCAATAAATGACATGTTCTTAGATATGTTTTCTTTATAAGTAGACTTATTTTGTGTTTTCTCTTTATTTTTCTACAGAAGCTACACAGAAGCATTGAATAAATATTTCAGATGGATGATAATACCTTTAACATTCATTTTTTTAATGTCAGTAGTGTAGCAGTTTGTTTAAAATTTCGCTTCAGATTTTATAAAAATTAATATATTGTGTACAATTTAGTTGGCTATCATATTGATACAAACTGTTTTTATAATCTAGAGACACCATTCCCAATTGTAGTCTTTGTTCCATCCATATGAAGAACCATAATATTGCAGTATAATTGCAATAAGCTGTTCATTAAAATATTGTGTCAGGAGTGCAACATTTACATGGATGACATTTAAAACAGGACATCTTAGATAAATGAACTGAAATATTTTTCAACAATATGTTTTTTTAATGCCAATTGAAAAGTGAACATATAAAAGAATTAGCTGTTGGAATATGTCTCGAGATTATAAAAAACAGTTGGTATCAATATGAGAGACAACTAAATTGTGCACAAAATATGAATTTTTATCAAATTTTAAGCTCATAAAATGCTATTGTAACACTTTATTTCTAAGAAAAGTTTCCTTAACTTAAATTAAAATGATTAAAATAAATAAATCTTCTTAAAATATTTCGTATTATGATACAATTGAAGATCAATAAAAAAACTGTTGCACTCCTGACATTAAAAAAAATTAATCTAAAAGGTATCTATCATCCATCTGAAATATTTATTCAATGATTCTGTGTAGCTTCTGCTAAAAAGTAAAGAAAAACACAAAATAAATCATATTACAAAGAAAATATATCTAAAAACATGTCATTTGTTGCACTCCTGACAGTTGAGGGTGCTCTGTTTTATTTGGGGTCCCTGATCAGATTACCAGTTTTAGGGTATATTGCAGTGACTGCTTTGATGCAGCAAAGGTATATTTATGATTTTGTTTTGGTTTAATAATTGAAAACAAAAGGAAAAAATTTCTACCAAGAACTTAATGCAAAATGGCTTAAATTTGTGTTGCACTCCTGACAAGGTAGTTCTTTTTTTCAAAACAATATTTTCATACTTTTTAAAATGCAACATACTTTCTTTTTACATCTCTCAATAAGTTAACACATGAAACTGTGTAACAAAAAAAGAATTATGCACATATTGCTAGATTTGACAATTTGGTGACCTTTTAAAAAATGACATTTTTTTAAAGTGTCACAAAAAAGTGTTGCACTCCTGACAATTTTGACATGTTTTTTTTGGCATAACTTTTTTGTTTTCTGGGATATCTTCAAGATTTTTTGCAGACATGTTCCCTACAACTAGACATACATTTTCAACTATTTAGAAATAATATGTCTATTAATTTGACATAATTAGAGGACCATAACCTGTTGGGGTCATTTTTTTTGAAACCGCCCATATGCAAAAACTCAAACGGTTGAAGTTAAATTAATTGAATCGCTTGCTGTAAGAAAATTGGAGTGCTTTCATTTGTGTGTTATACACGGCATAAGGGTTATCTTATTAGTAAAAGCTAAATCTTACAATAAAATGATCTTTACTGTGCATCTTGCCTCTCCTTTTACTTTGTAATCAAATATCCCTTAGCTGAATTTAGCATTAAACATGGCTTACTGAATATTTATTTACTTTTCTAGGTAGGGGTTTACCAGCTGGATTAGCTGAAGTAGAAATGATTGAGAGAGCCAGAGCTAAACGAGCATGGGAGGCAACTCTTCCACCATTAAGTGATGTCTCACAGTTGGATAAGAGAAGGAGAATGATGGATGAAATGGAAAGAAAAGAATGGGCACTGAGAGAACAGGAAATTGAAAAGTAAATATTTATTATTGTTGTATTAAGATATTCAAAAGGAATTACTTAAGTGGTAAAATATGCATTTCTTAATTCTTTTTCAAATATATTTAAAAATGTAATAAAGTTATGATAATGCCTTTCAATAACTGGGTTGTACTTACTGAAATTTTCTTAAATCGTTGTCATTTACTGGCTTTTTGTTTAAAATAAATTTGTGAGCATTGCAAGATAATATGCCACATCAATTTATTTTATCTGAATGTATAATTACACTTTATTCATGAAAGTTGATTCAAATACAGAAATGAATGGCTAATAATTTACTGACACACATTGGAGACAAAGTATGAGGAGTAAATTTTTATTTGTAAAATTAGTATTTTGACAAACACCTACTATAGATGGTATAAATTATGTTATGGAATGTCAAATATTTTGATAAAATTTCAAACTTTTATTAAATTTTTTTTTTTCTCAGACTTCAGGAAGCTAGATTGGAAGTTTTAAAACAGTTGCTGAAGAAAAGAGAAGAAAATCATCAAGAATTAAACATTAAACGTCTAGATAAATTATGGTAAGAAAAAATGAAGTGAAAGCATATGTTGTAATTGTTTTGCAAGGCCAGCATAGAAAAAACTTAAACATGAAAAGCATGTTATAATTACATTTGTAGTTGAAAGATCTGCTTTAATTTAACAATTTTAATATTTTGCTGTTTTAAAAATTAATCTGTTGTTCAGTTCTCTGTTTGCGGTACATTTTAAGGTCAAAGAAGCAGAAAGAAAAAGAAGCCAAAATAAAGAAAATAAGAAATGAACACATTAAAAGTAGGTATTAATATAACTGGATGTTAGATTAAGAATTTGTTTGCCTTACCAATATGCCAGCCAGGTTTATGATCTCAGAAATATTACTAAAGGTCTTTTGTAGCTATAAGACATGAATTTTAAGGAAAACTGTAGATAAAACATTATTTAGAATATTGAGGATTTACCAAAATTCAGATCAAACTGAATGATTTGTATATATTTTAAAATATTTTATGACGTAGAGCCCTGTTAAGTGTTCTGAATTTTGAACTATCAACGTGAATCCTTATTTCAGAAATTGTTAATGAATATAAATAATTACCATATGATATAATAATAGGTGTGATTGCTGTCACCTGACTTAGCCTTTTGTTTTTTTCCTGTACCATCATTATTTTTTAATCATTTTCTATTAAGCACTATTATGGTCTCATTGTCTCCTCAACAAACTTGTGATAATAAAATCCTGACCTACTTACTGACCTTAATGTATTTCATCATGTGACAGGTTGATAATTGATGGGCTCTTATTGTAATTATAGTCAAATCATTTTCTCTTTTTCAGCAATTAGAAAATTAACTGGAAAAAGAAAGAAAGTTGAAGGGAAATTAGAGAGACGAGATGTAATCCAAGACTTTTCAAATTATGGATCCCAGACATATGCTCCTCTTACAAGAATAGGAATGTTTTTAGACAGGGGATCAGAACAGTTTGTTGTCAAAAGTAAACACCTCAATACATATCAAGGTAATTTTATGTACTTTATTATGTTCTTGTTATAAAAGTAATTTGTTTACAGTTACAACTGAATTTATTTGGAATTTATTCAATGTCACACCAACTAAGTATGTAGATTCTCATTACCTGTCTGACCCATTCAGACTAAATTTAAATTTTGATTTTCTATTTTCATATTTTTTTCATTAAAATTCCAAACAATTTCGAGAAAATCAGCTAAAATCCTCTCACCTGTCCTATTTTTTTTTACTTGTGGATAAGAATTAGCAAATTAACTGCCATAATGTGGACTGATTAAGAATGGTATACACATATATTTTAGGTCTATTGGAACTTGAAGCATCATTACCAGACTTTGTGACAAATCCAAGAATAAAAGCTCCAAAACCAAAGTCAGGTATAAAGGGAGGCTTTATTAAGAGGAAGGACAGACAGGAGAATGAATTAAAAGATATGTATGAAGTGAGTAAATTATATAGAGTAGTTGTATTAATTATTTCAAAATTTTTTGTGGGATGTGGATTAAGAGATGGAGGATTCATAGAGAAAATGTCGAAAAATCAATTTCAATTTTAATACATTAAACATTACTGTTCCTTACCTGCTTTATTCTAATAAAAATTAAAAATGGCAGAAACAGTGTGATGAAACATAATTTTTATTTTAGAATATTACTCTTAACAATCTTCAATTTGATTGATTTACTAAATTCATAATTTATTTTTGCTGTTCAGTATTTACTATGGGCATTTTAATTTAAAATTGATAAACTTTACTACATTTAAAATTTCATATGTATGAAATTTTTTGCTATTTAAAAAAAATACTCTATGAATTAATTGTTCTGACCACAGTCTCATTGAAAAATCTTAAATACAAAGATTCTTTCCATATTTGTACAATCCAGTTGCCTAAAAATTTAAATGTAAGGAAAAACTCAAGGTTTTATAAGCTAGAACCTGCTCCTTTTAAATAACAAACTGAGAATGTATACTTTATATTCTTTATAAATTTTTCAGTCTATTAAGAGGGAACAAACCAAAGGTGAAGAAGAACCCAAACCATTGCGGTTCTTACAGAAGATCGAGAAACCAATACCGAGACCTCCTACTCCATCAGTTGATGTACCATCTGAGGTAAGGGATTTAACCAATTAAAACAGATTGAAACTGATAAAGCACCTTTCCTTGAACAAAGTTGTTATCTTCAGGCTTTTTTGCAATTTATTTATATATACTGTTTATTTTAGGTGCCATATTGTTAAAAAATTATTGATGTCCATCTACAAAATTAAATTGAATAAATTGGAATATGTTGTGCTTTAAATTTTGTCAAAATTATTAATGACTAGAAATATTGATCTCTAGAGTTCTTTGTTTTTCTTATTCAGGAAGAAGAAGAAAGAGAACTTGCAACCATATTCCTACAGCAGGTGATTAGAGGACGTGCTATACAGAACATGGTAAGATTTAGAAATTTTATTTTTAAAAATGTATAAGTATCTGATAAAATTCTATGTTTTGTACATATATATAAATAACTATGGAATATTTCTGATAATTTAAATTTAACTATAATACTTGACAATTAGAAGGGTTAATAAAGTGATGAAAACATGGTGAAGCTATGTCAATTTTAACAGTGCAATAATAGGTCATGTGACTGATGCAAGTTATTTTGTATAACCTGGGTTGTTCCATATGAATTGGCCAATCAGATTTCCAGTTACACATCAAATTAAATTATTTAACAATTAGATGCAAAAACTGTAATTAATTTTTGAGTAAATTTTGTATGAAACAATGCCTTAAGAACCAATTTGAAACCATAGCTGTCATAAAAAATAGGAAAAAATGTATTTTATTTTATAATATTAAGCATTCAGTTTGATTGTAAAACAGTCTTTTGCTGAAATCTGAGATTCATTAATATCCATAACTGATACAATTCAGAATATTTTTTATTTATACTGGTTTATGTTTTAACACACTCCTTAAAACATTAACCTGTAATAGCTGAACTTGTTCAAGTTAGTTAAACAAAAAACATAATTTTCCCTTCCAGATATTTGAAGGTAAAGAAAAGAGAATGGAACTAATCAAGGAGCTGAGAAGTACACATGCTCTACAAGAGGCAGAACAAGCCATAAAACTGCAAGAGAAACAAGCAACATTGGCCTTGCAAAGACAGAGAAGACTTCATGAACATAAAGTAAGTAAAGCAGTTGATACCTGGATAGGAAAAAACTACATTCTAATTAATATGACATGCTTTTAACACATTGAAACCACAATCATGGTAAAAAAATTATTTATGCATGACCACCAACATCATAATTTCAACAAAATTTATTGCAATCTTATTGAGATTTTTCCATATTTTTAATGACATCACAATTAACTTTGTGCCAGAACAACCAGTTTATGACAAAATGGTGTTGGCTAAAAGGCCATAAATAACCTTAATGTGCCAGAATTGCCATATTAGAATTAAATGTGGTTTATCATTTAACGCCATTTATTTCGGTTTTTTATCCCTCACTGTCAGTCAGGACAACAGAAACAGTAAATCAGTTTAAAAAGTAAAGCATGTGACGAAAATAAATCAAATCTGTGAAAACAAACAAAAATTGAAGAAAAATACTGAACTGGAAGTGAAGTCATCTGCTTGGAAAGATAACCTAACATGTTCTTTACTGTACATTATTTATAAGAGTTGTTACCCTTTATTTGTCAATGAGCATTATGTTTTAAGTTCTTCCCATATAAATAAATATTTAGTAATTGAATTTCTTTGTATAGAGTTACATCCAATATTTTTTTTGTTACAAGTTTTTTTTTAAATGACCTTTGTTAGAAATTTTTTATATTAGTTATCTCCCTTGAAAAATTGACAATGTCTACATGAAATAATAGTCTATGCAATGTATATTGAATGTTCAGCATTGTTTCTATTTACTTTCTTCCAAGTACCATGTTTTTATCAATTTAGTTTACACTCTGTACCATAATGGAGGTTTGTCATGCGATCTCATTTATTATTCATTGTTCAATCTGTTCTCCCGATTAAATAATTGCCATTTTACTTTATCCGATAAAATAGCAGACAGGATAATCAAATATGTTATTTTGTAGTTGAATGAAAATGCTATTCAAGTTGGATACATTATTTTGTAATATTTAAATGAAAATGGATTTGAGAAATTTTCAAAATTTTGCTTTATTTCTAAAGGAGTTCTTGGTAGATGAAGCACTTAGCCAAATGGAGGGAGCAAGTCTGGGAGATATGGCTGATTTCCTGAGTAAAGAATTGATAAGACTTCAGGAGGAGAGGAGAATTCATGCTTTCTCAATGCTAGCTGAACGACAGAGAAGGATAAGGGAAGCAGAGGAGAGTGGGCGTCGTCAAGTGGAGGAGAGAAGAAGGAGAGAGGAAGATGAGATTTTCAAACAGGTTTGTTTAATTTTAATCCATTTAAATTCTTAAAAATGAGAAAGAAATTAAGCAAATGTGGGGTTTTTTTAAGGGGGGGGAGGGGTATTTTTATTTTCCACATTTTAAAAGAATTTCAAAAAGTCAATTTTTTTTTATTTGACAGTTGATTCAAGATTCTTTACAACTGACATTTCCAAATTTTTGTAAAGGAGTTCAAACGGCAATAGGGATTACATCTTGTTTTTTCCCACTCAAAATTTGTATATTTTAAGAAAAAATTTAGATATTTTATTTTTTAAATGTTTTTATAAAGAGGTGGTAAATCAAACACATACAATTTTAATGAATCACTAAAAGATAAAATCAAAAATAGGTAACAACAAATAAACAATAAAAACAAAAACAAAACCAGGATCAGAAAAGGACAAATAAAATACTGGCTTGAAAAAGTCACACAAAGCTATACATACAATCTATTGTTGGTAACAGCATATCTGAATTAATGCTTTTTATTTCCATAATTAGGTTGTGAAAGTTCACCAGGACAGTGTGCAGACATATTTAGAAGATATTTTAATGGGATCAGTAGATGATACAGCAGATTTACAAGCCAGATCAGAAATCATGGAAATGGCTGAAAAGATTAATGATGTGGCCTATGAAATAGAGGACAAGTATGTAGAATTTGATGTACAATACACCAAACATCTAAAAAAAAATGTCTAAGAATTAATGAAACGGAAACAACTGCTGCAAACATGAATTATCATAAATACAGCACACTGCAAGTCGCCGGCTATCACCAAGTACTCTTGCTTCCTCCCTCAATAAATAACTGGAAGCCACAATATAGCTGACAGGTTGCATTTAACCCATTCCAAATAATCAGTACAGTAAATTTTTCATGAAAATTATTTTTTAGTAACTACCAAAAAACTACAAATAAAAAAATTCACAGCTGGGTACAATCCTTTAAATGGTCAACTAAGAATTAGTAATTAGTAATTAGTAAAAGAATTAGTAGATGTTCTACTGATTGAGAGAATACTAGATTTCTATATTTTTATTGCACTAGACCCTTTAATTGGAAGTTAAAGAAACACTGCATACCACAATGACATTAATTCATTGTTTAATACCTATATTACAAATACACGTAACCTATCGTAAGTGACCTTTGTAGGGAATTTGTAAAAAAAGGTCATAAAGGACAGTGGGTCTATATACAGAGGTCAACTCATGTTTTTTATTGCAGTTGTCATCTAGTGAATTTGGGAACTGCACATCTGTATGGTTACTTTGAAAATAATTTATCAATAAAAAGGTTAATATGTTAAAATGTTCACAATGAAACTGACAATTAATCAATTACATTATTTGTAAAGGATAAACAAAATCTGTTACATGGCTTGTAATCTGTATTATATGTTTGTTTTTAAATTATGCAAGTAAAAAAAATAAAAATAAAATAATCATGAATTATTTTTCAGGAGAACACAATTAGATTCTGAGGAAATAGTAGCAGATCTGGTACACTGCTTCCTTATACCAGAGATACAGAAGCAGACAATGAGAGAAAAAGGTATTCTAGTTTGGCTATATTCCAAACTTTCTCCTGAATCATTAATTATACATACTGATAAGAAAAAACCAAAAGTGTTACAGACTTAAGTTTAATATCTTCCTCATATATAGAATGTTAAGTTTATATTGGTGTATAAAGTCTGTTTTGCATTTTCTATGCCCGTTAACATAAGTGCTTTTTTCCCTATTTTGATTGATTGAATGGCGTTTATAATAACTCTCATCAGTTTTCCAGCCATTTATTACTTTTTCATTTGTGGTGTAATCTAATGTACACAGAAAGAACCTCAGCCATTTACTTGATTTGAAGACTTGTTGGTTCCTATATACATTTTGGAAAGGACCTGAAGATCATCCACGAGAAATTTTATGTCTTTTGGCAATGGAGCACAGTGAAACTAGCAAAAAGACATCACAAAAATACTATCACAAGCGTACCCAAAAGGGCATGAAAGTTCTTTCGAAAACCAACAACTTTCACTTTGCGATATCCAATAAACTCTCCATTATTTAACATCCAGCACCCAATCAAAAAACCTAAAACAAGATTGTGTAACAAGAACATTGTTATGATTCCATAGTAACGTTCTTGTTCCATGCATTTTGAATAGATGACACGAATACAAGAGTTTTCATTGGTTTGTACAGTTTTGTAATGAGTTCTATAGCACAATAAAATGATTGAGCAATTGGCAGTTATATTACAGATGTAAACAATTGAAACCTTGCAGAGAAAAGATGTTTCTCTTGATTTTTCATTGACTTTTTATTAACAAGTTTATGTTACTAAACAGTCATGAAGAAATATTAAGCATTTCAAAATAAATTTTCTGCATATTATATTGTTTTGAATGTTGTTTAACGCCACGTTCACCAATTTTTCAGCTATATCATGGTGTCCAGTTTTTATTGGGGGAGGAAGGCCGAGTACTGGAGAAAACCCCCAACCTTTGGTAGGAAACTGGCAATCCTTGTCAATTAAGATTGGAGTTGAATGTACTCTGCCAGCAGTGAGACTTGAACAAGCAATCTCACTGTTGACAGACCACATGATCAATAGTAGACGAACTTCCTTAACCACTCGGCCATCGAGGCCCTTTCTGCATATTAAGACATTTGTAATATAGTTACAGAAAGAAAATTGTGTTAAATGCTCACAAAAAATTTGCTTTTAAGTTAATCAAATCTGTGGAGTTAAAAAAATCTTACGGAAACAATAATTTTAATATTCTGCACACATTCAATATAGTAAATTTTTTCTGCTTAAAATTTTGTAGCAATCTATCCATCTATCTATTCTTTCATATGAGCAATTTTTTACATATATACATAGCTCAAAGCCAGGATAAATTGAATTCCAGAACCTACTCAGAAAGTTAAACTATACATTATTATTATTATGCATACAATTTTATTTAAATAACAGTTTGATCAGGTTAAACTTCATTAAGTCATGTTGTCCTGAAAAAATTTTAAGTTCTTTAGAAAGACTGGGGTTATTGTGAACTTTCATTCACCTTTTCTATGTAATGGAGTGGCCCCTATTTCAATGTCTTATTAAACATTGTTTACATTTGTTATTTTCAGTCAAGAGAGCACAAAGAAGATATTTATTAGCTGCACACAATGAAATTCACAAAGATGCAGAAAATACAATCAGCATGAATGCAAAGGCACCGAAATCTGAAGACAAGAAATGATCGTTTTATTAACATGTTCTGTGACTCTTGCTTTATTTATCAACTGTGAATCTTTTGCTATTAATGTGAGAGTTGTATAAGAGAGTTAAGATGTTGGATGACAATTTGAATGATAGAGTGAGTGTGTGTAGTTTTCCTGTGATATGAATTATCTGTATGTCATAAATTGTGAATGACACTAGTTAAGTTATATTTTATTATGTTTTTGTTAGGAATCTGTTTTATCTTTATAAAATGTGTCATTCGTTGAAACAACAGAATAAATATTGTACCAGTTCATTTAGGGGGGGGGGGGGGGGGGTGTTTAAATGAAAATGTGGGTAATTCTGAAAAGGCACTGTTTTTAAAACTGTAATTGGCCAATGGGGCAAATGGGCATATTTTAATGGTTTATTAGTGATTGCATGATTTAAAAAAGTGCATTTCTGAAGTGTCTAATATTGTTGTTAATAACAGCAAGAAATAATGTATAAATGAACAAGACAAAATTCAAATTATTTCATTACTTAAATTTATAAGATTTTGTTGGTCTTGCGTTTGTAACATTTTTATGGCAAATATACAAATTTAAGGATGCGTTATAAAAAATTAATCTAATTGTTATCTATTATTTATGCATTTGTAAACACTTAATATGAATATTGAAGAGTGTTATATGCATATTTAGATGTTTTATATGCATATTCATAACTCAATTAATTAACTGCCTGATAAAATGAATAATTGTATTTACTTCATCATGTGCACAGTAATTTTACTTCAATATGTTTGCACCAAGGTAAAAGGAAAATATTTAAAAATGCAAAATTCTTTAATTTAAATGTAATTTATAGTTTAGCCTTTTCTCTTCAAGTGTGGGCAACATATGTAGATCTAATCATTCATCATATCTAAATATGTTTTTTGGACCATCATGCGATGCATATTGATTTAAAACTCTGCATCCTTGATTGGTGTGAATATATTTGTTTATGGGCAGATTTCCCTTACTTTGTTTGGTTATTTGAAAGGCATGAAAATTAAAGTACTGCAAGTCATGCATCACACTTTTGTAAGAATTTTGAAAGCAAAGCAGCTACATCTTTGTGTCAGTAAAAAGAGGCAACAATATTATATGTGTAGAGAGACATTCAGGTGTAAACATCTTGAATTAGTGGTTGAAAATTATCTGTGATATTTATTTTTATTTACAATTCTATGTACATAAAATATTTTTTTTTCGGATTCTTTTACTCATGACAAAAATTATCATGAAATAAAGAATTGTAAACAACTATTTCGTATTTTATTTTTATGAAGCTATAAGACAAATGTAGATTACTGCATTTTGTTTTATTAAAGAGCTAAAAGTTTGCTGTGGGTCAATGTATTGTGTTTTATTTCAGAGCCTTCAGACTGCTTAGGATCGATGTATTTTTAGATACAAAGCTTTAAGACTGCTGTAGATCGACATATTTTTTTCTTTATGGAGCTTTAATATATTGAGGATCACTGTATTAGTTTTATAGCGTATCTTAATACTGCAGTGGATCACTGTATTTTGTTTAGTAGAGAGATTTAGGACTGCTGTGGATTGATGTATTTTTGTTTCATTACAGATCACCGTTTTGTTTCATTATGGAGCTTTAAGACATCCGTGGATCACTGTATTTTGTCTATATGGAGCTTTAAGATTGTTGTGGATTGATGTAATTTTGGTTTCTTTGCAGAGCTTTAAGACTGTTGGGCTATCACTGTATTAGTTTTATTACAGAGCTTTAAACTGCCGTGGATCATTGTATTTTGTTTATTACTGAGCTTTAAGACTGATGTGAATTGACCTGTATTTCGTTTTATGACAGAGCTTTGGGACTGCTGTTAATCAATGGGTTTAGTTCTATTATTAAGCTGTGACAGTATTTTGTTTTATTATGGAGCTTTAAGATTGTTGTGGATCACTAGTTCGTTTTATTATGGAGCTTTAAGAATGCAGTAGATCACTGTATTTCGTTTTAGGACAGAGCTTTGGGACTTCTGTGGATCACTGTAATTTGTTTATTTTGTCTTATTAAATAGCTTATAGACTGCATTGGGTCACATTTTTTTTGTTTTATTTCGGAGCTTTAAGACTGCTATGTATCACAGTATTTTGTTTTATTAAGGAGCGTAAAGACGGCTGTGAATCAATGGGTTAAGTTCTATTATTAAGCTGTGGATTGTTGTATTTCGTTTTGTTATAGAATTTAAAGACTTGTGGATCACTGTATTTCGTTTTATAATGGAGCTTTAAGATTGTTGTGGATCACTGTAGTTCGTTTTATTATGGAGCTTTAAGACTGCCGTGGATCACTGTTTTTTGTTTTATTACTGAGCTTAAAGACTGCTGTAGATTGATTGATTTTTTTTTTGGTTTCTTTACGGATCGCTGTATTGTTTTATTACGGACCTTTAAGACTGCTGGGGATAGATAAATTTTTTGGTTTCTTTGCGGATCGCTGTATTGTTTTATTACGGAGCTTCAAGATTGCCGTGTATACCTGTATTTCGTTTAATGATAGAGCTTTGTGACCACTGGGGATCGCTATATTTTGTTTTTTTTCGTCTTATTAAGTAGCTCTAATACAGCCGTGGGTCACAGATTGTCGTTTTATTTCTGAGCTTGAAGACTGCTGTGGATTGATGCATGTTTCGTTTTATCATGGAACTTAAACACTAATGTGGGTTGAAGTACTTTGTTTTATTATAGAGCTATAATACTGCTGTGGGTCACTGAATTTAGTTATATTATGTAGTTGTTGAACAGCCCTGGATTAAAATATTTTGATTTGTATAAACCTGTAAGACTTATGTGAATCCCAGTATTTTGTTTTATTACGAAGTTTTAAGAATGCTCTGACTACATAATTTTATAGATCACATTATATTGTTGTATTGTGAAACTGCAAAACAAACGAGGATCAAGTATTTAAATGTATTATGGACAGCTGTAGATCACCATGTTTTTTTTATAACTGAGCTTTACGACTCCAGGGAATCCCATTATTTTGTTTTATTATTGAGCTTTAAGACTGGATTAGAGTATTTTGTTTTATGTTTGTTTGTTGCAATATTGTTTCAGCAATTTTTCAGCTAAATCTTGGTGTCAGTTTTTATTGGTACCCGCATCCGGAGACTATCCGCTACCATCGGCAGCAAAACTGTCAATCCTTGTCAATTAATATCGGAGTCGACTACACCCTGCCAGCAGCGAGGCTCGAACCCACAATCTCAGTGTTGACAGACCACGTTATCAATAGTAGTATTTTGTTTTGTAATGGAGCTGTAAGACTGCTGTTAATCAACTGTTTTATTATGGAGCTGTAATACTGCTGTAAATCAACTATGTTTTATTATGGAGCTGTAATACTGTTGTGGACAAATGTGTTTTATTATAGAGATGTAAGACTCTTGTGGGCAATAATTTTGTTGTATGTTTCTTTTGGAACTTTAGATCGCAGTATTTTGTTTTATTATGGAATGGTAAGACTGCTGTTGACCAATGTGTTTTGTCATGGAACTGTGAGATTGCTGTAAATCAGTTTCGACTGTTGTGGGTGACAGTAGTGTGTTGTATTTTTGTTAAGGAGCTGTAAGACTACTGTGGATCATAGTATTCAGTTTTATTATGGAGCTGTGAAATTGTGGACCTTACCCTTTTGTTTTTTTGTTTGAGATTGACTTTTTTCCACAATACTTTTGGGGCCTCCGTGGCCGAGTGGTTAAGGTAGTTCGTCTACTATTGATCACGTGGTCTATCAACACAAAGGTTGCGGGTTCGCGCCTCACTGCGGGCGGGGTGCGTTCGCCTCCAATCTTAATTGACAAGGATTGCCAGTTTTCCTACCGAAGGTCGGGGGTTCTCTCCGGGTACTCCGACTTCCTCCCCCAATAAAAACTGGACGCCATGATATAGCTGAAAAGTTGCTGAAAGTGGCGTCAAACATTCAAACAAACAAACAAAGACAATACTGTTATTTTATAACTCTGCTGTTAATCAAAGTATTTTGTTTATTATAAAGCAATCAGATTTCTAGATTACAGGTCTGTTTCATTATGAAGTTGTAAGACTGCTAGTGATCATTATATTTTCTTTTAAAGAGAAGCTGTATTTCAGAGCTGCAGGGCTGCTGTGGATCACAGTATTTTATTTCTTTCATTTTAAGGTGTAGGACTGCGGTAAAATATTATATTTAGGTTTGTCCTATCATGAATTAGAATTTTCGCCTTCTCTTATTATGGTTATAAGCAGGAATCATAATAGTCAATGTTGAGAGTTAGGTTAAAGTTAGGGTCAAGGAATTGTTCAATAAGTAATACACATAGAGTCAAAAGGATATCTATAAATATGTAAGATATTGGGATTAGGATAAATTTAATGATCAGGTTATGGTAAGTGATAGATTCGGTTTGTAATAGGGTTTAGGGTTGTAGGCTGCGACCAAACCAAATCAGGGTGGTTCCTAATGTAAGGGCTAGGGTTATAGTTGGAAGTAGGACTAGTGTTAAGGAAAGTTAGTAGTGTTAGGTCTCGATAGGGTAGAGATTTGAGTTACGGTTAAAGTAGGGTAGCGTTAGTAGGGTTAAGGTTTGTGTAAGTATTAGTATTAGGGTTGGAAATAGTGAAAGGTAAGTGTTAATACTAGGGTTTACCGTTAGTATTAAAGTAAAGGCTAGTATAAGGGTCAGAGAAAGGTTATGGCTGAAGATACAACGTATGTTTAGTGTTTAATGAGATATAAGGTTAGGTTAGGGTAATTGTCAGGGCTATAGTTACAGTTGGGTTTCATGTAGAGTTAAGGCTAGTGCTATGGTTAGAGTTAGGATTAATGTTAAGGCTAAGATTAACGTTGTATAAGTGTTAAGGTTAGAGTCAGGTTTAGGGTAAGGCTTTGATGAAATGTTAGATGATAGTTCTAATGAATGCAAGTTTGAATTACTTATGGTTAACGTAAAGCAAGTGTTAGGTTAAGAGTAAAGGGAAAATGATAAAATTAGCGATAGGGCCACGTTTAACGTAAAGGTAATGTTTAAGTTATGGGTTAGGGTGAGAGTTCTAGATTTGGGTTCGGATTAGGTTGAGGCTAGTGTAAGGAGACAAGGTTCAGTATAAGGGTAAGGTAATGGTTTGTAATAGGGTTAATACCTGTGCTAAAGCGAGATAGTGTTAGGTTTAGATAAAATCTAGAGTTAAGGTTAAATTAGGGTTAAATATTATGATTAGGCTAAGGGTTAGGTTTAAGGTGGGAGTCCAAGTAAAGATAGGGTTAGGGTTAAGCTTATAGTTGGAGTTAGGATTAGGGTTAGAGTTAGATGAGGATAAGGATTCGGGTTATGTATAATATTATGGTTCATGTTAAGAATAATTAAGTTGGGTTTCGGGTTTCGTTAGGGTTTTGTCAAGGGTAGTGTTAAGGAAGGTATTTGTTAGGGTAAGAGTTAATCTTAGAATTAGATATTAAGAGTTATGCTTAGAATATAGGGTAAGTGTTTATGTCAAGTTTAGTGTAAAGGTTTTGGTTAGGTTTATAATGAAATGTGTAAGGATAAGAGTTGAGGTTTATGTTATATATATTATGTATATATCATTTCTCTAGATTTTTTTTTCTCCATGAAAATTATCACCTTACCTCCAATCAATATACTTTAATCCGTTTCTAAGTTCGAGTTCGGATTTAGTTATGGTTATTTTTAGGGTTAAATTTGAGTATGGTATAATGAAATGTGTAAGAGTTAAAATTAGTGCAAGCTGATCAGGGTTATAAATAAAGGTAGGATTAGGGTTAGGTGGTTTTTGGTTAGTTAAGGCCTGGCGAAGGTTGGCGTATGATTAATGTTACGGATAAGATAAGAGCTTAGATTAAAGTAATGTCTAATGTTAGGGTATTAGTTGATGTATTAGGTTTAGGTAAAGAATGCGTTTGGGAATTAGAGAATTTTTGGCTACCAAAATTTGAAAAAAATAGTTAATGTACAGTTGATCTTCAGATAGAGTTACGGTTTGGGTTAGGATTAACGTTCGTTGTGACATTAAGGTTGGGGTAAGAATAAGGGTTCGGGAGTAAGTGTTATATAGATATGAAGAGTCGACGAATATAGGGGTACGGCTAGGTTAACGGTAGGGTTAGGGTTAACATTATGGTCAGGTTCGGTGTTAAATGTAAGGTTTTGGTTAGGAGTTGCCTTGCCTAGAATTAGAGCTAGATTTAATATTATTTATCAAACTAGTAGTTGGGATGATGGTTAATGCTTGTGTTATGGCCAGTGTTGGGATTAGGGTTAGAGTTAGAGATAGTATCAGCGGTAGGTTTGTTTGTATTTTTGATGGTGTTTAACGCCACTTTCAGCAATTTTTCAGATATATCATGGCGTCCAGTTTTTATTGGGGGAGGAAGCCGGAGTACCCGGAAAAAACCCCGGACCTGCGGTAGGAAAACTGACAATCCTTGTCAATTTAGATTTGAGTCGAGTACACCCTGCCTGCAGGTCAGCGGTAGGGTTTGAGTAAATTATAGATTGAGTCGAAATAGATATTGATACATAAATATAGAATTTTTTTTTTTTTTTTTTGGGGGGGGGGTTACAGTTTTGTTTTAAATATCGAACAAAGATATCTGTGTAAATATTTAATTGCTGATTTGGAAGTTGCTATGATGATAAGATGTTTCCGTGTGTCAAATGTAGACAGAACGTTGTAAATAAAAGGTTTTAACCACTGTGTGCGGTTGTGTGTCAAAAACTCTAAGTTTGAAGAAAAAGCAATCAAAATGTAATTTCTGGTAATATTTATTATTGTTTGCTATTGTTTAAATACACTTTCTATTTTGTCGCCAAACGTTAACAGTTGATGTATAGACAAAATAATATCTTTTTAATACATAATTCATGTTGGAGCTGACAGAGGCAAAAGTGCAATTTCCTTGTAAAAATTTCTGGGTATCCTACTTCAACCGCAATCACATCTGTCTCATCATTCACGCCATGATATCTCTCATTGCGGATAAGCCTCGCTTTCAAACGCAATACTTTTATGTTAAAATATATCGAAAGTTTATCAATAGACTATATAAAAAAGTAAATAAGATCTCTAGTTTATTTTTACAAACATTGGTCTTTGTTTATAAACATCAAGGTAAGAGGACACATGTATACCTGCAGTAAATAGTTGTTAGGTTGTACCTGGAAACCAGTTATGTTCTAAATGCTGAAGTGGTGCAAAAATATACACATGTTACCACAATGGTTCAATACAGCATGCGTATTTACTTTTATGCCGGATTTGTGAACACGATCTGTCAACCCTTTACTGGTACACATTTACTATCCATTACACATTAAGATAGTAAAATGTACACTAAGTGAAATAATGATTGAATTTATGGTGCATTTTGTTAATTATACAAAGAGTCCTGAGTTTTATATACATCTTTGTCATATATTTTAGGTGACTTCTTTTCTTGTTCAACCTATTGTGTTGAGGATGTTTAACATTAAACATTAAAACGATAACCTTTATGTTTAGCAATAAAAAAAACATTTACAGAAAATTAAAGACTATACACAATTGCTACAATAATGATAATGTCCCTACATATGTTTTATAGGATACTTGTGCACACGGGTAATTATTTCATAGATTGGGAAGGATGGGACAAACCTTAAAAACACCAAACCATTAAGACAACCCATTGTTCTAACAAATCATCGGTAACACGCATAAAATAAAAAAACAAAAGCCTATTTAATCTTATCAACAAGTCCTACAGTACTATCCAGCGCTTCCTTTTTTCTCACATTTGGGTTTCCTCGTGTAGGGTGATAGTTCGATTGTATAAGATACGTAAAGCCTGAGCGGGAATTATAGTGGATAGCGTGTTTATAAAGACCCCTGCATTTGTACGTAAAGATCCTTTTTGTAGAATAAGCAATAAGGTCTGCCAGTTGAAAATCAGAAGCCTTTAATTCCTACCAAAGCTAAAGAAAGTAGCTCTTCATATTGAATGTTAATGGGAAAGACCTTAAATACTGATACGGAGAATCAGTTAAAATGGTAGATTAACTATTAAATACTCTAATATAATCTTGCATTATTAAATATCGTTTTAACAGCGAGAGTAAAAAGACACCAGCAAAGAACACTGCATGAAATTAGATAGTGTTAGATAGCACCTCCATGTGGAGAATCTCAATTGATCAGGTACTAAATAGCCTGTATTTTCTTTCCAGATTTCCTTGGTGGAGGGTCTGCTGACAGAGAAGATACTTAATCAGGGGTTTAAAGTGGCAAGTCATCAAATAGAAACATTTACGGTCGGTAACCTGGCCACGATGGGAGCAGATGTTGCGTACCTTTTTGGAGTACCATGACTCAGTTCGGTTTTAGTGGGGTTCGTTTCACTCGTTTTTTTTGTTTTGTTTTTTTTGTGCTGTGTCTGTTTGTTTTGCTCTTGCTCTCCCTGTTTAAACATAGTTTTGTCTGTCCTAGCACTTATATTTTAATGAATACACCTCAGTATCTTCGATTCGTTTTTCCTACTGGTAGCCACAATAGAGAATAAACGTACAATAGAATAAATGACTTATAATCTTTCTTTTCATTAGTAACAATAATAAAATACTTGTATTATTCAGAAAATCATTACGTAGTATACATAATACTGTTGTTTAATGAATCTCTTTTGTATATTAAAACAAACATATTATGACATATTATGTTAAAGGCTGAGACTTAAAAAACAACACAATTCAAAGGATAACTTATTATTTATTAATAAAAGTGGTCTTCATATATCAGTGCACCAGAAAACAAGTTGTAAATTTGGAATCCATGAAGGACCCGCCCACTCCACTGTTGCATCCATACTCTATCGTTTGCGTTCAATGCAACGTTAATCGTGTGTGAGGCCATTTCGTAGCCATTAGGTCCAGTAAATAAAGTTACCAGTTGAACACCATTTTTGAGCATCATTAAGTGCGCCGATTCATTTGGAGGTGTCATCATACTAGCAGATAAGCTATAGATGCCAGAAACAGGTGCTGTGAAAATTCCCGTGGCCGCGTTGTAGCCATTTCCAATATTAGTATAGACTGTTTCGTATTTAATTATTTGGTTTGAAGTAATTGCCATTGTGCCGCCTGCAAACACTGCTGTAAAGGCAACTGCATCCGTATAACTTGCACATACAAAAGCTGAAAAGGTAACCAACGTTTATGGTTTTCTTTTATATGTGGTTCTTCTTATGTTACCTTGACTATATACAACATGAAATTATTTTTTCTGTTACGTAAAATACGGATGGTACCTGACACTGGCTTTTGAATGCTACAGATCGTAAATATGCATATACTGTCGAATAAATTATCACAATGCTTATATTATAATTTGTTTCAAATAATTTATTACGACCTAAGTATGTTAAGAAACCGTGAATTGTGTTAATCATACTATGGAAAGAAATATTGATTAAATTATAACATGGTATTTACTGTATTTGTCAAAAGAAAAAAAATTAATGAATAATTGTCGTAATAGGTATAAACATTAGAAATCGCAAAATAAACATAATACTGTAAAATATACCTGCATAGAAGGATTTCAACGATTTCTCTAATCATTTATATAATAGTGTTACTAAATAAAGGTCTCTAACAGAACATTGCAAACAATATTTGTTTAATCAAACTTACCCGAGACAACTAACGCGTAAACAAAATACATGATGTTTGTCATTTTTTGTCAGTTGCTGTTATTCGTCTTTTTAGTTTCTTTCTCTGCACAGATCAAGGAGCTTGGGTCTAGCTATCTATCTGAGTATTTATACATCCCTTCAGCGGTAACAGATGTGTACCTTTTATTATACGTGGCAAAATGTTGTAACACGTGATTAATTGACAAGTCCTTTTTAAATTTACTGCCATGAAATTGCACAAACTGTGTTTCGGTTCTTTGGATTTTTGTATTCCCAAGGTGTAAATTATTTGGCATATTCCCAAAGTGTAAAAAACCTTAGTCGTATTTGGCACGTTAAATAATTGGAATCGTAGTGTTCCTCTGATATTCTGACTGTGTTTTGCTGGTGAGTCTTTGACTGATTCAACTTGGCTTCTATTACACACATTAGAAGGCTGTTAATACATTCAAAGGAAATCTAATCCCGATATATGTTAAAATGAATGAATTTTAGCTTTAATGTTGTAAATAATAAAGAAGAATTGTTTTTATATTTATTCTTAAGCATAATTTACTTCTGTCAGTGAAATCATCGATGACGTAGTCTTTATTTGCCACATATATTCAGTAATAAGTTCCTATATTCACTTTCTTGCCGTATACTATTGATACTCAAAGTCTTCCATAAAACACTTCTTTATTGTGCATTATTATTCTGTTATGTGCATCAGTTACAAATTGCATTAATATATTGATGCGAATAAAATATAAATAAAAGTGACTTTTTTCGTTCTACACGGCATACCGATCATGCACATTATTTCATTGCAAAGAAAAGCAACACAAACCAGTTTTTTTATATTTGACATCAATAATATTCTTGTATTATTGAACCGTGCCATATAAACAACTGACATCATAATCGACGTCAATCAAAACATAACAAAATGGCAAAATAGAAATTTTTTTCTTTGTTTACAGATATAACGATTTTCATTCATTTTAAATATTTTCTACTTTTTTTACGTAAGCATTACCACAAATGTAAGTATCCACACACCAGTCATTATTTCTTTCAAATAATTTACTATTCCATTTAATTCGAGAGTTGCTTAGAGTCCTACGAGCAGGTTTATAGCAATATTAAGGATGAGAAAAAGTTAACAACAATAAATTAATAAGAAAAAACGAATGGACTCATTGGCAGGAATTTTGACTAGAACAAGATATAGAGATGTTATGTAGTAGCCTTCTCTTTTAGTAAACAATGTGCAAGGAGCGTGTCAATGACAAAGTTTTCCGTATGACAGCCTGCTGAAGATGCTAAAATGTTTATGCTAACATTAATCATTTATTTGTGGCCAAAGAAATTAACGCGTAAGTAAACATAGGAACTGATCGATCATATGCAAGCAATTCGCAAAAAGCGTCTATGGTAACAAGTGTTTAAAGAAAAAAAGCATTTAATTTTATATGTTGATGCAGAATCTAATTAATTATATCCTGCTTATATCGATGCTTTCAACGGGTTTATCATCTTCCTCTCCAAATAATAAAGCAGCAAAATAACAAAAGTTGTCTTATACCTCATTCAAACAAACAATAAAAATGAGTTATACATAAGCAACTAAAATGACTTAATGAAAAGTGTTTCTCAGTTGAAATTATATCAAAATTGGAAATTTATCAGCAAACATTAGAACTTTGGCAGACCACATTAATATCCCATTATATGGTGACAATGGTTAGCATTGATGCAAATGAACTATTAAGCTCTGAAATAAAGATTTTATACTGCTTTTGTTTTTAGTTTCTGTTTTGTGTCGTATATGTTTGCCTAAATCCGAATTGCCAATCATTCGCTTTACTTGCTGTTTTAGCATGGAACAAACCATTAGCGCGTGGGTAAAAAATGTTTGACATTAAATATTTATTGAATAATTTTGACTGTGCGTTGTACTGTTTCAGTAACATAAACTTAAATAGTAATTCAAAGAGGGCTTTATCCATAACTTGCTCCAAAAATGAAAGATAAATTGTAGGTTGACAGTTACCTTTTAAAACTGACAACTTGAAAATCCCCAATTCTATTATTATGTAAATTACCTTAATGACTCAATGTTCATTATTTACAGAAAAAAATTGTTTCGTACTGGAGAAATGTATAGCGATTTAGTAATTTTACCGTTAATACTGTTGAACCTGAGGAGCAAGCCCAAGGATTCCTTTTATTTAAATGAAGTAATTACAATGCCACGACTTTAGTGGTCATTAGGTACAAACACAAAACAAATATGCAGAGAAAACATCAGTTATTATTTTTATTATTTACTGCAACATATTATTAAAGTTAGCATTAAAAAAACAGTTTAGGAACAAGGATTTTGGACTAGACAACCTGCAAAACAATAACTTATTGATGCACTCGATAACGTTTCAACAGATTGCAGACAGGAAATTTATATATGATAAATATTTTTACAAAAAGCATAATTAATACACAAGGAAATATCATTCTGTACCAATAATAGATTGGAAATCTATTTGGCAGGAAATATAAGAAACAAACCCAACACATTAAACACAAAAATCTTTTCAATTCTATGAAAACTGCAATTTGATTTCTTTTAAGTTTTTATTTCTTTTGTATATAAATAAATATTTCAATTCACATAAATAATGTTTTGTATATTTATAATTATTTAAGCAGGTACAATAAGTAATTAAACGGACTCAGTACGTTATTTTAAGCACGTTTACTTTTCTATGTTGTCTTCAAGAAGGAATATGGCACACTGAGTACCTTTTTATGTGAATGTTTGTGATTATGTGATGTTAAAGAGGTAGTATATCTGGCATCCATAGTACTAGTTTTCTGAATGCTGGTCATTCTTAGGTGTTTTGGGCATAGACATCTGCAAGATCTGTAACCCTATGTAAAGGGCCAGTCACACAGCGAAAACGTATGACTCACGCATGAATTACGCCACGAATTTTCGTTTCTGCGTGGAGCGTGCGTCGTATGCGTAATTCGTCGGTGGAACGAACGTGAACCGTCAGTGATTATAAGTGGATGTGCGTCGAAGGCGGTTTGTGCGTGATTTTGAGTTTTGAACGGTTCAACATTTTTCCGACTTCAATGTGCGTTATTCATGAGTCGGCGTGCGTAGTTTATGCATCGAGTATGCGTGGCTATGCGCGGGGCACGCGTCGGACGTCAGTGCCTATGCGTCGGTACTGGTGCGATACCGCGCGCGTCCACGTCCGTCCACTGACCCCCACCGTTATATATCGCATGAATCGTTTACGTATCACGTTCATCCACTGACAATCGCTTACAAAACAGACGAATAACTGACATATCACTGACGCAAAACGCATAATGACGCACATCCACTTACGGGGGACGCATTTTCAACGCATTGCCACGCACAGCCGACGCAGAAATATCATACATGGACGCACGACTAACTGACGGTAAACTAATGAATCACTGATGTTCCACTGACGAATCACTGACAACTCACGTATGAGTTTTGGCATATAAAAGCAGCCATTTAGGGCACTTTTGCCATTTCAGACCTTGCTGCCAAGGGGTCCATATCACTATGAACCCTCAAAGAAGAAGTGTTATGGTGTTCCTTCTGCAGAAAAAGAATGCCCAAATGGTGCAACTTCATAAGATGTTGGCCAGGAAAAGAAGACGCAGGAGAAGAAAACAGATCCGCGCTGTCTGAACCAGAAACTGGATGACTAGAAGACCAGAGCAGGACTTGTATGACCGTCTGATGGTGGAGCTCAGAAATGAAGACTCGAGATCCTTCCAGAACTTCATGAGAATGCCTCCAGAAAGGTATGATGAGCCTTGTGCAGAGACTGACCCCAGGATCACCATGAAGACTACAAACTGGAGATATCCCCTAGAGCCTGGTCTGAAGATTGCCATTACCCTTCGTCACCTGACATCTGGATGCAAGTACCATGACATGTAGTATGCAGTCACTACAACACCATCAGCCTTGTGGTCAGAGAAGTGTGTGAGGCCATCATTAAAGAGTATCTGGATGAGCAGTTGTCACCAACCACTGAGCAGGGCTGACTGCAGCTGGCAAATGACTGATACGAGAGATGGAACTCCCCCCACATCATTGGTGCTATTGATGGCAAACATGTGGAGTGCAAGGCTCCCCCTAATTCTGATCTAAGTTCTACAATTACAAAGGCTTCTTCAGTGTGATCCTTGTCGCCTTGGTGACGTCTGACTACAAGTTCCTGTGGGTGAACGTGTCTGGAAATGGCGCAGCTTCAGATGCTCAGATCTACAACAACAGTGAGCCGAAAGAAGGCCTGGAGAACGGCACCATCCTGGGGAAGTCACGTCCATCACGCCCATCACCTTTGCCTAATGACACTCAAGATTTGCCCTATTTTCTGATGGAAGACGATGCCTTCAGCCTGAGGACCTGCTTGATAAAGTCCTATGGAGAGGGAGTACCACATCTAAAACTACAGGCTGTTCAGATCCAGAAGAGTGGTGGAGAACACGTTTGGAATCTGTCCTGCTGACCACCATAAACCATCACCATGAGACTTTCATGGTGATTGTAAAGGCCTGTGTACTCCTACACAACATCATGAGAAGTCGCTACCCATTGCTCCAGAAGCTAATGGTTAATATCCAAGATGCCAATGGAAACATGCAGCCTGGTGCCTGAACTTGGACGGAACTTGGAGGACACCAGGTTTGTGCAGACCCAAAACAGAGCTTCAAATGAAGGAAAGAAGCAGAGAAGCTCTCTAGGCCACATTTGCAACTCTCCAGCTGGTGCTGTGTCCTGGCATGACCGTGTGGTGGATGTGAATGTGTGAATGAATGCAGGACAAATTGAAAAAATAATCTTAAATCTATATTTTGGAGTTATAACTGTATTTCAATACATTATTTACAAAACTTATAATACTGTAAAGCAATTAATATTCGCATGTGCAAACTTTCGCGGTTTGTATTCAATGGACTGATTCGCGGATACAAGCTTTCGCGAAATCAATACTGATCCTTGTATATATAATAAATTTTTGAGTTGTAGTTCTGTTGTCTTTTGTTTTCTTTTTAGTTGATCGATTTTTATAGCTGACTGATTCACGTGAACATTAACTTAAGTACATGTATTCTAGTTGAGTTTACTAAATAAATTTAATATGTGAAAACGGATATAAAAACAAATGATCTAAACATGTGTTTGCATAATTAACACATTGAATAGAATAATTTTGAAGTTGTCAATTTTAATTAGCTGTTTTACCTTTATGGCCTGTCGTGCCAATAGGTGTACACAGTTTTTAATTACCAGGGCGATTATTGTTTTTATAACGGTTTATAAGTGGTTTTATCTTTGGACACATGACATAATTAAATAATTAGGTTTTATTAAAACCTAATTAAAATAACTGTTTTATCAACCAGAAGATTTCATTGTGAAATCATTGTTTAGTAATTCCAAATAAGGTTTTTCATACAAATTAGGAATTTTACACGACGTTAAAAGTGTCACCATTCCTCATCATTCATTTTCCCAGACCTTTTAGCGGATATAAACTTTCGCGTTTGTTACCTTCTCGCGAAATCCGCACACGTTCACGCGAAGTTTTATTGGTTTACAGTAATTCAATAAACAGTCCCCCTTGGTCCACTTCAAATAAGAGTCCCCGGTCCCAAGTATTATTTATTCAATGCAAAGACACTTCATGTCACATTTATGTAAATTGTATATACATTTTTTTATATTTTCGGAATATTTATGCTTATTTCACGTAACTCAAGTTGTTTTCCTTTTCGTTTTTTCCTTTTCGATATTCGAAAATGAAAATCGTGTGTTTTTTCTTTTAGTCATTAGCTTTCCTTTTTGCTATTTGAATGGGAAAATGAACCATTTTCCTTTTCGTTATTCAGTTTCCTTTTCGCTTTTCGAATAGGAAAATGAACCATTTTCCTTTTCGACATTCATTTTCCTTTTCGTTATTCAGTTTCCTATTCGTTATCCGAATAGGAAAATGAACCATTTTCCTTTTCGACATTCATTTTCCTTTTCGTTATTCAGTTTCCTTTTCGCTTTTCAAATAGAAAAATGAACCATTTTCCTTTTCGACATTCATTTTTTTTTTCGTTATTCAGATTCCTATTCGTTATCCGAATAGGAAAATGAACCATTTTCCTTTTCGACATTCATTTTCCTTTTCGTTATTCAGTTTCCTTTTCGCTTTTCGAATAGGAAAATGAACCATTTTCCTTTTTGACATTCATTTTCCATTTCGTTATTCAGTTTCCTTTTCGCTTTTCGAATAGGAAAATGAACCATTTTCCTTTTCGACATTCATTTTCCTTTTCGTTATTCAGTTTCCTATTCGTTGTCCGAATAGGAAAATGAACCATTTTCCTTTTCGACATTCATTTTCCTTTTCGTTATTCAGTTTCCTTTTCGCTTTTCGAATAGGAAAATGAACCATTTTCCTTTTCGACATTCATTTTCCTTTTCGTTATTCAGTTTCCTATTCGTTATCCGAATAGGAAAATGAACCATTTTCCTTTTCGACATTCATTTTCCTTTTCGTTATTCAGTTTCCTTTTCGCTTTTCGAATAGGAAAATGAACCATTTTCTTTTTCGACATTCATTTTCCTTTTCGTTATTCAGTTTCCTATTCGTTGTCCGAATAGGAAAATGAACCATTTTCCTTTTCGACATTCAGTTTCCTTTTCGCTTTTCGAACAGGAAAATGAACCATTTTCCTTTTCGACATTCATTTTCCTTTTCGTTATTCAGTTTCCTATTCGTTATCCGAATAGGAAAATGAACCATTTTCCTTTTCGACATTCATTTTCCTTTTCGTTATTCAGGTTCCTTTTCGCTTTTCAAATAGAAAAATGAACCATTTTCCTTTTCGACATTCATTTTCTTTTTCGTTATTCAGATTCCTATTCGTTATCCGAATAGGAAAATGAACCATTTTCCTTTTCGACATTCATTTTCCTTTTCGTTATTCACTTTCCTTTTCGCTTTTCGAATAGGAAAATGAACCATTTTCCTTTTTGACATTCATTTTCCTTTTCGTTATTCAGTTTCCTTTTCGCTTTTCGAATAGGAAAATGAACCATTTTCCTTTTCGACATTCATTTTCCTTTTCGTTATTCAGTTTCCTGTTCGTTATCCGAATAGGAAAATGAACCATTTTCCTTTTCGACATTCATTTTCCTTTTCGTTATTCAGTTTCCTTTTCGCTTTTCGAATAGGAAAATGAACCATTTTCCTTTTCGACATTGATTTTCCTTTTCGTTATTCAGTTTCCTGTTCGTTATCCGAATAGGAAAATGAACCATTTTCCTTTTCGACATTCATTTTCCTTTTCGTTATTCAGTTTCCTTTTCGCTTTTCGAATAGGAAAATGAACCATTTTCCTTTTCGACATTCATTTTCCTTTTCGTTATTCAGTTTCCTGTTCGTTATCCGAATAGGAAAATGAACCATTTTCCTTTTCGACATTCATTTTCCTTTTCGTTATTCAGTTTCCTTTTCGCTTTTCAAATAGAAAAATGAACCATTTTCCTTTTCGACATTCATTTTCTTTTTCGTTATTCAGATTTCTATTCGTTATCCGAATAGGAAAATGAACCATTTTCCTTTTCGACATTCATTTTCCTTTTCGTTATTCACTTTCCTTTTCGCTTTTCGAATAGGAAAATGAACCATTTTCCTTTTTGACATTCATTTTCCTTTTCGTTATTCAGTTTCCTTTTCGCTTTTCGAATAGGAAAATGAACCATTTTCCTTTTCGACATTCATTTTCCTTTTCGTTATGCAGTTTTCTATTCGTTGTCCGAATAGGAGAATGAACCATTTTCCTTTTCGACATTCATTCTCCTTTTCGTTATTCAGTTTCCTTTTCGCTTTTCGAATAGGAAAATGAATCATTTTCCTATTCGACATTCATTTTCCTTTTCGTTATTCAGTTTCCTATTCGTTATCCGAATAGGAAAATGAACCATTTTCCTTTTCGACATTCATTTTCCTTTTCGTTATTCAGTTTCCTTTTCGCTTTTCAAATAGAAAAATGAACCATTTTCCTTTTCGACATTCATTTTCTTTTTCGTTATTCAGATTCCTATTCGTTATCCGAATAGGAAAATGAACCATTTTCCTTTTCGACATTCATTTTCCTTTTCGTTATTCACTTTCCTTTTCGCTTTTCGAATAGGAAAATGAACCATTTTCCTTTTTGACATTCATTTTCCTTTTCGTTATTCAGTTTCCTTTTCGCTTTTCGAATAGGAAAATGAACCATTTTCCTTTTCGACATTCATTTTCCTTTTCGTTATTCAGTTTCCTGTTCGTTATCCGAATAGGAAAATGAACCATTTTCCTTTTCGACATTCATTTTCCTTTTCGTTATTCAGTTTCCTTTTCGCTTTTCGAATAGGAAAATGAACCATTTTCCTTTTCGACATTGATTTTCCTTTTCGTTATTCAGTTTCCTGTTCGTTATCCGAATAGGAAAATGAACCATTTTCCTTTTCGACATTCATTTTCCTTTTCGTTATTCAGTTTCCTTTTCGCTTTTCGAATAGGAAAATGAACCATTTTCCTTTTCGACATTCATTTTCCTTTTCGTTATTCAGTTTCCTGTTCGTTATCCGAATAGGAAAATGAACCATTTTCCTATTCGACATTCATTTTCCTTTTCGTTATTCAGTTTCCTTTTCGCTTTTCAAATAGAAAAATGAACCATTTTCCTTTTCGACATTCATTTTCTTTTTCGTTATTCAGATTTCTATTCGTTATCCGAATAGGAAAATGAACCATTTTCCTTTTCGACATTCATTTTCCTTTTCGTTATTCACTTTCCTTTTCGCTTTTCGAATAGGAAAATGAACCATTTTCCTTTTTGACATTCATTTTCCTTTTCGTTATTCAGTTTCCTTTTCGCTTTTCGAATAGGAAAATGAACCATTTTCCTTTTCGACATTCATTTTCCTTTTCGTTATGCAGTTTTCTATTCGTTGTCCGAATAGGAGAATGAACCATTTTCCTTTTCGACATTCATTCTCCTTTTCGTTATTCAGTTTCCTTTTCGCTTGTCGAAAAGGAAAATGGTTCATTTTCCTATTCGACATTCATTTTCCTTTTCGTTATTCAGTTTCCTATTCGTTATCCGAATAGGAAAATGAACCATTTTCCTTTTCGACATTCATTTTCCTTTTCGTTATTCAGTTTCCTTTTCGCTTTTCAAATAGAAAAATGAACCATTTTCCTTTTCGACATTCATTTTCTTTTTCGTTATTCAGATTCCTATTCGTTGTCCGAATAGGAAAATGAACCATTTTCCTTTTCGACATTCATTTTCCTTTTCGTTATTCAGTTTCCTTTTCGCTTTTCAAATAGGAAAATGAACCATTTTCCTTTTTGACATTCATTTTCCCTTTCGTTATTCAGTTTCCTTTTCGCTTTTTGAATAGGAAAATGAACCATTTTCCTTTTCGACATTCATTTTCCTTTTCGTTATTCAGTTTCCTATTCGTTGTCCGAATAGGAAAATGAACCATTTTCCTTTTCGACATTCATTTTCCTTTTCGTTATTCAGTTTCCTTTTCGCTTTTCGAATAGGAAAATGAACCATTTTCCTTTTCGACATTCATTTTCCTTTTCGTTATTCAGTTTCCTAATCGTTATCCGAATAAAAAAATGAACCATTTTCCTTTTCGACATTCATTTTCCTTTTCGTTATTCAGTTTCTTATTCGTTATCCGAATAGGAAAATGAACCATTTTCCTTTTCGACATTCATTTTCCTTTTCGTTATTCAGTTTCCTTTTCGCTTTTCAAATAGAAAAATGAACCATTTTCCTTTTCAACATTCATTTTCTTTTTCGTTATTCAGATTCCTATTCGTTATCCGAATAGGAAAATGAACCATTTTCCTTTTCGACATTCATTTTCCTTTTCGTTATTCAGATTCCTATTCATTATCCGAATAGGAAAATGAACCATTTTCCTTTTCGACATTCATTTTCCTTTTCGTTATTCAGATTCCTATTCGTTATCCGAATAGGAAAATGAACCATTTTCCTTTTCGACATTCATTTTCCTTTTCGTTATTCACTTTCCTTTTCGCTTTTCGAATAGGAAAATGAACCATTTTCCTTTTTGACATTCATTTTCCTTTTCGTTATTCAGTTTCCCTTTCGCTTTTCGAATAGGAAAATGAACCATTTTCCTTTTCGACATTCATTTTCCTTTTCGTTATTCAGTTTCCTATTCGTTGTCCGAATAGGAAAATGAACCATTTTCCTTTTTGACATTCATTTTCCTTTTCGTTATTCAGTTTCCTTTTTGCTTTTCGAATAGGAAAATGAACCATTTTCCTTTTCGACATTCATTTTCCTTTTCGTTATTCAGTTACCTATTCGTTATCCGAATAGGAAAATGAACCATTTTCCTTTTCGACATTCATTTTCCTTTTCGTTATTCAGTTTCCTTTTCGCTTTTCAAATAGAAAAATGAACCATTTTCCTTTTCGACATTCATTTTCTTTTTCGTTATTCAGATTCCTATTCGTTATCCGAATAGGAAAATGAACCATTTTCCTTTTCGACATTCATTTTCCTTTTCGTTATTCACTTTCCTTTTCGCTTTTCAAATAGGAAAATGAACCATTTTCCTTTTTGACATTCATTTTCCTTTTCGTTATTCAGTTTCCTTTTCGCTTTTCGAATAGGAAAATGAACCATTTTCCTTTTCGACATTCATTTTCCTTTTCGTTATTCAGTTTCCTATTCGTTGTCCGAATAGGAAAATGAACCATTTTCCTTTTCGACATTCATTTTCCTTTTCGTTATTCAGTTTCCTTTTCGCTTTTCGAATAGGAAAATGAACCGTTTTCCTTTTCGACATTCATTTTCCTTTTCGTTATACAGTTTCCCATTTGTTATCCGAATATGAAAATGAACCATTTTCCTTTTCGACATTCATTTTCCTTTTCGTTATTCAGTTTCCTTTTCGCTTTTCAAATAGAAAAATGAACCATTTTCCTTTTCGACATTCATTTTCTTTTTCGTTATTCAGATTCCTATTCGTTATCCGAATAGGAAAATGAACCATTTTCCTTTTCGACATTCATTTTCCTTTTCGTTATTCAGTTTCCTTTTCGCTTTTCGAATAGGAAAATGAACCATTTTCCTTTTTGACATTCATTTTCCTTTTCGTTATTCAGTTTCCTTTTCGCTTTTCGAATAGGAAAATGAACCATTTTCCTTTTCCACATTCATTTTCCTTTTCGTTATTCAGTGTCCTATTCGTTGTCCGAATAGGAAAATGAACCATTTTCCTTTTCGACATTCATTTTCCTTTTCGTTATTCAGTTTCCTTTTCGCTTTTCGAATAGGAAAATGAACCATTTTCCTTTTCGACATTCATTTTCCTTTTCGTTATTCAGTTTCCTATTCGTTATCCGAATAGGAAAATGAACCATTTTCCTTTTCGACATTCATTTTCCTTTTCGTTATTCAGTTTCCTTTTCGCTTTTCGAATAGGAAAATGAACCATTTTCCTTTTCGACATTCATTTTCCTTTTCGTTATTCAGTTTCCTATTCGTTGTCCGAATAGGAAAATGAACCATTTTCCTTTTCGACATTCAGTTTCCTTTTCGCTTTTCGAACAGGAAAATGAACCATTTTCCTTTTCGACATTCATTTTCCTTTTCGTTATTCAGTTTCCTATTCGTTATCCGAATAGGAAAATGAACCATTTTCCTTTTCGACATTCATTTTCCTTTTCGTTATTCAGTTTCCTTTTCGCTTTTCAAATAGAAAAATGAACCATTTTCCTTTTCGACATTCATTTTCTTTTTCGTTATTCAGATTCCTATTCGTTATCCGAATAGGAAAATGAACCATTTTCCTTTTCGACATTCATTTTCCTTTTCGTTATTCACTTTCCTTTTCGCTTTTCGAATAGGAAAATGAACCATTTTCCTTTTTGACATTCATTTTCCTTTTCGTTATTCAGTTTCCTTTTCGCTTTTCGAATAGGAAAATGAACCATTTTCCTTTTCGACATTCATTTTCCTTTTCGTTATTCAGTTTCCTGTTCGTTATCCGAATAGGAAAATGAACCATTTTCCTTTTCGACATTCATTTTCCTTTTCGTTATTCAGTTTCCTTTTCGCTTTTCGAATAGGAAAATGAACCATTTTCCTTTTCGACATTCATTTTCCTTTTCGTTATTCAGTTTCCTGTTCGTTATCCGAATAGGAAAATGAACCATTTTCCTTTTCGACATTCATTTTCCTTTTCGTTATTCAGTTTCCTATTCGTTGTCCGAATAGGAAAATGAACCATTTTCCTTTTCGACATTCAGTTTCCTTTTCGCTTTTCGAACAGGAAAATGAACCATTTTCCTTTTCGACATTCATTTTCCTTTTCGTTATTCAGTTTCCTATTCGTTATCCGAATAGGAAAATGAACCATTTTCCTTTTCGACATTCATTTTCCTTTTCGTTATTCAGTTTCCTTTTCGCTTTTCAAATAGAAAAATGAACCATTTTCCTTTTCGACATTCATTTTCTTTTTCGTTATTCAGATTCCTATTCGTTATCCGAATAGGAAAATGAACCATTTTCCTTTTCGACATTCATTTTCCTTTTCGTTATTCACTTTCCTTTTCGCTTTTCGAATAGGAAAATGAACCATTTTCCTTTTTGACATTCATTTTCCTTTTCGTTATTCAGTTTCCTTTTCGCTTTTCGAATAGGAAAATGAACCATTTTCCTTTTCGACATTCATTTTCCTTTTCGTTATTCAGTTTCCTGTTCGTTATCCGAATAGGAAAATGAACCATTTTCCTTTTCGACATTCATTTTCCTTTTCGTTATTCAGTTTCCTTTTCGCTTTTCGAATAGGAAAATGAACCATTTTCCTTTTCGACATTCATTTTCCTTTTCGTTATTCAGTTTCCTGTTCGTTATCCGAATAGGAAAATGAACCATTTTCCTTTTCGAAATTCATTTTCCTTTTCGTTATTCAGTTTCCTTTTCGCTTTTCGAATAGGAAAATGAACCATTTTCCTTTTCGACATTCATTTTCCTTTTCGTTATTCAGTTTCCTGTTCGTTATCCGAATAGGAAAATGAACCATTTTCCTTTTCGACATTCATTTTCCTTTTCGTTATTCAGTTTCCTTTTCGCTTTTCAAATAGAAAAATGAACCATTTTCCTTTTCGACATTCATTTTCTTTTTCGTTATTCAGATTCCTATTCGTTATCCGAATAGGAAAATGAACCATTTTCCTTTTCGACATTCATTTTCCTTTTCGTTATTCACTTTCCTTTTCGCTTTTCGAATAGGAAAATGAACCATTTTCCTTTTTGACATTCATTTTCCTTTTCGTTATTCAGTTTCCTTTTCGCTTTTCGAATAGGAAAATGAACCATTTTCCTTTTCGACATTCATTTTCCTTTTCGTTATGCAGTTTCCTATTCGTTGTCCGAATAGGAGAATGAACCATTTTCCTTTTCGACATTCATTCTCCTTTTCGTTATTCAGTTTCCTTTTCGCTTTTCGAATAGGAAAATGAATCATTTTCCTTTTCGACATTCATTTTCCTTTTCGTTATTCAGTTTCCTATTCGTTATCCGAATAGGAAAATGAACCATTTTCCTTTTCGACATTCATTTTCCTTTTCGTTATTCAGTTTCCTTTTCGCTTTTCAAATAGAAAAATGAACCATTTTCCTTTTCGACATTCATTTTCTTTTTCGTTATTCAGATTCCTATTCGTTATCCGAATAGGAAAATGAACCATTTTCCTTTTCGACATTCATTTTCCTTTTCGTTATTCAGTTTCCTTTTCGCTTTTCAAATAGGAAAATGAACCATTTTCCTTTTTGACATTCATTTTCCCTTTCGTTATTCATTTTCCTTTTCGCTTTTTGAATAGGAAAATGAACCATTTTCCTTTTCGACATTCATTTTCCTTTTCGTTATTCAGTTTCCTATTCGTTGTCCGAATAGGAAAATGAACCATTTTCCTTTTCGACATTCATTTTCCTTTTCGTTATTCAGTTTCCTTTTCGCTTTTCGAATAGGAAAATGAACCATTTTCCTTTTCGACATTCATTTTCCTTTTCGTTATTCAGTTTCCTAATCGTTATCCGAATAGGAAAATGAACCATTTTCCTTTTCGACATTCATTTTCCTTTTCGTTATTCAGTTTCCTTTTCGCTTTTCAAATAGAAAAATGAACCATTTTCCTTTTCGACATTCATTTTCTTTTTCGTTATTCAGATTCCTATTCATTATCCGAATAGGAAAATGAACCATTTTCCTTTTCGACATTCATTTTCCTTTTCGTTATTCAGTTTCTTATTCGTTATCCGAATAGGAAAATGAACCATTTTCCTTTTCGACATTCATTTTCCTTTTCGTTATTCAGTTTCCTTTTCGCTTTTCAAATAGAAAAATGAACCATTTTCCTTTTCAACATTCATTTTCTTTTTCGTTATTCAGATTCCTATTCGTTATCCGAATAGGAAAATGAACCATTTTCCTTTTCGACATTCATTTTCCTTTTCGTTATTCAGATTCCTATTCATTATCCGAATAGGAAAATGAACCATTTTCCTTTTCGACATTCATTTTCCTTTTCGTTATTCAGATTCCTATTCGTTATCCGAATAGGAAAATGAACCATTTTCCTTTTCGACATTCATTTTCCTTTTCGTTATTCACTTTCCTTTTCGCTTTTCGAATAGGAAAATGAACCATTTTCCTTTTTGACATTCATTTTCCTTTTCGTTATTCAGTTTCCCTTTCGCTTTTCGAATAGGAAAATGAACCATTTTCCTTTTCGACATTCATTTTCCTTTTCGTTATTCAGTTTCCTATTCGTTGTCCGAATAGGAAAATGAACCATTTTCCTTTTTGACATTCATTTTCCTTTTCGTTATTCAGTTTCCTTTTTGCTTTTCGAATAGGAAAATGAACCATTTTCCTTTTCGACATTCATTTTCCTTTTCGTTATTCAGTTACCTATTCGTTATCCGAATAGGAAAATGAACCATTTTCCTTTTCGACATTCATTTTCCTTTTCGTTATTCAGTTTCCTTTTCGCTTTTCAAATAGAAAAATGAACCATTTTCCTTTTCGACATTCATTTTCTTTTTCGTTATTCAGATTCCTATTCGTTATCCGAATAGGAAAATGAACCATTTTCCTTTTCGACATTCATTTTCCTTTTCGTTATTCACTTTCCTTTTCGCTTTTCAAATAGGAAAATGAACCATTTTCCTTTTTGACATTCATTTTCCTTTTCGTTATTCAGTTTCCCTTTCGCTTTTCGAATAGGAAAATGAACCATTTTCCTTTTCGACATTCATTTTCCTTTTCGTTATTCAGTTTCCTATTCGTTATCCGAATAGGAAAATGAACCATTTTCCTTTTCGACATTCATTTTCCTTTTCGTTATTCAGTTTCCTTTTCGCTTTTCAAATAGAAAAATGAACCATTTTACTAATGTATTAAGACCCTATGGTCAACATGTCTATTATAAAATATTATTCATCTTCGGAATAAACGGACAAATTCTTGTATATTCTTATAGTTATCAATAGAAATTTATAAGGTGTCTTAATAGATTTATATGTCAGTCTCTCTATTAAATGAATAATATCAACATCTTGATAATTATAAAAATGAGTGCTATTAATATCGACTACAATGACAACTATATGTAGTGTTTATAATTTGCTCTTTCTATTAAGCATTTGTTTTCTGTTTTTTGGAATTAAAAATTTTTTTTCGTGTTTTCATTCCAACCAAAATTGTAATACCTATTTTTAACTTGATAGTAGTGTTTGTTCACGATTACTTTTGCAGGAAGTTCAAGGAAGTTCGGAAGAGTCGCTAATATTACCAATAGAAGTTGTAACAGAAGCTTTGAGACCTTCAACTCAAGATTTGATCAAGGAATTTTTGAAGACAGAAACTCTTACTGGTGATAATATGTTGTATGTATTTTGACCGTTGTATTTATTCATTATTTTTGAAGAAGTTTTGATGAAGATTTTTGTCTTTCCGTTTAAGGCTGTTAACAGGGAGTGCATAAACCTTATGGACTCTTAATAACGTTGCATTCTTTTATAGATTATTTTTGTAATCATACTATATATTTATAAAGGGTGTCATATCGTGATCGAGTAATTTAGGTATGCGGTTTAGAATTGAGCAGAATGTGTTTTTTTTTCTGTTTGGGTGAGGAATAAGAAAAATACTTTAAACATTAATTTGCAAGACACGATATACTGGATTCTAATATGACGTTCTGGTTTCGCTATATAAACAAAGCCGTGTTAAAATTCCAATAAATTTAGTTCGCACATGCGCAAGTTAATTTTGGTTGCAGTCGTTTAAATTTTATTTAAAAAACTAAAATTTTTAAACCTTAATCGTTACTGCTAATAAACAGTTCTTAGTTTAAGTCTGAATTCTGAGATTTGCATGATTCAACATTCAACCATTAAATTATGTTTCCAACACTCTACATTATGACACACAGGAGGTACGTGGAACAGCCTTCCACTAGTGCACATTTACATGCCGCTTCACTGTACAGATTACCGTATTTGTCATAATCAGAATCAAAATAATTCATGGATACCATACTTTATTGTCGTTTAAACATGAGTGGGTATTATATTAGTGATATTTTACCCCTCGCTATCGCTCAGGGCAAAATATTCAAGAATAAAATGCCCACCCATGTTACAACGACAATAAAGTATGGTATCCATGAATTATTTCTTAATTGAAGTATGAGAAATTATTTTTTGTTGTTGTAATTATTCAATTATTGTAATTTGTCTCAGTAGCCGAAAAAATCGCACAAGAGATTGCAAGTATCAATCCAATCATAGCTACGTCAGATTCCAAAAATTAAAAACAAATGTGTTATCTATTAGTTGTTTTTTATCTAAATATAGAACATAGACTATGCAAGACTAACGGACGAATCAGATTGGTCTTAGTTTTTAAGATAATAAAATAATTCATAAACCAACCATTCGCGGAATTCGTTTTTCCGTTTTTCGAATAAACAAAATATGAAAAATGATGAATGAAATTAGTTTTTTGTGTGTTATAGTAATGTAATAAAAACCTTATTGACATTGACCTATGATGTTTTCAATTTATTAACCATCAAAAAATGAATATACATCTCGCCCAGCAGCTCGGTCAGTATCATCAAGTTAATGAATTCCGATAGCAACCTAGTTCAAAGTCATTGCATGCATAAAATGTTTTATTTATATAAGACAGAACTTTAAATTTGTCATTATGCAGAATGATATATTCTTTAAAAAAATTTCCTTTCCTCAGTTACCATAAATGTAGATTTGTATTTGTATTCATGATTGAATGATAGTAGCCCTTTTCAACGACTTTTCATTGAGGTCTTTCGTATTTCCAATATAAATACCTTTTTGTTTTTTCCTTCATTATTAAGGTCTTTCTCATTTCCTATTGGAAGATTTTTATTATTATGGAAAAATCTTTTTTTTTAGTATTTTTTTTCTGCCATTGTTTAAAAGCAAGTCCCTAGCCACAAAGTTTTCGGATTTATGACTTTCTTTTATCACAAGACATTAACATCTGGTTTTTAAATGCCATTTCCCGTTGACAAAAGTTCCTAGAAACCATACGTTTAAGTTCAACATTTTTATAAAGTTCCAGTTTCAAAGTCATTTCAGTTTTAAAATAGTTCTATTAAAATATGGCATTGCAGTCGTATGTTTTCTAGTTCTAAAACACTGAAGACGAATAATAACTTTCGCACTGAAATCAACGAAAGACTTTTTAATTGTTCATGATGAATTTGCCCCAATTTGTCATGCCGACTTTCTTCACCCTGACAACAATATTAAATTTATTAAATTTCAAACCTTTTTACAATATCATGTAATAAAAACCATATTTCAACCATAATATGACAAACATTAATATGCTATTGATAACAGGAAGTGCAGGCGTTGCAGAACAAGGACACCACATGACAGGATAACAGTAGTGATGCAAAGTCCTTCTGCTCTAATTATGCAACTTAAGAGATTCAACAATAACATGGAAAAAATAAAGGACAAAGTAATTATCGACAGGTACGGTACCTTTGTGATGCAATATTTCTGTAAACCAGTCTATTACGTTACATTTAATGTATGTCATATAAAAGAAAATTTGATATTTCCGTTTGAATCATTGGATTCGGTTTTATTAAATACATTTTTATTGATCTATGTTTATGGCCATAACATATTAGAACTTGGTTTAAGCACGCTATCAATAACATTGCTAACATTAGGATAACGTATTTATTAAATTTAGATATGAATACAACGTTTTTATTGCTTACAGGGTGGTACATCTGGATGGAACGAAATTTATTTTAAGGGCTATCCAGGTATGTAGGCAAAAATTAGTTTAAAGCTCTACTAGGCCATAATGAAGCGTCAATGAGCACCTTATACTTTGAGTTTCTTCTCGAGTTTATTTGGATTCAGGCAAATTTAAAAAAGAAGCTTCTGTTCAATAATGTCGCAACAATGTGAACGATTTACGGACTTTATTACATCAGGGACAGTCTATACTGTATAGACTGTCCCACTATACAGTATAGACTGTCCCTGATTACATAGACGGGTAAAAACCGTGTATAACATTCATGTTGGCTTTAAATGTAATTAAAAATATGTTGTTACTAATTGATAGCACTAGCAAACTTAAAGATTAATACACTTAGTGAATTTGTGTTGCACTCTTTTTAAAAAGCTTTTAAAGTATAACATAATGTTTGCGTCAGCGGTTAACATTCATCTTCACCAGTCAGGGTTTCTGTGTCCACATTTGATACATGTGGACACACAAACGCTGACTTATGAGGATGGTTATCTTTGGAACTCCTTTGAAGCGTCAATTTAATGCCATGGAGTAGTAATTGAATTTTTTAAATATATAGATATTTAGCTAACAAAACACATTAGTTTTAAGTCTTCTTCAAAACCATTTCATGTTTCAATATTTTTGTTTAAAATAAATTTGCCTCGTATAGAATAAAGCTTCTCTGGATTTTTTTAATAAACAAGGGACATTTTGTCCAAATATATTTAATATGTTTCCGGATATTGTTCATTTGGAGTCAAAATATTGCAAAAAAAGAAGACATTAATTAATGTTTAGCAGTGTAGGTCAAATACAGAATAGCGTTTTCAATACTTTATCTTTCAATCGTATTATAATACTTTCGATATTAATTGACTGAATGACTGAACAGTAATGCTTGTAAGATTTTTTCAGATTCATACGGGACATTTCCTAATGCATGGTCATTGTATGTACACCAATATATTTTTCTTATTCTTTAGAATATTAGATTGTTGCTTTATTAACAAACCTGTTTGTTTGTTACATTATTGTTGGCTAATATAAATAAAGTTCGGGAACAACAGTTATTGTACGTCTAAAAGTAAATTAAGCCGTCATGTCTCAGAAACTTGGACATTATTATGTTATAATCATACAGCATTTGAACGAGGGTGTTAGGGTAGATAATCACATATAGAAAAAAATAACCACCCGAAAGGAAGTCGATTGTGATAATTTTTATCTTCATGTGATAATTTACCCTATCACCCGGGTTTAAATGCAGTATGTTTTTTATTATACTGAATGCCTATTATCTAGAGAAGAAACGTAAACTACCATATAGATACTGTACTGAGGTATATTTATAATGCTTGTTTATCTGTTGTTGCTCTCCCAAAAAATTTTTCTTCATTTTCATGTATTTGTTGCGTCTTTGCATGTATGCGTGGAAAAACAAAGACCTGTAAATGAATTTCAGCTGATGCAGCTGATCATTTTCAAGGTTGGCATTTTTCATTCTGAGCTGGTGATAATTTTTTTTATATCACTCATCAACTTCTCCTGGAGCGGGTCATAACTTTTTGGTTCGGCAATCTCAGGTCTGGGAGGAAAGCACGAGGAAACAACACCCGTTGCTATAATGGGAGTGGCTAATTTCGGAGTCAATAGAAATTAACACTGTCCAATGAAAACGACAGTATTTTTGCATAAAGTATAATAAATTAATTTATATAATGATTGCAGCAATCGGGATTAATTATATCATCCAAGACGTTATGGCAATATCTGCTGTATAATAATACACCAATAAAAATATAAGTGAACTTTGTGATTGATATATGATATGTTATGAGCATGTGACTGGAATTTGCGTAACCAATACATGTTAAAATGTGTAGACGAAAAAACGTGGCTTGTATTTGTTTGAGGCTTAGGGACTGGGAAAATGTGACACTGCGCCAAGAATTTCTCCTGTCCTAGGCCGAATGCAAAATATAAGAGCTATATTTTTATGCAAACATACTTATGCTGCTTTTATCCTTTTATTTTTTTAACAACAACAATTTCCCAAGTATGCAACCAAAATTGTATGATTTATCAATATTTTTCAAGACTATTTACAGTTGATTGTGACATCATGTTGTTTCCAATGTTAACCAATCAGAATTCATTTGTGGGCGTGATTAAAAAATAGTGCAAACATTGTACATGTGCACAAGAACTGTTGTGCTTGTCTCGTGAAACGGTGATGTCAGGAAAACTTTTAATAAAACACTCATGTACATGATCAGTTTGTTCATCGTTGATACATTTATTTACAAATTACGTTCTGTTGCTCATTACTTGTTTAGTTTTGGAATGGAAACAAACTGTGTAGACACATATTCTAATAGTTGTCTTTTCTTTTCTTGGAATTTTGAAATTGACAGAGTAAACGCCAAAATTAAAAGTTTCTTTATTTTGTGTTGTTTAAGTGAAAAAATGGCCGCCAGTTACAATAGTTTCTGATTGGCAGATTTTTTTAACAATACAATATGATGAAACTTTGCAAGATTGTGAGTAGGAGGTTCTGTAATTTTTTTCTCAAAACATATTTCAAACATTGCTCCAATGAAAAACCAATGTTTTATGATAGACTCTAATATAATTAGCTGCAACTAGAAATTCATATGAACTATGAATGTATTTAATTGCAGATAATAAGAAGCTTTGCAATGTATAACAACCACGAGGAATTTTAATTTCACGACCTTTCTTGTCCCTCAAGTTTTGTATAAAATATCCGATCTTAATGTAATCTAGAAGTTGGTTTTATATAGGACTTGAAATATAAGTTAGATATAGACTTTAAGAGAGCAGCTAGCTCTACAGCATTCTAAATTTGCCTAATGTTGAAATTGATTTTTTTTTCCGGAGCCAAGGTCATATCCATAGTTTATAACAGAGCGCTAACGGTCACCTCAGCCATACAGAGCTTTTTCTTAATAAACTTCGCCTATTAATCAGTCCAAATTGCAGAAATACCAAGAATAGTTGCATACTTTTTTACCATAGTTAAGCAAAATTTGAATTTGAAACGTAAATTAGGTTAACAGATTTGTTTTTTTTTCGTAAAAAATCAAACTTTAAACAACTGTAATATTGTCGATATAAACATTTAAACGATTATATATGTTTATAGTTAAGTAAGCCTATAACAGGGTATACATTGTAAATTAAGTACTATTTGCAATATGCAATTTAATTTATCGATAAGATCTTTTGTTTAATATTTTTTTATGTACATTACGTATGTCTTTCATCGATATCCTAGATTTCAATTGGTTATAAAAATTACAGATGACGTAGAATCATTTTTTTCATTTCTCAATGAAACTGATAGCCACGAAGAGCACGCGTTATAAAAAAAAAACAAACGACACATAGTAATTTAAATCAACAAAAATACATTTTGCACGAATTAAATCATGACCCTGGCATTCCTTTAATTAAACAAATTTAAATATAAGAATTGAATGCATTATTTTGAAGTTTCAGTGACGTATGATAGCGTTAACCGAAGCACATTTTCACACCGCGCTTCATTAAAAATGTGATTCGGTAAACGATTTCATACGTAAATGAAACTTCAAAAGAGTGCATTCAAGGCTTAAATAAAGGTTAAAAATCAATAATATAGGAGAAGCTTAATCATTATGGCAGACGTGAATTCTAACGTGGAAAGATATATAGCCTCTGTTTCGGATAAGAATAAAGTATTTTTTTATATAACAACACAAAATTCAAACAAACTTTTTGCAATATCAAACAGCTCTATTTAAAATTTGACAATAGAAGAACAATCACCTTAAATCACCATTATCTAAGGAATATTTCAAAATTTTGTAACAGGTTTATACGATATAACATGGTTTGAGTCTGTTTACGCGTAATACAACACGAAGCTGTTTATGAATGGTGTAACGGACACACCCAAACCAGGTTATAGAGTGTAACCTGTTCAGAAATTTGAAATATTTGAATTTTTCCGATCAGATTTTAGCTTACAAAGCAAATTAATTTATAGAAACATGTCATATAACCACTGGAATTCTGAGGCTTGTTAGGGTAATCAGAAATAATGTCACGTATCATGAAATGTGCGATGCTCGCATTTAGGCTGCGCCTATATTCATGTTATGTAGTTAAAATATTAATGGTTTTCGTTTATATTTTGAAATGTATATAAGAAACGGTGTGTGAAATTATTATAACGTCATAATACAAGAAAAGGCTTAAACCAATCATAACATCTCTCGGCCATTTCAGTCAATTACCAAGATAACCTGATTGCATGGTTTCAGACAACCTTCTGGACTAAGTATCAAGCAGATTTCAGTTTGTTCCTTATGATCAATTCACACATGTCACACCCTATTTGAATAAAACAACATATTATAAAAATATTTAATCACCATGTAAGTATTTAAATTTTGTTATTGATATGTTCAAAACTGAGTTATGACTAATTTGTACAACAGCTTCTCTGCTACACAAAATAATGCTTTTAGTTTTACTCACCTTACGATACTGAATACATTACAATATGTTGTTGTCATTTAATTATTGTAATTCGTAGCTTAAATCTTATTATTACGTATATATTTTTGCAGACTATACTCTTGCATTAGAAGGTATTACTGTTGTCAGCTACAATGATGCTACAGTTGAAGTAGTTGACTCGAGTCTTATTGACAGTGAGCCTATTCAGGTAATTGTACAGGTTTGCGATATACAGAAATGCCAAAACTACTTTAAATTGAAATGTACACCTTATAAGTCTAGAATGAAACATGTTGACGTTTGGTCCTTACAAATGCATATCTATACTGATACCACAATCAAGATTTTAACACAACGGAAACAAACCTTGTAACATTAAGTCATAAAATTGTATTCCTTTTTTTATTCTGGTTTTGTTTTAGGTTTTTGTTTTGTTTTGTTTTTGTGTTTTTTTTGTGTGTTTTTGTTGAATTTGTTTTCTTTTTTGGGGGTTTTGATTTTTATTTTGAGGGGGCGGGTCGGTTGTGGGTGTACGTGCACGTTAAGGGTGACTGTATTGGCAATAAAGTCAATTGAAATTTCTCAATCCAACAATGAATTAAATGCCACGCCATACAAGGCTATTACTAAGAAATATCAGTTATATAATGTTTTGCTAGTATTTAAGCTCAATACATTATTATATAGTTTTTTTAAATTGTTCAATCGGATATGCAACAGAAATTTTGAATTTATCATTTTTGTGCCAAACAACCTAGATTTTCTCTAGTTTATTTTCCCTTTGTAGAGTAATTTCTACTTGTTGTATTATGAGCAAGAAACAGAAGATGTAAGTAGTGTTTAACTTAGTGCGACCGTTGTAGACAGTGTATAATACTGTTTGTCGGGCATCAATAGTCTGCGTTGTCCGTCTAGAGAAGATTCAGTTGTGAAAGTTTTTATTTTGGACACCTAAGCATAAAGTAATTGATAATAGGTATTTTTAAAAGGGGGACATGTTTTTAAAAGCATGCAAAATTTATTTTATTCAATGTTGTATATTTGAATCGGATAGTTTTGAATACATATGCCGTTTTTCCACTGGTTTTTGTACTTAATAGGTCCAAACGGGTTGGTATTTTAATTATTGTTTGATTCTGAACTAAAGTTTTATTTATTAATAATTAATTTTTTTCTGTATCCTGAAATATTATGTAGGATATTTATACAGTGATTTTTAAAATAAGAAAATGTTCAAAAGACGCCAATCGAGGTGGCTGAATCCTCTTTTCAGGGCAAGGGCATCTATATTTTGAAATGTAGTATATTCAATATGAAAGGTTTAACGTCATGAACGTGTATGAATAATTTTGTCAGTTTTTCGAAAGTACAAATATATAGTTTATTCGCAATACAAACAATATTTTTCAGATTGAAGAGGAAAGGACACGAAATAAGGCAACGACTAAGACACAAAAAACTCACCAGCTAAGTAAAGATGACATGTCAACATTATTAGACAACAATTGGTTAAATGACCAGGTATTGATAATATTTTGTGTTACTAAATTAAACATAATCCTACAGCAAAATTATTATCATGAAGAATCACAACAGTCTTGAGGCTTCATATAGGATTGCATTATATTACAAAGTCAAGAGGTACATGTACTAGGAATTAAATAAAAGTTCTATTTTTACACAATTGATACCGCTATTTATATACATGTATTAACATAGGATTCATAATCAAATAAATTTTTTATACCCCTGGTGGATAGATATATACTGTTTTCGGTACGTTTGTTTGTGTGTTTATGACCATTTTCCCTCGCACTTTTCCCAGCAATGATAAATGATACAACACTGAAAAATTTGTAAGAAGCTTTGTATGATGATACCATATTGTGAGATTTATTTTTATACCTCCCTGACTCCTCTTCCTGCTTACCGACATATTCAATCTTTTACCTTGGGGACATGGTATTGTAATTTTCCTTCACATTTTTCTCATAAAAAATCAATGCAAAATACTAATATTGTCAACAGCGTTGTATGACCATGCCATATTGTTGGATTTATTACAGCCCCACTCACTATATGGGACCAAATGTATACTTTTGTATGTTAGTTATAGAATGTGGTAATTTCTGTGATTTAGTAACAACTTTTCATATAATTCACCGATACAGATTAATTCTAAGACCATATTGCAACAGAAACAAGATTATATTTAGCGGAAAAATAATAATTATAATGATTGTGACGGCAATTTCCTCCCATCCCACTGCTCTTTAGTTTCCTTTTTATGACCTCTTTTTAGTGAAAAAAAACACATTTAAAAGTTATGCATCTGGCAGCATATCTTATGTATCCAAAAACACTGTATTATGATCAAGAATGTGCTTTTTTACGTTAACTTCTAAACTTAAAAAGATTATCATAAAGTCTTGCCATTTGTGAAATTAGCCTTTTTCGTACTTTGGCGCGAACTACAATGGATATTTTACCAGTTCAAGTATAAGCAGTTACTTTTTTTTCAGATTATAAATACTTGTTTACAGAAGCTTTGCAATGGACATTCCTGCTACAAAGATTCATTCTTTTTTCAAGAAATAGAGAAAAGTGGTTTAGGCAAAATGAATCTAATAGAAGGCATAAAAACGAAACGTTATTTCTTTGTTCCAGTCCATACCACCGATCACTGGTCGCTGATTGTAAGTATCACAATTTCAGTTGCAGTATCATTTATTGTTTTAAATATAATTGTTAAAATATTAATTATGTTTCTCCTTTAAAACCTCTCAACTAAAGATTGATATAACGTTTTTATTTATGCCATCATACAATTTTCCAGGTTGTTGATATAGCGGCACAGTCTATGGCATTTTTGGATCCTATGGGAAAACATTTTTTGGATAAATCTATAAAGTCTGAACGTTTATAAACAGTCAGGTAATGCAACACGCTTTACATTGATTTATGAAACATAAGGCAGTTTTGTAATATTTGTAGAAGGAATTGTAAATTAATTTAAATTTAGAAGTCGTCAATGCAACTGTTTTTTGTTGGAAATTATTATCAGTGTTTTGATGTAGTATACTGAAAGCACTCGAAAATATAATGTTTCTTTGAGCTTTTTTGAAAAGATTGTAAATAAATTGAGCAATTGGACATTAACATCAAATAAATAATGTCTGTAACATGCTTTCTAATGAAGGTCTTTGCCACTACAGTGGAAAGACCTTCTTGTCTTTCTTATGATTATTATTAAGGTCTTTCCCCTTTCCAAGGGAAAAACCTTACTGTATTTTTCTGATTATTATTGTTATTATTTTTTTTTCTTCTGCCACAGATGTCAAAAAAGTGACGTATCACTTTGAAACTTGGCACACTTAACCGACACTACCTGGGCTCGACCTGAATCACCCTGCGAGACCGATCTATTTTTAGTAATAGGGTTATCTCCCCAAACACTGTTTACCCTTGTGTTCAGATAAACTCAGAAACCAATATCAAAAATCTAAAGTAAGGAAAATGTTGTCTGACTTATGGCACTGATTTGTCATGCAAAAAAAAATATTCTTCGATCCACTTCCTGTTTACGCGATTTTGACGCGAAATTTGTCGAAAACGTCAAAGTTGTCGGATTTTGGTTTCCAGGTAGATATGAGGGTTCTAATTACATATATCGGATAAAAAAGTTTTCGGTCCACGATTTTCAAAATGGCCATCATTGAAGCAGACAATATATGAGAAAAATGTTCCCCTCATTGAGAGTTACATTTGATATACAGTGTTGAAAACTGTGCGACAAACCGTTTTCGAGGTTATGGCCCTTGACAGGTTTCGGCTAAATTTTGTTTTCAGTATAACTCAAAAACCATTAAAAATTAAAGCAGAGAATATATGAAAAAAAATGTTCCTCTTATTAAGATCTACATTTAATATACAGTGTTGAAAACTGTACGACAAACCGTTTTCGAGGTTATGGCCCTTGACAGGTTTCGGCTAAATTTTGTTTTCAATATACTAGTAACTCAAAAAACACAAAAAATTGAAGCAGACAATAATATGAGAAAAATGTTCCCCTTATTAAGATCTACATTTGATATACAGTGTTGAAAACTGTACGACAAACCGTTTTCGAGTTTATGGCCCTTGACAGGTTTCGGCTAAATTTTGTTTTCAATATAACTCAAAAAACCATTAAAAATTGAAGCAGACAATATAACAGAAAAATGTTCCTCTCATTGAGATCTACATTTGATGCAATATGTCGAAAACTGTGCGACAAACCGCTTTCGAGGTTATGGCCCTTGACAGGTTTCGGCTAAATTTTGTTTTCAATATAACTCAAAAACCATACAAAATTGAAGCAGACAATATATCAGAAAAATGTTCCTCTCATTGAGATCTACATTTGATATAATAGTTGAAAAATGTACGACAAACCATTTTCAAGGTAATGGCCCTTGACAGGTTTCGCCTAAAAACCATAAAAAAATTGAAGCAGACAATATATCAGAAAAATATTCCTCTCATTGAGATCTACATGTGATGTAAAGAGTCGAAAACTGTGCGACAAACCGTTTTCGAGGTTATGGCCCTTGACACGTTTCTGCAAATCAGTTTTTCGCTTACAACTTTAAAACCGTCAGAGATAATATAGTAAACATATGGTTTTCTTATGACGATTTTAACAAGCCCTTCGATTTAAGACCAAAGTCGAATGGTTACGGGCAGCCATTTTCAAAATGGCCGACACCGTAAACAGTTTTTATATAATAACACTTTAACCGTACAAAATTGAAGCGGACAATACATGGGAAACTGAATCGAAATCGGCCACTGAATTCAAATATCATATTGTATGACCGGAAGTGACATTTTGTCCATAGCAACCAACTAAATGTCCTTAGCAACCATACATTTTCTGACTTAGGACCGCTTGCTTTGTACACCAAAACCATAGTAACTGACCGTAAAGTCATCAGCAAATATATACCTAGACATAACACCAAAAAATGCAGGGAAAGACCTCACATTTGTTCTGTGAACAAGTGACTTTTCATTATTATTTTTTTCTTCTTCCGCGGCGGTTCGCCAAAAAGTGTCTCGACATATCATTTCGATACTTGGTACCATTAATCGGTCATATCCGGAGATGACATGGCTCATGCTTTTAGACCGATCTATTTTTAGTAACAGAGTTATCTGTCCCAACACAAAAACCCTTGTTAGCAGATAAACTCAGAAACCGTTACCTATTCTTAAAATCTGAAGTGTACAAAATGTCGCTGGACCTATGGCAATGATTTGTCATTCTAATTTTTTTTTCCAATCGACTTCCTGTTAACGCGTTTTTGACCTGAAAAATGCCGCAACATTTTTTTCTCAAAAACCATAAGTCCTAGAGACTTGGGACCACCACCATTGATCCATTTGGTACATTTGACCGAAAGCTGTGCGATGAAGCATTTTCGAGTTACTGCCATTGATGCGTATCGGTTAATAGGTTTTTTGGTGAAAACTTGAAAACTGTTAGAGATAATATAATAAACACATAGGTTTAAAGTGATCAGTATGCAAAGAGCTTCAATTTAAACCAAAGGTCAAAGGTCATAGGTCAAGGTCATACCATAGCGGTGACTGCTATAAAAAGTCTTTAGCAACCATATATTTTTAGAATTAGAATGATGTACTTTACTGATATCATATCATGACCGGAAGTGGCATTTTGTCCCTAGCAACGGAATGAAAGTCCTTAACAACCATATATTTTTTGGTTCGGGACAACTTTCGTTACACAAATAACTCATTTTTATGACTGGCAGTGACTTTTTGTGCTAAGCAAGACACTAAATCCCATAGCATCACATATATTTTCTGACTTTAGACTAACAGTGAGAAATACCTTATCATTTGTTCTCAGAACAAATGGCAGTTTAATTATTAGTTACCTTTCTTCTATTTAAGAAATAATAATTTGTAAAGTATCATTTTTGCTAAATTCTTGTATCTAATTGCAGTTACCCTTGCTTCTGTGCTTATATCTGCCATTATTACCCAGATATATGTGTAATACTGCTCAGAAACATTTTTTGTTGCTGTAAGAATAATGCTATAGAACAGTCAGTAATAATTTTTTGTAAATTCCATTAATTATTTCAGGCAATTTATGGCACTCCATAAAATGAAATTAAAAAGGGACAAAACGATGGAAACGGTAAGTGTAGAATATGTAAACCAATTTACACTGAAATGCCAAATTATGGACATTTATCTTATAGGTGTGCATTTAAAAATGGATTTACTTCTTTACAACGTATTTATATATTATATATAATACATTATTAATGGTTATCATTTCAAAAATATGTCATGCCTGTTTAAAAACATACAATGCTTAATAAAAAAACATCTCCATATCATCTAACCTTTCCATATTCATTGTTTAAATGTACCATACATTTTAACAATGAATATGGACCATATAATTGCAATCATAATAAAGAATACTTTTTGGGTTAAAAATAAAATTAATATGTTCTGTTTCAGAATATTCCGAAACAAAGTACGGCTGGAGATTGTGGAGTTTTTGTTTTAGAATATGCTAGACACATGCATACATATCATTCTTTGCAGAACATGAAGGTATTAGTTTTTAAAAGATTTTTAAAAAAACTTAAAGGTCAGGGTGAACTATTGCCATTACTTGTCGTTGCCTTCGTGTTACATCGAAAACGAGACAAACATTATTAGCAAGTCAACATAAACATAATGGAATGTCAGACGATTCCATATATATTCATTTCCATTAAGTAAGCGTGATAAACTGTGATACTTGTAATATATACACATGTAGAGAAAGTCTGTAAGCTGCCAATTAAATGATAACAAAAATGTTCAAACATCATATATTATTATAAAAAAGGTTATGTATTCCTTAAATAGCTATTATAGTTTACGTTAACTTAAGAACTTTTTTCACACTGTTGCGTAGAAACTATGTGAACATGGTACTGTTTTCAGGAAAACTCAGAAACTCGCAAAATTCAGGAGATAGATGTTTTATATAGTCTCGTTATTTTTTCCACTGAAATAATGCTGATTATTTTAATTTTAAATAAAGACGATGCTAATTTTTTATATTTTTAGGATTCTATAAAAGAAGCCAGGAAGAATATACATGACTTTCTAATTTTGGACTAAATTAGACGACTTGAAATGAATGGTACCAGCAAACGTGTTTTAGCTCACCTGACTAAAAGTTATGTTGTGATCAGTGCGTCCGTACTCCGTCCGTATGAACATTTTACGCGTTAAATTACAACTTTGCAAACACTGAGCTGATGTTAACTTAGGTTGAGTTTAGAGGTCTATTAAAAAAAACATTATGAAATCATTTAAATGTCCGATTCCACTTTATTTTTCAGGAAAATCTGCTTTAATTGAAACTGTATTTCTATGAAAACGATTAGTGTAAGAATTTTCATTTTATTTGGCGATTCGAAACGGAGATCCAAAATAGGTTTAAATTTATAAACACATTCTACTAAGAAACCTGTGTACAATTTCCAGTCGATTTACTTGAGAGTTTCTTTATAAAACGACGTTTATATGGTAGAAGCGCATGATCACGTATGGGAGACTTTAAAAATTTTTTTTTAGCAAAACCAATTCGAATGTAAACTGTAGTTGTAATGTGTATATAATAAATAAATATTGGTTTATGTTTGAAAAAAACAACAGTCATTTTATTTTAAATATTATTTTCTATACTTTATATCGTACATTTATTAAAGTTTTCGTTCTATTTGACTATATGAATTGCTGTGGTTTATTTATTTGTTGTTTGTTTGAAAATTAATATGATTATTGTTGAATTTCCTACAGTTTTGGCATTTTGATAATTACGATATTAGGTAATGTTCGAACGTCTTGCACTAGTACAATAATATAACTATTACTATCTTATTGTATAGAGTTTACACACAAAAGTTAATACAGGAATTGTTTTTCAAATGCAGAGACCTGGGAGGTTTTTTATAGTATATTTAGAAGCAACTATTATTGTCTATCCTGTAACCTAAAGGTCAAAACATATCACACGAACGTTGTATGTAGAAATGTTATGTTTCCATGTATGTAATGTACTTAATGAGTTTCATAAGACTTGTACATATGACGAGTTATGCCTCTGGTTTATTGACTGTATATCAATAAATATACTGTGCTATATGTAATAGTTTAGCAAACAATAAAATATTATTGTTACGCAAATGTGTTTACAATATTACTAAGTTAATACTATAACAAAACTATTACTTGTTCGTTTGAGAGTGGTGTTTAAGGCCATTTCCAGCAATTTTACAGACCTATCGTGGCGTGAAGAGTTTATTGGGAGATCAAGCGATAGTGCCCGGAGAAAACCCCTTACCTCCGCTACAAAACCTACCAACAGTTGTAAATTTAAATTTGAGTCTAGCGAAACCTGCCGCATTGATATTTAAACCCGCAAAAAATTGTTTACAGGTTCAAGATTAAATACATTTGTTTATGTTGCTTCTACATCTCCTAAGTAACGGGTGTGGACCTACCTACGAGGAGAAAACAGTACATATTTACAATGGGGAAGTGGTCTATTTATTTGTTTTGAACCTAAGCATTTTCGCCCAATACAAAAAATAAAATGCAAATAGAATGTTAAGAACGAAAATCAATATCGAAAAGGAAAATAGTTCATTCCATTCGAAAAGCGAAAAGGAAACTGAATAACGATGAGGTAAATGAATGTCGAAAAGTTCATTTTCCTATTCGAAAAGCGAAAAGGAAACTGAATAACGAAAAGGAAAATGAATAACGAAAAGGAAAATGGTTCATTTTCCTATTCGGATAACGAATAGAAAACTGAATAACGAAAAGGAAAATGAATGTCGAAAAGGAAAATGGTTCATTTTCCTATTTGGATAACGAATAGGAAACTGAATAACGAAAAGGAAAATGAATGTCGAAAAGGAAAATGGTTCATTTTCCTATTCGAAAAGCAAAAAGGAAACTGAATACCGAAAAGGAAAATGAATGTCGAAAAGGAAAATGGTTCATTTTCCTATTCGAATAACGAATAGGAAACTGAATAACGAAAAGGAAAATGAATGTCGAAAAGGAAAATGGTTCATTTTCCTATTCGGATGACGAATAGGAAACTGAATAACAAAAAGGAAAATGAATGTCAAAAAGGAAAATGGTTCATTTTCCTATTCGAAAAGCGAAAATGAAACTGAATAACGAAAAGGAAAATGAATGTCGAAAAGGAAAATGGTTCATTTTCCTATCCGAAGAGCGAAAAGGAAACTGAATAACGAAAAGGAAAATGAATAACGAAAAGGAAAATGAATGTCGAAAAGGAAAATGGTTCATTTTCCTATTCGGATAACGAATATGAAACTGAATAACGAAAAGGAAAATGAATGTCGAAAAGGAAAATGGTTCATTTTCCTATTCGGATGACGAATAGGAAACTGAATAACGAAAAGGAAAATGAATGTCGAAAAGGAATTGGTTAATTTTCCTATTCGATGAGCGAAAAGGAAACTGAATAACGAAAAGGAAAATGAATAACGAAAAGGAATATGAATGTCGAAAAGGAAAATGGTTCATTTTCCTATTCGAAGAGCGAAAAGGAAACTGAATAACGAAAAGGAAAATGAATAACGAAAAGGAAAATGGTTGATTTTCTTATTCGGATAACGAAAAGGAAACTGAATAACGAAAAGGAAAATGAATGTCGAAAAGGAAAATGGTTCATTTTCCTATTCGGATAACGAATAGAAAACTGAATAACGAAAAGGAAAATGAAGGTCGAAAAGGCGAATAGGAAACTGAATAACGAAAAGGAAAATGAATGTCGAAAAGGAAAATGGTTCTTTTTCCTATTCGATGAGCGAAAAGGAAACTGAATAACGAAAAGGAAAATGAATAACGAAAAGGAAAATGAATAACGAAAAGGAAAATGAATGTCAAAAAGTAATATGAATGTCGAAAAGGAAAATGGTTCATTTTCCTATTCGGATAACGAATAGGAAACTGAATAACGAAAAGGAAAATGAATGTCGAAAAGGAAAATGGTTCATTTTCCTATCCGAAGAGCGAAAAGGAAACTGAATAACGAAAAGGAAAATGAATAACGAAAAGGAAAATGAATGTCGAAAAGGAAAATGGTTCATTTTCCTATTCGGATAACGAATATGAAACTGAATAACGAAAAGGAAAATGAATGTCGATAAGGAAAATGGTTCATTTTCCTATTTGGATAACGAATAGGAAACTGAATAACGAAAAGGAAAATGAATGTCGAAAAGGAAAATGGTTCATTTTCCTATTCGGATAACGAATAGGAAACTGAATAACGAAAAGGAAAATGAATGTCGAAAAGGAAAATGGTTCATTTTCCTATTCGGATAACGAATAGGAAACTGAATAACGAAAAGGAAAATGAATGTCGAAAAGGAAAATGGTTCATTTTCCTATTCGGAAAGCGAAAAGGAAACTGAATAACGAAAAGGAAAATGAATAACGAAAAGGAAAATGGTTGATTTTCTTATTCGAATAACGAAAAGGAAACTGAATAACGAAAAGGAAAATGAATGTCGAAAAGGAAAATGGCTCATTTTCCTATTCGAAGAGCGAAAAGGAAACTGAATAACGAAAAGGAAAATGAACAACGAAAAGGAAAATGAATGTCGAAAAGGAAAATGGTTCATTTTCCTATTCGGATAACGAATAGGAAACTAAAGAACGAAAAGGAAAATGAATGTCGAAAAGGAAAATGGTTGATTTTCTTATTCGGATAACGAAAAGGAAACTGAAAAACGAAAAGGAAAATGAATGTCGAAAAGTAAAATGGTTCATTTTCCTATTCGAATAACGAATAGGAAACTGAATAACGAAAAGGAAAATGAATAACGAAAAGGAAAATGAATGTCGATAAGGAAAATGGTTAATTTTCCTATTCGGATAACGAATAGGAAACTGAATAACGAAAAGGAAAATGAATGTCGAAAAGGAAAATGGTTCATTTTCCTATTCGGATAACGAATAGGAAACTGAATAACGAAAAGGAATATGAATGTCGAAAAGGAAAATGGTTCATTTTCCTATTCGAAGAGCGAAAAGGAAACTGAATAACGAAAAGGAAAATGAATAACGAAAAGGAAAATGGTTGATTTTCTTATTCGGATAACGAAAAGGAAACTGAATAACGAAAAGGAAAATGAATGTCGAAAAGGGAAATGGTTCATTTTCCTATTGGGATAACGAATAGAAAACTGAATAACGAAAAGGAAAATGAATGTCGAAAAGGCGAATAGGAAACTGAATAACGAAAAGGAAAATGAATGTCGAAAAGGAAAATGGTTCATTTTCCTATTCGATGAGCGAAAAGGAAACTGAATAACGAAAAGGAAAATGAATAACGAAAAGGAAAATGAATAACGAAAAGGAAAATGAATGTCGAAAAGTAATATGAATGTCGAAAAGGAAAATGGTTCATTTTCCTATTCGGATAACGAATAGGAAACTGAATAACGAAAAGGAAAATGAATGTCGAAAAGGAAAATGGTTCATTTTCCTATCCGAAGAGCGAAAAGGAAACTGAATAACGAAAAGGAAAATGAATAACGAAAAGGAAAATGAATGTCGAAAAGGAAAATGGTTCATTTTCCTATTCGGATAACGAATATGAAACTGAATAACGAAAAGGAAAATGAATGTCGATAAGGAAAATGGTTCATTTTCCTATTCGGATAACGAATAGGACACTGAATAACGAAAAGGAAAATGAATGTCAAAAAGGAAAATGGTTCATTTTCCTATTCGGATAACGAATAGGAAACTGAATAACGAAAAGGAAAATGAATGTCGAAAAGGAAAATGGTTCATTTTCCTATTCGGATAACGAATAGGAAACTGAATAACGAAAAGGAAAATGAATGTCGAAAAGGAAAATGGTTCATTTTCCTATTCGGATAACGAATAGGAAACTGAATAACGAAAAGGAAAATGAATGTCGAAAAGGAAAATGGTTCATTTTCCTATTCGGAAAGCGAAAAGGAAACTGAATAACGAAAAGGAAAATGAATAACGAAAAGGAAAATGGTTGATTTTCTTATTCGAATAACGAAAAGGAAACTGAATAACGAAAAGGAAAATGAATGTCGAAAAGGAAAATGGCTCATTTTCCTATTCGAAGAGCGAAAAGGAAACTGAATAACGAAAAGGAAAATGAACAACGAAAAGGAAAATGAATGTCGAAAAGGAAAATGGTTCATTTTCCTATTCGGATAACGAATAGGAAACTAAAGAACGAAAAGGAAAATGAATGTCGAAAAGGAAAATGGTTGATTTTCTTATTCGGATAACGAAAAGGAAACTGAAAAACGAAAAGGAAAATGAATGTCGAAAAGGAAAATGGTTCATTTTCCTATTCGGATAACGAATAGGAAACTGAATAACGAAAAGGAAAATGAATGTCGAAAAGGAAAATGGTTCATTTTCCTATTCGGAAAGCGAAAAGGAAACTGAATAACGAAAAGGAAAATGAATAACGAAAAGGAAAATGGTTGATTTTCTTATTCGAATAACGAAAAGGAAACTGAATAACGAAAAGGAAAATGAATGTCGAAAAGGAAAATGGCTCATTTTCCTATTCGAAGAGCGAAAAGGAACTTGAATAACGAAAAGGAAAATGAACAACGAAAAGGAAAATGAATGTCGAAAAGGAAAATGGTTCATTTTCCTATTCGGATAACGAATAGGAAACTAAAGAACGAAAAGGAAAATGAATGTCGAAAAGGAAAATGGTTGATTTTCTTATTCGAATAACGAATAGGAAACTGAATAACGAAAAGGAAAATGAATAACGAAAAGGAAAATGAATGTCGATAAGGAAAATGGTTAATTTTCCTATTCGGATAACGAATAGGAAACTGAATAACGAAAAGGAAAATGATTGTCGAAAAGGAAAATGGTTCATTTTCCTATTCGGATAACGAATAGGAAACTGAATAACGAAAAGGAAAATGAATGTCGAAAAGGAAAATGGTTCATTTTCCTATTCGGATAACGAATCGGAAACTGAATAACGAAAAGGAAAATGAGTGTCGAAAAGGAAAATGGTTCATTTTCCTATTCGGATAACGAATAGGAAACTGAATAACAAAAAGGAAAATGAATGTCGAAAAGGAAAATGGTTCATTTTCCTATTCGAAAAGCGAAAAGGAAACTGAATAACGAAAAGGAAAATGAATAACGAAAAGGAAAATGGTTGATTTTCTTATTCGAATAACGAAAAGGAAACTGAATAACGAAAAGGAAAATGAATGTCGAAAAGGAAAATGGCTCATTTTCCTATTCGAAGAGCGAAAAGGAAACTGAATAACGAAAAGGAAAATGAACAACGAAAAGGAAAATGAATGTCGAAAAGGAAAATGGTTCATTTTCCTATTCGGATAACGAATAGGAAACTAAAGAACGAAAAGGAAAATGAATGTCGAAAAGGAAAATGGTTGATTTTCTTATTCGGATAACGAAAAGGAAACTGAAAAACGAAAAGGAAAATGAATGTCGAAAAGGAAAATGGTTCATTTTCCTATTCGGATAACGAATAGGAAACTGAATAACGAAAAGGAAAATGAATGTCGAAAAGGAAAATGGTTCATTTTCCTATTCGGAAAGCGAAAAGGAAACTGAATAACGAAAAGGAAAATGAATAACGAAAAGGAAAATGGTTGATTTTCTTATTCGAATAACGAAAAGGAAACTGAATAACGAAAAGGAAAATGAATGTCGAAAAGGAAAATGGCTCATTTTCCTATTCGAAGAGCGAAAAGGAACTTGAATAACGAAAAGGAAAATGAACAACGAAAAGGAAAATGAATGTCGAAAAGGAAAATGGTTCATTTTCCTATTCGGATAACGAATAGGAAACTAAAGAACGAAAAGGAAAATGAATGTCGAAAAGGAAAATGGTTGATTTTCTTATTCGAATAACGAATAGGAAACTGAATAACGAAAAGGAAAATGAATAACGAAAAGGAAAATGAATGTCGATAAGGAAAATGGTTAATTTTCCTATTCGGATAACGAATAGGAAACTGAATAACGAAAAGGAAAATGATTGTCGAAAAGGAAAATGGTTCATTTTCCTATTCGGATAACGAATAGGAAACTGAATAACGAAAAGGAAAATGAATGTCGAAAAGGAAAATGGTTCATTTTCCTATTCGGATAACGAATCGGAAACTGAATAACGAAAAGGAAAATGAGTGTCGAAAAGGAAAATGGTTCATTTTCCTATTCGGATAACGAATAGGAAACTGAATAACAAAAAGGAAAATGAATGTCGAAAAGGAAAATGGTTCATTTTCCTATTCGAAAAGCGAAAAGGAAACTGAATAACGAAAAGGAAAATGAATAACGAAAAGGAAAATGGTTGATTTTCTTATTCGAATAACGAAAAGGAAACTGAATAACGAAAAGGAAAATGAATGTCGAAAAGGAAAATGGCTCATTTTCCTATTCGAAGAGCGAAAAGGAAACTGAATAACGAAAAGGAAAATGAACAACGAAAAGGAAAATGAATGTCGAAAAGGAAAATGGTTCATTTTCCTATTCGGATAACGAATAGGAAACTAAAGAACGAAAAGGAAAATGAATGTCGAAAAGGAAAATGGTTGATTTTCTTATTCGGATAACGAAAAGGAAACTGAAAAACGAAAAGGAAAATGAATGTCGAAAAGGAAAATGGTTCATTTTCCTATTCGGATAACGAATAGGAAACTGAATAACGAAAAGGAAAATGAATGTCGAAAAGGAAAATGGTTCATTTTCCTATTCGGAAAGCGAAAAGGAAACTGAATAACGAAAAGGAAAATGAATAACGAAAAGGAAAATGGTTGATTTTCTTATTCGAATAACGAAAAGGAAACTGAATAACGAAAAGGAAAATGAATGTCGAAAAGGAAAATGGCTCATTTTCCTATTCGAAGAGCGAAAAGGAACTTGAATAACGAAAAGGAAAATGAACAACGAAAAGGAAAATGAATGTCGAAAAGGAAAATGGTTCATTTTCCTATTCGGATAACGAATAGGAAACTAAAGAACGAAAAGGAAAATGAATGTCGAAAAGGAAAATGGTTGATTTTCTTATTCGAATAACGAATAGGAAACTGAATAACGAAAAGGAAAATGAATAACGAAAAGGAAAATGAATGTCGATAAGGAAAATGGTTAATTTTCCTATTCGGATAACGAATAGGAAACTGAATAACGAAAAGGAAAATGATTGTCGAAAAGGAAAATGGTTCATTTTCCTATTCGGATAACGAATAGGAAACTGAATAACGAAAAGGAAAATGAATGTCGAAAAGGAAAATGGTTCATTTTCCTATTCGGATAACGAATCGGAAACTGAATAACGAAAAGGAAAATGAGTGTCGAAAAGGAAAATGGTTCATTTTCCTATTCGGATAACGAATAGGAAACTGAATAACAAAAAGGAAAATGAATGTCGAAAAGGAAAATGGTTCATTTTCCTATTCGAAAAGCGAAAAGGAAACTGAATAACGAAAAGGAAAATGAATAACGAAAAGGAAAATGGTTGATTTTCTTATTCGAATAACGAAAAGGAAACTGAATAACGAAAAGGAAAATGAATGTCGAAAAGGAAAATGGCTCATTTTCCTATTCGAAGAGCGAAAAGGAAACTGAATAACGAAAAGGAAAATGAACAACGAAAAGGAAAATGAATGTCGAAAAGGAAAATGGTTCATTTTCCTATTCGGATAACGAATAGGAAACTACAGAACGAAAAGGAAAATGAATGTCGAAAAGGAAAATGGTTGATTTTCTTATTCGGATAACGAAAAGGAAACTGAAAAACGAAAAGGAAAATGAATGTCGAAAAGTAAAATGGTTCATTTTCCTATTCGAATAACGAATAGGAAACTGAATAACGAAAAGGAAAATGAATAACGAAAAGGAAAGTGAATAACGAAAATGAAAATGAATGTCGAAAAGGAACATGGTTCATTTTCCTATTCGGATAACGAATACGAAACTGAATAACGAAAAGGAAAATGAATGTCGAAAAGTAAAATGGTTCATTTTCCTATTTGAAAAGCGAAAATGAAACTGAATAACGAAAAGGAAAATGAATGTCGAAAAGGAAAATGGTTCATTTTCCTATCCGAAGAGCGAAAAGGAAACTGAATAACGAAAAGGAAAATGAATAACGAAAAGGAAAATGAATGTCGAAAAGGAAAATGGTTCATTTTCCTATTCGGATAACGAATATGAAACTGAATAACGAAAAGGAAAATGAATGTCGAAAAGGAAAATGGTTCATTTTCCTATTCGGATGACGAATAGGAAACTGAATAACGAAAAGGAAAATGAATGTCGAAAAGGAATTGGTTAATTTTCCTATTCGATGAGCGAAAAGGAAACTGAATAACGAAAAGGAAAATGAATAACGAAAAGGAATATGAATGTCGAAAAGGAAAATGGTTCATTTTCCTATTCGAAGAGCGAAAAGGAAACTGAATAACGAAAAGGAAAATGAATAACGAAAAGGAAAATGGTTGATTTTCTTATTCGGAAAACGAAAAGGAAACTGAATAACGAAAAGGAAAATGAATGTCGAAAAGGAAAATGGTTCATTTTCCTATTCGGACAACGAATAGAAAACTGAATAACGAAAAGGAAAATGAATGTCGAAAAGGCGAATAGGAAACTGAATAACGAAAAGGAAAATGAATGTCGAAAAGGAAAATGGTTGATTTTCTTATTCGGATAACGAAAAGGAAACTGAAAAACGAAAAGGAAAATGAATGTCGAAAAGTAAAATGGTTCATTTTCCTATTCGAATAACGAATAGGAAACTGAATAACGAAAAGGAAAATGAATAACGAAAAGGAAAATGAATAACGAAAATGAAAATGAATGTCGAAAAGGAAAATGGTTCATTTTCCTATTCGGATAACGAATACGAAACTGAATAACGAAAAGGAAAATGAATGTCGAAAAGGAAAATGGTTCATTTTCCTTTTCGGATAACGAATAGGAAACTGCATAACGAAAAGGAAAATGAATGTCGAAAAGGAAAATGGTTCATTTTCCTATTCGATGAGCGAAAAGGAAACTGAATAACGAAAAGGAAAATGAATAACGAAAAGGTATATGAATGTCGAAAAGGAAAATGGTTCATTTTCCTATTCGAAGAGCGAAAAGGAAACTGAATAACGAAAAGGAAAATGAATAACGAAAAGGAAAATGAATGTCGAAAAGGAAAATGGTTCATTTTCTTATTCGGATAACGAATAGGAAACTGAATAACGAAAAGGAAAATGAATGTCGAAAAGGAAAATGGTTCATTTTCCTATTCGGATAACGAATAGGAAACTGCATAACGAAAAGGAAAATGAATGTCGAAAAGGAAAATGGTTCATTTTCCTATTCGATGAGCGAAAAGGAAACTGATTAACAAAAAGGAAAATGAATAACGAAAAGGAAAATGAATGTCGAAAAGGAAAATGGTTCATTTTCCTATTTGAAGAGCGAAAAGGAAACTGAATAACGAAAAGGAAAATGAATAACGAAAAGGAAAATGAATGTCGAAAAGGAAAATGGTTCATTTTCCTATTCGGATAACGAATAGGAAACTGAATAACGAAAGGGAAAATGAATGTCGAAAATGAAAATGGTTCATTTTCCTATTCGGATAACGAATATGAAACTGAATAACGAAAAGGAAAATGAATGTCGAAAAGGGAAATGGTTCATTTTCCTATTCGGATATCGAATAGGAAACTAAATAACGAAAAGGAAAATGAATGTCGAAAAGGAAAATGGTTGATTTTCTTATTCGGATAACGAAAAGGAAACTGAATAACGAAAAGGAAAATGAATATCGAAAAGGAAAATGGTTCATTTTCCTATTCGAATAACGAATAGGAAACTGAATAACGAAAAGGAAAATGAATGTCGAAAAGGAAAATGGTTCATTTTCCTATTCGAAGAGCGAAAAGGAAACTGAATAACGAAAAGGAAAATGAATGTCGAAAAGGAAAATGGTTCATTTTCCTATTCGGATAACGAATACGAAACTGAATAACGAAAAGGAAAATGAATGTCGAAAAGGAAAATGGTTCATTTTCCTATTCGGATATCGAATAGAAAACTAAATAACGAAAAGGAAAATGAATGTCGAAAAGGAAAACGGTTGATTTTCTTATTCGGATAACGAAAAGGAAACTGAATAACGAAAAGGAAAATGAATGTCGAAAAGGAAAATGGTTCATTTTCCTATTCGAATAACGAATAGGAAACTGAATAACGAAAAGGAAAATGAATGTCGAAAAGGAAAATGGTTCATTTTCCTATTCGAAGAGTGAAAAGGAAACTGAATAACGAAAAGGAAAATGAATGTCGAAAAGGAAAATGGTTCATTTTCCTATTCGGATAACGAATACGAAACTGAATAACGAAAAGGAAAATGAATGTCGAAAAGGAAAATGGTTCATTTTCCTATTCGGACAACGAATAGAAAACTGAATAACGAAAAGGAAAATGAATGTCGAAAAGGAAAATGGTTCATTTTCCTATTCGGATAACGAATAGGAAACTGAATAACGAAAAGGAAAATGAATGTCGAAAAGGAAAATGGTTCATTTTCCTATTCGATGAGCAAAAAGGAAACTGAATAACGAAAAGGAAAATGAATAACGAAAAGGAAAATGAATGTCGAAAAGGAAAACGGTTCATTTTCCTATTCGGATAACGAATAGGAAACTGAATAACGAAAAGGAAAATGAATAACGAAAAGGAAAATGAATGTCGAAAAGGAAAACGGTTCATTTTCCCATTCAAATAACAAAAAGGAAAGTTGATGACTAAAAGAAAAAAAAAACATTTCGAATATCGAAAAGGAAAAAACGAAAAGGAAAACAACTTGAGTTACGTGCTTATTTCTTATATAATTGTCTTTCCTTATTTCTTTCACTAATGTCTTTTTATTTTCTTATTTCTTTATTTTTTCTTTATTTTTTTTACCGCCGCAAAGGAGGTTATGTAATAATCGCCAGGAGTTTGTTTGTTTGTTTGTTTGTAAACAGTATAACTAAAAGAATAATGGACAGAATGTCATGAAATTTTTACTGTAGATAGTTCGTGGTCTAACTTAAACTCCAATATTCGGTTGAACCTAAAATTGAGTCCCTCCAGATCCGAAACAGAAATTATCATTGTCCCTTGGTAATCGAGGTGATCAATCGAAATTAATGGTTATTCATATTCATTTCTTGACTCTTTCAGTTGAAATTTGATACATAGGTATGGGATGAGTTGCTATACAACCAGATTAAGTTTAATACGGATCTGATCCAGAATCCGCCATTAGCACAAATACTATTATTGTTAATAACTCCAAACCTACAATAGATAGAAAGGTGTTTTCACTTTCTAGGGTTAGGTATTCAGGGTCAAGGAATTAAGTAGTACCAAAATCAGGTTAATAGAATAAAATTTGTCTATAGTTATATTCATGAAATTTAGCGACCCAATTAAATGGGAGATTGTTGGTGTGACAGAGGTTTGTGCTCTCCGAGTGCTCTTGTTTTTTATTTTTTTTTTATTTCTTTACTTCTATAATTACTTATTATTACTTTATTAGATTTTTCTTTTCATTTATTGATAATTTCTTACGTTTTCCCTGTAATTTTAAATTTCTTAATCTTATATTTATTAATTATTTGATTGTTGTCAGGAGGATTAGGGGGAATTTGCTAACTTTCATTCGGTTTCTCATTGCCCTTTCAATATTGAACCTTTCATACAAAAACTACGACAACTAATTTTTATTAAGAACAATAACCAAATTTATTTACATAAGTACAAAGAATTTCCTGCAACAGGTCAAGTCTTGATCTTGCTGTCTTGGAGCTGGGGCGTGTTTAACGACTTCTGGATCCACTTCCCATGCGCTTGCTGTCACAACTAAACGAGGACTGGTTTAAAGGACATCTTGGCTGCAGGAGAGAAGCTGAGTCAGATCCGACGAACAACCATTCCCCACTAGAAGTGCTTGGCATCTGGCTCTGGCTCTGACCCTGACTCTGTGCTGGTACTGCTGGACTTGCTGCTGCTGGCACTGCTGGACTGGTTGCTGCTGCTGGCACTGCTGGACTGGTTGCTGCTGCTGATACTGCTGGTAGATATCATGCTGGTGGATCACAAGAGGTGCGCACATAGCCTGCGGAGGTCGTGGAGGCTCGGAGGCGTCTTTTGGGAGTCAATCAGGGTGCAGATCTTTGTCTCATCTTCTTGTACTTATCCACCGGGGCTGCACGGAGGCTGTCTGCCACATACTTTATGAGGGCCTCCCGTTCTGAAGCGGCTGGCTTCCCTTCAATGAGCTGCGACAGGAGCTGCTCGTTTGCCTTCATAGTCTCTCGGAGCTCCTTCATCCAGTCTTTTCTTTTTGATTCACTTCTTTCTTCCTCCTCTTCTTGGAAGTCATCCTGGTAGTCTGGCTGGAAGTCTGGGCTACCTCAGCTGATTCTCTCTCAACAGTCTCCAGATTATCCTTTTCAAGTTGTGAGGCAGGCTGTCACTGTCTGCCTCACTGTCACTTATCCTTGAAGTTGTAGCCTGGCTTGAAGTCAGGGCCAAGTTCTTCATGGGTTCAGACTTGGTGGATGGCCGCTGGGTCTGGTAGATTGCAGACTGTCCACTATAAACTTCTGCCGGTCCGTGTATTGCTTTGCTGCCTGGCCAGACTTGTTCTTGGTGGATCTGACATACCAATCATTAAAAGACTTCCACCAGCCTATGTTGTGCTCCAATGCCATCCCCATCTCATCAGCCTTGGTAGCCCAGATCAGCTTCCTGGTCCTGTTCAGACGACGCCCCCGCCTCCACACCTCGTCCTACTCGGCCATCCAAAAAAGCGACCTTTCTTTGGTGGCATCTTTTTCAGAACCGACGTGGATTGGCAAAAAATACTGAGGAACTCCCATCGTGGAACGGATGCCATAGTGACGCCAATGGTGCGCGATCCGTCAGTGATTCATGCGTCGAGCGTGCGTCAGATGTACGTGGAATTCTGCACCGTATTCGCTCGTATGCGTCTGACTTGCGCGATATGTCAGTGATTCGTCAGTGATTGTAAATGATACGTGCGTGGTTCATGTGTGATTCATGCGTTTTACGTCATTTATATTATACCCCGGACACCCCGAAAATTTGGTCTTTTTTTTTCTCGAAGCACAAGCACGAACAAACCCAAACTGTGCGTGATTTGTGAGTGATTGTGATTCGTGCGTGATCGGCTATGTGACTGGCCCTTAAATGCTAGTAACTCATTGATGTCTAAGAGAAAGATAACTTTCACCTGTAAGCATACTTAAATGTGAAGGTTTGTAATTATGCGATTGCAAAGGACTCAAGTTCCATATGTATGAAAGTTAGCAATTACTGATTTCTAAGGCGAAGATTAATGGCACCCTAAGGATCTTTTTATGTAAATACTGGTCATTACATGGATGTATGTAATTTCTTGATTTCTGAGGAAAATATATTTGCTGCCCTAAATACCCGTTTACATAGATGCTAGTCATTCTAGAGAAAAGAGATGTGCCACCTATTAGAAACATTTTTGTGAATACTGGTCATTTATTCATGTCTGGTGAAAGGTTTGACACCTGGAGTAGCTTTTATGTTAATGCTTGTTATCGATTTATTTAAAAGAGATCTGCCACACTTGTATGCAATGTTGTTTATTCTGTAATGTCGAGAAGAAATAGATCTTCCACTTGTTATTATCCTTCATTTTAATTATGTTCCTTCAATCCTCTCTGGAGAAAAGAGATCTGCAACCGCATTATATTCATTTATATGAATTTTATTCATTTATTAATGTAAAAGGCAAGATACATGCCACCCTAATTTCCCACTGATGCGAATTCTTATCATTCTGTTATTTCCAAAGGAAAGAGATCTGGCCGCTCTGAGTGCCTGTGTTTTTTCCAGAGATCTGGCCGCTCTGAGTGCCTGTGTTATTTCCTGAGATCTGGCCGCTCTGAGTTCCTGTGTATGTAAATGCTGGTCATTTATTTATATCTGGAGGGATTATATTTGCCATCTAAGTATCCTTTATGTGAAAGCTAGTCTTGAAAATAAATGGATTATGCTTTTAATGTCTTACAGTGTTGATATTTAAAATTTAATTTGTAATTCAGAATAAAGTGTAACATATTTTAATTACATAGCTATTATGCGTTGAATTTGTCTAACACTTCCTGTTAGGAATGTTTTTTGTTGTGCATTTATGATGTCTGTGTAAAATATTTTTTAATGACACGCATATATCAGAATGAAAGCTGCTGTCAAGTTATTGTGTTCGTCAATAATTAATTGTTTTCAGATTTCGTAGTCAGCATGATTTAACGGGTACATTTACGCTTCAAAACTTCTTGTCTCACACTTGCTAAATTAAAATGTTTACGGTCACAGCATTTCGCACAAATTAAAAATAAATAAAACTTAATGGGGATTATAGTTTTGTGTTTTTAATCATGATTTCAAGGCAAGAACTGTTTGCACCTGCTACAAAAATGGCGGATTATAAATACAGTAGTAAAATTACTAATAAAAAAGAAAAATCTCTAAAATTAAATTTCCCAGCCATGAATTATTTCGATTCTGATAAGAAAATATGAAAATTTTAAATTTCGCGCCTACATAGGTAAAGGTTTTTTTTGGCTGTTCCAACTTCCGAGATCCTCCCTTGTTACAAAATTACTTTTTTGCTATGTATTATTTGGTACAAGAAGAAATATACATTAAAACAAGGCAAAATATTTATTTATATTAACAATATAATTTAACAATCAGACCAAAGAACGACAAAATTGAATGCTTCGTTAAATTGTCAGTCACCATGTCTATGGCTGTGTTTCTTTTTTGCTTACTGCATTTGGTTGAACTTATGCTCCTTTTGTAGATCCCGAAGGTTGCATTAAATTAACAATTATTTTCTACAGTTCATCAGCATTTTAAAATTTGATTGTGTTTTCATTTTGACACAGTAACTTTTTTGACCTAAATTAGAACGTAAGTTTAAACTAGGATCAGGCGAGTGTCGTCTGTTCGAAACTTTTCGGGCCAAGCCGTTTGCAGTTGTGGCGGGAAAAGTCTTGCTGTTTTCTACGAAAGCAGATAAACTGTTGTAAACGCAAGGTCCAATTAAAACACAACTTAGGAAAAGTCAAGACGATTTTGACAAATAAACAATAAATGCACTGCAATATGGACGTGTTATTGTGGAAAAAGCTTTCTATTGGATTTTCGTAATACAAAGGTACAATATAGAAGCAAAAAACTGAGCACATGTGGTGTTATTCTTGAAATGGATGGAACAGCCATATTTTATTGAATATTTAAATACAGGTTTGTTTTCACAGCGTTTAGAAGGAAGTCATATTAGAATTTTCGTTTTCTTTTAGGTCCAGAATATGCTGTATATGTGATTTGCTTCAGCAGTCATTAAATGCTTTCAGAAGAGCATGTGTCGGACATAAATAGCTAATTATTTAGGCTTGTAATGAAAGGTGCCTGATTTCTGACCTTGTTTTCTTCCAGTCTTCATTCTTTCTTGTATATAAGGTAAAATACTGTTAAATATTTTTGTGATTAGGTAAATTGACATGGTTAAGTCAACAATAAATCTTCGAGTTCAGCAATACATTTTTTCTAAACCTCATTAGTTTTGTTTTATATTTAGGAAACGTTTAAAAATTACCATTGTGTATTGTAACATTTGCATTCTTGTACTACGTTCATATATTTACCACATTTCCAGATATCTTCAAAATAACTGTATTTAAAGTGCGTTTCTATAACACATTGAAATAGAGTGTATAATTATGTTAATATCCATCTGAAGATATTCATGTTGAAACAACAAACGATTGACGATTACAAAGATGATTGTTGTTGTGTTTATCAAATTACAACAAACTACAACTTTTTTCAGGGTTATTAAAGATATTAAAGTATATTGTATTATTTACATTATCAGGTTGAAAACGTATACCCATTCCGGTCAACCAGCCTTTGCCTTTAATTAATTGTTTTGCAACTGATTAGTTTTGTTTCATGTTACATTTGACATCAACACTAGTGCTCTAAGTATAAATTAACATGATTAATGATGTCTGCGAGTTCATTGTTAGTCATTAATTGATGTCTAAGGGATAGGAAAGAGACCCTGGCATCCAAAGTCCCTTTTTATGTGAATGCTGGTCATTCATTTGCACTTTAGGGAAATATTTGTTTTGCATTCTCAGCGCTTTTATGTGATTATTGGTCATTAATTAATATGATCTTCCACTCAAAGTATCCTTTTATGTAAATTCTGGTCATTATTTAATGTCTGAAGAAAAAAGAATTGGAATCGTTTCGTCCCTAAAATTTTAATGTCTGTCGTTCATTGATGTCTAATGGGAAGTGATATGGAATCCTTTTATGTGAATACTGGCCATTGATTGATGTCTGGGTGAAAAGCAATATGCCCCTCTATGTACGCTTTAATGGGAATGCCTTTAAGTCATTGATTTCTAGTGGAAAGAAATCTGCCCCCCTAAGTGCTTTGTTTGTGTGAATGCTCTACATACGTTAAGTTCTAGAGTTGTTGGAAATTATAATATGTAGAAAATTGACTGCACATAGAAGCTAGTGAACATTTAATATCGTACATTACTATTGTGTTACCGACTGACTATTGTTATGGAAACGCATTTCATGGATTAAAATCTTCTATGAACATGGTCTTTGTTTAATATACTCTAATACTAAAGTTTGTAGTATCTAATTACAAAATGTATGGTAGCTCGTATTGTCTGCTGCATTATTCTTAACACTATTATTAAAAGTTCTCAATTAAAAAAAAATGAAATTTTAAATAACTACGACAGATTAGTCTAACATTTAAAAATTTATTAGTTTTTACATATCGTAGATCGGGTGTCGGGAGCACATAGGTTTGGTTCTGTATACCTATAGTAGGGTGTTCAAAAGAAATTTTTGATAATTAGATAATCCAATGAAAAATTGTTGTAACTGCTTGCTATGTCCTTAATTATCTATGACATTTTTTCATTCGATAGTCAATTAACCAATAACAAATGTGTTTACAATTTAATTTTTTTAAATGATTGTGATCAAAGTGAAGTAACCAAATTTGAAATCATTGTTATCTTTTTACTATGGGAGATAACTCGGATTTATTTACCACACCAGTTATTTTATAGCATGTTTCCAAAAAAGTACACAAGTCTGTTTAGAAGGTTTTAATTTGCTCTAAAATAATAAATATAAAAAAATGTACCTAATTATCTTATAAAAGGATATGATATTCAAAAGCATCAAAATATTTTATTGATAAATGCCATAACGGTATAACTGTACTCGTTTTTAAGCAATAAAAAACAGACTATAGGCTAGGGGAGGCAACTGTTACAAATAAATAATGGACCATGACAAAAAAATAGTCGGATTAAAACGGAAAGGTCTCTTATAATAACAAAATAAAAATAAAATAAATGACAATAATATCTATTCAGAAAAGAATGCTTTTCGATGATGCCATGCTTTTAAGTATTTTATTTTTGACGATAAAGACGATAGGTCCCAACAGGATTGCCGATAAAAGTCTAATTATTTGTTTAAAATTGCTTATTTTTTGTACCTTTAAGTTAGAGAATTAACTTCTAATATAAGGCTGTCCAGTAATTAAAACATATCCAATTAAATCAATGTTTAAACTTCTCAATTCTTTTTTTCTTTCGGTATGCTAATTACACGTGAAATTTATTTTACTATATCACAACTTCCGGTTCATAAAGTTATCTCCCGTTAAGGTCAGTTGAACAGCCTACCTATAGGTAAGACATGCAGTTAGTTTCAACGTGATAAATGAAGAAAGCGTGGATCGATTTCGCTTTTGTCATTCTGGAATTACATCCACTTATTACAGAAGATATTACTATTTCCGGTTTTCGCAGAGTAACGAGAGTAACGAGAGAAAGCCTTGACCAAACTTGAAGTTGGGAAAAAGTTTTCAGTGACCATTAAATACAGATCAAGTTATAATTTGACATATTTCACTTTTCTCTTTTTCGGATTCGTATTCTTTGTATATTTAGTCGATTCTTTCACTATCTTTAAAAAATCTCTGGTTTTAACTATATCCGTATGTCCATATAAAATGTTCGCTTTGGTCTGCAAAATGAAATTGTATGTGCACACTGACACCTAGCTACAATAATGTAGCCCCTTTGTTATGGATGGAGCTACAAAGAGGTCCCATTACTCGTAATGGAGCAAGCCGGAAGTGATTCACCCCCGGGGGTTTTATGCATATAAACTGTTTCCTTGAATTGCTACATACTTTTTAATGTCTTTGAAGTTTAACTGATACTTCTACCTTATTCGTTACAGAACTGTAGTTTTACACTTTTTTCGTAATCATGGCATTGGAAGTGCATAATTTCTTAATCGATTTGGTAAAAAATCTTCATCCAGATCACGTTTTACGGTTTTTTTGCATTAACTGGGAACAAATTTTTACCGATACGATTCTTCAAACTCTACACTCCACAATTTCAATTTTGTCAACAATGCCAAGAAGTGTTCACATTATTTAATTAGACATTGTAGAAATGTCAGATAAACGGCGGAGAAAGGAAAAATATTAATTAAACAAATATAGTGGAAAACGTGTGTAAATCCCAAGAATGTTTTTGCTCCATTACGAGTAATGGGAGCTCATTGTAGCTCCGTCCATAAAAAAAGGAGCTACATTATTGGAGCTATCTGACACCAGTGTCATTATACAAAGGAATGGTTCATTACAGGTTTGGAATTAAAATCCATTTGGTTGAATTTAAAAAAATATTAACTTTCATAATTTTTGTTGAAATAAATGAACAGAATTGGCTTGTATTTAATATTTCATTATAATAATAAACATTTTCCAGTAAAAGGTAGACACCTCAGATTTTATTGTATGCCAAACATTTTACCTTTAAATACAATATTTATGGTGGCGCATGTATCACTGTTATATCTCAACAATTAATTGGTATGGTAAATTACCCGATACCTTCTGAGCTACAAGTTTGTAGTTTGATTTAAGTATACATAGATCAGAAAGAATACGTGAGATATATAACTGTCAATGGTAAAGGTAACAACAAACCAGAAAACCAAGGAAAGTCAAAAAAGGAAATCCACAAATCAAAGTAAAAGAAACCAGCAATCTTAAGACCCAACAAAACAAAACATCAGTAGTCAGTTATAGCTGAATCAAATGGTCATTGCAGGACAACCACTCTGTACTTATTTAGATATAGATATATGTTAATCAACCTAAAAAGAAAATATTTGAATGAGTATTCTATAAAGAATGAGTCAAAGACAAACCATCGTTAAACACTAAAAAGAGGGGGTTAGTTCTGGTGTGCCGGAGGGATAAGTGTCATTCAGGTAAAAATCCGGTGTCCGGATCACCTGAGTGTACCCATGTTTTTTTGTGTTTTTTTATTTGAGTAGTATTTGTTTGTCTGAATATGGATTTGGATTTACATGTTACTTAATATAAAGATGGCTGTATAGTATATAGTTAAAAAAACAAAAGTGTTTATGCTGTTAGGTTGGAAAGAGATCATAAACTATGTCGACTATTTGTTCAATATTTTATTAATCAAATTTAATTTCTACCACTCCTGGAATAAAAGGTATCATTTTATTTTTGAAGCACTGTTGTTACATTTTAAAATTGTTCACGGGAGTTAAGAAATATTAGGTAGAATACTTGACATATCTTGCAATGCAAAGCTTTTTTACAGTTTTTCTTTAATTTTCACGTTTTTTTACAAATAGTGCAGATACTAGCTATAAACGTGGATATGTAGACAATATGAAGACAAAACCGGTTTTTAAAGAAATCTCAGTGTTTGAAAAGCGCATTAGATGTACATGGCTATGAACTATCAATAACTAACTTATCTATTGATAAATACTAATAGCGCCCATTTTAAATAAAGATAATATTATTAGTGGTCTTATGTACAGGGACAATTATATATTTTTCCCAACTTTCAAACATAGTTTGACACACCAGGATGCTATACTCATGATATTATGTCGTAAAATACTAATTCTAGCTTTCACTCAAATACCTCACTATTGATCCATTATTGATCAAGTTATCTTTTTTGCCCATTTTCTACCGAGTCTATAAAAATGTTATGTCGTTTATATGACTAGAAGGACTATATATAAATGCTACTTGTGGCAAGAAAAACTAGAGGTTTGATGAACTCTAATCTCTTTGGCTCAACTTTCAAAGTTTACAGCATCCCTAATTAAAACAAAAATGAGGTTTCTTTAATAACTTGACTCTATGCATTTATTTATGCGGTTATACATTTAGAAAATTAGTAAGGACATGTGTACCTCAAGTTGTTTTCAATGTTAGGATTTTTACTATTATGTCCTATGCAGAGTACTTGAACCAGTATGTTGAGACAAAACATATACTGTTTGGTATTTAGGGATAAACCGATGAACTAACGGCAGATTTTTACCCATGTATTATGAAATAGATGTGTTTGCTATAAGGGTAAGCCAATTTTTAAAAAATGAAGGATACAAAATAGTTAATAGCGGATTTGGCCGAGGGGTCTAGACCGCTGGACATAGTGCAGGCGATTTGGTGCCACAGTGTCAAAACAGTGCGAGTTCGAATCCCGCTGAGGGTACGAAAAAAATTTGACAGTGTTAAAAATCTAATTCTAACAGTGTTGGGCTTAATTTGTAGACGTATATATAAATAATTGATGTTAACCCTGTATTTCTGATGTTTCAGAAATCCGCTAGATAGATATATTATATCATATATATATATTCAAAATTTTAGCACATTTTCACCAAAAAGTTAACTTGTAGCATCAATTCATTGAATAATGAACACAAGTAATTTGCGACACGCACAAATTGCCATTAAACAATACATTTATATAAACACGAATTATTTGGGTTTCTTTTCTATTTCGATTATTGTCTTGTATCTTTTCAACATGCAAAGCTTTTTTTTAAATTAAGCCATTTCTCGAAAAGAGTACCTGTCATTTAAAAACTTAAAATACAATGATCATACAGTATAATCGTAAAAAAAATATTGTTTTTTTTACATGCACCCTTTTAAATTAATCTAACTATTTTCTGTTTATTTTTTTTAAATGCATTTTAAATAAGTATGTTTTGTTTTAAACTTAAACCAAATACCTTACAATGATTTTACACATGCGTATTGATGTGATGACAATATGTAGTATTTACAACATGAGGCGACGTTGGATTTAACCCGAGAAGCACGTAGGTGGATGGAAAAAGACGCAAGGTAGTGGATGCAAAATTAATATTCCTTGTAAGTACATTACATGTAGTAGTTACCGCCAATTTTTTATGTTGACGTTTTAACATTGTATTATGTATGGCAGTCTTTGTCAATACCTTGATAGTGAATAATAAAGTTGATGATTTAAAAAAAGGTAGTGTTTTTGCTTTAATTATCACTGGCATTTAAGAAACTCTTCACTTTTAACATGGCATACGGTTTTATTAAAAAAGGGAATAGTAAAGAACCTAAGGCTGAAAATTCACAATCTTTGTTAATTAGCATGGACACGAGCTTGCACACAAGCACACTTGCATGAGGATTAAGCTCGAACTCTCAATCACAGTTGTGATACGCAAAGATCAATGATACAAATACAAAGACCACTGGGTAACAGGGCCCATTTTGGGGAACATTGCTGAACTGATTATTTCTGGTTCCATTAATAATTAGTATTAAAAAAATACTATAATATTCGTTATTCAAAGTAAAATGCGATTATCAAATTGAGTCTATCTTCTTCTTTATTTATTTTTTTAAATATATACATACAAAACTTGCCTCACACGACGCAATATTTATATGAATATGCGTTACTTTCAAGGAGGTACGCATTGATTTGTAATTACTAAAACGTGTGTTATAACCAAAGTCATGTATGCGTAACAAGTTGGTCTGTTATGTCTTAAACGTAACTGTATATGTTACCTTTATGAGTCGTCAAATGTGTTTTTCGAAACACGATAAATTTGTATCGTAACATGACTGAAAAAAATTCATGAAATAATTTTAAATTTTGAATTAAACACATTTCAATTCTCAAGATAACCACAAGTGAAGATTCCAGCGAGATGTTTACGACTAACTTTGTGAATTTTTACCAATGTATAAAAATGTTTTAAGGGCATTGACTTTTATACGCTTCCATATATTGTTTTTGATAATTTGCAACAGTTTGTATCACCAGTCCCTTAACAGGTACCAACCATCAGTTTTCTCCGGTCTCTTATGGTTCGATAGATTACGCGATAACAAAGTTTTCTATCGCTGGGTAGAAAATTCTGTAATGAAAAATTTAAAAATTTCACAAGACTTTAAATGCCTAATACTTGTTTTGAAACATTAAACGATTTAAACTAAAAGGATTTTAGAAATTGCAGGTAAACAGGAAAAATAATAAACAAAGCATTTGCAAGATGGTCCCATTGAAAAGAGGACAGACCTTGATAATGATTGCAGCAAAAGCAAGAAGGAAGAAGGTCTTCTAATTAGAAATCGAATATAGTGGCAGTCCAGCAAGATTTAACCTGTAATAGGCCAGAAAAAACAAATGCCAGTGCTGATATCATTATTTGAGCCTTATAAACAGGTGAAAATCTACAAAAAAATAAATACAAATATTTCCAAAAAGACGAAATCAATTACAAACGAACTGCACAAACATCGTAAAAATTAGTTAAAACTTCCGTAATTTAGATTTTAAAATACAAATAAAAATACTATTAAATGCAACCAAATCGTGTAAGCACCAGATTGTGCTACGTCAACTAATGTTGAAACGATGTTTCGTTTGTAAGGGAAAATACAAAAGTGGGAAGTTAACCGGATACAAGATAAAGTCCGAGAAAATACATACTAATTGAAATCACATGGTATAATAATAACACAATTAGGAATGATGCAATAAACTGTAAGGTGAAGAACTGTAAACACGAATGAAACAAATAATGATTATACCTCAGTAAAAAAAATAAAGAATTGAAATCAACAGTAAATTTGCTATTTTAACTCTCTCTTCAGCCAGTCAATAGTTTTCATAACTATTGTCCTGCGAGGAACTATTGACAGGCGAAATCATACATTTCTCGGGTTTTTTTATATCTTGGCGAAGAACTATTGGCTTTCAAGATTGGTGTGTCATTGCTGTGTTTGTTATTCAAAAAAGTTAACTTTTAACTTGTGTTTTTATATTCAGCTTTGAAACTAACTTGCTGGTACATTTCCTTTTTATTTGTTAGCAATCATTGCCAAGGTCGTCCCTTTTTATACAATAAAACCCGTACTAGCAGGCTCTTCTGGAAAAGTACGTTTAATTTTCCATCGGATACAACTACTACTGTTGGCTTCGCCCCGCGACAATAGTTGCACCTCGGGAACATGAACTGGCCATTCCCCTCATACCCAGTCAATAAGTATACACTGTATAATGTACTACAGACCAGGAAAGACCTTCATTAAAGATCAAGAGGTTCCAGGAAGTTAAACTATTAAATACTCTCAGATTACTACAATAATGTGAATATTGCTTTAAAAACTACTTTTAAACCAATGTTATCACAGAACATTGTATGACGGTAGATATTGCCAGCTATTTCAATTCATAAGTAAATATTTTAATATTCCAAAATCAACGACATCTCCCATCATACTAAAAATCCTTATTTGAGTACACTACTACGTGAGTACAAAAAAGAAGAAATACAGAAATTAGAATATTAAGCACTGAAATACCTTATGGGTGCAATTACAAAATCGATAGCGTATGTAATCTTATCTGTCTTGGTTGCAGCAGTGTGAATGTGATTGGCTTTTTCAATAATAATTGCAAGCAACAACGTAGTCATGGTCATCGTTACTACACATTTTATCTATTACATGATGCATCTATAAATCGCCAACAACTGCTTTTGTGATCTCCCTCCCTCTATTGTATTCTAAAACTTCACAAAACTCTATAGAAACTGTGTTTCATAGCAGGATCGTCTAAATATACCAACAAACCACTTTCGAAACTTCTGACCACTTAGTTACTGCAATTAAAACTGGCCTTTAAAAATACTAGACACTAGATATTCCAGATGTGGCATAAATGAAATGTGGATCCTAAACAATTCTAAAGACGTAATACCATTCTTAAGGTCCGGAACATTTCCCAAAATGTAACAACATTAAAACTTGTTTTCACACTTTATACGGTCATCCCACATATGCAGTCTAAAACGAAGCTTAAAGATCTTATAAAACGCTGTTTTTTCAAGAAAAAGGGAATACAACAATACCTGGTAATTAACATTGAAAGAACTAACTTAGTCATCAATGAATCTAAATCAAATAATAAATATACTGAAGACAAAATTTGTCAAATGTTAGATTTTTAGATCGACATCATATTTGTCATTTTTGTTGGAAATGTTATTCAACAGACTGTTGGTATTAAAAATGGGTACTAATTGTTCTCCTTTTCTTGCCACATGTTTTTGTACTTTTATGAGACTGAGTTTTTAGAAGGCCTGCTGAAAAAGACAGAAAAGACACTGATCCAGGTCTTTAATTTTACATTACGCTGTACTGATGCTATTTTGTCCCTCAACAATTCTAAATTCGGTGGCTAATTGCATTCTATCTATATAAGCAAGCTTGTAATTAAGGACACCACCAAACATATAAGTCGGCCTCTTACTTAGACCTACTACTAGAAATAGACTCTTAGACAAACGTGATGACTTTAACTTTCCAATTTTCAACTTTCTTTTCATCAGTTCCGGCGTATGATGTGTATATTTCACAACTTGTACGTTATGCTAGATTCTGGGATCGATATTCCGATTTTCTAGACCGGTTACTGCTGTTGACTACTAAGCTATTCCAACAATGGTTTGTTCTCACTTTAGAAGTTCTATGGTCGTCACCACGAATTTATTTATCGTTATGGGAAATCAATCTCTCAAATACGATCGGACATGAGTCATAGATACTCTTTTCTCTTCCTGGATTTGACTTTTTCATGAACATGACGGTGAGTAACTTAACGGAAGTCTAGTTAGAGGGACGTATTGCATGCTAGTCCGGAGCATCTGGGTGCACCCGCGGTTTTTTCTTTGGTTGGGTTACTCAGTATCTGGGTTTTATGTGTTTTTGTTTTGTTTTGTTTTTGTTTTGTTTTTTGTTTTACACCGGATTTGTAATTGTCCCTTGAGTGTCGGCGATCGTTGTTCGGTCGCTTTACTTTTTTCTTTGATAATGGGATAAAATTGCAGTGCATTAGGCGACTTGGATTCTTCCCTTAAATAGTCATGAAACAAGTAATTATTACATATCAAGTATCAGTACAAAATTTTAACATACTTTTAAGTATTAGGGTTGTAGCAAAAATCTAAGTTAAATTATACCTTATTGTTTTATTTATAAAAGTGTCCTTTAGATATCAGTGCACCAGAAAACACATTGTAAATTTGGTATCCATGCAGGATTTGCCCACTCCACTGTTGAATCCACACTTTATCGTTTTCCTTTAGTATAACGTTAAGCGTGTGTGAAGCCATTTCGTAGCCATTCCCTCCAGTAAATAAAGTTACCAGTTGAACTCCATTTTTGACAAGCATTAAGTGAGCCGATTCATTTGGAGGTGTCATCATACTAGCAGATAAGCTGTAAATGCCAGACACAGGCGCTGTGAAAACTCCTGTGGCAGCGTTGTAGCCATTTCCAACATTAGTATAAACTGTTTCGTATATAATTACTTGGTTTGAAGTAATTGGCATTGTTCCGCCTGCAAACACTGCAGTAAATGCAACTGCATCCGAAGTGCCTAAATTACCGTAAGCTAAAAATAAAGAACAGAACGTTTATTTTGAATTATTTTCAAATTATGTCGTTCTTTTGTAACATTTACTGTTTAAAAGAGGGCACTATTTTCTGTTATGTAAAATACGTAACGTATTTTGCACTCCTTTCAACAATTATATCGTAAATCTGCACATATGGCCGATAATAATGCATTCGATGCGTACATTGTGTCAAAAATAATTGATTAATAAAAATGTTATTGTAGATACATTAAATTGTGTTAAAAGACTAAAGAAATATTGATTATATAATAGCATACCATAAATAATTTTTTTTTATATGATTAGTCAAATATTTTTGTCGTAATAAGCTTTAGCATTACAAATCGCCTGACGTATACTTTCCCACTAGATATAAACTATAAAATATACCTTTTTTATTACCTTCATTTAACGGGTATCAATAATATCCTTGAACACGTGAAATTAAATAAATGAACAAATCAAACGTTTAAAAAAAATTAGTTCGTAACCAAAATTACCTGACACCAAATAATGCTCAACTAAGGCGCAAACAACAAACAATAACTTCCACATTCTTTTGTCAGTTGCTGTTTTTCGTCTTTTGGGTTTTTGTATTTGCACAGATATAGGAGCCTTGTGGTATCTTTTTAAGTATTTATACATCACCGCAATGGTAACAGATGTCTACTGTTCCTTACACGTGTAAACATGTTGTAAAACGTAATTTATTAATATGATTTACAGCTATGGAATGGCACAAACTGTGTTTTCTTTTCCAAAGGTGTAGCTAAACTTCCTCTGATTTGGCTTAACTTTTTAAGCTGACTTGTTAGTTACAACGTCTTTGAATCGATGCTGTAAACTTGACAGCAACTTTTACAAAATGACATTTTTCACGTTCATCGTGTAGCCGTATTATAAACGAATGAATGCTAAATGCTAATTTTAATTTACATTATACTTTTTTTCTATTTGCAAGGTGTTTTAAAGAACTTTATCGTCACAATTCCAAAACGTTTTTGGAATTTTGACGATAAAGCTCTTTAATAACTTTTTTTAATTAAATTTAATTATGTTTGTTGAGTTTTGGTTATAAAAAACAGGCGTATGGCTAAGTAAATGTTATAACCTTGATAAATTTGATAACAATTTACTTGTCTTCTCTTGCTTTGCAGACTTAAGTTCTTGTATTTTACAAAGGTAGCAAGGCGTTTTTTTACTGTGAGAAACATTTAGGGGATAAAGAGTGTTGAAGCAGAAATGTTGTTTTGGATTCAGAATCCAGTTGATGAGGAATTGGAATCGCACCCAACAGTGTTTCAGCAGATCGTAATATTATCAGATCATAACAAAACTTTTATTAAGGTGTTTAGATTCTGCATCTTCAAACTCAACTGTTATGAGATTAGAAATCAGAAAAGGGTGTTTTTCTTGCAAAGAACCTAAAATTAATATAGTCAGCGTTATCTTTATTGTCGGATGTCATGTCGGCTGGATATTAAAGGTCAACTTTACGCTTAATATATTACACGACTTCGCCGATTATTTGATTGTTTACATAGTGTAGAATGTCCAGGAAAAGTGCGCAGACGACACCTCAATCTAATTGGATTTGTTTTGTTTCAATTACAATTGATCTTTAATTGCTTGGGAACACTAGGGATACAACAAGAAGAAACAATATGCATATACATTACATTAAAAATCCACAGATGAAAACTATTGATCATTTTTCACCGTTGTCTAGTCGCGTTTAACTTCAGGTATCTGTCTTGGCACCTTAAGTTACCATTTATTATCACCCTTACGTAAGGACGAATAATTCGTAAGCAACAGTTTTGCGAATGATTCATTTAAGGTCTCAGTAAACAAGTCTGAAAGTAACAGTACAAGAACCAACCAACCCACAATATGACGAATTGATACATATACATTACATACATTATGTGTAGGTACAGCTACCTGTATCACGTCGAGACAGTTGTGTACATTCGTATCACTACGAGACGCGCAGCGTCGAGTTGTGATGCGGAATGTATGCAACTGTCGAGACGTGATGGAGGTAGTTGTACCTACACTTAAATGTATGTAATAAGTTTATCTAAAATTAAGAAGTATACAAAGAGCAGAACAAAACTGAATCTTTACAATTTAAAATTTAACATTCAACGAAGCAGTTGTTTATAAAATATAGCCCCTAACGTCACATGCATTATGACGTCATATTTCATTCATAGAATGAAAGTCATTTAACGAATCATTGGTTATACCATTCATTGTGACGTCAAGAAGTAGTTCCGACAAAAGTACATCTTGTATCACATATATAGATGATACAAGGTTTTTTATCACACAGCTTGTATCAATCGATATTTTTTCAGATTTTGACTAAATAATTCCTTAATTTTAGATAAACTTACATATATTAGTTAACGACATACAAGAAGTTTTCACTTGCATGACAAGACCTGATCGATCCAAGACTTTTCAAGGAGGGCATCTATCTCTAAAAATAAAATGTAGGTTGTTTAATTTCTCATTGCCAACTTGCCAATTCGAGAAGCGATGGAAACCAAACAATTTTTCTACTTTAAGACATATTACCCCAAAACAGTCTGGCGTTTCTTCTACGTAATTCTGCAGTCAATTGAATTCTGATTATTACAAAACAAATTTGAACTAGAGGCTCCCAGGAGCCTGTAATCGCTCACCTGGAATCCAAATGACTTAAACTATATTAAAATTCTTGAAATTAACAGTTTCAGTCTAGTTGTTATAGCTTTTAAGTTACTGTGCAAAAACTAAACATTTCTTCAAAAAATTTGTTAAATACAATAACTCCTATAAGGTGCCATCGACAATTTCTGAAAATTAAATGGTTTTTAGGCATTGTCTTTTAGGGTACTTTGCTTTATAGACTAATATATAATTAAAAAACTGTTCATTTGTCCAAATTCATAATGAAAGGGCAATAACGCCTATAAAGAGTCATCTTGCGATTTTGGACTAAGCAATCATTTGTAGGGCTTCTATTGCTGATCATTTGTGCAATTTACAGTTTTAATCTAGCTACTATAGTTTTCAAGTTACAGGACAAAAATGGAAAATTTCATAACAAAATTGTCATTTAAGGGCAAAAACCCTTATAAGGAGTCATCTGACAATTTCAGACCAATTAAATGAATTGTAGGGCTTTTTTTTTGCTGATCATTTTTGCAATTTATTATTTCACTCTAGCTGTTATGGTTTTTAAGTCACAGGACAAAAACGGAAAATTTCATAAAAAATTGCAATTTAAGGGCAGTAACTCCTATAAGGAGTCATCTGACAATTTCAGACTTTAATAGTAATTTTGTAGTAACTTGTATTGCTGATAATTTTTGCTATTAACAGTTTCACTCTAGCTGTTACAGTTTTTAAGTTACAGGACAAAAACGGAAAATTTCATAAAAAACTGTCATTTATGGGCAATAACTTATTTAAGTTTAAGGAGTTGTCCGACAATTTCAGACCAATCAAAAGAATTGTAGGGTCTTTATTGCTGATCATTTGTGCAATTTACAGTTTCAATCTAGCTGCTATAGTTTTCCAGTAACAGGACAAAAACGGAAAATTTCATAAAAAATTGCCATTTAAGGGCAATAACTCCTATAAGGAGTCATCTGACAATTTCAGACTAATACAGTGAATTGTAGGGCTTGTATTGTTGATCATTTTTGCTATTTACAGTTTTACTCGCGCTGTTATAGTTTTAAAGTTACATGACAAAAACGGAAAATTTCATAAAAAATTACCATTTACGGGCAATAACTCATATAAGAAGTCATCTGACAATTTCAGATCATTTTTTGCCATTTACAGTTTCACTCTACCTCGTATAGTTTTCAGGTTATATTGTAAATACCAAAAATTTTGACAAAAATCGTCAAAAAGGGCAATAACTCCTACAAGACGCCAATACACAACTTCGCACTAATAGCAACTATTGTAGACCTTAATGTGCTGCTCAATTTGAAGTAACGGTTTTCTCTATAGCTATTATAGTTTTTTAGATAATGATCAAAAACCTGTGTTGACCCCCATGTTCTATTTTTAGTAACAGCGGCCATATTTGTCTGTTGATCAACATCCTGGGTACAAACTTGAAACTAGAACCCCTAAGGATGATTGTGGCCAAGTTTGAAAAAAATTGGCCCAGTGTTTTCAGAGGAGAAGATTTTTGAAAAAGTTTACGACGGACGACGGACGCCAAGTGATAGCAAAAGCTCACATGGACCTTCGGTCCAGGTGAGCTAAAAAGCTTCTGACAATAAAAAAGAAATCCGTGTTGTTTACTGTGACATCAGCAAAGCTATCAACCGGGTTTGGTATATAAGGCTTACCTAACAAGGAACCTGTGAGCTACTGCTACCCCAGCTATTCACATCTCTTTATTGAAAATTGACAGACTCGGTAAATAGGAAGTAGACATGCGACAGAGCTGAAATCGGTACTCGCAATATAGGACCACATGGTAAGGTCACATACAATTTCAAGTGGTTGTGATAAGTAGTAGCTGAGAAAACTGTTACGGACAAAGGTAAACAAGGTATAATAATTAAACTAAACAAACACTGGGATCAGTTTTTCTTTGCTATATTACATTACAAAATACCTGAATGACAGAAAACAGCCAGTTGTTTTTTTAAAAGACTATTAGCAATGGCGCATTATAAATTAACGTTATAGCGGTTTCCCTATGGATCGATTTATGAAGCGTCTACTTTTTATTGTTTTACAAAGTTATTGTAACAGAAATTATTCTGCAATAAAAAAATATTTGCAGATGACACAAGTCTGAATGTTATTGTTGAAAACCCGGAAGTTTCCACATAAATACCACTTGTCAACAATGCATGACTCGTCGACCAATTGGCTGATAAACTTTAATCCTCAAAACAACAAAAGCTTTTATTATAAATAACATGGTAATAACAGATGTAAATATCTAAGCGTAGAAAATCTAGATGATGCCAACTGGTAAAAACATATTGATCCAAAAAGGGCGTTCACTAGAGTTAATATCCTCTGACGATTTAAATTAATTTTTGTTAGAATTTTAGACAAAGCTACTCGACTTTTATTTGGCCTATTTTCGAATATGATAAAAAATCTGAATTCTAATCAATAAGAACGCTGTCCAAAATAAAAAGGGAAATTCTACTGATTCCCTTTTCCTGGCAAAAGTGAAAAGTGCATCCCTTATAAGAGTGAATTTTTATAATTCTACATATAAACCATGAAAGAAATCACAAAATTTGATCTTTTGTCGTATATTTGTATATAATATGTATGACAGGATGAGAAAAACATGGGAGAAATTTCTCCAGTCGGTTTGATTTTAACTGTTTAGTATTACAATCATGAGAGAAATTTCTCCCATAGGATTGCTTGTAATTTTTATTATATCAATCATAGAAGAAATTTCCCAAATAGGTTCCTTCAAGATTTTACACTGTATACTCCATGTTGTTTATTTTCTGGAAAATTAAAGAGATACAATGCTTTTAAAATGTTTGATAAAATTTCAGTATTGTATCATTTATCTTTGCCGAGGAAAATGTGACCGTCAAAATGCATTAGTTATGTGGACGGCTAAAAGTTGACAAAGAGTAGAAAGATCTGAAAATAAATGGCATGATGATACAAGGATACTGACAAAATTTAAGTATTGCATCATTTATTATTTGTGAGAAAAATGTGTTGGAAATGAATTATTGATATGGTCTGCTGAAAATTGACGAAGTTGGTAACAGGAAATCTGAATGGCTTGAAAAATCGCTTGCTGTTAAATATCAACATAAACTGTACATATTTTAACAATTTAATCTAGTATACGTTCTAATGAAGGGCAAGATTGCAATTAACACTTTCCTACGAGGTCAGTAGACTATAGTATTAAAGTTGTATTACCGCTTTGATGATGATTTTTATTTAATGTTCATTGTTCAATGCTATAGGGTCATCGTTGCGATGACGTTTTCTGTGCGAAATTTAATGCCCTTAAATTTAGTATACTACAAAAGCAGTAATGAATATTTCGTTCATGAATCGAATGAATATTAATGTTCGAAATGACCAGAACAAGTAATAGACAACCATATAAATTAATTAGCAGTAAAACTTTCTTTGCCTAGTATGAAACGTTTACAAATATTAAACTTATTTGTTTTCTAATGTGTTCAATGAAATGAAAGTAAAACTAACTTGCGTGTATGACCGTATCAGAAATACATAAAATACGGTCATACACACAAGTTACTTTTGCACATAAACTGTACATTTCTTTATTACTCGTATGATATATCATAAATCAAACTGTACATATACATGCGTATGCGTCAAAACAGATACCTTCGATATTCATCTGTAAAATACGACAATTTGGTTTCCGTTCTCTGCCATGTCATGAGAAATTGTCCGGATGAAATGTTGCTTTATCTCGCGTTTTGAAAAAAAACAACTGTCGTTGACGGACTGGACAAATTAGGTCAGGCACTTGTATAGCATGCACATAGAATTCCTTGATTAAATAACTTAAAGTTGTAATGCGTTTAGAGGCTGGGTTGTTAGATTAATCATTTTGGGGACTCGACTATAAGTAAGTTTCGAAGCGGCAATATAGCGGTTTTTTGGCTGACAAATAAAAACTGCTTACCGTGTTTGGTCCAGCTTATGCTCCTTTTGTAGATTATAGAATGTGTAAACTGACAACAACAATTATATCCAAGTGATAGTCGGCGGTTTGAAATGCGGCAGATTTTTTCACTTTGATAGAGCACTTTTCTATAGTAAAGTTTGACCTAAATTACCACGGAAGTGTATGTTTGGAAGAGTCAATTGTTATCTATTCGAAATCCTTCGGGTCATGTCGTCTGCAGTTAAGGCGGGAAAAGTCTCGCGGTTTGTCCGAATACCATTGAACGTTACGAAAGCAGACGATCTTTTTGAAAACAACTCTAGGTCCCTTTAGAAACTCAAATGGTTGACTTCCCATGTAAAATTCCCGTAGCAAATGTCAAGGACGATTTCGGATATTTCAACAACAAAGACATAATATAAAATATGGACGTGCTATCGTGTAGATTTTTTTCAAATCGGATTTTAGCACTATAAAGGTACAGTATGGAATAATAAAAAAATGCAAGCAAAACGCTGAGCGCATGTGTGGTGTAACATTTAGTATAGTTCCATTAACAGCTTGCTAAAAAAGAAACGGATAGGATATGAGACATGAACATGAACATAAAGTAACAAACTTTTATAAAATGGTCAACCGACATTGATTACCGACAAATTATGGAATAAGGCAACTTGGAAAAAAGCATCCCACCTTCTTCAAATGCAACTTCAAGTCCAACTGTACACGACAATGTCTTCGCATCAATTATGTAGTAATATACACATGTATCTGTTTAAATTTTGCTTCCTTCTATGTGATGGTTCCAAAGATTACGCGACAACAAGGTATTCTTTGTTCGGAGAGATACCTGAGTAATGAAAAATGTTATTGTTTTACAGTTTAAATTCCGAATAGACTCAAGGGCGCAATACTTGTGGCGGAACATCAAAATAATATATGTCGCATATTTTTCAAACGACTTGGTGTGAATAAAAAACAAAACGCGCTAATTGTTCACTAATAAACAGAAGGCCTATCCCAGAATCTTGCGAAAATCTGCGTCATAAATAGCTTAATGGTGGTAAAGGAATATTTTAACTGGACGCTTTAGATGACCAATGGTGAAAACCCTGGCTCATCATAGCTTATTGTCTAATCCTTTTATTACGATAAATTTCCCTGAGTTATACCCCTTTACGGCAGCTCAAATCTGTTCGGTAATAACTTTGGTAAGTTGCGTTTTTAAGTAAGAAACAATCCATGTTTTTCATTATAGTTTATCTTTTATGGTTTTTGATTTAACCAGGTTCAAGTTCAAAGTCACAACCTTACTTTGTCCTCGAGATCTTTGAAAGGTAATTTCACCGGATTGTAATTGGTGAAGACAATACGACTTCATGATTTATAGTTGTAATGTTTTGCCCATAACGACCTTAACCCTTTCAGAAGATTCAAGTCGGAATTCTTTTTTCAATTAATATATTTAGACAAAAAAATAGCATAAATACACAAGGAAATTACATCCCACAACATATTGCATTGTTGAACACTATGTGGCAGGATACCAGAAAACATTGAATATAATTATGTATAAAAATATGATCGATTTTATTTCAAAGTCAATACTAGTCATCTTAAAAAAAAATGTAAACATGTACGTACTGTTATACGTAAAATGTATATTTTCATTTATAATTTCCAAAAATTTTCGAATCAGAATCAGAGAATCCTTAAACTGCACTACACCATCTTGAATCGGAGATGATTTTATTGCCAATGAAAATGTGCTTAGTTGATTTAAAGGGTACAATTTTGTATAATGGTTTATGAGTATGTAAGGCAACTGGAGAGAAATTAAAGTGGGATACAGCATTAAATTTTTCATACACCTGATGTTTATGCTATTTTTAAATAAGAAAATATATTTAAAATACCATCCTGTAATGTAAAATTTACATTCTTCAACTATGTTTTACCAATTGAAAACAGCTATATTTCAGAAAGTTTGTACCATGCCGATTTATATTATTCATTAACATAGAGTGTATAATCTTAAAAATATCCATCAGCTATTGTACTCTCTGTTGAAGCAGCAAATAACAGATGAATGGTGTTGCTCCGTAAAATACAATTTTTCGCGTTGAAATTTGTCAATAGAATATAAAGGTTTATGCACAATATACATAATCTTGATGAATATTTTGATCGAAAATTACAAAACTTTGTCTTTGTTTTAAAACTTTGCTATGTTTTTTGTATTTTACATTTTATTTTATAAATTGGGTTTAACAAAGGGGGATTATGTAGATTTTCGATTGCAGCCATTTCATCAAAATTTATAACTGAATTTTTCAATGAGTGTTAATCTGCATGCCAAAAGGTTGAATTTTGTTAGGATGCTTTTCGAAAATGTTTTCATAAAGTGGCTTGAAAACACAGTAGTGGGCGGTGTTGCCAAGACACGCTTTTAATATGACAGCACATATAAAAGCGAGCTTTATTCTTCTTTGATACAAAGGAGGCTCGTTTGCTTCAACAAATACCAACGGCTTTGGCAGTAGACAATTTTACCCCATTTTTCTATTCTTTTTAACATAATTGTAGTTAATTGTTTGTTTAAATTGTGTTTAACGCCAATTTCATCTATTTCATTGCATCCAGTTTTTATAAGTGGAGGATGCCGGAGAAAACTCCCGACCTTCGGAAAACTGGCAATCTTTTTCAGTCAAGATTGGAGTGCACCCTGCCCGCAGTGAGACTCGAACCCGTAACCTCAGTGTTGAAAGACCACGTGATCAATAGTAGACGAACTACCTTAACCACTTAGCCACCAAGACCCTTAATTGTAATTGACGTTCAATGTTATTTATATGTCCTCGATAACATATGAGGAAATCGTAAATATTGTCTTTTAAACCATAAGCAAGTCTTTTAATTTTTATACTTAATAAAGCATAAGAATTAATGCTTCCTTTGGAAACACCCATTTCTTGTTCCTGTTTAAATTCTTTATCATATAAACATTTGAAATAAAGGTAGGAAGTATTAGCCCATATCAAAAAGATCTTTCAGGCCAAAACAGAATTAATTTCTTGTTCTTCGGATTTTAACTTTGAAAATAAGGAGCGAGAGAGCGAAATTTTTTTTTAGTAATTTTTTTTTTTTTTTTTTTTGGAAATTCTGATTTTGTGGAGCGAATGATTTTGTTAAGGCGAGCGATTTGTTTTTAATTTTTTAATAGATTTTTTTCAGGTTTTCATGGTTAAACTGATGCTAGCGAGCGATTTTTTTTAATTTTGAAGAAAATAACTGAAATTTAAAAAAAAATTAATTTGATATTAAACAAGTGCTTGTTCTCAGTGTTTTATGACTTAACCAATTTATTAATAAATTATATAGCAGAAAAGAATTGTCTTGAATTGTTTTTTCTCTTCTGAAAAAATGCTGCCTTGGCTTTCTATCAACAGGTACAGACGGACCAACAGACAGTCCATACCACTATTCAGTTATGTCTTCAAATCTTTTTGGCAAGGCATAATTTGAAGATTAATTAAAAAGAAATAATAAAAGACTACCCGTCTTTATTAACAATAACAAACAGTAAAAATAACACATATAGAAAAAAAACATAATTTGTAAATATTTATAAAAAAACCAATAGGACTGCATTTTCATGGATGGTGTAACTATTATGCCATCATTTTCCCTACCCAAAAGCTTGGGATTTTCCTTACTTTTGATTCTTATAATGTTGTCATAACTAAGGTTAAAAACATTGGCTTGAGTTGAAGGCTTCCCTTGTATGCGTGTAAATAGGTCGATAAAGGTGTCGTCCATTCGACATTCTAATGCTGTATTTGGTAGCAGTACTTTAAACTGGGTGGCAACTGCTGCCACAAACACACACTTGTTTTCTGTCATTGTTTTCTACATTTTACTTTCGGTTTTGATTTTATAGGGTACTGAATTTTAACCTTCTAAGTTCTGAATGAATCTCCAGCTATCGGAGCACTTGGATGAAAATCGTAAAACGCGGAGATTTTTTAAAAGACAACTTCCGGTTCTGGACGCGGTGGGTTTCTGGTTAATGCAGGCGGAAAAAACAATTATTTTCTTTCTTTCTGAAATAATTTTACGTGCAGGCGGTCCGACGAACAAGTTATTATTTCGGCGTGGCCTTTAATACCATATTTTCATATTGTGTCATATGCCTATTCTAAAACGAAAATGATTAGAGACATGTTCGTTTTTGGCAAATGCGTTTCGAATATATGTTTTGAAACGCATCAAATGATTAATAGTACTACGGCCTTGTCTAAATCAACAATGGCAACCTAAGTACCTCGTTATTTCAATGCTGGTCATTATTCGATGTCGAGGGGAAAGAGATCTTTGCTTTGTTTAATTTGTTTAAGTGAGATTCAATTTAATTTTCCAGTTGATATCGAGGTAGAATCCTAAGTACCTAATTAATAAATCCCAAACCTTTGCAGGAAAACTGGCAATTCATGTACACTTAGAATAGAGCGCACCCGGCCCGAAACAAGCAATTTCAGTGTTGACACGCTGGTGATTCATAGTAAATGACTTATAACCTTAAAAAAATGGCAACTGAGGCCCAACCCAGCAAACACATGACGTAAATCTAACGTTGGTTATAAGTTGTGAGAATGTCGGACCTGACGTTACTTATTCACAACGAAAATGCAACGTTGTTGTTACGTCTTTAATTCGCAACGTAATTAAGCACATTTAACTGACGTTGTTAAAACGTTGTCAAAAATAGCAACATTTGTATAACATTGTGTAGACGTTGTTAAATCACGTAAAACATAACGTTAATTCAACGTGTTTTTTACGTTGCAATAAATTTTAGCCAACATATTTGCAACGTCCTTGTAACGTTTATTAGTGTTCGACTTATTAAGAACCTAAATACGATTTTTAAAAAAAATTGTGTTGGGTAGGGGTAGATTGGGATTAGATATAAATATTCTACAGTTTAACACGTAATATGTTTTAAAATAAAGAATATAGTTTAAATATCTGAAATATTTTAAAATAAATGATATTAAACCATTTTTCTTTCTGTTTAAAAATCTTTCCTGGATTGAGGAGGGTGGAGGGTTTCGACATAATAGATACGTTACATTTTAATAAATAAATGAATTTCCACAAGAATTTAATAAGCATGTTCCTCTTCAATCTTTAATTCGAAAATATGTCTCTTACATGGTTTTTGTTAACTGGTGATTTACGGGGTGGGGGATTGTAACATAGATACTTTATATTGTATTAAATTTTATGAATTTCTATCCACCCTTTTTGGTCGCCTTTATTGCAACCTGTTATACTTGAATAATACTAATATATATTGAAAAAATTGCAAAGTTTTCAAACTGTAATCAAACAACGTCACGTAATAAAAACAAATAGCAAAGAAAACCGAGCGAAAAAATAAAAGCGAAAAGTCAAGGGACAGTTACGAATCTGGATATAGACAAAAACAACACGAAAACCAAAAACACAAAAAAACAGAGTAAAACGAACCCAATAAAAACATGGGTGCACTTAGGTGCTCCGGACGAGTAAGCAGTGCCTGTCTCTAATTAAACACCCGTCGAGTTACTCATTGTCATGTCTAGGGAATAGTCAAATCCAGGAATAGGAAACACTTCCTATGAATCAGCGCAAATTTCAGATCGTATTTGAGACAATGATTTCCCATAACGATAAATCAGATAATGGTGACGACCATTAAACTTCTGAAGACATAACACCAACTTAGGTAAAACAAACCCTTGTTTGAGTAATTTAGCAGTCAACTGCAGTGATCGGTCTAGAAAATCCGAATACCGATCGCAGGATCTAGAATAATGTATTAGTTGTGAAATGTACATACCATATGCTAGAGCTGATTGAATGCGGATATTAACTTGTCGATTAACGTAAAGTTGACAATTGGAAAGGTGATGTCTTCACATTTGTCGTAGAGTCGAGTTTGTAGTTTCCGGAGTCCATTTATAGACTAAGAGGCTGACCTTAGTGTACTGGTGATGTCTTTAACTTCAAGCTCGCTAGGGTAAATTGAATGTAAATAGTCACCAAATTTAGCATCGTTGAGTGACAAAACATCATCAATATATCATAATGTGAAATTAAGGGTCTTTTTTCTTCTTCAGCAGGCCTTCTAGGAACTCAGTCTCATAAGAGTACAAAAATAGGTCGGCGAGGAGATGAGCACTATTAGTACCCAATGGAATACCAACAGTCTATTGAAAAACATGTCCTCCAAATATGAATATGTTGTCAATCAGAAAATATAACATATGACAGATTGGCCTTCAGTAATAGATTTAGAGGTCACTGATAACGAAATAAGTTCTGTAATGACTTATTACCAGGTATTTATATCTTCTGAAACAAATAAATTATAACACCGAATTTGTTTTCCAGCTTTTTATAACTTAAAACGCTGAACAAGACTTTTCCTATTTATTTTAAAACTTTGATTTTTAAAAAGATGTTACCAAAAATCCAAATCATCTTTTTAACAGAAAATGGAAAACTATATTTACATGAAAGACATTAGCAGTAAAATGTTCGATTACTTTTGTGATAAAGTAGGATCTGCCAAAAAAAGAGTAAATAAAGTAAAAAGAAGAAGATTGTTAAACAAAACTATGGAAGAATTTATGTCATACCAGCATACTACAATAATCAGTGGTAGCAATTCAGAAGGCCTAAATATGAAGGGAAGTGACTTTGATATTATGTTCGTATATAATGAGCTCCCTATTTACAACTGCAAAACACAAAACGACAGAAAGTTTGGATTAATTACGGATACAGAAAACGCAGCACCGGGATTTGTTTTACTAAAGCTTCCTTATGGAAACATTCGATAATCTTTATTTCAATATACATGTTCAGAATATGGGATATTGTTATCTACATGTTCAGAATATTGGATATTGTTATCAAGGGGCGAATTCAAGCAAGTGATGCTCCAAATTGTGGGGTATTATATAGAAATACGTAACCGTTTCAAGATTCTTGTACTAGTTCAGTCGATGATTTGTTTTATTCCGCAGTTTGCCTAAAAAGTGAGACGTGGCCGTTTGTAAGCAGCAAGTGGTTTTATAGAACAAGATATTCACAATTGCCCAGATCAAAGAATGTCGAGAAAATATCAAAAGAAGAGTTGCTTTATGTTCCCAGTGGTAGTAAATTTGGTTCAAGGAATGAAAACCATTTAGAATGGCGAATTTCTTTTTTCCGTCCAGAAAAAATATTAGTTCATTCATTCAATCAAGTACAACTTATTTGTTATGCGCTTCTCAAATCTGTACTCAAGGGAGTGATTAACACAAACAGTCTTACCACAAATCTGTTTTTTTCGTACTTTATGAAAACAGTTATGTTTTGGTTAGCAGAAGAATCAAATCCGTCTTCCTGGAATCCAGAAAGTTACGTTATTTACTTGTTTTCAGTCTTGTCTTGATCGTCTCATATATTGGGTGGAAATTGGGTATTGTCCAAATTACTTCATTCCAGAAAACAACATGTTTGAAGGCAAAATAATTGAAGAATGTCAAAGAAACCTATTAGATTTTCTAACGATCATGCGGGAGGAGGGTGTAAATCTTTTTAATCGATCTGCTACTTTATCCAAGTTCCTATCAGCTTATAACATCCGATATAATATCGATTACAGCGGGGCAGAAGACAAAATAATTTATCCTCTGGTGAATATATTGAAACAGATATTAAAACTCATGAACATGAACAAGTACACAATACTGCAAAGCCTTAGCAGGCATCTCAAGTCACTAAATCTACTATGGCTAAAGACTTATTGTTTTGGAAAGGATGAACACTGTCGTATGCATTACAAGTCCGAAACAAACTCCTCTATAGGTTTTACAAGTCATTGTCTGCCACGAACTACCCAGTTCAAGAAAGTGCACCGGATGAATATTTTGTGCACAGCTGCGTGTCATTATATTCAGATATTAACAGTAAGAAAAATAGCAAACAAAACCGACCGAACAACAAGAGCCAAAAGTCAAGGGACAGTTACAAATCTGGATATAGACAAAACGCAACACAAAAACCAAAAACACAAAAAAACTGAAAGAGAGTAACCCGAACCCAATAAAAACCATGGGTGCACTCAGGTGCTCCGGACGAGTAAGCAGTGCCTGCCTCTAATTAGACATCCGTCGAGTTACTCATTGTCATGTCTAAGGAAAAGTCAAATCCAGGAATAGGAATCACTATCTTTCACTCAGCAAACATGTCAGATCGTATTTGAGACACTGATTTCCCATAACGATCAATTAAGTCATGGTGACGACCATAGAACTTCTGGAGAGATAATATCAACTTAGGTGCAACAAACCCTTGCTTGAGTAGTTTAGCAGTCAACAACAGGGATCGGTCTAGAAAATCGGAATACCGATCGCAGGATCTAGAATAACGTATAAGTTGTGAAATGTACACACCATACAGCCTCGTAAGAGTACAAAAACAGGTCGGCGAGGAGAGAAGCACAATTAGTACCCAATGGAATACCAACAGTCTATTGAAAAACATGTCCTCCAAATATGAATATGTTGTCAATCAGAAAATATAACATATGACAGATTGGCCTTCAGTAATAGATTTAGAGGTCACTGATAACGAAATAAGTTCTGTAATGACTTATTACCAGGTATTTATATCTTCCCTTTCCGTTTTTCTTGAAAAAGCAGCGTTTTATAAGATCTTTAGGCCTAGTTTTATTCTAAATATGAGGGATGGTCGTATTTAGTGTCGAAAAAAACAAAAAGTTACTATTGGAAAGATATACAGACCTCAAGATGTCTATCAGGTCTTTTGAATTTGTTAATATCTACATTGCATTTATTCCACTACTGGAGAAGAAAGTGTCAATTTTTGAAGTCTCGTTTTTACTGTTGTTAAAATATTGGTCAATCAATGGTAATAATTTCCAGACTTTTAAGTACCGTCATTTTTTAGTTATAGTTTTGTTACTTCGATTTTTAACTTTTATTTTACTTTACAAAACATGTAAATCATTTTATTATTGAGTTACTGACAATAATATTTACTGTTTTAAACTGCATTTGAAAACTGTTCAGCTATATTGTACATTGCTCTATTTGTGGCACCATTCCTTGTTTTTACTATTACCACATATTCTTACTAAAGGTAGAGTATAATACTGGCTATATAATGTTTTATGTCTCTTCATTGAGGCCTAGATGGTGCAAGTTTGAAAGTCTTTAGAACTTAAACTGGTTGTCTTTTATACTAGTGCCAAAATTACTATGAACAAGTATTCACTGGCAAACAATTAGCGCCCATATTCTAAGGGTATGCTCCTTACTTAAAAAAAACACAAGAAAACCGACAGACCAATAAGAGCTAAAATTTAACCAACAATAATAAGTCTGAATTTAGACAAACACACATGACGCAAAACAAAAGCCAATAACAAAAGCCTCAGTAAAGTGTTTGATAAATGATTGTATTACTAACAAACTTTTGTCACCAAATTATAAAATATGTTGCCAAGCAAATTTGTTCTTGGTTCATTTTTTTAATATCAACTAATAAAACCAATGTACTAGTCTGTATAAAATCTAAAATTTAATCTGGGAAGTTAGGTCAAATAGCGCCCTCAACTGTTTAAAAAATCTAGACAGGAAATTCTTTCCAAATATTTGTGGGATAGCCTTCGTTTTCATTTGCCTTCTGGGGTTGCCAAAGTAAAATTCATTACTGATATTTTTTGTATTTTTTGTGTGATATGCTAGGAAATTGGGTAGACGTTGAGTTATTTATTTTAGTGATTTATAAATAAAGGCTACCTGTTATGTCAACGTCAGAAAAACAGCACCCATTTGCTCCTGAAGTCCACTTCTGTCAGCAATTTTCAGCTTTTTTTGCTGAAGGTTTGGGAGTTTTCACTAAGTATTTCAGTTTCTCTCACCTTTGGCAAAAAAACTGGCAAAACTTAATGATGGGTGAGTCGAGCACACACTGCCTTAAATTTGACCTCTATTTTGCAACCTTAGTGTTGACTGGCCAGTAATTGACAGTAGATGACTTACTAACCACTTGGCAACCTTTGACAAGAGCATGATTTGAGCTGATGATTATTAAATCTTTTATATATGTCAGCATTGTACATGCCCAATATGTGACAATATTAGTACACTGTTAAGACTTTTAGCACAAGTTTTTACTCATCCTACTTACTGCCGTTTGCTTATGAACAGAAACAGGAAGTAACAAATTTTAAGGTTTTGGTTGGCCATGACTTCGTAGGATCAAAGCCTAGATGGTTACAATACAGCTACCGGTATGCATACATTTCCATATCAAGGCACTATCTATAAGGAATTATATTATTTATTTGATAAAATAGAATAAAATGAGCCTTTGCCATTTTGTGTAAAATCTGATAAAATATTTTTTATGTCTTCCACTTCTCTAACATTCCTTGGAACTACATTCTGTGAGCTGTTTGCAATTTTTTCTTTAACATGTGGAGGAATGAGGGGTTGTGGATTTCTCCATACAGTGGGCATCAAACAGGTTCCTGCTGGTCTTACAACCTGAAAAAAAACATGAAAAATCCTTCAAAGACAGAAATGGCTGGATTTCGTTAAACAGGAAGTAGGTGAGCAACAGACCTGAAATCGAATCCCACGTAATGGTAGGCCATGGTGATGCTGCACACCAAATTTCAAGAGAATGTAATTAGCAGTTGCTGAGAAAACAGTGCATTTCTCTTTGATCTTCATAACACAATAGATTTCACACATACAACTGTTTGCAAAATACACTCCAGAATATTTTAATGAATCGAGATAAAAAACATTCCAGTAAGATTGATTGATTGGATGTTTGTTTTATGTCCAGCGAGCAAGTGGCCTTTCAGAGGTTTGAAATTACTGATGTTGTAAACCTCGAGTGCATGATAATCAGTCTATTAATAATGATGCTATTATTAATTGTGCTTATAACAGTAGACATAATTAATCCTACCACTGTTTCCTCTGGCTTGACTCCATTCAGTTCCGTCTTTATGGCATTAAATGCTTCTATGCCATGATCTTTTTTGATATGCACCATTAGATTATTTTTGCCGGAATAACTTTTATTACAGTCATCAATGGGACAGAATTTTCGCTGAAAAAGAAAAAACACAATAAACTTAGTTACAAAATATAAGGCAGACTATTTTAAATATAATGTAATTTTACTACAGAAACTAATTTTCTTGATAACAGAACTAAAAAAGTTCACCAATAGATCTTGCTAAAAAAATGTTTGTTTGTTTGATGGTGTTTAACGCCACTTTCATCAATTTTTGAGCTATATCATGGCGTCCAGTTTTTATTGGGGGAGGAAGCCGGAGTACCCGGAGAAAACCCCTGACCTGCGGTAGGAAAACTGGCAATCCTTGTCAATTAAGATTGGAGTCGAGTGCACCCTGCCTGCAGTGAGAATCAAACCCGCAATCTCAGTGTTGACAGACCCCGTGATCAATAGTAGACGAACTACAGTGGATGCCACTTAAATGCATATCTGTTAATTGCATATTTCTCTTAATTGCATAAGACTTTAAAACACCAAACCATTTCCTGTACTCTCCATGTTAAAAATTTATGTTAATTGCATAAAAAATATTAAGAAATTCAAAAATTCCTGTTTATTGCATAAAATTATCCAGAAATGGACTTACTACTTGTCAAAAACTCATATTTTCCTAACGAGGTAATTACAGTGTCTTGGACTAGAATCAACAAAGCATGTTTTGACAAGCTTTTTTTATTTAAAATTGTTTTTACAAGAATTAAAGCATTAGAAAAGAGTCACCTGAATTGTTTTATGAATAAACACAGCTTTTAATTAGACATTTTAAATGGAAACTTTGTATTTTCTGTTAAAAAGTTGCATTTCTGTTAATTGCATATTCCTGTTAATTGCATATTATTCTCTGAAAAATTTGTTATGCAATTAAGAGGAATCCACTGTACCTTGACCGCTCGGCCACCGAGGCCCCCTAAAAAATATGCAACACTATCAATGACATACAGAAATATGTAAATGACTTTTTAGGATAAAGACTTTTAAACTTTATTGTAGTGGTATTTACCTCTGTGTACACGTCCTCTCCATGATCCCGAGACAAATGTCGTTCTAGTTGTACTGAATTATGAAAACTACGACCACAATCTGGTTCGGGACAAAGTAAATCATCCTGAAATAACAGTATATTTAAAAACTTTCAAATTAAACAATATATAAAATAGAATCATAAAAACTTTAATTAACTGCCAGTTTTTGTAAATGTGATTATACTAACTGTAAAAATCAAGTGTGAGCTAATGCTCCCTGAATAAATCCCTTCAGAGATGTCTACAGCCAATGCTCCCTGAATATTTCCTTCAGAGACGTCTACAAATAAATCCCACAATTTGGCATAATCATACACAGCTATTGACAGAATTTTAGTTATGTATCATTTATCATTGCTGAAAAAGTTGTGAAGAGGATAGACACAAAAACACACACAAACTGACACTGAAAACATTATAACCCTATCCCCTATGAATTGGTACTCTAAAAACTAACAATCTTACATCTGAATCACCAAAATTAAGATCTTCGACTTCCGAATCTTCAGACAATGATGAAGATTCAGCTGAATCCATAAGCCAATCAAAATCCACTTCATCGTTGTCTCTCTTTTTCTTCTTTAATTTTCCTTTCCTGGGAGATTCAGAATTTCGTTTCCTGTTATAACCGGTAAATTTATCAGGATTTTCTAAAAATAACTTTCTCATTTTAAACAGGTTCTGGCTTATTTCCAGAATTCTCTTGAATTTCCGTGGCTTCATGTTCAGTTTTGTGTCCCCATTTATCAACTGGTCATAATCTCTGGCATCTTCTGGTTGCATAGAATATAGATAATTTGCATACATGGTTTTGTGTCCGAGTTTAAACTCTCGACAAATATAATTTATGTCATCACAGCTAAGCTTGAAAATATCAATTTTACATTCTTTCACCTCGACACCTTCAATAACATGTTTAACATACTTGCACAGACTTTTCGGACCTTCTTCATTTTGCTTTTGATTAGAGGAATTTGTGGTTTTCAGATCAATATCATTGACGATGTCATTTGACAAATTATGTTTATTTACAACCCGTTTAAATTGTTTTGTTTTCTGACGATCTACGTTTTTCTCCATGGAACGCCTGTAAATTTTAACATTTTCTCCTATTCCTGGTTTTTGAACAGGAAATTCATTCACAGAATGATCATTTTCAGAACTTTTAAATTTCCTTTGAATTTCTGTAAACGGAATGTTTGCTTCCTTAATATCATAAGGTGATGATTTTATTTCAATGCAATCAATTTTTTTTCTCATATTATGCAATGACTTATTGTTCAATGTGGCACTTTTATTTCCTAAGTCATCATATGGCTTCCCATTCTTTGTAACTCCTGCCATTTTTGTATCATGTGATTTACCAATATTTTCTATAGAATTATCATAAGATTCCTTATCAGGTAAATGATCACGTGCTTTAATAATGTTTTTGACTCCTTGGATTGTCTGTGAAGGTTCAGTTGATTGGTCATCAATAACCTGTTCTATATTTAGATTATGGATTGACAGATCCTGTGTTTCAGCTTTTACTAAATTCTGAGTCACATTGTGAGATTCTAACGTATTTTCTATCCCTTCCCCTGGAATTTTCTGTTTTTTAAATCCTCTATGTTTTAATTCCCCAGATATAATAATTTTGTCTTTATCATCATTTATGGCACTGTTAATGATTGTATCAAAACATTTCATTGACTCGGAATCTTTGTTTAGACTGGCAGATCCTGATTCCATACATTTCATTGACTCAGATTCTTTGTTTAGACTGGCAAATCCTGATTCCAGTGTATCTGAAAGACTTGAATCTTTTTGTTTTAACCTACATTTTGTTTCCATTTGTGCAGTATCTGTTTGTGATTTATGTGTAGCAATACAATGTCCGATCTCCTTTACACTCCAAGTGTGAACCCCTACAGATTTTTTGTGAGATTTCATTGGTTTGTTGATTTTACCGGAAATCACCCCAGTTTCACAATCTACAGTGACATTCAAATTTGTACCATTGACATTTTTATCTGGAGACAATTTTGTTAACCTCTTCGAATGATCTTTGCCAGACCCTTTATTGTTGTTAAATGGTTTTGTTACTCTTGTGCTTGTTTTGGAGGCTAATACATTAGATAAAATTTTCTGTTTGAATGCTGGTTTCATTTTTCTAACCCCTAAATCAGCCTTGTTAATGGTGTCCTTTCGACTATGTGAACTGTTTTTATCTAACGGCTTATGACGATGACTACCAGTATTGTCATTATCAAACATTTCTTCTGTTTTGATATTAACATCTTGTTCTGATACTGACTCCTTATCTATTTCTACTGTGTTGTCTAAATCTTCACATATAACATAACTGTCATCCTCATCCCCATCATGATCTGCACTTTGATAATCAAAGCGATCCTTTTCTTTGACATCAGACATATAGTTAGGATCTGGTTTACCATAAAGAAAGACTAGATCCCCGATGTCCATTTCGACATCTTTAGGCTTCAGATTTGTTATCGCAGGAGGTTTGGTCATTTCTGACTCTTTGTCTCCATGTACATCATCGATGAAGTAAACACAGTCTATATCGCAATTATGAATTGTAAAACCACCATGCAACATTCTATTTTTAGCATTGTTCAGATCAATAAGAAACTCAATATCAGAATTTTTAATCTCTGCAAACACATGGTATACGGAGCATAACTTTTCAAACCTCTGAAGAATTACGGCATTAGGATCCACAACAGGTGAAGCTTTTGATTTGATAAGTTTGTTTTGGTTTACTGATTTCACAAAATCATCAAATGGAATAAATGAGATTTCTTTATAGTGGTATGTGTGCCTAAAGAAATTCTGCAATTCTCTCAAAGCTCCTTGTTGTATGCCATTTCCTTTCGTGTTCATTGGTGCAGAACTAAATGGTAGACTTTTGATTACCCAAAGAGCCCCGTAGTTATCCTTAAAAAAGAAGAAATTTTATTGAAGAAATATTTTGTCACATTTGTCTACAACGAAAAAAATTAGAACAATCAAAAATAAAAATGTTCAACTGTCATGTTTTTTTATTAATTTTATTTAGATTTTCCAAAAACTACTGTACACAACCTATGAAAAATCAAGAGAAACCTGTTTCTTGCAAAATTTTCAAAAACTTATAAATTTATATTAACCATATTTTTTGTTTATTTTGTTCCAGTTTAGAACTCCTTACAAACAATAACAACTGTTTGATACATTATTATTATGAAAACAAGAAGTCAGCATCCTTAAGAACATGTAACTTAAGAACCAGTCATGGGGTGAATCATTTTAAATATATAAAAAAAAATATTCAATTACGTGTAAACCTAAGGGAGATAACTTGAGCTTCTACCTGTATTTCAATATTATGTTCTATATGGAAATCCAGAACATGCTGTCTACGTAATTCTTGAGATGTGAACTTCCTGTTGCATAATTTGTACTGACATGTCAGTTCATAGTTTTCCGGTCCATCGCTATGACACTCAGCGATATGATTTTGCAACACAAGGTCATTTGTGAACCTCTCTATACAGTTTCCATATTTACATTCCATCACCTGAAAATAAAGCACAGAAATCAAATAAAACATTTTCAAAAAGAGCACTTTCTGTTGAAACAGAACACAAAGGGCATAGAACAGTGTTTAAACCTAAACAAAAGATATATATCTGTTTCAATGCATCCACAGTGGGCAGCTTAAACAATGTCCAAGCTGTGCCCACTTAAGCTTTGGACAGGTGAAAAAGGGAAAGCCACCTGTAGCACATAGATCTCTTACATGTAATAGACAACCATTGCTAACTGTGCCTAACATCTTCAGAAGTCTGTACTTTAAGAAATAATTTGCACAAAAAGTAGATGTTAATAAAGAATAGATTAATCTGTTACAAAAGGCAAATTATATGTTACTAACCAACCATTCATAATTCATACTTTTCTGGTCTATATCATTTCTTTCAATTCAATTCAATTTTGTTATCAACCTGTTCAAGAAGTGAAGATATCATAGCTAAATAAGCAAAGATACAATCAATCAATATGCCATTTTCAAGATGGGTAGTTAGATGTATCCTATTATGAGATATTTATTGTATCATGTGATTTTATTTAGGGCACTTTTGTCAACGCACTGTCTTTTAACATCGTGTGAATGGCATAAAACTGAATAAAACTTGACCCCTTCCATAAATTTTTTTTTAGTGTTGGTTTTGCACCTCGGCACAACACAGCATAGGTTTCGTTTTGCATGGTTTTTCTAATGCCAACCCAAATGTTGCCATTTTAAACTAAAAGTGCCCTAAATTTTTTATGATGTTACATGATCTGAATTACAATTTCCACTTCCTTTAGGGAGAGGGATTATATCTTAAAAACGACAAATGATTCATACCACTTCTTGAACAACAGGGAAACAGTGGTATTTAACTCCCTGTCCATAACAGGTGAACTGGAAATTAGGCCCTGTTGTTTCAGGTGTCTTATGATGAGCTAGCTTGACATGCACAGCCAGTGATAATCCAGTTGAGAATATCACCTTCTTGTCCTTTTCTTCAGAGCATGTGTTGCACAGGAGAAAAGATGTCTGTTCTTCCGTACATTTCTAAATAGAGATTAAAAATTGTTTCAAAAGTTGCGGTGGTAAAAATATTTTCATGTTAATTAGAGGCTGACATTTACAATTTTGAATTGGGATAGAAATACAAGTTCATTATCAATTAATCATGTAAGTTTTCTGCCAAGTCATTAACATTGAATGAATTTGTTTACAAAAATAATTGGGATATTCACATTTATGATGAAAATTGTAATTTTACGCAAGTCAATTTCTTTAAAATCTCTGAAAATTTTAATTAAACAGAACACATTCTAAAATTTATAACAGAAAAATAAAAGACCTCTGAGACTACGCTCCTAGTACATATACTGGTATTTGAATTAAAAAACATGCAATAAATGTGTCACACTCGATGGTGTCACGTTAAGTGAAGAGTGCTTACGATACAGTTTAACAAAAAAGCACTTTGACAAACACATTGCAAAAAAGTCACATGCATTTAATATCTTTAGGGAACTAGACAAAACCTCACACAATTCTGAGAGTTCATATGCAAGACAAAATTTTTTTTTTCCTGCAAGAAGATTATCTAAAGCAAATACAAAACAAAACCATAAAGAAACATGACCTCGCAGGGGTCGCGCTGGGCTTCGCCAATGTCGCCAATTGCGATTTTTTTTTTCATTTGGCGACAAAATATTGCGTCTGGCGATTTTTTTGGCGCAAAGGTTTTATAGTGTTAAACGATGCATGCTCGTTTTAAATTTATCGGTAATCGGCGATTGCATCATTAAAGATCCTTTGTCGGCTTCTTTGGTCGTAAATACACGTGTATTGTGTAGTATCCAGTGACATGTGTGTTATTTGGAGTTATTAAACGGAAATGGGCAATAAATGAATCAACAAAGTTGTCTGATGAAAAGCAGCTTTACCTGCATCACATTGAGTAGACGTGTAATAAAACAATTGATGCTGTTAATTAATTTATAACAAATAACAAAACAAACATATTTTTGTAGTAATATTTTTTTTATAATGTAATTAATAAAATACAGGTATGAAAACTGACGTCGTTGTTGAGTGATTTCCGGACCGGATGTCCGTCTTAATTTCGTAATTAGAAAACTCTTACACATGCGTAGTTTTATTTTCAGTATTTCCGGTTTTAAGTTCATTCATGGGAATAGATGTTTCTAATAAATTACTGTAAAATTTTGGTTTTCTGCCAACAAGAAATCATCACACATCTTTTCATGATTAAAATACAATTAGTGTACGGGCTGCTCGAGACCAAACTTTTGAAAAATTGAATTAAGAGTCCGGCAAACTTGGATTTTGTCAGACTTTACAGAATATGTCACACATACTACATAGTGTTAAACAACTTCGTCATGTCATATAGTATTCTAGCGATTTCTAATATGGCGACACTTTTACAAAACTGGCGACGGAAAATTGCAGTTGGCGATTTTTTTGGCGCCAGCTTTTTAGAAGCCAGAGCAGCCCCTGCCTCGGCCAGCCCAATAAACATTTTTTTCTTAATTTAATGCAATCAAATCTTTCCTTTTCTCTATTGTCATGCAAATTGAGAAAATTTTCATGTTGACCAAACATTTTTACTTAAAAGGTTTTATGTCGCTGATGTGATCATCCGACTTATATATCACATATATCAAATATGGCACATGACATGTATCAAATTGCATCAAATTACAACAATATGTGTGTGCTGCACTTACAGCTTGAATCTCTTCATCACACTGCACATTTATGCTGCTGATCTTTGGAATAATTTTCTCTGTCTCAACAACATTTCTTGGCTTGTTGCTAGGTTGACTTAGTTGGTTTCTTATTTGTCTTTTGGGTATCTGGGTATTGTCATGTTGATCTGGTAGTCGTTTTATTTCATCCTGAGTTTCTTCAGTACCTGGTTGGTAATGTGGTCCTGTTCTACTGAGATCTAGAGCAGACGGACATTCCTGTTGGATTGTCTGTAGTATTTGATGGTCAGTAACATTCTCCAGTGTAAATGGCTGGTTCAGCTGAATGTCGGTTGTACCCTCCTTTTTGATTGGATGATCAAATTCATAACTTGTTGTCAGCTTCTGTTTGATACAATGGTCAAATTCATAATCAGTTGTCAACTCAGTTTTGAATGGATGATCCAAATCATAATCAGTAATTACCTCCTCTTTGATTGGGTGATTCAGGTCAACATCTTTGTTGATTGGCCAATGTCCTTCCTCTGCTTGTTTCACTATTTGTTTCAGTTGTTTTGCTTGTTCGGACACATTATCAACCATCTAAAATTTAAATACACTGAATTCAAGTTCAATTTTATAACAAAACAATTCCTGTTCATTGAAACAAATCCAACTTGCTTCACTATGCACAACTATTTTTAGCATCCTTTTTTTTGAAAAAAAAAACAAGAATACTTCAGCAAATCCAGGACCGAGCCCTGTTTGATGTGCAGTGCAGCAAAGCTCTCTTAAAGCTCCTGCAATTTAAGCAATTAAAAATGACATATATACTCATATTTTCATTAGAAGTGACAGAAGCTGCACATTTTAGCAATTATTTTTACAGCTACCATGCTTTGTCCAATTTATGAGGTGCACATCTGCCATGCTCCTGCCTGAATCTGCTCTTGACTTCTAAAATTACAAGTTAGATAACAACAAACCAACCATTTTTTTAAGATGACCCAGCCAATAGTATATACTGACAAATATATAGGTATTTTTTTATTAATAAGGCACCATTATTAAGAGTACCATTGTCTTTTATACTGTAAAGTTGGCAGTTCAATTTTGTATGAACATATATTTGAAATGTTCAGTTACATGTACCTGTGGACCCTGAGTGACCGCATGGTTAAGGTAGTCATCTTCTATATCAAAGCTTGTCAACACTAAGGTTGTGAGTTCAATTCTCTCTACAGGCATTATGTGCTTGACTCAAATTTTGATTGACAAGGATTGCCAGCTTTTCTACTGAACATTGTGGGTTTTCTGCCACCTTTTGCAGAACATTTGCAAGTTCTTTGAATAAGTATTTAAAACATATGATGAGTCATCCTCACAAATCAGGGTTTCTGTGTCCACATGTGTCCATGAAACCCTGAAAAACTTAGCTAGGAAATTCCAGGGCTAGAAGATTTTCATATGACTGAACCTTCAAAATATCAACCAATGAAATTTTTTGAAAGAAGAAAGTGTTTGGCAGTAGTCTTTCTTACTCATTCTTGAGTGGAAAGAAAACTTAAATCAAGTCATAAATAATGCAGTAATAACAAACTACCGGTATTAACACTAGTAAAAAATACACTGATTTTCACTTGGTCTATGCAACACATCAGTTTGGTTTATCTACAATCCACATCTGGATATCCCCTAACCAAGTCGGAAATGAAAGCAAGCTTTTGATTGGCTGCATGCAGGTATGATGTAGCCAATCAAAATATTGACTTCTAGCCTAGGAATTTCCTAGCTAAGTTTGTCAGGGTTTCGTAGACACATGTGGACACAGAAACCCTGACTTGTATGGTTGATCATGAGTGTTTAAAACATATAAAATGAATATACAGAGAACAGATAAGGTCATTTGTGAACAACAATTGTTTTAATAGCGAGCACAGCTCGCAGCAGGCAGCAAAGCTGCTAGCGAAGAGCGGTGAGCATTATGTGTCATGTTATCAAAAAGAAATCACGTGATCAAAATCTGCTTACTGCTGATATTGATTTTTTTCGTCCGGAAGTTGATATCGTCAAAAAACTGTAACAAAGTGAATGAAGAAAAGTACTAAAAATAATTTTAAGAAAGACATGAAAATAAAGTTGACATCGAAAAAAATTAATGTTATATTTAAAATTAACAACAAAAATTTCATACTATTTTTTTGCAATCTATAAATCGATCTTTAAAAACTGACAACCAAATTACATTTAATGTGACGTCACCGTTACAAAGAAAGACGTCACGTGACCACTGGAATTTAGAGGCACTTTTAGGATGTTCAGAAGTTACGTCAATTATGAAATGCACATTAAATATTGATAATAAAGGACTATATTGTCTGTGCTTGCATTTTGGCAATGCCTACTCTATATTATAAATTTGTTTGTTGAAGCATGATTTTATAGTTTGACTCAAAACATGACTCATTTTATACTATTTACATCCACATAAACATTTTCCCTAAGTTTCATAAAGATCAGACAACAGTGTATGAGAAAGAGATTAGACAAGGCGAATTTGCCATTTTTTGTATAAATAAAGGACGATAACTCTGAAGTGGCTGAAGCAATTTGGCTGGTTATCAATCTTGGTCAGATATTTTGACATAAAAATTTTCCCCAAGCTTCTTGTAGACCAAACAACAAATTTTGGGATAAAGTGGACAAGGCCAATTTGCCACTTTTTGGTATAAATAAAGGGCCATATCTCTTAAGTGGCTGAAGCAATTAGGCTGGTTAAAGTGGTTATCATTCTTGGTCAATCTATTATGCCCATAAACATTTTCCCTAATTTTCATGGAGATTGGACAACAATTGTTTGAAAAAGAGAGGAAAGGGGGAATTTGCCATTTTTTTTATAAATAAAAGGCTATAACTCTGAAGTGATATACATTAGGATGGTTATCGAACTTGGCTCAGAGAAACATTTTCCCCCAGGTTTCATGAAAATCCGACAACATGTGTTTGAGAGTGTTATGCTGTGGATGCCGCCTGCCCAACATGGGTGTTTCCATACAACGACACGTCTTCGATTGGCGTATAAAAGTTGCTGAAAGTGGCATTAAACAGCATTCAAACAAACAATAACCTGTGTTGCTGAAACCAGTTCCTTTCCACTGTCATTGTTCATGTCAGCACAACAAAACTGCACTGTCAGCGGCCATTAATGCTTCCTGTAAGATAACATGTGTACTGTGAATATTTATAAAATTTGAGATTTGTATGGGTCAGAAGCATGCTGTCAAATGTTCATGTGACAAAAGAAAAACAGAAGAATCTGAGTCTGCCAATAAATAATACAGTTAACATTAACATTTATGCATGGGGTAAAGTTTGCTTCATCACCATATAATATACATGTATATACTTAAACAGCTCCCCATTTAAACAGTTTTAGATGAATAATTCAAACATGAACAATGTTGACTGTGCGTGGCAAATATTACCTCCGATCAAAAAAGTGATAAGCAGTAAATTACGAAAATATTCCACTGCCAACAGCACCAACCACCTTTAAATGCATAAATAGCCATGTTTACTTTACAAAAAGAATAAATATTCAAAATTATATTTAAAAGTAAGTTAAGGGTGGGAATAGATCTATCATATAACATTTTTGATACAACTCAAGTGTCTAGATTAATATTTCTTTCTGTTTACCATAACTGGCTGTGTATACACGCTGATTCCTCTTAATTGCATAACCAATTTCTCAGAGAAAAATATGCAATTAACAGATATACAACTTTTTAACATAAAATATAAAGTTTAAATTAAATTGTCTAATTAATAGCTGTGTTTATCCATAAAACACTTCAGATTACTCATTATAATTGTTAATTCTTGTAAAAACAATTACAATATAAAAAAAGGTTGTCAAAACATGCTTTGATAATTCTATAGTGCAAGACACAAGTGTAATTATCTTGTTAGGAAAATGTCAGTTTTTGACAAGTAGTAAGTCCATTTCTGGATAATTTTATGCAATAAACCGGAATTTTTGACTTTCTTGATATTTATTATGCAATTAACAGAAATTTTTAACATGGAGAGAATAGGAAATGGTTTGGTGTTTTAAAGTCTTATGCAATTAAGAGAAATATGCAATTAACAGGTATGCAATTAAGTGGAATCCACTGTATAAAACACACCAATCCAATGTTCTTCCATTTAGCTCATTTAACTTATCAAATGCTTTTTGTGAAATTCTAACATAATCAGTGTTCTGGTTATCTTTTAAGACATTTTTTAAAACTGGGTATACCGGTATGTATTATTTACAGTTGATTAAGTATTTGAATTTTTCTTCCAATGAAATTGGCTACTACTTCTTATACTGTAGCTAAAAAATTACTTAAACGATAGCTAGAACCAAAGTTTCTGAAGAGCTTGTCCAGCCCACACTAGTCACCAAAATCACAATCTTGTAGCAGTGCCTGTCAGGATTATTTATTTAAATTTTTTAACTTGTCGGACCAAATGTGCAGCACAAAATGTTAAAAGTCTCAATAAAATTGCATTAGCATCCAGGAAAAATGTGCTTAGTGAGTGAATATTATGACGACTGCTGATAAAAAGTCCTCAATGGGACTTTAACTGTCATTATGTCTGAAATAAAAGTGCAGTGCAGTGACCATTCCTTCCACATTTTCGCTTAAAAAAAATGTCAAACATTTCCTGGATTCAATTTTTAAGCCTTTTATGTATTGGCCAGCTAATTTGAGTAAGGCGAGAAGTAGGTCCTACACATAGTTATGTAGCATTATGATTAATGTACAGGCATTTAAGCTATACTTACCACATATTGAGAATATTAAAAGCATTTAAAAGCTCTAATTTTGTTTAAAGAGCCATTTTATTTAAATTATCTATTATATATATATATATATATATAACCTTTATATTTTTTTTTAAATCATTAAAAAAAGCAATAAAGGTTAACACTTGAAAATCCTACCTGTTAAGTTTGATTGTTAGAAGGAAACCAGTCCCTTATTTTTCCCATATCTATCTGTATAGATTTCAAAAGCAATTGGTTATCTTACATCTGATCAACAAATCAATTGATGGTGGTGGGCAGTATTACCAGTATACTACTAGGGTCACAAGGCTTCCTACCAGTGGGGTCTCCAAATACTGGTATGCCCGGGAAAATTAGTAAGACTAAATAAATTTTAGCCAAATTCTAAAAATCATTGAACGTTCCTTTGTTTTCTTGCTATTTATAACGTTTAAATGTGGATTATTTTAACTTTAAGGATGCAATGAATGTACCCGATTCAGAATATTGCGGTAATATCACTCTTACAAAAGTGCCATATCAACTCAAAATGGAGAACACGTTGGAAGAAATTGTGAATAATCCCATACAATATATTGTATTATGTATTGTGATACGCTTTGCTCTGTGCCCTCTTTACAATATATTGTATTATGTATTGTGATATCCTTTGCTCTGTGCCCTCTCTACAATTGATGAGCATGAATAAAATCATTTGCCATATTTAAACTTTAATATGTATAGGGTTCTTAAATTTAAGCATTTCCAAAATTTAAAAGAAAATAATACACATAAAACCATTTGGAATAATAAATAAATTTTTAACTGTGAGTTCAAAATTTTGGCAGTTATTCAGATAATTGAACAACAAACAATCAGGTTTTCATGCAGTTATTTTTGAATTGGGATTATCCTTTAGTATCCATCCTTGGCAAGTTGATCAAACTGAACCTTTAAAGCTCTTATTATTGATATCATAAGATATTTTAGAAACTTTCTCAAAAGATCACACTTTCAGTCTATTAAAAAAATATTCCAAGATATTGATAATGATTTTTGAAGTTTTTTCATATACTAGTACAAGTACTTACTTGTAAACAACACCTACTCCTTTATCCTTTTTTGAAATACTGACTTTCAAACAATATCTCTGTTAGAGTTAAATATGCAGTTAACACAAAACAGACTGTTCAAGCAACAATGTGTAAATTTATACCATGATATATGCAATCTATAAACAATGCACAAAAACAGGATATAAAAAATATAAATGTGTTGTCAACACTTTACCTTACTAAAATTTTCCAAGAAATATATGACACGTTTTATATATTGATTTTTTTCATTTTTAAATATCTGTTATATAACCTGTCTCTTAGTTATGCATCTTCAATTTATCTCTTTTATGTGAAAAAAGATGTTGTTTTAAATACAATAGATCTGAATTGTATGTGTTTATCAAAGAAAATCATAATTATACAATCATTTACTTATGTTAGATTTTGTTATGACACTTTTTTAAAAAGTAAATTTATAATAGCAAAATTATATATATGATAAAAAATGTATTTGTATTCTTTATTCCATTTAACATTTACATCATTCTGGTGGTCAACTGCCCACCTCAGCGTGGTTGCCGTGGTAATTTATAAACTTTCAAAAGAGAATAAACAAAAGGCAATATTCTCTGTCCTGCTCTTTGCCTTGCTCAAATACTGCTTTTTGGACATTACAAAACAACACAATTTTTTTTGTCAAAACATGGACTTTCTTCTCAAAAAGTGGCAGGTCACCAATTATATATTAGTAAAAACAAAATTGTACCTTTCAAACCCTGGTTTATAAAAGAAATCTGCTGGCATAATATGAAAGGTTTAGAAGGAACTGAATGAGAAAAATCTGATCATAATCAGATTATTAAGATGGAACAAAACTTCCCAAACTTTAACATTTTAAAACATTTTCCCTTAAACCCCTTTTTTGCAAAACACACAGTGACTTAGTCAGGTACTAGTATGTTTGAAGCAAGTCACTCAATCACAACAGTGATGTCAATGTTAGGTGACACATGTCACACTATGCACTTTAAAACTACCAATTTGTTGTTCAAATTCCACTTTAGTAATTTTTCAGTTATATATATAACAGTTTTTATCTGGATGTCCGTAGACCTTTGGTATGAAAACTGTCAATCCTTGTCTAGTAAGATTGGAGTTTAACAACCAATTATATCATCCCATATACATGTATTGTAGACTGTACAAGCTTGAAAAACTGGGCCAATACTAATATCATGTGTTCACTACATGTATATGTGGGTTCTGCATTAATTTTCACTCGATTAACAAATGGGCAGACCACCATATCTACTCTAGTTTGATCTCGAGAACATAAATGCCTATTTCATTTATCTTGCAGGTCACTGGTTTTTTCTGGGTAGTCCGGCTTCCTCCCTCAATAAAAACTGGACGCCATGATAAAGCTGAAAAATAACTGAAAGTGGCGTTAAAAATCTAACAAACATAAACATTTTTTCTAAGGATCATACTTTCAAGTTTAAGATCAAAACAAGCAAATCTGCACCAATCGGCATGGTAGACAAGCTACAAGTCTTGAGTGTTCACATGTAATGATCATCCAACCCCTACAGCAGTTATAAATACACAATTCAATGAACGATGAAAATGATGTCAAGTAGATATGACATCTGTTTGATCAACATGTTTATTTGTTACTTACAAAATATACAGCCTAAATGTAGTTCATCACCTATATGTAGAGTAATAGTGCATGTCATTGGAAAATTGATCTTATCATGAAAACTGGATACAATTTACTGAACTATGAAAAGAGATCAAGGACAGAAATAGAACGAATAATCGTACCCTCGCTTTTTTTTTGGCGAGGTTAATCCGACAAATCACAAAAATAACTTCGGATTATGACGACAGTAGAATTCAGTCTAGGACAGAAGTATCTATCAAACTAACACACAGTGCATCCTACATTGTAGTCATTGTACACTCATAAAAATATACATGACCTTGACCTATACTGTAAAGAAATTGAGAAACCTTTTTCATTAATGACAAAACTGGACAGACATATATTGGTTCACTCAACTGTGAACTGAGGTCAAGGTTTAGTTTTGTGATCATGAGTTGTCTGTAGATATTGATATTGATTCTTGGTACTCAGATTTCACAGAGCTAAACATGAAACTATTTCACACATTTTGGTACAATTATGTTACTGAAACAGGATAATTAAGTAAGGACACTTGACGGACATAAATCATAATGCAGTCCGTCTATACTTTGTAGTACTATACTGGTATAAATTACACTTCTGATGAGATTAAGACCATTTTAGACCTATGAAAACAATCTGTCAGCTAGAGCCTAAAACTTCAATGACAATACAATATAAAACAAGACTGATGCTAAAATTAGTATAAAAGAACATCTTACATTGTATATAGCCAAACACTAGTGCCGTAGTGGCAAATAAATATATCTTCAGTAACTAACATTGAGGCAAATTTTTATGGTAAAAAATTCAGTAAGGTTTCCTTTCTCCTGCTAGTATAAGGCTTTCCTTAAGAACTGAGCAAGCTCATAATACCCCAGACTGAGCCCTCCCTTTACATGTGTGTTACTGTTTACCTGAGTTTGCTTCCAATCCCATTTACCATTATAAAACACCTCTGCTCTGCTTATTTTAGTTTATTTTAGTAGGTAACTTCAACACGAAATTTTTTTCAAACATCAAAAAATATTTTGTATGTATGGCCTAAAGCAGATAGTGATTCATTTTTGTCAATTATCTATGTACATTTATGATAATGCCAGAATTCCATAAAAATTTTATAAGTGGAGGAAAAATTGTAGAACGAATAATCCTACCATTGCTCTTTTGGACTGTGAAATTGAAGTCAAGGTCAGGTGCCACCTTCCAGACAGTCATGTACTAGTCATCAGCAACCTATATACCAAATGTTGTCATCCTACCATGCGTGGTTACAGAGGAACAGCCATAACCCAAGAACTTTAGCGTAGTCGTTGGACTGTAAAATTGATGTCAAGGTCAGGTGACACCTACCAGACAGTCATGTACTATTCATCAGCAACCTATATACCATATACTGTCATCCTACCATGCGTGGTTTCTATAGAACTGCCATAACCCAAAAACTTTAATGTAGTTGCTGGACTGTAAAATTTAGGTCAAGGTCAGGTGACTGGTGACTGACTGGCAAGTACTCATCATAAGCTACCTCTGGACCAAATTTGATGCACCTAGGGCTTGGGCTTACAAAGATATTAAGCAAGATGTCCAAGTGTTTATGCCGCCGCCACCGCCGGATTCCCATACATATGTCTCGCCTCCAGTGACAATTAAGTGAAACTAAAATTAGTGCAGCAATAAATGTTACCCTTATCAAAAAAAAAATTAGTGTAGGAAAAATTGTAACCCTTACCAACCAGAGGCTCTTAAGAGCCTGTATTGCTCACCTGATTTTATAGGCAATGAAGATGGCATTTCCCTGATGTTAAAGTAAGTCCTGTAATTTTCAATAAATTTTAAAGAGGACCATCCAAAGTTCCAAACAATATTACCGGAAAGTTTTGTTTCCATTGGTTAATCAGTTTCAAAAAAGAAACCTAATAAAACTTTTTCCCAAAAGGTCTTCTTTAACCAGTTTCAAAAAAGAAACCTAATAAAACTTTTTCCCAAAAGGTCTACTGTTAATCTATGTAATGCTGTGGTGGCCATTTTGATTTTCCTATTGGAATAAAAACCATAAACTTCAATGAGCACCGTCCAAACAATATTGCTAGTAAGTTTTGTTTCCATTGGATAACCGGTTTCAGAGAAGAAGCCTTTTTAAAATTGTTCCCAAAGGGTCCTATGTTAAACCAGGTCCTGTGGTGGTGGCCATTTTGAATTTCCGATTGGGATAAAAAACATAAACTTTATAGAGGACCATCCAAACAATATTGCTGGCAAGTTTTGTTTCGATTGGTTAACCGGTTTCAGAGAGGCCTTTAAAAAAATTTTCACATAGTCCTGATGTGGTGGCCATTTTGATTTTCCAATTGGCATAAAAAACACAAACTTTATAAATGACCATCCTAAATAATATTGGTAGTAAGTTTTGTTTCCATTGGTAAAATGTTCAGAGAAGAAGCCTTTTTAAACCTTTTTCCCATAGGGTCCAATGTTAAACTACGTCCTGCATTGCTGGCGATTTGGAATTTCCAATTGTCATAAAAAAAAAACAAACTTTATAGAGGACCATCCAAACAATATTGCTAGTAAGTTTTGTTCCATTGGTTAACCGGTTTCACAGAAGACGCCTTTTTAACTTTTCCCCATAGGGTCCTATGTTAAACTAAGTCCTGTGGTGGCGTCCATTTTGATTTTCCAATTGACATAAAAAAACATTAACTTTAAAGAGGACAATCCAAACAATATTGGTAGTAAGTTTTGATTCGATTGGTTAACTGGTTTCAGAGAAGAAGCCATTTTTAACTTTTTTCCCATAGGGTCCAATGTTAAACAAAGTCCTTCGGTGGTGGCCATTTCGAATTTCCTATTGGTATAAAAAACACAAACTTTAAAGAGGACCATCCAAACAATATTGCTAGTAAGTTTTCTTTCCATTGGTTACCCGGTTTCAGAGAAGAAGCCTTTTAAACTTTTTCCCATAGGGTCCTATGTTAAACTAAGTCCTGAGTTGGTGCCCATTTTGAATTTCCAGTTGGCATAGAAAACATAAACTTTATAAAGGACCTTTCAAACAATATTGCTAGTAAGTTTTGTTTTGATTGGTTAAACGGTTTCAGAGAAGAAGCCCTTTTAAACTTTTTTCCCATAGGGTCCTATGTTAAACTAAGTCTTGAGGTGGCGGCCATATTGGTTTACCAATCAAAATAAAAAACACAAACTTTGTAAAGGTTCATCCAATGAACATTATGGCCAAGTTTGGTTTCAATTGGCCAAGTGGTTTCAGAGAAGAAGATTAAAATGTAAAAAGTTTACAGACGCCGACGACAACGACGACGACGACAACGACGACGACGCCGACGGACGCAAAGTGATAACAATAGTTTACAGACCCTGACGACAACGACCCTTTGTGTCAGGTGAGCTAAAAACAAATTAGTGCAGAAATAATTACAACCCTTACCTTGCAAAGTATTTCACTAAGTAAGTATGTGCTGTAAAATACATCACATAATAATATGGCATTGATAATCGTTATAATAAACCATAAATAACGCAGATGTGAGATTTACCATACTTCTGTTATGTAAAACGAAGTAATGCATATTGCATAGAACACTTTACAGTAAATTCATAACCCACTTTTCACTTACCTGTAACCCACTTTTCAGTAACCTATAACCCACTTTTCAGTACTTAATGCCTTGGAATAAACAAACTTTTTAAAAAAACAGGTCTTCCATAAGAATCCTTAGTAAGCACTGGGTCCTTTCTTTTCCAAACACCCAGTTAAGAACCCCATGTGAAGTCCAGGTGTTGTAAAAAAAACCTTTACTCCACTTTTTTTAGTTTATCTTTGTATGCAACCAAAAAAAACTGAATTTTTTGCAATCATCAAACCAACTATTTTTATGTATAGCCTAAAGATAAACAGTGTTAATATCTTGATATAAGTACAGAATGACAGTTATCCCGTTACGGTGCCATAAATAAAGCATAACAAACAGATTAGTGCAAAAGAGATTGTAACTCTTACCATTCAAAGTTTTTCATGTGTTATAAAATACACCACATACACTAAAATGGCCTTGATGATAATATCTCAATACTAGACCATAACTTAAACTGTTTATTACTTTTACCAGCAAAATATTATTGACAAATTTTATATATAATTCCTAAATGCAGATCATGAATGCAGATGTTAAATTTACCACATTATAATGTATGATGTACTTTAAAGCATTTTACACTTTAAACTGCTCTTTTGATGATGTCCTACATGATAATCAAATCTGCCAGTCCTCAGAATAATTTGCCTGTCATGTTGAATTTTGCAACCCTGCATCAATTTATCATTTCTAGTTTGATTCAGTCCTGCAGTTGTTAGGTAAAGCCAGCTATATATATAAATACACATACAAAATGTAGTAGTATAACAACATTATGTCATAAACTTTCAGTTTAATTAAAATTTGAATACACTTACGGGTACATGTTGGTCCCTGAAACCAATCATACCTAACCTGAACTACATGTCATAAGACAAAGCTCAAAATCTGCAAAAGAGTCGTGTTATAAACCTGCAATGTGTTGTTACACTGCTCTTCTTCATGAGACTACAGGTTTAATTGACACCATATTTTGTAGATGAAACAAAATCAACAAATTTTGTATTATTAGTGGTCATAAGTTATTAAATAAAATTAATTGACCCATTTCCAGTTTTACATGATTTATCTCCCTTTTACTTCCAGTAAAAAAAAACTAAGGCTATCATCACCAAAAGACTATGATACTGAAATAAAGATTGTGTATTGTTGTCTATGCCAATTAAATTTTTCATCATATGTAGATGTTACTACTAAGTATAGCCATAGGCAACAGGTGAGTTTGAATATTAGATGTCACTGGTAAGCTTATTTAATCAAAACAGCTGGGGTTCTACCTGAGATTAGCATCAGGTAAATGGGGGAATAAACATTGGTTAATTAATTAGCAATCATGTTTACACAGCAGTGAATTCGCTGGGCAACATGAGAGAAAGTGTTGAAAATAAAAGTGCAATTTAAACTGGGCTTTTGATGATGTCCTACATGATAATCAAATCTGCCAGTCCTCAGAATAATTTGCCCGACATGGGAATTTTGCCCTTTTGTCCATTTCAAAAGTTTTCAACATGACCAATAGCGGCTTTAGCCACAGTTTTTAGTACCGGAAGTGGACAATAGGTGGCGTTTTTTCATATGGTCGATCTCTTCTTATTATCTCTTAATGATATATAATTGTTTTCGGGTAAATTGAGCAAAAAGGTATAAACCATACTCTACAATATAGTTCATGTTGTAAGTGATAAAATGGCTAATTGAATGCTAAAGAGAATATTTCAATTACAGTTTTTCGTATCTGTTAAATCCTCCTAGCTTTAAAATACATTTTTCTGTCCTAATCTAATAAGGAGTAGTAAAGATGAACAAAATTGTATATTAATGCGCTTTTGACCTCGTTAGATAGGATCATCGATTCAATTTTATTTCTTGGATTATTTCACGATTTATAGGGTATGCTTAGTATTTCTTTTAATGCATTCTTATCTTTACAAAATAAAATGTATATATCGGTGTTTCTTTTATGAATTAGTTAGATAATTTGATAATAAAAAGGCATTTTTAGATTTTGTTACGTTATATTACGTAATGTATATGTCAGAAAGACTTGTTCAGTTCAATTTTATCATTATATTTTTTTGTTTGGATTATTTCATGCTTGATAGAGCAAGCTTCATATCTTTTTGCATTAGTATCTTTACATATAAATGTAGATGATTATAAATTTGACTTTATTGATAATTTTATTTCTTTTTTATGTCAGAATTTCTAGGGTACTAAAGCCTTGTAGTTTTTATGCAGTTTCTAGTATTACGTAATGCATGATCGATAATTTTCAGTATTATTTCTGGATTATTTCATAATTAGGGTGGAAAATGAAACCTTTATGTAGAAATTCATCAATCTTGAACATTAAATTTAATTTCCCTGGGTTTTGATTATTTACGATTTCGAAATCCGAAACTCTCTCGCAAGAGATTGGCTGAGAACGAAGCATGTGTGTGTGTGTGCATGGTGGGGAGTGAGTGGTAAGAGATATTTCTGTGATGTATTTGTAAATTGTAAATTAGATGTGCCTATTTTCTAATTGCTTATTTATGACAATGAACTTTAATGAAAGGTATAAATGGAAGACCATTTAGACTCACATAATTAGCCACGAAAATGCTAATTTAGATTATGATTTTTATACGAAAATAAGATTTTAAAAAACAGGCATGTTATTTAAAGAAATTTGATTTTCTGAATGAGTGAAAAATGTCATACTAGACATAAATTTCTTTATAATAAGAAAAAAACACAAAGGTTTGCATTTTTATTTAATTCAATTTAATTTTTTTATGTAGAACTATTTTAAAGAAGCCCTGCAGTTATATTTAGATACTTATAGAATTATATTAAACCTACCTCTAAGATCGTATATGAAGTCCTTTAAACAAACAGAAATTAAAAAAAGCTATATGAAATTTTGAAAAATAATAATACAATAGAAAAACTAAAAGCTAAATGACATTTTGAAAAATGTATATAAAAATACAATAGAAAAACAATTCAGTTACATTCCAATAAAGGTCATCAAAAGTTGTACTAGTTGAAAATAATTCTAGAAGTTAATAATCTCATAAATTGTTTTGCAAAAACAGAGGCATATAATTACATGTCTCTGGCAAAAATAAGACTCTTCTATATATTTTTTTATTATTTTACACTCTGAAAATATTATTAAGTTCTTAGCAATGTTTATGCACATGAACGTTAGTTTGACATTTGAATACATTTTAATTGCAATTTTTTTGAAAAACAATTTTAATTACTGTAAAATTAAATCAATTGAAATTGTAACTTGCCTGTATTTTTCTTTGATCTTCCGAGGATGCCCGACGGAAGTACGCGATAACTGTCGATCTTACCGCCCCCCTTTTTTTCCCACAGAACCACGTGATTATGTGATTTCGAAAAGGTCAATGTATTGTTATTGTATGGTAAACATTTGTCTTTCCTACACATTGCTTTTTTTATTACAATACTCTTCTCAAAGTTGAGATATTATAATCAAGATGATTATTTCTTGCCTTGCACAATCGTCTATATTTGTAACCTTTTACAGCATATGATGAAATTTTAAAAAAAACAAGTTGAAAAAAAACTATTAAAACCAAATTGGATACACCTATAACATATAAATCGAACATCTCTGGATATCGGTGTAACCCATATCATTTCTTGATAAAACTGGAAGTGGTAAGGGACCAAACTGGTCGAGGTTTCTGGCAATAAAAATAAAATGTTAATTTACTCAAGATTAATATGACAGCGAAACGAAAAAACGGGTTACCTGGTGAAATATGACACATGCAAATCTCATTGACTTCTTAACTCCTCCCAGCAATCCGTGAAAAGCATCCTGAAGCCGCCCCCTCCCACCATGTCCGACCATTAAATTTGTAAAGACTTTTTGTTGATGTTTGGTTTCCACGAACTGTATTTAAATTGAACAGCAATTTCGTGGTTATATTTTAATTTATTGTTATTAATTTTTACAATTTTGATAAACGAAGCTACTGAGATTATAAGACAAACTTCTACAAAAGAATCCATCTTGTAAACGTGTAACCAGGAAGATTTTTCTTCCGAAGTCCATTAATTATTGAACTTAAAATTCTGTTACCTCGTGAACTAAGGAATGACAACTTTCTGACTGAGATATATTTTAAATAAGGAAACCTACTTGTTCTGTTCAATGCTGCAGATGTCCTGTATTCTTGTTAGAATGTATGCATATTCATTTTTTACACTTAGTCAAGATCAATTATTCGTGAATGTTGCAGAGGTGGAAAATGTACAAGTGGGAACCAGTTCAATCTTCACCAAAGTATAGTGTTGATTTTATTATGACGAATTTGGGATCGACTAACAGATAGTCAAATAACACAATTTTCTATGAGATGAAAATGAAGTAAATCTGCAAATCCAATGCAATATTCAATATTTTTGTTTGGTAATTGTATACTGTCAGTTTTTGTTTTGTTAGAAAAAAAATATACGACTTTTTCGATTTTATAATCCGTATCTTAAGTTTTTGCTTTCCTAAGGGGACACGGATGTCAACTACGCTGCTTAGACTTTAAGAAGATTGGCACAATGCTCTTGATAAAAATCATTACATTGCAACTGTACTCATGGATATGTCAAAAGCCTTTGATTGCTTTCCCCCATGATTTATTATTAGATAAATTTCTAGCATATGCTGTTTCACCCCATTCATTTTTTCTTTAACGGTTATATCTGTCGAACAGAAAACAACAAATAAAGGTAAATTGTGGTCTGAGTAGCTGGGCTGACATTCAGATGTTCCTCAAGGGTTAATTTTTGGCCCTTTATTATTTAATGTTTTCATTAACGATATTTTTTATTTTGTTAAAAAAGTTCTTTGTATAATTATGCTGACGACAATACACTGCTAGTTAGTAGCCCTGACTATAGTTCGTTAATATCCACACTGGAGACTGAGTCTCATGTGCTCATTGACTGGTTCAAGTTAAATAAAATGCATGCAAATCCTGATAAGTTTCAGGTAATAGCAGTTGGAAAGAAAACGTTCTAAAAAAAATCCCAACATTCAAATTCAGGGAAACGTACTGTCCTGTGAGGAAACTGCCAAACTGCTTGGTATTGTCATTGATTATCAATTGAAAGTTAATGTTCATATCAGCAGTTTGTGCAGAAAAGCCTTACAACAACATAATGTTCTTAAACTATTAGGGTCTATGTTATCGAGACTCAACAAATTAACTTTTTTTTACACTTTCATTTTAAGCAACTTTATTTTTTGCCCATTAGCGGGGCACTTCTGAACAGAAACCGATTCCAAAAGCTGAAGAATGTAAATGAGCGAGCCCTTCGTTTTATTTATGAAGATTACACGTCATCTTATCATTCACTTTTAGAGAAGACAAAAGTTCCAATTCCACAAGTTCGTAGAATCGGGTAATGGCACTTGAGACTTTTAAGATCGTAAATAGCCAAACTCCAATATGTTTTGGCAATCTTGTCATGCAGTTTTAAAAACTTTTAAATACAATTTCAGATATAGGAACATCTTGGATCCACCACAGGTGCGGGGCATCTACCTATGACAAAAAATCTTTTAGATATGCAGCAGCTTCACCCCTGGAACAGTCTCCCGGACCACTTCAGGACAGAAAATAGCTTTGCACATTTTAAAAGCTTGCTTCAGTCTTGGAATGGTTCAAACTGTCGTTGCTATGCATGTCATTAACTTTTGACCATTTGTTTACTTGTGATTAGAGTTGACTAAATTCAGGTTATTAGGCGGGGCTTAGCAAGGCATTTGCCACATGAGTCACCGCTCAGCGCCCTTATTTCGGCAAATCTAGAGATTTTCAAGTATCTTCTTGTTTCCACTTTCCTACAGAGTATTCGAAATTTTTCTGTTACATTTTCCCCCTTCAGACCAGATTTCTGGTTGTTATTATTATTTTCAATATATTTAATTTCCAAGTTTCCACTTTTGTAATTTAAAAAGTAACGAAGTTTTAGCTTAAAAATATCTCGGTTAAAATTTTTATTCATTTTAATTTACTGATTTCAATATTTTTCAAGTTTTAAATTTTAATAACACCAGTTTTAATACATTTATCTTAAATATATCTAAGTTTTAAAAAGTAAACAGTTCTTTTATGTATCTTAATATATTGTTATCACATGTCTTGTTTTTATGTTAATCTATTTGTTTTTATATTCGGTCAAAAGCTCGTCAGAGCTTGTGTTATTTTGCATTTATTTATGCCGAATTAACTTAGCAAGGAACCCGACAGAACAAAAAGGGCGAAAGTCAAGGGACGGTTTTAAATCCGAATTAAGAAAAAAAATATACAACACAAAACAAAAACCAGGTCATCTAATGGAACATTAAATGATACCCCCAAAACGCTGCATTGTTTTTAGTATTCATGAACACATTTTACTGACCAGCCAATAGGAGCAGCTGAGCTTGATTAATGATAGTTCATCTCAGAAGACACTTTTAACTTGCCCTTCAGCCTTTAAAATAATTTCAAATTGACCCAACTCTAAAACTAATCCTCTTCATCCCTGGTGGGACATAAGGCCACAACCAGTTGCCTCCACTTAACCTTGTCCTTTGCTGTTCTTAATGCGTGTCCACAGGATAGTCCAAGGTCTTCCAGTTCAGCATTTATAGTTCTTCTCCAAGTTATCATCTGGAAACCACCAACTGTTGACAAAAAATTGAATTGGCCTAAATCGAAAACTACAAATTGGATTGTGCTGAAAATCGAACTTGATCTTCATTTTATAGTAATTAAGAGTTGTGAAAAGCTTTAGCAAAATATGTTGATGCGTTTTCAGCCACCAACTGAATTGGCCTGTAGGTCGAAAACAACAAATTAGATTGTACTGAAAATCTTCATTATATATTAATCCACAGCTGTGCAAAATTTAAACAAAATTTGTTGTGGCGGGGTATAAAAATACAAAAAACAGAGAGTAAGTAACCCGAATCGATTAAAAAATATCAGTGCACTCGTACGCTCAGAGGTTTTAAGCTGTGCTAGCTGCCTTTAATTTGACACCTGCCATTGCCATGTCCGGGGGACAAATCAAATCAAGTAAGAGTAGACTCCTTTGACTCAGCAAAAATATTTGATCGTATTTGAGAGACAGATTTCCCATACTTCAGTTGATGGTGACAGAATATTATTTCGGTTTCAGTAGCTTCATAGTCTCTTAAAACACATGAGACACTCATGGTGTTGCTAGAATGTTGCTACCAATTAACCAGATATTGACCATTGGAAATTTGAGTCATTACGTTTGTCGTAGCGTCTGAGACATTCTTCCGTAAATGGTCGGTTTCAGATGTATATTAGCTCACGCGCACACATATGTACTCGTTGCGTCATGCAATCAAACGCACGAAACAAGAACGTAGTTGGACGTTCTGATTGGATGTCGGAGTCAATGGCGTCTATAGGATATCGCGATATGAAAGCTGTGGGTTTAAGGAAGAGATATGTACTAGTACTTTTATGCGATTTGGGGAAAGCCCGTGTGATCTTCCAAAAAAGAAGTTTTTATGACTTAATTTTCGCTCTTTCCTCTGCGCCCCAATCGCGTAAAAGACAAATTTCAATCACACGTGGTAGATAACATGATCTTTCCCCAAAACGTATATAAGAACCTAATAATCTTCGCGGTATATTAGGCGTAAACAAACCCAAACTAGGTTAAATCTTATAACCTGTTCAGAAATTTGGAATTTTTCCTAAATATTATGATTACAGTTACCCAGACCGCCCAACAAAATCAACTTTACGAACAAAATAAAGATGATAAAATATTTTGTCATCAAAAACATACAAAATTGTCGTCCGAATCTACATAACTTTTAGAAACAACGAAAACTGCATATAAAGCAGAACTTTATTAAAAACTAATCATCGTTCAACAAAAAAATCCCCGTTTATTTTCTTTTTAATATCATTCTTTATATTTGATTGGTTTAGGTTAAATTATACTTAAACGCTTACCAAAAAAAAAAATACGCACATAAATTTGCTCATAGTTTTAAACAGTTGGAATTAAAGTACACTGTTGGACTTTTAATTTTGGATACGTTGCATTTTTTAAGTAGAAGATTAGAAAAATGCATAGGTATATTGCACATTTTACGCACTTAAATTTATTGCTCAATATTGCAGTATTTAGTGTGTATTTTGAAAAAATTACCAGTTTAGTTTGTGGTAATTTGTTCAAATCTGAGCGTATATGACAGACTGTTCTTAAACAGTTAAAGAATCAATTTCAGTAAAACGCCTAATTCATATTTACTCGTCTCCGGCGTACCTGGCTTTTTTTTCATTGAGTTTGTCATCGTTATGTTTATGTGTACATGTAGGAGCACAAAACGACAGATAATTCTGTCATAAACATGTTTATTTTATTTTGTAAATAATTTTGCTATTACACATTGTATGAGATAATTATTTTCACGAAGAAAATATCTAGAGAAGCAATTTAAATGTAACGGAACCACCCAAAATTTTTTATAACATAGGGAGATAGTGAAATGTGCCGACTCAGACCCGTGTCGCAAAATCCGCTTCTGGTTTTGTCTAACGAGAGCTCTATAACGCTCCCGTCAAAGTCTAAAAAAGCGTGGATGGCAGAGGATTCTCCGATTACAGACTTGATGGACAAAACTGTAAGTATTCCTGCGCTTGACGGGCACCTCTATTTTGGTTTTTATTTGACTTTCCTGTCTTTTTATTTTTATTATTATTTTTTGTGGCAGTGTTGTTTTTTATCATAACACATTGCACTCTTTCCATCATAAATGTTGCATGTTTAAGAAAAACATGTCAAATTTTCAAGTCGAATATTTATTCAGTGAAAGCTGAAAGTCTCAATAAACTATTTCTGATACAAAAATGTAAAAATTTTGATGTTTTGGAGACAGAAGGTTCACCCAATCTTTACATTTGACCTGCATACATTACTTTAATAGTTGTGTACTGCTCAGATTTACCATGTCTCTTTGTTGCATCTAGTACTTTTGAGAGTTTAAATAATCATTAAAAACACCCAGAACATATTTTTTTCATGATTTGTCTTAAAATTGTTGTATTGTATAAAGACAGAAATATAGTCTCGATAAAAGTTGTTTTGTTTTAAAAAATATGTTGCCTTGATTGCATGTCGCCAAAAACCTATTAATGTACGTAACACCTATTTCTCTATAAAGCATGACCAATACACGTTTATTGAAGTCCTGTTATTGGTTTTAGATCAAGTTTAATCCAATTATCATCATAACAAATGCTTATATCTATTTCATTTAAATTGTTGTCAGCAACTAAAACAGTCGAAATTTATTTTGTCGCGTTTAAGAAATTAAGGACCGTAACACCGTTTGTGAGCGCCGAAACACTAAATACGTTTGAATAATGTGTAAATAACTGCAGAACATCATTTATATCTTTTCTTATATTCAACACCTTAAGACAAAATAATTTAAAAATGCAGTGCCTTTATTGAACGTAACATATAATGTACGTAACGACAATGTATGCAACGGTAATTTACGTGTAGTTACATGGGATTCGATATTATTTTCCATTACACCGTCCGGAAATGGTCATAGCAGACGAAACATATTATTGGTTGATTTTCGTTTATGAAACCAGTTACGGACATTAAAGTTGATTGTTAAGGACATTATGTCGTTATAGTTGTTCTAAAACGTCTTTAAACACGAAAATATACTTGACACACACACCCTTGAAAATACCGAAGGAAGTGATTGATCACGTGGAATAGGAATTTGTGTCGATAAAAAAATGGACTCTAGACATCTTGATGGGATTTTTGTTCACAACGTTGGTCCTGACTTTTATGATCCGTAACGAAATTCTTTAATGTCCGTAACTGAAAAAATTCATTGAAATTGTGTATTCACACATCATAGTCTAGTAAAATGGTTTATATGAAAGTTTTTTTAATTAAAAATTGCAATTAAGTTTATCGTTGGCCGTTTTGTGTTATTATTGTTTCCAAATTATTCATTCTTACGTTCTTTTCTTTAAACGAGAGGTATGTCGTTGGCAAATTTATAGATACAGGACATGACAATGATAAGTTTTGAAAGCTACATATCTATCAGAAGTGTGTTTACACTATTAGATTTGTGTTATTACTGCAATGTTTTGATTGAGTCAACGCTTTTCACTCATTCCATTAAATTGATCTAATGTTCGTAACGAAAAGATATCGATGAAAGTCAAACCTTTGATGCAAAAATACTATTGAAAACAGATAAAATATATAAAAATATTGATAGACTAAACGTTACTTTACACAAGGACTATGAACAATTAAAATCAAGGAGCAAGACACAAATGTTGTACAGCAATTAATTTTTTTTAATTACTCCATGATCATTAAGATTTTGCATGTTTTTTTAAAACAAAAAGGGGTTTATTCTGGCTATTCCAACATTTTAAATTTTTAGATGTAAAATATAAAAAATTAATGTTGGAGTAGCCAGAATACTTATATAAACTAATGATTATGTTTGTGTATACTGTAAAAACATCTTATTTAATTATACTAGTAAAGGGGCCTCGGTGGCCGAGTGGTCAAGGTAGTTCGTTTACTATTGATCACGTGGTCTGTCAACACTGAGATTGCGGGTTCGATTCTCACTGCAGGCAGGGTGTACTCGACTCCAATCTTAATTGACAAGGATTGCCTGTTTTCCTACCGCAGGTCGGGGGTTCTCTCCGGGTACTCCGGCTTCCTCCCCCAATAAAAACTGGACGCCATGAAATAGCTGAAAAATTGCTGAAAGTGGCGTTAAAAAACACCATTCATTTATACTAGTAAAATTACAGGTAAAATGTGTTGGAATTTAAGGAAAAGATACATTCAAGGTATTTGGTATGTTTCAGATGTATTATTTCTGTCTTCGCTATTGTTGTTGTTGGCGGTAGACTTGTAGAAAATTATCTTGAACTGCTACTTATGCTTTTTATAGGATTTATTTCTTAACACTAATAAATAAAAAATCGATTCTTCACAAAATGCAAAGAGTAACGTGCATAATTTATTATAAGTACGAAACAAAAACTAAAATGAATTTATTGGAGTAAAAAGTTATGTTTAAAGTAAAAATTTAATTTTTGGTGGTATGTGATTTTTAATAGAACCTTTTTTCATGATTTTAGTTATTTTCAGGAACACCGCAAAATGTATGTGCAGATAGAAAATTCGAACCCTAGAAATATTGTTACAATAAAATTGACGACATCTTATACGAGTTGTTTACCCTGAAATACTCCATATTTACAGTGTACTTTTGTTACTAATTAACCGAATGTGATAGAGACATCGGTCGACCATTGACCTTGGCTTTAAAAAAAGAAAATGGTCAAAGATCAGTGTAACCTTCTTTAGTTTTTGACAAGTTGTTTGTGTGCAGATCTCCTTAACCAAAGATAGAGAAGGGAAACCTTTACTAAAATGTAGATCTATTTAAAGTATTCCATTTTAATAGAAAAATAGAATATTTAATAGAAGAATGGCATGCTGCATAATATATGTCAGTTTTTCAACCAACAGTGTTAAAGTCATGAATCGAACAAGAACAAAATGTACGGTCTACTAATAATTTAAATACTTTAAATAAATTTCGATAAAATATTATTACTTGAGTGCACAAAACATTTTTTTTTATTTTCCGATTAAAAAAATGTGCACACGTTCACCTTATTCATTTTGTGTATTGGCCTTCGCGGGTTGACGCGTGTGTATTAATACCTCATTCATTAAAATTCCTGTTAAAAATTGTTTCTGTTTCTTTTACTTTTATAAGGTATGACCCTTTGAGGTGTTCAAACCTAGTATAATCCGCGTGTGTGTTCGCGGAAAATACACAAAATTTATTGTACAATCCAATACAAAATTAAAAAATGAGTCTTTCCTTAAAACATTTTCTCTGTCAGTTGAATGTTTTAGAACAATTCAAAAGGGAATTAAGTTGTACAACCAATCACCTTTCTCGATTGGTACCTTTGGAAGTGTCACCATGACAACTGACTTTATAAATGATTTGAATAAACTGTTTGAGACAGAAAATAGTAAGCCATTAGAAAGAATTAATTCCAAGATTGGAAGCCTTTTATTTGCAGATGACCTCTCGATTTTATCAGAAAGTGAGGATGGTCTCCAAAATAGTCTAAATATTTTTTCTACATATTGTGATCAATGGCAATTAACTGTAAATGCCAATAAAACCCAAACTACGATTGTTCAGTGTCATCCTGATAAGAAGAACAAATCTTTTATAAAATAGATATTCAGTTAGAAAATGTTAATGAATATAAATATCTTGGTTGTATTTTGAGCAGTAATGGAAATTTAATTGACCTTACCAATAAAGCAAAGAAGGTTTTGTTTTCAATTAAAAATTATATGCCATAACCAAATACCTTTAAAAGCATCATGCAGTTTATTTAATAACTTGGTTAAGCCCATTCTTACTTATAATGCAGAAATAACATTTATGGACTATTTTTAAAAATGTTTAGAGCTAAAACAAGAGCTGATAAAAATAATTGTAATTCACTTAATGTAAATGAAATTTGTTATGGTTTTATTAATAAAACACCAATTGAAAAACTACATCTTTTCTTTTGTAAAAATATTTTGGGGACAAAAAAAAGTTCCTCAAACTTGGCAGTAAGAGCTGATCTTGGAAGACTTCCAATAGAGTCAGTTATTCTCATACAATCTCTCAATTATCTAATTAGATTAAATAATGAAGATATTAATCCTTTATTAAAAGAATCTTTTCAATTAAGTAAAGATCTAGAGGAAGAAGGAATTTATTCATGGTATACTTTTGTAAAACAATTTTCAGATATAATTGGCTTTAATGTAAATGAAACAAAAACTAGAGGCTCTTAGGAGCCTGTAATCGCTCACATGGAATCCAAATGACTTAAACTATATTTATAATTTTTGAAATTAACAGTTTCAGTCTAGTTGTTATAGCTTTTAAGTTACTGTGCAAAAACTAAACATTTCTTCAAAAAATTTGTTAAATACAATAACTCCTATAAGGTGCCATCGACAATTTTTGAAAACTAAATGGTTTTTAGGCATTGTCCTTTAAGATACTTTAGAAATTTACAGTTTTACTCTACTAATAGGTGTGTTATAGACTAATTTATAATTAAAAACTGTTCATTTGTCCAAATTCATAATGAAAAGGCAATAACTCCTATAAAGAGTCATCTTGCAATTTTGGACTAAGCAATCATTTGTAGGGCTTCTATTGCTGATCATTTGTGCAATTTACAGTTTTAATCTAGCTACTATAGTTTTCAAGTTACAGGACAAAAATGGAAAATTTCATAACAAATAACCCCTATAAGGAGTCATCTGACAATTTCAGACCAATTAAATGAATTGTAGGGCTTTTTCGCTGATCATTTTTGCAATTAATTATTTCCCTCTAGCTGTTATGGTTTTTAAGTTACAGGACAAAAACGGAAAATTTCATAAAAAAAAATTGCAATTTAAGGGCAATAACTCCTATAAGGAGTCATCTGATTCAGACCAATCAAGTGAATTGTAGGGCTTTTATTGCTGATTATTTTTGCCATTTACAGTTTCACTCTACCTCGTATAGTTTTCAGGTTATATTGTAAATACCAAAACTTTTGCCAAAAATTGTCAAAAAAGGGCAATAACTCCTACAAGACTCCAAAACACAACTTCGCACTAATAGCAACTATTGTAGACCTTAATGTGCTGATCAATTTGAAGTAACGGTTTTCTCTATAGCTATAATTATAGTTTTTTAGATAATGATCAAAAACCTGTGTTGACCCCCCATGTTCTATTTTTAGTAACAGTGGCCATATTTGTCTGTTGATCAACACCCTGGGTACAAACTTGAAACTAGAAACCCTAAGGATGATTGTGGCCAAGTTTGAAAAAAATTGGCCCAGTGGTTTCAGAGGAGAAGATTTTTGAAAAAGTTTACGACAGACGACAGACGACGAACGACGGACGACAGACGACGGACGACGGACGCCAAGTGATAGTAAAAGCTCACATGAACCTTCGGTCCAGGTGAGCTAAATATGTAATCAAAAGATGAAGCAATAAAATGCAAAGACACCATTAAAAAGAAAGTTTTGCATTACTATGAGAACATGTCTACTGATATGATAGAAAATTTTAAAGAAGAAAACAACATTTTTCTTTATAAAATTATTAAAAATAAGGAATTTGAGTGTGAAAAATTTCTACAACACCAAAATAAATTTAAAAGACAACTTTTTGCAAAGTTTCGTATGAGTGACCATTCACTTATGATAGAACTTGGAAGATACCAAAATATCCCTCGTTCTCTCAGAATATGAAAACTTTGTAACGAAATTGATGATGAAATACATTTCTTCTTCAACTGTAAACATAATGAAAAAAATAAGAAGTACTTTTTATTTAAACCTTAATAATCACCATGAAAATTTTGAACGTTTGGACAATTTAAATATAAAAAAATTTAAAAATTTATTTCAATTTAAAAAAAAAAACAAATATCATCTTAAACCCATCCACGCCAACACAAATTAAGGCTGTATCGTCTTTTATAGAACAGTCATTAGAACTGAGGAAAGAAGACCCTGATCAGTCTTAGTTTATTAAATTGTTATAACTTCTTTATATATGTTTATTTGTTTTATGATTTGTCATTGTATCGCCATGACTTGTAATCTTGTCTTGCGTTAATAAAGTTCAATATAAAGCTCTTATACTGAATCATTGGGTTATTATCATGTCTTAATCAAAACAAAGGGACCCAAGACATACAGTGTTCTTTTTAAACACACAAAAATCTGTTATTTTTAAATGCTTTATATACTTCCTGCAACGTAACATTTTATGTACCCATAACTATTAGGGCAAATAGTATAAGATAATGTTCAATTACAATGTTCGAAATCCATGCAGATGTTTCCTTTTTGACAATATGTCCCGGACCATCTGGTCGACATGTATATAAAATTATCTACACATTCCTTCTAATAGATTTTTGTCCAATCACATGAAGAGAAATAACACAAGTTTTTTTATTCTTAGGTATCACGCTGTGGTAATTAGTATTAATTAACATGTATATGGCTTATTCGTAGCAAGAATATGAATTCGTTACTCCACAGGTAGAAAAATAGGTGGAACCCATTTAACACAAAGTACGTAATTACGGATCCGAGTTACATAAATCCCGGGACTATTATAACTAGTTAATTTAAATGTTCTTGATTAATCTGAAAACTTGGCTTTCGATCTGATATTTCTCGGCATGACATATCCGTGTTTTTTCTTTGCGTATCAATATGACACGATCGATAGGTGGCAATATTTAATGACAGATGTCAATTTTACATACATAAGAAACACCATTAAACTAAATTAAACTCATTAATGTGAAGCATGTCGCATGTTTCAAAAATACTAGTAACTAACGTCATTGATTTCAAATGCTAGGTGTCAAAATTAGTTGATTTCTGGTACTTGGTTTAACTCGCCTAGTTATCCAGCGCGTGACCGAAAGCCCCTGTTGAGGTGTGTCAGGTTATAATTTACGGCAAGCCTGGTCGAAGACCATATGGCATGTACGTTTTTGAATAGTGTCACGCTCCGACCTCTGTTGGAGCTTAGAAAAAGAGTATTAGCCCATTATAGTCGCTGCAAAAAGATACATTCTCCGGCCTTGCCCACTTTGCCATACTTTTACATGCCTGGCGACATTAGCTATCCCATTCCCACACTTGATTTATTAATAAGTTGTTTGTTAACCGATTTTTATTGTCCTGCGTGTAGCTGAAATCCTGCTACTTCTGGTGATTAAGAATCAATCAATCAATCAATAAATCAATCAATCTATAATCTATAATCTTTTAATCTATAGTGTTATTAAATCAAACATTTATTAAGGTTTTCAGAATGAGATAATAAAAATTTATGGTGACATTGTATACACTTGTATATATTTATATTTAATTCCAAACTTATTGAATTGAAATTTCAACCGAAGTTCTTCAATTTTTTTAATTTTGTTGTTGTTGTTGTTTTGTTTTTTTGTTTTTTTTTTTTTTTGTTGTCTCCTTTGTTTATAATTAAGTAAAATAACACTCAACTGCAAACAGTATGTAAATAATAACAATATTTTCATCTTATTAAATATAAATACTATAATAGTAACTGTTGTATTTCAGAACTGATGTACACTCTATTTCGCCTTTTAATCCGCGTTATAATATTCGACATAAATAAAGTTCAACCTTGAACCTTGAAAATTATTGGGTAATCCTGATTAACGAATGGAGAGATATTTTTTGGTACTTTTCCGAATGACTATGCCAGGATAGTTCAAATCGTCTGTAGATCATGTTAAAAATCTGAATATTAAATTTGATAAAATTATGCTGTACCCCAGCTTTATAAATACGCACATAATTCGTAGGCGTGATTGAATCCTCCGAACTTGCAGACCTTCAAGGACGAGCAAATCGATTTGGAAGATTCCAATCGAGACCTATTGATTATCGGTTTCTGCATTACTCGCTTGGGCTTTAATTAGTAGCGTTCGCAGTTATTTCAGTGGCATTTATACAATTTTGCTTTCAAATTGGAAATGGACATGTTACAATCCGGTTTAGTTTTCCTGTTTCTTATATACTTCGTGAAAGGTATGTATTTTTTATGATATATTAAACGAAATTCACTTAATTTTCATAATCCACATTCCTTCTTGCTATGATTTCTCACGTACATGATAAAAAGAACGCCTAACAAACAACAAATTACGTAATTTAGCCCTTTATCGATGATGCTTAAAAATGATTTGTGTGTTTATTAAATTACTCGAGATAATTATTATAATTCCTTAATTTATTCTATTCAGATTTCCCCAAACCGACCGGTGTTTTCTGATATTTAGATATTCAGAAATAGTATGTACTACGTTCTTAAACCTTTCAATTCATATCCAGTTCTGTTTAGCCTTTGAACAGTAATAAAGTAAATTCTGATGGTCGCGATTATATAATTACATTTCGAACTATGAGATTCGTAGATTTTAATCACTATCCGATAATAAATGTATTTATTATTCATTAGCCCTTGTGTTACCAATTGATTTTTTTCCTTTCATCAGTAATAGCAGTGTATCTATATCAGCATCAATAGTGTCTATTGTAGTACTGTAGAATTTCTTACCATACGGACCCACCATTTTCTTATCTCAAACCGGGGGGGTGGGGGGGGGTGGGGGGAGGGGATGTGTTGTGCCTTTTGTGTAGAAACGGTATGAAAAGAACTTTATACAAAATTAACTCCATGTTCGACAAACAATATTATTAACATGTGTTTATTAATTGAAATAAAATTTAAGCGTATACGATACTGTAATATGACTCCATTATGTAACAGTCGAGCGGCACATTGTCTTTTTTTTTGTGGAAGTTAGAAATTAATACCAAAGGCCTGTAAAAGATTTCTTACAAAAGAAATCCTGTCCACGGGTACACGTTGTCGTGTTATAAAAGAAACTAGTGTACTATATAAAGCTAAATATTGCTCGCCGGTCGTTCAATCAATCAATCAATCAATCAATCAATCAATCAATCAATCAATCAATCAATCAATCAATCAATCAATCAATCAATCAATCAATCAATCAATCAATCAATCAATCAATCAATCAATCAATCAATCAATCAATCAATCGATCGATACCCTAGTCGGCCTATTGAAAAGATATCTTGCTAACCATTATTCTAGCTAGTACCTAGGCCGAATCATACTGCTGTAAAAATTCAGTTATAGTAAATTTGTGATTTGTCGATATAGGCCGAATTATAAAGTCGCGAAAATTCTATTATAGTGTGTAATTTGTTGGATTAATCTAGCCAAAGAGCGAGGGCACCATCATTCGCTATATTAATGGACCGAAAAAATCCTCCCCTCCCAGGCACCATAATGGGAAATCCTGGATCATCCACAAAAGTGGTCTAGGTAGTGAGTCAGTTGCCATCGATCACCGACGTGTCAACACTGAGGTTGCTATTTTGAACCCGGCGTCGGGCAAGGATTGTCAGTTTGTGTGTCGAAGGTTGGGTTTCTCTACTCGGGTACACAGAATTTATTACCCCCTCCAATATTAATAAAAACTAGACGCCATGATATATGATGAATAATTGTTGAAACTGGCGTGAAACAAAATTCAAACAATTAATAAGATGTCGGCATTATCATATTACGATTCACTGTCCAGTTTGTAATTTATGCGAGTCTACTAAAGATGGCACAAATCGTATATTTATAATATTTCTATCCTATTCAAGAATAAAATTTCAGCATAAGACATATAGTTTAGTTCTTTTGAAAATAACTAGTATTTTCAGAATATTGCATAAAAATAATGCACATACAATACAATCATATTTATCAAATTGTATTGTCTTCCCTATATTCACGGTTTTCGATTCAGTATTTTTAGCCGAAAAGCAAGTTTAGCAATTCTCCACAGACTCTAACATAATTCTTTTTTTAAGGTTTGTTAAGATTATGTAATGATTTCTGTTCTGTTTTAATTTTTCGTTCCTCCTTTTTACATTTCCAGGAGAAATTAAATGTTATGAGTGCGATTCTAGAAAAAATCCAGAGTGTGCGAAGACGTTCGGTTACACCGAAGAACAAGCCGAAATCAATGGGATGATTACTAAATGTAAAGACACGCAAGTCTGCAGGAAAACAGAAGTAAATGCGTACAAAAGTAAGTATTGAATGAATGAATGAATGAATGAATACATGAATGAATGCAAAATACGTTAAATCTGTCGGTGAACATCTAGCTGTATCAAATCAAAAGAAATTACATTCTCTATCCACATGTAATTGCCGAATGAGGTAAATATCTGAGCAACAGCATAATAAATTGAACCAAAAATTAATGTGTCCAAATCATTTCACCAGATCACAAATCATATTTAGTCCGTAAAACTGTGAAAAGCTTTACAGACTGAAGGGTTAACTATTTCTGTTACAGAATCAATTTATTATATATCACTCAAGTCACTAAAGTCAAATAAAATACTTAAATATATTATTTCTGCAGCCTTAATATAAGGTCAATATTTATAGATGAGTTAAAGGTCGTTTTCATAGTAGCCTGCTATCAGCCCCGAAACTCCCATATCAGCTGCGAGGGCTCTTACCCAAGGCCAATACCAGAATCAATATTAAATTATAATGCAATGGTCTGTTTATTACATATTTTAATATATGTCTTAAGGGTTAATAGCGATATTTTCCCCCGAGGGCTAATTACTGACACCGGATTCCAAACGTTATGTCATGGACATATTTCAAGATATTTACAATAAATATGTATTTGTTGTATTTTTACAGACAAATTTGTGGTTAGAGAGTGTACAGAGTCTATTTTATTGGGCTGTAGAGAATTTCTGCAAAACGAGGCCCACGTGTGTGACTGCTCGGGACGCCTCTGCAATGGCCAGAACAGAGTCAGTATCTCGCTAGGATTAATTCTATCTCTACTAACGCTGAAATATATGTTGACATTTTTGTAGATCCGACGTTCTGTTAGTCTTAACAAAATACTGAGTAATCCGATCAAGTTTATAAACAATATCATTTTAACGCCAGATGGAGCTGTTTTGACTGGTAGGCTAATCATCTGTGGCTTGTGTGTCTTGATTATTGGTACTTGTAGACTTAACAAATTCTCGCACCTAGTGTTAATTGTTATCAATTTCCGCAATAGGATCGGATAATAGACGAATATAGCAGCGGTGATCCGACTGCAATTTAACCGTTCGTAAAAAAAAGTCCGATACACTGGACTGGTCCGATACGAAGTAGTTTTTCTTAAATTTAATGTCTGTGTTATGAAGCAATCTTTACAGACATTTAAGTGTATGAATTGCAACTATACATAATTATCTGTTTCAAAGGGTTGGGTTTGTGAAAGTATATGGTGCAATATTTTCCGCATTATCACGTGATTATGTCGCGTAAAGTTCCGCATTATGTTATAAGCATTTTTTATTGATTCCTGTATATACGTTATGAACTATTTTATCCAATAGCACAAGTTGCGTGTAAGACAAAGATTCATGGTGATAACTAGTGGGCACTTCACCCCCTTACTGGTCCTCCACATTTTCCCCATTTACATGTATGTTGTATCGTAGCTTGAGTAAATGAAACAACGATGCCTATATGATACGTTTGATTCTTGCAAGCTTGCCCACGTCACCAATACAAATTGCTTGATTCTGATAATTTGCTCAGAACATGTTTTTATTTCGAAGTTAGATAATGTACCAGTAAACCCAGTGGCGTGTAGAAGGGGGGTGGGGGCTGTACGCGGCATCAATTTCAGGCGCGTGCTTCTAAAATGTCATTTCTAAGTATTACTTGAGTCTTGGCGTATACAATCAAGGAGTTGGCATCGCCAACACTCTGTACCCCTGTGAGTATGTAATACGCAAGTCAAGCGTTGCGGAAGTGATTCCATATGTATATAATACTAATATTTATCATTCGTTTTTAATATTTAAAATGATTATTAATAATAATTAATCGAATTATAAAAAAATGTGGATAATTTTTTTTTTAATAAGAATGACATTTATTCATAATTATGTATCAGACACAATTATAAATATTAATAAATAAAAAATAAATTTCACAACAACTTGCATTATAATTGTGTCATTTATAAGGTCCAATTTGTAAATTGAATGTCAGGTTTTGAATATATGTGTAGGTTCAACTTGTTGAATATCTGTTTAGGTTCGACGTCTTGAGTTGTGTACATGTAATAAATTAATACAATTTAAAATAAAATCTTATTTGTTGACTTTATTGTGTAGATCTGTTAACGGCTTATTTCACTTCCCGATCTTTTCATATAAAACGAAAATGCAATTGGTAACATTATGCAGCAGATAGAGGAAAACTTAGTGTCACGTCTCATTTTGATTACGAGGTCACAAAAATCATTAGTTGGGATAGGCTGCTGATATATTTTACCAAGAGAAGAGATATTGTAGAAGATAAAAGAATCGAAAAATAAACAAGTATCTTGAAAGACAAACACGCTTCTAAAATAAGAAAAAACTTACAACAACTATCAGCACGAATAGACCAAAGAAAATGCGATGGCAATGCAAAAACAGATGAGCAACAATAGAGGTGACTTCAGAAAGGGTAAGCCATTCCTGCTCTACGGGTGTTACCCATCGTGTTATTTGGGGTAATAGTTAAATGCGGTAAAAGTGATATATGGATAGGAAACAATAACGACATCTGAGATGTCTGCGAAAGGTACCTGTAGCTAAATCGACTAATTTACGAGGGCGTAACTCGTGATTGGTTGCATATGCAGACCCTCTCGTCTCCACTGTAATACGGAAATCAACGTACGTTTTGAGAGTGCAACGTTAATTGCACATTATTGCCCCTAATTGTAGGTGTGTTGGAAACGACTAGATACAGTGTAGCGGCTTTAAATGGCAGTCTGTCTTAACTGCAGTAAAAATTTTCTGCCGTCGACCCATACCATGTCCGCTAATTGTGAATCGTTCCTAGTTTTCGTCTTCAATATGCAGGTATTGCTGAACATTAAATAACCATTCGGTTTATTAAGCATATACAGCTTGTAACTCTGTTGAAACATCCTTCATAGATTTCCATGCAAGTTACTTCATCTTATGGTAGCCATCTTGAGCAGGTTATATTAATTTCAAATTCAGATTTTAGATCGCAAAGGAACATGGTCTATTTATTCTAACAAACTGCTTCTAAGTTGATTGCACATGCGGATCAGTTGAAGTGGTTTATATTGTGGTATTGAATCAATGAATCAAATCAAATCATATTTTTTGATTTACACAAACACCACTTTTTAATCACAATTCAGACACAATAATCAATACAAAGAGTTGAATATGCATTTCTTTGTCTATTCGATCAAAATAATAAGTAATTTCAATCATTCAACAAACGGTTTTAGAGAAAATTGTTGTGAAAATGACATCCGTAAAATTATTCAGTCATATTATCATTTCATTCCATTAAATGGTTGGCGTAGTTTTTTTTAAATTTTCGATATTTAGTTATTGTATGCATGTGAATTTATGAAGGTCGTTTATGCTAAAATTTGTCTCAAACATCTTCAGGAAACGTGGAGATTTTATACAAGCACACCAGCAGCCTCCTGTATTCTCGCAGATGGTATAGCGTCGAAATAATTATAGCGATATGCCCTATGGCAGACCTAGCGATGAGATAATTTGTTTGAATGTTAGGCAGCTTTCAGCTCTTTCTTCTGATTTAATAATGTCTTGAATGATTGACAATCATATTGTTATGAAATTATATTGGGTACACAATGAGAACTACTAACAAGCTTGTTATGAATTCAGCTGTCAAGAACGCTTTGGTTCACTTCCGTTTCAGACAAAAACAATACTATCCTTGGATAGTACAGTTACCTTTACTTTTTAACAGAGCTAACAGAAGATTGCAATATGAAAAAAGCAGCAATATTTCACTGCACACAGTTCAATATTAAATTGCAATTACGTTTTAGACATATTTGGCAATAGAAATATTTCATTATATGAATTGATGTACCAAACTTTTGTGAAGTAGATCTCTCATCCTCCCAAGTCAAGGGTTCTGAGTCCGCGTTTGCTCCATCGAGGACTCCGGGAGCCCCGATTTGGGAGGATGAAGTTCTCTACTGGTCATAGAGTAGTTCTCGCCATTAAAATGACAGAAGCAATTATCGCCATTATGGTGACTGTGTCGTTATTTTTCCATTAAAACCGATGGCAAAGTCTTCATTTGATAGATTTCAATATTTTCCATTCAAAACAAGTTACGTTTATCACAATTGAAATGCCAATTTTTCACAAAAAATCGATCAATGACAGAAATGGCCGGATTTCGTTAAACAGGAAGTTGGTGAGCGACAGACCTGAAATCGAATCCCACGTTTGGGAGGCCATGCTGATGCTGCATATCAAATTTCAAGAGAATGTGATTAGTAGTTGCTGAGAAAACTGTTACGAAATTTTTTTCCCCGCCCTCCCGCCCAACATTCACCATACTATAACCCCGATTTTCACTGTGAAATCCGGCCAAAAAATCAAGATCGGGTGGCGAGAACTACTCCATGACAAGTAGTGACAAGAATATTTAACAGCAGGTGTTTTTCTCAAATACGTTTTGGGAAAAGACGAACTGGTTTCCATGCACGAGTGATAGAAATTGTATGTCACCCAAAACGAATAAAAGTACCTATATCTTCCGTAAATGATTGTTTGTTTGAATGCTGTTTAACGCCACTTTCATGGATTTTAAAGCTATATCATTGGCGTACATTTTTTATTTGGGGAGGAAGACAGAGTAGACGGAGAAAACCCGATTTGTTCGGTGGTATTACATCATAATCGCCTATTGATAACGTCCAGCATCCTATTTGATCGTCTGAAACAATTGGTTAAATACGTTGTTTTACGTCCGGCGAGCAGTATTTCAGCTATATTCAGGAAGAGAACCAATTAACATACAATAAGTTCAAATTTCGTAAAGGTCCATTCAATGAATAATGTGACCAAGTTTGGTTTCAATTGGCTTAGCGGTTTCAACGAAAACGATTAAACTGTCAAAAGTTTACATACAAGGACTATAGACATCAGGTCAGGCGAGTTCAACTGCTTATGCAACACAAAGAATTTCATATTTTTAGTATGGTTAGAGAGTAGAGATATTGAATAGCCAAGGGCAACTACAGTTCAAAGTTACTGTGAGCTAATGCTCCCTTCTGATATGCCCACTTTATAACATGTCCTGAAAAAAAATATAATATGGCACGATCGTGAAAAGCCATCGACATATTTGTGGTATTTTATTTAAAATTAAGTATGTATCTTGTCAAAATCTGAAAAACTAGATATCAGTGAGATGGTACCCATCTTTGTGTGCCCCGCCGACCTTGACGTCTTGACAGTTGCTTACATTCGGCATCACAACTGGATGCTGCACATCTCGTAGTGATACGAATGTATACAACTGTCTCGACGTGATACAGGTAGCTGAACCTATACATAATGTATGTAATGTGTATGAATCATTTATCATTGCTGGAAAAAAGTGACAAAAAATGCTTTGGAATGGACATGCACACAGTATACAGAAAACAGCATACCACCAAAGGAATGGAACTTTCAAGACAATGAAAGTGGCTTCTCTTTAAAGGAAAAAAAAACAAAAAAAAATCCGATAAGAAATTTATTTACATATTTCAGCAATGTGTGCCTTACACGTTTAACTAGTTTAATATCTATACAATAACAAATGATCTTCGACATACAAAACATGTATAACAAAGAATACGTAACTGATCGGCAGAGCGTTTTATCACACATAACTTACTGGTCATCTTCAATGTTTACAAGCATACACCAAAAGTTCAGCCCCGTCATTCATGCATATTTCAACAATATGTTAAGAATATTAATGAATTCAACAGTTTAACAAATCATTTATACACAATAATGTGACTGCCAAGGTTGAAATCTTGAAAACAGTTGGTGAAAATGAAAAAAGTCAAATTATTAAACTACTAGTATAATAAAAAAAGGTTTAATTGCAGAAGACAGTCCGAGTGAACTGACTGCCAAAAGAATTCTGAGTGAACTGACAAAATTACCAATCAATGGTTCCCACGATTGCTAATCCAGCTAAAATGATATTTGATTTTTATGAAGCTGTACATGATCATCCCCATTAGGACAATAAAATTTGACCTAATTTCTTTTATCATGACTTGAATGATTTATTTAATGTCCCGTGAACAATATTTCAGCTATATTCTTGATGAGTGAATAATTGACATTCTACTTCATTAAGACTTTTCTTTCATTTTAACAATTTCTGATAAACTTTAAAAAGCACACAAAAAATTACATGATTTTATAGCTAAGTGCATTATGAAAATTCCATCCTACAGTCTCGTCACATATAACTAAAGAATAATAAAATCCGATGACAATGGGATTTTGTTTAACATTTAGAACACATTTGTCAAAGTGTTAATGCCCATTTCTTACCTTCATTTGAATATAATGAATATTGAATCTAATGACCATAATAGACCCTAAAGGTTGGAAAAGGCTACACTGAACCAGCATAAGCCATGATAAAATTTATCTCGTATCCATATTATCTATTTGTTTACATGTATATAGGAAGAAATTTACATCTTGTCACACTCATTTATATTCTAATTAACATTTACAAATGAATAGAAGCAGTATTAAAATATGTTGCATTTTTATTTATGGCTGTAAAATGTTCAGATCAATGATTTTGTCCTCGATTAAAAAAACGGAGTTGCAATAAAACCGGTTTAAAATCTTTCAACATAAATGCCACCCAAGAAAGTTGTGACTGTCCATCTACATTCAGCAATACTGTCATTTCAGTATAAAACGGAGGAGATGGTTTGAAATCTCCCAGCAGGTATGATCCAGCAGTTATTACTATCGGAATCAGCTGTTGTTCTTCCAGCACACAGACACACACAACCTATATCATAGTATATTCACACATAATTATTTAATATAAAACCTATTATAGACTATGATCCTATGATTAATCCTATGCCGAAACGGTACTGTGGTTTTTGGAAGCTGGCCAATGTGGCCATGCTACTTAAGGCAAATGTAAATGGAAACGGTACTAGTTTTCTCTCCAGCGTTGCTTCTATTCCCCAGTTTGTATCCACACTGCCTGTAATAACAAAATGATAATAAAAAAATGTCAATTCCAGACACAAATATATAACAAGTTATGCCACTTTTTCAGGCAGATTCATTGTATGTCGTAAAAAAAAATTAAACTAGACAGTCTATCTAGCGATCACTGATACCCCGCTTAAATTTTGAAGAACTTTTTTCGGCAAAATTTCTAACATATTTGTTGATTGGTGACCTTGACCATTGATGGAATTTCTCCAGCAATAAGCATCAATAAGCTTCATAACCACCTGATATGTATTATATATCGTAAAGTTTCATTGAAATCAAATGCAAACTTTTGAAGTTAATTTTTCAGGAAACATCTTTTTTGTAAAAATTTGTAACCTTGATATTTGACGGATTTCCCCCAAAATTGATTGGCTTCTTACCAACCTGATATATAACATCATCGGGTCATGTCATCCCAAAGTTGTATTCAAATCAGTTGCAAACTTTTTGAGTATTGTCCTAAAACATCTTTTTTGGAAAAATTTCTAATGCTTTTTGTGGACTGCGATCTTGAAATTTAACGCATTACCCCCAAAAATGAAAGACTTTTTACCAACTTGATATATAACAATATCCCACAGTTTTATTCACATAAGATGCAAAACTTTCGAGTTATAGTCTGGAAACCTCTTTTTTGTTAAAATTTTTAATTTTTTTTATGGACTGCGACTTTGAAATTTGACAGCTGATTTTCCCCCAAAATTGATAGACTTCTTACCAACCTGATTCATTATTGTTGTACATTTTGTACTTGCGTTATATACATAAAATAAATGCCATATTTTATAATTAACTTAATAAAACAAACAATACAGATCTACAATTCACTCTTTCACAAGCTGACGACATGACTGTTGATTGGTCTGCAAACTTCATGTGTATAAAGACCCCCTGTATTATGTGATCTTTTTAAAATTTCCCTTCAAAGGTTGCTTAAGACAGGTTTGACTGTATATAACAATAACCCAGTTTTAATCAAATCAGATGCAAACTTTTGAGTTATTGTAAGGAAACATCTTTTTTGTAAAAATTTATAATGTATTTTGTGGACTGCAACTTTGAAATTTAACAGATTTCCAACAAAATCGATATTCTTACCAACCTGATATATAACAACATCCTAAAGTTTCATTCAATCAGATGCAAACTTTTTGAATTATCATCTGGAAACCAATTTGGACAGACAGACATGAGGCCCACTATATACCCCAGACTATGTCGAGCTGGGGTATAAGAAACAACATGAAATGTCCGTCTGAAGATAAGGGCATGAGCTATACACTCCATGAATGCATTATTCTATCTGCACTGATTTGACATTGTCACACATTGATATCAAACAGTCCTATATTTTCCAGGTCATTAGTGAAAGCTTTCTCGAGTTAGACTCTCAAAACTAAACAATGCCCCCTTTTTCACGAACAAAATCCCATAAATCTAAAAAGAATAATACCTCCACCTTGTGTGGCTGGTTATAAACAATCATATTGTTACCAAATATTGAAGGAAGCTAAAAAAACAATCCCTTAGAATTTTAAGAATACAAAGTCCCATAAATTTTTTTTTAGAAATTTACCAAACAAGATACAGACCATGAAACTAACATACTAAATAATTGTATGTAGTTTTAATATGTGGAAGGCATTCTTAAGATACAGTATAACATGTGGAGGACAGACAGACATGTGTATACCATAATACAACAGTCATAGATACGATAAAATCTCACATAATGAAAATTGAAAGAATGGCAGGACCTAGTGCTCTTTCTGGTACACCTTCAACTTTTGTTACCAGAAGGTTCGGTACCTTCCAGTCACAAATGCAAATTTGTACCCCTGCAATGCATCTTTCCCATGGTAGAAAAATTGATATACTTAAGTTATCTTTACACATTCTAAAGATGCAGAACACATGAAAGGTCGTTATACGAGACGAACTGTAATGTGATGCTACAGATGTCAAGTACACTTCCAATTAAGCTAGATTCAAGTCAGTAACTCATTCATACTACATTGACCATTAATCATTCAAAACTCATTGTCAACTGTAAATTTCCAACAGAAGATGTTATTATTTTGTAAACATACCTCTAAATGTTATAGATGCTTCTGGAATTTCCAGCTGGTAAGCTAACCTGCATATGCTTTCTTTCTGTGCTAGACTAGTTTCGATTTCAGCTCCCACGTCCAATTCATCGGATACCTTGTGGTGATAACAAAAATGTGCACCACCAACCAACGGACTAATATTACCCGATAACGTCCATTTATCACCTACAAATTTTTTTTTAACCAAAATAGAACATGCGTTTCACTGCTATAATCCTAAGAATAAACTACAGTAACTTGTAAGCTTTGTAAAGGATGATGACTATTTACCATTTATAGAGTTAGCAGGTATGATAATACTAATAGTACTAAAATGATTAGTCATACCCTTAGTCTCATTACTCGTAATGTAGCAAAGCGGGAGTGAATCACTCCCGGGACTTTGATGCCCAAGTCCAAGATGTAGTTGCATATACAATCGGACATGGTCGATCGTGATATATTTCAACTGTGTTACCATTATTTTATCGGTTTCGTGTTTAAAATCGATGCTTATTGATATGTGATGATAGTTATTGCAGTTTTTAACAGTTGTGTATTTATTGACATTCATGTCTTTTTTTAATTATGTTTACTACATGAAACACATTGAGAAACAGGAAACTGAATGGCGTGTTGCATCTTGGGTAATACATATTTAAATTACTGGATTCTGAATATGGAATGGTTGTTATAGTATGCAACCTTAGCACTTTTATAATAAAATTAGGTCACATTATCCATATTCGGAAGAAAAATGATCAACATAGCATTTTCCGCATGCATTTTCAAAAACGAAAAAATAAAGATTGTTTCCCGTTAGTTTCGCAATGTCTAAAGCTTTAATAACGTAAAAAAGATGAATATTATGTTTGAATTTTGTATAAATAGACCGAAGTTAGAATTTTCTATTTGCTACATTACGAGCAATAGGACTGAATTCTGCCGTTAATCCAACAAATCACAAATCTAACTTTAGATTAGGACGGCAGTAAAATTTGGCCTATAATAGTACACACATACAAACAAATATATTAACATTGCTATATTCCATAATTGGGAACTTAAATAGAACATAAAGGAACCTTATTGAGCAAGCTCACAGTACCCCACACGTTCCCATTACATCAAGGTGGTATTTGGAAATTAAATTGGTATATTGAACCGACTATTAATCATTATAATACAAAAGGATAAATAATAGAATATAAAAATTTCAGAAGACTGATTAATTAAAAATCAATCGGACAAAATGAGCTATTTTAAAATTTGAGCAGAGTAAGAAGATTGTCTTTTGTTGTCAGTTTAATAGACCAACTGAATTACCGAAGTCATTCATTTCCTGAATGAACATGTTATAACTGTGTTGCAACAATATATTCACAAGTTAATGAAAATAAGAAAATATGTGACCTGGGCATCTAAGAGTAAAAAGAAATCTTGGTTTATATTGCAGCATGTTGAAAATATGGAACAGGATTTCAGGAATAGTCCTTATTTCATAATTAACATCTCTCTGTATGTAAACATGGCATATACAAGATCCAGAAATAAGAGTGGAACACTTCACTATTTATTTTAGAATTGAAACAGTTTCATGAAAATCCATGAAAAAATGAAATCGTTACTCAGGCAACAACTTGGAAATATACATGTACATGACAAACTTCCCTACAAATAAATTCCATACAAGCACCTACTATAAGAAACAATTTCCAAAAGTTTCATGAATATCCATGAAGAAAAGAAGGCGCTATCCAGTTGACAACAGCATGACACACGGGCAGACTGATGGACAGATGGGTTAAAAACATTATACCCTCTGCAACTTCGTTGCGTGGGGTTTAATAAATGCTGCATACATTTTAACCAATCAAAGCAATTCTTCTATCAGCTGTAAGCATCACAATTTTATCTCCTAAAAGATAGACAGCTATAACACGCCTGCAGACTGGTCAAATAAAACTGCTGACTATACATGAAAACTAACATTTCATTAGGAACAGAATTAACTGGTATGAAAAGAGATAAAATGGGATCCCCCAATGCTTATGGACAATGGCGATATCCATGCCCAACCTCAATATTTTACCAATTTCTTCTTAGCAAGTATTCACCAAACTTTGTCAGCTATACAGAAGACAGTGTTTAATTGATAATTAACATAATTAACTAAAACACAAAATTTGTTTAAAGCCAACCTTTCATCAAATTTTACAGACTTGTTAAAAAATTGAAAATCAGTCAGACATATCCATAACTGTCTGACCAAAAAACTTCAGTAGAAGAAATAAGGGTCCGAGACCAAAGCAGGTGCAGTGTTTAGAAAGTGCTATCTCACTATGCAAATTAATATCCCCTTTTGAGAAGGGCAAAAAACGTTGCTAAATAAGGCTAAATTCTCCTGTAATACCCAACATGCTATACTTTCCAATGGCAGCACATAGTTCCTGCTCATTGGCCCAGCCACTTTCTGCAATTCCTGTATTGTTTCTGAAACAAGCCAACATGCTGGACATTAAACAACCATTTCCTCAATCAAGCTTTCACTATGAGCACTAATAGACAATATGTGTACTGTATATCAACCATTTAGAAGCCAGTCCAACAGGGATTTTCTGAAAGGCTCAAAACTGAACAAAGACACCTACATCTTTACAATATCTTACCAGTGAGTTTTGTTGCTAAGGATAAAGCTGTAAATTGTCCTCCGGGAACTTGTGGACCATACTGACATACTAATTCAGCACCTAATGATAACCGAGACGTCACTTTCTGTAAGTACTGTGTTACTAAAATACCTGACAGAAAAAACACATTCACATTAACCAAAATTTTCTTACTATATGAATAATTTTTACACTGGAATAAATTTCTGAAAATCTAGAAGATGGAATTTAATAAGTTTAAAAAATTTTGTTTTCAAAGGCAAGAAGTGAAGTTCAAAATTGTTGTTCTCAAGCTTAAGGGCAACCAGATGAATCAGGTAACAGGGAATGCCCATATTAAGCAACATATTCAATAAGAAATCCTGTGATCACTCTACCTGTATGCAGCCAAGATAATATCAGTAATTTACCTGAGCTATTGACTATATCTAAATTTCCTACTGTTAGAGAAGCTGTATAATCTGAGCCTCTGTAGTCTATAGAACCTTGGGTGGCTACACATTTACTGTCTTGAATCTGTAAAACCAGACAAATTTGTATTATACGGATAATTTTTTGGAACGTACCCTTTGTTAATATTCATTTTTCTAAAAATTATATGAAACATATTCCTTTAGCATAAAAAGAACTATTCACTGTCTCAGTACATTTATAAAATGTAAATGTTCATATAATGTACATGCCCAAGGGACTTCGCTTCAGTAACTACAGGTAGATAAATATTCATATTATTTTCATTTTCAAGGAACATAAACTCCTATTAAAATAAATGCAAATTAATAAAATCATCCACAACACTGCCAATGTAAACAATTGATATAAGATTAAAGAAATGTAGAAATAAACTAAGCAGATGGTGGAAAGACGAATGCCCCTTTTTTTAATACCCCCTTGCCCCTCTACATGTGGCATGGTAACATAAACATGTCACCATAGATTCTATAGTTTTTTTATGTATCTTTATATATAAAATGTTTTTCCTGTTCTTCCACACATAACATTTTTGAGTTTTGTTTTACAACCATTTCTATTACTATTTTAAGGGCCTCGGTGGCCGAGTGGTTAAGGTAGTTTGTCTACTATTGATCACGTGGACTGTCAACACTGAGATTGCGGGTTCGAATCTAACTGCAGGCTGGGTGTACTCGACTCCAATCTTAATTGACAAGGATTGCCAGTTTTCCTACTGCATGTCGGGGGTTTCTCCTGGTACTCCGGCTTCCTCCCCCAATAAAAACTGGACGCCATGATATAGCTGAAAAATTGCTGAAAGTGGCATTAAACACCATCAAACAAACATTACTATTTTATCCAGTGGAAATAAAATTAAAGTTATAATTATCAACAATTATAACACACATAAATGCATACTAGTATCAAAATAATTTGTTTTTTGTACTTGGGAAATTAGTGGCATTTACAACAATGAGCAAAATTTATGTTTTTTGCACCAACCTGAGTTACAAGTTTTGATCTAATATTCTGTGTAAATGCATGAATTATATTAGCATTCAAATTTCCACTGGCATCCATGTCACCAAGAATAACTGGAAACATCTGAAAAACACAAACATAAAAATCTAAATTATGCTCAACTTTGCACAGTACAATCGAATAGCCAGATATTATTGGGGAAAAACAAGAAAATGTGAATGCACAGTTGAAATTTAATAATCTATGACATATTCTGTCTTTTCGAGCTCTCCAATTAAAAATTGCTTTAGGACTGGGAAAAAGCCTAAACCGAAATAAAATCTAGCTGGGAATACCAAAGGCCAAAATAAAAAACATCACATCGGGGTCAAAAAATTATTTTCCCTAACAAAATCTGAATTTTTTTATTACGGAAAATAATTCGTTTCCGTTCCAGCATTGGTCCCAAAATTAATACCGGAAGTTCTCTGAACTTTCTGGCGTTATCCATCGTTTAAGAGGTATTTATCGAGAAAAATTCAGTGTCTACTTTGAAAGATGTCAGACGATCAATGTTTCATATATCTATACTGGTCAGGGAGAAGTTCTCGCTATAAAAATGGCAGAAGCAATACTCATCATTTTGGATGACTGCCATTATATTTCCATTAAAAACGATGGCAAAGGCTTCATTTCATAGATTTCATCATCTTCTATCCAAAACAAGCTACATTTATTACTTTTTAAATGCCAATTTTTCACAAAAACTGTCAAAAGATATGGTATCGAGAATTACTCCGTAACCAGTATAATACACATATGGTTAAAATCTGTGTTATTCAATGATAAAAGCTTTAAATTACAAAGTACTTATAAAAATACACTTTTTCAAACATGTTTAGTGCTACATTAATTTTATGCACTTTTTAAGCTTGAAAACACAAGGATAATTTAAGTAGATGCACTCAAAAGGAGCATAAACAAATGTTCAGTGGCCAAATAAGACCATTCATGACATCCGGTTGAAAAAAAGTACATTCCTGCCTGGTCAGTATCAATACGGTAGACCCAGGGGAGGGGAAACATGCATTTTTTAAATGTGGCCAAATTGCTATCTATAAAAAGCTACCATTCAACATTTGGTCATGACTTTTTGCACAAGAAAAAGCCGGAAACTAGATGAGAGTGAGATGGTATTAATCTCTATGTGCCCGGTCGACCTTAAAGGTCAAGGTCAAAGTCATTAACCATGGTATGCGACACATCGCCTTGATATTAACTACCCACATACCTTCACACAGACAACTGATCACTTTAGGGCATCTGCCACAAAGTGGTGCCCTAACTAAGACAGACTAGCTGCTTTACAAAGTATTATCTTACTGACATCTACAAAGGGGTACTTGGCATGCAATAAGATACACTGGGAACCATCCCAGTATGGCCAAGCTATTTGCATGTTGCATTATGGGATCATAAGTATTGAAAGCAAGTTCACTGTGATGTTCTTTTGAGTTTGTCTTAGTAACTTCAGTTACAAAACTGAAAATCATGGACATGTCATGGTCTTCATGAAAGTTGCAAATGACATGCCTGACATTCGGTCTGGCCATCCATGTCCACCTGCCTGACCGAAGACAATTGTGCCGGACCCAAATTTTCAAAAATTCAGTTATAAAATCTTTGTGTTTGAGATCACAAATTATTTGTTAAATCACTACTTGATTTTATTTATTTTTATAAAAATCTCAATATATTTACATTTGAGTCAATGTTTCAATTTGGGTTTTAGATCAAATCCATTTTACTTACAGTGGTGGAAAAATTTTCTCCTTAAGATCAAGCCCAGGGCTTTTTAAGATTTGTAATGCCCAAGCCCAGCTGTTTCATTCAAAGTCCAATTGATACCAATATATTTTGTAACTGGTATATGACAATAAAATGTATACATATTATTTTTAGGTGTGTAATGCCAATGGACTAATTCTATTAATTTTAAAATATTATTGATATTTGAAATTGTTGTATTAGCAATTTTATCTGTAATAAAAACAGTTTATGTTATCAAGATGTTTTATCTATTGCATGTAATAAAGTATTGGTTCAGAGTTAGTTGATTTTAGTCTTTCAGAAGTGAAACTTAGAAAAATGACACCCATGGAAACTTTTCTTTCCATGATGGTTGGAAAGTTCGGACTCGTTTTCACGGTCATACTTTTTATCTTTCGATTCACGATGATCATCATTGTCATCAGTAGCCTTTCTTTTATTCTGACTGTTCCAATCCCGTGGTCACGTTACTTGAAGTAAACTTGAAATTGAAGAGCGACATTTATCATTCGCGACCCTATCAACTAGAATAAAACAACAACAAGTAAGCGCTTGAATCGAAACACAAAACTGGTTACTTTCAAACGCCGAAATGATTCGGATTACAATTTGAATATTGATTAATTTATTGCCGATATCGTAAATAGATTTAACCAGGATGTAATCTCTCGATGTTGTTGTGATAAAATTAACACAAAATTGAAGGCAAACTATCAATCAAGATGTAAAATGACATTAAAGAAACTTTTTGTATTTGAATAGAAAGGCCCGACGGACTTTTTTCTATGGAAAAAAGCTTGCCCGTAGCTACAACTGCACTGCCTCGGGCGTCGGACTAACACATTTTTCCACCCCTGACTTATTATCAATTAAAATTTTTAACATAGAACACAGTTAACAATATTGATTGAAACATAAGCAAGTATTAAAATAATATAATCAACCAATGTAATTACCTTAAGAGTTTCTGGGTAGGGTAATAATGTTAATCTCTACTATTTTCAAAATTCAACAAGTGTGGACACAGAAAAACGTCTCGCCTGAATTCCGCATCAGTAACGAAAATAAATTTCGTCATAAGCATTACGTTAATAGCATTAATTATGAGCAGCGGCCTGTATACCAAATATTGTCACCATACTATGCATAGTTACAGAGGAACTGTCCTAATACAAAAACTTTAACGTAGTCGCTGGACCGTGAAATTGAAGTCAAGGTCAGGTGGAACCTACCAGACAGTCATGTACTATTAATCAGCAACCTATATACCAAATATTGTCATCCTACCATGAGTAGTTACAGAGGAACTATCGTAACTCAAAAACTTTAACGCAGTCGCTGGACCATGAAATTGAGGTCAAGATCAGGTGACACCTACCAGACAGTCATGTACTAGTCATCAGCAACCTATACACCAAATATTGTCATCCTACCATGCGTAGTTACAGAGGAAATGTCGTAACCCCAAAACTTTAACGTAGTCGCTGGACCGTGAAATTGAGGTCAAGGTCAGGTGACACCTACCAGACAGTCATGTACTAGTCATCAGCAACCTATACACCAAATATTGTCATCCTACCATGCATAGTTAAAGAGGAACTGTCGTAACCCCAAAACTTTAACGTAGTCGCTGAACCGTGAAATTGAGGTCAAGGTCAGGTGACACCTACCAGACAGTCATGTACTAGTCATCAGCAACCTATACACCAAATATTGTCATCCTACCATGTGTAGTTACAGAGGAACTGTCGTAACCCAAAAACTTTAACGTAGTCGCTGGACCGTGAAATTGAGGTCAAGGTCAGGTGACACCTACCAGACAGTCATGTACTAGTCATCAGCAACCTATACACCAAATATTGTCATCCTACCATGCGTAGTTACAGAGGAACTGTCGTAACCCAAAAACTTTAACGTAGTCGCTGGACCGTGAAATTGAGGTCAAGGTCAGGTGACACCTACCAGACAGTCATGTACTAGTCATCAGCAACCTATACACCAAATATTGTCATCCTACCATGCATAGTTACAGAGGAACTGTCGTAACCCAAAAACTTTAACGTAGTCACTGGACCGTGAAATTGAGGTCAAGGTCAGGTGACAGGTGACTGACTGGCAAGTACTCATCATAAGCTACCTCTGGACCAAATTTGATGGACCTAGGGCTTGGGCTTACAAAGATATGAAGCAAGATGTCAAGTGTTTACGCCGCCGCCGCCGGATTCCCATACATATGTCTCGCCTCCAGCGACTTTCGTCGCAGGCGAGACAAAAACTCAGTTTGAAAATTAGAACAGCCTTCTTTATCTTCATTTTATTTGTAGATCAAAATTTGATTCCGGTCCTGATTTTGTATGACACCGGTTTATATATTAGAATAGATGCTTTGTCCAATCAAAATGCACGATTATAATTAAAGGGGAATAACCATGGAATACCGGTGTCAAGTAAAATTAACACTAATTGTGTGGTGCTTTTCGATTAAGTTAAGTAAATTAAGAAGATAAAAAGGTCAACTGATTGTCAGGTGCAAAACAAAGAATCATCAGACCGCTATTCATGAAATTTATCTGCCGGTCATTTGGTCAGACACAATTAAATAGACTGCCGGTCCAATGGCAATTTTACCGGCCGGTCAGGCGGACCGGCATATTTCGCGAAGACTGATGTCATGGTGTGCCACATGTTACATTTTTTCCCTAGAAGATGTCACCCTATTTACATTCAACCTGTTTTAAACTTCTGAACACATACTTCCTGTGGGCCTGTCTGTTTGCTGCCAACATATGTAGCACCAAATCTGTACCCTGAGGTAGCAGGATTAACTGAACTTAGGTTTATAGTATGGCTGACTTGAAAATGACTGCTCAATCCTTTTGAAAATATAAACTTCCCACCTTCAAAGCATTGTGGAAAAATATCTAAAATGAAATAAATGCAATAATTTTTAATCTTAATTTCATGCTTACACAACATTTCTTAATAAGAATAATTGATGTTTGACAGACATGCTAGTAATTACTTTCAGCAGTCTTGTTATGGTACTGTTTAAATTTGCTTGATCTTCTGACACACAATAATTTTTTAATAGCAGTAAGATTGTGTCCCTTTGGCAATGTCCCATTGCAATTAAAAAAACATCTTATTGCACTGTTTTCAATAAGTGAATTAAATTTTTCAGTGTGATCTATTGCTGAATGCAATGTGATATTTTATAGGCAAATAAAAAAGGACATCATGCGGGGGCAGGACAACTCGGCCCAACTCTACTTTTGAGACAACTCGTCCCGTCTTCTTGAGAACTCGACCCGTGACCTTGAAACAATTTTATAAGAAAACAAAAAAATTTTAATTTTTTTAATAAGTTTTGAATAATTTCTATGTGTTCCCCGAGAAGTTGGTCAACAATGCTTGGAGCTGGTTCAAAAAGATCTTGTCTAGCTTTCTCTTTGACCTCTTTCTGCATTTTGACTGCAGTATGAATTCCTAGAAGTGAAGAATGTATGTGTGTCTTGTTGAGAGAAAATAGGTCTCCTGTCTGTGTCACTGTTGCCAGCAGGTCACATCTTTTGTTGCGTACTCCACATCTACATTCTATGGATGGCTTATTCTGGCATTTGAATGTGAATGTGTAGCTGTTGCTTAACACTAGTTTCTTTTTGGATGTCGGAGTCCCGAAGTCTACCTGGAATGTAACGGCTGCCTAAGTTACTGTATGGATCATGTCTATGTCATCATCTATTATGGACTCGACCAGCTGCTGTGGAAGGGTAACGTCCTGTCGGTTAGTAATGGCGAAGGAGGAATCATTGAGTATAGTTGTCTCCTTGTATGGAATAGTTTATAACAAAAAAATATGGTCCGATTTGTCTTCTTGTAAGGTCAGAGTTGTCTTTATATATGGTCCCAGTTGACACGGGCCAAGTTGTCTTATATTCCATCATGCATATAATGAGTATGTCCATATCAGAACTATTTTCAAACTACAAGACCAAATGCCTGCAAGTTTTTAATAAACAAGACTTTAACAATCGATATCCTAGTAATATCAATGCTTACCAAAACAAATAAACCTGTTGCCAAGCGGTCATACTAAACGCAGAGAACTGCAGAGAAGTAATAAAAAAATGATTTATTTTCGATTAAATAAAGGTTTATTATAGATATATATGTTATATTTTGTAGAAATAAACATAAAGAAGACCATATCTTTACATAATTTGTCATTTATTTGGCAATTTCGAGCAGTTTGACGATGTTTACGAAGTGGAGAGAAGTACGAGAGAAACATAAATAATGGTTTATTTATCTTTAATAAATTTATCCAATAAGTTTTATCATAAACAATTTATTATGTTAAATAAGCTTTAAAATATTTAACGAACTTAGATTTATCATAACCGACTTTATTTCATCCAAATATGTTCGATGTTCTATGTAAATTCAATATGGCGATTGACGAAGCTGAACAGTAAATTCCTGGTGGTTTCGGGAGTGGATCTGTGTAATGTACGGCATGACACAGTTTCTGATATATTATGTTATATTCTTTTATATTGCATAAAATGTTATAAAAATGGTCAAACATATGATTATATTATTTAATACTATTTTATAGATATTATTTAATCACATGATAAATTCGGCTTTCAAAATTACTTTTTACTGTAAATAATTATAGTGCTTCATTTTGTGTGTACATATTTTGTTTTAGTTCTGCTTCATTGCTTAATTGTTTTTTCTGTAAATATTTAGTGCTAAACCTTTTTGTTTATTCATTTTAAGTATTTTTTTAATTTAATTTTTTTTATTTGACATTCAGCATGGATATCTATCCGTGCGGTGTTTGTAAAAGTGACTGCTCTTCTGACAGAGCCATTGCATGTGATACATGCAATAGGTGGTTTCACTATTTATGTGAGAACTTATCTCACCAGGAATATTTATTCTTAAATAAGACAACCCTGTCTTATATTTGTCACCATTGTCTTTATGGCAATGTAGCTACTTACAACTTTGACAACGCCTTGCAGCGTTTGTCTACAGTTAGTCAAGATGTATTTGACGATGCTGTTCGGCTCGAACGTATCTTTTTAAGATCCGAGCCGAAAGTTGTGATTTCATAATCTTGTACTTACACAGGTTTAGTACAAGATTTGGCAGCCACTAAGTTGCTTGGTCAACAGTGGACTGGTTCGACTCCTATGGTAGTTAACGGTAATGGTAATTGTTTATTCAATGCCATTTCTTTGGTATTATTTGGCCATGAGAATGCTTCATCTGAAATCAGATTAAAGACATTCTTCGAATTATTTGACCATGCTATGTTTTATGAACGCATGCATGCCAAATCCAGCATACCGGACATCAGTCCATCAATAGCTGATGCCATTCGTCATTGTGCCCAGACGGGTAGCTATTCATGTGCTTGGACTATGCATGCTGCCAGTACTGTTATTGGCAAGCCCATTAAGTCTGTTTATCCAGTTGTTAATGGCCCCTGTGACTACAAAATTAAGATCCTTAATACTGTTTTTAAACCCAGGGGATCCAGGTCTAGACATGATATTACTATCATGTGGTCGGGGGCCCACATCATTGGCTCTTTCTGGAAGCCATGTCATTTTGTCCCACTTATCCCGCATACTGTTGAATGTTCAGTCATCAACATTGATGACCATGAACAATTTCCACCAATTTCATTAGGTCATCGCAGAATTTACTGCATTTTATTATTTGTCGGGCCGGCATTTATGGCAAGATGTCTAAGGGTAACTTTGTTCCCGTAGACCCACAGCCAGACCCATCAACTATAGTTGTTGCATAGCTCAAATATTCCACGTCAGCCCGTAGTTCTTCTTATAAGAAGAGGGTGACTTGGTTTAAGTGTGATCCCATTATATCAACAGCTATAGCTGAATATATTGGAGACTATGTCCCAAATGTAGTTCATGGCAATGCCAAGTATACTACCGTCCCTTACCGTAGTTTAACTTCCACACAGAAGTCTATTATCCGTGATGGGGTAAAACACGGTAAGGCTCCAAGCGAGATCAGGAGAGATGTTAACACAGCTACTCCTGATGACATAATATCAATCCCTGTGGCTCAAAATGCTAAATATAATCAGCATAAAAAAGACCGACCCGAGAGCACACATCGGTTGAATGTCGCTGATGACATCCTAGCTGTGTTGAATATGTTTGCAACCAGTGCCTTCATTAAGGAGATCATCACGACTTCATCGTCAAAGCCACCGAGTGTAATACTGTACACGGATCTGCAGATGGTCATGCTTAAATCTGCAATAGCATCCGGCACAGTCATTGGAATAGACCGAACTTTTAACCTAAGTTCGTGTTTTTTGACCCCAGTTTGCTTCCCAAATGTCAATTTGGTGAGTAAGATGACAGGTAAGTCCCCGGTTATGTTAGGCCCTATGCTCATGCATTGGGATGGCAATTTCGACTCCTACCACGAGTTTACCTCCCATCTTCAGGCCAAGTTGGTCGATATAGACCAATCGAATTTAATTTTCGGGTCGGATGAGGAGTATAGCTCTGTGAAGGCAATCAAATTGTCCTTTCCCGATGCCAATTTTAAAATTTCAAATAAAATGGGGGGTCACAATAATTAGTTTAAAAAATTAATGGGCCCACCTCCACATAGTTCATAGCCTTGACGTGGCGTGGGGGCTCTTCCATTATATACTTTAACTGTTGTATATAATGGTTGTCCAATATGAACTGTCAATCCGGAATTTAACCGGTAATCGTGGTGTAATTATATGCACATTTGTTTACACAATGTACTAGAATGTACACTTGGTTTACTTACTATGAAATCACTCTTTATGGTTTTAATAACAATTTTTTCACAGAAAAGTGTTCTTTGTGATAAAATTGTTCAGAATCATACTTATTTACATAATAAATATCATGTGTGATACATTATACAGTTACTTCTCTCTACTGCCAGCCATTACAACCTATGTAAACATCGTCGAACTGCTCGAAATTGTCCATTCACAGACGAATTATATAGAAATAAGGTTGTATTTTTGTCAATTTTGATAAATTTATACAAAATATAACAAATATATATATAATAAACCATTATTTAATCGAATAAATCATTTTTTTTAATTACTTCTCTGCGTTTAGTAGGACCCGTTGCCAAGATACTAATATGAAAACATGGATCAATGTCTAGTTGAAGGAATGATCATTAATTCAGTTATTCATGTGTCAATAATAATGTAAGCAAATTAGCAAAACTAATCATGCTAAAATAACAGCTTTTAACCAAAATTAATAAATGAACCTCAAATTCAATGACCTTCCTAATGAGATCCACAAAACACCTTCTAAACCTCAAGGTCATAGTTCAAACAACCATTACTATTTAGTATTACACAAGAATAATTAATGCTATATCATGCAAGTTTTTTTATTACCTTTACATTTTCTATGAAGTTCTTCAAATGTTCCAGGGTTGTTATCGTTTGTTTGGGGTGATTGTTCTTTGGCTTTTCCAGAGTCATTGACATTGCTGCTAACACTGGGGGGATGCAGAATTGGAGGAGGGGGTGGTGCCAAGTTTGATCCTATTGTGGATCCACCTGCGGCTAAAACGTTACCCATAGTTATAAAGTATTATTAATGTTGCAATTATTATTATGTTTGAGCTTTAGTATTCAGTATATTGATGTCATTTCTTTGCCGGTAGCTTCTCGTGTTCTTTTGCCATGTGCAATATTAACTACACGCATGCGTATTTCACCGGAAAATCTGAACTAAAATAAAACCTGAACCGGATGTATCGATATCCGGACAAAAGTGCATATCGTTGCATGCATTACTTGTTTGTAATACTAGTCCCAGTTAATTAACCATTTGCACTATACGTTGTTCTCTCGATTTTTGTAGACATAAACTAACTTAATTTTATGACAAGAAATAAACCCATTTTATAAATTAATTAAAATATTTAATTTCACTGTGGAAATCATAGTATCAAATGTATATGACTTATCTGTAGCAAGACTATATGGTAAATAAATAAATAAATTATCAATAACCTGACTCTTTTGTCGTGCTTTTAGACTCAATCCAATATTTATGATAGTTTTAAATATTCAGTTTTAAAACAAACAAACAAACACCACCTACACACCTAGAGTACGCTAGCTCCGTCTGGGACCCTCACACTGCTGATCAGCAGAATAAACTTGAGATGGTACAGAGGCGGGCAGCTAGGTATGCCTGTAACCGTTACCATAACACAAGCAGTGTAACAGACATGCTTCAAACTCTTATCTGGCAACCTCTTCAACAACGTAGGCTCAAAACTAAACTGGTAATATTTTATAAAATCATCCATCAATTAGTAGCCGTACCAACAACAATTCTCATACCAACAGATACAAGAACACGTCAAAACCACCCTCATACTTTTAAACACATACAAACTTCAAAAGACTCATATAAATATTCATTTTTCCCAAATACAGTTATATATTGGAATGCATTACCACCAATAATTGCATTATCACCCTCAGTAATGACCTTCAGAGAAAAGCTAACACCTGCTGTTCTCTGCCAACTTACATTATAACCTACCTGTCATAACATGTACATAGTTTTATCTTAAAGATACTTAAAATATATTTAAAAATTACACAAAAGATAATAAACTAAAAAATATATTTATTTATTGATTTATTTGGCAAATTGTAAATATGTTGTCAAAATGATAGATCTATTTCTATCATAACATTCTAAATTATTTTACCCACGCATGCAACTGTTAGTGATCATCACAAATTGATGGATAACAGGATAACTAAAGAAGAAGAAGAACACACACACACCCATCACACACATAAAAGCAAAAAAAAAAAAAAACAAAAAAAACAAAAAAACACTAGGCACATACTGGTAAATACCACCCTTTCCCTATCTTTTTCTATGTTCAACCAAGCGTGAAATATACACAGCCCTACATTATTTGCCAGTTAAGAGATTTCATCATGACTCCTATCTGAGTACCAAGTTTCTTGAAGATCTTAATCATCTTCATAAATAAAACCTTAAAAGCAAAGGTAACCTGAGGCAAAATCCCCCATTTTTTATTCGTTCATTCAATCGTATTAGTATTGGACCATCTTAGAAGAAAATATTTACCTTGATCTTGGACCTATAAAAATTACTTCAAATTGGCACAACTCAAAAACAACATATGGGATTGCTGAAAATGCAACATTTTCTTTATTTTTTAGTACTTAACAGTTGTGCAAAGTTTTAAAACAATTTGTTGACGCGTTCTTAAGTTATCATCTAGAAACTCCCAATTGTTGACAAAAACCCCTTGAATGGGCCTTAGTCGAAAACTACAAATTTGAACTTGAACTTCAATTTATAGATAGTATTTAATAGTTGTGCAAAGTTTAAATAAAATCTGAAGACGCATTTCAAGTTATCATCTGGAAACCCAGATGTAGTGCTACCCACTGACCCACTGGATTTATATCTAAACCCACGTAAACAAAGGAAATCAAATTCAAAAGCTTTAAATTATATACATTGTAACACTGATATTTTTTAAAATTCATTTGTACCGAAAACAATTAAAGACTGGAACTCTTTGGCAGATCAGTGTGTTACAGCAAAATCTTTATCCCAATTTAAATCAGAACTATCAATTTTGAACCCTTCCTCTGCTCAGCGCGATTAACATCAGCGCACTCCCCCCACTCGAAGATTAATGCTCAATAGTGAGCTACTTTTGAGTTACCAAACAGAAACAGAAACAGAAACCACAAACTGTTGACCAAAAAAACTTGAATTGGCCTAAGTCGAAAACTACAAATTAGATTGTGCTGAAAATAGAACTGGATCTTCATATATGGTATTTAATAGCTGTGCAAACTTTGAATAAAATCTTTTGACGCGTTTTCAAATTATCATTTGGAAACCACCGAGGCACGGACAGACGGAAGGATACTCAAATTCATACGGAGGGTATCACATAATACCCGGCCACTTTGTGTGGCGGGATATACAAACTGATTATTTTTCCAAATTCGTATTTAAAGGGCAATAAAGAGTCATCTTACAATTTTAGACTAAGCAATTATTTGTAAGCCTTGTGTTGCTGATCATTTGTGCAATTTACAGTTTCAATCTAACTGTTAAAGTTTTCAAGTTACAGGACAAAAACGGACAATTTAATACAAAATTGTCATTTAAGGGCAATAACGTCTATAAGGAGTCATTTGACAATTTCAGACCAATAAGGTGAATTGTACGGCTTTTTTTCTGATCATGTTTGCTATTTATATTTTCACTCTAGCTGTTATGGTTTTTAAGTTACAGGACAAAAACGGAAAGGGAAATTTCATAAAAATTGCTATTTAAGTGCAATAACTCCTATAAGGAGTCATCTTTTAAAATATACAATGCATGGTTACAGAGAAACGGACCTAATCCAAAAACTTTAACTTAGTCACTGGACTGTGAAATTGAGGTCATGGTCAGTTGAAACCTACGATACACTCATGTACTAATCATTAGCAATCTATATACAAAATATTGTCGCCCTACAATGCATGGTTACAGAGGAAATGCCCTAATCCAAAAACTTTAACATAGTCGTTGGACAGTGAAATTGAGGTCAAGGTCAGGTGACACCTGCCAGACAGTCATGTACTCTTCATCACCAACCTATATACCAAATATTGTTATCCTACCGTGCATGGTTAGAGGAATTGCCCTAATACAACAACTTAAACGTAGTCACTGGACCGTGAAATTGAGGTCAAGGTCAGGTGACACCTACAAGACAGTCATGTACTATTCATCAGCCACCTATGTACCAAATATTATCATCATACCATGCGTGGTTACAGAGAAACTGCCGTAACCCAAAAACTTTAACGTAGTCGCTGGACTGTGAAATTGAGTTCAAGGTAAGTTGACAGGGGACTGACTGGCAAGTACTCGTCATAAGCTACCACTGAACCAAATTTGATGGACCTAGAGCTTAGGTTTACAAAGATATGAAGCAAGATGTTCAAGTGTTTACGCTGCCGCCGCCGGGACTCCCATACATATGTCTCGACTCCAGCGACTATCGTCGAAGGCGAGACAAAAACGGAAAATTTCATTGTAAAAAAAAATTGTCATTTAAGGGAAATAACTCATATGAGGAGTCAAAAATCGTGATTAAAGGGCAATTACTCTTGCAAGAAGACAATACACAACTTCACAATAATAGCAACTACTGTAGACTTTTGTAGAATTGTGCTGATCAATTTGAAGTAACGGTTTTTTCTATAGCTATTAAAATTTTTGAGATAATGATCAAAAACGTGTGTTGATATCCATGTTCTATTTTTAGTAACAGCGGCCATCTTTGTCCGTTGATCAACAGCCTGGGTACAAATTTAAAACTAGGAACCCTAAGGATGATTGTGGCCAAGTTAATAAAAAATTGGCCCAGTGATTCCAGAGGAGAAGATTTTTGAAAAAGTTAACGACGGACTAAAACTGACGACAGACGCCAAGTGATGGCAAAAGCTCACATGGTTCATGTGACCATTTTTCTATTTTTATTGGTGTCTTTTGACTCTCTCATCTCAAATAATTTAGAAATTATTTCCAGATGTTGACTGTGTACTTTTTAATGCCTTCAAATCAGGTTCAGTTGGTGCATTTTCATCATCAGTTGAAACTGAATCGCGATCTTTTAAACGCAATGAAGACGATTATTTTTACAATGTACACATCATAGTGTTATGCAACCGCAATTTATAAAGAGTAGGAAAGACGTTACAGATTCCAAGAGAAAACGACTCAAGGTTTAATACACGGCAAGAAAATTTGAAAGTTAAATATCTCAGTTTCTGTCCACAAATCTTTAAAGAATCTAGGCTAAAGGTCCTTTATTGAGCAGGCATATTAGAATTGAGGACAGTAGACTCTTAATTTATATTATATAAAAAGATACCTTGGATAAAGAATGGGCTTTTATAATTTGATCACGTGATCTGCTAACACTGAGGATGCGGGATCGAGTCTCACCCCAGTAAGACTTTTGCGATTTTTTAGCTATATCGTGGCGTCCAGTTTTTATTGAAGAGGGAAGCAGGAGAACGGAGTCGAGTACATCCTACTCCCAGGCATCCAAGTTTTAATTTTAGACAGGAAACGTGTGCATTGTTGGAAGATTTGCACGCCACCTTGATGGTAGATTTTAGATACAACTTCGACTTAAACCCTCTCCACCGACAGGTGCTCCATACCCCGTTGATACCTACCCGTTCTAAATATTTCCGCTTGACGACCATTTCTCAGTTGGTAGACTTCGAAACTCTGTTTTAAATAGCAAAATTTGCAAAACCACAACCTCGTTCACCTTTAAGAAAATATTGACCTAGTAATTCATTCACCTAATCGTGCGGAAATGCATTTTTGTGGGGTTTTGATTGTCACCTCGGTCATCAAATAAAAAATCTTAAAACTTTAATTCGAGGTTGAAATCTAAAGCGCCTGCATGTTATACGACTAAAATCCTAGAAATATTGTGCTACAAAAAATATTTCTGCAATAAGTATTCAACCCGCATCGTGATATCAATCGCTGTAAATATAAATGATATCAAAACTTGTCAAGACTACGTTAGAACTGGATAAACATGGTGTTTACCGCTACAGATTCCCGAACAAAATTGAAGTAAAACACCAAACATGACCAATGGTAATAAATAAAAAGGAAAAGGGGGCAAACACGTCAATTGCCAATCAATTGTAGTAGTCCGTGAATCCTCAGTTCAACTTCTAAAATGTTATAGACTGTTAGAGTTAAATATATGTACATATGCAATTTTATAATCTAAGCATCTGAGGTATGTTTTATTTGACCATAGACATAAAATCCTGATGAATTAACTTTACAGCCAGCCCATCTTGAAAATCTACTTTTGAGTTGAATGTATGTACATGTGCTATTTTTAAATCTACATGTAAGCATTAGAGGCATTGTTACATGATCAGAGACATAAAATCATGATTAATTGTTTGGTTATTCATGTTTAAATCAATGATCAAACATTATCTCAGCAAAGAATACTTGATTCCAGTGCAAATAATTTCTACCAAATAAAAGTGACATGTTAGTAATTCCCCCACCCTCTATATTCCTGTTTAGTGATTCCCCCACCCCTCTAAATTCCTGTTTAGTGATTCCCCAACCCCTCTATATTCCTGTTTAGTGATTCCCCCACCCCTCTATATTCCTGTTTATCGATTCCCCCACCCCTCTATATTCCTGTTTAGTGACTCCCCCACCCCTCTATATTCCTGTTTAGTGATTCCCCCACCCATCTATATTTCTGTATAGTGATTCCTCCACACATCTATATTCCTGTCAGGTGATTCCCCCACCCATCTATATTCCTGTTTAGTGATTCCCCTACCCCTCTATATTCCTGTTTAGTGATTCCCCCACCCCTCTATATTCCTGTTTAGTGATTCCCCCACCCATCTATATTCCTGTCAGGTGATTCCCCCACCCATCTATATTCCTGTTTAGTGATTCCCCCACCCCTCTATATTCCTGTTTAGTGATTCCCCCACCCATCTATATTCCTGTTTAGTGATTCCCCCATCCATCTATATTCCTGTTAAGTGATTCCCCCACCCCTCTATATTCCTGTTTAGTGATTCCCCCATCAATCTATATTCCTGTTAAGTGATTCCCCCACCCCTTTATATTCCAGCATCTTATTTTTTCTTTGATTTAAACCACGATTAACATATTTTATTAAAACAAATGGCAAATAAAATTAAAAAAACTTCAGTAAAAAAATCTGGCAAAAACATTGACATAGCAATCTTTTGGGGCCTAAATGGCCAAGTGGTAGTTGATCATCTACATGTACTGATCTAGCCTTACTGTAGGCAGGTTGTCACTGACTATAACCCTAATTGACAATTATAGACTGTTTTGGGGGGGGGGGGGGGTGTTATTTCACCTATTACTCCGAACTACACCTTCACTAAAAACTAGAAACCATTGATACACCGGTAGTTGAAAATAATTCCAGTAACACATTAATATTTTGGCCTAAACAACTTTCACTGAAAAAAAAACAGCAATGAAAACTTATTTCCTAAGGAATAAGAAAAAAAAGGTTGCAACTAAACTGGGTGAAAAATATCTGTTGTTCACATTAATAAAACAAGACTATGATACCGAATACCGATCTCAAACAAGATTTTGTTCCAGGGACTATAATACAATATGAAAACAACTGGGAAATCAGACCAATTTGTAGAACGTGGAAGCGCAATTTCTGACAGAAAGACAATGCAATCAACAACGACAGAAGACACATTTTTGTTGCCACTTATCTGACAGAAAGACAATGCAATCAACAACGACCGAAGACACATTTTTGTTGCCACTTATCTGACAGATAGACAATGCAATCAACAACGACAGAAGACACATTTTTGTTGCCACTTATCTGACAGAAAGACAATGCAATCAACAACGACCGAAGACACATTTTTGTTGCCACTTATCTGACAGAAAGACAATGCAATCAACAACGACCGAAGAAACATTTTTGTTGCCACTTATGACCTCTTCACCCCAGTTATCAAATATTTATATCACTCGATACTTGAATATGTCTGGAATTTGTTTAAATGACACATCAAGATAAAGTTGTCTATGTTTTTTAAAGATTTCCTTTGCTTTACTATTATTATAACGATTTTTTTGTGTGTGAATTGTATAATAATGAATGACAGAATGTAAAAAAAATTATATTCCCAAATGTATCATATACTATTTTTAATTTATAATCTATTTTTTCTTTTCTTTTTTGTCTTTTTTCTCTTCTTCTTCAGGGTACTGAATTGATTGATCTGTAAACTGAAAAAGGTCTTTGTCAAAGGATTCTTCAGAAAGTTCCTTTACGTCTTCAGGATAAAAGGTTGGCATAGGAGGGGGTACCTTCATTACAGTTCGGTGTTTCACATAAGCAGTATCCATTACTCTGACGTAACTGTGAAGTTCCCCTGGAATTATGCCAGCTACATACAAAACATTATACTTAGTATTCATCCGCACAATCTGAAAAGGACATATTTACAGGTTGTATTTCTTCAATTGACAATTAAAGAAAATGCAATTTGTTCTTGTTTACAGTATATTTATGAAAATGGATTAAGAACCTGTCTATTCTAAAACCATGCAAAACAAGTGTGGACTGTGAGCACGCTCACAAAGTGATACTCCCCACTTCGCTTCGAGTCCAATTATCTCCCCTTAATGATAATCAGGTAAATAAAAATCTTCATGCACATCTACATATAATGTACTTCCTTTATGCTAAGTTTCATTAAATTTCATCAAGCGGTTTAGGAGGAGTTGCACTTACAAGGGATGTGTACAGACAGACAGACAGACAGACAGACAGACAGACAGGGAGATTCCTATATACAATGTACCTCCCAAACAAGTTTGCCGGTGGGGGGGGGTATAAAAAAATTCCATGTAGCAATTTTGATCAGCAAAACTTTGTCCAAGTGGAAGTGTGCTGAACAGAAAAATTATTTCTGGGTTTAATGTTATGTTAGTTTATCTATTTTCTTTGAAAATTTTGCTCAGATAAACATGACATGTTCATAACAAATTGTAAGAAATATTATGATGTATACAAGAACTTCATAATAAAAAAAATCATTTAGATTTATTCTTTGATATATGATATAAAATGAATATTTTAACAATGGATGTTTATACTAACTGAACTTATGTCAATAATATTTGTGATCATAGCAATAAATTTTCTCAAAAATAAGTTTTCAGAAAAATAAAAGTATGCTGGCCGATTTTCAATTTTATTTTTATTTTTTTTGTCGACTCTAACAAAAAGTGGATTTTATTTTTATTTTTATTTTGACCCCCCGACTCAATTTTTTTGAAAAACATCCCGTAAAACAAACAATAAAATAATGTTTGCCTTATAAGCCAGATATGTATATCCTTAAGTTTCATTTTTGAGTTATTGTCATTTTTAACATTTTTTTGCAAATGGAACCTTGAAATTAGATGGATTTCCCGAAAAAGCAATAGGCTTCTGATCCACGTAATATGAAACTATGTCCTAAAGTTTTATTGAAATCAAATTCACACGTTTTTCAGTTATTGTCCAGAGAAGTTTTTTCTTGTAAAAAATTTTGAAATTTATTGGCAAATGTGACCTTGAAATTTCATGGATTTCCCTCAAAATCAATAGGCTTCTGATCTATCTAATACAAAACTATATTCCAAAGTTTCTATGAAAACAAATGCATATGTTTTGAGCTATTGTATGGAAAAATATCTACATTTGTTGAGTGCGAACTTGAAATTTGATGGCTTCCCTCCCCCTCAAAAACAATATCCAGCTTATATCTAGTATCCCCCACCCCACCCCCAGACTTGAAAAAGTACCCACTAATAAACAAATTCAGTAAAAAGTGCAATAATACCTTACATTTACTATTTAAGACCTGAATACTGTAAATGGACTTATTAAACATTCATTCAGGTTCTCATTATTCGCCATAAAGTGTAACTTCTCCATAAATTACCTTTAAGCCTCGGGCATGCTTCCAGTCAGCTCCCATATGTCCAGGCATTCTCTTTCCTTTCCATATACCACTTTTAGCCTGTAAAACGATGTAACTTTTGGAAAGAATTTCAAGACTCACATCAAGTATTTACCTCTTTATTAACATATATAAAATAAACTAAAAAAATATAAGTAATTTTAGCTGAAAAAAAAAGTAGATACATGCAACAAGACACAATAAAAAAGAACAATTCTACAAAAAAACATGTGACCTAAATACAAAGGCAGGCAGGCTATAACAACAAGTTACTTCTGCATACAACAAGCAACACAAAGTCTCTAAAATCCCTCACCATTGCTGAGAAAAATGTTACAAAAATGGTTATCACACTCACACTGACACACACAGACAAATAGTTCACCTGTAACCTCTATAGGGAGCAGGTGTACAATAAAAACAAAACTGGGTGTAAGGATATAACTGAATCATTGCTGAAAATGACATAACATGGAATGCAAACAAATACACATATAATATTTGAAATCAAGTTCACACTTTTCGCAATTTTATAAAGAAACGTAGATGCATAATCTTATGCATGAGAAGTAAAACACTTCAGAAGTCTACTGGGTAAGCCTTTATTCTGAGCTGCTGAGTTTTCCACAAAGGGACATAAGAAACGTGAAAAATTGTGCAAGCTCTAAAATTTTCTGGACAAGGCGTGTCCTGATATTTTTAATTTTAGACACTAACATCGCCGCCACCAATTCCTCCGATCCTTCTGTGCCATTTTGTTGTACCATGACCTCGACCTCCTCTCATACCCCATCTTTTTATCACACCTTGGAAGCCATGATCAACACTGAAATGAAAAAAAAAATTGTATTCTGTTATTAAAGTTCTCAAATATTCATTCCATAAATATTTAACAGTATAATGAACAGAATAAAACTTCCACAAAACTTATTAATTAAATACTGTAAATTTGGAAATTATTGCGTGCATTTATTATTGCAATTCGGGGACCACCTCAAAAAATGTGAGTTCATATTTTTGCGATCGGCTGAGGTATCAAAATATGCAATGACAACAAATAATAACTCTGCATTTAGTTTTTCGTTAAATATTTGTCGTCTGTAAATAATCTCACTACACTAAACGGAATACACATTTCCTTTTCTAAAGGGTTTTACCTCTGTTGAAGATCGGAAACAGTTGTCTCGTGTCTTTAATGATGAGATGATTTGTGTATATTGAGTGAACCTCAAAACTACTAAACCGGCTATTTGTTTAAATCAAAGAAAATCAATTATGTTTTGTCCAATTAATTATCGTATTCAAATTAAATGGATATGGTAGGGCTTTACAGATGGTTTATTTAAGCAGGCTAGGTGGAGTAATTTTGGTCAATGGATAAACAAAAGTAGAATTGCGAGGTTTAATTATTGCGATCACAGATCAATCACATTATTCACAATAATAAAAACATCGCAAAAATTTCTGAATTTACAGTATATTGATTCCATGTCATAAGTTTTTTTAATTATATACATGTATGTAGTAGACTAGAAGCTAGAAGTTGAAAGTGACATCATTGTGAAACATATATCGTGTAATTTATGTAAAATCTGCTATTTTAAGTATGTAAACTAGATATCAATGAGATGGAACACATAGCTGTGGGTCAAAGGTCATCAACCATGGTATGCGACACATCAATATTTGGTATGTGGGTAGATAATATATAGGCAATCTACCCACATACCAAATATCAAAAGACTAGCTCAACAGATAAAAAAGTTGTAGCTTATAGACAGGATTAGCTTTGGATGGACTGATCACCATAGGGAATCCGCCACAAAGTGGCTGCGATAATTAGAATGTTTAAAATGTTTAAATCTTTGCAATACTCATTAGCAGCATTGCATCAGCAACAATCGTTTCCTATAAGTAAATATCAATTTCAGAAATGTACATATCCTTATTTTCTTTGGCTAAACTAGGGTTATCTGGTTGAATTTCCATGCTACACTTTATGTACAAAGTAAAAGTCAGAGGGGAACCAGCTTACATTGTTTTTAATTATTCCCTGTTTACAATGGTGTGTAAACATGATAAACATGATGCAGTGGTACAAATGCAAAGATTTACCAAAAGGGGAACAAAAGTTAAAGGAAGCATAGGCCAACTGTTCAAAATGATACATGTAGGTGACTTCAATGCTTTTGAAGATGAACAAGGGCAAAGCAAATCGCCCTGATATCTAGCAAAGAAAATTTATACTTAATAACCTGCCACACCTACATCTGAACATGGTAAGAACCTTCATGTTGGGGGAGAAGGGGGGGGGGGCACATTTCTAAAAATAATTAGATGAGTTAATTGGAATGGAAAAGCCAATTTTTGATAGACAACTACAATCTCATAAGGCTCTTACTAAGTCATTAAACAGCAGCACCATTTCAATATTAACTAGTTGTAACTGTTTTAGCGTATTATAGTATCAACAAGGTTGATGTTTTTATCTGTGGGGGCAAATAAATATACACATTAGAGCTGAACAATACGAATGTGTAGTGTATCGATTCAGTACCATCAGACAGGATAATTTATACTAAAAATTGAAAAAAACCTTATCTTAATTAAATGCGGGTGTCATTGCAATAAAATTAGCATTTATTTGACCTTGAGGTCAAAGGTCACGGTCATATGAAGGTCATTCTGGTACACGACACATGGTCTCACGGTGATACATCTATATGCCAAAAATCAAAGCTGAATATCAAAGGATATGGTCCAGACATGCGCTGCATGTAAAATTAGCATTAATTTGACCTTGAGGTCAAAGGTCAAGGTCATATGAAGGTCATTCTGGTATGCGACACATCGTCTCATGGTGATACATCAACATTCCAAATATCAAAGGATAAAAAAGTTATGGTCCGGACACACTTTGCATGTAAAATTAGCATTAATTTGACCTTGAGGTCAAAGGTCAAGGTCATATAAAGGTCTTTCTGGTACTTGACACAGTCTCATGGTGATACATCTACATGACAAATATCAAAGCTGAATATCAAAGGATAAAAAAGTTATGGTCTGGACACGCTTTGCATGTAAAATTAGCAATAATTTAACCTTGAGGTCAAAGGTCAAGGTCATATGAAGGTCATTCTGGTATGCGACACATCGTCTCATGGTGATACATCTACATGCCAAATATCAAAGCTGAATATCAAAGGATAAAAAAGTTATGGTCCAGACACGCTTTGTATGTGAAGAAGAAGAAGAACTAGTGCTGATTGTGTTGGGATGCCAACACAGAATGTCTCCCAACGAACCCCCATTGCCACTATATTCTTGTGCATGTTGAAAACCCCCAAATAGACATGATATTCTTAGTTTGTGGATTAAAATCTACCTACATATAAAATTTCATTGCAATCGGACTAAGTTGACGTTTGGGGGGAGTGTGGTGAAACGGCTGCCATCACAAAATGGTGTCATTTGCATCCATTTTTTTGGCAAAAATGCTCAGGATAGTTAGCTGTATCAGTATACCAATTTTCATTGAAATTGCTATGGCCATTACTGAGATCTGACAACGGCCGCCATTTTTTTAAACTTTAAAACGGCCGCCATTTTGAAACCGGAAGTCGGACAAAATTTTTTTGGCAAAAATGCTCAGGATAGTTAGCTGTATCAGTATACCAATTTTCATTGAAATTGCTCTGGCCATTACTGAGATCTGACAATGGCCACCATTTTGTAAAACTTTAAAACGGCCACCATTTTGAAACCGGAAGTTGGACAAAAATTTTGAAAGTGGTGGCACACTCAGGGTACCATAATCTACCTGTGTACCAAATTTCGTCAAATTCGGATGATGTTTAAATTTTGAAATGTCGTTCGCGTCCATTTTTTTTTGGGCAAAAATGCCCAGGATAGGTAGCTGTATCAGTATACCAACTTTGATTGAAATTTCTCTGGCCATTACTGAGATCTGACAGCGGTCGCCATTTTTTAATACGGCAGCCATTTTGAAAATTTCACAACTTCAGATCACCCTTCCAAAGTTTCTTCTTGATTGGACATTGCGTCTCAGAGAAAATGTGCGGACAAGATTGAACGAAAAGAAAAAAGAAAGAACAAAAGAAAGAAGAAGAATAATAATAAGAAACCGGACAAAAACAATATGTCTCCCAAAACTTCGTTTGGGAAGAACTGACACAAAAACAATATTTCTTCCTCTTCTGGGAAGGGGAGACATAATTACCTAGGCAGATATGGGGTATTATTACACTTACGTTTTGGCCTGGCAGTCTACATAATCTCCAACTCTAAAGTGCATAGCTGTTAGTGGTGTTCCTAAAAAATTAACATGTTGAAAATTTATAATTATAAATATTGTCTGTATAAATTAAGTACCAATGATAAGCCCACGAGATCATGGGATATCAAGTCAATATCAATATGTTTATCTGGACCTTTTTTAACATGTATTTAAGGCTTACTTGCAAGTGTCCACAAACAGATTTTGGGAAATTTTCAGTTGATGCGAAATACCATTATTGCAAAATACATAAAACATAACTTCTACAAGTAATTAATTATATCTGTGGTATTCTATTTATCATAATGTGAAAATATATGGATGTTGTAATACACAATTAATTGATGTGTTTGTTGCAAATGTTTCTAAACTTGTGAACATTGCTTGTGCTGTTATGTTGATGTTTTGCTTGTTTGTTTGAATGATGTTTAACAATATTTCAGCCATATCATAGCCTCCAGTTTTTATTGGGGGAGGAAGCCATAGTACCCTGAGAAAACTGGCAATCCTTGTCAATTAAGATTGCAGTCGAGTACACCCTGCCTGCAGTGAGACTTGAATCCACAACCTCAGTGTTGACAGACCATCTGACCAATAGTAGACGAACTACCTTAACCACTCAGCCGCCGAGGCCCCTGTTATGTTGGTGAAATGAATTCTTCTATTACAAGTCCCAAAACAGTCCACAGGTTTTGTTGTGTTTGTTGCAAATGAACATTGCTATTAATTGTTATTTTAAATTGAAACTGAATGTCTCACATGTGCCTTAATTTACTACCATAAACCACAAACCTGGCTGAATGGCTGCGTTTGGTGTTACTAAAAACCTAGTCAATTTTCTTTTTGGTGGTACTCCTGCCTCTAGAAATAAGTTGTTATATTCCTTGGTAAACTGTAATTAGAGAAAAATGAACGAAAGTGATCTGTGAAAGACGTCAGCACCAACAGGTTAAAAGAGAAAAAACTACGTACTCCACAATGTCCCAAAGTTAAATAATTAGTTAATAGATAAAAATATTATGTAGCACCAAGGGAATATTTGTTATACTCTGCAGGTTTATTGTTCTAATTGTGCCAATGAAAAATTACAAAATGCTTCAGGGTGGAAATGCCTTCATATAATTCTTAGCAGCTGCATGATTTGAGTCATTCTTACCAAATGAGGTTCACAGCTGAGTGTTCCCACCACTACGGAGCCAAAACCATTTCCCCACCAGGGTTTCCATCCTGCCGACTTCACAAACTCTTCTGGTGGAGTGTATCTAATCACATGATTATCAACAACCTATAAAAATCATCCAAATCTCTCAGTAGCATTAGACAAACCTTAAGTTTAGTTGCTAAAATCATTGTACAACATGTTTGTGTTCAACTACCAATTTTTTAAATAAAATCATCTACACTATTTAATCATTATCAGTGTTGTTCCACGAAATAAAAACAAAGCATTTCCAATATGAGCCCAAAATTATATACCTAAACTGAAATTTGACATGGTAGGTATGTGATTAAGGCAACCACATGTTCAAAAACAAAGCCCTATGGCAACAAAATTGGTGAACACTCATTTATAGTAACATTCTTGGAGTGTTTGTCTATGAATTAAAACAATATATCAGGAGCCCCTGGAAATATTATCAAAAATTGAAGAATGTTTCCATGGGACACGGATGCCCCGGCTTAAGGAAGTCCCAAACAGTAAGTAGTTGTCCGACAGGTCTGAAAGTCGCTTAGGACGTACAACCACCCTGCCAAATTTCAAATTGTTCTAATTTACGGTTTCTGAGTAAAGCTTGACGGAAATTTTCATACTAGTGTTAACACATTTTCATATCGGCCCAGTCGAAAACAGGAAGTAGTTGTCTGACAGGTCTGAAAGTCGTTTAGGATGTACAACTTGTGATACTGAACTACCCTGCCAAATTTCAAATTGTTCTTGTGTACGGTTTCTGAGAAAAGCTTGACGGAAATTTTCATACTCATGTTAACACATTTTCATATCGGCGCAGTCGCAAACAGGAAGTAGTTGTTCAACAGGTCTGAAAGTGGCTAATGACGTATAACTTGTGATCCTGAACCACCCTGCCAAAAATTGAAGAATGTGTATATGGGACACAGATGCCCCGGCTAAAGGAAGTCCCAAAAAAGAAGTAGTTGTCCTAAAGGTCTGAAAGTCGCTTAGGACGTACAACTTGTGATACTGAACCACCCTGCCAAATTTCAAATTGTTCTGATGTACAGTTTCTGAGAAAAGCTTGACGGAAATTTTCATACTCATGTTAACACATTTTCATATTGGCGCAGTCGCAAACAGGAAGTAGTTGTTAAACAGGTCTGAAAGTGGCTAATGACGTATAACTTGTGATACTGAACCACCCTGCCAAATTTCAAATTGTTCTGATGTACGGTTTCTGAGAAAAGCTTGACGGAAATTTTCATACTCATGTTAACACATTTTCATATCAGCCAAATCGCAAACAGGAAGTAGTTGTCTGACAGGTCTGAAAGTCGCTTAGGACGTACAACTTGTAATACTGAACCACCCTGCCAAATTTCAAATTGTTCTCATGTACGGTATCTGAGAAAAGCTTGATGGAAATTTTCATACTCATGTTAACACATTTTCATATCGGCCCAGTCGCAAACAGGAAGTAGATGTCCAACAGGTCTGAAAGTCACTTAGGACGTCCAACTTGTAATACTGAACCATCCTGCCAAATTTCAAATTGTTCTGATGTACGGTTTCTGAGAAAAGCTTGACGGAAATTCGTACATCCGTACGGACGGACAGACGGACATGAGTAAAACTTAATGCCCCCCGACGTGTTGTCGCGGGGGCATAAAAATTAAGATAATAACACTTGGGGTCTTCACAATTACCTGTGAGAAAAAAAAGATATAATAGTGGACAACATTGGTTTATGGTATTATTAGTTTTCATCCATGTAATTTTGTGGCTGTTGATGATTTTCATGTTATTTATGAAACTTCTAATTAAAAACAAACTCATATTTTACTGTACATGTTGTTTCTTTTTTTCTAGACAAAATAACTTCAGTTTCTAAAAACATCACATTATTCATATGTATTTCACATGTTACTCGATTATATTGAATAAATCATTATATTAATATTAATAATTTTGTGTCAATCAAGCATTCAAAGGTACACACAAAAAAAATATATATTTTTAAAATTTTTATAGAAGTGATGAATCGGAAAAATGTCTTAGTATGACTAGCTGAGGAAAAATTAACTGACATGTTATTTTCACTGGTGATAGTGAGACAAATATGATCTAACACCGGTGGGAGGGCAAGACGGGAAAATCTCAGAAACCCAAGTGAAAAGATTTCTTGAGACCAAAAGAAATCTTATACACGGGTGTCTGAGATTTTCCCATCTTGCCCAGCCACTGGTGTTTGATTTTATTTCTCACTAATTTGTTAAAAAAATCCGGTTATGTTCTATTGAAAGATGGCAACAAATAGAGTTAGCTACCCTGAAAGAAATCTCCGTGTACACATGTTGTGTCACTGTGTTTGTTTTGATGTTTACCCCTATCATATTGTGGCATAAATTGGGTCATGGAAGCTCAGATATGTTGTTTTCATGTTAATATTTATAAAGGCATAGTAAACTAACACAACTAAAGCAAATATTTTGTTTATTGCTGAACCGACAGTTGACGTCACAATACATTTTTACGAGAAAAGGATAAGGATATCTCAACCGGCTAAAAATAGGTACCATGCTGTCTCATAGTGAGAAAAATGAATCTCTCCTTGACCATGCTGGCATTATTTACATAGCTTTGTTGTGTCTATTAATAAATGGTACAGGAAAAAATCTTGACTCAATTAAGAAAAAAAGTGACATGTAGCTCAACTGTACAGTTTAGAACCCTTCCTTCGTTTCGTCCCATAATCTCCTTTTACAAATTTCTCAATCCACTTTTATTTGTTCCAACCTGTAATAATGTGGTCAGAACTTTTGTTCCATCTTTTCTCCACTGAGGTAAAACACCAAGTTTTATGGCTAAAACTCCAGTTCTTCTTGTTCTACAAATAGAGAAAACAGAACAACTAATTCTTAGAATCTCAGACATGGAAACAAAACCATATTTTCCTAATACTATCCTTTGTTACTAAGTTGTCAATAAAAATGTACCTCAATCTCACACTAATGGTACGACACTGGTAATAACCATTGCCGCAAAAAGACTTGAGGACTTGCCAAAAATCACAGCCAGTCCCATACAGAAAAAATGATAGGATGGCCAACTGAACTGCTCAACTGGCAGCCAGTTGAATAGACTGTTGAGGGACAGCTGTCCGCTACATGGGTTTTTGCCATGCAAATGAGGTATCCCTCAACTATGAATTTGCTCAACTTTATGCAAATTAGTTGAACAGCATTATAGTATTTGGTTTTACACTAGTTGAGGGCAGGTAGTTGAGCAACAGGTGGCCAATAGTTGACAGCCAGGAGTTGAGGAACAGTTAGCCAACACTTGAGGGTCAACAGTTGAGTGATAGTTGGCCAATAGTTGATGGCCAGCTGGCCAATGTTTTAATTGTGTAATTGGTGTTAAATAATAAATAACATTTTTTTAGTGTACAGCTAGACATAACAGCTATTCAGCTGAAAACTTGTTCCATGGTCCATCTATGTAAAAACTAACATTAAAAATTCTGCTATTTTTATTCACATGGAAGACACAGTTAGTTAATGTATATGATCAGTGTGAACTGTTAAAGTCAATATCAGTGAAAGCAATCACATGATGACATAAAAATAGTTCATTTTAAAGAAAGCTTTTTAATAGTCCTTTTCTGCAGTTTTTAACCACTAAACTTCTCCTTTAAAGTATAAATCTGTATAACATTTTGTCCCTCACTTCCACAACTGTCAGCATAAACATCTTGTCAGTTTTCCTGGAAAAAAATGTGTAATGTTTTATAAATTTTATATGTGACCTATTTCATACTAGTAACTGTTTGTGTAAATTTTGCCAGTTGTAAGTTTATTCATTGAAAAACATAATACACCTCAACAGTATGTACCTGTTAGTCCTCTTCTCATTTTTGACTTCAAATCAACCCATGAGTAAAATGAGCATTGCTACATTGGAATTGCTCACCTTTCCAAAAATAATCATTTGTTCTTGTGTGGATCAGTGTCAACCTTTTAATTATTTTTTATAAATATACATGGTCATATAATTGGTACTTTTTCAGTGTTAGTGGTAAAGTTATTATAATTTTATTTACATTTGAATATCAATAAAATGACATGTATCATAATTTTTACATCAAAAATAAGTTATACAATGTTTTATACTCCTGTAATTATCTTAGAACCATGTACCTACATCATGCTTTCTGTTTATGCTGGCAGATTCAGTTCCTGCATGTTAAAATGCCATCTTCACAATATTGTTTACATCCTCCTTTGTAATGTACGTAGCCGTAGGCTCTCACTGTGTCTCCCCAAAACTGCATTCTCATTCGTTAGATGACTTATCTGTAAAATATTAATTGACCACAAAGTATCATTTTCAAAAAAAATCTATCTTTTTATGTTACATAAAATAGTTGTTTTCTAAAAGTAATTATCGGTCCAAACTCAAATTTTAAACATTAAATAATAGACACACATATCGCTATCGATTTCCAAATTAAATTTCAAGATAAGATGAAAAATTCTCAATAAATGCATGAAAACATCTATAAACAACTTTGCTAAGCATTACTTACCGTCATATTTTATTAAATACTTATTCTTTCAACAAAGGAATACAAAAATTTTGAAATCTGTGACGTAGCGGAAATGGAAGTCGTATTGATAAAACAACGTCGACACCGGAAAGACATCGAATATCCGGAAATTACCGCAGATATATAAACGAAAAAGAAAAATTCGATAAATTATTTATATGTTGTTTTTTAATTAAATTTATACATCTATGATAGCAAGGTGACAATTATAAACATGGTTTGGTAATTAAATTAAAAAATCAATAAATAAACTGAATTTCAAAATTGTAACACATTGGACATAACTGATCAACTGTAAGAATTTCACTGAATTAAATTTGTTTTAGTAATGAAGGTCAGCAAAATACAGGTTTTTGTATATAATGAATAACAAGTATGACAAAAATCTCCGAGTTTGAATTCACCACTCATACATTGTTTTTTAAGAATCCAAGAGAGGTATAAAAGTGTATGCATGTGTGTGTCGGAACATGCATATATTGAAATGAGGTAATTACAATCATTTATTAATATTGTATTTAATGAAGATACTTATTATGTTTTCAAATGCTCACATTTAAATTCAGAAAGCATTAAGAACGACATGTTTTTCTATAAACATAGTGCATAGTGTAGGTACATAGGTGACAAGTTTCGTTTGTCAACTTTTAAAGTACATAATGTCAGAATGCTCCCCAAAACAATTTTGAAGTCCTAATGCTCAACTTTCCTCAACTACATAAAATTTGATGTCCTATTGCTCAACTTCTCCTCAACTATATAAATTGTGAAGTCCTAATGCTCAACCTTTCCTCAACTATATAAATTTTGAAGTCCTAATGCTCAACCTTTCCTCAACTATATATATAACTTCAAGTACAAATGCTCAACTGATTGGCCACCTTCAGTTGATGACCAGTTGAGGGACACCTGTCCAAAATACTGTTTTTGGCCAGGTTTAAGTTGAGCAAAATTGCTCAACACCTATCCCTCAACTTTTTAGCTTAAAACAGCTAGCCCTCAACTGGCAACCACATAGCTAACGATTGGCCCTCAATTTATTTTTCTGTAGGGGGTATCAAAAATTGCCATTTCTGGCTTGTTATTTTGATTGAATGATTGGCACATATATTTGGGACAAAAGTTAAAAGTTTAAAATAATAAAGCAATTTAGGAAATGAAATGGACAACTGTGGTAGGCAATTTTGAAAACAGTAAGTTGGAAAGTGATGGAGGATTTAGCCAGAGTAGAAGCTAAAATTGATTCCACATTATGTTTGATGCCACAAGGAAAGATTATTAAAGATGAAATATGGCATCAAGTTTTTATTGTGGGAGGAAATAGGAATACTTGTTGAGGGTTTGTCAATATTTGAGATTGAGATAACACTGGATACAGCCATGGCCAACAGATGGCAGGAAAACTGGCACTATAAAGTTTTATACAAGCATACAAATTCCTTGTCTAAAATTAGAAGCCATGGCCAACAGAAAAATGAACACAAGATGTTACAAACACTCAGAACTGAAGACTTAGGGGGCACAATGCCTAATTACATATTTAAACCTGCTTCACTTACTTGGTTTCCCATACTCCCCTTTCAAGTGGTTCATCTTTCAGTGGACTTTGTCTATCTTTGTACACTTGCTTGGTCAAATCTTTTATGAACTGTTGATTTTCAGGGGTCAAATCATCTTTGTTTACAGATAACACCTTGTTGTTTACAAACCAACTAGGATTTCCTTTACTTCTTTTTCTGTAGCGTACTGGTTGGTAACATGTCAAAACTCTAAAAGAAAAAAAAGCCAATGGTTTACGATAGATCTTTAAACTAACATTCATGTATAGATTTCAATTCAATTTGACAATATACATTTTCATGCTAAGCAATTAGGTAGAATTGGGTTAAATAAATGCAGGACAGCTCTGACTAGTACATATTAATACGAAAAACGTCAGAGTTGTCTTACATGTATATTGTACTGTCCAATAAATTTTTTTTTTAAGTGCCGTGGTAATTTAATGCCAATTTTGGCAATCTTTCAGTTATATTGTAGCTTCTAATCGACTATAGTTTCACTCAAATTTCACATTTAAAAATACTGCATCTATTGGGACATTAAATGATACCCCACCACCATATTTGTCATTAAAGTTATAAATAAATAAATATTTAAAAGTTTGCTATTGCGATCCCCACGCTATGATTATATAATAAAACTAATAAAATAAATTCAGTTTCTGAGCAACAATGCTGTAAACACCATATATTAAAATCATTTAACGTTTGGACTGGAAATAAAACTTTCATTCAGTCATGGAATAAAAAAACTATCATAGTTGGTTATGCAACAGGTAATCAAGCTTTACTGAAGATGCACATTTCAATGAGTAACCTATCATCAGAAGCATTTAAATTCAGACAATCAGAGGGGAGAGATACAAAAATATTAAAAGAGTGGTACTTAAACAGGAAGACATGCAAAAATGAAAGCCAAAACCAGCACTAGGAATACCTACCAAGTGCATTACAAACAAAATAATAAAGTGTTATGAAGGATTTTGAACTATATGCAAACCAAATTTCGAAAGAGAAGAATGTTAAAATCTGACTGGCATTTATATTAGTGTGCAAGTGTGAAGGATATGAAAGATACTGAAACATTTATGGTACAGCAACAATGAGTTATCTTTCTTAGACCAGAAAATTTCAGCATTGTAAAATTTTTAAAGCGGCAAAACTATAATTACTATTTTTCGCATCATCCTGAAAATTGAACTTGACCTTTATTTTATTGTTCTTAATAGCTGGGCAAAATATCATTCAAATCCGTTGATGCGGTTTCAAGTTATCATCTAGAAACCTTCTGGGGATGGACAGACCGATGGACAGACACAGAACAAAACGGAGGGTAAAATAGGATTCAAGTCCGTTGACCACGTTGGGAAAATATATTTATATATATATATATTATATATGAGAGAGAGAAATGAGTTATCTTTCTTAGACAAGTAAATTTCAGCATTGCAAAATTTTTAAAGTGGCAAAACTATAATTAATATTTTTCGGATCATCCTGAAAATTGAACTTCGGACCTTTATTTTATTTTTCTAAATAGCTGTGCAAAATATCATTCAAAGCCGTTGACGTGTTTCCAAGTTATCATCTGGAAACCTTCTGGGGAAGGACAGACAGACGGACAGACAGACACCCCGAACGAAACGGAGGGTATAACATAATACCTCGCCACTTCATGTGGCGGGGGTATAAAAACACACACACCTCCAATTCTTCAATCCTAAACTTTATCATATAAATAATTAACATAAAATTCAATCAAAATGTTAGTTATTTTTAAAACTAGAGTAAAAACACCTGTGAGCAATGCTCACCATTGATACCCCCCGCTTCACAATTACTTTGAAAATTCGGGTGTTCTTAATTATGAAATTGAAACTTTATCTAGTTAAACGTGAAGGCGAAATTGCAGATAATGCATGTAACCCTCCCCAATCCCCCAAAGAATGGAATCCCCTATGTCAATGACAAAGTCCATGTTTTTCTATGGCAAACCTCCAATAATATTCTGATCAAAATGTTTAATATCCAATGCACAATGCCAATATGTGACCAAGATTCTGTATAAGTTTCAACAAATTCCATTCAGTGGTGTAGGAGGAATTGTAAATAAAAGATGGGTATCCCATTATGTCCATTACAAACTCCATGTTTTTCTATGAGAAACCCCAAATATCATTCCGATCAAAATGTTAAATATCTCCTGCACAATGGCACTATGTGACATGGATTCTGAGTAAGTTTCAACAAATTCCATTCAGTGGTGTAGGAATGAGTTGCACATAAGAGATGGGTATCCCTTATGTCCATGTTTTTCTATGGGAAACCCCAAATATCATTCCAATCGAAATATTATATATCTAGTGCACAATGGCAATATGTGACAACATTCTGTGTAAGTTTCATCAAATTCCATTTAGTGGTGTAGGAGGAGTCGCACATAAGAAATGGGTATCCCCTTATGTCAATGACAGTCCGTGTTGTTCTATGGGAAACCCCAAATATCATTCCGATCAAAATAATAAATATCTCCTGCACAATGGCACTATGTGACAAGGATTCTGTGTAAGTTTCAACAAATTCCATTCAGTGGTGTAGGAGGAGTTGCACATAAGACATGAGGACCCCCTTAGGTCAATGACAATGTCCATGTTTTTCTATGGGAAACCCCAAATATCGATCCGATCAAAATGTTTAACATCTCCTGCACAATGGCACTATGTGACAAAGATGCTGTGTAAGTTTCTTTAAATTCCATTCAGGAGTTGCACATAAGAGATGAGGACCCCCTTAGGTCAATGACATTGTCCATGTTTTTCTATGGGAAACCCCAAATATCGATCCGATCAAAATGTTTAATATCTCCTGCACAATGGCACTATGTGACAAAGATGCTGTGTAAGTTTCTTTAAATTCCATTCAGTGGTGTAGGAGGAGTTGCACATAAGAGATGAGGACCCCCTTAGGTCAATGACAATGTCCATGTTTTTCTATGGGAAACCCCAAATATCGATCAGATCAAAATGTTTAATATCTCCTGCACAATGGCACTATGTGACAAGCATTCTGTGTAAGTTTCATTAAATTCAATTCAGTGGTGTAGGAGGAGTTGCACATAAGAGATAGGGACCCCCTTAGGTCAATGACAAAGTCCATGGTTTTCTATGGGAAACCCCAAATATCATTCCGATCAAAATGTTAAATATCTCCTGCACAATGGCACTATGAGACAAAGATTCTGTGTAAGTTTCATCAAATTCCTTTCAGTGGTGTAGGAGGAGTTGCAAATAATAGAAAGTGTAACGGACGGACGGACGGAAGGACGGACGGAAGGACGGACGGACGGACGGAAGGACGGACGGACGGACACCATGAACACTATATACCCCCCGCTTTTCAAGCGGGGGGTATAATGAGCTTACTGAAGCCATGATGTCACGATTAAAAGTTAAGTTAGAGTGTTTATGCAGCATTTAACTAAATATATTGAATTTGGTTTGGTAAATTTTAAACAATTGAACCAGCATTTTAATGGTATGTTATAATACAAATTAAATTTTTTTATTGTACATGCAAATGAAACAATTTTATGTATAAATATGAAAAATGTTGAAATCTATAGAGTTCACAAATAAATCACTATATATTCCAATCACATATAAAACTATAAAAAGATGTTATGCCTGTTTAGTTTTTTGTTTGCTAAAATGGTGGTCATCCCATTTTCAGTATTTTTTCAGCTTAACATGACATCCAGTTATTTACTGTAGGAGAAGATAATGTACCCACCAACCCCCTCTGGTAGGAAAACTGGCAATACTTGTCAAATAAGGTTCAAGTCAATCAAACTCTGCCCAGAGTAACACTTAAACATGCATTGGGCCACCAAAACACCTCTATTTTTTTTTAAATTTCATTTACTTCGGAAACATACTGCAGAGAAGTATCATTTTTTTATATGTCTTATATAGGAGTTTATCTATGGAACAAATGGGTAAATAAATAAATAATATCTAATGATAATAACCCCAAGTTTTATTCAACAATATCTTACGTTATCGAGAACCGGCAAAACCACAATATATACAGAAAAAAACACTGGTGCAAAGTACCCTACCCCCATGCGAAAACTCACAGAGCAGAATATGTTGAGATGGGAACAAAGAATATTGTCGTGTGACGGTTTATTTTAGTACAATGTATACAGTAGTTGGCGTAGTCCGAGAATCCTCTGGCGTCCAACGCTTTTTTTTTTGCATGGGACGTCAGAGAGCTCTTCATAAGCAAAACAGCGGATTTTGCGACACAGGTCTGGGTCGGCAAATTTCATCGTGTCCAGATGTTAATAAACATTTAAGTCCAGTTAAACTATATATAATTCGCTTCTTTAGATATTTTTCTTTATGAATATAATCATCATACCTTCTAGCTACAATAATGTAGCTCCTTTTTTTTTTATGGACGGAGCTACAAAGAGGTCCCATTACTCGTAATGGAGCAAAAACACTTTTGGGATTTACACATATTTTCCGCTATTTAACCTTTGTCTTTATTAAATAAATATGTTTTCTTTCCTCCGCCGTTCATCTGATATGTCTACAATGTCTAATTAAATCATTTTAACACTTTTTCGTAATCGTGGCATTGTTGACATAATTAAAATTGTGGAGTGTAGAATTTCGGAATCGTATCGTTAAAATTTGTAACAAGGGGACATAATCATAATGCAAATGAATACAGCTGAAATCATCCGGAATTACATTTTTTACCAAATCGATTCTGATATTATCGAAATTATGCACTTCCGGAATTCATATTTTGTCAAACAATGCCATGATTACGAATAAAGTGATAAAACTAACGAATACGGTGTTGTGGAAATATCAGTAAAACTGCAAATACATAAAAAAGTATGTAGCAAACCAGGGAAACAGTGTAATTGCTTATAATATGCATAAAACCCCCAGGTGTGAATCACTCCCGGGCTGCTCCATTACGAGTAATGGGACCTCTTTGTAGCTCCGTCCATCAAAAAAAAAAAAAAAAAAAGGAGCTACATTATTGTAGCTACATACCTTCTATCAAAATGATTTAAGTCCATTTCTAAGCTCATTTCCATTGATACCCTCACATTCCGACATTTCACTTTCATTTTGAACAAAAAGTCACATGACAACAATGTGACTTAAATCTAGTGCTTAAATTAGCTATATTGAAGGTATGATGATTATATTCATAAAGAAAAATATCTAAAGAAGCGATTTATATGTAGTTTAACTGGACGAAAATATTTTGTTAACATCTGGACACCATGAAATATGCCGACCCAGACCTGTGTCGCAAAATCCGCTGTTTTGCTTATGGAGAGCTCTCTGACGTCTCACGCAAAAAAAAAGCGTTGGACGGCAGAGGATTCTTGGATTATAGTTGGCGGAGGCTCGTATAGCAAATAACATTTTACGACACAATAGCAACATCAGAAAATCACTTTCCTTTAAGAAACATTTAATTATTAAATTGACAACCTTGATATTGTAAATGCGTCACGGAAAAGTATATTCTGCACACAGTTTGTGGCTAGAGCAAGTGCTGATCTTGAAGCCATTCTCCCCAGGTCAATCCGGTAAAGTGTTCATTTACACGTTACCAGTCATTTCGTACCATAACCAAATCGTACCATCCAAATCGTACCATAATTAAAACCATTTCGTACCATAACCATTTCGTACCACGGCCATTTCGTACCATATGGGGAATTGTATTAAGACAATTTCGTACCATATGGGATAGTTTAATATGATGATTTCGTATCATATGGGAAAGTGTATTAATGAAAACCTGTATGCAATTTCAGCATAATATTGCGATCAAAGTGGTAAATAGAAATAAAAACTATTTTTATTTTTAATTTATTAAAAAAATTATTCCGTCATAACATAAAATATCAGATAACAACGTAATGACATAGATAAAAAAATATTTTTTAAAGCTTAGCAACTATTTTAACATGAGCTACTATTTTCAATATCGCCACAATCAATTGTCTTTCATTACAGCACTGGGAAACAAACTTTTTGCGGAAAGTCATTATTGCTTTCATATCTAATTAATGAATAATAAAGCCATATTTGTTTACACAAATAATCAAATAATCTTTTTTTAATTAATAATTTTGAAAATATCTTCTTTAGATTGATTTAAAGATTTTTTAACGAATACATTTGTTTATGTTATACATTAAAATATTTCAATTTTTCGCATTCTACGACATTGTTTACACATGGTACGATATTATTTTCATATGGTACGAAATGGTAATAAGTTATGGTACGATATGGCATTTTGATGGTACGATTTGGTAATTTTGGGTACGAAATGGCAATGGTACGATTTGGTTATGGTACGAAATGACTGTAATTCCATTTACATAGTTGTGTAGCAACGTAAATATGAAACGAAATGTAACAAATTAAAACGAACAAAAAACGCGTTATTTACTGACTAACTAATATAAATAACAAAAGAAATACCTGTTATCATTAAATATGAAAGGATAAAATATTTGCTTTGATTAAAAAATGGGAAAAAGGGAGGGGGGGGCGGTAATTTCATTTCTGTTAGTGTGTATTGGGCATTTTTACACGACTTAACTGTCCGAGTACTCCGGCTTCCTCCCCCAATAAAAACTGGACGCCATGATATAGCTGAACAATTGCTGAAAGTGGCTTTAAACACCATCAAACAAACAAACGTCAAACAAACGACTTAACTGGGTTTTTTTTTTAGATTATCAACTCACCAGGCTGTGTGACCAAGCTCCTCAACAATATTCAATGGGAATCCCTCCTACACAGACGGTGGAAGCAGAGTCTCATCACCTGCTACAAGATACAACACCACCAGATTGCCACTGACCCAGGGAGATACTACACAGCTGGAGACATCCGGACCAGAGGTAAACATAAGCTCAGACAGATCAGAGCCAAGAAGGAATCGTACCACCATTCCTTCTTCCCTAGATCCATACGAAACTGGAACCAACTACCTACAGCTGTAACTGACGCCGACACCATAGAAGTGTTTAGGGCCACGATGAGTTCCATCCCCTGGAGCCCTACACAGCACAAACCATAGATGCCAAGGCAACCAGTTTTTAACTGTATATACTATCCATTTTTGGACTTTTAACTGTGTGTGAATGAGAGGAGCGTTATTCGTTTGTGCATGTACCCGAGTCAAGTACACTCTCAACAGAGGCCGACTCGTAACCGGGAAGAAGAAGTATAAACAAACTGTTAACTGTATTCAACCATTAGCTGTTATCTGTTTTCGTAACAATTGACTTTGTTATTAACTGTGTAACGTGTTTTCTCCTATTCCACAGCTGACACCAATTCTGTAACGTGTCTAGCCTTATTTTACATCACCGAGCGATTGTTGCGTGTTGTCTGTTCGTTACCTGATTATACTCAGGATCCAAAGAGTCTATCAGTTTATATTAACGTCTCGAGGTCAACGCTTATACAACTGTTCTACTAACTATTTATGCTACAAACTATATACATGACACAAAACAAGAAACCAAAATGCGAGTAACCCGAACCCAATAAAAACCATGGGTGCACTCAGGTGCTCCGGACGAGTCAGCTGTGCCTGCCTCTATATATACACCCGTCGAGTTACTCTATAAGCTACCTGCTTATGATCCATTATACTATATACATATTTACACAACAGCGCCAATATCAATAGTCATTATATCAGATTAAAAAAAACCCATTATAATTCACAAGATAAAACATCATAACGCACATCTGTCCTATATGACCTTCCTGTATCTTCTATGACCGTAATAATCCACAAGATATAACATCATAATCTAGGTTCCTACAACCCATGTCCTGTATGACCTTCCTCTGTCTAAAATATATCACTTGGATACTTGTCTAGTAGCGCGATGCTCCTAGACTACGACAAATAAGCGTAATGCTTATATGCCGCCTATAGTATAGAAACGCAATGCTTCTATACCCCATCCCCTATGACACAGAACCAAGCTTGTATTCAACCACGTTATTTGGAGACTTACTGGTCTGAGAGGCTGAGACAAGTCTACAACATCAGACGCTGTAAGCTCTGCTCCGTGAATTGAACTCTACCTATATCGCTTTAAACTCCCAAGCTTTACTTATAGGTTTCGTTCTATGTACCTACTTCGACAACCGTTCTGCACCGGTCATTCTTCGCATTCAGAATGACAATGATTGAGCAATCTCTGCCCTGGTATTTGTACTCCCTTATGGATTATTCCATTTTCATAGGACGATTCAAACCTAGCCCGCCTCCTAGCAACGGGGGTTAGTGAAAATACGTAAACTGCGTCACTTTTACTTCCGTTACCTAATATGCATTTTACTCATAATACAGCTACACATAATTAACAAAATCATCACATTACCCACGCCTCAATCTTCATGCGTCCCTGCATGACCGATAACACATCTACTAAAATGTTCATTGGATATCATCCCTAAACACTAATACCTTTAATAACCTGTAAGTTTTGGTAAATGAGTTTAATTTTATAAGCAGCATGTGTTGGATGGTATTGTCAAGGCTTAATAAACTGCAAACCTTTGATTTGTACGTGCCGAAATATTTTGTTTTGAATTTCTTTCATGTTGCCTATGTCTACTATTAACCGTAAAGTCACAACCACTATTCAATTTAAAGCCTGAATCAGCAAACTGTGCAACTCTATGTTCCTTAGGTATAGAGGCACACACACTTTTCTCAACTCTCATATTGGTTTCATTTCTTTGTATAGCCGCTTATAAATCACCAATTTCCATTTCAACCTCTCCAAGATCCATAGTTTATAGCAACAAATAAGTTCAAATAAAGTAATACGATCTTATAGACTCCTCAGATCCCACCGCTGCCACCAATTTTGTAACGTGTTTTCTCCTATTCCACAGCTGACACCAATTCTGTAACGTGTCTAGCCTTATTTTACATCACCGAGCGATTGTAGCGTGTTGTCTGTTCGTTACCTGATTATACTCAGGATCCAAAGAGTCTATCAGTTTATATTAACGTCTCGAGGTCAACGCTAATACAACTGTTCTACTAACTATTTATGCTACAAACTATATACATGACACAAAACAAGAAACCAAAATGCGAGTAACCCGAACCCAATAAAAACCATGGGTGCACTCAGGTGCTCCGGACGAGTCAGCTGTGCCTGCCTCTATATAGACACCAGTCGAGTTACTCTATAAGCTACCTGCTTATGATCCATTATACTATATACATATTTACACAACAGCGCCAATATCAATAGTCATTATATTAGATTAAAAAAACCATTATAATTCACAAGATAAAACATCATAACGCACATCTGTCCTATATGACCTTCCTGTATCTTATATTACCGCAATAATCCACAAGATATAACATCATAACCTAGGTTCCTACAACCTATGTCCTATATGAGCTTCCATTATCTTATATTACCGCAATAATCCACAAGATATAACATCATAATCTAGGTTCCTACAACCCATGTCCTGTATGACCTTCCTCTGTCTAAAATATATCACTTGGATACTTGTCTAGTAGCGCGATGCTCCTAGACTACGACAAATAAGCGTAATGCTTATATGCCGCCTATGGTATAGAAACGCAATGCTTCTATACCCCATCCCCTATGACACAGAACCAAGCTTGTATTCAACCACGTTATTTGGAGACTTACTGGTCTGAGAGGCTGAGACAAGTCTACAACATCAGACGCTGTAAGCTCTGCTCCGTGAATTGAACTCTACCTATATCGCTTTAAACTCCCAAGCTTTACTTATAGGTTTCGTTCTATGTACCTACTTCGACAACCGTTCTGCACCGGTCATTCTTCGCATTCAGAATGACAATGATTGAGCAATCTCTGCCCTGGTATTTGTACTCCCTTATGGATTATTCCATTTTCATAGGACGATTCAAACCTAGCCCGCCTCCTAGCAACGGGGGTTAGTGAAAATACGTAAACTGCGTCACTTTTACTTCCGTTACCTAATATGCATTTTACTCATAATACAGCTACACATAATTAACAAAATCATCACATTACCCACGCCTCAATCTTCATGCGTCCCTGCATGACCGATAACACATCTACCAAAATGTTCATTGGATATCATCCCTAAACACTAATACCTTTAATAACCTGTAAGTTTTGGTAAATGAGTTTAATTTTATAAGCAGCATGTGTTGGATGGTATTGTCAAGGCTTAATAAACTGCAAACCTTTGATTTGTACGTGCCGAAATATTTTGTTTTGAATTTCTTTCATGTTGCCTATGTCTACTATTAACCGTAAAGTCACAACCACTATTCAATTTAAAGCCTGAATCAGCAAACTGTGCAACTCTATGTTCCTTAGGTATAGAGGCACACAAACTTTTCTCAACTCTCATATTGGTTTCATTTCTTTGTATAGCCGCTTATAAATCACCAATTTCCATTTCAACCTCTCCAAGATCCATAGTTTATAGCAACAAATAAGTTCAAATAAAGTAATACGATCTTATAGACTCCTCAGATCCCAACGCTGCCACCAATTTTGTAACGTGTTTTCTCCTATTCCACAGCTGACACCAATTCTGTAACGTGTCTAGCCTTATTTTACATCACCGAGCGATTGTAGCGTGTTGTCTGTTCGTTACCTGATTATACTCAGGATCCAAAGAGTCTATCAGTTTATATTAACGTCTCGAGGTCAACGCTAATACAACTGTTCTACTAACTATTTATGCTACAAACTATATACATGACACAAAACAAGAAACCAAAATGCGAGTAACCCGAACCCAATAAAAACCATGGGTGCACTCAGGTGCTCCGGACGAGTCAGCTGTGCCTGCCTCTATATAGACACCAGTCGAGTTACTCTATAAGCTACCTGCTTATGATCCATTATACTATATACATATTTACACAACAGCGCCAATATCAATAGTCATTATATCAGATTAAAAAAAAACCATTATAATTCACAAGATAAAACATCATAACGCACATCTGTCCTATATGACCTTCCTGTATCTTCTATGACCGTAATAATCCACAAGATATAACATCATAATCTAGGTTCCTACAACCCATGTCCTGTATGACCTTCCTCTGTCTAAAATATATCACTTGGATACTTGTCTAGTAGCGCGATGCTCCTAGACTACGACAAATAAGCGTAATGCTTATATGCCGCCTATGGTATAGAAACGCAATGCTTCTATACCCCATCCCCTATGACACAGAACCAAGCTTGTATTCAACCACGTTATTTGGAGACTTACTGGTCTGAGAGGCTGAGACAAGTCTACAACATCAGACGCTGTAAGCTCTGCTCCGTGAATTGAACTCTACCTATATCGCTTTAAACTCCCAAGCTTTACTTATAGGTTTCGTTCTATGTACCTACTTCGACAACCGTTCTGCACCGGTCATTCTTCGCATTCAGAATGACAATGATTGAGCATTTGACTTGGGGGAGTTTTTTACGTCCTACACCGACAACTTAATGCCCTTGGTCGGACGGATGATTGAGCACTTGCTTGCTTGGGGAGTTTTTTACGTCCTACACCGACAACTTAATGCCCTTGGTCGGACGGATGATTGAGCAATCTCTGCCCTGGTATTTATACTCCCTTATGGATTATTCCATTTTCATAGGACGATTCAAACCTATAGCCCGCCTCCTAGCAACGGGGGTTAGTGAAAATACGTAAACTGCGTCACTTTTACTTCCGTTACCTAATATGCATTTTACTCATAATACAGCTACACATAATTAACAAAATCATCACAACTGTTATAATTAAAATAAAAACCACGTATGCATTAAAAAGTCAGAACACTGTTAACTGTTTTACAGATTTTTCTCCGTTATTCCCTTACAATTTCTGAATTCTGCTTTTATCTGTTTTTTGTCTAAATTCAATGTTTTTTTGTTTTCTCATGTAAATTGCTGATATTTGTTTTTATTATTTAAAATTTACTGTTATCTGTTTTGGGAAAAATAATAATTATAATGGTTAACCTGTTAATGGATCCCATCTTGCCCTCTCAAGCATTATTGTGTATCGATGCATTGTATAAATGTTTAAGGAATTTTACTCACGTGACAAAGTGGGGGCTGTGGCAAAGTAAGTAAGAGAGGTAGTAACGTGTAAATCGACACTGAATTTGCAGGTTCGAGCCATACTTCGGGAAAGGTGCGCTCGACTCCAACGTTTATTAACATACATGGAATATTGTTGCTACTGAATTTGTATACCTTAAGTTATAATTACTACATTTACTAAGGCGTGTGATCTTTTTATTGAGCTTTTCATACAAGATCGTTTTGTTATATATGAAACGACGATTCTCTCTATTCTTCATTTTAGATGTATTTTTGACATTATAAGAGTAGTAGATCGCCGTTTTTTCCAGAGCCCTAAAATAGTGTTCTATACAAATGCATAAGAAAACAAAAGAGGAGGCAACAACAACAACAGAAAAAACAGACACACAACGCAAAAAAAAAACAAAACCTAGTTGGTTGGGGGGTGGAGGGTTGGGTTTACGTCCTACACTGACAACTTAATGCCCTTACACGAACCCCACTAAAAAAATGGATCAGTCCAGTGGCTCCCGAAAGGCAAGCACTGCGCGTTCCACGCGAGCACGCCACGCCACGCGTCGTGTCAGTCAGGTTAAAAGTCAAGGGGTAGTCAATCGACAGTAAGTGTTACGAAAAACGGAAGAAATCAATAGTCATTTGTGACAGAAGATATAACGTAACGGTGAACTAAGTCATGATGACAATAAAAATTGCATGCCTACACATTCAAAAAATGATAATGATATCACCTTTTGTTGTGACAAATGGTCCCTGTATTTTCATAAAGGTACCATTCACAGCTCAAAACACATTATGAAATCCTATAAAATAATCATTGATGAAAAGCTTAACTTTAATTTAGTTAAATTTAATATTAAATGAATGATTTTACTTCATAAATGTTTCGTTATTCGGTTATTCGTATTTTGAAAATTTTACATGCATGCATGTTTTATGTGGCTCTTTTAGATGAATGCCTCTTTTAACAAAGTTATATATGAGAAGCCGAGCTACATATGTGAACCACCGATGGTCAAAATTCTTTTTTTTAAATAAATATAAATCAAGCGTTCATTTTTGTAGTTATATAAAGTAAGAAACAAACTCATTCCTTAACGTTAAGTATAGTGGCTGAAACAAATAATGTAGTTAAAGAACAGATACACAAGAATTTAGCAGGAAGGCCGGCATTAACAAAGGCATTATCCATAACCCCGATAGCAAAGGCTATAATTCAATATTTAAAAACGTATAATTTGTAATGGATGTTTGTTTCTGTTACATTGACGAGGCTGTTGCGTCTTAATTAAATGGACTTACATTATCGAATTAATCGGAGGTAAAACTTCTATAAGGTAAGATGCTTCGTTATGGAAGCTGTATTAAGAATTATCAATTCAATATAATGATAAGTGTTTAGCAGCACAGTTACTGAAGATAGAACAAGATATAAACATTACTCGGAAAAGCCCTTTATTACTATATTGGGGTTTCACTAGTGTTATTTTAAAGGTTACATATCAAATAAAGGAGAACATATCATATTTTCTTTTTTATCTGAAATGACTGTCTTATTATCTTAGAGAACCATATTTATTCCTTTCAGGATCCAAAAAGTACCATGTAGTATACCGGATATTGATCTTTTAGCACGGGCAGAGCAAATGTTCTGCATGAAAGATTACCAGTCGGTCCCAGCTAACCCAGTACCATTTTGGAATAACTTGCCTTTTTTCAGCAGTGTGCACATTTTACGATGGAGCATATCAAAACATCACAATAGTTTATTCTAAATACGAATGCTTCAATTGTAATAGTACTATTGAACATTCAGTTAAAATTATCAGTTTTGAATACTCACGACTTCAAATTTGTAGTATTTCACATCATTTAATATAAATTAATTGTGTTTTTAAATTGTCCATCCAGCAATTCAAAAAATCATTGCCAGACAGCCAGACAGCAATATAAATTATTATTCACCGGGGTTTGAATAACCGGGCCCCGTAAATGTGCTTATTTTTCATATCAAAACTTCCTGCTACGAAAAGAACAGCCAGCTAGTTATCGAAAAGCATTCAAGTCATATTTCTCAATTGTAGAAGAAAACTTAAGACAATTTACATTTTGATTTTAACATTCAATTTAATAAATATTTATTTTTGATATTCCAGATTAGAAAAGAGTCAACTTTATTATAATTTATTATCGAGTTATCCCTCTTTGACCTGGCTGACTCTCACATTGTTATTGCGACAGCTGCACGTAGGCAAGATAATTTACTACCAAATACTTACAATAAAAACTAATTTTAAGATAAGAGTCGACCGCAGCATATTTCAGTGACAACTCATCAGTATAGAAACTTCTAAACTTTCGTTTGTTTGTTTTTTTGTATTGTTTCTGGATGAAATTTTAGGAGATGACCATTTCATAAATGAACACTTCATTCATCTGTTATTTTGAGAGAGTGGTGTCTTAAAACCCTTAATGTAACTCCGTTCCAATATTTTCATGTTAACAAGATGTTATGAAAAAAAATTATGAAATACTAACTAAAATAATATAAGTATTAATGTTATCTTTAAGCATTTTAAATAGCAAAAAAAAAAAAAAAAAAAAAAAAAAAAAAAACATAATTCCTCTGAACTGATGTACTCGGAAAAATATGAACCTATTTATGTCCACCCATGTAGTTATTTCAGACGAAAATTGGGTTGTGGATAATTGTTTCTTCGGTTTGTTCCTCAGGGGAACAGCGCATTGATAGCGAGCGCACATCAGAAAAAAGTAGTGCCATTATAACTCTTTAATGTGGAGGTAATAAAAATAATCAGTTTCACATGTACACAGTTTCACATGCAATCTCCACGCAAAGGATTCTGGGTATTCTACGTCAACCACAATCACCTCTGCCATACCATTGGTTGACATTGTGAGAGATATCTCTCATGACGTATACGCTTCGCATACAAACGCAGTAATTTTTAATTTAACACCGTGTCAAAAGTGTATAAATAAACTATATAAAAATAAATAAGATCTCGTGTATTATTTTACAAACATCATTCTTTGTTTACAAACGTTACAAGCAGACGACAAATGTAGTCTCGCAGTAAATGGGGAATGACGTGTGGCAGAGGTTATATCTGGGAACCAGTTATGTTCTCTGCGCCGGAGAGTGTTTCACATGTTCCCCAGGGGAATTGTAATGTTCCCCAGGGGAATTGTATCAATGTTTAACTTGACTTTTCTTGTAATGTTCCCCAGAGGAACTTTATCAATATTTAACTTGAGTTTTCTTGTAATGTTCCCCAGGGGAATTGTATCAATGTTTAACTTGACTTTTCTTGTAATGTTCCCCAGAGGAACTTTATCAATATTTAACTTGAGTTTTCTTGTAATGTTCCCCAGGGGAATTGTATCAATGTTTAACTTTGATCAATATTGATAAAATTCCTCTGGGGAACATTACAAGAAAAGTCAAGTTAAACATTGATACAATTCCCCTGGGGAACATGTGAAACTGTGAAAACTCAAGTTAAATATTGATAAAGTTCCTCTGGGGAACATTACAAGAAAAGTCAAGTTAAACATTGATACAATTCCCCTGGGGAACATTACAAGAAAACTCAAGTTAAATATTGATAAAGTTCCTCTGGGGAACATTACAAGAAAAGTCAAGTTAAACATTGATACAATTCCCCTGGGGAACATTACAAGAAAACTCAAGTTAAATATTGATAAAGTTCCTCTGGGGAACATTACAAGAAAAGTCAAGTTAAACATTGATACAATTCCCCTGGGGAACATGTGAAACTGTGTACATGTGAAACTGATTATTTTTATTACCTCCACATTAAAGAGTTATAATGGCACTACTTTTTTCTGATGTGCGCTCGCTATCAATGCGCTGTTCCCCTGAGGAACAAACCGAAGAAACAATTATCCACAACCCGAAAATTGTCATTCGATTTTTCACTATCCCTGCGTTTAGTCCAAGCATGAAGAAAACATGAATATCAGTTTTTTAATTTCAAATCTGGTAATAATTTCATTAATAGAAAATGTAGATTCAAGTTTATTCGAAGACGTGACATCCAAAAGTTTGGGCAATGTCGAAGGCCTGATTGCAGCCTTTGGTGACTTCAATGCAAACAAAAACACAGACTTTTTCGTTATAGGAGATGAAGGTACTTTAGATTTTTGAAAGCTCACAGAGCTTGTGTTATATATCTATGTTTATTAATATATTTAAACGAATTTATTTATTTAAAGAAAATTGACCCATTTCCAGTTTTACATGATTTATCTCCCCTTTTACTTCCTGTTAAAAAAACTACGGCTATCATTACTAAAAGACTATGATATTGAAATAAAGATTTTGCACGGTGTAGAATGGTAACGGACTTATTGCGTTTTTTTTCTGCAGTACCGGACTATTCTGGTTAAGCAACGGACTGTTCGTGAAAGTTGATGTAAATAGCAACAGTAGGTCACTTATTTTGTCTTATTTCTTTGCGATTTTAAAAAAATATTAATAGAATGTTTATGTCACGGAACGATAGAACTATTTATCTGTCTGCTCAAGAATAACACTTAAAGAATATGATTAGTATATAATTTGAAATCGTTTAAAAGAACTCGATACCCGGTGTAGTTTGTTTATGAATATGTAACATGAGAATATATAACGAGCTAATTGTCCTCATTTAGCATATTATTTTTTGTCATTTTCTCTTTAATGCCATCAATGTTAATCACACAAAGGATAAATATATTTATACTTGTTCAAATCTGGAAGAAATTATCGATTTTCATGGAAGGCCATTGCACCGGACTTTTGTCGTGTGTGGCACCGGACTTTCGGCGTCGGCTGCTGTGTTGAATGGATCTATGTTGAGAGCTAGTTTTTAGAAAGTGAAAAGAAATTGGCACAAAAGCGCTATACACTATGTTTAAATAAATATTTTGCCTCTGTTTTTTACAAGTATTTCTTTAGACAGTTGTATATTGCGAGTATAAAATGTATAGGCACTCGGATTTATTTAAAATTTATTTGCAAGTGCAGGAATATACAATTACGGACTTGACATGCAAATAAAACAAAAATCGTTCAATATACTTATCATAGAAACAAATAAGAATTATTCTGACATACATGGGGAATGGGAGGGGGTCCCATCCCACACTCCCGTAAAAATAAATACCAGATCCCGGTTTCCCGGCGAAATACGTACTGGATAAAAAGAAACGTAAAAATCCCGAATTCCCGCAGTTTTATTGGTTAAATCCCGAATTCCCGGTGAATAAATAAGCATTTCCCGCTGTTCCGTAAAAAGTTATACCGACCCTCATACATTGATCTATGCTTGCAGCATTTTTTTCTTCAATTGGAAATGTCCCCATGCAGTTCAAGTTGCCCTGAACATGTTTGATGCACTAATAAGGCCAATTTTATCATACAATGTTGAGATTTGCATGATGGATCAATATATTTCATTCTTTAATGCTGGGACTAGTATAACTTGATTTATAGGTTCCTGTTTAATGCAAAGAAACGTAGTAGAAATAACAATGTTGTCATTGATCCATTTAAACTTCATAGATAAAACTCCTTTTGAAAAAATACATTTGTCATTCTGCAAGTACATACTAGGGTAAAGAAGACTGCTTCAAACCTAGCTTCCCGTTTAGAGCTTGGTAGGGTCCCTATAGAAAAATACCTAAAAACTCAATCTATATTATATTTTGCTAGGCTGAGTACATGTGAAATTGACCCTTTGATAAAAGAAAGTTTTGAACTAAATAAATTTTTAGATTTTGAGAATATATACTCTTGGGTAACTTATATAAAAGATGTAATTGAGGACATAGATCTTAACTTTGATGGACTTTTGAAGTTTTATATGAACATGTATGCTGACAAAGTTTCAAATTTAAAAGATCAAAATAAAATCTTTCTATATAAATTTTTGAAAAACAACTTAGGAAAAGAATTTTATTCGTCCGATTCGAACTATGAAAATCGCAAATTTATCTCAAAATTTCGAATAGCCGACCAGTCTTGAAATAGAACGTGGAAGATATAAAAAAGTCCCCGGTGAACAACGTCTTTGCTCCTTCTATAATCTAAATGGAGTGGACGATGAGGTTCACTTCTTTTTAAAATGTGATCACAATAAACTGTTTCGGTCTAATCTCTTATATGACTTCAATATCTCTAATGTTAATCCATATCTCGATTCGCTTAAAACAATTTTAAACCCGAAAATCTCTGGAACTGAGGACATGGGTCTCGTAGATTTGAATATTTTGTCGATTTTTCCGATTGCAATTTAGTTGTTTTTTACTTCTGTTATATGTCACTGATCAATGAAGTATTGATTTATATGACAATAAAGATAATAATAATTATATTAGAAGTCATCTATTTAAAATGAATTTCAGGAATAGACCCTACGTAATACATTTGTCTTAATCATTCAAAAATATTACCACGAGAAATTTCATCATATTTTTTTTTTTCATATTCTTTGGCTTATTTAACAATAAAAGTTGTTTCTTCTTTTTGCTCTGAAAAATATAATTGAGCACAATATGTCTGTGGCTAAGTACCGCTATTAGTCCGGTGCCCGAAATTTCCACAATATCCATCGCACACAAAAAGTCCGTTGCTTCACATTTTAATTTTAGTGACATATCAGTATTATTGTTCAATTTTAATTGCTAGAGCTTTGTTGAATGTATTTTTAACTCATAACAGGACATCTCTGAACATAAAAAGTCATTGTTTATATCAATTTGACTATGAATGATAGAAATTCATGTTTGCTTGTTAATGTTGTTTCCCTATTTTTCGATTTGTTTTTAACTTTGTGAAATAACCACGAGGTACATCGACGTAACATTTTTGTAGGAGTTATCATTGATCAAATACGTATTCCGTAAGTATGGCTTTTAATCAAACTTACCCCTTCTTGTTATCATTTGAACTCATTTTTCTGAGTTACTTCATGTTTATTGGCATGAACAGTCCGTTGCTTAACCCGAATAGTCCGGTACAGCAGAAAAAAACGCGATAAGTCCGTTACCATTCTACACCGTGTTTTGGATTGTTTTAATATTGTTTGTCTATGCCAATTAAATTTTTCATCTAATTAACCTTATAAGTAGATGTTACTATAGCCATAGGCAACAGGTGAGTTTGAATACAACACGGATGTCACTGATAACCTTGTTTATTTAAGCTATAAAACAGCTGGGGTTCTACCTCCAATTAACATCAGGTAAATAGGATAATGAACATAGATTAATTAATTAACGATCATGTTTACACAGCAGGCGGTTTTAATAACCTTCCTCACTCAGATATTGACACCTGTCATTCAACTGAAGCGTGAAAATTTATGAAAGACAATTGTCCATTTCAAAAGGTTTCAACAGGACAAACTGCGGCTATAGCCGCAGTTTTTAGTACCGGAAATGGACACTAGGTGGCGTTTTTTAAATTGGAAAGTCGTCAATTAACGAATCGAGAAAATTCCTTGTTATTAAATGTTAAATTTCCTTGTGTTGCATTTTAATTGCGAATTTTAATTTCTCCGCGCATCCCGGTGGAGGAAATTCGGGTCTCCGCGGTCATCTCCACCGCGACTCGCGATCGCGAGTTGTCAGTGGAGAGCCGGTATCGGGTGGAGAGCCGACGACTCCACCGTGTATTCGCGGTGTATCCACTCTGCAAAAACATTTGGGGATATATTGGCACATTCGGTAACTGTGCATATTATCGTATAAATGACATGAAATTATCGTAAGTCTAATCTTTCACCTTTTAAAATATATGACACTTTTGTGAACCTGTTTCAGATCAGTTTCATGTATTATCCTGCAAAAACATAGAACAGAAAGATCGTGTAGAATACTATTTCTAACAATAGTTAGCAAAGTTGTGTTAAGATTTTTATTGTATGTATGTTTGTATTAATTTATTAATCTTTCATCGTTTTATTTATATTTCAGGTTGTCTGTGAAGCTTTATTACTTATCTATATTATCAATTCATGTAGCTAAAAAGCTAATTATCTTATTTATGCATTTGTTATTCTTTCTTATGTAGAGGTCAACTTAGGCTTAGAGGTGAGGAATATGCGGTAAAAAGCTTACCAACTTCCATATTTTTCTTCCCAATATATTTATCCATTAAAGTTAACAGTTGTTCACATTCTCTGCAATGACGAAGTGACAACTTGGTTTATTTGTGTTGCGTATTCCGTTTAACAGCAGGTTGCAATAAACAAATCCATGGACACCTGTTCGACAATATGAATCGTCAAATAACTCGCATCCGCTTATTTAAAACTGAGAGCTTTGACACTGTTCAAATATAATTAGCTTGTTTGTAAACTGTAGGTCAGTCTGTGAGTTCAAAGGTAAATAACGACCTAATTATCGCTAATTCGATCAGCCAGTATTACCTTTGTTACAATTAATTGAAAATGTCCAGGAAGTGTCAGCGTATTAATTAAGAATTAGGCAATCATTTCTGTATAGCAAATATTGCTTGATAAGTACTTCGTATTACATGCTAGTTTAATCCGTGCCGAAGACAGTTATTACCTTACACAGAACCCAGTTTAGACTATATTGTTTGCAAATCGACAATATACTACATGAATATATTAAATTATGTATATCTAAAATTCCGCAGTTTCTTTGTATTTCTAAAATATTCGGTAAAAAAGCACGTGCCGATAATTGAGGATATCGTCTGCTTGTCAATCAAAGTATTTACTGCTTTCACAATAGCACGTGCAAGTAGTGTAAAATGGTCTGAAAGTGTCATTGTGCTCAATTTACAAGGGATTGTCCAATTAATTTGAAGGGAGGATTAATTTTACAACAAAAAATATAAAGTTTGTTGTATACACACTCGAGCATATGACAACAATTTCACTTACATTTATAGACGTAAACGGCATTATAGACGATCTTGTTTTGTTGATGTTTGTCAAATTTGATGAAAATATATGACAGTAGAACACGATAATTGAGGTATTGTCTGCTTCTTGAATCAATTAATTTACCGCTTGTAAAATAGCACGTGCAAGTAGTGTACAAAGATATACCTGTGAAGTGGTTATAATTATTTTTAAAAAAAACGTTGAAAATGAAATGACAGGCAGTATATCTTTATTTATTCCACCACTATTTTATCTATTAATTATTTTATAATTATACCTCTGGTTTTGGTGACGTAAACAAACAAGCTGTTAATAGAATTCAACAATTATTTTAATATATTGGATTGATACTGGATATTTTAAAATGCTTTCAAAAAGAACGTGGATAAAGACAGATGGATTACCGAGAAGCTTCATTATTGGCATAAGATTTTCTTTTCCTTTTGGAGTTGTGAACGTATGTTTCTCCGTAGACATTCTGACACCAAGATTCTACAATGTTTATGAAAATCCAAGAAGACACTGTTATTTATTTAAAACACAGCTTTGACACTGTTCAAATATAATTCAGCTTGTGAGTTCGTTTTTGAACTGTAGTTCACATTGTCAAATGATCAAAGGTAATTAAAGACATAATTAACGCTAATTGGTTATATGACAGCATTACCTGTGTATCCTTAATTGTGTAATCAAATATGGTCAGGAATTGTCATTTATTATGTATTATGCAATTAATTTAAAGGGATAATTAATTTTATAACACAAGGTAAAGTTTTTGTTGTATACACACTCAATTCAAGCATGACCACAATTCCACTTTCCTATATTGACGAAAACGGCACTGTAGACGATGTTGTTCTGTGATGTTTGTCAACACTGAAGAAATTATAAGAAGTAGAACATTTTCTGGAGAAAGGAAACAGAAACTTAACATGCATACCCATTGTTCTGATGTGATTTTACGATCTTTTTTGGCCGGCTATCCACCGCGACTACGCGATCGGCACTCCACCGTGAAAACACCGCGAATCCACCAAGGAGAGTTGAGTAACAGTGGAGGAAACTGTCTCTCCACTCTCCTCCACCTCCACCGCGATGGGTGGAGAAATTAAAATTCGCTGGGCCTGTACAGTATACATTGTTTTGATGTTCTAACAGACCAATGATAAAGATTAAAGTATTTAATCCTTTTTACTTTACAGTCATTACTGAATACTAGTACATAAGTTCTTCCTAGAATGTAATAATTAACATGATTAAAGCAAAAAAAAAAGTCTTGAGACCTCCATCAATGATCATTATTATTGAGATTGGTATAAGATTGGTAAATAATCATGTCCAGAAATGTGTCCTAAATTCGACATATCCACATTTGTAACCCTGATACAGTCTTGGTTACATACAGTTACATTGGTAACATTCATTATATATATAACAATTCTGCAATAATAATATACAGAAGTTTCAACCAGATTACCATCCTTTCAAGCAATACACATACAGGGCAAGACTTTTTCAATGCCGAAAATCAAGTACCTTGATGATTCAATGTCAAATTAGTTTTACAGCTATTATCGGCAAGCTCCTTTCAACCAAGCATTTTCTTGATCATAAGTAAGTTTTGAACTGGTCCCTTCACAGCTAGTAATTATGGGTATGCATTTCTGATACCACAACCAGTCGGAAATGGAGTCTGTATGAATTCCACACTTTAGTAATAAATTTTACTTTTCGACCTTTTACATTTTTATGTTTGTACATGACATCAAGTTGAACCATTATACAAATATTTGTTCCCAAATTTGTGGCTATTTGGAGCGTCTGGTTTGTAAAACTAAAAGGAGCACAACTCTAAGGTAATTAAGTGATTAATGGATATCATTTTAGGAAAAAGCGTTAAAATTTATATTGCAACCAAAGTGGTGACTACAGATTACAGTACATATGAACAGAAATTGTTGATTGATGGAAACACTGCCAATGGTACAGTCATCACGAGTGTAGTTCCTGCCGATTTTGATGGCGACAATCAGATGGATCTGCTGATTACTAGGAAACTGAGCGGGGCAACCAATATCAGAGTTCAGATATATTGGGGTCAACAACAGCAAATTAAACTTTGTATGCATTTTAAATTTTGATAAATTTATTTAAAGTAGATACATTCCTCCTCTTAAACCTTTACTTAGTATTAAGCTGCCTCAACACAGGCCATCCATTATAACATTTCTGTAAGTTTATTGAAAACTTTATGGAATTTTTGGCCATATAGTTCACAAGCCCTTGCCTTTAAGAGCATATAAACCTACATGTACAAATGTAGCAGTATCCTCTTTTCAGAAATTTAAGACCTGCCTACATTTTGTATGTTTCCATTGAATATATTGTCTGAAGTATACAACTTTTATTAGTTGCTGATGGCAAAGAATACCATCTTCTAGTAGATCTGTTACTATAGTTTACTGACCTTTGACATCTGGCAACTTTAAAATAAAAGCTTTATACCATAGTCTAATACATGTAATATGTGCTTTATTTTCAGATGACACACCTTTAGAAATAGAAGGAGGCATGAAGGATCAGCCTTTAGTGTTAGAGTTAGTATTATGTTTTACTGCAAACATTAAATATCACTGTTCCAGTCCATTAAAATAAATCATTAAATTTTAAAATATATTGGGATACAGTGGCTTTGTTTGCTTGTATTTGCCTCCAAGTTTTAGCATTTTCCCCATAGAGCAAATTTCTCAAATCATGTCAAAATATTTCTTAATTTATGAAAAGAGTCTAAACAGTATGAGCAGCTGTTGTATTAATTGTTCAATGATGCAAGAATCTGGTAAGAAATGAGATTAACATCTGATTCTTCAATATGGTTGCAATGAGGTTACATGACTAATAATTTCAAGCATCTCAGTAAGACAGAATGGATCAAACAAAACAAGTTTCTGCATTCATCTGATGTTTTTCTAGAACTTCTCACAAAATGTCACACAATAGTAAATTAATCTATCTAACTAATGATCATTTCAGTTATTTTATTTACTGTGGTGTTCTCATTATAAGTGTAAAACCATTACTATTTTTTTACCAATTTTAAGAAAAATGTCAATAAATTTTCCGAATTGAAACAGGGTTTTTTAAAAAAGGGACAAAAATCCTGGAATACATGTACATGTAATAAAAGGTTACACATTTATTGTATTTTAATTATTTTTAAATATTCTTGTAGTGATATTTGTTACTTTTTGTTCATTTCATGCCCAATGTTCATCGAAGTCAGTAGAAATTTAATTTAACATTGAGTTATCTTCCTTCATAAATATTTGTAGTGTATTCTATAGAATTTATATTTCCTTAGTATGGCCTAAAATCAATCTAATTAAAATTAAATCTTTCACTTGCCCCCCCCCTTCTTCGTTATTGGTCGCTGCGTTCCGAAGCAAAAAAGGGGGAGCAAGCGAAAGATTTAATTTTAATTAGATTGGCCTAAACCCCCCCCCCCCCCCCAAAAAAAAAAAATAAAAATAAAAATAAAAAATAACAGTGCCTCTTTCTTAGTTCTCACATGGACTAGTATTTAAACATACTTTGGATGACTCAGTGAAGTATATGATACTGCTGTCTGTTAATGTCATATTTTCTCCAGGAGTGTTTGAGACCTTGGCTAGAGTCTGTGCATGTCAAAACAGATAAAAGACTAGATGTGTCTGGTAGGGATTACATGTCATACTGCGAACATTTAATTGACTGTAAAAGTCCAGTCCATTGTCATGTCCACTGGTCTAGTATAAAGCAGACATATGGAACTATATACATTGTAATGCGAAGTCTTGCTCTCCCCATCATATGGCTAAAACAATAGCTTGGCATTAAACATCATTCACCTTCTCAATATATAATTGAGTTAACTCTAAAAATGTATAAATATTGAAAAGAAGTATTGATAAAAATGCGTCTTAGATTCTCTGACTCGCATGTTTTTTTTTTTCAGTGCTGATGGAAACATGATACCAGATTTACTAGGTGAAACAACAGATGGAAAAAGACAATTTTATATATTTTAGTAAGATTTATGTTAGACAAGTAGAAAACTATTGACATTTATGAAACATTTTTAATTAAAACATGGTTTTTGGCAAACCTATATATATGTCACTATATGCAATCAATCAATCAATCAATCAGGGTAAATATATCCCCTAATGATTCTTGTTAATTTTTTCACTAATTGATAATACACTGCAAAATCTGTGGTAAAATCCTGTCATATACATACATGTAGTTCATCGACTTCTTCTAGATCAAGAAAATGGATCTCTGGAGTTATTATAGCATTTCTGTTAACATTTTCTGAAATTTTTTTTTGTAGTAGGGGACTTCGAAATTATACAACGATAGCTTTGTCATCTACTCATCCACTCAAGTTTCCACAGAGCAGTGCATTCCTAGACTTAAATGGAGATTTAACTGCAGGTAATTGTCTGTTTGGTAAAAGTTGTGCATGGAGTTGTGTCCCTTTTGGGTAGGGTTTTTCCCCTACTATGTTTTGACTTGGAATTTTAACAGTAGTTCAGTTTTATGGCAATTATTTTTTATTACACAAATACACGTTTAGGATTCATGGCATTATTTTATTTATTAAACAAAAACCTTTTTGCTGCTTACAAGAAAGGCACAATTATACGATATCTCCATGTAAATTAGATGAAAATACCCATCACAAGTATTTTTGTTTATTTTGCACCACTTTCAAAGCAATTTTTCAGCTAAATAATGGTGTCAAGATGAGTCATTACCTTAAGGAGACCTGGCAATTTTTGTCATCAATTAAGATTGGAGTCTAACAAACTTTGCTTCAAATCAAAACTTTGATGTTGACATGCAGGTGGTCAACAGTAGATTGCTACCATAACTGTTTGGCCATCCAAGCCTCTCGTATACATTTTTTAAAAAAGGGGAGATAAATTGTTTAAGGCAGCAGGGAACTGGTAAATAATTTTGAATGTTGTTAAGAACAAGGTGTAGATTTTTGCTCTCATGTCTTTTATTGAAATGTTTGTTATACATAGACAGCTGTCAGTTACATAGTTGGGATGTCCATTGATTTATTGGAAATGTAATTTATTTAAAGACAGTGGTTGGTTTCACCTAGCAGTATTTGGGGGCCTCGGTGGCCGAGTGGTTAAGGTAGTTTGTCTACTTTTGATCACGTGGTCTGTCAACACTGAGATTGCAGGTTCGATTCTCACTGCAGGCAGGGTGTACTCGACTCCAATCTTAATTGACAAGGATTGCCAGTTTTCCTACCGCAGGTATGGGGGTTTTCTCCAGGTACTCCGGCTTTCTCCCCCAATAAAAACTGGACGCCATGATATAGCTGAAAAATTGCTGAAAGTGGCATTAAACACCATCAAACAAACAAATAAACCGAGCAGTATTTGAGCTACATTTTGGATTTGAAAAAAAACAAACTATAGATCATTTATTATCATTTACTTCTACAGCCATGTAAAACCATATAGGTCTTGGTAGGGAGTGGTGTTCAACCCTATTGAACCAACCAAATGTATGCCATATTATTTAGAGATCATCCTGTTTTCTTACACATCAGTTTGTTTGTGCAAAAAGTTTTGATATTTAATATTTTTACAGATTTATGCATTGTGTCAGAGAAGGAAAAGGATAAACCACAGCTGGAATATTGGTATAGCCAGGTACATAATACAAATGAGTGAAATCTTAAATATATTTTCAAGTCCTTTCCCATCGTACCATAGATCTGCTTTTATTTTTATTTTTCACATTTGATTGGAGATTAATGCATCAAGTCTAATCTGACCTAAAACCTTTCAGCTGACATCAATTTATTTATGTGTTCGTTAAAGCAAATTCTAATATGATATGCTTCAAACTCTTTGAGGCCACAACCATCGTAAAAATGTGCAACTTGTGACCAACAACATAATTGATCAAAACATTTCATTTGTGATGTCATAGAGATTTTTCCATATATGTAAATGATATCAAAATCAAATTTGTGCCAGAACAGCCAGTTTATGGCAAGAAATGGTGTTGGCTAAAAGGTACCGTAAATATCTTAAATGTACCATAATTGTCGTATTAGAATCGAAATAATTCTCTGAGGCTGTGGTTCATAATTTTTTTTTGCCACAGTTTTGGCCATTTATGTGGTTATATTGGAAATAATGGGACATACATGTAAATGGCCATTTCATGGTAAAACAATGATAAACCACAGACAACTGGCAACTTATTTACATGACTGATCCTATAGACATATAAACAGTGTTCCCTATGACATTACAAAAGTAAAGTTTGTTGAGGTGCAGTATTTTTAGAGGTGATCTGATGACTAAAGATAATTAAAGAGGATATTTTAAAAATAAGCATTTTTCTTATCCCATACATATTTATTATGGTTATTTTTGTATTTTAGAATGGTAATTTGACATTCCAGAGCAGCACAATAGACTTTCCTACAGATGCTGCTGTATTTGGACAGATAACATTTCTAGACATTGGTAGTAATAAAGGTAGGGTTTTTGATACATAAAATACAAAATCATTAAATCATTTAAGCTAATGCTCAGGAATGCCAGGTTACATTTAGCAAAATTCTCGGGGATGTCCTGGTTGTTTTTAGCAGCTTTCTGGGGAATGCCCAGGTTATATTTATCAGCTGTCTCGGAAATGCCCAGGTCATATTTAGCAGCATTTTCAGGGATGTCCTGGTTGTTTTTAGCAGCTGTCTGAAGAATGCCCAGGTTATATTTGTCAGCTGTCTCAGGAATGCCCAGGTCCCATATTGCAGCATTTTCAGGGAAGTCCTGGTTGTTTTTAGCAGCTTTCTGAGGATGAGGAATGCCCAGTTATTTATGTATAAGCTGTCTCAGAAATGCCCAGGTCACATATAGCAGCATTTTCAGGGATGTCTTGGATATTTTTATCAGCTTTCTGAGGAATGCTCAGGTTTTATTTATAGGCTGTCTCAGAAGTGCCCAGGTAATATGTAGCAGCATTTTCAGGGAAGTCATGGTTGTTTTTAGCAGCTGTCTGAGGAATGTCCAGGTTATATTTATCAGCTGTCTCAGAAGTGCCCAGGTAATATTTAGCAGCATTTTCAGGGAAGTCCTGGTTGTTTTTAGCAGCTTTCTGATGCTATATTTTGTACTAATTATGTACTTAAGTAGATTAATTACTGCATTCTTGACCAAAACTGTGTTCACTGACCTAATATACAATTTCACTATAGGATAAGGGCCATGGTGGCTTAATATGTGTAGGTAGTTAGACATTTACTCCTGATCACCAGTGTGACAACACTAGGGTTATTAGTTTGATTGTGGTGCATTTGTGAGGCTTCAACCTAAATTGTCAATTTTCTTGTTGGGCAGGGTTCTTTTTCCTGCTTTCCACCCAAACAGTAACTGGACCGTCATTATGTGTCATAAATTATTGGGGAAAAAAATGGTACATTTTAATATATTGTATTATATTTGATACATTGTATGTAAGTAAATGAATCTTTTTTATTAAACAGATTATTTATTATTTATAATATTGAAAGATGCCATAATGTTACCATTTTATCAACAGTATTAAGAGCGCATTGATAAACATGATAAATATTATCTTGAAAGATTTTCTACTTACTGGTCTTATTTTATACATTTACTTGAGTGTCAAATAGAATGTTCTTTATCTGGAACTTCACTTGTTTAAATCATTAGGGCCATGCCACTTTGTGGTGGACGCCATATAGTGATCGGTCTGTCTGTCCCTGCATCCGTCTGTCTTAAACTAATCGTGTCCAAGCTGTAACTTTTTTTGTCTTTTGAGGTAGGCTTTTGATATTTGGAATGTGGGTAGCTACAGTAGTCCCCCTCTTATACGATCCTTTTGCCAGCGACCACCCACTTTATCCGGCCAAAACCCTGATGCATTTTCTAACCTAAAATTACCTCTCGCTAACGACCACCCCTCAAACGCGACCAGCCACCACGTTTTTTGACACAACAACATAAATTCCCCTCACGAACGACCATTTTCACTGACCGGATGTTTATTTTGGAAGTCTCGAATAGAACAAGATTTGGTTTTATGATCAAAAACCAGTTAGGAAACAGTTCAACAACCGGTAAACAAAATGTCGACATCGTGTAAAAGAAAGTTTTTTAAGCTGGATTAAATGGAAAAAACAAATGGGATATTGTAGATCAGTTTTAGGCATTATGGAAATCGGGTTTATTACAAAAAGACTGCAATATTCAACAAGGAGATAATAGTACAATGTAACAACATAATCATAAATCAAAATTTACTACAAACGATGTCAAAAACTTGGGAAACTGGAAACATAGAAAAACCAGGAGTTTTCCAAATTAGACGGAACCGTAATAAACTACGAAGGGGAACCTGGGCAGACAATAAAAGTGATAAAAACAACAATAATGCAGATGAAACAGGAACAGAAATATTCACTGTTAAGAAGACTTGGAATTGTTATATCATCATTACACATTTTTAACAGATAAAAACTGCATAAATTATTTTTATGCAATTCTTGATCACTTCACAGCTTTTGCTGCTACAGTAATCAACTGACCAAGCTCTATAAACCTGTATAAATTGTATCCCCTCAAGAAAGACCACCCCCATTATAAGACCACTTTAATGACTCAGATGGGGTGGTCTTATAAGAGGGTGACTACTGTAATATCAAGGTGATGTGTCGCATACCATGGTTGACCTTGAACTTTGACCTTAAGGTCACATTATTGCTTTCTGCATGACAAATTCATGTTCTTGCTGTAACTTTTTTATCTTTGAGGTAGGATTTTGATATTTGGAATGTAGGTAGATAATATCAAGGCGATGTGTCACATACCATGGTTGCTGACCTATGACCTTGAACTTTCACCTTAGGTCACATTATTGCTTTCTGAATGACAAATTCATGTCCGAGCTGTAACATTTTTATCTTTCTAGGTAGGCTTTTGATATTTGGAATGTGGGTTGATAATATCAAAGCGATGTGTCACATACTATGGTTGTTGACCTTTGACCTTGAACTTTGACCTTAGGTCACATTATTGCTTTCTAAATGACAAATTCATGTCTGGGCTGTAATTTTTTTATCTGTCGAGGTAGGCTGAAGGAAAGTGAATGACATTTACCTAATTTAGTTCTTGTTTCAGTTGAAGGGAACCATGTATATGGCATTCTACCAGCATGTTCAGATACTTCATGCAGTAAAAGTTTCTTGTATATTCTCACAGACTCACACAAAACGGTAAAGATAATCTTGTTATATGGGACATTTATTTAAGAAAAATTGGACAATTAGCTGATTTACTTCCTTATCATATATTTAGTACTTTATACTGAGATTATGCCTAAATGATAACTTCTAAGTGTTTTAATGGGATGCAGGACACTTGCACTAAAAATATTTTGTCAATGAATTTTCATTAAATTCGCCATATAGTTACTTTTTTATACAAGTTATCATAATTAAAAAAAATAGGGGTTTCAGAGCTTATTTTTGAGAGGTTGACCACTGACATTTTAAATTTTCTAATAAATACAGAAGAGAATAAAAAACTAAAAAACCCTAAGCTAAAAGATTACAAATATTCTGTCCAATGAAATATTCAGAATTTTTGATGTAATGTCATGCAATTGGTATACATTTTATTGATGGAAAGAATAATAAGGGTTTCTAATTTAAATTTTTATCCATTGGGAAAATAACTGGTGAAAAAGTGCTAAAAAATGGTTTTTTTGGTTAAAATTACCTCCCTTGTTAAAAAATGTCATTTTCAATATTTTTGCCAATATCAAACTCATTTATGTGAAATTTTTTCAACCATTAATAAATTTAAGTAATAATATAGGTACAAGACTTTCATTATTATTTTAAATTTTATGGAATTTAACAGTTAATAATGAAAGAAATTATTATTAAATTTACCATAAATATTCTATCTATTTTAAAATTTTCACAAAAAATGGCGAATGGTGTCCTGCATCCCCTTAATCTGTATCAAGCTTGCTGTGATTATATACATGTCATCATGAATGACTAAATCTATTTCATCAAGCCTTTAGTTTATATATGATAAACAAAATATGATATTGGTGTTTCTATATTGCACCTATTTCAACCCTAGACAATATCATCCCTCAAGCAGAGCTCTCGGGATGATATTTTTGTCGGAATTGATATGGGGTGTGATATGGTAACCTGTGGATGTTTCATTGCTTACAGAATTTGATATATTTAATAAATATAACAAAGGCAAACAAAATATTACAATTACACAAATTATATGGCAGATAAGTTCATGTGAACTTAATGTTACATGTATTTTATATATAATATTTATTGTGAGATTTTAATATTGTAAATTTATTGTGCAATATAGTCAACTTTGTCTGATGTGTTTTAATACAAGTGCTTATTTTAGAATGGTTAACTTGGAGCCAAGTTTTCTACTTGGTTTAAGGAACAAGCATTTTTATACCCCAGCTCACCAGAGTTCGGGTACATAGCGGTACTCATGCCAGCGCATCCGTCTGTCTGTTTTTCTGTACCTCCATCCAATCGTCCGTTCAAATTTGGTTTCTGGATGATAATTCAAAAAGCTTGCATCCAATTTAATTAAACTTTGGGATATTGTTATATATCAAGTTGGTTAGAAGCCTATTGATTTTAGGGAAAATCCATTTCATGGTCACATTCAACAAAATATGTTAAGAAATTCTTACAAAAAATATGTTTTCTGATAATAACTAAAAAAGTTTGCATTTGATTTCAAGGAAACTTTGGGATATAGTGTCATAGTAAGTTGTTCAGGCCTATCGATTATTTTGGGAAATCCATCAAATTTCGAAGTCACATTTGCCAAAAAATTGTAAAAATTTTTACAAAAAAAAAAACATTTCCAGAATATAACTCAAAAAGTGTGCATTTGATTTCAATGAAACTTTGGGATATTATTACATATCAGGTGGGTAAGAAGTTTATTGATGCTGGAGGAATTCCATAAATGGTGAAGGTCACCAGTTGATAAAAAATGTTAAAATTTGTACAAAAAAGTTCTGCAAATTGAATTGGGGGTGGGGAACAGTGATGGCTAGATCAACTTTGTCTTGTATTATTTGGGGGTTGAGATGGGGTTGTAGATTCCTTCAAACAGAAGATCTTTTGTGAAAAAAAAATTTATCATCATTATATACTAAGAAATCACAAAAATGAATTAAAAAACAAATAACAGAAAGGAAAAACAGGTCATTAACTCCTGGCTGGGAACATAAAACATTATATGACACAGTTGAACCATTTACAGAGATCATACCTTCCCTCTTTATTGTCATACTCTACTGACACAGACAAGCAGAATTGTTTTGCTAACATTGAAGCTATTCCTTCTCCCCCCCCCCCCCCAATACTTAACACCACATAAATATAAAAACATTTAAGTATCCTTTACCATGGGTATAATTCAAATTGTCTTTATATCAGATTCCACAACTAGAATTGAATGGTATTGTAAATTTTTTTTTACACCTGCACAGAAGATATTTTTTCTAGAATTCATGTATTTGTGTCTAAACGTATACTTTCGATAGATTGAAGTCCAGCTCTAGTCAGAATGGAACTTTGTCACAGCCGACAAATATCCAGATTCTGTTGTACATATAATACACCAGCAGTCTATGTGATTTAGATTATTGCAATGTTAAAGCTTTCTGACTAAATATATATTTTCAGTGGAGTAGAGTCGAACTTAAACTGAATTCTAATAACATGGACTGGAATTTTGTCCCACCAAACAGTAACCCAAGTTTTGTTAGTTACATTCCAATCACCGTTAGAGTCGGAGATTATAACCTAGATGGATATCCAGATCTTATAACTGTTTTACGTAATTCTACAAATGACGGGTATGTGTTGTAACTGTACACGCTTCTGATATTATAGAATAAAAGTTTGATATATGGTATTCATATATGATCTACAGAGTACTGTAACAGTACTATCGCTAGGTTTACATAAGCATTGATGTATAATGTTCGTATAACAAGTGATTCTATTAAACATATTTGATGTCTGGGTGAACCACCCACGTTGATCAGTTAATCTTTTAAACAGCCGAGTATTTCATACACAACTGATTTCATTATGTACATGTTTTATATTTTAACAAATGACTGCTTATTGTCACAAAAGAAAAAGTAATGACCCCTACCACCCTAAAAACTCAGGTTAAATAACTTAAATAACATATGTTTTGCTCTTCAAGAACATTTCTGTTTTTTGTATACTTTTTATTTATTCTGCCTGTAATGGCAAAATAACATTGAGTCAGTTTTAGCTAAAATGTGCATTTTTTTTGCTATATCTACTTTTTTTCGTTCTTAATGTTAAGGAGTTTAAGTTTATATTTAAGAAATAGTTTATGGATACCATACTTTATTGTTGTTTTAACATGTGTGGGTATTATTGTCATGAATATCATGAACACCCATGTTAAAACGACAATAAAGTATGGTATCCATAAATTATTTTGATTCTGATTATGACAAATTTGATAGTCTGTACAGTGAAGCGGCATAAGGGCTATTGAATGACTGTTTCATGTATCTTCAGCATGTCATAATGTAGAGTGCTTATAAATATAATTTAATGGCAGTTTGTTAATTATGTGTTTTTTAACAAAATTTAACCGACTACAGCCACAATTAACTTACACATGTGTGAGCTAAATTTATTGGAATTTTAACATGGCTTTGTTTACCTAGCAAAAGCATGACGTCATATTAGAATGCAATTTAAAGTTATGATAAAATATGTTTGTAGATTTCAACAGAAAGCTTTCATCTTGGTGAATGTTCCATGTGCTAGCTGTGATACAGGTCGTACTTTCCAGTTGGGTTACGAGATTCCCCAACATTCAGACAAAGAAAAAGCCTTGTTACCTGCTTTCTTTGATTATCTTGATGATGTGAGTTTAAAAATAGACCTACATTACAAAAGAAGTTAACATGTTAACTCCGTGTACTTAAAAGCGTTTACATTTCATATTGATCATGTGATCATGCTTTTCTATAGTAATTAAACATAAGTATTCCTATCATAGAAACCATTTTTTCTCTGCATAACATTTCACTTAATAATTGTATAAATTGTTATTGATCATGATCAGTTTATTGATTTGTTTTTTTGATGATTTTTCTGCTTTCAGCATTTTTCAGCTCTATTCTGTGTCAAGGTTTCACATGGGAGACTACCCAGTGAAAACCTCCAACACAGTATGTGCAGCAAATATAACATGATATGAAATACTTCTCTGGTAAAATGTTTTTGTCTTGATTTTCAGGGTATTCTTGATTTGATAATTACAACATATGGCGAGGACAATAAGCCTCATGTTCATTTGATGAAGCAGATATTTTCAGATGATGCGTTTTTCTTGAAAGTCAAAGGTAAGAATACATGCTACCTGTTTGTGTTTCCTAGAGGTCTGCACATGTACTAGTCTGAGAATCCTCTCCCGTCCAACCCTTTTCTTTTTTTTTCGCGTTGGACGTCAGAGAGCTCTCCATAAGCAAAACAGCGGATTTTGCGACATAGGTCTGGGTCTGCAAATTTCATCGTGTCCAGATGTTAACAAACATTTTCGTCCAGTTAAACTATATATAATTCGCTTCTTTAGATATTTTTCTCTATGAATATAATCGTCATACCTTCAATCAAACTTATTTAAGCACTGGATTTAAGTCACATTGTTGTCACGTGCCGTTTTGTTCAAAATGAAAGTGAAATGTCAGAATTTAAGGGTATCGATGGAAAATAGCTTAGAAATCGACTTAAATCATCTTGATTGAAGATATGATGATTATATTCATAATTCATATTCAAAATGTGTCTTGGCGTTTGTTGGTCGGTGCATCGTACTACACTTGTTACGTTTGCCAACTGGTCAATCTAGACACAAGCATTTGGTCGCCCACCAGAAAATCTTCTCGCATTGGTGACTGGACGACTGTTAAGTTTGATCCCTGCTCAGATTTCCCTCACCTTGTGCAGGCTCCCTACATGGTTAAAAAAGCACAATCCAGCTGTATATATTTTTATACATGCTTAGTGATATTAACTTTGTATTTTGTAGTTGTAAGTGGACTGTGTTACAACAACTGTCCTTTTAATAAAGAGGTAAGTAAACATATATTTGACATGATGTTTTACAGAAATTAAAATTTGTTTGAAATATGACTCAAAAGTACGTTTTTTTAACAGGCTTCCTACCCAAATAAACACTGGATGCAATTATACAAGTGAAAATTGTTGACAATGCTGTAAAATCACTTTATGTATGACACAAACAATTTTATGATACAATTTCAGCCTTATGGTGTGAATCAGCCAGGGCCAGTTGTGAAATATACTACAGAAGACAACGAGGGCCATTTACAGATTGGTATTGGTAAGTCTTCTCTTCTGGATGTGTAGTATTCTCATATGTAATGCAGCCTTTCTTTTTGATGTATTATTTATTACATAGATTAAATTTCATGTATGAGACGTGGGTGGCATTGCACTGCCTTATAGGGCATGGCTGGGATTGCATGGTCTTAAGGGGCAGGTATAGCACAGCACTGTCTCATGGACCATGGCTGGCATGGCATTGTCTAATGGACACAGCTGGCATGACTCTGTCTCATAGGACACAGCTGGCATGGAACTGTCTACGGTACATGTGACTTTCTGTGGCAATGGCAGCTTCTAAGGTTAAGCCATAGGTCCATCAAATTTTAATCAAATCATAGCTTATGACAAGTACATGTCAGTCAACCATCTGTCACCTTTTATTAATGATTTATTGATTATGTTAAAGTTATATTTTGTTAGATCAGTCCCTCAGTAACCATGTATAGAAGGATGAAATGTGTAGTATTATATAAATTTGAAGTAGATGAGAGGATGATAGATCAGATTGTTATGATGTGAAAAACATTGTTAATGGAGATCAAGTAGTGGTTGTCAATGTTTTTTTCGAAGGGCAACAATCTGATTTATTGCCCTCATCTGACAACGGCCTCTTAATTATTTTTGTATAGGGGAAACTATTGACATTTTTTGCTCTCACTTAGGCAAAATGTTTCGTTGAGTAATGAGAGACCCCTCAAAACGACCGGAATAATTTCAAGTATATCACATTAAATTTTCGGGGTGCCATGTCAGATAAATTTTTTTGCAAATTTAGAAAATCCGAATGGTACTCATGGAAACTCCCTTAAACCCATAAAATAGTCCAGAAATAGGCTTTGAACAATCAGATAAAAAAATACCCAATACATTTAATAAATTATTTGAATAAATTTATTTATAAATTCTATATGAAACTGCTTTTTAGATACAGCTCCAATATTAAAATTCCATTGAATAATAAATCCACTGTCTATGCTACAGTTTGGCGCAGTCAAATATCAAAATAAGAACTATTTTCCTCTCCCTCAGTCAAAGTACATTTACAGAGCTTTTGTCATCTATATGTTATTTATTTTATTTTACGCAGAACAGAAAATTCTACTGTTTGATCAACTAAGAATTTGTGAGGATATAACATACATGTCACTTACAATTTACCCATAAGCTTCACAAGGAGGCTTTAGATGAGAGGGTGACATTACAAAAAATACATAAAATATAATAAATAAATCTGCTGATAATTAGTACATGACAGACTGGAAGATGTCTCCTGACATTGACCTTTATATTCAGCTTCAGAACTTTGTATTTATTATTTAATATTATGATAATATAATGCTATGTATATGTTGCTCACTTATGTGTAGTAAGTTTGTGTATGATTTATATTTTTTTATCATTTTCAGCTTCCCAGTTAACTCAGTCAGCATATTTTAGTTTGCAGTTACCATTTTCTGTATTTGGATTAGGACAAACTCCAAACTTTATAGATACATTGGAAGTAGGGATACCACATCCTGTTGGACAGGTATTGATTTCATAAGAACAGCTGGGTGGCTATATTTGGTAACAGATCTAGTGGGATGTGGGGATAGAGGTAGTTGTAAAGTCAGATTTGTATAGTGTTTCAATAAGGAAGTAGGTATAAAACTGCAAAATTGCCACCTTACTAAGGAAGAACTGGATTTTGAGTTTCTATTATTGTTTGTAAAACTATCTTGATGTCCAGTATTTATCCATCTTGTTCAGCAGTTAATATATTAAACAGTGAGAAATAAAAATGTAAAAAAAAGAAAAACAAAGACTATTTGAATGTTTGCTTAACATCTTTCGGCAGAATTTCAGCTAATATGTAAAAGAAATAAATGAACAGCCAGAAAATTAGGAGGACATATAGACAAAGGAATGTAGATTTGGATAGGAATGAAGAATTGTTGCCAATTATATTCACTTCAACAAGCCCAATGTATAAGATCTCTGTGAATGAGGTCTTTAGCATGCAAGGAGCATGGCGCTTTGTTTCCTAACATGTCACTATGGTCAGCAGCTAGACTTTCTCTATCATTACCTGACAAATCCCATCACTATGATCTGTGGTCAGGGTTTTCAAATCATGACCTAACAACCTTCTACCAAGTGGACATCCCTATCTGTCACCAAGAGTTCCACTGGGCAAGTCTATGAGGCAGGAACTGAGAACCCTCCTCCATGTATGGTATAAGAGTATCATAATCTTAAAGAAATAAATGAGATCCTTACATTTGCTGTGCCATAGAGGTTAATAAATGATATTTTGTTTAGTATAGAAATTGCTTATCTTTCTACCCATTTAAAAGTAATGTCGTAGTTTATTACTAGTGTCACATGGTGTGCAGTCATTCCTTAAAAAGGGGGCCTCGTTTGCCGAGTGGTTAAGGTAGTTCCTTTAATATTGATCACGTTGTCTGTCAACATTGAAATTGCAGGTTCGATTCTCACTGCGGGCAGAGTGTGCCCAACTCCAATTTTAATTGACAAGAATTGCAGTTTTTCCTACCGTAGGTTGGGGTTTTCTCCGGGTACTCCGGCTTCCTCCACCAATAAAAACTGGACGCCATGATTTAGCTGAAAAATTGCTGAAAATGGCGTTAAAAAGAATTCAAACAAACAAACATTCCGTAAAAATTTGGTTTTAAAATAAATATTGCTAGAAAGATAATATTTATATTATTGTCAAATTTCTATTTTATTTGTACTAATGTTTAAACAGGAGAGAGAAGTTTTCTTAAACATACACTATCTCAAAAGCATTTTAAAGTGATCAATATTGATTTTTATCAATATAGGCACAGAGAAGAAAATCCTGGTTAGCTGTAATACCCAATTCTCAGCTAATAATTATACCATATCCAAATGATTCACCCTCAAGGTATGAAATTAGTTAGACGTCTCCACCGTGTAATAGATTATGTAAAACAATTTTGTATATGCACCAATGAGTAGTTGTCATGATATCCATATCCAAAAGAAGTGGACATGTAAATGACTATTTGTGGGCTGCCCACTATGGACAGGTAAATGACTATTTGTAGGCTGCCCACAGTGGACAGGTTAATGACTATTTGTGGGCTTCCCACCGTGGACAGGTAAATGACTATTTGTGGGCTGCCCACTATGGACAGGTAAATGACTATCTGTGGGCTGCCCACTGTGGACAGGTAAATGGCTATCTGTGGGCTGCCCACTGTGGACAGGTAAATGACTATTTGTGGGCTGCCCACAGTGGACAGGTAAATGACTATTTGTGGGCTGCCCACTATGGACAGGTAAATGACTATTTGTGCGCTGCACACGGTGGACAGGTTAAAGACTATTTGTGGGCTGCCCACCATGGACAGGTAAATGACTATTTGTGGGCTGCCCACTATGGACAGGTAAATGACTATTTGTGGGCTGCCCACGGTGGACAGGTTAATGACTATTTGTGGGCTGCCCACTATGGACAGGTAAATGACTATTTGTGGGCTGCTCACTGTGGTCAGGTAAATGACTTTTTGTGGGCTGCCCACGGTGGACAGGTTAATGACTATTTGTGGGCTGCCCACTATGGACAGGTAAATGACTATTTGTGGGCTGCCCACAGTGGACAGGTTAATGACTATTTGTGGGCTGCCCACGGTGGACATGTAAATGACTATTTTTGGGCTGCCCACTATGGACAGGTAAATGACTATTTGTGGGCTGCCCACAGTGGACAGGTTAATGACTATTTGTGGGCTGCCCACTGTGGACAGGTAAATGACTATTTGTGGGCTGCCCACTGTGGTCAGGTAAATGACTATTTGTGGGCTGCCCACAGTGGACAGGTTAATGACTATTTGTTGGCTGCCCACTATGGACAGGTAAATGACTATTTGTGGGCTGCCCACAGTGGACAGGTTAATGACTATTTGTGGGCTGCCCACGGTGGACAAGTTAATGACTATTTGTGGGCTGCCCACTATGGACAGGTAAATGACTATTTGTGGGCTGCCCACAGTGGACAGGTTAATGACTATTTGTGGGCTGCCCACGGTGGACAGGTTAATGACTATTTGTGGGCTGCCCACTATGGACAGGTAAATGACTATTTGTGGGCTGCCCACTATGGACAGGTAAATGACTATTTGTAGGCTGCCCACGGTGGACAGGTAAATGACTATTTATGGGCTGCCCACTGTGGACAGGTTAACGACTATTTGTGGGCTGCCCACTATGGACAGGTAAATGACTATTTGTGGGCTGCCCACGGTGGACAGGTTAATGACTATTTGTGGGATGCCCACTGTGGACAGGTAAATGACTATTTGTGGGCTGCCCACCGTGGACAGGTTAATGACTATTTGTGGGCTGCCCACTGTGGACAGGTAAATGACTGTTTGTGGGCTGCCCACTATGGAAAGGTAAATGACTATTTGTGGGCTGCCCACTGTGGTCAAGTAAATGACTATTTGTGGGCTGCCCACGGTGGACAGGTTAATGACTATTTGTGGGCTGCCCACTATGGACAGGTAAATGACTATTTGTGGGCTGCCCACAGTGGACAGGTTAATGACTATTTGTGGGCTGCCCACTGTGGACAGGTAAATGACTATTTGTTGGCTGCCCACTATGGACAGGTAAATGACTATTTGTGGGCTGCCCACAGTGGACAGGTTAAAGACTATTTGTGGGCTGCCCACGGTGGACAGGTTAATGACTATTTGTGGGCTGCCCACTATGGACAGGTAAATGACTATTTGTGGGCTGCCCACAGTGGACAGGTTAAAGACTATTTGTGGGCTGCCCACTATGGACAGGTTAATGACTATTTGTGGGCTGCCCACTATGGACAGGTAAATGACTATTTGTGGGCTGCCCACTATGGACAGGTAAATGACTATTTGTGGGCTGCCCACGGTGGACGGGTGAATGACTATTTATGGGCTGCCCACTGTGGACAGGTAAATGACTATTTGTGGGCTGCCCACTATGGACAGGTAAATGACTATTTGTGGACTGCCCACGGTGGACAGGTAAATGACTATTTGTGGGCTGCCCACGGTGGACAGGTTAATGACTATTTGTGGGCTGCCCACTGTGGACAGGTAAATGACTATTTGTGGGCTGCCCACCGTGGACAGGTTAATGACTATTTGTGGGCTGCCCACTGTGGACAGGTAAATGACTGTTTGTGGGCTGCCCACTATGGACAGGTAAATGACTATTTGTGGGCTGCCCACTGTGGTCAAGTAAATGACTATTTGTGGGCTGCCCACTATGGACAGGTTAATGACTATTTGTGGGCTGCCCACTATGGACAGGTAAATGACTATTTGTGGGCTGCCCACAGTGGACAGGTTAATGACTATTTGTGGGCTGCCCACTGTGGACAGGTAAATGACTATTTGTTGGCTGCCCACTATGGACAGGTAAATGACTATTTGTGGGCTGCCCACAGTGGACAGGTAAATGACTATTTATGGGCTGCCCACTGTGGACAGGTTAATGATTATTTGTAGGCTGCCCACTATGGACAGGTAAATGACTATTTGTGGGCTGCCCACGGTGGACAGGTAAATGACTATTTGTGGGCTGCCCACTGTGGACAGGTTAATGACTATTTGTGGGTTGCCCACTGTGGACAGGTAAATGACTATTTGTGGGCTGCCCACTGTGGACAGGTTAATGACTATTTGTGGGCTGCCCACTATGGACATGTAAATGACTATTTGTGGGCTGCCCACTGTGGACAGGTAAATGACTATTTGTGGGCTGCCCACTATGGACATGTAAATGACTATTTGTGGGCTGCCCACTGTGGACAGTTAATGACTATTTGTGGGCTGCCCACTGTGGACATTCACATTAGTTGTTGTGTATAAAAATTAATTGCTTTCACAGCTTTTTATCTTCATGGGTATTTATTGTGACCTGTCTAATTTCAGTTGGATAAACAAGCTATTTATAACCCCCAGTAGACTGGTATTGCTTACTGGTGCTGCTTTATTAGGGACATGTGGATTTTTAGCTGGTATAGTAGGGATGCTTCATTGGAGAGAAAAAGTAAGTAAAAACAAATTACCCATAAGGCAACATCAAGTTAATTATACCCCATTTCAAAGTCCTTTGAAGAAGAGGGGTATACTGTTTTACAATTATCCGTCCATCTGTTCGTTTGTCCGTCTGTCCATAACAAAAAATTTTGTTGAAATCTTTAAACAACTTTAGGCTGCAAAATGCAGATATTTTGCATATTGCCTTATCCAATAGTACCATAAGGTGTAGAGCAGTTTTATGCTCCTTGGTCATCTACTTCCTGTTTACCGAATACTTTTTGTCAAAGGGTGGTATAACAAGTGAGCATTAGCTAACAGATACACTTGTTTAATTCTTATATTCCAGTAATTAAACATATGGGCAGGTGGGAGGATTTTATTTTTAAGAACTGCTTAAACCCACTCAGTAAATTATCCTCTGTTATGAACATTCTGCCAGTCATGTTATTGTTTTTTAACCCTTTAAAGGTTATTTTGTCAAAATCTAAGCATTAGCTGATTGAAATTTTTGTTGATTGTGTTTTTATACATGCAGAAATAGAGCAGTGCTGTAGAATGTTTGTTTAAATCCTATTTAAAGCCACTGGAGCAATTTTTACCTGTATCAAGGCATACATTTGTATTCAATAAATATGAATCTAGTATTTAAAATTTTATTAAAGCCGCACTTATTATAGATTAAGCATGAAGTTTGGTTGTTATTTGTTTTTATACATTGGGAATCATTTTTAAGTCTTATTAGCTAAAATCTTACACATGTACGTTAAATAAGTTATCAATCAGAATTGAATTATCTGTTTGTCTAAATTGCATTTTAAAACTTCTTGTTTGTTTTGTTGTTATTTCAGATTGAAGATAAAAAGGAGAAACTCATAGACTCTCATAAATTTCATTTTGATGCAATGTGATGGAGTTGTGCAATTTTAGATCTAAATTTTTTACCTAAATTTATGTATTGTGATAAAACAGATATATAACTGTTAACTTTTATGAATTAAAGAAATGTGTTTCTTGTGAGTAAAAGACTGGAATATTTTTAGCTCACCAAGACCAATGGTTCATGTGAGCTTTTGACATCCATTCTTGTTGTGTGAGAGTCTGTCAACATCATTAACTGTTTTAACAATCTTCTTCTCTGTAACAATTAGGTTAATCTGTTACAAAGATCATGATTTTCGTTGCCATTCATGGACACATTCACTGGTGCTTAATTGTTGGTCTTGGAATCCGCTGTAGAGAAACTCTTACAGGAGCAAACATGTACAAAATGTCAATTTTAACATACCGTTCATTTACTCAATGATTAGACCATACTGTAAGAGTTCCCAGAGGTGTACCTAGATAGTCAAGTTCATCTCTTTGGGGGTTATAATATGAAAAGCCTGAATGCATTACCATATGTAATGTGTTTAGGAATGATAAAGATAAAGAGCCCTTTTGTAGATTCTTAAAACGATAAGGTTCCTTGTAGCCACTACAAAAGACTTAATTCTGTCCATACCTCATGCACCATATTTTTACAGAGACATTTTTTTCCATTGGTCCATTATATTTTTCTGGTTGTTGGTTCAAATGTTCTCGCCATTAACATACCAGTAATATTGCTTGCCGGACATTAGGCAAAAAAATCAATCGATCTTAATGGATGCAGGACACCATCCGCCATTTTTTTGTGAAAATTTCAAAATAGATAGAACATTTATGGTAAATTTACATAATAAACTCTTAATTTCCAGAAAATTTTAAATAATAATGAAAGTCTTATACCTATATTATATCTTCAATTTATTAATGGTTGAAATAAAAAATTTCACATAAATGAGTTCGATATTGGCAAAAATAATGAAAATGGAATTTTTAACAAGGGAGGTAATTTTGACCAAAAAATCCAATTTTTTAGCACTTTTTGACCAGTTTTTCCCCAATGGACAAAAATTTAAGTCAGAAACCCCTATTTTTCTTTAAATCACTAAAATGTATACCAATTGCATTACATTATATCAAAAATTCAGAAAATTTCATTGGATAGAATTTTTTAAATCTTTTATTTTAGGGCTTTTTTATTCTCTTCTCTGTATAATCTATTAGAAAATTTAAAATTTCAGTGCTCAACCTCTCGAAAATAAGCTCTGAAACCTTTATTTTTTATTTTGAATTATGATTACTTGAATAAAAAACTAACTAAATGGAGAATTTATAGAAAATTCATTGACATATTATTTTCATTGAAAGTGTCCTGCACCCCCTTACAACTGAATATAGCTGAAATATTGCTGCTCGGGCGTTAAACACCATTAATCAATCAATCAATCCCCTTAAAACTATAATAGACAATAGACAATAAAAAACATTACACACCAAACATGATCTAAAAAATTGTCAATCAACCACTTAAGAGAGTTATTGCCTTAAATGACTCTTTTGCCGATTTGACATTTCTAGTTATAAGCTTGAAAACTATAATAGATAAAAAAGGTAAAACGTAAAATGACCAGCAACAGAAGATCTACGTATAAGTCAAGTAATGTTTTATGCCTATATCTTGTGAAAATTCTTTTTCTCCAGGTAGGTTACAATCTGCTGGGAACATCTGTTTTGTTCTTTACAAGCTCGGGTTGGTTCTTTCTTGTTTTGTTAGTAGAAAATGTAACTTAACTTTTGATAGAAAAAAACCCCAAAACTATTAATGGCAGGGATGAAACTTAACGGTCGCCCAGTCGCCAATGCGAGTGGAATTTCGGGCGGGCGACCAAAAGTTTCTGTCTGATTCGCCCAGCTGGCGACTATAAAAGTGTTGTACAGCTGACCACGATAAGTACCAGAAAATTCTAATCTCCGTCAGTTCAAATTAGAAGTCATGTTTTCTCTGCCGCGTGTTTTCTCTTTGGCTATAATTAGAATCTTGTCAAAAGGATATCCCATAATGCATAGTTATAATTATCGAACGAACCGATTTCCGTTTTAACCAATTGATGAACATATTAAAATTAACAAAGAGAGTTTTGTTTTTATTTTAACATCGAACATTTTTAGTTCTTTAATATGCTTTCAGTTGTGAACAAAAGTCTTTTAGTTCATGTCATGTCCGTTTCTTGAATTTTTTATTTGAATCAAAATAAAACTCATCTTAGTTGCTCCGTAATAGATTTTACATTACATGTACATTGCACACTTCATAGTAACATAATAACCACGTGGGGATATATAAAAGGAGTCGAAGAGCTGGCGAAGAAAAGAAAATCGGAAGAAGAAAACCGATAATATAATAGAATACGAACAAAAAGGAAAATTAAGGAGAAATATGTCAATGAAGTTTTGGACAAGATGGAGCAAGTGGCAGAGGAGATTGATGAGTGTGACTGAGGATTCTTATTCTGCTTTATCTGATGATGAACTTAATGAGGACAATGTTTTTAGCAATCTTATGTGCAGTGATTAAAAAAGTATTTTATTTACTATTATACATATGTGAAAAATAATGAATTTTTCCATACGTGTTGTAACATGGGTTATACATGTTGTTTGTTCTACCATAAATGGTAAAGAAAAAGTAAACTGTAGTGAACCTGATGTAGACATTCAGGATTTTGTCATATCTTTTTGTTTGACCTGTTATAAAATTATTGTTTTGCCTTAAATGTATCAAATAAAATACATGCAATTTATTAGTTCACTGTATATTTATCAAATGTTTTGATACTGTACCAAAGTAGTACATGTACATGTACTTCCAAATACACGACAAGACAAATTATCTTAATTCAGTATTTAAATAATAACAAACAATGTGACAAAGGTTTTAAATGAGGTACGTTTATGAAAAATATACCTCATAGTTTTAAATGCAACTATTGTGTTGACAAAAAGTTGGGCCCCTAACTTTTTTGTTGGGCCCCTAGAATTCTAAAGGTTAGGAGCCCAGCTGGCCCCTGAAGGAAAAAACTTAAGCTCTATCCCTGAATGTACTGTAATCACATGTATGATTTGACCAGTAAATGTGCAGCTTGAGATTTTGTTGATTGATTTAACTGGAAACTGATTGCCTTATCCATGTTATTAGTTCGATCTTAAATCTATTATTGTTTGTATCTTTTATAAAATCATGAAATAGATCTTCCAAGTATCATGACAAAGAATTCTCAGTTTTAATCCCTTTAAAATTGAGATGTATTATCAATTCTTCCTCTATTGAAGAAAATCAGTTTGACATTTCTCGATAATTTACTATGCTAGATTACAGCAGTTCTGACAAAACTTTAACAATAAACAGTCCGTCTGATTCGGTTTTTTGTTTTAAATTGCATAAATTTTTCGACTTTTTATGGCATCCAGTTTTTATGGGGAGGAGGTCTGAGTCCGCAATTTTTCTTTTTCTCCAGGTAAATAGGGATCAATTTTTCGCAATTTTTCGCATCTTTTCATGGCGTCCAGTTTTTAATGGGGGAGGAAGCCGGAGTACCCAACCTTTGGCAGAAAACTGGCAATTTTAAATTTTAAGTCGACACCCTGACGTAGTCAGACTCAAACACGCAACCTTTGTGTTGACAGGCACTTGATCACTAGTAGATTACTGACAGTAAACACAGAAATATGTGAAATTTATTTGGAGAATAGAAAAGCAGCATTTCAACAACTCCGATGACTGATACTTCCGTGACATACTCGCATTTCCTTCTATTGATTTTCCTGACAAAAAGTCAAGCAAAGTTATCAGGTACACCTTGTATCAAAAGCATAAAAAAATTCCAAGGTATAAATTTGTGTTGTCCAGTTTGTTTCCAAATCATTAACATCGCGAAAAAGTCGTATGGTCCGACCAATTGAAATTGGTATAACTAGCTGCTCAAATGCAAGTCACTAATGCCGAGATTAATATGCATAGATACATGTACACGTTAATCGCATGTCACCAAATAAAGACGATCCCTATTTTCCTTGTATTGAAAACCGGACCGGTAACATTACTTTTCATAACTTTTGATAAGTTTTCGAAAATGTTGACCCTTAGTACCATACTATTGCTTAAAAGATGCTAAACACGGTCTAAATTTTACCTTCACCTTTCTTAAAAACTGATCCTGTGTATATCGTATGGACAATGGCAGTAGTGACCACTCCTGACTTGTCAGGATGTAGGTGACCACTATTTATATTTTTTTTTATTAACCAGGAAACCATTAAAAAAATAACCGTGTTGGGCGGACGGTTTCCAGATCCGCCCAATTGTATAGCACAATTATGGTGCCATATTGGCGGTACCCTCGATTTTGGTTCGAAATTGCCAAGTTATTATTAAACGTTAAGTCTGGCCGCTTTCTATAGAGGCTAGCATAATTTTTCCTTCTTTTTTAATTTATTATTTACCAACTTGTTCTCTTCCAGAGCATTGAAATACTGCGCGCTGGACGCTAAGTAACTATTCATTCAATCAATAATTTTCAAATTAAATCAGCGGTATTATTTAAATTCATGTAGCTACGCAGAGCAGAGAATATTAGTGAAAATTTCCCACGATAAATATTATATTTAGACTAAATTTATACACAGAACACGGAAATTTTAGTCATTTCTACGCATATACTTTAGAATACTTATTCATGCAAAATTAAGGTACTATATTTATAGTATATAATTTACAACGGAAACTTCCGTTTAAAAAACTATAAAACAATGTTAACATTTAAATCGACTGCATTCAACCAAATGTTGATAAATAACCTATGTAAGAGCAAGTTATTTATTTATTTATTTATTTATTTATTTATTTGTTTGTTTGTATGTTTATTGTTTCTTGTTCATTTTTATTTATACCATATCTCATATTTATAAGTATTTTGACAGTATTTTTACCTACTGCTTTTGTTGGCATCATTGCACCTCTTAAAATATTTTGTTCTAATTTTGGCGCCTTGAACAATCCAATCATGTAATCTAAAACTGAACATAAAGCATGCTCATTGACTGATATACTGGATGGCTGCTTAACTGTTTTATTAAGGACGAGAACAAGTTAACATAAAATAAATCAATTAAAGAAAGCTTTTGTTAGTTTGTTTGAATTTGGTTTAATTCTATTTTCATGATTTTTTTCAGCAGTATCATATTTTGTCTTACATGGACGGAAGCCACGGTACCTTTTGAGAAACCCGGACCTAAAGCAGGAACAACTGACAATCCTTATAAAGTAATTTTAGAGTAAAAGAATCGACCAATTTCGAGGAAATTTTAAATATTAGTGTAAAGGTATGAAGAGTTGGATAATGAAAGAGAACTTTGCCCCTTGTATCGGATACAATTTGCTTAATGATTCTTTAACGTACAAGGAGCGTTCAAGTCACATAATACGACGCGCACATTCTGTATTGTACAGTCACTCATCACATCAAGACGGCATTCTTTATTCGCTGGGCAAAACAAGCCCAAAACTACTTAAAATTACAAATTTCAGTTTCCAAAATATTAAAACAGTACCTAGTCATTAAATTATTAGAATAAATAAAATCTGAATTCGACTATTATTTATGAAAACGCATTTGAAACAAACTTGCTGTCGATATTGTGTGGATAAAGAAATAATTTGGTTTTGTGTAACTTTTAGAAGTGAAGTATTAAAAAAACACCATTTAATCATAAAGATAACATAGAGATTATCAAATAGTATTATGAACTCCCAGATAAATTAATTGTGTAAATTATATTATATGTACATTACGTACGTCTTTTATTGCTGTCCTTTATTTCTATTGGCGCAAACCGTTACAAATAACGTAGAATCATTTTTTGAATTTCTCAATGCCATTAAGAGCACGCGCTTTCTTGACGACCACAGTAAACAAACAATGCTCAGTAATTTAAATAATCAAAAAATACATTGTGCACCATTTAAAGCAGGACGCCGACATTTTTTAAATTGCAATAAAATGTAGCTATCAGAATTGAATGCATTATTTTGAAGTTTTATTTACGTATAAAAGCGTTGACCGAAGCAAATTTTCAATGAAACTTCAAATGAATGCATTCAATTCTTAAATAAAACAGTATCTATCATCACCACTATATTACCGCGAGTTATAACTCTAGTGCAATTGACATTATCTCCTTTACTTTATTTGGAGCAGCAGTGACACATTTTATACATGTTGACTCGATCTTTGATATAACCCACAAGCACAACATGTATTTGTTATTCTTAATTATTTTTGTGTTTCTGTTAAAATAATTGCAGTAGTGCATCAGTTACAAAATCCTCCACATATTAGACAAACATAAACAATTATAACACACCATTTTGTCTATCCAAGTTTACATACAACTTCAGGATGTAAATATTTATTGACCTTCTTTTAAAGCAGCAAAAATGGAAAACTCTGTTTACCAAAAAGACATCAGCTGCAAAATGTTCCATTTCCTATGTGATGTAGTCGGATCATCGAAAATGATAAAAAACAGAATACTGTTTTTTAAAATTGTAGATGATGTTGCGTTCAATAGTATAGTTACTTTAATAGTCAGTGGTAGCAAAGCCGAAGGGCTAAATATGAAGGGCAGTGACACTGACGTTATGCTGGTATTTCATGAAATGCCTATTTACCATTGTCAATCAGAGATTGACAGCGATTTTGGATTAATTACTGATACAGAAAATGCAGCACCAGGATTTGTTTTACTAAAACTACCACAGGGAAACTTTCCCGATTCTGAATTTAAATTCACATATTCAGAATATGGGCTACTGCTATCAAATGATGAATTCAAGCAAACTTTGCTGGGATATCTGAATGAAGTTACTGGATCGATATTTAAGATACATGGTCCTTGTGTTAGTTCATGCGATAATGCGATAGATTTTGCAGTGTGCCTAAAAAGTGAGACGTGGCCAATTTGTTGCATGAAGTGGTTTCATAGACCAATTAATTCAAAATGGCCCACATTGAATGATGTCGCAAAAATAGAAAGAGAAGGGTTACTCTATGTTCCTATTGGAAGTAAATTTGGATCGAAAAACGAGAACTCTTTAGAATGGCGAATTTCTTTTTCAGTTTCAGAAAAGATATTAATTCACTCATTGAATCAAACACAACTTATGTGTTATGCGCTTCTCAAAATTGTACTCAAGGAAGCGATTAACACGAACAGTCGCACCAGAAATCTGCTGTGTTCGTACTTCATTAAAACAGTTGTGTTTTGGTTAGCAGAAGAAACCGATCCTTCGTCCTGGAATCCAGAAACTTTATTTATTTGTTTTCATTCTTGTCTTGACCGTCTTATATACTGGGTACGGATTGGTTATTGTCCAAATTACTTCATGCCAGAAAACAACATGTTCGAAGGTAAAATCGTTGGCAAAAGTCAAATGAACCTATTGGATTTTCTGACGATTCTGCGTAAGGAGGGTCTTCAACTTATTAATCGGTCTGAAATGTTGTCTAAGTTCCAATCGCATGACTGGAGATATAATGTCAATGACAGCGAGGCAGAAGACAAAGCAATATATCCTCTGCTGTTTAACACTCTGATGACTGGATCACCGGTCAAAAGCAATTTCCAAATACTAAGAAAACTTAAAGGGAATCATGGAGGTCAGTTGACAAAGTCTCTATATCTACTATGGATGATGAAATATTATATCAAAATGGTTGAAAAAATGCCATACAAATTTCACGCTTTGAACAAACACTTTTATCGGTCTTACAAGTTTCTTTTGTCTCATTGCTTGATTGGTAAAAACATTAATGTTGTTTCTGGTGGTTTTCTATTGGCCTTATTCTTTTATAGACACAACGAATATGAAAAGTGTTTATCAGTCATGAACTACGCACTTGAAGAGTGCACTCCAGACAAATATTATGTGCAGGATGGATTTTTTTCAAATTGTGCAGAAATTAGCAGTAACAATAGCAACATTTCGTTTCTTCAAAGACATAAACTTTCATGTATATACAGTTGCTTTATATTAGGAGGGCCACAATCAGTACTGTCAATCAAAGACCTAGAATCTAACTCTTTTATTGGACCACCCGATGTACTAATTCATTATTTACGTTTCATGTGTTTCCACCATTTAGGGAATGTCGTTGAAAGAAAAAGATGCTTAGTAGATATTAAATTAGCAATAGACGAAGATTTTTTAACGTATGATTGTCTTTCACGTTACAGCGGTTTATGTTACTGGATAAAGGCTGCACAAGTTGCCAACTGTTGGGATGGATTTGCCAAGGGAATAATCAAATCATTTAAACAAATAGTAGAAGTATCTACATTGTCCCCACACTGATGGATAAATTTGTCTTTGTTAAAACGGAAACGAAGGCCACCAATAGTATTTTACACAGACGTATTCATTGCTACACAATGTACATCTGATGAGTAAAAACACTCCACTTCAAGCAGCGACCTTCTTCAAAATTCTTCCTAACAACTCAACAACTGTGTACAGTAAATGCAGTATTTTAAATGTAAAAGTATCTCCTAGATAAGTCCATGAGAACGGAACTTCTTCCAGATTATGAGTTATGTTTTTTTTAAACTTAATTGTTCTTTTCTTTTGTTTAATAACCCATTGCAATATTTTATAAACTATATTTGTTATGTTGTAAACCTATATTATTACATTATGCATGCATTTCATCGAAATACGTAATTTTTCATTTGTGGAATTCGGTCACGTGGTCACAACACTAGCTCGTTCAATTTTCAATGAAATATCAAAACCATTGCACAAAAGCAACGTCAATAACATAACAATGTGGCGTAGTAATACATCGATACGAAAACGGAAATTTACTTGAAATTTGTCATGAATTTCCGTCATATCTTGATGTAAAATGTAATTATAAGAACTGAATGCATTCTTTTGAAGTTTGATTCATTGAAAATGTGCTTCGGCCAACGCTTTTATACGTCAATGAATCTTCAAAATAATGCATTCAAATCTTAAATGAAGGGAAGAATTTTCACAGGGTGTCGTGAAATTTGGATGGGTGCAGGCATTGTCTCCCTGAGAGCTGTATTAAAAAATCTACCATCGTTAATTGTTTTTCTACCTTTTAAGGTCTTTTTAATAGTTCTAACCTACCTTTAATGTATTATACAACTCTCTACTACACGATAAGGAGTTTTCCTTTTTCCTTAACAGGATAACATTTGGTGACCTTTTTTAAAATTAATACTTAGCGGGAGGTTTAGCATGCCGTGCAACATGGTTTAACCCACCATTGGTATTCAGTAATCGAGTTGGCCGGTTTCTTGGATTTGTGGATTGTCTTTTTGACACTGTTCAGTATTTTTTATTACCATCACTCATAGTGTTGTACAAATAAGCCGTAATGTACAAAAACTATCTAATTGATATTTTTGTGTGATTTTACTCTATGTTATAATTTACATATTAAAATATCTGTGCTACAATGTGATTAATTGAATCAAGTAAATTTTAAAAGATCATCAATGTCATTATTATTCTCATGAATCAGCTGAATAGTTGCTCAAAAGTAATTTATACCATATGATTATTTTAACCACATCGTGGTGTCACCGTGTATTTTTAATGTATGGATATGACTATTTACATTTAATTTACCCTAGCAAGCTAGAAATTAAAGACACCATCAATACACCAAAGTCAGCCTCTTACGTAGACCTATATATAGAAATAGATGTAGGAAAACTACAATCTAGACTCTACGACAAACGTGATGACTTCAACTTTTAAATTGTCAACTTCCCGTTTATCCACAGCAACATTCCAGCAGTCTACCGTATGTGTGTACATTTCACAACTCAAAGTCCTGCGATCGGTATTCCGATCACTGCTGTTGACTGCTAAACTACTCAAACAAGGGTTTGTTGTAACTTGGTAGATGTTATCTCTCCAGAAGTTCTATAATCGTCACCATGACTTAATTTATCGTTATGGGAAATCAGCGTCTCAAATATGATCTGACATTTTCGCTGAGTCATAGGTAGTGTTTCATATTCCTGGATTTGACTTTTCCCTAGACATGACAATGAGTAACGCAACGAAAGTAGACGTACTAATATATTACTTCGTACATTTCTCTAATAAGGCATTAAATAATGTCTTTTGTGGCCCATTGAAAATCCACTTTCTAAATGAGATGATTTTAATTTGATGCCTTCTAAATGATGTTGCAATGATCCTGCATAAGGTTTAGTGTTTGTTAACATTAATTGATTAACTGAATGTTCGCTTAACTTTTAGCGAGCAATATTGCTTCTACGTTCAGGACAATAACAAGTGAAAAAAATCTCTTTTTCAAATGTGCATAACCTTATTTAAAACCTACGGAGGGGGTCTTTATAAGGACAGTATCGTGACATTCGAGACTCTACAAACACTCGTTGGGCTTTCTGTATTTTAGCGTTAAAACCAAATGAGAGGCCTCCCAAATGCAAATCGGAGACGCGCTGGAGGGAAATTTGGCTCTAGCCCTGGGAACCCTCCCAGTATAGTCCAATTGTTGGCTTAAAATTACAGTCTGAAATACTCGTTGTAAAATGATGCTATGCATAAAAGATCAGATACAGCACCTTAATACAGTTTAGGGGGGGGGAATGGCTACAAATTAGAATGAAAAGTGTTTGATAATCTACAAAATATAATGATTACACTTAATATACCGTTAGTTTCCACTAAATGTGATTCATTTTATATACTGGTATTACAACCACACTATTTGGATAACGACTTACGCAGCTTTACTAAAAACCTCCTTTTTGTAAAATTTCGGTGTTTTTGTAAAATTTGACTGAATTTAATCATTTCCCAACATTTTATTCTCTACACAGTTTTTGTTACCTTTATACAATAATCAATAATGCCTAATAATTGCATTAATGAAGTCATTATCCAAATAGAATTACAATGAAACTATTGATTAACAGATTGATTGATTGATTTACTTGCTTACAAGTATTATCTGTACTAGTGCTACCCGGGATCGACCGCAACATCAACATTTTTCTTCATGTTTCTCTATAATTACCGAAAACCTTAATATCAAAATAAACTCAGAACCGTAACGAATCCAAAAATAAGAGAAAATGTCTTCTTCGGTACATGTATATCTGCTGTCAAAATAATAGAGGGGAGGAAGTAGGACTTACTAGTAATATAATTACTAGTAATACTATTCTTTCATCCACGGAATCGTTTCAACTCGTTTTCGGTACTTTTATTACAATTACATGTTTTCAAAAAGATGCCACCATATGCTGTTTGTATCCTTGAATCTAAATATTAAAAGACCTTGGTACAGAAAGTGGTTTGCAAATATCATGAAATATACATCAATTTCAAATTCGTGTTGGTTTCTGCAAAATCAATGCTAGCCAATAAATTATCACATTGATGCATTTTTTCGTTGATGAAGTAACAAATTAGCACCAGTTTTTTAGCAGAATTATGCCTGCAATTTGCATAAGTAAACATAACATAGCGTGTGTTCTATAGATAATTTGACATTATTTCGTTTTTGAATTATAAATGCACACATCATTGCAAACACATTTATAAGGTTGTTTTATTATTAGATAGGTTTTATTTTAGGTGTCAAATAAATAGAATCATAATCCTAGCATCATCTTTCTTAAAAGCTGATCCCGTACGAGATAAGTTCTTCAATGAAGTGAATTTACATTAAAGTCCATGAAACGATCTGACCCATATTTAAATCTTTTATAAAAGGCAGTTGCTATTTGTCCGGCTGGCCGGAAAAATAGTTATTGTTTGTTTGTTTGAATGGTGTTTAACGCCACTTTCAGCAACTTTCAGCTATTTTATGGCGTCCAGTTTAATTGGAGGAGGAAGCAGGCGTACCCGGAGAGAACCCCCGACCTTCGGTAGGAAAACTGGCAATCCTTGTCAATTAAGATTGGAGTCGAGTACACCCTGCCCGCAGTGAGACTCGAACCCGCAACCTCAGTATTGACAGACCACGTGATCATCAGTAGACGAACTACCTTAACCACTCGGCAACCGAGGCCCCGAAAAATAGTTATGAGACTATTCGACCGGCTATACGGAAAAATAGCTATGACATTATTCGTCTAACTAGCCGGAAAATAGCTATGAAAGTATTCGTGATTTTTTTATTTTATTTGTTATATTTTATTTTAATTATTGTTAGACCATTTTATTTTATTTATTCTTCCTTAAAATTTGAATGAAAATAGCTATGACACTATTCGTGCGGCTAGCCGGAAAAATAGCCATGAGACTATTTGTCCGGCTAGCCGGAAGAATAGTCCCTAGGTTATTTGTCAGGCTACATATGATCTAAATAATAACTTCTGGCTTATTTGTCCGTTGAGCTTATTTTATCATGCTCTACTCATATCCAAGTTTCGATGAATTCAAGACTCATGCCGCTTAATTGGTTTGGATCGTAAGGTTTAAAGTTAAAGCCCCTTCCTTGCCGACAATATCGTGCGTGAATCTCTTTTGTAAAATTCTACATTTTTGCTAATTTCAAATTGACGGATTCCTCATCGTAATTTGTTCATAGGAAGAACATTTATCGCTGATATCAAGTTCACCATTTTCAGCCATAGCAAGAGAGATAAGAGATGGAGGCGGGCCCTTGCTGGACGTTCGTGACATGCGCATTTCTAATGACGGACGAATAGCGTGAGATCTTTTTTTTCCGGCTTACCGGACAAATAGCTCTCACGTTTATAAAAACATCACCATAGCCATAACCATCAATCATAAACCAGGACAACATTCACTGGATACAACAGTTTCCGGATTTCTCCACACAGAGTTGACTAGCGCGTAGCGGGTGGCTTGAAGGTAGTAGTCCTTCGATTGGGGTAGGGAATAGGTTATAATTATATGTCTTATCATTTTAAATATTGTTTGGGTTTGAGCACCACCGATGAGTCTTAATTAGACGGAACGCGCGACTGGCGTAGTAAATTCTATAAACCTTATTATTTTTCATGACATTGTTTAGTACGGACTATGGTCCCTGACGTTTTCACTCCATCTTCATTTTCTTTATTCTTTAACAAAACCAGGTCTGCCATATTCAGGACTTGAAAAAGTTAGCAAGTTATAAAACGAAAAGAGAAAGATTCTATTACATTGTTGAGAATGTTTTGTACCGTCATTTTCGTCACTTTCGTCATTTATTTGGAATTATTATGTCGTCCAGTTTATCCAGGTAATCCTGGTGAATTCAGTTGGGGATTTGACGAATGAAGATTGACAATCAGCGAGGACATATTGACTGCCACTGGAAGGGTATGGAGAGAGTAGGCAAAGATAATTTTGCAATTTAAATTAGCAAAAATGTTTCTACTGTTTGGCCTACATCTACGAAATAATTCTTTAACGTGCAATTAGCATCAAAGTCACATTAAACTCTTTTCTTAGGTTAAGGTTACAATACATCCCCTCTCACATTAAGAAAGTATTCCTTATTAACTATCTAGGGATGCACTGATCTAAATGCCAACGAAAATATTTATTTTGTGAGCATAGCTCAACATTTAAAGTTAAGTTTCTGGAAATAGTAAAACAGAATCTAATTATTAAATTATTCGAAAACAGTGCATGCTGCTATAAATAAATTTATATAAGAATTTTAAACCAAACATTCTGCCGACATTTCTTAAAAGAAAACGAATTTATTTCCTTGTAAAAATGTTTAGAAAGAAAATATAATTCTAAGAAGACAATATTTAAGCATAAAAATAATAAAAAATGATTATTAATTAATAGTATTATAAAGTAATTCCTATGTTAACGAATTTTGCTAAAAACAGTACTATCATGAAGAAATTACCACTATATGAAATTGCCGAGACTTTCGACAAGATTGATTATTTATTTCTCTTACAAGCCCAACATTTATTAATGTTAATTGTTTAATGTTGTTTGTATCTTTTAAAGAGGTTTTCATGACCATGCTTCAATTTCTGTGTAACTTAGATCTAAGACAGTCTTAAAAGGGTACTGACATTACTTGATGAACGTAATTCATAAAGTACATATTTACCGGTGCCAATTACAAATTGACAATATTGTTACATGGATTAATTGTGGATACAGAAAATGCTGCAGAAGGATTTGTTCTACACTAAGCCCCACATATCAACATTCCGCATCCATCATTAATATATATATATATTTAGGATATAGGCTACTGTTACCAAGTGACGATTTCAAGCAATATTTCTCCGAGCTGTGAATAAAAAAAATAAATATAGTCTGCATAATGAATCATTAAAGATACACGGTCCTTGTTTAAGTACACTAGATTATACGATAGATTCTGTATGGTACCTTCAGAGTCAGACTTGGCAAATTTTTAGGATGAAATGGTTTTATATACCAATGTGTTCAAAATGGCCCACAGCGAATGATATCGCAAAAATAGCAGGAGAAGGGTTAGTTTATGTTCCAATTGGAAGTAAATTTGGATCAACGAACAAAAACTCTCTAGAATGGCGAATTTCTTTTTCCGTTGCAGAAATTTTTTTTAATTCACTCATTCAATCAAACACAAGTAATCTGTTATGCGCTTCTAAAAATTGTACTCCAGGAAGTGATTAACACAAACAATAACACCACAAATCTATTTCGTTCGTACTTTATGAAAACAGTTGTGTTTTGGTTAGCTGAAGAATCTGATCTGGAATCCAGAAACTTTATTGATTTGTTTTCAGTCTTGTCTAGATCGTCTCATATATTGGGTACGGATTGGTTATTTTTTGTCCAAATTACTTTATCCCAGAAAACAACATGTTTGAAGGAAAAATTGTTGGCAAATGTAAACAATACCTTTTGGATTTTCTGACGATCTCACAAAAGGAAGGTCTACAATTTATTAATAGATCTGCTACTTTATGTAAGTTCCCATCTTATAATATTCGATATAACGTCCGTAGCAGCGAGACAGTAGACAAAGCAATTTATCCTCTGCTGTGTCTGCTGCATACATCATTGAGAACCAAATACCAAATACTACAAAGAATTATATGGCATATGTTAAAAGGATATAACTTGACATAGTCTATATATCTACTATGGTTGAAACTAAAATATATTATAATGCTTAAAGTTCCAACCATACAAATTCTACGCTTTGAACAAAACCCTGTATCAGTGTTACAATTTACTTTTGTCTCACTGCTTGATTGCAAAATACATTGATGTTGTTTCCGCTGGAGTCATATTAGCCGCATTCTTTTATAGACACAAAGAGTATGAAAAGGCTGTATCAGTTACTTCAAGAATGTATATCGGATAATTATTTGCAGGAAGGAGTATCATTAAATTTTGAAGAAATTGGTAATATCAACAGCAAAATTTCATTTCTTCAAAGATACAAACTGGCTTGCATTCATTTTTGCCATTAAGCACTATGGTCTCAATCGGTATTATCCATCAGAGACATAGAAAAACATAATTCTACATTCCACAGCATTATATCAGGACCACCCAATATATTATTCATTTTATACGTTTCATGTGTTTCCATCATTTAGGGAATTTAGAAAGAAAAAGATGCTTAGTAGATATTAAATTAACATTGGAGGAAAAATTTTTAACTAACGATTTACTTTCGCGTAAATCGGGGCTATTTTACTGGATAAAGGCTCTACTAATTTCCAAAAAATTCGATGGATTGGTACAAGAAAATTTCGATGGATTGGTACAAGAATACATTCAATTAAAGCATTTAATTAGATCTGAACAATAAATTGTTCAATTAAGACAGAAATCATAACGTACTTGCTATACAATTTGGTTTAAAATACAAACCTGCTTTATAACTGTTATAATAAATGCTATAACTTATAAGGCGACCACCTGTCGAATGGTCACACAGTTTAATTTTGGTTTATTATGCTTTGAATCGGAAATTGTGCACGGTTATATTAATTTATCATATACAAATTTGAAGCGTTGTTTTGAGACATCGTCAGCATACATATTGCCAAAAAGAAAACATGTTTCATTTTATGCACCATTAGCATATATTTTAGAAGCAAAACGTCAAGAAATATATATGAAATGATGATATTTTACATTTTTTTTATAACATAAATAAAAAACAAACAGCAAAATCTAGTCCCTGAATCAGAACAATTTGAAATTACGTTTTGAAGCAATGTAAAGATGACCCAAATTCTGGCAAACTATTAAATTTTCGCTTACAGTCTTACATTTATATCAGGTAAATATATAGAATTATAGAAGATTCTTATCAGTTTAAATAGTTCAGCAAATATTTCAAGGGTACTGATACTGTAACATATGCGGAACACCCAGTCATTGGACAAAGCCACAATAATGTTTCAACACAGATGGGCTTATTTTTATCTTTTTTTTAGTTTGCTTAAGATGATTTTTTATGAAACGCCAACTATTGAGTAACAATTTAATATTGAAAAAGCAACTGTATACAATGGTATTCAGCAAAATGAATAATAAAATTGGCTATACTGGTTTTTACTTCTATTAAAAAACTAATTAACAAATCTATGGCATGAGTTTTCTGATTGAGTGCACCTATGAGACTTTATTCCATGAAACAGCTATCCATGATTAATGATTATTGTAAAAATCATGTTTACGCTTTCTGTCGACATGTTTGTTTATGATTAATTAATATTGTCTACATTAACAATAATAATAGTTGCAATATTTTATGTGCAGGACTATTTTCTGTATAGTTACTGTATTTCTTAAATTATTATTAGGATCGTAACAATAAATATTTGTTTGTTTTGTGTATGTACACATTTTAATATACATGTACCATTTTATAATCAATAAATGTTTTGTCATTTATATGAATAAAATTCTGTGTATGATTATGTTCTGCTTACATTTCTTATAGACGATCTAAAGCTCAGCTTAACCTATGTTACCTGTATAAAATATATCGTTTATACATAAATATTTTGAACTTGATGTGCTTCTTCTTTAAAATATAAACAAAAATAATTTAAATAAGGGCATGGACTATGTCACGTAAGGAAACCAAATTTTAAGTTTCTGAAAGTACAAAAACTATTAGTAGATATCCTGTTTTATGGGAAACAATGAACATAAGACGGATTTAATCATTACATCATTCGACATTTAGTTGTAACGGTAAAATTAGTTGAGGTACAAAGGAGGACAAGGAAGAAACTTAAAGTAAACATCCGATGCAAATTATTATATACAATAGTTAGTCTAAATATCACACGGATATTTGACCAAAAAGATGGTTTCTTAGAAAATGATTTACAGATATGATGCAAATAAGACATCTTCAAATTTCCATCTATCCATCCATCTAGCTTTCTTTCTTTCTTTCTTTCTTTCTTTCTTACCAGTTTGTCCAGATAAAAAAAATTGAAATAGCGACGAAATGCATATTAAAACAAGAGCCATTATCTTCAAAATATTTCAATATATCACACATTTTTTCACATTAAAACTATTCTTGATTGCAATAATACCTGCTTCTGTAAAACACATAATGTCTGTTCTATACGTAAATATGCAAATTGGTCGGGGCAGTTTTAGCTTCCAGTTACATGAAAACGAAGTACGCTTCAACCAATATTTCGTTAGCAAGTCTTTGCTGACAATATCGGACATAGTGCTTGCTTAACATACAGCATTAATCGGTTCATCATATAAATTATGTAGCTTATTTGTTTATATTTTTATTTGAAGCATTACGTGTAATTCTCGCTTAATTATTTCTTGCTGGTAATTACCTCTTTAATCTTATTTATCCGTCGGGTGAATAAATTTGTTTTAATTTTATATTGTTTTTTGCTATAAAGTTTTTTGTTAGACCTTGAAATACGGCCGAGAAAAAAACTTTAAAAATGTATCGTTTTTACACCTGATAATTACACTTCTTTTAAAGATTGCTGATGATACATAATCTTTCTACACAGATAGATATATTGCTTGTATCTATTGATGGTTGGGTGTTTGCCTTATGAATGTTCAATAGAATCTTATTTTCTATATTTTCTTGAGGTATTTCAAACAAACTTAATTATTTGAGATAATACTTTTGTATAGTTTCTGATACATGTTTTAGTTATAATTGATAGTAATTTAATTTGATCTAACTTTAAAACAATATATTTCCTTGTGCTAATGTAAACATTTTTAATTATTTAGAACGGCACTGGTACGGGAATATTTCTCTAGGTCTCACCGTTTCTTATTCTATATACTTAATCTAATTTAGTTTTGAGTTTTCAACTTCGATTATCACTGATATCTGTAATTACAAACTAATCACGTTGTTCATTGTTTTCCACAAAGCAGGACGTCACTACTTTAAGGAACTTTTAGAACATTAGATGCGCATAAGAAGATAGCTTACAATACCCGTTTCCCATATGTTCAAAAGCTAACACATTTTACTGCCGAAAAGACGGTTATGCATGCATATTATTAGTCAATATATTTTTTGTTTACCCCGTACACAGTATATTCACTTTCGCGTACAGTTACTGCTACTGTTACTATTTTATTTAAGACATGAAACACGCCACTGAAGAAGTATGGGGTATTGGATAGGTACGGAAAATTAAGGATTTTGTAGTGGATATAATAAATCAAATCGATGCTTATTTGAAAATTTACAAAACGGGTTCATATCGTACAGGGCCCGTGGCAGTCTCCAAACACATAATCACTCCGGTTCGTGGTCCGTTTTCCGTTTTATACCAAAATCAATCGCCCAAACGATTGGATCTAAGTTATTTGTATCATACTTGCATGTGAATATTAATTTTCAAACCCAAATGAACTTTGTATATACAAAAAAATCACTTATATAATCAACTTATATTTTGAGAAGTATCATAAAAGCACATGAGAATAAAAACTGTATAAAGTTGTGATTTTCGTTTAAAAACTAAGATATTCCATCATTTATTACCAAAATTCCGTATATAATCGAAGCAAAGCGCCCAGCAAGCAAGATTGCTTCTATATGTGATATGAAACAACATGAGCAATCAATAACCAAAGCTATATTCATTTAAATTATTTCTGAAAAACAATATTGGTATGACACTGCCATCAGTATTTTAATAGGCATCTATTAACAAGTGGAAAGAATTTAGAAAAATTTCCTATTAATTCTTAAAACCAGTGATATTTATTATACAGAATTTCCAATGTGTCTTTAACACAGGAGTCTGAAGAAATTGTCATACATGTCAAATCGTCACTAAACAGATTATGAAATGACTCATGTGAAAAATAGTAAACATGGAAATTTCCTTCTAAGTAACTTGCACCTCATGCCTAGGGTAACAGCAGCTGATGTACTGATAATCATTATATTATTCGTATTGTCGTTGCACATAGCTAATTCTCACTCGTGAACAATGTCAACTGTATTTTATTCTGCAAAACCTGCAGGAAAAACATAATTACATGTAAAATGTAAGAGTACATACGACGTTTTCTGTGTTATTTACATTGGTTTGTCACGCAAAAGGCTTAACTAAATCTTGTGTACTTTAAAGTCTGTTTTTTGCATTTCTTATCGCACCTTGGTCGTTACCGTCATCGGCTGTGTGTACGTATTTATGTATTATACGCACCCATTCCATTAACACATGATAAAGTTATTCGGTTTACCTTCTTGTATACTATATGCACTCAGACTGATCAAATGATCTCTTATTATACTACTGATAACAGTATTTTCTATTCGATTGAGCTGTTAACTTTTCATTTGTATTTTTTAAATTGTTTCCGCATGTTTTTCTAAAAACATTCTCAATAAATGGCAATCATGGAGACAAGTTCCATTATTCATCCAATTACAATACCATTCAATCAATCAATGCAAGGGTTCAAAATCAAATTTTTGACGAATATATCTTATCTATCTCTGAACAAATTATAGTTAAGCCTTAGTTTGGACATGCACGTGATCAATAGCAGTTGACTAACTACCTTAACCACTCGGTGACCTAGGCTCCATTGTGAAATGACATCACAAATGATAAATGTTTGAACACATGTGAAAACACCTAAATAAACTACTGACATCTGACTATTTAGTATATGTTTTTACCATGTTTATATACCCACCTTGCATTTTTGCATTGACAATAATGCTTACCTTAACAAACCCTACTCCTGGTGAACATAGATTTAGATCTATTTCAACTCGAACTATAAAGTTATAATCAAAAGCCCCACATACATACATGATTCTATTAATTTCATGAAAAATAAATATTCCTTAAGGTACTTTCACACAGTCGAAGGAGCACACATGAAAACTAGGTATCGAATCAATTCTTTTTAGCTACACAGCTTCAAGCATATGGAATGAAACACCAGACAACTTTAGAAAAAAATAAGTAAGTAAATTAGATTTTTTAATATTTTATAAGCAATTACAATGGTATATAATCTCAGTGCAATGGCAGAATATAAATTACTTGTGCTTTATTTATGTAACATCGTTACTCTACTTTGTTCTTATGATTTATTAATAGTGTTTATAGTAACGATAAAAAAAATGCAATGTTTGATGTGCTAGGCTTTTTTCTGTTAGCTCTTGTATTCTTATTTTTAAGATTTTACTTTATATAATAAAGTATAGTGGTTTTTATGGTTTTATACTCGTCTATATAATACATTATACATGTTTTTGTATAAGCACAACAAAAGGCATATAAATACGAAGACCTGGTATGATTATGTTCTGCTGAGTTTATAAACGACCTGCAAGCTCAGTTAAGCCTATGCTACTGGCATATATCGTTTTTACATAAAGCTTTTTCTCCAGAATATAAACAAAATACTTTAAATAAGGAAAAAAACTATGTTACAAAAGGAAAACACATTTTAAATTTCTGAAGTTACAAAAATATGTATGAACATAAAGCTCTTTCCCAAGAACATCAACAAAAATACTTTAAATAAGGAAAAGAAAACTATATTACCAAAGGACAAATTTTAAGTTTCTGAAGTTACAAAAATATCAGTGGACGTCCTGTTTTATGATATACAATAAACAAAGACCGTTTTATCATTCATCATTACTTTGTAAGGGTAAAAAATGTTGACGTAAAAAGGAGGAAAAGGATATGACTTAAAGTAAGCTTCCAATGCAAGTGATATATGAAATGATTTTAATCTAGTTACAATACCGCACGGAAATTTAACAAAGATAAAGATTGAGAAATTGATGGAAAGCTTAATAAGTGCTTCTTCAAAATATAAACAAAAATAATTTGAATAAGTACACGAATTAGGTCTCGAAAGAGAAACAAATTTTAATTCTGAAAGTAAAAAACCTTCAGTAGAAGTTCTGTTTTATGTAAAACGATTCACAAAACAGATTTTATCAATTTCATTGTTCAACATTAGTTTGTAAAGGTAAAACTGGTTGACGTACAGAAGGAAAAGAATATGACTTAAAATAACTGTACAGGAAAAATTGGACTTGGTTATTTAATTGAATAACAAGGAGATTATAGAAATATTACCCACAAAAATATATGTTCAACGAATTAAATCAATATAATATTAAATTGAATCATTTAAAGTTTTATGTGCACTAGTGCCGAAACAAAAGAGAAAAGCTATGCTGATCATTGCGTAAAGTTTTACACTTTGTCCCCACCATTTTAAATTTGATTTATTTTCATTTGTTTATTAATTTAGACACCAAAAGGAAAATTCGGTTATACAATTTGCAACTAATAATTATACCATATCCAAATGACTCAAGATTTGTATTTCAGTGATATGGATTAAAATTCTGGGAATGGGGCATTTTCAAATAATATCCAGATTTCTAATGGGCCTTGTTCTTGTTATTGTCTCTTGATTTTAATGTTTGATGGATAAACAATGGGGAAAATTCACTTTTACTGTCACAGTGATCCAAAGAGAAGGGACCTCCTCTAATCGAAATTAGTGGTAATTCATAAGACTCTTGAGATAATGTTGTGTAAAACATTCTATGATTGGGTGAACAATTATGAATATACATCAATGCAAAGTTGGCATGGTAGCACGATGCAAAAGATCCAACTGAGAAGATGATTATTTCAAGGAAAGACAGATATTGACCGAAAAAATGAATATTTCTATAGTATGAACCTATATTAAAAGCTTTATGAGACCCGATTAAAAATTTCAATTAGCGCAGCATTATAAAGTTTATAAAACATGCATACGTCTCAAAAAGTAGATGTTACACTTTATTTCACGTAATTTTTACTTTTTCTACCTCTACAACGCGATTGGACACAAGTGTACACAACCGCCTATCTTGTGAGTCTGCTAACCTTTGTTTGAACAATGCTTTTCATAAAAAATGCAAATATAATGCATTAAAAACCGTCAAATAAGCATTTATTTCGTCTATTATTTTACCAACTAGTATGTTGAAGAAGAATGGCCATCTATCGGCTTCCCTCTGTAGACAGGTAAAACAAAATTAAGAAACCACCTCTGATGTGTGCTTGCACAGTATTTGACATATACATGTATTGATTGGGATTTGTCTAATTTTAGCTGGATAAACAAGCTATTGGAGTTGAGCTAAAATCGTAGGAACACTACATTTGAGAAAAAAAGTTATTAAAAAACAAACTATCAGGTCACATCAAGTTAATGTTTTGAATCTTATCGGCCAGTAAACAAACAATTGACATTAGCAGATTTATATTTTCAAGAGTTGCTAAACACTGCACAATGAATTATACTTGGGCAGTGAACCTTTCATGCTAGTTATAATACAACTTGTTATTTTTAATATATAAAAAAATTCACTGATTAGATTTATTGTTGATTGTGTTAAGATGAAAGTGGCCTTAAACAGTATTCAAACAAACAAACAAACAAACGCTACCACGGCATTTTCACTTGTATCACGGAGTCCAGTTGCATTCAATAAATATTGACTACTTTGTTGAGCCTTACTTATTATATTAAGACTGAGCTATTGCTGGTTAATTTTCTCAACTATTGTGGAATTACTTCTAAATGGAGGTTATAAAATGCAAAACAACAAGGTAACTGTCAAATAACACAATCCACAATTTAAGTCCAAAAACCTGGCACACTCGGGAAGCAACAACTAAAAACAGAGCAACTATAGCAATTGTCCTGACATGACAAAGGCATTTCAAATGACATGGTGGGTTAAGCCAGATTTTATGGCATATCAAAGCAAATTTATCTTTAATAAGACGTTTAAGTTGTCCTCTGTATAAAATATATCTTTTTTGCATAAATCGTGCGAACTTTAAGTGCTTCGTTTTTTAAATATAAACAAAACAACGTTAAATAAGGACATGAACTATTTCATGAACCGGAAGAGAAATAAGTGTTCCGTTTCTAAAAATATAAAACAATAGACGTCCTTGTTTATAAGCAAACAACAAACAAAAGACAGACGTTATCTTACTGTGATCAGTGAACATTATTTTCTAACAGCACATAGTACTGACAAATAGAGGAAGAGAAGGGTGGGATCTAAAACAAGCTTCCGATGCATATATTTTTAGTATACGAATAATGCACTTTACTGAATATGTCATTTTACAACCGAAAATGGCATTTGTTTGGCTAGCAAAGGGCATAAAGATTCTTGTACCGTATATTGATTGACTCGCGATCACTTGTTTTTTTTTAACTATAGCTAACTTTCTTCACTGCAAGTGACATTTTTTGTTTAGCAACAGAAAAAATCCATAACATCCATATATTTGCTGACCTCATAATACAACGGGAAATACATTTGTTCTCAGAACAAATATCTTTTTAATTTCTTTTTTTGTCTTTCTTTCTTGTTTCTTTCTTTTACCTTCCTTTCCATATTTATTACTTATTGATAAGTTTTGATAAGAAAAAATAAATACCGACAAAATGAACATTTTGCAAATAACTTATTAGTATAACTTTACGCCATTAACTGTAGTAACCAGTTGCTGTAAACACATATATGTCTTTCTCCTGTATGCACCTATTCAGAATAGAATTCGCAGTTTTGCATCTATCCACATAAAAATAGTGTACTTATACAAAACAAAGTATGTTCAAAGGTATTTTTCAACTAAAATTTAGTAAATAAATTTTTTTCACAAAATTTGAAATCAATACGACGTTTGAATCCATATATTCAGCCTTTAAAAATATATTGCAGAAGAAAACTCTAACCAGATTCCGATTTTGCTTGTTATCTATTTATGGATGTTTGTATAAGGAAATGATAATCTTTTAACTAAAATTGTTCAGTAGTTTCGTAGAATTGAACTTAAAAAAACATTCTCTTGTGGTATTATAAACATATTACATTTTTTAGATATTCTTATATGGGAAGATTACTTTAGGTCTATTGTTCTCTTGCTCTATACATAAATTATTTTTAGGTGTTACACTACAATTATCATAAATATGACAAACTGTGCACGTTGTTTATTGTTTCCCAAAAGCAGGACGTCACTACTTTAATAAACGTAAATATGATTCACTGTCAGTTCTTAACATCCTTCCGTCTGTTCGTCGCACTTTTCATTGTCCGTCTTCTCTGTCCATTCATCCATCCATTATGTTTATTTTGTCGCATTTAAGGTATTATTCTGGGGTGTACAGATTATACCCACTTTATGCACGTCTACAAATACACATTGCTAGGACCAATTACATACAAGTTCTATATTGGAAGTTTCGACACGAAATACGTTAGAAATTTTAACAAAAAAGTTGTTTCCGGACAATAACTCAAAAAGTTTATATCCGATTTGAATGAAATTTTAAGATATTGTCATATATCAGGTTGGTAAGAAGCCTATCGATTTTGGGGGCGAAATCCGTCAAATTTCAAGGTCACAGTCTACGAAAAACGTTAAAAATTTTAACAAAGAAGTTGTTTCCGGATAATAACTAAAAAAGTTTGCATCCGATTTTAATGAAACTTTGGGATATTGTTATATATCAGGTTGATAAAAAGCCTATTGATTTTGGGGGAATCCGTCAAATTTCAAGGTCGCAGTCCACGAAAAACGTTAGAACTTTTTTTACAAAAAAGTTGTTTCCGGACGATAACTCAAAAAGTTTGCATGTGATTTGAATCAAACTTTGGGATATTGTTATATATCAGGTTGGTAAGAAGCCTGTTGTTTTTGCGGAAAAGCCGTTAAATGTTAAGGTCACAGTTCACGAAAACGTTAGAAATTTTAACAAAAAGTTGTTTCCGGACAAAAGCGGGGGTATTAGTGATCGCTAGATCGACTTTGTCTAGTTCTAATTGTACAAACAAAGATTGTGACAACATTTGGTGGCCATTTGCACTGTGAAAATACAACATACAAAAACTATTTTGTTCGGTATAGATTAAATTGTTCGATAAAAAAAAAATTGTTTGACAGACAAGAAAGGCATAAAAGAAACCATTTATATTGCATGGCTTAACACCTAAAATTTTAATAAAAAAACAATATAAAATTAAAGCAAATTTATTAAGCCGATGCATACTAAAAAAAATTATATCTACAATGAAATGATTAATAAAAGAAAAACGCGTTATGTTGGAATGGTGTATTCTAATTTTCTTTAATTAACATGTAAAAGAAAACTACTCCATACTTTATTTTATTCTGCAACTACCGCTTCAACTATACAAATACGACCCTACGAATAAAGCACAGATTTATTTGTAAGTAATGATGTCAGCTTTTTGTACCCTTTTCTAAACTTCTAAAGATATTTAGTATTCTGTTCTGGTTTACGGCTTGTTGTCGAATACGATATTTGTTTGTGACGTAAGCTATCACTCGAATACGCGCCGAAACTTTCAAGTAAAAAGTACGCTAAAAGTGCACTTTTTCATATTAAAGGTATTTTCTGTTTGCAGAATAAAAACAATATTCGTACGTTGTCGGAAAATATAAAGTTTATTTGTGCTCGCCGCAAAACAGGTAAAAAATGAAGAGCCTCGCATTTCAACCTGTTTCTAAGGCTAGTAGAAATAAACTGTATATTTTCTGACAATTTACTAATATTGTATATTTGTTAAGACACTTCCATGTGAATAAATGCATAAAAGTCCCATTCCATTTCATATATGCATATAAAGAAAATATGTACGCTATTCAAACGAGTATTACAATAAACAGTAATGGTCTTTTTAATGTGAAATGAATGTTTGATCTATAAAACATTAAAAAATATCAAGTTAGAATTAGCATTTTGATATTTAGATTTGATATCTTAACAAATAAATAATTACATGGAAATATTTATGTTACTTAAATTCCTGTTTGCATCATATCTGCTAAGCCTTTTCTTAGTAACCATTTTTGTAACGTTTACGTGTCATAATACTTGCGTCGGAAGCTTAAAATGTGACATCCCTTCTCTTCCTCAACATTCATAACGTAACGCTGAATAATCCGTTATTTGTTCATTGTTTGCCACAAAACAGGACGCATATTGAAAGTTTTGTACTTTCAGAAACTTAAAATATATATTGCCCTTTTGGTTCGTTACATAGTTCATGTCCGTATGCAACGTAAATTTCTTTATAAGTTGAAGAATTTATATATTGCAACTATGTACCAAAATAGAATTGAAGCCATACCTAGCGCATCCAAGGGGCAATTCGACTGTTTGAATGCACTTTAGGAATATTTATTTTTCTTGACATAGCTAGAATCGTGCAAGTATAAGTCAATTTTGTTGAACACTTTTAAGGTTTTAATTAAAATAAAGTTTAATTTACGAACATCAGAAAAAGATATTTACAAAGAGTCAAATGTTGTCTGTAAGTCTCAAAGGTCTTTCGTTTTTTCATTTTTGGTATTTTTTGAACAGGCAAGGTGAATAAAAATATATGGACTAAATAAAGAAAATGCTTTATTGTCCGACGCCATATTTTTTTTAGATATTTTCACATGCGTCTAAACCTTTTTTTTTCGGGATTTTTTTTAACTAGGGAATCGGTGGACCAGTGGTCAAAGTGATAAGTCAATTACAATTAATTACGTGTCAGTCAACACTGAGATGAAAAAGAGCACGATGTACGCGACTCAAACCTCACTTGATAAGGGTTGCGATTTTCCTGCTGACGATCGGGTTTTCGCCGGGCCGGTGAATAAGTGAATTAATATTTTCATCACAAGACTTTTATCGTATAGGCGTATAAAACTGTACAAACAAATCTATAATTGTTAAACTTGTTTCTCCAATCGATTTTGTACAACGGTTTCAAAATCATAGTCATAAAAAACATAACGCAGCAGTATATTAGAATATATTAACGGTAAAGCAGACGATCTGCACAATCAGAATTTGACAATGATTTGGAAATATGAAGGCAATAAAAAAGCAAAAAAGAGAAACGTGAGCGACATCTAAAATATTATCTAGGTGACCAATCTACCTTGAAGCATGGAAGTACTAAAGATATTCCTGCAACAGAATTGGATAAGATTTTGATACATCCAAGATTTGAAGATATGATGCACAAGGAGATTCACAAGTATAATGTTAACTGAAATATATACAGCCTGTTTAAAGTATATATCTAGAACAGATGTTTCCAAACCAAATATCAAATGACATAAAGGACTTAACCGACTTAAATCGTTTTGCAAGTTTACAATAGTACTTTATTGATTATTTACTTGAAAAAAATTGTTAATTGTCTATCTTGTCATTGATGACAAGGGTTTCCCAGCTGTCAAATGATGGTCAATTGCAAATTATTAGGATGAGAGAAGCAGAAATGTCCCCAGACAGACTGCTCGTTGTTCGGGTCGCCAATATCCCCGATTAGCACAATCGTAAGAAAATTTTAAAAGATAAATAAAATATCTTCCAAGCTCCGTTAAACTCCCAAGTGACCTCATGTGATCATCTGACCGTGATAATTTTAACGCTCTTGACCGACTTGTCAGGCGAAACCTGTTTGTTAAGACAGCCTGTTAAACGTCGATTGCTAATTCAGAGACGTATAACATCACGCTTGCAAAAGTGCCACGCCTGTCGTCAATGGAATTAACTCTATTGAAGAATGTCAGTTGGTCTGATAATAATAAGAACCTTTATGATGCACGAACCTTAGGAAAGGGCTCTAGTATGGAGGTAACCAAACACAGCTTATATTGAACGTAACATGGTTGAAACGGTACCGTTTTGTAATAGTTTGGGGATGTCATATAACTGTAAACTTAACCGCATAACTCATCAAGGTAATTTGAATAATGCACAAAGGTTCCAGCATGACATTCTTTCAATGAGTCGACATTTTGAAAATCATCTACTTCGGACAAGACCCATTTTCATTGACGCCAATGTCAGACTACATCGTGCTTCCGTTGGGATGACCTTTTGCTTGATGAATCGATCTACAAATTATTATAGCCAGCTAGAATGCACGACTCAAATCACAGTTAGCTTATTTGGGAGGTCACCGTTTGTCCTGTGCTAGAACATAGGCCTTCAGTACAGACATTAGCAAAAATAGACCAGGCATCGCAACATTAATTGCAACAATTGATAAACAGTAAATTAATCGGTCAGTTAGTGTCAATAGGGAGCGCCAAGGGTAGGCCATCTGTGTGAACGGAAGTTACACGCAATATTCAAACTTTCAAACAGTAATTGATACTTACAACAGTCTGACTTTTCTGAGATTTTTTACTTCTTTTTAACGGCATGTAAATCAACAAGTCGATCGTTTCCAGCAACTTATTTGAATTAAATTTTGCGTAATTAAATTAAAATCAGATTAATGTCTTTATTAATATGAACATGACAATGGGGTTAATAGGTATAAACTTATAATTTTAGATGCATTTTGATTAATATTTTATTCTCACTTATATGCAAAGTTGTCAAGATATGTTGCAACTCTGACCATATAACTTTTCAAACTGAACGAAAATAAACACGATTATTTTTAGGTCTATTTGTAGTATTATTGTGGTGTTTGAAATGCGAGTACTAAATCTTTACGTGTGTCATAATTAGTTGCAAAAATTGAATATTTTCATTTAATATTTAAAATTTTTATGCATTTAAATGCAATAGTTTAAATTTAAATTGGTAAAATTTTCCATTTAATTGCGATATTTTAAAAATAATTGGCATAGTTTATTATTCATATGGAATTTTTTGTTTTCAATTGGTTTTAATCTATATTCTATATATTTTTCATTTAAATGCAAAATATTTTTGTCAACTTGTTTAATTTTGTTCATTTATATGGGATATATTTTTGTTTCTATGCAATAATTGCAAGATGGAAAATAGTTTTGACGCAACTGGGTCGAAATTTGAAACGATATTTGTGATACATAAATTTGCCGCCTTTGGATTACTGTATTCGGTGCAGAAATCTGTGACTTCGCTGAAATTACACGAATTCCAAATTTATTGTGTTTGTTTTGGTTTAAACTTAATCACAAAAATCATTTAAAACTTGACCATGTGACGTCAGACTATTTCCCATCATGCAATAATATAGGACTATTATACAAAATTTGAAAACAAAACGTTAAAAAAGAAAAAAAGAATTGCAACTTAAGAAATTACCTGTCCTAATAGACATCGACACGTATAGACAGATTCTAAACTGCCTGCTTGAAAAAATAATATTTCAGCGATTTTGACCTAACAGTGGTACTATGATCACTATTTTTCATTATTATAAGTTAAATATATCTTGCTAGACGTTATGTGACTTACATGAATCAATTATTGAAAATTATGTAACTTAAAATGGTAATGTATGTTTTCAATGCATACGTTGTCTGTCAACCATGAGATTGTGTCGCTGCGGGCAGAGTGCGCCCAACTCCAATTTTTTAATTGAAAAGAATTGCAGGTTTTCCTACCGAAGGTTGGGATTTTCTCCAGGTACTCCTGCTGCCTCCCTCATTAAAAACTGGATGCCATGATATAGCTGAAAAATTGCTAAAAATGGCGTTAAAAAGCATTCAAACAAAAAAACATTCCTTAAAAATTTGGTTCCAAAAAATATTGCTAGAAAGATAATATTTACATTATTGGCAAATTTCTATTTTATTTGCACTAATGTTTAAACAGGAGAGAGAAGTTTTGCTGAACATACACTATCTCAAAAGCATTTTAAACTGATCAATATTTATTTTTATGAATTAAGGCACAGAGAAGAAAATCCTGGTTAGCCGTAATACCCAATTCTCAGATAATAATTATACCATATCCAAATGATTCACCCTCAAGGTATGTAATTAGTTACACATCTCCTCAGTGTAATAGGTTATGTAAAACAATTTTGTATATGCAACAATGAATAGTTGTCATGATACATATCCAAAGGATACAAATGGCAAAATGTTGAATTCTTGTACTTTCATTCCCTCTTTAAAGTTTTCATAAAATGTTTCTAATTGAAAATGTTTAATATAAGGATTGAATTTAATTATGTGTTAGTTCATTTAAAAAGTACTCAATAATGTTTAGACTTATGCAATGAAAAAGGTAGTGTGATTAATATTGCTGAGTTAAATTCTTCATAACCCCAAAATAATTGCCGTCAATCCTTAAATATTTTGGGGTTAAAAAGATATTGACTAAAAAAGGAACCACTCTCTTAAAAATATATCAGTTCAATGATAAGTACATTTACAAATTTATCATGCTTACTGTGCTCATAAACTTAAATTGGATCATTATTATGTATTAAGATCCAATTTAAAATAATAATTAATATACTATTATATACTTATATAATTCTATTCTTGCTGTAAATGTTTTTAAAACAAGTGTTTTGATTGGATAAAAACACTTAAATTACACCATCTCAAAAGATTTATACATCGATATTTCCTCTGAGCTGACTACTACCAGGATCCAAGGTAAACAAAATGGTGTTCTCCAGCATATTAAAAGGGAGAGGGACCAGTGTTTTGTCTGCAGCACTGTCTTTTGTATATTCTTACGCTGTCCGCCTAGGTACATATTTAAGTCCAGATGGGCTTCATTAACTGTTTTTCTGATTTAAAAATTGCAATGACTATTTATTAGAATTAACAGGATCAAACACTATTCTTTTAGGAACTTATTAATGTGCCATCTCCAGTGTCTCCCTCAGAAACTATTTAGTTTAGTTTGTAAGTGAGTCGTCGGAGTTTACACATTGATAATTTCCTAAAAAACAGTGTTTAATCCTATAATATATTTGGTATATACATGTTATATACTACAGCTTAGATTAAGGTTGCATTTTCCACCAGTCCTGTATTAGAGGGCACAAGGAAGCAAAAAACGTCTATCTGGGCTACTCTGCCAATCGTTGGAGTGGACTTCAATTCAATTGTTTGATCATAAAATCTAAAAGTATAATTCCAATCTCCAGAGCCATGATCATATCAGTTCCGTTCCGTTCTCGTTAACACTACACTAAGGATATCACTCCTTGCACATCAGCTTGTGCTAAGGTCAAAGGAAAGGGACTTTTTATGGGCTGCCCACCGTGGACAGGTAAATGACTATTTGTGGGCTGCCCACAGTGGACAGGTAAATGACTATTTGTGGGCTGCCCACCATGGACAGGTTAATGACTATTTGTGGACTGCCCACTGTGGACAGGTAAATGACTATTTGTGGGCTGTCCACTGTGGATATTCACATGAGCTGTAGTATATAAAAATTATTTGCTTTCACAGCATTTTATCTTCATGGGTATTTATTGTGACCTGTCTAATTTCAGTTGGATAAACAAGCTATTTATAACCCCCAGTAGACTGGTATTGCTTACTGGTGCTGCTTTATTAGGGACATGTGGATTTTTAGCTGGTATAGTAGAGATGCTTCATTGGAGAGAAAAAGTAAGTAAAAACAAATTACCCAAAAAATTCTTATCTTCCAGAAACTAAAAAGCATGGGCAGGTGGGAGGATTTTATTTTTTAGGAACTGCTAAAAAATACTAGGTTAATTATCCTCTGCTATGAACCTTTTCTGCCAGTCGTTCAACTTGCTATTTATGTTTTTTAACCCATTTAACTTTATTTTGTCAATCAAAGCATACACTGATGTTGTTGATTGTGTTTTTAACTCACCTTGCCCAAAGGGTCATTTGAGAATTGTCATCACTTTGCGTCCGTCGTTGTTGTTGTCGTCGTCGGCGTCTGTAAACTTTTTACATTTTAATCTTCTTCTCTGAAACCACTTGGCCAATTGAAAGCAAACTTTGCCGGTTAACCTATGGAAAAATAACTTACTAGCAATATTGTTTGGATGGTCCTCTATAAAGGTTATGTTTTCTATGCCAATCTTAAGTTCAAAATGGCTGCCACTGCAAAGGACCCTATGGGAAAAAGTTTTAAAAGGCTTCTTCTCTGAAACCGGTTAACATATGGAAACAAAACTTACTAGCAATATTGTTTGGATGATCTTCTTTAAAGTTTGTCTTTTTTTGCAAATCGAAAAATCAAAATGGCAGCCACTGCAGGACTTAGTTTAACATAGGACCCTATGGGAAAAAGTTTAAAAAGGCTTCTTTTCTGAAACCGCTTAACCAATGGAAACAAAACTTACTAGCAATATTGTTTGGATGGTCCTCTATAAAATTTATGTTTTTTATGGCAAATAAAAATTCAAAATGGCTGCCACCGCAAGACTTAGCTTAACATTGGACCCTATGGAAAAAAGTTAAAAATGGCTTTTACTTTGAAACTGACTAACCAATCGAAAGAAAACTTACTACCAATGATGTTTGTCTGGTCCTCTATAAAGTTTATGTTTTTTATGCCAATCGGAAAATCAAAATGGCCGCCACCACAGGACTAAATTCGACATACAACCCTATGGCTAAAAGTTTAAAAAGGCTTCTTCTCTGAAACTGGTTAACCTATGGAAACAAAACTTACTAGCAATATTGTTTGGATGGTCTTCTATAAAGTTTATGTTTTTTATGCCAATCGGAAGTTCAAAATGGCCACCACCGCAGGACTTAGTTTAACATAGGACCAAATGTGAAAAAGTTTTAAAAGGCTTCTTCTCTGAAACCGGGTAACCCATGGAAACAAAACTACTAGTAATGATGCTTGTAGGGTCCTTTATAAAGTTTATGTTTTTTATGCCAATCGGAAAATGAAAATGGCAGCCACCACAGGACTTAGTTTAACATAGGACCCTATGGAAAAAGTTTTAAAAGGTTTCTTCTCTGAAATTGGTTAACCAATGAAAAAAAGTTCCTAGCAATATTTTTTGGATGGCCCTCTAAAAAGTTCATGTTTTTTTATACCAAGAAGAAAATCAAAATGGCCGCCACTGCATGAATTAGTTAAACATAGGTCCCTATGGGAAAATTAAAAAAAAATCATCTTCTCTGAAACTAGTTAATCAATGGAAACAAAATTTACTAGCAATATTGTTTGGATGGTCCTCTTTAAAATTACAGGACCTAGTTTAACTTCAGTTAAATGCCATCTTCATTGCCTTTAAAATCAGGTGAGCGATACAGGCTCTTAAAAACCTCTGGTTATATATGCAAAAATGTAGCATTGGTGTAGAATGTATGTTTGTTTAAATAGGATTTAATGCCACTGCAGCAATTTTTACATGTATCTAGCCAATAAATAAATACCAGTCTAGTACTTTAAATTTTAAATTAAGCATACTAATTTACATATTTAGTATGAAAGTTTGGTTGTTATTGGTTTTCAACTATTTTGGAATGATTTCTAAATATGTAAGTCTGATTAGCTGAAATCTTACACATGTACCATAAGTAAGTTGTCAATCTGAATTGAATAATCTGTACTAAATAGTATTAATTAAAAACTTATTGTTTGTTTTGTTGTTATTTCAGATTGAAGATAAAAAAGAGAAACTCATAGACTCTCATAAATTTCATTTTGATGCGATGTGATGGAGTTGTGCAATTTTAGATTTTACATTTCGACCTTAATTTTATTGTATTGAGATGCAAAAGATATAATTGTTAAGTTTATAAATGAAAAAAATGTATTCTTGTAAGTAACAGATGGAAACAGTTTTAGCTCATTCGGACTAAAGGTTCATGTGAGTTTTTGAGATTGCTTGGCATCCATCCTTGTTGTGAGTGTCAGTTAACTGTTTTTACAATCTTCTTCTCTTAAACCATTAGGCCCATCTTTCATAAAGATTGTGCTTTTTGTTGCCTTTAACAGACATGTCCACGGCAGCTTAATTGTCTGTCTTCAAAACCACTGATGGCGACACTCTTACAGAAGCAAAAATGCTCAAAAAGTCACAATATACCTACCATTCATTTATTCAAGCTGTCAGATGACTGCTGGGACTACAGTTTAAGGGTTTCCAATGCTCAACCCAGAGCGTACCTAGGTGGCAGATATTAACGGGGTTGTCAGTTTATAATACCGAAAGCCTGACTGCATTACCATGTGTTTGTGTTTAAGGAGTGCTCCTTGCATGATAAAAATTCATTTTGTAGATTTTGAAAAATGATGAGGCTCCTTGTAGCCACTACAAAAGCTTTAATTTTGTACCTGCATAATACATCATATTTTTCCAGTGGTAGTGAAAATTGTTTTTCCATTGGTCTATTCCTTCTCACATTTGTCAGTTCACATATTCACGTCCCTAGTATAGCAAACATATTGCTTGCTGAATATTAAACAAACATTCAATCAATCAATCAGTCTATCAATGTCCATAATAGTCATTGCCCTTCCATGGCTATTAACTAGTATCCTAAAACTATATTAGACCAGTTAAACTTTAGACTCCTATCATGATCTGCAAACTAAGATCTATAAAAAGGTCATGCATGTCTAAAATTGTTAACAACTATAGGAATTATAGCCTTTATTTTTTTCCCATTTGATGTTTCTAGTTATCTTGAAAACTTTTAAAAAAAGCAAAATGATCAGCATACAAGTCAAGCAATATTTTATCTAAAATCTTGTGAAGACTGTATTTCTCTAGGTGATTTACAAGCTGCTATGAGCCTCTGTTTTGTTTAAGTGAATGTATCTTGTTTTGATATTAGAAAATGGTACTTGACCTTTGATAAAAAACAAAAACTATTAATCACATGTTTGATATGAAGAGTAAATGTGCAGCTGGAGATTTTGTTATTGCTTTAAGTGGAAACTTATTTCCTTATCCATGTTATTAATTTAAATTTAATTAATATTTGTGTCTTTTGTAAATCATGAAATAGATCTTTCAAGTGTCGTGACGATTTTATCCCTTTAGAATTGAGATGTATCTTCGATTCTCACTACATTGCAAATAATCAGTTTGACATTTCTCAATGTTTTACTATGCCAGATTACAGCAGTTCGTAAAAAAACGTAACAATGTCAATAAACAGTTCGTATAATTCGGTTTTTTGTTTTTGGATTCCAGTAATTATTCAACTTTTCATGGTGTCCATTTTTATAAGAGATAAAGCGGGATTAAGCAATTTTTCTTGATCACTAGTAGATTACTGACCTTAACCACTTTGGCACCAAGTCCACATCACACCTTGAAATATGTGAAATTTATTTAGAGGAAAGAAGAGCAGCATTTCAACAACTCTGATGACTGATACTTCTGGGACTTGCATTTCCTTCTATTAATTTTTCGTTTTAACTATTGGTATCTGACAGTCCAGCAAACTCATCAGTTATATCTTGTATCAAAAGCATTAAAAAAATTCCAAGGAACAAATTCGTTAATCATTAACATTACGAAAAAAATCGTATGGTCCAACAAATTGATATTGGTATAACTAGACGCTCAAGTGCAAGTCACTGATACTGATATCAATATGCATAGATACAAGCACACGTAAATCGGATGTTACTCAATAAAGACGTTCCCTATTTTTCCTTCACTCTTTTCAATTCATCACATGAAAGTTTAGTTTTAGAACATTATGATTCTCAGTGTCGAAAGCTTTGGTAGAATATTGCATGTTCACATATATTCAGAAATTTTTTGTTATCGCGAGATGACTCATAGTAAATTAGAAAAATCCATTGTTAAAGAGGAGAGCTATACTGACAGCATCCAAAATGTGTTTGCATAACCAACAAATAGTGCACATATTGATTTTTAAAGTTGAGATATTAAGTTAATATTTGCTTTTGGATTAAACATGCTTACATTGTGAAACATATAAAGGATGTTAGTGGGTTGTTCGCAATACAGCCAGTTTCTAGAATATCGGAGTTGTCATCCTTTGCTGTTGTTTTTAATATGTTTACTAATTTCCCAAGAGAGCATCTTAAAATATTGATAGATAAACATTTTGATGAAAGTGGGACATAGTTAATTAGATCATTTCAAAATGATTGAGGGCCATTTTTATTCATAATGATTAAGGTAATTAGTCATATAGTATCAATCACCAGCGTGTCAACACTGAAAGTTTGTTCGAGCCTTACTGCGCGACTCCAACAAACTTAAAAGGATGTCAGTTTTCATGCAAAAGCTTTGGGATTTTCATCGCGTACATAGGTTTCCTACTAAAATAAAGCTGGACGCCTGATAGAGCTGAAAAATTGCTGAAAGTTGCGGCAAAATCCAGTCTCACAAAACACAAAATGATGAATAATAAAAATGTTTATATCCACATATTCTTATGCGATTCACTTTTATATGATATGTATTAATGCCTTTTACTGATTATTTTATCTTAAATATTTTATTTGGGATACCTCATCTTGGTTAATATAACTATTAATGCGCATGAACAATGAGAACGTGTCTGTAAACCATATTTACGTATTACCTGTGTTGGTTCTCATTCACAAACTTCATTCCTCTGTTTTATTTCCCTTTAAGTCTTACCTGTCCCAAAGGGTCATGTGCGCTATTATCATTGTTGTGTTTTCAAGTCGTCGTCGTTTTTAAAGGTTGTGATTACACACTTATGTAACACACTTGTCCAAACCTATTTCTAGCGAAAGTGCCCAAACAATTATTACAATTAAATAATCTATCTACTAAAATAAATGGTTTTAATAACCAACACAGTAGTAGATGTTTCTCCATGATTTGTATAATTAAAAGTTATTTATTTCAGATTCCAAACTTGGTCTTAATTTTACCTTCAACTTTCTTAAAACCCGATTCTGTATATACAGTATTGACAATGGCAGTAGTTGACCAAAACTGAATTATCAGGATTTAGGTGACTAATATTTATATTTTTCTTGAAAAATTAATCATGAACCAGTGAACCATTACATTAAAAATAACCTTGTTTGACGGACCGTTTCCAGGTCTTGACCCGCACAACTGTCTAGCACGATTCTTGTGCCATATAGGTGGTACCCCTCGATTTTGAGTTCGAAATTACCAGGTTATTATTATACCGTAAGTCTGGCCTCGGACTATAAAGGCTAACATAATAACTCATTTAATTTAATTGAATTCAATCAACTTGTTCTTCAGAGTAATAAAATACTGCGCACTGGATGCTAAAATACCATTCATTCAATCAATAAATTCCAAATTTAATCAGTGGTATTATTTAGGTACGGAGAGCAGAGAAACTTGGAGAAAATTTCCAATGATAATTTTTACATTTAGATTAAATTTATACACAAAACATTGAAATTTCTAGGAAACTTCTTAAGACTAATTATTCATACAAAATTAAAGTACTGTGACAGTATGTACTTTGCACGGAAACGTTCACTTAATAAACTATAAAACAACAGCTAAGATTTAAATCAATGCATTCAATCAAATGTTGATAAGTAACACATGTAAGCGCTATTTATTTATTTATTTATTTATTTATTTATTTATTTATTTATTTATTTATTTATTTATTTATTTATTTGTTGTTCATTTTAATTGTAAATGGAGTATATCTCCACAATTTCGACACATTGCTTTTGTTGGCATCATAGCACCTCTTAATATAGTCCGAGAATCCTCTGCCGTCCAACGCTTTTCTTTTGCGTGGGACGTCAGAGAGCTCTCCATAAGCAAAACAGCGGATTTTGCGACACCGGTCTGGGTCGGCACATTTCATCGTGTCAGATTAAAAAAAACCATTTTCATCCAGTTAATCTATATATAATTCGCTTCTTTAGATATTTTTCTCTAGGAATATAATCATCATACATTCAATCAAGCTGATTTAAGTCCATTTCTATGCTGATTTCCATTGATACCCTTACATAATACATTTCACTTTCATTTTGAACAAAAAGTCACGTGACAACAATGTGACTTAAATCCAGTGCTTAAATTAGCTTGATTTAATGTATGATGATTATATTCCAAGAGAAAAATATCTAAAGAAGTGAATTATATACAGATTAACTGGATAAAAATGTTTTATTAAATCTGACACGATGAAATGTGCCGACCTAGACCGGTGTCGCAAAATCCACTGTTTTGGTTATGGAGAGCTCTCTGACGTCCCACGCAAAAAAAAGCGTTGGACGGCAGAGGATTCTCGGACTACTCTTAATATTCTTTAAGCAATCCAACTTTGTTACATTGAACAATGCTATTGAGTAATTAAAAATCAGTTCTAACGTGTTATTTTGGTTTTTATGCATTAGTTGATGGACGAGTGCGCTTGATCTACCAATTAACTGAACCTAACTTATGCTCCTTTACTGATATACAGAAAATTATACAAGACATATTGAGACGTAAATATTTGTTTATATCTTTACTTTAAACAGAAAAATGGAAAACTCTGTTTACCAGAAAGACCTCAGCTGCAAAATGTTTCATTTCCTATGTGATGTAGTCGGATCTGAGAAAATGGTAAAAAACAGAAGATTGTTTTACCAAATTGTTGATAATGTTCAGTCCAATAGTCTAGTTACTACAATAGTCAGTGGTAGCAAAGCAGAAGGGCTAAATATAAATGGTAGTGACATTGACATTATGATGGTACCTCATTCTATACCTGTTTACAATTGTCAATCACAGATTGAAAACGTTTTTGGTTTAATTACTGATACAGAAAATGCTGCACCAGGATTTGTTTTACTAAAACTTCCACACGGAAACATTCCAGATCCTAAATATAAATACACATATTCAGAATATGGGCTACTGTTATCAAGTGACGAATTCAAGCAATATTTGCTAAACCTTATGAATAATAGAATGATTGTACCGTCGTTTAGGATACATGGTCCCTGTGTTAGTGCTCCCGATAATACGGTGGATAATGCTATGTGCCTAAAAAGTGAGACGTGGCCAATTGTTTGCATGAAGTGGTTTCATAGACCAGTTTATTCAAAATGGCCCTCATTGAATGATGTCGCAAAAATAAAAAGAGAAGGATTACTTTATGTTCCAATTGGAAGTAAATTTGGATCGAAGAACGAGAACCATTTAGAATGGCGAATATCTTTTTCCGTTGCAGAAAAGATATTAATTCACTCATTCAATCATACACAGCTTATGTGTTATGCGCTTCTCAAAATTGTACTCAAGGAAGTGATAAACACAAACAGTCACATCACAAATCTGTTGTGCTCCTACTTCATTAAAACAGTTGTGTTTTGGTTAGCAGAAGAATCAGATCCTTCCTCCTGGAATCCAGAAACGTTATTTATTTGTTTTCAGTCTTGTCTTGATCGTCTCATATATTGGGTACGGATTGGTTATTGTCCAAATTACTTCATGCCAGAAAACAACATGTTTGAAGGTAAAATCGTTGGCAAAAGTCAAAGAAACCTATTGGATTTTCTGACGATTCTTCGTAAAGAGGGTGTTAAACTTATTAATCGTTCTTCAACTTTGTCTATGTTCCAATCCCATGACCTTCTATATAATGTCAATGACAGCGAGGCAGAAGACAGAGCAATTTATCCTGTGCTGTTTGGTTCACTGTTGAAGGGTGCATCAATCAAAAGCAATTACCAAATACTACGAAAAATTAAAGGAAATCTGTTAAATGGAGGTAATTTGACAAAGTCTCTATATCTGTTATGGATGATGAAAAATTATATCCAAATAGTTGAAAACATGCCATACAAATTCCACGCTTTAAACAAACACCTGTATCGGTCTTACAAGTTAGTTTTGTCTCATTGTTTGATTGGTAAGAACATTAACGTTGTTTCTGGCGGTTTCCTATTGGCCATGTTCTTTTATAGACACAAAGAATATAAAAAGTGTTTATCAGTCATGAACTACGCACTTCAAGAGTGCACACCAGATAAATATTATGTGCAGGATGGATTATCTTCAAATTGTGAAGAAATTTGCACTAACAATAACAACATTTCATTTCTTCAAAGACATAAACTTTCATGTATTCACAGTTGCTTTATACAAGCAGCGCCACAATCAGTACTGTCAATCCAAGATCTAGAATCTCATCAGATAAGTGTTTCGTGTAACTTTATACATGGAGCACCCAATGTACTTATTCATTTTCTACGTTTCATGTGTTTTCATCATTTAGGGAATTTCGTCGAAAGAAATAGATGCTTAGTAGATATTAAATTAACAATAGAGGAAGAGTTTTTAACGTACAATTGGCAATCACGTCTCTTTGGTTTATTTTACTGGAAGAAGGCTGCACAAGTTGCCAACTGTTGGGATGGATATTTCAAGGAATTCTTTAAATCAACTAAACAACATGAAGAAGTATTAAACTTGTTTCTACATGATAGATAAACCCCCTCCTTTAAATGGAAAACAAAGTCCACCGACAATATTATTCTAAGGCAAATGCATTGCTAAATATGATGAGTAAAAGCAATTCACTTATACAGCGACAAAACATTTTACACTGCAAAATTTTCTCCTAGTCAAGTCAATGAGAACGGAACTTCTTCAACAATACGCTGGGCTTATTTTCAAAATTCATTGTCTATTCTTTACTAAATATCGCATTCAATATTTTATAAACTATATTTTAAGTCATGCAAACATAAATATTGCTTCATATGCCAACGTACCATTCATGTATTATAGAACTCGACTACAAGATAAGGACCCTTTTCCTTCCTTACTGTACCATATAACTGTATTCACTTATGTTCATTTACTGTTTGGGATTCTCTGTTGTCTTTAATGACTAATCTCAAACATATTATGATATTACTGTTAATTTTCATTAAAAACGAAGGATTTTCTATGCATTTGGGTGACTTTAATCAATAAAATTAATGGAAGCGGAGGTTGCCGTGAAACCTTGTTCCACCCATCTTTTGAGATGCATGAACCAAGTCTGGACCGTTGCTGCAGTTTCTGTATTTTTGGTTGTTGGTTCTCGAGTTTGCCAGTTTATTGGACTTTGATTTGTCGATTATCATTTTTGACAGTTTCCTTTGTGTTATGTATTTTGTTATTACTTCACCCATACTGCTGTACAAATAAGGCATGACTTTCAAAATTTAATAAATTTATGTAATTGATATTTTGTGTACTTTTACTTAATTTTATAATTTACCAATGGTAATGATATCTGTGTTCCAGTTTGATTAGTTACATTAAGTAATTCCATTAGGAGATCATCATTGTCATTATTGTTATGAATCTGCTGACTACTTGCTTAAAAATAATTCATACCATACCCGTATTTCAGCCGTTTGGTGGTGCCACCTTGTAATTTATAACAAGGACATAAGAGTTGGCAGAGCTTACATATTCAATACAGCAAAATTATGCTGAAACGTTGCTGTGGCCTAACAATTAAAATAAAGCAAAAAAAAAAAAAAATAGCGGCAAAAGACTAATCACAATCTATCAACTAAATAAATTATTTATGTAAGCACTTCAGATAGATGTACGCAAGACAATCTTATTTTCGTTTAATGGTATGTTCTTAATTGGTTTTATCCATCAAAGACCTAGCAAAACGCAATTCTAAATTCCACAGCATTATATAAGGACCACCTAATGTACTTATTCAAGTTTTTTGTGTTTCCATCATTTAGGGAATTTCATAGAAAGAAAAAGATGCTTAGTAGATATTAAATTAACATTGGAGGAAAAAGTTTTAACTAACGATTTACTTTCGCGTTATCGGGGCTATTGTACTGGATAAAGGCTGTACTAATTTCCAAAAATTTCGATGGATTTCTAAACGAATACATTCAATCAAAGCATTTAATTGAAGAAGCATTAATCCGGTTTTAAAATAATTGAACAAGCATGCGTTAATTAAAATTGAAATGAAGAATACCGATAGTATTCTACTAAATTGCAATTTTACATTTAATGTGTACCAACACGCTTCAGTTCCAGACAAATGTCTATCTTTTTACAACTCGACAACTTTGTACCATCAATGTGTAATTTACTGAATGTAATTAAATATTTTACACATAGAAGTCTTTGAGAACGGAATTTCTTTAATATTTTGAGTTGTGCGTATTTAAATAAATGTTCTTTTTCATTATTAAATATATCATTACATTATCAAGTATACACCTAAAAAGAAGCATTATGGAAGAATTAGAAGTGGGTAATGGCGTGGTCGCGATGAGAACTGCAACAAATTTGCTCTTCGTTTTCTTTTCCTTTTAGGGTCTTTTTATTTTGCTAACGTACCATTTATTTATTCTACAACTCTGTACTACAAGATGGGGAGATTTTTCATCTCTAACTATATGTTTTTATCCCGCCATATTCTTATTCGATAACTCTTACTAGCTTCGTCCATTTTCTCTTTTCGATTTCGACTTTTCTGTCTTAATTGAAAAACTAAATATCTCAAAGATATTAAATAATTTTCATTTAAAAATGGTATTGGATTGTTTATGCATTTGGTGAGCATCATAAATAATCTTGATGTTATCATAATGTTTTAAAAAAAAATCAGATGTTTTTTGTTAATTTTATAATTTACCAATTGTAAGATTTGTTTTTAAATGTTTCAGTTGAATCAAGCAAATTAGATGTTAAGTAGATTATCTGCGCTATTCTTATTATGAACCGTTATAATTACTCAAAATTGGTTTAACCATTTTCGGTAGGTTAGCCATATCGTGGTGTCACTGTGCTTTTGATACATAAGGATATAACTATTAAATGAACGTAAGCATTTATTACAGTAACTAATGGTAAATCGCTGCTCTGACCTAAGAACAAAAACTAAGAAAATTGGTACGAAACACTAATGACGATCTATCAAATAAAAAATGAAAATTTTTAATGCCTGCATCTTTATCATTTGATGAAACATAAGATAAGTGTATAAAGAACGCAATTCTGACTCTAGATATGTTTATTTTCTAATGTGAGCGTAAAAGATAAGTAGACATATATACTGTACTGATATATTTCTTTCGAACATTTTACTAAAGCAACATTTACAATTATTCACGTACATTATGTGATAAAGAGTTAAATAATAACTCAGAATGTATTTTGGTTTTTGTCGTTCGATGTTTGTTGTTTGTTTAAATGAGGGCAATCACCACTTTTCAGCTATATCATGGCGTCCAGTTTTTATTGGGGGAGGAAGTTTAAAGAGTACCCGGAGGAAAGCCGGACCTTATGTCAGAAAACTGGCAATGTCAAGTCAGATTGAAGTCGAATACACACTGCCGGCAGTGAGACTAGAACCCGCAATCTCAGTGTTGACAGAACATGTCATCAATATAGGACGAACTACATTGTCCCCTGAGCCAACGAGGCCCTTCGATGTTTGCTGACGTGTAGAAATGTACTATCTTCTGGTTAGTCAGAATCAAACGTTTCGTTGTAATATCCACACATTCTATTCAACTGTGGTATTATTAAGTGTATTATTGCTATGATGTCTTTTGTTTCCTATTGGAAACTGTGCCTCATAAATGGTTTTCTGATAGTCCCTAAAAGGTGTAGAATTTATTGACATTGATTGATTGAATGCATGATTAACGTTTATCAGGCAATATTTCAGATATATTTAGGACGAGGACAAGTTAACAAACAAGAAACCTAAAAAAAGGAACAAAATGTTTTCTACATTTTGTCTCAATTTACGAAACATTAACTAGAAACAGCTTTTATTTTCTTTTTGTGTAATGTGACTTTCGGAATATACGTTAAACCTGTATAAAATTTAAAATATTTTCGTCTCCTTACATTTATAAACAGATGCGTCATCTAGCAAACGATAATACAATGCAGCAAATGCATGAACTTGAGAGATTAAGGCTTCAAGTTTATTGTATTGAATACCTACATTTACATTTTAAGTTACTTAGATTTTAATGATTCGTGCATAACGTATAGAATATAATAAGTAAGACATTTTTCAGAATTAGAAAAATGTAAGCAAACAATGTATTAATTGATAGGTTAAAAACGAGGAAATAGATTAAGTGTACGCCTTTCAAAATAGGTTCATCTGAATCGTTAACCCTTGACATAATCTCTGTAATTATATATGGAACGACAAATAACAAGCATGAAAAAGAACTTATCAGACCTTACGTACGCCATCAAGACATATTTTTGTCAATCTAATTGCAAACAACTGCTAAATAGTTCTCCGTTGATATATATTATGACAGACAATTCTTTCCTTTATCGTATCGATTCAAGTATACTAATCTTATACAGAAAAAGGACTTTTTTCATTTTATAATATATCTAGAGACCAAAGCATTTAATACTTCTTAATTAAAAACAACATAACATTGCAGACATACATGTCAACATGTTTGATAAGTTTGATAGGCAGGGATTGCGTAAGACGGATGAGATTTTTTAATTACTAACTGTGGTTCCCTTCTTGCCGACTTGTTTTTATTTACTAATGATGGAATATAGGACAAAATTTGTAAATAACTTTTATTGAGGCTTTCACTTGAACGTATCTATAACAAGAATCTTAGAATAAAGTAAGCTACACTAACTCTAATGTCCACATTATAATATGATCTTCACTTGCATGGTGAGAATAATGACCGATTGGCAAATAATACGACATCGAGATGTTTTTTAATTGTCAGACGTACTGTATGTTTCGGTTAATATAAATGTCCATGTGCATCTGTCTTGATAATCAAGATCATACCTTACTCAAAATATAAAATTCAGTTAAAGTTCCTTGTCAATAAAAATAAGGACTTGAATTTAAAGAAGCGGGAGTAATGTGTATATGTGTTAAAGCTTCCTATAGACGTCGTGTTTTCTAGAAAAATAAGTAAGAACACAAAACAAAATTAAATGAAATTTATCGTTTTTGGTGACATAGCAAAAAGAAAGTAAAGAAAATACACAAACTCAACGCAAAGTATTGAATGTATTAGCAAAAACAACACGTCTAAACAATACAATTTTTTATACGTCGAACTTATTAATAGAAAATACAAAAAAACATCAAGAGCACATCAAGTTTAACATTTTAAGAAAGCATACACGTGCTTTATTTGTTCAGAAATGCCAGTTCATTGTAATTACTTTGTGTTGTGTTCAATGTATGGGATTGACTTCTGTCAAAAGAAAAAATTCAACAAACCATAAGGGTACTGGTCTTTTTAATGAACAGTATACACTAGAATGATAACAGTAGGCTAAAAGCAGGTGGATATAATCACCTTTTATGTCAGAACTAGGAACATAGCAGAATTTGTGTTCTTTTTTTGTTGCTATAAAACTGAAAGAATGTGTCCTACTACCCTTTATTGGTTCCAAAGTTTCCTTACGAAAAGCGATACTTTGCTTTGCAACCCAAACTGTTTCAAAAACCTATTTCCATATTGTTCCAAGACTACTAACAGTCTATATTTTGGAACTCATCAAATGAAGGTCTTTCTTCCCTTGGAACAGTAACTGAAACTTTCCTACTATTTTTCCTACAATTTATTTTTTAAGGGATCAGGTAATTGTGCAGTGATCATTTTACCGAAAATATCGAAATTCCGTGAAGTAACTATCATTGATTAAATGATAGTCTCTTGTGAAAATCACGTTTACGCTTTCTGTCGATATGTCGATATAGTTATCGTGTAGAGCAGTTTTATTGAAAATTATTAAAAACTAGAAACTGGCATTTTATCGTAAAATATGGCAGCAATCTTCATGTATCTATCAAAAGTGTTTAATTGCCTGCCACACGACTAAATATTATTGAAACTAGAATCTTAGTAATAAATACAGAAATGCATTACATAGTTATTAAAACAATAAAAAACAATGTGTTACAATTAAAAATAAAATGTATGCGTTTAACAAAAAATAAATTTAAAACATAATTTGTTTTTAATATTTTGATTATTGATATTTTTTGTGTAATATTACCAGATATTGCATTTAACACTTAAAGTCTTTCTTCAAAACATCTAATCTCAAATGAAATAAGACATAGTATGAAGAATGTCAAATTATTGGGTGTTATCATCGACTATGAACATAGAGTATTCTGCGAAAAGGGTTGTTTCTTTGTTTGAATGGGGTTTAGTGTCACTGTCAGCAGCAATGTTTTAGTTATATGTTTGAACGCATGTGAAAATATCTAAATAAACTACCGACCTCTGACTATAAAGTTTTTTATTTTGTTTTTTGACACATCATGCATTTTTGCATTGAAACGAATACTAACAAAACAAAAACAATGCTAGAGAGACCCTTTGGGACTTAAACGGTTTAACTCCATTCAAAATGCCTTCTCCTGGTGTACATAAATTCAGACCCATTTTAATTAAACAAATATCCAAATACATACATGATTCTATTAATTTCAAGAAACATAAATATTAACACGGTCAAATGGTACAACTGTGTATGGCATAACCTCTTTTTAGCTATATAGCTTCAAGCAAATAGAAATAAATAAAACCGCTTGAAAAACGTAATTATAATTAGTTTTCATATTTGATAAGCAATTATAATGGTATATTATGTCATTGCAATGGCAGCAAACAATTGTTTATGCTTTCTCTATATTACATCTTTGTATTCTACTTTTATGTTTTTTATTATTTATTATTGTTACTTGAATGTGATTTTGCGTGTTTTACATACAACATATCGCAGAGACGACGTTTCTACCATTTGTTGTTGTCACGCTCGATGTACAATAATACAATCGATTTGAATGGACGAATGAATTTGTTACGATGGCTATTCTGATTGGCTAAAACATAAAAACCAGGTCGATATCGTATTCCGTTTGACTACTATGCAGCGGAATCGTGCAGCGTACAAACATTTTATGTAATTTTAGTACTGTTGCAATTTATCGTGACCCAAAAGTTGTTTTTAGACCAATCAAAAACAGGCAAAATTCTATTCATGTAATAATACATTTTCTCTTGCTGGTAAATCCTAATAGCGACCTATATCAAAGTCATTAATTGTATTATATTGTCTATATTAACAATAATAAAAGTTGCAATGTTTTGTGTGCGGGACTTTTTTTCTGTATAGTTCCTGTATTTCTTAAATTATTATTAGGATCGTAACAATAAATAGTTGTTTGTTTTATGTGTGTTCACATGTGTATTTTAATATACATTTACCATTTTATAATCAAAAAATGTTTGTCATTTATGTTAATAAAATTCTGTGTATGATTATGTTTTGCTTACTTTTTTATAGACGATCTAAAGCTCAGCTTAGCCTATGTTACTTGTATAAAATATATCGTTTATACATAAATGTTTTGAACTTGATGTGCTTCTTCTTTAAAATATAAAAAAAAATACTTAACATAAGGGCATGGACTATATCACGAAAGAAAACAAATTTTAAGTTTCTGAAAGTACAAAACTATTAGTAGACATCCTGTTTTACATCCTGGGAAACAATGAACACAAGGCGGATTTAATCATTACATCATTCGACATTGAGTTGTAACGTTAAAATTAGTTGACGTACAAAGGAGGACAAGGAAGAAACTTAAAGTAAACATCCGATGCAAATTATTATACGAAATAGTTAATCTAAATATCACACAGAAATTTGACAAAAAGATGGTTTCTAAGAAAATGATTTACAGATATGATGCAAACAAGATATCTTTCAAATTCTATTTTCTTCTATCCATCCATTCATCTTCTTATTCTTTCTTTCTATCTTTCTTTTTTTCTTTCTTTCTTTCTTTCTTTCTTTCTTTCTTTCTTTCTTTCTTTCTTTTTTTCTTTTTTTCTTTCCAACCAGTTTGTCCAGATAATAAAAAAATTGAAATAGCGACGAAATGCCTATTAAAACAAGAGCCATTATCTTCAAATATGTCTATATATCACACATTTTTTCACATTAAAACTATTCTTGATTGCAATAATACCTGCTTCTGTAAAACACATAAATGTCTGTTCTATACGCAAATATGCAAATTGGTCGGGTAGTTCATGCGTCCATTTATAATTACATGAAAACAAAGTGCGCTTCAACCAACATTTCGTTAGCATGTTTTTGCTGACTATATCGGAAATAGTGCTTGCTTGACATACAGCATTAATCGGTTTATCATATAAATTATGTAGCTTATATGTTTATATTTTTATTTTAAGCATTACGTGTAATTCTCGCTAAATTATTTTTTGCTGGTAATTACCTCTTTAATCTTGTTTATCCGTCGGGTGAATTAATTTGTTTTAATTTTATATTGTTTTTCGCTATTAAGTTTTTTATTAGACCTTGAAATACGGCCGAGAACAAACTTTTAAAAATGTATCGTTTTTCACCTGATAATTATACTTTTTTAAAGATTGCAGATGATACATAATCTTTCTACACAGATAGATATATTGCTTGTATCTATTGATGGGTGGGTGAACGCATGTTTGCATTATGATTGTTAAATAGTTTCATTGAATCTTATTTTCTATATTTTCTTGTGGTATTTCAAACAAACTTAATTATTTGAGATAGTATTTGTGTTTATGATACATGTTTTAATTATAATTGATAGTACATGTAGTTTAATTGGATCTAACTTTAAAACAATATATTTACTTGTGCTATTGTAAACATTTTTAATTATTTAGAACGGCACTGGCACTGGAAGATTTCTTTAGGTCTCACCGTTTCTTATTCTTTATACTTAATCTAATTTAGTGTTCAACTTCGTTTATCACTGATATCTGTATTACAAACTAATCACGTTGTTCATTGTTTTCCACAAAGCAGGGCGTCACTTCTTTAAGGAACTTTGAGAAATTTAGATGCATATAAGAAGATAGCTTACAATACCCGTTTCCCATATGTTCAAAGGTTAACACATTTTACTGCCGAAAAGAGGGTCATGCATGTATATTATTAGTCAATATATTTTTTCTTTACCCGTTAAACAGTATAAACACATTCGCGTACAGTTACTGCTACTGTTACTTTTTTATTTAAGACATGAAACACGCCACTGGAGAAGTATGGGGTATTGGATGGGTACGGAAAATTTAGGATTTTGTAGTGGATATAATAAGTCGATGCTTATTTGAAAATTTACAAAACGGATTCATATCGTACAGGGACCGTGGCAGTCCTCAAACACGTTAATCACTCCGGTTCGTGGTTTGTTTTCCGTTTTATACCAAATAAATCGCCCAAACGATTGGATCTAAGTTATTTTTATCATACTTGCATGTGAATATTAATTTTCAAACCCAATAAATGAACTTTGTATATACAAAAAATCACTTATATAATCAACTTATATTTTGAGAAGTATCATGGAAAGCACATGAGAATAAAACTGTATAAAGTTGTGATATTCGTTTAAAAACTAAGATATTCCATCATTTATTACCAAAATTCTGTATATAATCGAAGCAAATCGCCCAGCAAGCAAGATTACATCTATATGTGATATGAAAAAAAATGAGCAATCAATAATCAAAGCTATTCTCATTAAAATTATTTCTGAAAAACAATATTGGTACGACACTGCCATCAGTTTTCTTAATAAGCATCTATTAACAAGTGGACAGAATTTAGAAAAAAATCCTATTAATTCTTAAAACCCGTGATATTTATTATAAAGAATTTCCAATGTGTCTTTAACACAGGAGTCAGAAGAAATTGTCATACATGTGAAGGCGTTCCTTTAAGGAGCACTAAACAGATTATGAAATGACTCATGTGAAAAATGGTAAACATGGAAATTTCCTTCTAAGTAACTTGCACTTCATGCATAGGGTAACAGTAGCTGATGTACTGATAATCATTATATTATTAGTATTGTTGTTGCACATAGCTAATTCTCACTCATGAACAATGTCAACTCCTGTATTTTATTCTGCAACATCTGCAGGAAAAACATAATTACATGTAAAATGTAAGAGTAAATACGACGTTTTCTGTGTTGTTTACATTAGTTTGTCACGCAAAAGGCATTATCTAAACCTTTTGTACTTTAAAGTCTGTTTTTTTGCATCGTTTCTTATTACACCTTTGGTCGTTACCGTCATTGGCTGTGTGTACGTATTTATGTATTATCCGCACCCATTCCATTAACACATGATAAATATATTCGATTTAACTTCTTGTGTACTATATGCACTCAGACTGATCAAATGATCTCTTATTATACTACTGATAACAGTATTTCCTATTTGTTTGAGCTGTAAACTTTTCATCTGTATTTTTTAAATTGTTTTCGCATGTTTTTCTAAAAACAACATAAAATAGGTGAGTATTCTCAATAAATGGCAAATTAAAATGTAAATGTTATAAGTTAGAATCATGGAGATAAGTTCCATTGTTCTGCCAATTACAATACCATTCAATCAATCAATGCAAGGGTTGAAAATCAAATTTTTGACGAATATATCTTATCTATCTCTGAACAAATTATAGTTAACCTTAGTGTGGACATGCACGTGATCAATAGCAGTTGACTAACTACCTTAACCACTCAGTGACCTAGTCTCCACTGTGAAGTGACATCACAAATGATAAATGTTTGAACACATGTAAAAACACCTAAATTAACTACTGACACCTGACTATTGATATATTTTTTTTTATCATGTTTATGTAACCACCTTGCATTTTTGCAGCGAAAATAATGGAAATCAATTCTTTTTAGCTACACAGCTTTTTTCTGTTAGCTCATGTATTCTTATTTTTAAGATTTTACTTTAGATAATAATGTATAGTGGTTTTTATATTTTAATACTTGTCTATGTTATTATGCATGTTTTGTATAAGCACAACAAAAGGCATGTAAATACAAAGACCTGGTATGAGTATGTTCTGCTGAATTTATTAACGATCTGCAAGCTCAGTTAAGCCTATGCTACTTGCATATATCGTTTTTACATAAAGCTTTTTCTTTAGAATATCAACAAAATACTTTAAATAAGGAAAAGAAATCTATATTACAAAAGGAAAACGCATTTTAAGTTTCTGAAGTTACAAATATATCAGTGGACGTCCTGTTTTATAATATACAATAAACAAAGACCGCTTTATCATTATATCATTCAGCATTACTTTGTAAGGATAAAAAATGTTGACGTAAAAAGGAGGAAAAGGATGTGACTTAAAGTAAGCTTCCAATGCAAGTGATATATGAAATGATTTTAATCTAGTTACAATACCACAAGGAAATTTAACAAATAAGTGGTTTCTGAGATAATGATTAAGAAATTGATGGAAAGCTTAATAAGTGCTTTTTTCAAAATATAAAAAAAAAATAATTTGAATAAGTACACCAATTAGGTCTCGAAAGAGAAACAAATTTTAATTTTCTGAAAGTGCAAAACTTTCAGTAGAAGTTCTGTTTTATGTGAAACAATTCACAAAACAGATTTTATCAATTTCATTATTCAACATTAGTTTGTAAAGGTAAAACTGGTTGACGTACAGAAGGAAAAGAATATGACTTAAAGTAACTGTACAGATTTTCTGAAAGTACAAAACTTTCAGTAGAAGTTCTGTTTCATATAAAACAATTCACAAAACAGATTGTATCAATTTCATTATTCAACATTAGTTTGTAAAGGTAAAAAAGGTTGACGTACAGAATGAAAAGAATATGACTTAAAGTAACTGTACAGGAATGGACTTGGTTGTTTAATTAAATAACAAGGAGATTATAGAAATATTACCAGCAAAAATATATGTTAAATCAATATAATATTAAATTGAATCATTAAAATTTGTATGTGTACTAGTGCTGAAACAAAAGAGAAAAGCTATGCTGATCATTGCGTGAAGCTTTATACTATGTCACCACCATTTTAAATTTGATTTATTTTCATTTGTTTATTAATTTAGACACAAAAAAGAAAATTCGGTTACACAATTTGCAACTAATAGTTGTACCATATCCAAATGACTCAAGATTTGTATTTCAGTGATATGGATTAAAATTTTGGGAATGGGGCATTTTCAAATAATATCCAGATTTCTAATGGGCCTTTCGTAAATTGTTCTTGTTTTTGTCTTTTGATTTTAATGTTTGTTGGATAAACAATGGGAAAATTTTACTTTTACTGTCACAGTGATCGAAAGACATGGGACTTCCTCTAATCGAAAGTAGTTGTAATTTATAAGACTCTTTAGATAATGTTGTGTAAAACATTCTATGATTGGTTGAACAATTATGAATATACATCAATGCAAAGTTGGCATGGTAGCACGACGCAAAAGATCAAACTGAGAAGCTGATTATTTCAAGGAAAGACAGATATTGACCGACAAAATGAATATTTCTATAGTATGAACCTATATTAACAGCTTTATGAGACCCGATTCAAAATTTCAATTAGTGCAGCATTATAAAGTTTTGAAAACATGCATACGTCACGAAAAGTATATGTTACACTTCATTTCACGTTGTTTTTTTTTTACTTTTTCTATCTCTAAAACGCGATTTGACATAAGTGTGCACAAACGTCTATATTTTGAGTCTGCTAGCCTTTGTTGTGGACAATGCTCTTTGCTTTTCATAAAAAAATGCAAATATAATGCATTTAAAAACGTCAAATAAGCATTTGTGTCTCGTCTATTCTTTTACCAACTAGTATGTTGAAGAAGAATGGCCATTTATCGGCTTCCCCCTGTAGACAGGTAAAAAAAAATTAAAAAAACAGTATTTGACATGTATTGATTGTGATTTGACTAATTTTAGCTGGATAAACAAGCTATTGGAGTTAAGCTGGAACAGTAGGAATACTACATTTGAGAAAAAAAGTGATTAAAAAACATAAACCATCAGGTCACATCAAGTTAATTTTTTGAATCTTATCGGCCAGTAAACAAACAATTGGCACTTAGGAGAATTATATTTTTAAGAGTTGCGAAACACTTCACATTGAATAATACTTGGGCAGTGAACCTTTCATGCTAGTTATAATACAACTTGTTATTTTTTGTATATAAAAAAATCACTGATTAGATTTATTGCTGATTGTGTTAAGATAAATGAAAATTAATTTCGCAGCAGAGACTGCTACAAATGATTGTGTGATTAAATGGGGCTTAACTCTTCTGCGGCATTGTCAGCTGTATCACGGAGTCCAGTTGCATTCAACAAATATTGACTACCTCGTTGAACCTTACATATTAAATTAAAACTGAACTATTGTTGGGTATTTTTCTCAACTTTTGTGGAATTACTTCTTAATGAAGGTTTTAAAAATACAGAACACCAAGATAACTGTCAAAAAAGACCAGATACAATTTTAGTCCAAGAACCTGACAAACTCGGAAACCAACAACCAACAACAGCAACTGTCCTGACATGGGAAAGGCATTTCAAAGAAAATGGTGGGTTAAACCATTTTTATTGCATGTCAAACCTCCCGCATCCATTACTTGGTGTGTGATCGGGTGTGTAAACTAAAATGCTTCGTCATCTCAGACCACCAGTCAGCAATAGGTGTATCCAATGATCATCGCATCACAGTAACAATACATTCAAAAATTCAGAAAACTATCTGCAATCATTCTTTCAATCGTATATTTATGAAGAAAGAATCGTAATCTATCCCGAAAAAATGGTGACGTTTGCACAAATCAGTATACTCACTGCATGCTTTTGCATATCTGATTAATTGACAAATATAAACACCCTATGCAATTGAAGCTGGAAAATTTATAATTTTGAAAGTCAAATCGTCTTTGTTCGTCATAACTGTGTTTGTACTGAGATGGCCGTTGACGTCATTATCGATGTGTTAGTCATAAAAATTATGTAGATGAAGCTGCTTCTGTGATTTCTTTAATTTTCTGTTCTAAAGGATATATTGCCGGAAGCCACTCAGCAAATTGAGTGTTTTGAATTGAAAGGACATTAACAATATATCTATACTTAAATTGAAGGAAGTTGTGAAAATCACATATAATTGATGTTAATTTGCAAACAGTTTCACATTATTTTTGTTGTTCTTCTTTCACTGTAAACAATGTCTTAGTCAACTGTATTGACATTTTGATAGAGCCGGTAGTTGAACATATCTGCCCATAGGTAATGTTGGCCCCTCTTTAATGAGGCATTCATAGTAATGTGACTTACAAATAAACATATTGTTTTAAAAAGCCTTTTCTGCATAAACACTAACATAATGTCTTGGAGCGAATGAGGCACCCAATAAAATCTTTTAATGCGGATTTAGACCGATCTTTAATGTTATGTAAAAGATTCTTAATGCTACGTTGTACCAAAGACCTTCTTGTTGTTACCCAGTTAGACAGTGCATCTAGTTCTGGTTCCTGTTCTGTTTTATTCTTTATCCATTTTCTGTATAATAGTTTTAAAATTAAAATTTCAGTATCTGCTTGAGATTCTCTGAATTTACGACCACGAGAAATATTTTGTTTGAGACAGGATTGTTTTTGGAAATAAAGCGATCTGATCTTTAACTTTCATTCTATGAGAATATTGCTGATGTTAACTGCATCAATCCCTTTATCGCTCAATTTCCTGTGAATTAATTTTCAGTTTTCATCAAGAAGAGGCTCTTTCGAAGTATCGCTAAGAATTTTTAACACTTGACAGGAGTAGAATAAAGAGTTGTACTGTGTAAACCAAGGGGTTGTTCAAGATAATAAAGACGATCATTACACCTATCGGAGAAAAGAATAACACTCCTAGAGTTCTTTGGTAGTCGTTATTACGCCAATCTGTAATAAAAGATTTTCTTTGCAATCAAAAATATATCCGTCATGGTTTAATACAAAACATATAATGCATGCAATGGTCTAGAAAACAATTGTTCACATAGAAACTCTGACAGATCAAAAATCCTGAAAAAGATAACAAGGAAGGCCTAGCTCGTACTTCACGTGTAACGTGTTTGGTTAGTCTCAGGAACGTTATATGTTGATGACCTCCTTCTGTAGATTTTGAAAATAGAAAAGAATAATCGTGGCATGTACAAAAGTCTTGATTGTTCGCCCTACCCAATGTTTCAAGTTTTTCAGTGGCACTCACAATTTTGATTCTATAAGGTAAATACGTTTTTTTGGTGATTTGTTGTGTGTTAAAATGTTCTTGTTTCTAATATCACTTAAATATTGATCGCTGGACATTGAGGCAGCCATTCAAACTTGTGAGTCATTTCCGTTCGAAGACTTTATTTTTTATTATTCTGTTAATCAAACTAGAAAAGAAAACAAAAACTCAAAAAGATCATAAATTACTGAACTTTTCAGTTGCCCCTTGATAGGTGTTATTGTGTTTTGGTGGTTTAAAAAATATGAGATAGGTTTTGGTTGTGGGTGTAAAGTTTGCCGGTTTGTTGGACATTTCTCAACATTTCACTACGCCAGATTAGAGTAATTTTTAATATTTGGTGGTTAAAAAGAATTTGTGTGTGCAGACTCTGTTAATGCCTAATTTTACACCATTCTGATTCCTCGAATACTCAATTACTTCTAAACCTACAAGTAAATGAATAACCTAAAACCTTAAATTGAAAAGGTAAATACATGAAGTTTTTTGGCTACCCAAAGGTAAAGATGCCAACTTTCTTAACACATATTATTCTTTCGCAAAGAAACATAATTGGTGATGAGGACGTATTTGGCCTCTTTTCACTTACATTTTTAAGGGCCAAGCTTTACTTGATATAGTGAGTTGAGCTCTAGAAAAGAGGATAATCAAAGATCTTTTTTTCAGAAATAAATGTGTGTCACAATAGTGTAAACAAGAAGACAAACAGCCTTACAATTCTTGAAAATGACAAGACAGACAGAAATACAATTTGTTATGTTTGTTATTGGGGTTGCAGGAGGTTTAGGACAGTCGGAATGCAGCCTAATGTTTATCCAAACAAAATAAGGAAAACCCGGCACACCAGACACGGTAACCCAATAACAAAAGGTGGCAGTACATGTAGTCGACCCGAAATTCTGTAAACCAGCCCCGTGAGTACAAATCCGTACCTGATACACGGTTTAATATTTTGCATATGAAATCGGTAAAATATGCAAACGATTACAATATCTTGAGTATTGATAGAAAAAAATCTTATAATTTGTAACACTTAGGATGTTTGTCGATCATCACTGCAGGCAATGTTTGCTCAGCTGCAGCTTGAATTGATAAGGATTGCCAGTTTTCTTGCCGAAGTTTGGGATGTCCTCAGAACGTTATGATAGAACTATATAGTTGCTTGAATTTGTGTTAAAGTCCAGTATAACAAAACAAACATAATTATGGAAATGTGAGGAAGAAGTAAAAATGTTGTTTATCCCCGTATCAGTATTATTGTTGAAATTTGATTGGTTAGTTACACGTCTTTACAAAACCAATATATCTGGGGGGTTGCTAAGTCATATACCCGGGTGCTGCTAACCGTTAGATGCACAAAAAAACTTAAGATGAGTTATATTATAAATGGTAATTGGTTTGTGTCATATATAGGATAATGAAATCTTTAACAAAAGGTCCAAATGTGTATTATTTTTAACAGAAAAAGAAACAAAAGTTATGCAGTTTGACAAACAACGACGTCACACTATTATGACGTCCCTGCAAGACATTCAGCGTCAAAAGTTATTTTTAAAACATCTGTTTGAATCCAACAAAAAACTGTTCTTTTTCGATCACTGTAGGGTTTTACCAAAGGTCGTACCTCAACCTTGTAAAAAAGCCTCATTTTTATCAAATTTCAATCAAACTTTCTTTGATAATGATGAAAACGTAACTTTGAAGTCCGCAATTGCGTTGACAAAGTACCTAAAAACCATTATTTCAAACTAATACCGGGGATAAATTTGTTATACACGTTCATATCCATAGATATGGAGATTTTAACACCTTCAGTACCCCTGTACACCCTTCGGCTTCGCCTCAGGGCGTACATGGGGCATTTCAGGGGTTAAAATCTCCATATCAACGGATATGAACGTATATAACTTATAATATACACATAATTATTATGCGACTCTCTTTAACTTTATATATGTGTGTTGTTGCCTTGTAATATTTGGTTATATTAGTTATTTTACTGGAATATATCTGCTTAAGTTTGCGGATTAGGAGTACGTTCACATTAATATAATTCGTTTTCTTCTCTATTTATTTCTCTTTTTAAGAAACTTACCAGAACTAAGGGTAATAGGAGGGAGTATCGTTTCTGTGAAAGTTGTCCACATCTGTGTATTAGTATTAAAAATAGTAAGCTCTTTTACTGAAATCCTTCAGCTTTGAACTGAGTTCTTGATTACGTTTGTATTAGGTTTGTATTAATCTCGGATTAAGTATTATTACACGCTGGTATGCATCTGAACTGTTTGCTATTATTGCATAATTAACAATTCTTTTTCTAAAGTAAACAAATAACAATCAATGTAAATAATGTAATTATTTTATAAAGTTTTGTTGTAAACAAATATAACGCCAAACAAATATTTAATACACAAATAAGGCTAAAAAACAAATGCCTCTTAACAACTGAGTCAACGAAAATCTGTCCGTGACAGATATAAAATGACAGTCACTCTAAAAATTATTATATGACACAAAGTTTTTAGTCTGTTACAGACATTTTTGCAGTCAATCTTGGTTTATGACAGACGGAAAACGACTACAATTATAAGCCCTTTTTCGATGTGTGCCTAAAGGATAAATAGACGTACTAATATAGTACTTTCGTTGATTATGTGTAGGAATAAATTATCATCTGGTTGGCTAAAACGCATGCCTCTGAAATGGTTTTGTTATAGGCCTTCATATGGTGTTTGTTTACATTTATTGATTGTTTGAATATTTGGATAACGTTCAGCGAGCAGTATATCTGCTATAGTCGGGAATAGAACAAGTTCAGAAAAATAAATCTAGTTACCGCAACTGGAACTGGATAACTATGGAATATTGGGTAGAGACGGTAATTTAGCATAATATTCCAGGTACAATGGTCATACACTTATTATAAATCTACAGAGGGGCCTTTATCGAGAAAAGAGCATGGCTCTATGCAATATACACACACATTCTTCACTTGTCTGCGGTTAAGTTTTCCGAGAAGGCCTCTGCAACCTAAGAACGCGCTGTACAGAAATTTATCTCTAGTATGGTAAGTGTTTTTCAGCATGAAATATTTTTATGCCCAAATGCCTGTATTTACGTTGTTAAATGATATGCATTAAAAACCTTCAGTACTGTACTGTATAAAGACCATCAAGACATAATTAAGACACAGAACATATGACTAGCAAGGTACTGATTGATATATTAAAGACAGGAAAATAGTCATTGTTACTGCATATCAAGTTTTATGTACCGGTATATTGTTCTGTCAAGTTCCGTATTCTTTCAATTATTAATAGGATCTAAACAAAAACTAGTTGCCGTGTTGTGTATGTACACATTTTTGTTACACTTTCGCGTTTTAAAGTAATTAAATCTTTTGTCTAAATTATACAATATATGATATGTGATATTGGTTTTTATGTGGTTGACCAATGTTTTTGTGTCTATGTACTAAATTATGTATGTTGTGTACGTAGGCTATGCATACGTATGTTCTGCTTAAATTGTTTGTTTTTTGTATAGACAATTTGAATGCTTAGCTGATATTATGCTTTTTGAATAAAATATATTATCTCTGGAACTTTAAGTCATTCTTCTTCTTCAAAATATAAAAAACGAACACTTCAAATAATAACATGAACTACAAAAGTGAAATAAATGTAAATTTGTGAAAGTACAGAACTATCAGCAAACGTCCTGTTGTATGGGGAAACAATAAACAAAGAGCGGATTTTATCATTAAAACAACCGTTGATATGTTAGCAGAGATAGAGATGCAGGACATTACACAAGTACCCCGATTTTAATGGAAAAAAGTAGTCAAACTAAAATTTGTTTACATGAGATGAAATTGTTTGAATTTCTCTATATTTAACTTTATTAAACTTGATTATTGTTTATTTATTACCTAAATTGTTAAAAGTATCATTTATATTCTATGTCTCTCCTTAAATTAAACTTATTTTAAATAAAAATCATCAATCTATGAAATTCGATACAAGCATGACTTCAAAAGTTCCTAACGCTGGCTGTTAGGTTTGATTATTGGTAATATAAAAAAAAACACCACATCAATCTCTGAAAAGAATTAATAAAAGTTCTCTTCAAAACATTTTAACACAGATTTAAGGTTTTAACATTCAATTTGGTATTTTCTAACAATAAACAATTATATTTTTTTATTAACATAATTAATATTAAAAACACCAAATTTTCTTTCAAGGAGCTTCAAATATATGTCATTCGTAATTCACACAATATCACCTTATTATTTTGTACGAACTATACCGATAATATATTGTTTTAAAAAATTAATTCAAAATTTAGAAAATGTAGTCAGAAAGCTAATACACTGTACTTCAAAAGTTAATATACCGTGGTACGACCCAATATGATAAAGATGTAAAACTATGAAAAAATTGATAATGAATTAAATAAAATTTGAAACCACACAATAGGAAAGATGAAACGCGATATTTTATTAAAACAGGGAACATACATTAGCAAATTCATCTATTTTGTAAATTGTTAATTATATAGATAACTTTCTAATGAAAACGAGGCTCATGAATAATGCTCATGAATATTTAATGGAGGCAAAAGACACTGATGCCTCCACATTAAAGAGATTAATTTAGAGAGCATAACTCAAATATTTGTTTTAAAAATAATGCATAACAGTTGAGCAAAGGAGACTTGTACATGCTGATTCTTGAGGCTTAAGTTTTTTTAATTCATCCATCTTGTAATCTACAGCTGGTGCATGGCTACATGCTTTCCTGCCCTGAATAGTTTTACAGATGATTTTAAAAAAGATGGACATTTAAAGATAATATAAATTACTAAAACCAAAATACACAGACATTTTTTAAATCATTAGAAATATAATTAAAATGATTTGACTAGAGTATTTTGTTCATGTTTTATACATGTACATGTATATTTGTACTTTAAAAAGAAATTTTAATGACAATAAATATTAACTAAACAAAAATAAGTCTGAAAGGTTTCAATGTTTATACATTTTATTTGGTATTAAACTATAAGATATTTACATGTTTTAATAAACAAATTTATACAAATAAAATATCTTATCCTGCCATGAAATGAGCTTGTCAGTATTTCAACTTTTCTTGTGCATTTATTTAAGTTTTAATAATGTTTTCATTTTCATTGTTTGTTGTTATATTATGTCTTTCTGTTTTAATTGTCACAAGTTATTGAAATAGCTTAATGATAATCGTTATCTGGAAAAAATTTAAATATTACTCCTTTTTGTGAATTATTTCTGACTGAACATTAAACCACCAGCCATAAGGTACACAATTCTTCATTCCAGGATCCAAGAATAATATACTGTTTAAACATACCCCAAAACAGAATATTGATATCCACTGAATAATTTTCACGTGATAATTTTAGATTTTTAATTCATAAAAACACGATGTTTCAACAAAGTAATGATAAATATCTGTGCCACTCATTTACATTGTTTGTCCAGGAACTCTTAGCTATATTCCATAGGGGTATGGTAAAATAACATTTTTCACTGTAAAAAACAACATCTTCATTACTAATTTTCTTCATATATTGAGACAGTGCAACATCAGTAAATTTAAAAGATCCATTCATAAGAAAATGTATACATTTTACAAACTGAACTCTTTGTTTACTATTTCTACAAACACTAACACTTGGTTACTGATAATGTTTTGTTTACTATTTCTACATACACTAGCATGTGGTTACTGATAATGTTTTGTTTACTATTTCTACATACACTAACATGTGGTTACTGATAATGTTTTGTTTACTATTTCTACATACACTAACATGTGGTTACTGATAATGTTTTGTTTACTATTTCTACATACACTAACATGTGGTTGCTGATAATGTTTTGTTTACTATTTCTACATACACTAACATGCGGTTACTGATAATGTTTTGTTTACTATTTCTACATACACTAACATGTGGTTACTGATAATGTTTTGTTTACTATTTCTACATACACTAACATGTGGTTACTGATAATGTTTTGTTTACTATTTCTACATACACTAACATGTGGTTACTGATAATGTTTTGTTTACTATTTCTACATACACTAACATGTGGTTACTGATAATGTTTTGTTCACTATTTCTACATACACTAACATGTGGTTACTGATAATGTTTTGTTTACTATTTCTACATACACTAACATGTGGTTACTGATAATGATGCACGTGTATTGATAAGAAGTTAAAGGTCAGCTATTTTTAGCTATTTGGAAAGTTATCTATAGTTTTTTTTTTTTAAGTTTTGTTTTTTCAATTATGTCTCAGTTTGTTTAGTTTTTCTGTGTTGTGTGTGTGCTGTTCTAAATTGTTTTCAACCGTATTTGTAAATTATTGGTGTAATCGCGTGCTCCAGACAATTTGGTAGTGCCTGCCTCTAATTAGACATCCTTCAAATTTCTCATAGTCTTGTCCATAAAAAGTCATCGTTTTATAATAATTCTCGAAATAGTTGTACTAGTGTCAGGTGAAAACAAAGCCGTCTTGTATGGTTTTCCTCTGATTTGTATGGCCTCGCCAATTAGACAAATTATAAGATGAAAACTAGATGGACCCAAGACTATGTATGACCTTCAATTATTGTACCATTCGTTAATCACGCCTGTGATTAAATAATACGGTCAACTGGTGGTCACCTAATTAAAATAGAACTGAATGGGGTTTTTATGCTTTTCTTTTCAAAATATGCGATTGAAACCAACATTTGATGTGAAATAAAATATTGCTAATAAAGGTGGCCGAATCTTCCTTGATATTTCCATAATTTGATATCTTATTAATCATGACAGTTAAATATGTTTTTCTGTGTCATTAGCAACTGACGAAAATTCGGTCATTGGCTTTTAAAATTAAAGAGCTTTTAGTAGAAAAGAAATTGGAAACAGGATGAAAATGTCTTCATGTAAACTAGAAACATGCTTTAAAAAATGTCATAAATGCATGCATAGCCAATGTGTTCTTAATTCTGATTTTTTTTAATCCATTTTAAAACAACCCTCTTACAGAATATGACAGAAAATATTTGCGAAAAGATTTCAAGCTACCTTATCTGAAAATATCTAAGAGATACAGACAAATAATATTCTTTCCAATCCAGCGAAAATGCAAGTTTAAAATATATTTACTTTAAAAATATTTGTGCATGAAGTTTAACTAAATGATTGGAATCGGTATAATGTTCTGCACTTTCGTTTCATCGCGTTCCGGAATCTTACGTCACAGAATTTGTACGTTCTATACTAAATAGTTAGTTTGTGGCTTATCCAGTATGTAATATTAGTTCCAGTTCTTGTACGTGAAAGGCTGAATATGCCAAAATTATGCTTAATTCTTTGTTTTTTTTATAGACGCTGTTTAAGCGCGGCTGATCCTCTGTATAAAATATATCTTTTTTGCATAAATTGTGCGAACTTTTAGTGCTTCGTTTTTTAAATATAAACAAAACAACGTTAAATAAGGACATGAAATATGTCATGAACCGAAAGAGAAATAAGTGTTCAGTTTCTAAAAATATAACACAATAGACGTCCTTGTTTATAAGCAAACAATAAACAAACGACAGACGTTATCTTACTGTGATCAGTGAAAATTATTTTATAACAGCACATACTACTGACATATAGAGGAAGAGAAGGGTGTGATCTAAAACAAACTTCCGATGCATATATTCTTAGTATAAGAATAAGTGTTCAGTTTCTCAAGTGACATTTTTTGTTTAGCAACAGAAAAAATCCCTAACATCCATATATTTGCTGACCTCATACTACAACGGGAAATACCACATTTGTTCTCAGAACAAATATCTTTTTAATTTCTTTTTTTTCTTTCTTTCTTGTTTCTTTCTTTTACCTTCATTTCCATATTTATTACTCATTGATAAGTTTTGATAAGAAAAAATAAATACCGACAAAATGAACATTTTACAAATAACTTATTAGTATAACTTTACGCCATTAACTGTAGTAACCAGTTGCTGTAAACACATATATGTCTTTCTCTTGTATGTACATATTGAGAATAGAATTGGCAGCTTTGCATCTATCCACACAAAAATAGTGTACTTATACAAAACAAAGTATGGTCAAGGGTATTTTTCAACTAAAATTTACTACATAAATTTTTTAACAAAATTTGAAATCAATACGACGTTTGAATCCATATATTCAGCCTTTAAGAACATTTTGCAGAAGAAAACTCTAACCAGATTCAGATTTTTCTTGTTATCTATTTATGGATGTTTGTATAAGGAAATGATAATCTTTTAACTAAAATTGTTCAGTAGTTTCGTAGAATTGAACTTTATAAAAACATTCTCTTGTGGTATTATAAACATATTACATTTTTTATATATTCTTATATGGAAAGATTACTTTAGGTCCTTTGTTCTCTTGCTCTATACATAAATTATTTTAGGTGTTACACTACAATTATCATAAATATGACAAACTGTGCACGTTGTTTATTGTTTCCCACAAAGCAGGACGTCACTACTTTAATAAACGTAAATATGATTCACTGTCAGTTCTTAACATCCTTCCGTCTGTTCGTCGCACCTTTCATTGTCCGTCTTCTCTGTCCATTCATCCATCCATTATGTTTATTTTGTCGCATTTAAGGTATTATTCTGGGGTGTACTGATTATACCCACTTTATGCACGTCTACAAATACACATTGCTAGGACCAATTACAAGCAAGTTCTACATTGGAAGTTTCCACACGAAATACGTTAGAAATTTTAACAAAAAAGTTGTTTCCAGACAATAACTCAAAAAGTTGATATCCGATTTGAATGAAACTTTAAGATATTGTCATATATCAGGTTGGTAAGAAGCCTATCGATTTTGGGGCGAAATCCGTCAAATTTCAAGGTCACAGTCTACGAAAAACGTTAAAAATTTTAACAAAGAAGTTGTTTCCGGATAATAACTAAAAAAGTTTGCATCCGATTTTAATGAAACTTTGGGATATTGTTATATATCAGGTTGATAAAAAGCCTATTGATTTTGGGGGAATCCGTCAAATTTCAAGGTCGCAGTCCACGAAAAACGTTAGAACTTTTTTTACAAAAAAGTTGTTTCCGGACGATAACTCAAAAAGTTTGCATGTGATTTGAATCAAACTTTGAGATGTTGTTATATATTAGGTTGGTAAGAAGCCTGTTGTTTTTGCGAAAAAGCCGTTAAATTTTAAGGTCACAGTTCACAAAAAACGTTAGAAATTTTAACAAAAAAGTTGTTTCCGGACAAAAGCGGGGGTATCAGTGATCGCTAGATCGACTTTGTCTAGTTCTAATTGTACAAACAAAGATTGTGACAACATTTGGTGGCCATTTGCAGATTAAATTGTTCGATAAAATAAAAAAAAAAATTTGTTTGACAGACAAGAAATGCATAAAAGAAACCATTTATATTGCATGGCTTAACACCTAAAATTTTAATAAAAAAACAATATCAAATAAAAGCAAATTTATTCAGCCGATGCATACTAAAAAAATTATATCTACAATGAAATGATTAATAAAAGAAAAACGCGTTATGTTGGAATGGTGTATTCTAATTTTCTTTAATTAACATGTAAAAGAAAACTACTCCATCCGTTATTTTATTCTGCAACTACCCCTTCAACTATACAAATACGACCCTACGAATAAAGCACAGATTTATTTGTAAGTAATGATGTCAGCTTTTTGTACCCTTTTCTAAACTTCTAAAGATATTTAGTATTCTGCTCTGGTTTACGGCTTGTTGTCGAAAACGATATTTGTTTGTGACGTCAAGCTATCACTCGAATACGCGCCGAAACTTTCAAGTAAAAAGTACGCTAAAAGTGCATTTTTTTCATATTTTCCAATGGTATTAAAGGTATTTTCTGTTTGCAGAATAAAAACAATATTCGTACGTTGTCGGAAAATATAAAGTGTATTTGTGCTCGCCGCAAAACATGTAAGAAATGCAGAGCCTCGCATTTCAACCTGTTTCTAAGACTAGTAGAAATAAACTGTATATTTTCTGACAATTTACTAATATTGTATATTTGTTAAGACACTTCCATGTGAATAAATGCATAAATGTCCCAGTCCATTTCATATATGCACATAAAGAAAATATGTACGTTATTCAAACGAGTATTACAATAAACAGTAATGGTCTTTTTAATGTGAAATGAATGTTTGATCTATAAAACATTAAAAAATATCAAGTTAGAATTAGCATTTTGATATTTAGATTTGATATCTTAACAAATAAATAATTACATGGAAATATTTATGTTACTTAAATTCCTGTTTGCATCATATCTGCTAAGCCTTTTCTAAGTAGCCATTTTTGTAACGTTTTCGTGTCATAATACTTGTGTCGGAAGCTTAAAATGTGACACCCCTTCTCTTCCTCAACATTCATAACGTAACGCTGAATAATCCGTTATTTGTTCATTGTTTGCCACAAAACAGGACGCATATTTGAAGTTTTGTACGTTCAGAAACTTAAAATATATATTGCCCTTTTGGTTCGTTACATAGTTCATGTCCGTATGCAACGTAATTTTCTTTATAATTGAAGAATTTATATATTTTATACTAGTAACACAGGTCTGAAGTCCTCTCCTTCTTAAAAAAAAACAAACAAACAAAAAACAAAAAGAAATACAAACAACAATCACATACTGTATGGATTAGACATAATGTTAAGTACTTTAAAAATGCGACTCTTTAAGAAAAATATGTACAAAAACAGTACAACTGTTTTTTAAGATCCTATTACCGGTAAAAAATTTAAAAATACTGAAACTAAACAGACCAATAGCCCATCACATAAAACATTGCAACTATGTACCAAAATAAAATTGAAGCCATACCTAGCGCATCCAAGGGGCAATTCGACTGTTTGAATGCACTTTAGGAATATTTATTTTTCTTGACATAGCTAGAATCGTTCAAATTTTGTTGAACACTTTTAAGGTTTTATTAAAATAAAGTTTAATTTACGAACATCAGAAAAAGATATTTAGAAAGAGTCAAATGTTGTCTGTAAGTCTCAAAGGTCTTTCGTTTTTTCATTTTTGGTATTTTTTGAACAGGCAAGGTGAATAAAAATATATGGACTAAATAAAGAAAACGCCCTAGTTTTTTTTAGATATTTTCACATGCGTCTAAACCTTATTTTTTCGGGATTTTTTTTAACTAGGGAATCGGTGGACTAGTGGTCAAAGTGATAAGTCAATTACAATTAATTACGTGTCAGTCAACACTGAGATGAAAAAGAGCACGATGTACGCGACTCAAACCTCACTTGATAAGGGTTGCAATTTTCCTGCTGACGATCGGGTTTTCGCCGGGCCGGTGAATAAGTGAATTAATATTTTCATCACAAGACTTTTGTCGTATTGGCGTATAAAACTGTACAAACAAATCTATAATTGTTAAACTTGTTTCTCCAATCGATTTTGTACAACGGTTTCAAAATCATAGTCATAATAAAACATAATGCAGCAGTATATTAGAATATATTAACGGTAAAGCAGACGATCTGCAGAATCAGAATTTGACAATGATTTGGAAATATGAAGGCAATAAAAAACAAAAAAGAGAAACGTGAGCGACATCTAAAATATTATCTAGGTGACCAATCTACCTTGAAGCATGGAAGTACTAAAGATATTCCTGCAACAGAATTAGATAGGATTTTGATATATCCAAGATTTGAAGATATGATGCACAAGGAGATTCACAAGTATAATGTTAACTGAAATATATACAGACTGTTTAAGTATATATCTAGAACAGATGTTTCCAAACCAAATATCAAATGACATAAAGGACTTAAATCGTTTTGCAAGTTTGTAATTATTTAATGAAATAGTATTTTATTGATTATTTACTTGAAAAAAATTGTTTATTGTCTATCTTGTCATCATTTGCATGTGTATAGTTTTCACTCGCAGGCTTTAAAAAATAAAGTTTTTATTCTTCATCGTACATGCTGTATTTACGCTGGTTTGTCCCGAAGCATGTTCCCACATTGATGACAAGGGTTTCCCAGCTGTCAAATTATGGTCAATTGCAGGATGAGAGAAGCAGAAATGTCCCCAGACAGACTGCTCGTTGTTCGGGTCGCCAATATCCCCGATTAGCACAATCGTAAGAAAATTTTAAAAGATAAATAAAATATCTTCCAAGCTCCGTTAATCTCCCAAGTGACCTCATGTGATCATCTGACCGTGATAATTTTAACGCTCTTGACCGACTTGTCAGGCGAAACCCGTTTGTTAAGACAGCCTGTTAAACGTCGATTGCTAATTCAGAGACGTATAACATCACGCTTGCAAAAGTGCCACGCCTGTCGTCAATTGAATTAACTCTATTGAAGAATGTAAGTTCGGTCATCTGTGTGAACGGAAGTTACATGCAATATTCTAACTTTCAAACAGTATCGTCCATGCTTCTAACTTCGTGATGATTGCAAGTTCGTGACCTTTGGAGCGTCACGATTTATCATATGACGTCATCGGTAAATAATTATCTTCTGCCTCTTCCTTAACCGTGAAATGAGTTTCTACGTCTTTTCATAGACAGTTAAACAAATTGACAAAAATTCAGGTAAGATATATGTATTATACAATATCTTAATAGAAAAATGGCTACTTCCGCTATTACTTTTTGCTTTCAGATTGCGCTCACCTGAAATTCCTGGAAAACCCCTATGTATCGATCAATTTACATTCCAAACAATGAATCAGCATCGGGTCAAGCATCAGTGAACTTTATCTTTAGAAAAAGGCCAAACAAATAGTTTTTGGAAATAAATTTAATTTCAGTAAGTTTAAAGGCCCAATTATGATATCAGTGATAATTTTCATTGTAGAATTTTTATGTCTAGGTGTAGAAAATGTTCCAAAACATAAAGCAAAATATGTTTTTATAATTAAGTACATTTCCTGTTAAAATACATTGGATATTTACACAAGTTTTGGAACTTAATAATATATTTATATTACTTTTGACACTAGGATTATAAACAAGTCATGGAACTGGGTTATCTAATTGACTCACTACTGTAATTGTATGGGAAAAGAATATTTATTTTTACAAAATATTATTGTAAATCTTTTTTGATAGAGAACAACACAATTAATACAATATAAATGACCTTTTTATTGTTTCAGAACGCATGTCAGAATAAATTATGAGTTTTTTAAGGTCACGAACTTGCAATCATCTTCACTTCCGGTCTGAACTAAATCCGGTGTCAGAATAAACAAATAATTCTCAGATATAAAGTTTAATTACGACAAATTTCCAAATTTAAAAAAGTCTGCATGCCTCCAAGACTGCTTACACGATAATAAAAAAATTATTGCAAATGTTCTGCAAAAAAGTGCTTCATCAACCACCAAGGGTAACGAACTTTCAAGCATCGAGGATAATTGATACTTACAACAGTCTGACTTCTCTGAGATTTTTTACTTCGTTTTAACGGCATGAAAATCGACATGTTGATCGTTTCCAGCAACTTATTTTAATTAAATTTTGTGACCAAATAACTTTTCAAACTGAACGAAAATAAACACGATTATTTTTAGGTTTATTTGTAGTATTATTGTGGTGTTTGAAATACGAGTACTAAAATGTGTGTCATAATTAGTTGCAAAAATTGAATATTTTTTATTTTATATTTAAAATTTGTATGCATTTAAATGCAATAGTTTAAATTTAAATTGGTAAAAATTTCCATTTAATTGCGATATTTTCAAAAATAATTGGCAGAGTTTATCATTCATATGGAATATTTTGTTTTCAATTGGTATAAGTTTTAATCTATTTTCTATATATTTCATTTAAATGCAAAATATTTTGGTCAACTTGTATAATTTTTTCATTTATATGGGATATTTTTTTTATTCATATGCAATAATTGCAAGATGGAAAATAGAAACGATATTTGTGATACATATATTTGCCGCCTTTGGATTACTGTATTCGGTGCAGAAATCTGTGAAATTACACGAATTCCAAATTTATTGTCAGTGTTTGTTTTGGTTTAAACTTAATCAAAAACATCATTTAAAACTTGACCATGTGACGTCAGACTATTTCCCATCATCCAATTATATAGGACTATTATACAAAATTTGATATGTTAAAGAAAAATGAATTGCAACTTAAGAAATTACCTGTCCTAATAGACATCGACATGTATAAAAAATATTTCAGCGATTTTGACCTAACAATGGTACTTTAATCATTTTTTTTAAATTTCCATTATAAGTTAACTATATCTTGCTAGACGTTATGTGACTTACATGAACATGAATCAATTATTGAAAATTATGTAATTTAAAATGGTAATGTGTGTTTTCAATGCATACATTGTCTGTCAACCATGAGATTGTGGGTTCGAGTCTCGCTGCGGGCAGAGTGCGCCCAACTCCAATTTTAATTGAAAAGAATTGCAGGTTTTCCTACCGAAGGTTGGGGTTTTCTCCAGGTACTCCTGCTTCCTCCCTCAATAAGAACTGGATGCCATGATATAGCTGAAAAATTGCTAAAAATGGCGTTAAAAAGCATTCAAACAAACAAGCATTCCTTAAAAATTTGGTTTTAAAAATATTGCTAGAGAGATATTTAAATTACTGGAAAATTTCTATTTTATTTGCACTAATGTTAAAACAGCGGTGAGAAGTTTTGCTGAATATACACTATCTCAAAACCATTTTAAACTGATCATTATTTATTTTTATGAATTTAGGTACAGAGAAGAATATCCTGGTTAGCTGTAATACCCAATTCTCAGCTAATAATTATACCATATCCAAATGATTCACCCTCAAGGTATGTAATTAATTAGACTTCTCCGCAGTGTAATAGATTATGTAAAACAATTTTGTATATGCACCAATGAATATTTGTAATGATGCACATTCAAAGGATACAAATGGTAAAATGTTGAATTCTAGTACTTTCTTTCCGTTTTTAAAGTTTTCATAAAATATTTCTAAGTGAAAATCTTTAATATAAGGATTGATTTAATTATGTGTTGGTTCATTCAAAAGATACTCAATAATGTTTAGACTTATGCACTGAAAAAGGTAGTGTGAACAATATTGCTGAGTTAAATTCTTCATGACCCAAAAAAATAATTGCAGTCAATCCTTAAATATTTTGGGGGTAAAAAGATATTGACTAAAAAAGGAACCACTCTCTTAAAAATATATCAGTTCAATGATAAGTACATTTACAAATTTATCATGCTTACTGTGCTCATAAACTTAAATTGGATCATTATTATGAATTAAGATCCAATTTAAAATTATAATTAATATACTATTATATACTTATATAATTCTATTCTTGCTGTAAATGTTGTTATAACAAGTGTTTTGATTGGATAAAAACACTTAAATTACGTCATCTCAAAAAATTTATACATCGATATTTCCTCTGAGCTGACTGCTTTCAGGATCCAAGGTAAACAAAATGGTGTTCTCCAGCATATCATAAAGGGAGAGGGACCAGTGTTTTGTCTGTTGCACTGTCTTTTGTATATTCTTACGCTGTCCGCCTAGGTACATATTGAGGTCCAGATTAATTAATTGTTTTTCTGCTTTAAAAATTGCAATGACTATTTATTAGAATTATCAGGATCAAACACTGTTCTTTTAGGAACTTATCAATGTGTAATCTCCAGTGGCTCCCTCGCAAACTATTTAGTTTAGTTTGTTAGTGAGTTGCCGGAGTTTACACATTGATAATTTCCTAAAAAACGGTGTTTAATCCTTTAATATATTTAGTATATAGATGTTATAAACTACAGTTTAGATGAAGGTTGTCTTTTCCACTAGTCCTCTATTGGGGGCTACAAGCTAGCAAAACACTTCAATCCGGACTACTCTGCCAATCTTTGGAGTGGACTCCAATTCAATTGCTTGATCATAAAATCTCAAAATATGATGCCTATCTCCAGAGCCATGATCATATCAGTTCCAATCCGTTCTTGGTAACACTACACTAAAGATATCACTCCTCGCACATCAGCTTGAGCTTAAGTCAAAGGAAAGGGATTATGTATTGCTGCCTATTGTGGACAGGTTAATGACTATTTGTGGGCTGCCCACCATGGACAGGTTGAAGACTATTTGTGTGCTTCCCACCATGGACAGGTTAATGACTATTTGTGGGCTGCGAACCGTGGACAGGTTAATGACTATTTTTGGGCTGCCCACCATGGACAGGTTAAAGACTATTTGTGGGCTGCCCACCATGGACAGGTAAATAACTATTTGTGGGCTGCCAACTGTGGACAGGTAAATTACTATTTGTGAGCTGCGCACTGTGGAAAGGTTAATGACTATTTGTGGGCTGCACACCATGGACAGGTAAATGCCTATTTTTGGGCTGCCCACCATGGACAGGTAAATGACTATTTGTGGGTTGCCCACTGTGGACACATTAATGACTATTTGTGGACTGCCCACTGTGGTCAGGTAAATGCCTTATTGTGGGCTGCCCACTGTGGTCAGGTAAATGCCTATTTGTGGGCTGCCCACTGTGGACAGGTAAATGACTATTTGTGGGCTGCCCACAATAGACAAGTTAAAGACTATTTAATGGCTGTCCACAGTGGACAGGTTAATGACTATTTGTGGGCTTCCCACTGTGGACAGGTTAATGACTATTTGTGGGCTGCCCACTGTGGACAGGTAAATGACTATTTATGAGCTGCCCACCGTGGACAGGTTAATGACTATTTGTGGGCTGCCCACTGTGGACAGGTAAATGACTATTTATGAGCTGCCCACCGTGGACAGGTTAATGACTATTTGTGGGCTTCCCACTGTGGACAGGTTAATGACTATTTGTGGGCTGCCCACTGAGGACAGGTAAATGACTATTTGTGGGCTGCCCACTATGGACAGGTAAATAACTATTTGTGGGCTGCCCACCGTGGACAGTATAATGACTATTTGTGGGCTGCCCACCATGGACAGGTTAAAGACTATTTGTGGGCTTCCCACCATGGACAGGTTAATGACTATTTGTGGGCTGCCCACCGTGGACAGGTTAATGACTATTTGTGGGCTGCCCACCATGGACAGGTTAAAGACTATTTGTGGGCTGCCCACAATGGACAGGTAAATAACTATTTGTGGGCTGCCCACTGTGGACAGGATAAAGACTATTTGTGGGCTGCCCACCATGGACAGGTTAAAGACTATTTGTCGGCTGCCCACCATAGACAGGTTAAAGACTATTTGTGGGCTGCCCACTGTGGACAGGTTAATGACTATTTGTGGGATGCCCACCATGGACAGGTTAAAGACTATTTGTGGGCTGCCCACAATGGACAGGTAAATAACTATTTGTGGGCTGCCCACTGTGGACAGGATAAAGACTATTTGTGGGCTCCCCACCATGGACAGGTTAAGGACTATTTGTCGGCTGCCCACCGTAGACAGGTTAAAGACTATTTGTGGGCTGCCCACCATAGACAGGTTAAAGACTATTTGTGGGCTGCCCACTGTGGACAGGTTAATGACTATTTGTGGGCTGCCCACTGTGGACAGGTTAAAGACTATTTGTGGGCTGCCCACTGTGGACAGGTTAATGACTATTTGTGGGCTGCCCACTGTGGACAGGTAAATGACTATTTGTGGGCTAAATACCATGGACAGGTTAAAGACTATTTGTGGGCTAAATACCATGGACAGGTTAAAGACTATTTGTGGGCTAAATACCATGGACAGGTTAAAGACTATTTGTGGGCTAAATACCATGGACAGGTTAGACTATTTGTGGGCTGCCCACTGTGGGCAGGTTAATGACTATTTGTGGGCTAAATACCATGGACAGGTTAAAGACTATTTGTGGGCTAAATACCTTGGACAGGTTAAAGACTATTTGTGGGCTGCCCACTGTGGACAGGTTAATGACTATTTGTGGGCTGCCCACTGTGGACAGGTAAATAACTATTTCTGGGCTGCCCACTGTGGACAGGTAAATAACTATTTGTGGGATGCCCACTGTGGACAGGTTAATGACTATTTGTGGGCTGCCCACTGTGGACAGGTAAATGACTATTTGTGGGCTGCCCACCATGGACAGGTAAATGACTATTTGTGGGCTGCCCACTGTGGACAGGTTAATGACTATTTGTGGGCTGCCCAGTATGACAGATTAAAGATTATTTGTGGACTGCCCACTGTGGACAGGTTAATGACTATTTGGTGGCTGTCCACGGTGGACATTCACATTAGTTATTGTGTATAAAAATTAATTGTTTTCATACTGTATTAGGGACATCAGGATTTTTAGCTGGTATGGTAGGGATCCTTTATTGGCGAGAAAAAGTAAGTAAAAACAAATTACCCATAGGGCAACATAAAGTTAATTATACCCCATTTCAAAGCTCTTTGAAGAAGAGGGGTTTACTGTTTTACAATTTTCCGTCCATCTGTTCGTTTGTCCGTCTGTCAATAACAAACAATTTTGTTGCAATCTTTAAACAACTATAGGCTGCAAAATCCAGATATTTTGCATATTGCCTTATCCAATAGTACCATATGGTGTATAGCAGTTTGATGCTCCTTGGTCATCTACTTCCTGTTTACCGAATACTTTTTGTCAAAGGGGGGTATGACAAGTGAGTATTAGCTCACAGATACACTTGTTCTTATCTTCCGATAATTAAACATATGGGCAGGTGGAAGGATTTTATTTTTAAGAACTGATTAAACCTACTCATTAAATTACACTCTGTTATGAACCTTCTGCCAGTCATGTAATTGGTTTTTTTTATTTGTTATTTGTTTTTTGTCAAAATCTAAGTATATTCTGATTGAAATTTTTGTTGATTGTGTTTTATACATGCAGAAATAGAGCAGAGCTGTAGAATATTTGTCAAAATTCTATTAAAAGCCACTGGAGCAATTTTTACCTGTATCAAGGCATACATTTGTATTTAATAAATATGAATCTAGTATTTCAAATTTTATTAAAGCTGTACTTATTATAGACTAAGCATGACGTTTGGTTCTATTTGTTTTTTTTTACATTGGGAATTATTTTTAAGTATTTAAGTCTTATTAGCTTAAATCTTACACATGTACGTTAAATAATTCATCAATCAGAATTGAATTATCTGTTTGTCTAAATTGCATTTTAAAACTTCTTGTTTGTTCTGTTGTTATTTCAGATTGAAGATAAAAAGGAAAAACTCATAGACTCTCATAAATTTCATTTTGATGTGATGTGATAGAGTTGTGCAATTTTAGATCTAAATTTTTACCTTTATTTATGTATTGTGATGAAACAGATGTATAACTGTTAACTTTTATGAATGAAAGAAATGTATTTCTTGTGAGTAAAAGACTGGAACATTTTTAGCTCACCCAGACCAATGGTTCATGTGAGCTTTTGACATCCATCCTTGTTGTTCGGGAGTCTGTCAACATCATTAACTGTTTTAACAATCTTCTTCTCTGACAAAATTAGGTTAATCTGTTACAAAGATCATAATTTTCGTTGCCATTCATGGACACATCAACTGGTGCTTAATTGTCTGTCTTGAAATCTGCTGCAGAAAAACTCTTACAGGAGCAAACATGTACAAAATGTCAAGTTCAACCTACCGTTCATTTACTCAATGATTAGACCATACTGTAAGAGTTCCCAGTGCTCAACATACAGAGGTGTACCTAGGTAGTCAAGTTCAACTCTTTGGGGGTTGTCAGGTTATAATACGAAAAGCCTGAATGCATTACCATATGATGATAAAGATAAAGAGCCCTTTTGTAAATTCTTAAAACGATTAGGTTCCTTGTAGCCACTACAAAAGTCTTAATTCTGTCCGTACCTCATGATCAGCAACAGAAGATCTACGTATATGTCAAGTAATGTTTTATGCCTATATCTTGTGAAAATTCTTTTTCTCCAGGTAGGTTACAATCTGCTGGGAACATCTGTTTTGTTCTTGTTTTGTTAGTAGAAAATGGAACTTAACTTTTCATAAAAACAACCAAAACTATTAATGTACTGTGTGCATGTATGATTTGACGAGTAAATGTGCAGCTTGAGATTTTGTTGATTGATTAAACTGGAAACTGATTGCCCTATCCATGTTATTAGTTTGATCTTAAATCTATTTTTGTTTGTATCGTTTATAAATCATAAATTGATCTTCCAAGTATCATGACAAAGTATTGAATATCAATTCGCCGTGTTAATCCCTTTATAATTGAGATGTATTATCAATTTGTCCTCTATTGAATGAATCAGTTTGACATTTCTCGATAATTTACTATGCTAGATTACAGCAGTTCTGACAAAACTTTAACAATAAACAGTTCGTCTGATTGGTTTTTTTTAAATTGCATAAATTTTCGACTTTTAATGGCATTCAGTTTTTAAGGGGGAGGAACCCAAAGTCTGCAATTTTTCATCTTTTCATGGCGTCCAGTTTTTAATGGGGGGGGGGGGGAAGACGGAGTATCCGTTGAAAACCCCCTAACTTTGGCAGAAAACTGACAATTTTTAATTTTAAGTCGAGGACGCCCTGACGTAGTCAGCCTTGAACTCGCAACCTCTATGTTGACAGGCACGTGATCACTAGTACATTACTGACCCTAACCATACTCCAAACGGAAATGTGTTACATTTATTGAGACAAGACAAAAGCAGCATTTCAACAACTCGAATGATCGATACTTCTGGGACATACTCACATTTTTCCTTATATTAATTTTCCTGACAAAAAGTCAAGTAACTACCTTGTATCAAAAGCATTAAAAAACTCCAAGGTATAAATTTGTGTTATCCGATTAGGTTCCAAATCATTAACATCACGAAAAAGTCGTATGGTCCGATAAATTGACATAGGTATAACTAGCCGCTCAAGTGCAAGTCACTGATGTCGAGATCAATATGCATAGAAGCATCTAAACGAACGGACCGCAGAAAAGTTCTTCTTGCAGATATTAAAATTTTATCATGACTTCTCACTGGCCGAAAACCTAGGTATTCAAACAACTGGGTGATCACTTTTATTTTTAGCTAGTGACAAGAAAGTAAAATGACCAAAATGCACGCCAAATCAATCGTCGTTTCGTACGAAACATCTGAGCCATTTGTGGCAAATAGACCTTTGTGGACTATATATTTCTACCCTTAGCTGGAACGCATATGTTGCGGCGAATAAAATTGTTTTCGTAAACGGTCCATATACCAAACATGGAGTATGACCATACTAAGACGGTTCCCAGTGCTCGACCCACAGAGCAGCCCATCGCGTCTCCGGGTGGCGGATAGGAGAGACCCTCTTGTTGGAGGGTTGTCAGGTCAAAATACGGAAATCCTGGCCGCGGACCATAGTGGGTAACGTGTTTGGAGAGTGTCACGCTCCTTGCACGATAAAGATCCCTTTTGTAGATTTTGAAAAAAGAGTAGGCTTATTGTAGCCGCTTCAAAAGGCTAAATTCTCCGATTCTACCCAAAACTCCGTACTTTTCCAGTGGCAGTCAAAATTTTGTTCCCTGTGTCCCAACCCACCACTTTTTCAATTGCTATATTGTTTGTTAATTTGTTCCAGTCCTGAATATAGCTGAAATACTGGGCGTAAAGCAAACATCCAATTAATCAATCAATCAAACATGGACTCGATTACTGTAGCACAGCGCTTTCCAGCTTGTTTGTGATGCGGCGATGAAGAGAAAGTTTTCATTTAGTTGAGATTTCTATAACTTGTTCCTGTCCTTTATATTGATCAATGAACGTAAAGCAAGCATCCAAACAGTACATGAATATTCTTGTTTGAAAATGCATTCATTTCATGAATGAGGGCAATATCTTGCGACTTCACTTTGCAGAATTTACAACATGAATGTTTTGTTTAAGAACAGTATGATTCTCGGTGTCGAATTCCTTGGTTTAATATTACATGTTCACATATATTGTCAGAAAAGTTTGGTTATCTCGAGATAACTGATCGTAAACGAGATAAATAAATTGTTAAAGAGAAGAGATTCATAAATATGTTTGCATAACGAACATATAGTGCACATATTGATTTTTAAAGATGTTAAGTAAATATTTGCTTTGTTATTAAACATGCGTACAATGTGAAACATGGGATGTAATCGAGTAGCTCGCATCGTCAGTGAATTTCTAGAATATCGGAGTTGTCATCCTTTTCCCATATTTGTACATCTAACATTATACATTGTACATGTGGTGGTTAGTGCTATTGTAATTTTCAATACACCGTTAACTTTGCTGTTTGAGTTTGATGTAATTTTCCAAGAGGGCATCTAAAAATATTGGAAGATACACATTGTGATGAAAGTGGTGGTCACATTTTCTTTTATTTTTTTCATAGATCATTAGATCATTTCAAAATAATGAAAGGACTTTTTTGGAGGAGTGATTAACTTGAAGATAATTAGCCATCTAGTGTTGATCACCGGCGTGTCAACAATAAAGTTGTGTGTTCGAGCCTTTCTGCAGACAGGGTGTGCTCAATTCCAACATAAAGATGCCAGTTTTCCTGCTAAAGCCTTGAGATTTTCACTGGTTCTTCGGTGTCCTACTAAAATAAAGCTGGAGACGTCATGATATAGCTAAAAAATTGCTAAAAGTTGTTAAAAACCAAAGTCTCAGAAAACAAACAAAATGATAGAAAAATTTTTATGTACACATATTTATAATTAGATTCTCTTTTATATGATATGTATAGATGCCTTGTAGCCGACGTTTTCGTTAATATATCTATTAATGCGCACGAAGTTTACGTATTACCCGTGGACTTTCACATTCACATAGTTCATTTTCGTCGGTATTTATTTCCATTTCAAGAATTTTGCCGGTATCAAAGGGTCATGTGCGCTAATGTCATTATTGTGATGTCGTCCAAGTCGTGCCGTTTGTAATGGTTCGGATAACTCACTTGTGTAACACACTTGTCCAAACCTATTTCTAGCAAAAATGTCAAACAAGTTATTACAATTAAATAATCGATCTACTTTCATAAATGTTTTAATAGGCAAAAAAGAAGTAGACGTTTGTCCATAATTTTTGTTATGAAAAAGGATTTATTTCAGATGCCAAACATGGCTAAATCCTACCTTCACCTTTCTTAAACCCTGACCATGTATATATCGTATTGACAGTGACAGTAGTAAATGTTCATTCTGTAGGAGACCAATATTTATATTTTTCTTGAAAAAAGATTAATCATAAACTAGGGAACCATTTATGGACAGTTTTCATCTTTACTCGTATAACTCTGTATCACGATGTTGGTGCCAAATAGGTGGTACCCTTTATTTGGGTTCTTAATTCCCAAGTTTAATTATAAGACGTTAAGTCTGGTCGACCATAGAGGCTCATATATTTTCCAACTAATTTCATTTATTATAAATCAACTTGTTATTTTCCAGAGTAATAAATTACTCCGCTCTAGATCCTAAGATACCTTTCATTCAATCGATAAATTTCAAGTTTAAACAGAACAGAGAACATTAGAGAAAATTTCCCATGACAATTATTACATTTAGAATAAATTTATACACAGAACACGGAAATTTTACAAGTCATTTCTACGAAACTTCTTAAGACTTATTGTTTATACAAAATTTAAGTACTGTGACAGTATGTACTTTACAACGGAAACGTCCACTTAATAAACTATAAAACAACTGCTAACATTTAAATCAACTGCATTCAACCAAATGTTGATAAATAACACATGTCAGTGTTATTTATTTATTTATTTATTTATTCATTTATTTATTTATTTATTTATGTATTTATTTATTTATTTATTTATTTATTTATTTATTTATTTATGTATTTATTTATTGTTCATTTTAATTATTTATTAAGTTTATCTCCATTATTTCGACATATTGCTTTAGTTGGCATCATAGCACCTCTTTTAATATTTTGAAGCCATTCAACTTTGCTACCTTGATCTACCAATTAACTGAACCTAACGCATGCCTATTTACTGATATACAGAAAATTATACAAGATATATTGAGATGTAAACATCTCTTTATATCTTCTCTTTAAAAAAACTATACATAAAACTGTGTATATCAGATGCCAAATGTTTCATTTCCCATGTAATGTAGTAAGATCTGAAAAAATGATAAAAAAGAGAAGATTGTTTTACCAAATTTTTGATGATGTTTCGTGCAATAGTGAACTTTCTTTAATAGCAAGTGGTAGCAAAATAGAAGGGCTAAATATAAATGGTAGTGACGATGACGTTATGATATTTGTATACCTTTTTACAATTGTCGATCACAGATTGACAGCGATGATGCACCAGGATTTGTTTTACTAAAACTTCCAAATGGAAACAACATTTCATTTCCGAACTTTAAATACACATATTCAGAATATGGGCCACTGTTATCAAAAGACAAATTCAAGCAATATTGGCTCCGAATTATGAATAATTAAATAAATTTAACTAATCGAATTGGAACATGTTTCTTGTTTTAGTTCACCCGAAAATACGGTGGATAATGTAATGTGCCTAAAAGGTGAGACATGGCCAATTATTTGCATAAAGTAGTTTCATAGGGCAGTTTATTCAAAATGGCCCACATTGAATGATGTCGCAAAAATAGAACGAGAAGGGTTACTATATGTTCTCATTGGAAGTGCAGAATTTGGATCGAAGAACGAGAACCATTTGTAATGGCGAATTTCTTTTTCCTTTGCAGAAAAGCTATTAATTCACTCTTTCAATCAAACATAACTTATGTGTTATGTGCTTTTCAAAATAGTACTCAAGAAACTGATAAACAAAAACAGTCACATCAAAAATCTGTTGTGTTCGTACTTTATTAAAACAGCTGTGTTTTAGTTAGCAGAAGAATCAGTTCCTTGTTCCTGGAACTCAGTAACTCTTTTTACTTGTTTTCAGTTGTGTCTAGATCGTTTCATATATTGGGTACGGATTGGTTATTGTCCAAATTACTTTATGCCAGAAAACAACATGTTTGAAAGTAAAATCGTTGGCAATAGTCAAAGAAGCCTATTGGATTTTTTGACGATCCTTCGTAAAACGGGACTTTCTATATAATATTAATGACAGCGAGGCAGAAGACAGAGCAGTCTATCTTCTGTTGTTTTACACACTGTTGAAGGGCATCAATCAAAAGTAATTACCAAATACTACGAAAATTTAAATGGAAACTGGTAAATTGAGGTCACTTGACAAAGTCTCTATGTCTACTATGGATGAGAAGAAATACTGTATCGAAATGGTGAAAGGGTATTGTTTGCAGAGTGATTAAAGTAACTAGTCATTTAGTGTTGATCACCCGCGTGTCAACACTGAAGCTGTGCAAACAGGTTATGCTCGACTCCAACATAAATTTAAAAAGTTGCCAGTAATCCTGCTAAAGCTTTGAGATTTACACCGGTACTTCAGTTACCTACTCAAATAAAGCTGGGGACGCCATGATATAGCTGAAAAATTACTGAAAGTTACTTTAAACCCCAGTAGTCTCAGAAACAAACAAAATGAGGCATAGTAAAAATTTGTATGTACACATATTTATAATTAAATTCACTTTTATATGATATGTATTGGTGCATTGTACTTTTTTTTTCTTTAATATTTTTCTTGGTATACATCAACCGAAATTTTCGTTAATATATCTATTAATGCGCTTGAACAATGGGAACGTTTCATTAAACAATGTTTACGTATTACCCGTGGACGTTCACATTCACATAATTCATTTTCGTCGGTATTTATTTCCATTTTAAGAGTCTAGTTGCTCTCGAAGGGTCATTTTCGTTATTGTCATTATTGTGTTGTCGTCAAGGTCGTCGCCATTTGTAATGGTTCGGATCACTCACTTATGCAACACACTTGTCCAAACCTATTTCAGAAAAAAATGCCAAACAAGTTATTACAATTAAATAATCGATCTACTTACATTATTGTTTTTAATGGCCAACACAGACGTAGACGTTTGTCCATGATTTTTCTTATGAAAAAGGATTCTATTTCAAGGTGTAGATAGCCTTAGCCGGATTTGATATAACGTTTTGGAATTTTGGTGATATAAGCTCTACTTCATCTTAATCATTTGGATTTTTTACATATTGTTTGGGTTTGAGCGGCACTGATGAGTCTTGATTAGACTAAACGCGCGTCTGGCGAAAACAAAATTTTTGTTAACCTTGTTATCTTTGACGACATTTTATTTATTTCAGATGCCAAAAATGGCTTAATCTTACCGTCACCTTTCCTAGACCCTGACCCTGTATATATCCTATTGACAATGACAGTAGTTAATCTTGACTATTTAGGATGTTGGAGACCAATATTTATATGTTTTCTTGAAAACGATAATCATAAACCAGGAAGCTATTTAAAACAAATAACTGTCGTGGAAGGACAATTTTCAGGTCTTTACTCGAACAACTGTCTAGCACGATATTGGTGCCATATAGGTGGTACCCTTCATTTGGGTTGCAAAGTTATTATACGGTAAGTCTGGCCACGGACTATATAGACAACATATTTTCTAACTCATTTCATTTTTTTAGAGTAATGAAATACTGCACGCTGGATTCCTAACATTCAATAAATACATTTCAAATTTAAAAGGTGGGGTTATTTCAATCCATTTAGCTACGCAAAACAGAGACAATAAGAGAAAATTTTCCATGTATAATTATTATTTTTAGAATAAATTGAAACAATGTCATTTCTACGAAACTACTTATGAATTATTTTTCATACAAAATTAAAGTACTACGACAGAATATACTTTCAATGAAAACGTCCACTTGTGAAACTATAAAACAACTGCTATTATTTAAATCAACTGTATACAACCAAGTGTTGGTAAATAACATATGTTTGTTTTATTTAATATATTTCATTATTTAATTATTTATTTATTGTTCATGTTTATTGTTGATGAAGTATGTCTCCAGTATAATTTCGATATATTGCTTTTGTTGGCGTCATAGCAACTCTTGAATTATTTTGTAGCAAATCAACTTTGTCACCTTAAGCAATTTAATCCGGTGATCAAAAACAGTTCTGACATGTTATGTAGGTTTTATGCATTAGCTAATCCACGTGTGCGATGAATCTACCAATTACATCTTCAAAATAATTCTTCAACGTTCAAGGAGAGCCAACAAACGCTACACGCAATGTCCCTATGATATGGTCACATCTCGCATCAACAGGGCATTCCCTATTCACCATCCTGAGATGCGCTGGGCAAAAGAGGTACAAAGTAAAACAGTACATAATTATTAAACTATTAGAAAAAAACAAAACTTTATTTGACTTGTACTAGTTTTGCATTAAATTTTAAAAATACGACGTGTAAAAATAGCAACACATGTAGAACATTTGAACTACTGTACAAAAGCGTGTCAATAGGATCAATTTAGGTTCAGCTCATTTTAATCTTTTTAAATGATATTTTTATTTAATTTGTATTTTTTATGCTTGAACACCTGACAAACTACTAGCAGTTCAAAAACTGGAAAGGGTGGATAGAAAGAAAGTTTAGATCTTTTTGAGTACAATTCAATGTCTTCCGTTACAACTTTCAAGTTAACAATAGGCCAACAGGTTTTTAAATGAAAATATTACATAAAATATTTAATCTTACATGAAGATACTGGCAAACAACAAGTAGTAACTATTGACTATAGAAGGATTTTGACAAACATTCATCAAAGACACAAAGAAAAGTATCAAATACTCAATCTGACTATTTAATATGGATTTGTTTTAAATTTTATTTTGTCTTATTGTTTGGTATTTTTGCAGTCAAAAAGTTTTTAAAAAGATAAAAATGGCATTGAGATTTATAAAACAAAAATAACTGCTATACATATATAGAACTAATGATCTTATCCAAAATGTCTTCTCTTGGTGTTAATAGATGCAAAGAATGTTTAAAAGTGTCAATAAAAGCATTCAAAATACTATCACGGTTTATTTAAAATAAAAGACATTTAAATATAATTTTATTTACAGTTGAACAGTCGAATCATTAAGTGTACATGTTAGGTATATTCTGCTTAATTTGTTTTTGTATGGACAATCCAAAAGCTCAACAGATAAAAGTATAAAATATTATATCTTTACAATAGGCTTTTGAAATAAAAAATGTGTTAACAGGAAAATGAACTATGTACAAATCCGCAAGTAAGATAAATTTAAGTTTCTGATAGTGTTTTATTTTAATGCAGACGTCTTGTTTAATAGTGAAACAAGTAACAAAGGGAATTTTTATCAATAGTGCAATTATTCAGTATTATTTGATAGCGGTAACACTAACGGTTGGTGTGTAGAGAATGAGAATGTTAGGAAATGTATAAAACCACTCATAATATCACACGGAAATTTTCCAAAATGCTGTTTTTAATACACTACGTAAGTCATTATCCACATAGATTACAATAACACTATTGATTTAATGACGGATTGATAGATTGATTTACTGGCCTACAAGTAATGTCTGCAATGTGCTACCAGGGATCGACCGCATCATTTTTCTTTATTTCTCTTCATAATAACTGAAAACCTTAGTACCAAAATAAGTACAGAACCATAACAAATCCATTAAAGCTAACTTAGAAGTTAGAAGGTCAAGAGATTGACTAATGCATCTAATGACCTGTAATGGGATATAGTTAGATTTCCCACACTACATATAATTGAAGACGGGAACAATTGGTATAACAAATGGTTGTTGGAAAAAATAATCCAACATTTTGGTGATATCTTTTTCGGTGTACCTACTGTCAAAAAGAGGGAAGGAAGTAGGATTTATTTGAACCTAGAATTACTAGTATTTCATCCAAGAAATTTTTTAATTTGTTTTCGGTACTTTTATTACAATTACATGTTTTCAAGAAGCAGCTAACATATGTTGTTTGTATCCTTGATTCTTAATACAGAAAGAGCCTGGTACAGGGACATGTGTGCACATGTCATGAAATATAAATCAATATGAAATTCGTGTTGATTCTTCAGAATCATCGCTCTTCTAATAAAAAATCACATTCATGCATTTTGCTTTGATGACATAACAAAACTACCCTTTTTGCAAGCATATGCAAGCCATTCCAATTTTTTTAAATTTTCATTGTAAAACTAGCCTCACGTGTGTTCCAAAGATAGTTTGGCATATCGTCTTGCACTTCAAGTGCACACATCATTGGAAACTGATTTAGAAGTTTTTTTTTAATCTCCACATAATCTTTTATCAAATCTGATCCAGTACGGTATACGTAATTTCCATAAGGTGACATTGTAGTCGATGGCACTAATTGACCAATGTCTAAATCTTTTTTTAAATCCACGATTAATCATAAAACAAGAAAACATTAATAGCGTATAACAGTTTCCGGATCTCGAGTACGTAGCGGGTGACTTAAGGTAATTAGCCCATCAATCTGGTTGGGTAATAGGTAGGTATTTTTATGTCTTATTCATGACTTTCGGGCTGACGTTTCAATCCATCTCATTAGTTTTGTTCTTGATGGAATGCGTTAGTGGCTAATATTAAGGAACGTCTTATTCCAATTTGATTCAACTGTCGCTGGCGACAACATATTACAATTCCTTACAGAAATTAAATTGTATGCTTAAATAAGAGTCTATCTATGAGCTATGCCTTTCTAAAAATCTTTTAAAAATCTTTTATAGTTTTTAATTTCTTTTTCTTTTTTATGTACATATCATCATACCATTGTATGGGATCACAGTGTAAGTATATTTTTTGTGTGAGAAAATATAATCTGTACAATTATTCAAATCCCGAATATATCTGAAACATAAAAAATCAATCAATCTTTATTATTTATTAACTTATTATCGTCCTGATACAGCCTAAAATACCGGTCTTTAGACGCGAAGCTACGATTCATTCAATCAATTTGTTTTTAAATTGTGATCATCGGTACTGTTATACTTTATGTAGCTATGTATATCAGATGCTTGACATCAGACAATTTTCTTTTATAAATATTGCATTTAAAATGATTAAAGTATACTCTTAAATTGTACATGTCATTCAACAAAACTACTTAACAATGATCATTTATACAATAAAGTAGTATTTTAGTACAAAATGTTTAATGCAGACTTCCGCTTACGAACTATCAAACAATTGGTAATATTTAAAACTATAGAAACAACCGATTTCAACAAAATGTAAAAAAATAACATTTGTGCTTTCTTCTTTCTTTTTTCTTTCTTTCTTTCTTTCTTCATTCATTTCTCGTTTATTGTATTATTGGAGAAAGAATATTTTATTTGGACAAGATGCTTGGCCATGCGTTTGTTGTCGTTATATTCTTTCCCGTTTTAGCGCTCCTTTAAACATGTTTAGTAGTGCGAATGTTTTAGTTTTAGCAATCAAATCGCGGGCTAATAAAACATTACCCACATTTTGATGTTATTAAGGTTTTTATGCCTTGCCTTAGTTGATAACGTGTAGACTACTAATTCACTGTACATGGAAAAGGTTCACAAACAATAAAACGATAGGAGAAAGTATTTGTTAGTTTGTTTGAATTCATTTAATTGCCACTTTCGTCAATTTATTACAATATCATGTCGTTCGGTTTTATACAGGGAATTAAGAAAGACTATACAATTAGAAGCTCCTACGGCTGGAAATCTCGCAATTCTTGTAGACTGGGGACTGAAGGTTGCTAAATGGCGAGGAAATTTTGACTGCCAATGGAATGGTATAGAGAAAGACCAGAGACAGATAATTTTGCTATCTGCGTAAGTAGCAGATTGTTTGACATCTATGAAACTCAAGAGTGCATTTCCTATTTATACAGGGTTGCGCCGGGCGTCGAATACATATAGTTTGTGAGAATAGTTCAAGATTTAAAATTAATGATCGGAATTATTAAAATAACATCTAATTATTAAATTATTAGAAAAACACTGCATTCTACTATAAATAAATATATGCAAGAGTTGTTAAACCAAATATATTTAGCATTTTGTGAAATAGAAAAAAATATTTCAGTGTTAGAATCTTAAGATTTGAAAAAAAAACTTTAAACGAATTTAAACGAAAAAAATAATGTACAAATTTTATTAATTAATAGTATTTAAACCTTTAATGTAAATTAAGTGTGCTAACAACAGTACTATTATGATGGGATTACCGTCGTGTAAGATATGTCAAGACATAAATCCTAACTCTAGCGAATTGGTATAGAGCTTAATTACTTTTACTTCTTTGCTCTGGGCAGCAGTAATGTATTTTACATATTTGACATAATTTATTAATTTCACCCACAAACCCAACAACTATTATTATTATATGTTTAACCAGCCTTGTATTATATAAAGAGGGTTTAAGTAAAACAAATAAAACACCAGGTTTCTTTTCACACACATTAAAATGGATAAAAAAGACTAACAATTTGAAAATTACTCATACATATTGAGGTGTAAAGGTTTATTTTATATCTTCTTTTTAAACAGAAAAAAATGCAAAACTCTGTGTACCAGAAAGATATTGCGTGTAAAATGTTTGACTTCCTATGTAACGTAGTCGGATCGGCGAAAATGGTAAAAAAAAAGAAGATTGTTCTATAAAATTATGGAAGATGTTATGTCCAATAGTGCAAATACTACAATTCTCAGTGGTAGCAAAGCAGAAGGGCTTAATTTGGAGGGTGACATTGACATCATGCATGTAATTAAAACAACACCTATTTACGAGTCTAAATCACAAATTGACAATATATATGGATTAATTGTAGATACAGAAAATGCGGCATCCGGATTTGTTTTACTAAAACTGCCACATGGAAACATTCCATATCCTTCATATAAATATACTTATTCAGTATATGGACTACTGTTATCAAGTGACGAATTTAAACTTGGTTCCGAGAACATTTTAATAAGTGGGAACGTGTAAAAAAGTTTAGTGAGTTTAAAATACATGGTCCTTGTATTAGCACACAGGACGATAGGGTGGATCATGCATATTGCTTAAAGAGTCAGACTTGGCCAATTGGTTGCATGAAGTGGTTTTATAGACCAAGATATTCAACATGGCCCTCATTGAATGATGTCGAGAAAATAGAAAAAGAAGGATTACTTTATGTTCCTATTGGTAGTAAATTTGGATAAAAAAATGAGAATTCTTTAGAATGGAAAATTTCTTTTTCCGTTTAAGAAAAGATATTAATTCTCTCAATAAATCAAGCACAACTTATATGCTATGCGCTTCTCAAAATTGTACTCAAGGAAGTGATTAACACAAACAGTCACACCAAAAATCTGCTGTGTTCGTACTTTATAAAAACAGTTTTGTTTTGGTTAGCAGAAGAATCAGAACCTTCCTCTTGGAATCCAGAGACTCTGTTAACTTGGTTTCTGTCTTGTCTTGATCGTCTCATATACTGGGTACGGATTGGTTATTGTCCAAATTACTTTATAGTAGAAAACAACATGTTTGAAGGAAAAATTGTTGGCAAAGGTCAAAAATACCTGTTGGATTTTTTGACGGTCTTGCGGACTGAGGGTCTTAAAATTATTGAGCGATCTGCAACTTTGTCTAAGTTCCGATCATGTAACTTTCGATATGATTTAAATGACAGCGCGGAGTAGGACAGATCAATTTATCCTCTGCTGTGTGGACTGACATCAAGAAGGCCTGTCAAAACCGATTACCAAATGCTACGAAGAGTTGGAGGACATCTCTTATTAAATGGAGGTCAGTTTACTAAGTCTTTATATATACTATGGTTGATGAATTATTATTTGCGAATGCATGAAGTGACGCCGTACAAATTCTACGCTTTGAACAATCACCTCTATCGGTCTTACAAGTTACGTTTGCATCATTGCTTGATTGCAAAAAACACAGATGTTGTTTCTGGTGGCGTTCTAATGGCCGCATTCTTTTATAGACATAAGGAATTTAAAAGGACTTTGGCAGTCACGAGCTATGCACTTCAAGAATGTGCTCCGGATAAACATTATATTCAAGCCGAATTTTTAAACCTTGAAAAAAATGATTATAATAACAGCAACATTCCATTTCTCCAAAGACATAAACTGTCATGTATTCACCATTGCAATATAACGACAACACTACATGCAGTATTTGACATCGAAGACCTAGAGTTTACTCTAGCTCCTTTAATTTCAAGTAAGAGCATCATAATCGGACCACCCAATGTTCTTATTCATTATTTACGTTTCATGTGTTTCCACCAATTAGGAGATTTCGTGGAAAGAAATAGATGCTTAGTAGATATTGAATTAGCAGTAAAGGAAGAATTTTTAACATACCATTCGCCTTTGCATGGTATGGCTTATTTTTACTGGCTAAAGGCTGCAAAAGTTGCCAACTGTCAGGTAGAAGTTTTTAAGGAAATGGTCAAATCATCGAAGCGAATATTTGAAGAATTGAAATGCATGCCCGCGGATCGATTGATAGAATTTTTTAAAATTATTCCTGAGAAAGTGTGGAGTTATATGTCATGATTGGGTTTGGCTTTAGTCTGCGACCAAAGGACGATTGAAATCAATCTAACAACTCGACTTTGCACAATCAATGTGTATATTACAGATTTTAATTTTTTTCAAAATTTATTGTTTCTATTTTTAATTAAATGACACATGACAGTTATTAGCAGCTATATCGTAAGTGATGTAAACCTAAATAAAAGAAGGACATTTTACTAGGGGCGTGGAGGATTTTAGTGTAGGTGCAGCCATTATCTTACCGAAGACCATATAAGAAATATTTCAAAGACAATCGCTATTTTAATGGTTTGTTTTTAATATGTTTTTTCTACCATTCATGTATTCTACAACCCTCTACTACAAGATGAGGACAATTTTCTATTATTTCGATACACGATCTCTTGCCATAACATTTACCACCTATGCCCCTTTTTATTATTGATTCAGCCTCTGTTGTCTTTGTGCACAAAGTATTATCCTGAAATAGTATATCAATGTATCATTTTAATAATTCGGATTGTCTATTCATTCGTGCACAAGTATTACAATTATTATTGTTATTATACTGTTGTACAAATAAGACGTGACATACCTAAACTATTAGAATATTTAAAATGTTTTTGTTTTATTATATAATTTACTCATTGTAATGAGATCTATTTGCAATGTGATCAGATAAAGTAGATCGTCTTTGCCTATATTATTATTATCAGCACACTGGATACTTCCTCCGTTATTTCAAAGTATCGGTGGATTAGTCATATACTCAAATACAAGGATACAACAGTTGGCTGAATGTAAGCATTTAACACAATAAAATTATGCAATTACGTTGTTGTGTCTTTAGAAAAAGAACAAAGAAACAAATAGGAGAAAACACTTATCACATTCGGGCCTCTGTGGCTGAGTTGTTAAGCGAGTTAGTCATCTACGTTTGATCAAGTGCCTGTCAACACCGAGGTTGCGGGTTGGAATCTCACTGCAGTCAGTATGTGCTCCACTTCAATCTTAATTGACAAAGATTAGGCAGTTTTCTCTGGGGTCTCCGACTTACTCCGCAATAAAAACTGGACGCAACGAATAGTTTTAAAAAATTGCTGAAAGTGGCGTGTAACACTATCTAAACAAACAAATAAAACAAACTACAGACAATCTATTTTTTGTGAATGGAAATTTATTTAAAATTCATCTTAGCATTTTAGTGAATGCCCATCAGATAAGTGTTCACAGGACACAATTCTAACTCCAAACCTATTAGCCCATTTTCGAGTTGCGCGTAAGCGACAAATATAGTACTAATATTACTTTTTTACATTTCACTGATACAACATTTACAACAATTCACGTATGTTTTGTTATTTAGAGTTCAATAATAACACATAATGAATTTTTGTTGTTTGTTCCTCTCAATTTTGTGTAGGATTATACTATCTTCTGGTCGGCCAAAATTTCAAACGTTTCGTAGTAAAAAGCACATTCTAATCAACTGTTGTGTTAAATTAACTATTTCTATGATCATTGTTGTGGCCTGTTGGAAATTCACTTTTTCAAACATGATGATATTGATGTTATTCCTTATAAATATTTGTGTGAATGTCCTTAATAAGGTGCATTATTTGTTAAGTCTGATTGCTTGAATGTACATATGTGAAACATTCAGGGAGAAAAAGGAAAGTCATATTCAGGACAAGAACAAGTAAATAAAAGATAATTCTATTTAAAAAAGAAACATAATTTTGACTGCCACTGTTAAGGTATGGATTATTGGGTAGAGATGAATCATTTAGGTACAATTGGACCATAATTTATCGTAAAATGAGCTTGGCACTCTAACAACACCTACTCACTTCAGTCACCGATTATGATTTCCATATTATAGCCTTACAAACAAAAACGGACCTAGGGATACGCTGTGCAGCGCTGTATGCCGGGCCCTGGGAACCCATCCAGAAGGAATATAATGAATAAAACAGTTTTTTTATTTCTTTCTTTGTATCCGACTCTGTCCAAAATACCATAATATCAAAACGAAAAATACGACTAACATGTATAAAATTGAAAATATTTGGCTTCCTAACAATTATTTACAGATTGCTGTGATCGTCATCCACAGACTGTTGGTAATCCCATTGTGCTGTTCTCCTTGCCGACCTGTTTTTGTACTGTTTTAAGGCTGAGTTCATAATACGCCAGAAGAAAAAAGAAAAGACTCTGGTCTAGACCTTTAATTTTAGATACCGCTATATTGATGATATCTTGTCCATCAGTTTGATGACTATTTGCATTTTATCTACCCTAGCACGATTGAAATTAAAGACACCGCGAATACATTTAGTCGGCCTCTCTCTTACACCTATTTCTAGAAATCAACGCTTCACGTTTATATGAAGACTTGGCAAACAAATGAAAATTCGATATATTATTCTTCAAATGAAAAGAAACACATTTGTCTTTTTATTATATTTTAAGTAAATCTATCTATTTGTGTTACTGCATTTCCTGTGACCTAGCATTTAAGATATTCAAAATGCAATATAACAGTCATTCCAGAAAAAATGGGCCTTTTTTCGTTCAAATTCGACCACATGTCGCTTGCTGGTTGTGCAATTATAATATTATAATAATAAAATGTGTTTATGCTTTCATTCTTTAGACTGTAGTCAAGAGAAGAGAAACAAATTTAGATCATTTTTGATAGACATTTTGTCTTACTGGGGCCGGAAATGTAACGTAAATTTTTGGAGATCATTCATTGGAATTGGGTACGCTATATAGAATAAAACTACTTATTTATTCTGTACAAATCCAGATTCATCTTATTATTTTTTCAAAAAATAATTAGTGTTCTGACATCCGTTACCCCTGACATCCATAACAATAGATCTTTCTAAAGAAAAGGACTGGAAATATCTGACTTTTAACAAAGTGTATTATTTTGTTTGCCACCGGTATATGCAGGCGACAAGAACTAACTATGACAAAAGGGATTTTTTTGCCAAAAAATTTGGACAGAAGACAAAATCAAGTAGTTTTGGGTCGGCTGATTTATCAGCCGGACCCATTGCGATCGTCGGCATGAAAAATTTGAAGAATGTGGAAAAACCTCACAACCTCAAATGAATGCTTGCCATCCGCATAATACAGTTCGTTTAATCTTGCGCAAGACTCATAGAGATAAATAACTGCTAACAATTAATTTAATTATTTTATGCAATTAAAATTTTCTAAATAAAATGTTCTGCTTGTTTTGATCAGAAACTCTAAATGTAGTCTTTGTTTGGTTTGAATTAATATCATTGCATCAATGATGTTGGTGGGTAATTTAAAATGTACTACATTTATTTTACATCAATATATTTAGTGTGGATGTGTGTCTTTATCATATTGTATTGTTTCATTGTCTTAATTTTAAATATGTCATACAGTACAGATATTCATTCATATATGAATGATGACAGATTTATTTATATACCACTTAAAGCAGGATGCAGTTTCACTTGAAACAATCTCCAGATGTTAATAAAATGTCATCAAAGATACCAATTTTATAAAATTGACTAATTGTGTTAAGTGTCAAAAGTTGTAAATTAAAGTACACGTTTTTTGTAACATGTGGGTTTTTAAAACTGTAATATATTATTACTTCCTCTGCAAATTATTTAAACTCATAAAGGCGAAACATTAAATAAGGATTTGAATTTGCTTGCTTAATACTTGCGCATTCTGACTTAAACACCACTTTGAATTTTTTATATTTTGTTTATTTAACAAAAGAGAGGTCAAGTTCGATTTGGCCATTTTCCCAAATATATCTATAGGAGTTATTGATTGCCCAAATTTGATGGTCATCTTATATATCCCAGCCCAGCCGACCCTTGAAGACCTTCAGGTCTTTGATTTATATTGCTATACATTATATACGCCGAAGTGATGATTACATGTTTTGTTATAAGTTTTTAGACATAATTGCCGTCCGGAAAATCATTTGGAATGATAATGAAGTCTTATTGCAAGTATAAGAAAAAATTATATTGATTTACGTTAGACTTGTAAAATGTTACGGAGGTCAGACGAAAAACACAGTTATACATTCTGTTCTACAATGACACCGAAAAATGTATTATATATAAATGTTTTCGCATAATTTTGAAGTTGTGAGAAAAGCAGGTTTTACTACATTTGAGGAACTATCCACAAAAATAATCAACGTTATGGATGTCAGACGAATATAACTTCACCTTGCATAATCAATTTAAATAATCCTTACCAATCAAATTTTAATAATTTATATTATTTAAATACGTAGTATATGCTAAAACTATCTTAGTCTTAACATAATATTCCATTTTAATCATACTTTTTCTCTCCTGTCGTCGTTACGGATGTCAAAAGTCACCAATGTTATGAAGATAAGAAATATCATAATAACACAAAAGAACTTTATTAATGTGTCTAAGCGCAAAAAATAATCAAATATCACAGTAATTTGATACATTTTGTTATTTCAGTTATTACAGAATACCGCAGTCCACTGCAATTTGAATTTGATGATGGATCTAGACTAAACATGATATTTTAAAACAATTTTCGTGGTTTTAGCATATATTTTCTTTTAGAATTATTTTTTAAATGTACAAATTATTCCAAAAGTTTAAAAAGCCAAATTCCAAAACTTTTAACTCAAATAATATTAAAATTTTTACAATTTTAAACATTTTTTAAAGATTCTATAACAGCATAACTTTCGTAACAAATAATGTGCACATACAAAATGTTAAGGTGTGAAATTCTCATTCATGGGTCTCTTATAAAGTTTTTTTTCTGAACACGTTTCTAAAGACATAGTAAAAATCTTTATTTTGATTTAAAACATCTGATTAATTACGATTGTTGTTTCATGGTGTTGTATGATGTTCGCTTATTAATAAATTTTCGTTTTACTCTTGATTATTCAATGTTTATGCCCGTTGTCTTTGCAAACAATGAAAAAGTATCTTGTAATCTAATATCTATTATCAATTATTGATACTTCGCAGCAAATTAAATGGATTTATTAAGTCAGAAAAATTTCAGACACTTGTATAAGGCACACTGTAACTTCAGTAACTAATAAAATGGTACTCAAGTTTAACAAAGTATAATTTCAAAACTATTAATATTGTGTTTGTGAAAATCTGTCAATGTATAATGTAGTCTACAAGCAAACAATATTAACAATTTAAAGAAACTAAATACTTTTTTTTTCCCATGTTTTTTTCCAATAGTCCCATTTTTCTAGATTGGCTGATAAATGCTGTTTTTGACAAAACAGTGCATTCAAGGGGCACAAAGTTTATTTGATAGCAAGGCCATGCTTCAGAGTTGTGTCCATTAAAACAATTGTTTTTTTTTTACTTTTCCAATTTATTCCGTTCAAGACGTAATACATCAGCTAGGTTGATAACATTCTTCAAATAGTTCAAACTCAAGGCAGCAAAAACAGTTCGATATTATTGGCATACTTACACATTCTTCACAAGAATACCACAAAATATTTTTCATTTTTGTGTGGATTTTCACCTATTTCCTTCTGTACTGCACAAAAGGCTTTCATGTGTTCAAGCGTACTCGGAGTCATATTTGTATGCCACAAGTCCTATTTCATGAAAGTCTTTTTCACCAAAGATAAATTATACTCAGTTGCGATATCATCACCTGAAGTTGTCATTTACAAACTGTTCATACCATTCCAGGAAATAATTAAATATCAGTTATATTTCTTCGAGAAATTATAACAACATTAAACAAATAGCATTTCAGATTCCTTTATTTAAAATAATTTCAGCATGATAACATTTCTAATTTCTAATTTAGTGATTTAACCCTTAATTTTTCATTAGCCTTGGAAAATGTCCAAATACTCATACTTCAATGTCGGCTTCAAATGATGTAGTAATTGGAATAAATATCATGCTTGTTTACTAATGTTGTTAGTACCTTCATAAGCGAGAAGTGATTCATCCGTGAAATTTGCACGTCCAGGTATGACTGCCGTTTCAAGACGTGAACAATTGTCTTCGGTATTTTATTTTTATGTTTTAAAAATAATTACATAAATATGTCTTTTATTTACTATTATTTTTCTTCCTTAAAGTATATTTGATATAAGTAAATAAATAAAGACAGGTTTAAAATTTCGTATGAAAGAACTTTTATTAATACAGAGATCATTACAACACAAAGACGAATGTGGTAATCTTACGTTGTCAATGGTCATAAGGCATCGCCCTTGTTTTTATATTCTTCAAAGAGCAATGGCAGAAAAACTATTTTTAAACTGGTGACTGTATCCTCTTACGTCATCAAGTTCAATCTCGTGGTATATACTGTCATTATATCAACCCGATATGCAAAATTTTACCACCTTTAATTCACCCTAAAAACATAACAGTTAAGGATATAATAAAACATCAAAAGATAAATATTTCTCTTTTATTTGAAGAATATATAATTTGCATTTTTTGTGAAGTTTCCCCTTAATAATGCAAAGAAAACTCACATTTACCGTTTCAATTTACTTGGTTATTACTGATTCATGTAATTAGAAAAAAGTGTATAGAAGGTTATAAGTAAGACATTTGTGCAATTTTATTATTCAATTATAAAACTGTCCATGATTGTCTGGTTAAAAACGGTAAAATAGTTATTAAATGCTTTTCTTGTAGGTTGATAAAAAATCTCTTTATAGCCGTAGTGTGGCAGGAATATCATAACAAAAGCTTGGATATTTTAATACAAAATGCAAGCGCCATAACAATGGCATCCTTCGGTGCTTAAAAATATCCAGTTTTAATATATTATATAGACAAGGCATCACGAGCTGACACAATCGATGTCAGAAATAGAAACAGCGTCAGGAAGATACGTGCGCATTCCTCGGCAAAATTTAGCACTTACATATACTGAACAGCGAATAAGCATCAGAACTTATTCGAAACGCTGAAAAATCTTAAATTACATGTCAGAATTAGCACCAAACGATAACATGTACAGTTTTCTAGATTTTGAATAGATGTAACTGTGAGAACGTCTTACACAATACAGATACCGGGCATTTTTTCAATTGTTTTGCCAAGCATTTGAAGGTTTCGTTACGAGGATTAATCTGCATTTATATTACGTTTAATTAAACAGCTGTGTAAAGAAAACTAGTGTTAGAAGTGAGGTGTACTAAACGTTGTAATAATCTCGAGAAAATGGAGTACACTCTTATTAGCTTTTCAGCTTCCATGGCTTCCCATCCGTAAGTTTAATTGAATTGTCAACCCTTGACTTATAGTCTGTATTGATATATGGAACGAAAATTACCAAACTTTAAATAGAAACTCGTGTAGAACGTTACGACATATTTTTGTCAATTCTTTTGTAAACAACTTATTTACTGATTTCTGGTCGACATATATTATGACAGTAATGAAATTAGTAAGAAACAGTACATTTTTATCGTATATATTATGGTAGACTAATATCTTACAGAAAACAGGATTTCGTTATTTTAGCACTTAAGCATTTAGTACTCTTAATTTCAAATACTATAATAACACTAGGATTTTATGATCAATAATAGTGCCTCCCTTGTCGCCGATCTATTTTTATTTACTTTTGAATAAAGATGAATATAGGAAAAATATTTGAATTACTTATATTTAGGTTTTTCTAGAAAGTATCTATCCCAAGGATCTATCTCCACCTGTAAAGTGTCGATAATGACCGATTGAGGACCAAGTAATGCGACAACCGGGAAGTTTTTAACTGTCAAACGGACTGTATATATTTCATCTTATAAATTATATTCATGTCCTTTTGCATCATATTTAGATTTTCAAAACAAATATTAGTCAAAATATAAACTTCTATATAAACTTTCCTGTCTAAATATAACACTATCTATAAATACGGATATGAACTTAAAGAAACGGAAGACACGAGAAAAAGTGTTAAAACTTCATCTAGACATCGGAAGTTTACTTTAAGTCTCATATTTCTCTCCTTAGTATATCAACAATGTTTACCCTTACAACCTAATGCTGAATGATGTAATGATATAATCAGTCTTCTGTTCATTGTTTCCAATTAAACAGGACGTCTACTGATAGTTTTGTACTTTCAGAAACTTAAATTCGTTTCTGTTTCGTGACATAGTTCATATCCGTATTTAAAGCATGTTTGTTTATATTTTAAAGCATCACATCAAGTTCGTTATATGGTGGTCGAATGGGTAAGGTAGTTCGTCTAATATTGATAACGTAGTTTGTCAACACTGAGGTTGCGGGTTCCAGGCTCACTGCTGGAAGGGTTTACTCGACTCCAATCTTAATTGACGAGGATTGCCATTTTCCCTACCGAAGGTCTGGGGTTTTCTCCGGGTACTCCGGCTTCCTTCCCCAATAAAAACTGGACTCCATGATTTAGCTGAAAAGTTGCTTAGCGTGACGTAAAAACATCATTCGAAACATTTAAACAAGTTCGTTATACAAGTAACATAAGCACAGCTGAGCTTGTATATCGTTTATGAAAAAGTTCAACAGAATATACTCATACACCGCCTATTATTCGTGCATATAATCATTCCATAGACAAGAGGAAAGTATAAAAACCTTTAAATTTTATAATCCATTGTATAGTTTAGACACACATTTAATGATTATAAAATGGTTTTTTGAAATAAATATATGAACATACACAACACAACAACTATTTATTGTTAGTATACAAATAATAACTTGAGAAATACATGAAATAAACAGAAAAATAGTCTAGCAACTATTTTTCTTGTTAGTATAGACCCTATTAACAAAATCATTAAAACACAAATAAAAGTATCATAAAGGCACAAGCAATTTATTGCTGCCATTGCACCTAAATAACATACCATTCTAATTGATTATTAAATATGATGAACTAATTATAATGTTTTTCCTAACATGGTCTGGTATTTCAATATGTTTAAAGCTGTAGATAAAAATAATTGTTGCCATACATAGTTCTACCATGTGTGAATTGTACCTAAAAGAATATTTTTTGTTTCATGAAATTAATAGAATCATGTATGTATGCTGCAGGTTAAGGCATTTTGAATAAAGTCAAAACAGTTTGAAGTCCCAAAGTGTCTCTTTCGTATTATTTTCATTTTGTAAATATTCTTTTCAATGCAAAAATGCATGTGCGTAAATAACCATGAACAAAAAACAAATACTTACTAGTTAGAGGTCAGTAGTTTATTTAGATATTTTCACAAGGGTTCAAACATTTTATCAATTCTGATGCCATTTTACAGTGGGCCTAGATGGCAAAGTAGTCAAAGTAGTGAGTCAACTACTATTGATAGCATGTATGTCAACACTGAGATTGTGGGTTCGAGCCTTACTGTAGGTAGGATGTGCACATCCAATTGACCTTTAATTGACAAGGATTGCCAGTTTTCATGACAAAAGTAGGGGTTTTCATCGAGTTCTTCCCCCCTTTAAAATTCAAACGCCATGATATAACTAAAACATTGCTGTTTGCCATTAAACCCCTTTCAAACAAAGTAACACACTTTATGACAGATATTATATGTTCAAAGTTAACAATTTGAAATTCTTCATATTCTATCGTATTTCAGTTGAGATTATATGTGAATGTATATTTTGATGAAAATACTTTTTGTCTTCTTCAATTGCTTGAAATTTGATTTGTGGGTATTACATTGTACTAAAAACAATTAGGGATTTTTAACTAGTTTCTCTTAACAATTTGAGTACAATGGATTTAAAACCAGTCAGAAGAAGACAGATTGTTGTTCACTGCAATACGTTATTATTTTACATAAAAAGTATCAGAAAATCAAATGTTCAAAAACAAAATATTTTCTTAGATGTGTTCATTTGATACATCTACATCTTATTGTTAATTATAACACATGGTTTTTATTGTTTAAATTAGTTTTAATAACATTTATTTATGTGGCAGATAATTAAACACTTACATGCATAAAGATTGCGGCCACATTATTTTACAATGTAATGTCGTTTTCCAGTTTTAATAATTTTCAAAAAGACTGTTTGACACTATAACCATCTGTTGGTCCTTGATAGCTGTTTCTGGAGTTTTGACACGTCCGGAAAAATGTCAATTAGACAAGTTACAATTTATATAACATGTTGATACCATTAACAAAAGTCTTATACGTGCCGCTCAGTTTGAAAATTGTCTTTTGCAATAAGTCTGTAAATTAGTTTCTAATAGGTGTAACAACAAACTGTTTAGCCAATTTCATAGTTTCTTTTGGTGAAATACCACATATTCAGTTGCTTTCTTAATATTTAATTAGTTACTTACCAGTTGGCGTTACTTTCATTTTTATCTTAAGCAGCTAAAAAATTGTATCTGTGTTATTAAACATTATTATTATGGATTTTGTAATGGTTCAGTGTTCCTCATCTATTACAGTATTAGTTCCTCAAATATGTTTGATAAATCATTAAAACTGAGTAAATCTTTGATGTTTTCTACATCATAATATGGAGTAGGCATTGCCAAAATGCGAGCACAGACAATATACTCCTTTATTATTTAAAAATAATGTGCATTTCATAATTGACGTTGCTTCCGAACACCATAAAAGTGCCTCTACATTCCAGTTGTCACGTGACGTCTTTCTTTGTAATGGTGACGTCACATGACCTGTTATATGATTGTCAGTTTTTAAAGATCGATTTAAAGATTGCAAAAAAATAGTATGAAATTTTTGTTGTTATTTTTAAATTTAACATTTATTTTTATCGATGTCAACTTTATTTTTAAGTCATTCTTTAGAATGAATTTTAGTGCCCTTCTTCATTCACTTTGTTACAGTTTTTTGACGACATTTGGGTTCAAAAAACAGTTAACTAAGATTGGAATCAAGCACACCTTAGCCGAAGACCGACTCAAATTCGCAAGCTAAGTGGTGACATTTCGGTAATAAACACTAGCTGGGTTACTGAATAGATCAATAGGCCACTGAGGCTATTTGATATTTAAATGAGGGTCTTGTCTCAAAGTACGTAAAATAAATATAATATATTGAAATAGAACATATTCACAATTGAATAAATGATTTTATTAAACTTACGTGCATTTTTTCGCTTTGACATATAAATGACTTCCAGTTATTGCAAATGTTAATGTCTTGTTTATGTTATTACAACATCATCAATATTTTTAAAATGAGATATAGAGAAATCTATCATGAAACTCTGGTCATTGTAGCGACAACTATTTACTACCCAGAACAATTTTAGCAATGATTTGTTTAATGTTTTACACTGAGCGTTACCGTTAATATTTGATTATTGTCTCCAACAGAAATATCTATATCAAATTCTCAAATGTTCTAATTTTAATTTATTACGCCGGATGGTTGCACTCAAACATGGATATGTTGTACAAATATTGATATCATAACTTCACAAGATCTATAGCTGTCACCACAAATCTGTTGATTGTAATGAAAACCACTTCAAAATGAGAGCAGAAATTTTTATGAACCATATGTAGGTTGTTTTCGACTTCTAAGATCACACGCCAACATCGGATAACAAAAACTAGGGTCCGGGAAATAGCTGACAAATTGTTGGAAGTTGCGTGGAACTTGAAACAAATGATTTTTTAAACATATAATGATTCAACAAAACTAGATCCCGTTTTAGTAAACATCAAAAACAAAGTCTTAGTTAAAGTCCACAATATAATAAAACTATGTGTAGATAGTTGATCATGTCTTTGTAGCTAATAATTGGACATGTGTTAACTTATGCTTCACTTTAGAAAAAGTGTCACTTGACTCGTAGCCTGATATGTTTACCAGGCATTGGTTTAAGCTCATAGGCTCCAGCCTGGTAGTTTTGTGACATAAAAGCAACTAAAATTGAATAACAGCCATATGTAAATTTAACATTTAATGTTAAAAAATACCTTGACCTTTTTTGTATTGATGCATACTCTAAAAGTAATGGAAACGCTGATATATAAACTACCAATGTGGATGTGCACGATTAAATTATTGAATGTAAAAGTTTTATATAATTGTCAACCATGAGCATTCATTTTGCATTAATGCAAATGCGTTTCCAGTATTTTTTTCCTTTACAAAATATTTATTTATGAATTTGCTTAAAAAACTTTGAATGAACTTGTTCAATGCTTTAAAGGCATTCACTGAGGCCCATTGCTTTATCAGTATATATATTTTGTAAAACAGTTTGATTATTGTTATATGACCTAAAAGGAACCAACCATTTTCTACGGTATGGCTAACTTGGATTTTTAATTTTAGACAAAATTGCATTTTGTACCTAACACATGAGCTCTGTAACTAAGACGCTTAAAACAAATGTTGATTAATTACTGTAAAAATCGCCAAGAGAGCGATTTTTCGATTTGGTGGTAAGAAAACACTACACTTAATATGTGTCAAAATGCTAAAATTATTTTATTGTGCGGTCTGTGTAACAAATAATAAAGACAGCAAATAATGCAGTGTCAAAGTAATATGCATTAAACACTTTAATTTAGCATTTGAACATGCGAATCGAAATGTTGTTAAACTTCTAATAGAATACTGTAGAGTTTATGTCACCCATATGAATGGATGACCAAAGTTGATGGTTTTTATTGTCAAAGTGCATACAGATAATGTATTTGTTCTTTAACGTTTCGTGATATATTCATAACAGATCATTTTAATTTTAATTCGATGTCATCATGCGTATTTGTAAGTGGACCATCGTCAGAAGCCCACGTCCAGTCGCGTTCTTACTATGCTACCACTTACCGACGGTTTGCAACTCAATCATATTTTCTCGTTTTGTTATTGCCTATTTTGATTGATTGCTTTGTAGTTCCGTTAGGATTTACAACCAATAAAATGCAAGATAACGCTAGTAAATCTGTCTATTGCGTGAAAAACGTTATTGACAAATTTTTAATTTAAACAAGGAATCACTGCAGGCTTTTATCTAAGGAAAATATGTATATCCTTCTGAAAAACCTTGCTGTGGTAAATATTATCTCTTCTTAGTACAAAACCTGTATTACCTAGACGTTGTCATTTCGATGTTTATATACAAAGTTTTCGCACATTGAATTGGAGAGATGTATACAAAAACAGTGTTCCCATTGGCTGATTAAATTTAATGAATATTCACGAAAACGAGCAAATATCCACTAGTGTGCCCACGATCGGTAGTGGTAGCATAGCTGAAGCGCGACTGGTCGTGAGTTTCTACCTAATGGTAGGCATTCTAACCTGATTTTTCTCCCAAATTAATAGCTGGAAGCTATAATGCAGATGAAAAGTTGCGGTATTATTTACATTCTAAAAACATAGCGAAGAAAACCGACCGAACAACAAGAGCCAAAAGTCAAAGGGCAATTACAAATCCGGATATAGATAAACACGTACAGCGCAACACAACAGCAAAAACACAAAACCACAGAAAAGAGTAACCCGAGCCCAATAAAAACCATGGTTGCACTCAGGTGATCGGGACGAGTAAGCGGTGGTGGCCTCTAATAAGACAGCAGTCGGGTTACTCATTGTCATGTCTGGTAAAAATTCAAATCCAGGGATAGAAAACACTACCCATGTGTCAGCAAAAATTCCGATCGTATTTCAGAGATTGATTTCCCATAATGATAGATTAGGTCATGGTGACGACAATAGAACTTCTGAAGAGATAAAATCAACCTAGGTACAACAAACCCGTGCTTGAGTAGTTTAGAAGTCAACAGCAGTGATCGGTCTAGAAAATAGGCATACCGATTGCAGGATCTAGAATAACGTATAAGTTGTGAAATAAGCACACCATACGATGAAGCTGTTGGAATATTGCTATTGACGAATGGGAAGTTGATAATTGGAAAATTGAAGTCATCACGTTTGTCGTAGAGTCTAGTTAGTAGTTTTCCTGAGTCTATTTCTAGAAGTAGGTCTAAGTAAGAGGCTGACCATAGTGTATTGGATGTGTATTTAATCTGAATTAGTACCCATTAGAATACCAACAGTCTGCTGTCAATCAGAAAATAAAACATTTGACAGATTTGTTCTTCAGTATATTTAATATTATATTTAGAGTCATTGATGATGAAGTAAGTTCTGGCATGGCTAATTACCAGATATTTATGTCGTCTCTTTCCGTTCTTCTTGAAAAAGCAGCGTTTAATTAATAAATTAAACGAACACATTGATTGTTAAGATAAATATTACAAAATATAACAAAAACTAGGATATTTATTTTAATTATTAAATTTTTAGTTAACTGCTGATTAGTTATGGGAGTGTCATACCCATTATTGTGTTTTCCCTGAATATTTTAAAAGAAAGTAGTTTTGATTGCAGACTTTGTTCACATCCTAAATTCAGGTGAAATATCGCTTACTGGGCATTTCGAATATAATTTTAAACGGTGGCCGAGTGCTTAAGGTAGTCTACTATTGATCACATGTTCTGGCAACACTTAATTGAAAATCATTGCCATTTTTTTTCTCCGGGCATTCTGGAGTCCTCCCCCAATTATAACCTGACGCCATAATAAGGCTAAAAAAATGCTGAAAGCACCATTCAAACAAACAAAAAAAATTATGTGAACGTTGTGTTAGAAATTATTAAGCAATTAAACATGTCCTTTTTGAAAAAAAAACACAATTTGATAGTTTTATTTCATCTTTTATTCATGTTACTTCTGAAAACATGCATTTGCGAATATTCTGTTAATACAAGCCATAACATGCAAGTATGATATAAATAACTAAGGCCCTCTCGTCGGGGCGAGTATCAGAGAATATAACAGAAACCTGAGCGCGGATCAAAGACTGTAAGTTTTTGGAGAGTGTCTAAAAACTAGGTCCTCCAAGATAATGAAAACATTTGTAAACTTCCTGTCCTTCACAGTACTTCATATTTTTCATGTGACAATCAACGATTGTATGTTACACCAATACTTTGTACGTTAATTCTAGTGATCTTAAAACCGGCATTATGAACCATCTTCTTATGTTCACCTGTTCATACAATTTATTAAATTACAAAAGAACAAACGATGTCGATGCATTATTACAATATGTTTTAGTCCGAAAGTCATTTGCCAAACAGCGCTTGTTAGATTTTGCCAAGAGCGTACATAGAAAAAGAGAATTTTGGAATATTTGTTTGTGTCAAAATTGCGTATCATTACCTCGACTGTGTAAATGTTTCTTTGGAAATTTGATCAATAAAATATGTTCTTACTCAAATCAAATGTATGATAACTTTCATATTTGATGCGTTCTGATTAGATATCCGTTAATGTCCAACGTGCACAGAATCCATAACTTAAGGGGGAGTGTTTATACGACACAATGTGTGGTTGTTTGAGGTTTCAGTCATTTTTTATCTAAATAGTGGTGTCCAGTTTTTGTTGGGATGAGGGAACCCGAGTACCAGACGTTTGACCTGAAAACTGCAATCCTTGTCAATTAAAGTGGATTCGAGTAAACCCAGCTGCAGTAAAGTGGTTAACGTCATCATCCGACGCCACAAATGAAAAAAAAGTTTTTTTCTGACTTATAATAATAGTAAACATTTTAACTGTTAACCAGCCTGAACAAGTTATTTTGATGCAATGAAGCATTTTCTATTAATATTTCTTTGATGATAAATTGCTGTTTTATTATTAGCGATCACGCTTGTTATTGGCTGGAAGTAGTAAATATTATGGTGAACAGACTTAAATGATGGTAATCCCAACTTATCAGCAATTTAATATTAATAATGCCTTTATTAAGTGTAACAACGTGAACAAAGCAAACACTTCTGTTATACGAATTCTATTGTTGCACATAATATATGAATAAAATAAAACTTGAGTAGTCCTGAAGCTGAAAAATATTTCAATTAAAAATTTAACAAACTTAGTTTTTTTATATTTTATATTGAATTGCAGTACTTTGACACACAAATTGTAATTGGCATATCCAAAGGACTCGGTGGCCAAGACGTAATGGCATAAAACCATTACTATTAGTATTACTACTATTAGTCCCAAGGTTAAGATAATGAATAAATGAATTGAGGAAAGGGGGGACAAATGAACAGACAGGCGGTGCGAATGAAGGATAAATGTTAATACCAGAAAGCAAAAAAAATTAAGTTCTAAAACTACGAATGTACTGGGTTTAGTTAACCAATAAAAGTCACAGTTTGTATACAGTTATCATTGATACTTTTTATCGTAACGCGAAAAGTAGTTTACTTATCGAGTAAGACAACGACAAGACCTAAATCGAATGATTAAATCTGCTTACTAAACTGCACGGAAAGTTTCACTGAATTACTTATACAGAACTACTTAACAATTATGATTCAGTTTATAATATACGTATACACCTATGAAAACAGAACATACATTATTTTGTTCGGTATGTGTTAAATATAAATGTGATAAAATAAAAAACCCACGTTTTTTGGAAAGTCTAAAAAAGGAATAAAAAACCTGGTTATATTTGCAAGGCTTAAAAACTAATCTCTTAGCAAAAACAATATACAATTAAAGTAAATTATTTCAGCAGATGCATACTCAAAATTAAAACTGTTATCCCCACAAGAAATTATTAATAAAGAAAAACGCGTTATGTTGGAAAGTTGTATTCTAATTGTCTTTAAGTACTTGTGACCTTACTTTATTTTGTAAAGACACTGCCATGAGAAAAAATGTATAACATGTATGAATAAATGTATAGCCTTAGCCGGATTTGGTATAACGTTTTGGAATTTTGGTGATAAAAGCTCTACAACATCTTAATCGTTAGGATTTTAACTATTGTTTGGGTTTGAGGGCCACTGATGAGTCATGATTAGACAAAACGCGCGTCTTGCGTAGTAAATTCTATTAACCTTGGTATTTTTGAATACATTTTATTTGCAACCACTGAGTCGATGCCTCTGCTGGTGGACTATTAGTCCCCGAGGGCATCACCAGCCCAATAGTCACACTTCGGTGCTGACAGGAATATCATTGATCCCTTCTGTGATATAGTCATTGTCTATATTTACTGCCCCGAAATTTCGAAAATTATTTTAATTTTAAGGTTTTTCTATTTTCAAGGTGTAGATAGCCTTAGCCGGATTTGGTATAACGTTTTAGAATTTTGCTGATAAAAGCTCTACAACATCCTAATCATTGGGATTTTAAATATTGTTTGGGTTTGAGTGCCACTGATGAGTCTTTATTGGACGTAACGCGTGTCTGGCGTGGTAAGTTCTACTAACCTTGGTATCTTTGATGACATTTTGTGACGCTGTCCATTTTAAATATTTATAGAAGGTATGTGTTTTAAAAAACATGCAAAGCAACAAACAGTAATGGCGTAGTAAATTCTATTAACCTTGTTTTCTTCGATGACATTCTATTTTCAACCATTGGGATGATGCCTCTGCTGGTGGACTATTAGTCCCCGAGGGTATCACCAGCCCAGTAGTCACACTTCCGTGATGACAGGAATATCATTGATTCTTTCTGTGATATAGTCATTGTCTGAATTTACTGCCCTGAAATTTCGAACATTATTTTTAACTCTACTGTTTTTTTTAATTTTCAGGTGTAGATAGCCTTAGCCGGATTTAGAAGAACGTTTTGGAATTTTAGTGATAAAAGCTCTACAATATCTTAATTATTTTGTGATTGTAAATATGGTTTGGATTTGAGCGCCACTGATGAGTCTTGTTTGACTAAACGCGTTTCTGGCGTAGTAAATTCTATTAACCTTGGTATCTTTGATGACATTTTATTTTCAACCACTGGGCCAATGCCTCTGCTGATGGACTATTAGTCCCAGTGGGTATCACCAGCCCAGTAGTCACACTTCGGTTCTGACAAGAATATCATTTAAATTTACTGCCCTTAAATTTCGAAAATTATTTGAATTATCAAAATTTTTATTTTGATGACATTTTATGTCGCTGTCCATTTTATATATGTATAGAAGTATTTTATAAAACATGCATGACAACAAACAGGAATGGTTTTAATACGTAATGATTTTTTGATAAATAAAACATAAAATGCCTCGAGTTGTAATTTGCAATTGGTATTTAGATTTGTTATCTTATCAAATAAATCAATAAATGGAAATAATTATTTTAATTTAATTCTTGTCTGCATCATATCTGTCAAGCCTTTTATCAATAAAAATTGTGTAAACTTTCCGTGTGATATTACTAGCGTTGGAAGCTCATTTCATATAACATCCTTCTCTTCCTCAATACGTCAACATTCTTAACCTAACGAAACTAACACTGAATGATCCGTTATATGTTTATTGTTTGCCATAAAACAGGAGGCCTATTGATAGTTTTGTACTTTCATAAACCTAAAATAAATTTCTCTTTTGGTACTTTACATAGTTCATGTCCGTATGTTAAGTAATTTTGTTCATCAGAATGTCTACATAATTTATACAATTAACAAAAGTTTAGACACCCCTTTGCTAAAAAAGACAAAACACAAAAAAATAAATCATACTTATACATAGCCTTCGTGTGCAAAACATACATAATCGTACACAACATACATAATTTATTACACAGAAAGGAGAAAAGTAGCCAAATATTTAAACCACTATCACAAATCATATAATTTATAGATTAAAAAAAAGATTAAATGATTTGAAACTGCAAAACTGTAAGAAAAATACGTACAAACACAAGACAGTAACTATTTATTGTTGTTTTCAAAGTTTTGTATACGCCTAATCAAATGTGAGGAAAGAAGAGGTTTGCGACTTTCTGGATGTCTTAGAATTGTCACATAATGGGAGCGATTCACAACCATAATGCACATTCTGGCTTTCTTGGTTGACAGAAATGTTTAAATTTGTTTATAATGCAAGTTTTATTAGCACAGGAAAACTGGATTATCTGAAAAAAATTGCATGTCCTTGTGACAAAACCAACTAGTTATTTCCAACTACTGGTAGATAAAGCGGTTAAGGTAGTTTGTCATCTGCTATGATTACATGTTATCAACACTAAGGATGCACATTCAAAGCTTACAGCAAGCAGGGTGGGTTCAACTCCGACTTCTCATCTGTGTTCAGTATTTTTTCATTACCTTCACTTATAACCATAATTATACTGCATTTGAAAACGTCTTGCCTTAAATAAGAATAGCAACTATCCATCTCTTAAATTAACTTTGATGTGATCCTAGAGAAATTTGAACATCGACTCCCATTTTGCTAAAAATCAAAAGCATTTGAAGCCACCGGGTTAATATGGTCACTACTGTTGCAGTAGTCCCCCTATTATAAGATCATATTTAAAATGTGGCCTTACAACAAAAAAATGCTCTGGTGCAGAGTTACTTTAGTTAAGAAGCGCTATACAAAGGTAATGACTTTAGGTGAAGGGTGGCCACTGGTAAGAGGGATATGACTTTAGGTGAAGGGTGGCCACTGGTAAGAGGGATATGACTTTAGGTGAGAAGTGGCCACTGGTAAGAAGGGTCGTATGTTTGCTTGAATGGGGTTAACACCACTCATAACAGCGCAGTCTGGGAGCGATTCACAACCATATTATAACATGTTTAGGTTTTTTATAAATAATTTTTCTTTTCTTCACCATACATTTCTACATCTCTGAATTAATTAATTTTAACACTTTATTTGTGATCTTGTCCATTGTTGACAATACGAATGCATATTTTATTAATCAATGTCAGTATGGGAAGAACTTCCAGATACATGCAATGAATACAACTAAAATGTCATTAACTGGAAACAATTGCTTATTTAAACCATCATTTGAGTTTTGTCAACAGTGGCAGGATTACAGGAAAGCTTGAAAACTAATTAGTTTTGTAGAAACATGGATTATGAGGAAATTTAAATAAGTAGATCAAGCTATCACCAGTACCCCACTTAAATTTTTAGACTTTTTTGGTGTTGAAAAAAGTATTTGGGCAACTGATATTGACTATAGAATATCATCAGAAAAAGTCTTTATTGTTAAAATATCTAATGTTTTGGTGTTCGTGACGTTGGAATTTAACGTTATTTCCCAAAGTTGATAGTTTTCGCATGATCTGAAACTTCATCCCAAAGTTTCCTCGAAATCAAATGCAAACGTTTTGATTTATCGTACAGAAGAGTCTTTTTTGTTGACTGTGACCTTTATCTCTGAAGTAATTCCTCCATCATTAATAGGCTTCTTACCCATCTGATACGTAATAATATCCTCTAGTTTCATTGAAATCCGATGAAAGATTTTTCAACTATCATCTGAAAACCAAATGTGGTGACCCCTATATAACCCCAACTCTCGTCAAGCAGGGGTATATATTTGGTTAACCATAAGAAAGGTTCATTTGCAAATGTGTATTAAACCTTAAGGTATGAATCTCTTAAAGGCTGCTCCATTACAAGAAATGGGACCTCTTTGGAGCTTTTTTAAGATAAACAAGATTTCAAATGATTTGGTTACAGCCGTTTCAAGTTGTTGTGTGGAATCAGTAGGTATTTACTATTACTAGACTAAATGTGTATCCCCAATGTGTATCGGTGGGGGCATAAAAATAAATAAATCGAGGAGAGGAAGTGGGATGGTGCAACTTATATTGGCAGCGGTAGCACAACGAATTAATTTGAAATATACTTAAAAACAAATGAGTACACAGAGAGAGATACTCTCACATGTACTATTGATAACAAAAGCACAGTACAATACAAAACTACTCTCGATGGGCAGGTGATATATCGTAATATAATGATTGGATGGATATCACGTTGAGGTGTTTTGGGTTTTTATTTAATCGTAAAACATTGCGATTAATATTAGCTGAATGACTCTTAAAAGAAGTCATATCAAAAACCTGCACACTGACATGAAACCCAATCAACTGGTACTAAATGGTTGTAATGTTCAAGAACTCAAGAGCACCAAATGGAAGATGAAAATATGAATAGAATACTGGTAGCCATTAAAGCAGACATGAACAGACCTAAATGGGAAGATGTCTCAATAGGATCATTAGAATTGAAATCATTATGGACCCAAAGGGACAGACTGAAAATATTAGCAGGATAACTCAATAGAAAGAGGGAACCAACAAGCAGTGAAAGTGCACAATGGTAACTGATAGTTCCAGAGAAGTTAGAAGAACAAATTTTACAGCTCTAACATGACATGCCTACCGCAGCACATCTAGGAGTTGACAAGACAATTGAGAAGCTAAAAGATGGATTTTATTGGCAAAATATGATGGAATATGTACAAACCTATTGTAGATCATGTGACAAGTGTTTCGCAAGGAAACCGAAGAAACTTACCAGTAAAGCACCCTTTGTTTCAGTTGAGCTAATGAAAAGGATATCCTTGGACATTTTGGGATCTTTGCGGAACAAGTATATCCTAGGTATCATGGACCTTTTTACAAAATTGACGAAAGCTGTACCTTTACACAATCAGGAGACTATAAATAAATGTTCAGCTCTAATTGATAATTTTAATATTGTTAGAAATGTGTATTCTAATTGCTTTTCTTTAACCTGTTCAGAAGTACTTCCATACTTCAGTTTGTAAAGACACTTAATGTGAATTGATGCATAAAATGTCCCAGTCTATTCAAAATTATGCGCATAGAAGGTATATGTTTTATAAAAACAAGTATTAGAGTAAACAGTACTGATTTTAATTCGAAATGAATATTTAATAATTATATTAAACATTAAACAGCGTGTCGATAGTTTTAATTTGCATTTCTTAATTTACATTTGTTATCTAAACAAATAAATCATCGGAAATTATTTTAATTTAATATTCGTTTGCACCATATCTTCCAAGCCTTTTCTTAGTAACCACTTTTGTAAAATCTCCGTGTGAAGCTTACTTAAGGTCACATCCTTCTACTCCTTATTGTTACGAAACAAATGATTACATCAAATTCGTTCTTTGTTCATTGTTTGCAATAAAAAAGGAAGTTTACTGATAGTTTAAAATTTTAGTAAACTTAAAATATATTTCTCTTTTAGTTCGTAATATAGTTTTTGCCCTTATTTAATTTAACGTTATTTTTTTTTATTTTAAAGAAGGAGGCCTTGAAGTTTCAAAGATAATATATATTCTATACAAGTAACATAAGCTCAATTGAACTTAGAGATACAATCCCTCCCAATCCCGTCCCCCCCCAAAAAAAAAAACAAAGCAAACAAAAACATTTATTGCGAAGATTCTATTGTTAATTTTAAGAATACGGGAACTAAACAGAACAAAAACCCAGCACAAAAACATTGCAATTGTGCTATCGAAAGACAATTAATCCATACCTGGTTCTACCATGGGTAGTTCGACTGTGTGACTGTGTGTTGAGTGTGTTTTTTTAAATTAATAGAATCATGTATATAAGTGTGACTTTTATTGACAATTCAAAGGGTTTACTTGAAATCGATCTTAATGAACGAACACCAGAAGAAGACATTGTGAATAGAGTCAAAAGTTGTATCATGGGTCTTGTTTCTTAATTTTGTTGGTACTTTTTCACTGCAAAAACGCAAGGTGGGTAAATAAAAATGGACTAAATAAAAAGCTACTAAATGGTCACATGCTATAGTTTTTTTTAGATATTTTCAAATGTTCTTTTTTGTGTTTTTTACAGTAGAACCTCGGTTGACAGGTGGTCAAGTTGTTAGTCAACTACTATTGATCACGTGTCAGTGAACACTGAGGTTGCGTGTACGAGCCTTATACGGGCAGAATTTGCGATACTCCAACCTTACTTGAAAAGAATTGCCAGGTTTTCTGCCGAGATCCTGAGTTTCTCACCGGATTCTCGGGCTTTCTCCAAATTAAAAAACTAAATGCCATGAAATAGCTCAAACAGCTGAAAATGACTTTTAAAAAAACTACAACAATTGTATGACATTATTCACACTTTATATTAGATCATATGAAATTGTAAGTGGGGTAACATTTTCGGTTAAATCCAGAATTGTTAAACTTGTTTCTCCAATCAATGTTTAAACAACGGTTTTAAACTCATAGTCACAATACGACATAATGTTGTTGTCTGCAATATATTGTAATATAGCACAAAATGTATCAATAATCACAATGTCAAAAACAAAACAGGTTCTAAAATTTACTATTGTTATTCGCCTACATTTTCTTGTTAATTATGACATATTGTTTTTTAAATTTAAATAACTATGCTATGGATTTATTGCATTCAATGACAATCCACAAGTTTCTAGCTTTTATAATATATAGTCATATAGCAGACAATAAAACACTTTAAATAGACACATAAAGACTGCTGCCGCTTGTGTTGCAATGTAATGTCATGTGTTTCTTTAATTTATATAAAAACTTTTAAAAATCTCCGATACTTTTTGAGGTTCTTTTTCAATTTCACCATACAAGTTTAACACTGCTTTTACTCTTTCTTCGCTTTTTGATACGAAAAGCTTAATAGTTAGTAACTGCCAGAGACTAAGAACCAAACATCGCTCGAAAAAGTAATAATGAAGTGGCTATTTTCCATACTGGATTTTGTTTTATTCAGTTGCTTTGAATTGTGTTATGTAACATGATTTTTTTGTATTTTGGGAAGCAACGTTTTTTCTATAATGATGTTCGTTACTAAACCCGTATTAATTGTAATAACATTACCCTTGATTTGAACTGATAAAATCTTACATACTACTGATAAGCCAAAATTAAACTTTGAAATATTTTGACAGTTGTTTGTCTTTTTATAGCATCAACACGGACAGTAATCGGGCTCATATACAACCATATGTAATGAAAATAAAATCGTGAAAGCGATTTCCGGTTATGCATGTGAGGGATAAAACACGACAAGAAAATAAATTTCGGTGTAATCCTGATGTCATTATCTGTTATTGACAACTTGCGATATGATTCTGTGCCCAATACATTTTAGTGTAATTCCATTTGCTTTACAATGAGACATTTTTCATTATTTAATTAAAACAATGTGTGCCACGGATAAAGGAAGGAAATTAAAAACAGATTTTCTTTTTATATAAAAAGTGGATTCGCAATATTTGAAAGGAAAGAGACGATGTATGTAGATTTGGTTATAAGTGTCTACTCAGACACAAATTAAGCAGAGCAAAATTATGTATATGGCCTCGCCGATGCAACGAAGTAAATGTAATAAAAAGGGTAGTGCATAAGAATTCAAACATCATTTTAACTTGGTTGAATCAAAGAGTATTCTGTCATACTTTGCAAAGAAAAATCAAATTTAATGATAACTAGAGACAAAAATCTACTCCTGCACCATTTAAGGCTTGCTTGACTTCTATCATTTAGCGTTTCATAGTAATAACGTTAAGCACAATATCCTAAACTAATAACAATAAACTATCTATTAAACCAGAACCTGGAGGGGTCTTAATTGTACAAAAGTGTAAAGTTCTCCTAGCACGCGACCAAGTTTGATACGTGACTTAACCTGACAATTCACATAGATAGGTGTAACCCCCTGTTCGCCACGTGTAGGACTGCACTCTGGTTCGGGTTTAAGACGAGATTCAATACACCGCTCATTACAAAACAACACTAAACAACTAACTCAACTGTCTGTTCCAAGTATAGACGTATATCATATTCAATTGAGCACAGTGATCATTGAAAATATTATCCCGATTGCCGCAGAACGCAGACAAAGCAAGTGCGCGGAAAACATTATAAATGCGTTTCGACAAGAGTAACCCTATTTTCAATATTTAGGAAATTGAACAAAACATTTGAATAATACAATGACTGACATTAATTTGCGATCCAAATCTTGCTTAAAATCAAGTGCACTTGCCCATTCGATCACGCAGATCCGCCCAGCGCGTTTTGTCTGAGTCAACGGAAAAAATGCCTGTAACTGACATGATTTGGCTGATACAAAGGACACGTCAATCTTTACCAGTGAAAGATAAAAACATCTGCAGCTGATATCTGCAGTCATTCTAATCTTGTTTTCAAATTCCCTTGATTGACTAGTTTATCTGCGTTATTTCTTATTTAACAAAATCATAAAATTAATTTAAATAATTAAAATCACTAAATGCAGGGACTAATGAACACCGTTTAATTATGAAAATTAATGATAATATCTTCGAGGTTGCCTTTTTAATAAAGACAACAGAAATTTAAACAAAACAGAAAATAAGCAAATCTTATATGAGTCATCTAATAAGACTATAGCGACAAAAATAAAAAGATCTTGTATAGAAAGATTTGAATAAGCTCATCTTGGAGTTGTAAAAGACACGAATGGTAGTAGGTAAGCATGAAAACAAACACATTAAAAAGACAGAAAATATTTAACAATAGCAATTTGTAAAACAGTGAATTCCTTCACTCACTCCAAAGTCCCGCAAGCCCCAATTAGTCTTACTTTTAGGTTTACATCACTTAAGGTAATGTTTTAAAATACTCTGTTCGGTTATTAAATAAAGAATAGAACAATGAATGCTGAAAATACGCAAAACTCGTAACATTGATAAGTTCCGTTCACACGGGCTTATTTGGGAGATTATTTGAAGTTTAAAAATTAGTTGTACAGAGTTGTAGTGTTGTTAGGAAGGTTTGTGATAGAGGTTTTCACGCTGTTTCGTATGGAGTGGGCTTTTACTCATCACATGTAACAATGCATTTTCTTTGTTAGAATATTATCGGTGTCCTTCATTTCTGTTATGTTCCATTATAGGCATCCAGATTCTTGCTTTTTCTACAACTAGATCCCATGATTTAAAAAATTCCCCCCACAATTCATCCCAACATTCGGCAACCTTTGCAGCTTTCGTCCAGTAATAAAATCCTGACAAACGCGGATTCATCTCGCCTGTTAAAAATTTTTCCTTCATTGCTAATTTAATATCTACTAAACATCTATTTCTTTCAACGAAATTCCCTAAATGATGGAAACACATGAAACGTAAATAGTGAATTAGTACATTGGGTGGTCCTGCTGTGATACCCGCATTTGTATAAAGGGGCTGTTCTAGGTCTTGGATGGACCATACTGATTGCGAAATTGGTGATATAAAGTTAAAGTCAATGCATGACAGTTTATGTCTTTGAAGAAATGAAAGGCTGCTGTTGTTAATACTGTTTCCATTAAAATTACATAATTCGGGATTCACATAATATTTGTCTGGTGTACATTCTTGAAGTGCGTAATTCATGACTGTCAAAGACTTTTCATATTCTTTGTGTCTATAAAAAAATGTGGCCAATAAGGTCCCACCAAAAACAACATTACTGTTTTTTGCAATCAAGCAATGAGACAAAAATAACTTGTAAGACCGATATAGGTGTTTGTTCAAAGCGTTAAGTTTGTATGGTGCTGATTCAATCATTAGAATATAAGAATTCATCAGCCATATCATATATAGAGACTTAGACAATTGACCTCCATTTACAAGATTCCCTCTAATTCTTCGTAGCATGTGGTAGTTGCTTCTGCATGGTCGGTTTCTTAGGATATTCCACAGCAGAGGATAGATTGCTTTGTCTTCTGCCTCACTGTCATTGACATTATACTGAAAGTTATTAGATAAGAACTTTGACAAAGTTGCAGATCTCTTAAAAAGTTGTAGGCCCTCCTTCCGCAAGATCGTCAGAAATTCCAATAGGTATTTTTGACATTCGCCAACAATTTTTCCTTCAAACATGTTATTTTCTGGCATAAAGTAATTTGGACAATAACCAATTCGCACCCAATAAATAAGACGGTCAAGACAAGATTGGAAAGAAATGAAAAGCGTTTCTGGGTTCCAGGAGGAAGGATCTGATTCTTCAGCTAACCAAAACATAACAGTTTTCATAAAGTACGAACACAACAGATTTGTGGTGTTACTGTTCGTGTTAATTACTTCCTTGAGTACAATTTTGAGAAGCGCATAACACATAAGTTGCGCTTAGTTGAATGAGTGAATTAATATCTTTTCAGGAACGGAAAAAGAAATTCGCCATTCTAATGAGTTTTCGTTATTCGAACCAAATTTACTGCCAATGGGAACATAAAGTAAACCTTCTTTTGCTATTTTCGCGACATCATTCGATGTTGGCCATTTTGAATGAAATGGTCTATGAAGCCACTTCATGCAAATAATTGGCCATGTTTGACTCTTAAGGCAATATGCAGTATCCACCAAGTCATCGCCTGAACTAATACAAGGACCGTGTATCTTATAACGGTTAAATGTAGTAGTATTCATATTCATTATACGGAGACATGTTTGCTTAAATTCAGCACTTGATAATAGAAGTCCATATGCTGTATATGTATATAGAAATATATTATTTGGGAGGCATTCATGTGGATGTTTTAGTAAAACAAATCCAGGTGCAGCATTTTCTGTATCGATAATTAATCCAAATAAAATGTCAATATCAGATTGACAATTGTAAACAGGTAACAAAGGCATTACGCGCATGAGGTCAACATCACTACCTTTTATATCAAGCCCTTCTGCTTTGCTTCCACTGAATATTATAGGTTTTAAACTACTGGACATAACATCTTCCATAATTTTTAAAAAACAATCTTCTCTTTTTGACCATTTTAGCAGATCCGACTACACTACACATGAAATCGAACACTTTGCAGCTGATTTCCTTCTGGTCGACAGAGTTCTCCATTTATTTCTGTTTGAAAAGAAAATATAAACACATATTGACATCTCAATACATCTTTTAAGCGTCAAAATGTTGAAAATAATTCGGAAAGGATCTTTCCAGCCTTCTTAAAGTTTTATGATAATTTGTCTAGAAAATAGAATCGCTGTTAATTTTTTCTGTTTCCCCCAATAGAGTAATAAAAATAAAATAAGTATCTATACCCTTGCACTAAAATTATGATTAATGTTCGTAGTAGTCTCATACAATTCTAATTTCATAATGACGGGACTGTTATACGCACACTTTATTCATCAGGAAGTTAGTTTACAATGCTAATAATTAATAATCATTTCAGTTTTATCTTTATGTTGTTCTCTTAGGATTACATTTTTATTGCAAACAAATTTTACGCGAAAACAAAAATGTCGACTGTAAGCTTGTTTCAAATACTCTTATATGTAATAACAAAACAAACAATAGCTGAATGCTGTTTGTTTTTAATATTTTAATAATTAAATGCTGTTTTAATACATGTATAAATACCCAATTTTGAACCTTCTCACACAAAAATAAAATACAATTAAAATTAAAACATCACCAGAACTTATTTAAACTGTTTTTGTTAAGCGCAATTGACTTGCTTTAACTAACAAATGTGCATTGCTAAAATAATGTCTACAAAGTGCTAAGTCGTGAAAAGCGCAAAAACCAGCAGTATGTACAAATACTTCCTAAATAATTAAATCAACAAAAAAGAATATAATACAAATATAGAAATAAAAAATTAATGAATAAATGAAGAAAAGTAAATAAATAAATAGTACTTACCAATGTTATACGATATGAACATTTAGTTGAATACCGTTTATTTTAATGTTGGCAGTTGTTTTATAATTTTTAGGCGGATGTTTCCGTTACAAATTATATACTGAAATAGCATTTTATTTTAATTCTTTATAAATAATCATTTTAAGTATTTTCGTAAAAGAACTTGTAAATTTCCGCGCTAGATTTATATTTTGAGCATTTAAAGGGGATACTTATATTTGTATATTGTAAAAATTTTCAAATGTCAAAAAAGTCGTAAGGAAAAACAGTGAGTTTACACATCCTTTTTAAAGTAGGCCATTTTTACGCCTAACATCATCAAGATAATTGAAGAAAGTAGCAAACAGGGCTTTTCCAATATCTGAATGTTGTAGTCTCGTAATCCACAACTAGAAAGTACGAACTGTATCACACAGGTATCACACAGCACATTACTAAGGATACATTGTTTGCTGATATCTGCAAGTAATTGTTTGCCATTAATTTAAACATATTTTTTGTATAAATAGATATATCATTGAACATACAGTTAATACAAGGATTCGGAAATAAGATGAGAATCTTTTTGAAATCCGTCTTCAGTTATCGCATTGCATAACAGAATGTAAGATACATGCTCTGACAGGTTTTATAAATAATATAATGAAGAATTGAGGAAAGAACGAAATAAATTAATATATGTGATAGGAAAAGGAAAACAAAAAGAAAGGGTTGATGAAATGCTTTAATGTGTTTGATTTCTATGCGTCTACAAAAGGTTTACTTTTTAGAATATAGGATTGCACATTTAAAAAGAACTTCCGTATTCTGTTCCAATATTAAAGCATCTGACCAATACAGAAATTAGTTTAAGTCAAATTGTACTTGAAAATTCAAAGCAAAAATAGTCCTTCGACTAAGATCTGAATATTTATGACAATACAAAAGGGAATGTATGTTTAACTCCATCTGTCCGCATGTAAAATTTGGACTGTCAACCAGACTGCGCCAGGCTGCGCCTGAATAGGTGCTCATTCAGACAGCTGCTATTCATGCGCAGTCTAGCATGCAAGATTTGACCCATCCTACTATCTGCATTATAAAATAATGGACGTTTTCCAGTTTGAGCTCCGATACGTGTCTTGAATATGTTCAGCGGTCCCGAATTCCGGATATCTATAGACAGTCTATTCCACAATTTAAAAGTTGACGGCACAAAATAATTTGAATATAAAGACGTAGTAGTCCGAATATCAGTAATATTGTTAGACTGGCGTGTGAAATGCCGATGAAAGTTAGACCTTATACTTGGTAATAAATTACTCATATACTCAGGTGTATTCCCGATCACCATTTTGTACATCATAACAAGTTTGTGTTTCTTTCTACGATCAGAAAGTTTTTCCCATCCCGTTTCCTCGTATAATTTTTCGAGCGATGTTAATTTTGTGCCACCCGTTACGATTCGCATCGCTTAAATCTGAACGCTTTCGATTTTATTAACTAATGTTTGAATCCCGTTGTCCCAAACGACGTTACTATATTCTAAAATTGGTCTGATATGTGAAAAGTAAATTATTTCTAGGTAAATCTATTTACAACTTAGCGTACACGTCGTAAGATATTGACACTTAAAATGCCCTTTTAACAATGTAATCGATATGTTCATGCCATGAGCCATCATCCGAGAAGTAGATGCCCAAGTGTTTATGGCTAGATATTTCCTGAAGATAAATATTGTTTATCCGCAATAGAGGATGTACTTGTTGAGTATTTTTACGCAATACAGGAATCGTTTCGGTATTCTTGGGATTAAAACGTACGAACCACTGCGAAGCCCTGCGGTGAAATTTGTCGATGTCATTATTCAAAATATTCGCCGCGTTATCTAGGGTGTCAACAGTGACATAAAGGCTAATGTAGTCGGCAATTAATTCTATACACGCGTTTATATCGTCGGCGATTTCGTTAATAACAATTAGAAAAAGAAGAGGACCGAGTTTTGATCCTTGCGGACCACTGATACTTATTGGTTTCCAATCAAAAAACAGTTAAATGCGACACGTTGGACTCGCCCAGATAGATAACCGTCAAAGCAACTCATAGGCGTCCCGTTATACCATATTGTTAAAGTTTAAATTATAGACCTCTGTGCCTAACTCGATCGAATGCCTTGGAAATGTCACTGAACACTACTCGTATTTCTTTTCTACCGAGCGAGTTTGAGATGTCAATCAATTTATTTATAGCTGAGTCACCTTGTTTGAACCCAGACTGATGTGTAGTTATAACCTTATTACATATTAGAAAATTGTGGTTTATAAATACAGCGTTCCATGCACTTTGAAATAATACTGAGCAGTGATATCGGACGATAATTGTTAACTTCACTAGTGTTCCCAATTTTAAAGATAGGCGTTACATTTGCTCTCTTCCATGTAGTAGGGTAGAACATGTAGTAGGGTAGAACGATTTTGTGAGCGATAAGTTAGAGTCTACATAGCGGTGTTTTAAGTTGTGAGCTGGTCAGTTTTAAAGTCTAGCATTGATAAGATCTGGACCAGATGCCGTATTGATATTAAGATTCTTTAGAACGTCCGCGACCTCAGATGCATTTAATACAAAATATTATATATTTTATATACGACTACTGGAGGATTTGAAAGGTGAACATTCGAGTCGTCTATTTCAGTTTGAATATCAGTTTGAGTAACAAAATAATTATGAACTCGTTTGCTTTTGCAGTCTCATCAGTTATAAGATCGATATCTTTAATTAATGGCAATACTATGCATTGCCGTTTTTATACCTGAAATTTGGTTAAATATATGCGACCATGATTGATATGACGGGTTAATCTGTTTTAATTTAATAACAAGTTGATCTCGATAGCTAAGCTGGGCTTTTCTTATTTGTGACGTCACCATATTACGTGTTGGTTAAAATTTTTACATAATCAGACTTTATTTGTACGACGCGCTTTCGAACGGAGTCGCCTTTTTTCTAATAATTTTTCTAATATCATTTGTCATACATCTCGGGTCTGCCTTGCGAATCGTTACCATTTTATTAGGAATGAATTTTTTGGCCGCACCTAAGATGACATCCGTAAAGTCAAAATCTATCTTATTAATGTCGTCAGAAGAAAATATACGTTTCCGGTCAATTTCTGATAAAAGTCGTTTATAATAGTCATCGTGTCCTCTGTCATAAAGCCATATTTTACGTCTAACTGAATTAAGAAATGGTTTCAGAGAGTTAAATATTCCAATAACAGGACAATGATATCCACTCTGATCCAACAAAGGAGGTCCTACGTTAGTATAAGGTACAAAATCAATACTGACGATGAATTTTCAGTAAAATTTGTCGGATCATTTATCATTTGCCTTAGGCTATAAGACTTACAAATATGTTTCTTTTTTTTAGTTCACATTTGCTTAGTTGTCATTAAAATCACCCGTTGATAAAACATCGTTTATTGCGGACTCGACAGAATGTTCACTTCAGGTAGAATATAAAAGGTAGCATACAAAAACTTTTTGTTACTTATTTTTAACTTAATTTTGTTTGGAAAGCGATCTTTCACTCATACATCTGTACTAAAAATTAAAACTAAAACGAAATAAAAATAGCAAAAAGAATTCATGTTTCTGAATAAAAATTACATGTACACAGAGCAACATTTTTATTTTGCACTTAAAGGCATAGGCCATAAATAATAAATCAGAAAATGTTTTAAAAATCTGTTCTTTAAAGGGTGTTATTTTTTTCTTTATTATAAAAAGTCACTTGGTTATAAAGAATCGCGTAATTCTTTTAAAAGTTGCTAATCAGCATGAGGGAGTCTTATATACATGAAGTCAAATCTGTTTGAGTAACAGAATCGCAAGTTATACGAACATTTAATACAGTCCACGGTATTAGAATTATGTTTAAGGTCGATAGAGAGGGGCAAAACATAAATTCATTTTAAAACGACAATAAAGCATCTTCCTCTCCTGTATATTAATGCACAACACATTGCTGTTTTAGTTATTCTTTTATTTAATATTTTTAAAGCTCTAAATAATAATATTGAGCGTTTTTTAAAGAAAATTCAGGACTGGGGCTATAAATACTAAGAGTATACTGTTATGAAGTAACTAAAAAAATTCATTAACGCTTTAACAGTTGCTTCCCTTACTCCAGTTTGTATTGTAAAAAAAGATACATAAGGCGAAGTATAGAATGTTTAACAAACAGTTGAACATATTATTTCTTCAATTGTTTGCATAAACATGAATAAATTGAATCAGAAGATGCTACGGTGCCATTAAGAGAACAAAACCAAGGTACCACTCAAACGTATGACTGACTGATAGAAAACATATTACTACAGCGAGCAACAAACACTCGAAACAAACAAATAAGAAACACACGCTTTTGAAAAAAATGCTTTGACATCATGTTTTTAGGAAGACTGTGGAATTCCGGCTTCACTTGTATGACCCTTTGTGTTTTTATCAAAACTTTTCCACATTCAATTACTTTTTACTCCCCAACAAAGTTGTTTAATTTTATAATACGTTTAAAACATTGTAATAACTTTTAATAAATAATCCAACGGTAAGAATAAGAAACCAATATTATGCCATGAGTATTTATTTACACAAAAAGACATGGTTAGCTTTGGTGAGAGAAAAAGTTTTTTTAAATGAGGATTCAATAAATAGGGAAAATATAGAAACAAATCAACTACTTTGTACTGCATGATTCATAGACAGTTATGTATATTGATGTCTCAGTATGTGCATGCTATATCCAATGCGTGTCAACACTGAGTAGAGAGTTATATTATGAATTTGGGCGATGTATTCTTAACTTCAGCCTGAATTAACCATAGTAACCTGTGTTCCTGCTTATGTTCTGACAATACATGTCCCATACAATGTATATGATATAATTTCAGCCTTATGGTGTAAATCATCTATGTACTGTTGTTAAACATAACACAGAGAACAATGAAGGTCATTTACATATTGGTATTGGCAGGCATTGCATTGTCTTATTGGGTACAACTGGCGTGAATTTTTGCTCAGTCCCCTATTTCTGAAAGATCCTAATTGAGTTCTAACTCCCAGTAAATCTAATGTAAACTTAAAAATCATATTTTTGTTATGGTAGTTAAAAAAACTTAGAAATATGTCTAAGATTTTAATTATGTTTCTTTTCGCAAATTCATGCCACGGAACAGTAAATGCTTTTTTTGGCAATAAAGATTAGGCTTTTTGATGTTGAAAATAATAAAAAGTATGCATTTTTGGATTTGATGTTAAAAAAAAAATTGAAAATGATCTGAAATCATATTAACCATTTTACTAGTTTGCTTTAGAAAAAATACAATAAAATAAAAATTAAAAAAATATGTTAGTTAATTATGAATATCCTTATTTAACAATAAGCAATTTGTTTACCACTTTCTTTGTTCAATTAGTATTAAGGAATCTAAATATTTTATTCTATTATAACCCATGCAAAATTTCCTGATCCCTGTACTATTGTAGCTTCACAGTTGACAGTTTTTCTATTATACACAACACAACAAACTAAGCTGAACAAAATAAACTGATTCACAAATAGTTGTGATTCCTCTGGATGTGAGGAATACGCTAGATCTTTTAATGTGTTTGAAGAATATTAATATTTTCTTGTATCAAAAGGGTTGCAATACGTTTGCATACAATGGGTAAAACAAATAGTGGTCTACATCTTACAAATGAGAACTGGACTTAAATGACGGATTTGCTTTACATAAACAAGCAATAGATCATTATTTAAAAAGTTTGATGTACATCGCAGTTAAGACTTTATTAAGTTTATTGGATCCAAATTAACAACGAGGTAGGGCATATGATTTGGAACGATTTTTTTAATTCATATTTAAATTTTGATAACGTCCCTTGTTTTGAATCGACAGATCAAACTTACTCCATTATCTTATACACATCAGAAAAAGATTCATATTTAAAAGATAATCTATAAACAGGGAAATTGCAATTTCGACCATTTCATAATGGACATGTCAGTCTGTCACCGTCACCAGACCATGACCTCTTATTAGTGATTTAAGGACTATGTCAAGTTATGGAATTCTATGGGATTAGGTCAGTTCCTTTGTAACCATGCATGGTGGGATGACAATTTTTTATACACGTAGCCTTTACTCTATGTCACAATCACATTGTTTTTATATAAGTTAACTTCCAAACCATACATGGTAGGATAACAGTATTTGGTCTATAGGTAGCTGATGAATAGAATATCACAGCACTTTTAAAGTTTTTGTGTCAGCGTCGTTTAGTGTATTAACAAGCAGAAGGACATAAAACGTAAAAATTTCAACTTTGTTACGGATAACCTAGATTTTAGTTCAGCAGTTTATGAAACACTGAGGAAATGTCAAAAATATACAATTTAACATTTAGACATTCAGAATGATCGATTGGATGTTTGCTTAACCAGTTATACTTCATCAACTAGAAAGGGCGAGAACAATAGTTCTGAGACAAAAGGAACCAATGGAGCAGTACATTCTCAATGTTACTGTAAAATTCTGGGGATTTCGGTAGGGGCAAAGAATAAAGCGTTGTGTAGCGTCTAAAACAATACACAATACAATGTCATATTAAAATCTACAAAAAGGGTCTTTATCGGCCAGTGTATCGTATGTGTTAAAGCTTTCTGTATCATGACATGACAACCCCCCCCCCCCCTACACACACACACAATACGGCATACATTATCCATCACGTGGGCATCATTTAGGGTGAACTGTAGGTGGAGCACAGGAAACACACCTGGTATGGTCACATGTAATATTTAAATAATAAGATCATTACATTAGCTGGAATGTTAAGCTGTAAAGTGTATATATATATGTTTTATTTGTCCGCTATGCAAATTGCTTATCCTATACTCATTGATTAATAATAAATATAAAAGTTCATTATTTGTTTCTTTTACATGTTGTGAAGACTTTTTGTTTTTGTTTTTTGTTTCATTTTATTTTTTGTAGAAATTAAGTACATTACATAGCATTGAAGGTAAACATAATATTTGCATTATTGGGAATTCAAGTTGTGTTAGCACTAGAGCTGAAACACGAAAGAAAAATGCTAAAGCTTGTTTGAATTCTTTCAATATCTCATTACCATTTTAAAATTGATCAATGTTTTTTTATTTAGGCAACAAATCCAAAATCCTATTTAGAGATAATATATATTCCTCAGCTTATAGCTATACCATAACCTAAGGATTCCCTCTTAAGACAGTATTTCAGTGATATTGATAAAAATTATTAACATGAAAAATTTTCAATTATCCCCTTATCTATTAAAGGCCCTTCTAAATTGTCATACTCTCTTAATTTCAATTGGACAAATTTCAATTTCAATTTTCAAATTTGTTTGCTGTGACCATACTGGGAGAGTTCCTGGTGCTCGACCAACAGAGCAGCACAGAGCGTTTGCGGTTGGCGGTGATGGGAGACTATCGTTTGGGGGTTGTCAGATCATAATAAGGAAATCTGGTCGCGCACCGTAGTGGACAACGTGTTTGAAGAATGCCCCGCGATTCGAAAGTTGTAGTAGGCCTAAGCCGAATATGTGTTTTAATGTTTTGGAGGTTTAACGATAAGATCTTACTCATTTTGATTTTAAATATTTTTGAACTTGATTGGCACTTATAAGTCGTGATTAGACGAAACACTCGCAGTGTTTGGTAAATTTAAAACCCTTGGTCTCTTTGATGCCATTTTATAGAAGGTACCAACATTAAAGCATATTTTCTTGCTGATAACTAAGATAACATTTCATTAGATGACTTGCTTCTTAACTTAAAGTTGATTACTATTATGACATTAAGATCTGATTCAAAATTTCAAAATAATGTAGCGTTATACTTAAACAAGCCATATGTTATAAAACATATGCTGTTGATTGATTTAAAATAACAACATAAAAACATGACGTCATAATAAAAACACCTTTGCTTGATTTGGCGTAAGGGTCTAAACAGATAGACATAATGTAGGCAAATGGGTGCCACATTGTCACAACGGTGTGAATTTGAATCCTGCTGAGGGTAAGAACAACATTTGACAGAATTAAAAATCTTATTCTAACAGTGTTGAAATAAATTGCAAGTTACCAAAAACCATGGGCAGGAAGTTTTTAGGAGCTGCTCAGTAAATTATCCTGATAGTCATGATACAACGTATTGGTATTTTAACACTTTTGAACTGTTTTTGGTTTTCATCAGAACGCTTAATAATATAAATGATGGCTGATTGTGTTTATATTGGTGCAAAAGTGGATGTAGAGACGTAACTGTTACAAAATGTTAAAATGGAGTTTAAGACCATTACAACAATTTTGACCTGTAAAATGTAATCCAGTTCTATTTTATAAATATAGGCATTTTACTCCTTCATTAAGTTATATATTTCGCATCAACTAATATGCGCATTTTATTTTGTTATGACGTTACTTCGGAGCAACTTAAGCGATTTTTGTTATTTTTTAAGAAAACCCTTAGTCTGATTGATGTCAAATTCATTTTAAGTCATTTTAAATTGTTGTTGCTGCGGTATTAAATAATATGTATTTGCCGATATAGTATTCATTAAAAAAATTACAGTATATTTCTCTGTTGTTATTTCAGATAGATAATAAAAAGAAACACTAATCGACTTTTTTACCTTCACTAGACATTAATAATTGCTATCAGCGACAGTTGACTTTTTAACAATCTTCGAAACCCTTGGTCCAAAGTTTATTAATATATTGATTTTCCTTATCTTTAACAAACATTTACCGCAGTGGCAGTATATTACAACGGAACAAATGTGCAAAAAATGTCAAAATCATTTATTCAAATTGCCAAATGACTTATGGACCAATACTAAAAGTCGTCCTCGTGCTGAACCCACGGAGCTGTACATCGGCGACAGATAGTAAAATCTGCTTGTTTGTGGTAAGTGTGTCATAATAAATATGGAAAGCCTTCGTACATTACCACGCATAGTTTTGGAGGAGTACCAAGCTCCTTTCGTGATAAAGAGGTTTTTTTGTTGATTTCAAAACAGAGTATGCTCCTTGTAACGACTACAAAAGGCTTAATTCTGCCATTGCTTAAAACACCATACCTTTTGGCAGGCAAACTTCGTTCATTCTCGATCACAGTTTTCGGTTTACGTGCCTTGGTCCTTAATATTCTTAAAATATACGCTGTAAATTAAAAGATCTACAAAAGGTCATACATGACCGAAATTGGAAATCAATCACTTTAATAGTTATTACCTTTACTAACTACTTTGCGAAACTAGCAACAAACCCTATCGAGCAAAAAGAGTTGAATGTCAAGGGACAATTTCATATCCGGGTATAGACAAACATATACACCACAAAACAAAAACCACAAACACAAAAACAGAAAGTGAGTAAACCGACTCAATAACAACCACCGGTGCTCTCACGTGCTCTATGCGAAAAAACAGTGCCTGTGTCAAATTAAACCTTAAGTTACTCATTGTTATGTCTAGCAAAATTTCAAATCCAGGAATAGGAAAAACTACCTATGACTCGGCGAAAATGTCCAATCGTATTTGAGATTGATTTTCCATTGCGATCAATAAGGTCATGGTGCCGACCATAGAACTATACCAAGAATGAGTTACTAATGTTTAGAAGACTACGACTACATAATTTAAACATAAATAATACAAAAAAATACAAATGAACACTATTATTTCTTGAGAGATAACATCAACATTGATACAACAAACCCTTGTGTCAGTACTTTAGTAGTCATCAGCAGTGATAGGTCTAGAAAATCTGAAATTGCGGGATCTGGAATAGCGTATAAGTTGTCAAAATGACACACCATACGCTGGAGCTGCTGGATTGTTGCTATTGACGAACAGTAAGTTGACAATTGGCATGTTGAAGTGTGCGGAGAGTCTAGTATGTAGTTTTCCCCAAGTCTATTTCTAGAAGTAGGTCTAATAAGAGGCCGGCATATGTGAATTGGTGGTGTCTTTAGTTTCAAGACAAAATACTCAAAATTTTGCTGAAAAGATCTGATAAGCATTATACATAAAAAGTCAAAAAAGTTAAAGTTAAATTGAATAACTTATTTGAACATTGGATTCAGTGGATACAATACATACAAGACATTTTTATTGTTCATAGAAAAAAAAACATTTTTGAATGAAAGAGAATACTAAAATGTATACTTCACATATACATTTCCATTTGTCTGTTTGTTTGTTTGTTTAAATGGTTTTAACGCCACTTATAGCAATTTTTCTGCTATACCATGGCACGCTGCTTTCATTGCGAGAAAGCAGGAGAAAAACCCCCGACCTTTGGTAGGAAAACTTGCAATCCTTATCAATTATAATTGGTGTGAAGTTAACTCTGTTTCCTGTCAGACTCTGTTAAAAATACTTTAATAGAGACAGCGCTTTGGACACGGTGTTCTCGACTCCAATCTTAATTGACAAAAATTGTAACTTTGCCTCCAGAAGGTTTTGGGGTTTCTCCGGGTACTCGGGTTTCCTAATCAATAATTAAAACAAAATAATGCTAAAAACTTGATGAATCATGCATTGAACATCAATAAAAAACCAATCAAATAAAAAAAGAATCTATTTAAAAGAAATGCCACCACAAATAATTTAATAAAAAACACGTTTTCTTTGAAAAAAGCAACGATATAATTGAATAATAACTTTTTTCTCTATTTTTAAAAGTACCTGTTACCCTCCAAATCTAATTAGCGTGGTCTTATTTATAAGGGTAGACAGAAATTATTACATAAAATCTGTTTTTATTAAATGAATTGTGGAATTCGTAAATAACGTAAAGTCCTACAGATATAACATGAAACGAATTCCACTTCTGAACATCCTCTTCCTCTAATGTCGAGGGTTAAGTGAAAAAATGATCTAAACGAAAGAAACATTTAGTAGAAATAATTGGCAAAAACAAATTACTTTATAATGTACTAAAAAGTAATCGTCATATACTGTATCGCATTTACCTCAGTGCATCTTTAATCTGCGTAAAATATGACCATCATATTAATTTGGAAATATTAGTTATTTCACACACAATACATAAAGAGAAAACTATATTATTGAATGACTGCTACTGATGTCAAAAACTTTAGAAGAGTTATTAACTAATATTGTGGAATTATCACTTTTGTTAGTGTAGTTACGAAATCGTAAATCAACAACCAATCATATACGTATAGTTTTTATTCCTCCTGAGACAAATAGACGCAAAACACTCACAATATACAAAAAGGCTTGGATTGTCAAAATCTGTTTAAGTCTATTGTTTAAAAGTTAACTTGCCGCTGTCATAGTCTTTGGTCTACAAGTTTAATAACTTTAGGATCTCATCAAAATGAAAAGCAAACTTACGTACGCAGCAGACTGTTTTACTCTCGCTTGCTTTTTTCTCAGTACTAGAACAAAGCACTGTTCCACTGATAGATTTATTATTGCGCTGCATGAATCCTCCATCATAACTGTCAGTCACATTGGTCAAAAGGGACGATTCACTAGTGACTATACAAAAATAAAACAAATAAAACCACACCACAAGGCAACATTGTGTTTGCAATTTATTTAATGTGTTTAATGAATATTATTATATGTTTTGAATTCTATTATATTATTAATGTTCTGTTTTAAACATGGTAAATTCGGATAACTTATGATAAACCCTATCGACGGTTTTATTTGTCGCACAGTAACACACCCATTTTTTCTAGAGCACTATAATATGTTAACGCTTCATTGCTGTTAAAATGTCAAGCATGTGCTTTTTTAGATGTATGTTAGTTAAGTAAATATTTAAATGCAAAAATTGTTGGACATATATGCATATGGTGTCTATATTTTTCAATCGATGAGGTATGCAAGAGCTTCCAATCGAATATACAGATGTTGAAAACGTCACCAATTCCGTCGGGATAAACTTATTAACAAAAAGTTTCAAGAAAAACCGACTTGTCCACGCCTTCAATAAGTTTTACTATAAATACAACTTCCTTGTCTCAAAATATTCTTTCTTGTTTGAAAATATGGTTGAAAATGTTTTACAATTTTTGAAATCAGTGTACGATGATTGTTAGATACACCTATTAGTGACTATTGGTATATGATACCCATCTATTTTAATCAACTAGCCAACTCGTTCTACAGTAATGGAAGCGGGAGGTTTGGCATGCTATAAAACCTGGTTTAACCAATCATTTCTTTTGTTTGTTTGTTTGTTTGTTGGTGTTTAACGCCACTTTCAGCAATTTTTTCAGCTATATCATGGCGTCCAGTTTTTATTGGGGGAGGAAGCCGGAGTACCCGGAGAAAACCACCGACCTGCGGTAGGAAAACTGGCAATCCTTGTCAATTAAGATTGGAGTCGAGTACACTCTGCCTGCAGTGAGAATCGAACCAGCAATCTCAGTGTTGACAGACCACGTGATCAATAGTAGACGAACTACCTTGACCACTCGGCCACCGAGGCCCCTCATTTCTTTTGAAATACCTGTACCAAGTCAGGACCAATGCTGTATTCTTAATTATTGGTTCTGCAGTTTGCCAGTTTCTCGGATTTTGATTTGTGGATTGTCTTTTTGACAGTATCATCGGTGTTCGGTATATTGTTATTACCTTCAGCTCTATAGCCTGGTTTTTAATAAAACTAAGATTCTTAGTAAATGATTACAAATCACGAAATCCCATGTAAAACGTAGTGTTATAATACAACTAAATTTCATTCTAATAGCCATATCTCATGTGTAACAATAAAACACGAACAAAACATATTTACTATGTATTTTGAGCTATCTCCAACGAAAGAAATTCGAAATTGTTTATCTGATTTGCAGGTTAACTTCTACCATAATCGTCAATTATTATGTGGGATTGACATATATTTAACTACATGTAATGTAAGTCAATTGAGGATGCACAATCAGAGGTAAAGAATGATTTTTCTTATTGAAAGCTGTAACAGAATAAACACTAACAAAGTTATGCAATGTTTAACAGTTAGCTTTAAAATGGAAAATACAATAATTTTTCAATGATCTGTACATTATCGAATGCTAGATGTTTTAGGAAACAGACATCATACGACTTTGAACAAAATGAATTAATTACGCCATTGGGAAAACAATTGAACCAAAATCACAATATCAAACTTACTTGATAAAATTTAACATTCTACGGTATTTTGACTATTCTATAGCTTTAACTAAAGCCTCATTAAGAGATTTTGGATTTTGAAAAAAAACTGTCATACACAACAACAAAAGGCATAGACAGGGCAACGGCATTCATGATATAAAAAACTAAAATTTTCATAAATATATGAAATGGTGGAAAATCTATAACACCATGGATTTAAAATTGACAGACACAAACATTAAACAGATACAACTCCTTCTAAATATTAACGTTTTCCTATACCATTAATGACACGCGTAACTCTACTAATAATCATATTAATAGGAAATAGTGCTATATCAAACCTTTCAAGTCTTTTACTTTGCTGTCAATACCAACATCTTCGTGTTGTCCACAATCAGGTTGACCCTATACATTATATCTACAACTGCTAAATGTACCCACGATTTGTCCAACAACTACTCCCCAGTCTCCTCCTTATTTTAAAGCAAAAATAAATTAAATTGTATATTTTTCATTTAACGTTTAAATTAAATTCTAACCTAAATGACAACATAAAGATACAATAATAACATTTAACAAGAACTATATCAACGGCAAAGTAAACGCCTGCTTGTGGGTCTTTGCATTACAGGAGAGTAAACTAAACAATAGCAAAAACAATATTTAACCAGTACTAAAATTATACTTTTTATTCACAATATTTAGTGTTTTTTACGAAAAGACAACGTCATCAATTAGTCACGCCTTCAGGGCGTTGTTAAAATATAAAATTAGATTATATGAAACGGACAGCCTGGCTCAGCTATTCATTAACTGCAATCGAGACATAACTATGGATTGTCTGAATAGTATCTGCAGAGACCCAATATAACTTGCAGATGTTCTGAAAACATCGTAATGGAATTGAGAATGTGTGACAGTAATATAAAACCTTTGTATGATAATGGTTTTCCTACAGTTTTTACTAAATATTTTTTTTAATGTTCATATGCTGTGTGAACCTGTGTTATGTCACCAGAATATCGGTCTTTCAAAAAGATTTGTAATTTCTCAGATAGATTTAATGCGATCGAAATAAGTTATTTGCGTTTCAACAAATTTCTAAAAGTTAAACTAACTTCTGTTGTAAAAAAATTGAACATCAGGACTTTACAATATAATTTTTCAAGTTTCGTGTTAATTAGATTGGGGGTAATTCTACTTTATATACATGTCGCGATAATACTCATTGACATATTTAATAAAGTTAGTTATCTAAGATCGAGATCTGAATGTGCGAAAGAAACACCCCGAAAGACCATTTCATACCAGGTTTGGTTCTAATTGACACTGTACTAAATATTAGCTTGTATTGTTCAGCCCCTTGATAAAGCATACATTCACGTTCAATTTGAGATTTTTGATAATATTATTACATGAACATGATATGTACATTTTAAAATCTGGTTACTTAATGTTATTTCCCCGTTGTTCAGTGTTTGGGCACAATTACACAACAACAAATATCTCTGTCATAGGTTGAAAAGCGATCACTGCTTAGAATGATATTATCCATAGGTTAATTTTTTGTAGATAAATTAGTAAGACGAAACGCGTATCTGATGCATATTTTACAACTTTGTTATATTTCATAATATTAAATTTGTCTCAAGTTAGTAAAAACAACATTATATTTAGTCACAAGAAGAGTAAAACATTCTTGGAAAGTCAGAGGTTTGCAGATAACATATGTTACATTTAAGGATTCAAAACTTTGCATCTCAAGTAAGAGTAAATATTCGTCAAATTGCATTATCGTTAACAGTGTCTCCTGTTATAGTTAATTAAACAATCAACATAGTACAAATTTCCCGTAATTTAATACATTCTTTATTATCCATTGCAAAATCAGATTAAGTGCTTTATTTTTTGCATCAGTAACGGTTAAACTTACCACTAATTCACACAAATGTTCTTACATTGTCCACCTATCAATAAAATAATTCCTTTCAAAATATACCTTTTGAGATGAAAATACATGGATTTGAAAACACACATCAATAGAGCATTAGCTATAAAAAAGGAATAGGACGCAGACCAAGTTGTACTGCTTTACTGGTTAAGGACAATAAGGTCTTTGTCGCAACGTTGCATTTAAAATCTTTGACATTATTTTAATAATCGACCTTAATTAATATTCAAAGACGAGGATGCATTTTGGGGCCAAACTTCCCTCCGTGACAAATATGTTACTGTCCCAACATGCAAAGCTTCTAACAACATTATGTTTTATGTACGTCACATTACCATAAATATCTCATTACAGAACTTTGCACCAAGGATAACTCTGAAAATTCCACATACAAACGAATCACAGATGACGACAAAGAAGTCCTGGCTAACTTACGGTTAAAATAATACTGTTCAATATAGGGGTTTCTATCAAAGCCTAACTGTCCATGATAGATACCGTGCAACAGTCTATAAAACGATTGTTGAAGTGAGCATAACAAATTGATTGCGGGATATTTAAACCGGACATGTAGTAAATGCATTAAATTTAAATAAAGTTTCAATTTGTTGTAGGACAAATTTTATGCATATTTTCTTATCTTATTTTTGCTTGAATACCAATTGAACACTCATGATAATATAACTTAACGGAAATAAATATAATATGCGACATGCGTCACAATTAAGTAAAGTTTTCACACATAAATATAAGGAAATAAATAGAACCATTTCAAAGAAAGATAGTTTTTTCTTTTTTATATTGATTGAGCGACTGGTGTATTGGCACGGAATGTTAAAACAGGAAACACCTGTGTTCTTATCAAGAGAGATTAATTATTTGTGCAGAACTTAAGTTATCGTTTAACATCTATGTGAAGTTTTTTTTCTTTTTCTTAAAAATTACTGCTTCTGGGGAAGCGTGAATTAGTCGTCTTTCCTGTTTATTGATGTAAACACATCAACATATGAATATTATTACATTTGTAAAATTAAAAAAGAACATGTTATATACCAATATTATATTAAAATATACAAATATAATCTTTTTTATGTGTAAGACTTTGAAAGTAACATTTGTACGAAAATGTTTGTGTTTAATAAGTAAATGATACAATCAATAGAGTGTTTTTTGTAGATAAATATGAGGTAATAAGGGAACTTTTCAGCTGGAATAACAACTTATCTGTTTTGAATATCAGACATAAATTTTGCAGCATCATGATGTTTGCTACATGTATTACGCTTTGAATTGATGACCTTATACATTCAGCCAATTTAGATAAGGTATCGACAACTTGCTCCTATTGTTAGGCCTTGTATTGCTTATTACTCTAGCCATCAATACATTGAAGTTCTTATTCTGATTTATAGAATTAGGATAATATTGTGTCGGTCCACTTAATAAAATATTTCTAAAGATTTCACCTTCGATAAAGAACATTCTACAGTTTTTTCATTCTTGAAAGTGAGGATGCATTCATGCTGTTTGGCTTTCAAGCCATCAATCAAAAGATCAAGCAATGAATCATAAGTAAAGTGCCAGTCTATTGTGATTGGAACTTTCATTAATGACAAATGATGAAGTTTTAAATGAACTTGTGATGACATATGTTTAAAGTTTTATATGTAATAAACTTGTGATGTAAGATATTAACTATATATATGGAAGCGTATTAGGGCAAAATTATACTTTTTATTTTTTAATTTGTCAATTTTAAATCTTGAAAATTTCAACCTAAATCTTGGAAATTTCAACATTATTCTTGGAAATTATCAACTTCATTCCTGGAAATTCCTACTTTAATCTTGGAAATATAAAGTTGATTATTCCAAGAATAAAGTTGGAATTTCCAAACTTAAAGTTGATTATGCCAAGATTTCAGTTGAAATTTCACAGATTAAAGTTGATCATTTCAAGATTTCAGTTGAAATTTCACAGATTAAAGTTGATCATTTCAAGATTTAAGTTGGAATTTGCAAGATAAAAGGTGGAATTTCCGAGATTAAAGTTGATAATGTCAAGAATAAAGTTGATAAATCCAAGAATAAAGTGTGACATTTCCAAGATTAAAGTTGACATTTCCAAGAATAAAGTTGGAATTTCCAAGATTTGACAAATTAAAAAATAAAATAATTAAAAGTGGCCCTAATACGCTTACGTAATATTGATGATATCTATATATTTGTCAGCAAAATGACTGGAAAAAACTGTGATCCGTTCGATCTTTGTTTTTATCTTCATTATTGTAGCAATTAATTTTTCCCAATTTCAAGAAAGATTATTTTTTATAAATTTAACAAATCCATTACTCCGTGTCGAGTATGGCATGAAATTGGTTGCAAAAATTTAAAATTTCTTTACATTAAATATATCATGTTTACGTACTATAATCATGCAAGCATGAGGTTTGGCATGCCTTAAAACCTAGTTTAACCCACCATTTATTTTGAAATGCCTGTACAACATGTGTACAAAGTCAGGACCATTGCTGTGGTTAATATATTTTTAGTTGTTAGTTCTGAAGTTTGCTGTTTTCTCGGACTTTGATTTGTGAATTTCCTTTTTGACAGTTTCCTCGGTGTTTGGTATTTTGTTATAATCTTTTTGTCACTGCAACAGTGGGCAAAATTTTTGTCAATTTTTATAACTGGTGTTTTGCCTGGTTTTATTAAAATACTAAAAATTGTAGTTACCTGATAGTGTGTCACTTGCATCTATATATGAAGAGACAGAGCACGATACGTGGAATGTAGAGTCTAAATGAAGTGAAAACAAAATACCGAACAAACAGAAAAATGCCAAAACAGACAATTACAGTCAAGACACCGGCATGCTCGGTCCTGACTTAGTACAGGCATTTCAAAAGACATTGATTTAAGGTAAACAACTCCAACTGTGGTTTGTGAGTTGATGTTTGTATCATTAACCACTTGTCAGTAATAGACGTATCCAATGATGATGGCAGCACGATTACTGTGAATCCAATTATATCTTTAGACGACATAGACGATCTTCATCAACAAAGAAATAGTACATGTATGTCTTACATACTAAGATTATAAAAGGAAGTGCGCAACATCTATAATATATGTTATTCGGGATCATCACAGGAAATATGAACACGTACCCACTATAGAGTCTGAATGAAAAATGTATTCTTTTGAAGTTTTTTTGTGCTAATATTCATGAGTATATTATTTATAAATTTGATATTACGAATGGTTGAGGATTTACTTTTGGACGCCAACTTGAAAAAATGACCAACCAACACATTTAAGCTGGAGAATACTGTAGTAATTCACTAAATACATTACTTCAACAGAATATAAAACTAAAATTACAACTGATGCGACTTTGTTGTGTAAGCTTGGCTTGTAATTCTATTTAGAAGAAATTGGTGACTGTTTCAAAAAGCAGCATAATCACAGCAAGCGCTTGCATACCTAATCAATAGAGATATAGACACTGTATGCAGGAGACACTTATTCTTGTTTCTAGTTTTACGACATCAGACGGAACTTTTATGTTACATGTACTTATTTCGATGAACAGATACACTTTTGATCATAACAGAAATTAATTATAAACAGTTTATATAAACTTAATAATCTCGCCTAATTCGAGCAGTGCTTATTTATGCTTATTTGTTAAGATATTGAGTAATTTCTCTTTTTGTAAAATGTTTTATTAATAATTAAAGAGTTAATTTAGACATGTTGTGACAAGTTTTGGTGATATTTAATATAAGTTAGTTCTCTTAGAATATTTATCTTTAGCAAACAATAGTGGAAATTGGAAAAGTCATTATGCATCAACTAGTGATGTTTGTATTGTTTGACTTTTTTATGGTAAAAATATCTTGTCCTAATTTATGACCTCTGTTTTCTTGATATTTCAACCTTAAAATGTTTTATTAATAAATACGAGTAAATTGAGACATTTCACTAAAAATTTAAGCAGTATTTTAAATGAAATACCTTCTTAGATTGTTATCTTCAAATAATACAAGTTTGTATCCCAAAGTCTTATCCTGTCAAATAGTAATTTTTATAATTTTTTTCCTTTTTATAGAGTAAAAAAAACATGTCAAGTCCTAAATATGACCCTTCTTGCTTATTAAGATATTTATATGACTTTTTTGCTAGATGTTTTATATGTTATTATGATTAACTTATACATGTCGTCGACTATTAGAAAAGGACTTTCAAATGTTCACCAGAACAGTTGATCGATAATTCTTCTGATTATTATTTTTCTTTCTTTTTCTTCCTCCACTTTTTGACATATCATTTAGAAACTGGATAATCATTTGGGACTATATTCTGATTAGGCCGAATAATTTTTCTTCACGTAAGTATCTCCCTGAATACAGAAATCATTGTTATCAAAATAAGTCCAGAACCGTAAAAGATGCAAGAAAAGTGGGAAATGCTTAGGAACGTCTGAGACAACTTTGTGACAAACGGAGGTGAGCTATATCCCTTAAATGTTTTAAGGACTCCGTTGATCCCCAAAACGCAGAAACGGTAAGTCAAAACCACACAGGCTCCTAACCATTGGTAATCCTGTGATATTAGCTTCAATATGGTCTTAAGATCAATGTTCAGTAATTACCTCGACAATAGACATCCAATATTGTTATTATTACAAATCGAAAATCATAAAAAGATATTAGGAGGCAATAATTGGAAAAGGGCTATTCTCATCGAGATATTCATTTGATATTTGCGTTCGAAACTTTTCGATGAACGGTTATCGAGTTATTGCCCTTGACGTGTTTCGGTTAATTGGTTCTGGTTTTATAACTTGAAAACGGTTAGAGTAACATGCTGCTTAAATTGAACAGTAGGAAAAATAGGTTCAATAAGAGCTCAAGGTCAAATTCTTGGGTTAAAGTCATACCATAGCAACACGGTAACCGTTCAAAAAATTCAGCATCACGTGCGTTACTGATACGTATCATTTTTTAAACGGAAGTTGCATTTTGCAGTTTTCAACGGGCACAACATTCCTCAACAACTATATACTGTCTGACTCAAAACTACTTTGTATATACTCAAATAAGTAACTTACATCCCTGGAAGGAACATTTTAATCCTTTTCAACAGACAAACAATTACATCAATATATTAACAACTTCAAACCATATCAAGAAAGACCATTACATTTGTTCTCAAAAAATGTCTTTTAAACTATTTATTCATTCATTAAAATTTATTATAATAACTTTTTTATTTACCTCACAAATGTCATCGTTTTCCATATATACCCAATGCCTCTAAACATTCTTTTCCGAGAGACTTTACGTTACATCATGATGTTTTCAATAGTGTCTGATTTCCAACAGATAGAATTAATCGGAATAAGAATTGTTATCAATTTATTACTTGATTTTCTTGGACATATTGAAAGTTTAGGAAATTTAGTAAAACATACCCTTTCCAAGAAACTTATTAAATGCGCACATATATTTTGCTCAATTTGATATGGGTATCCCTGTGAATCCAGTTTAGCAAAGTTCTAATGAATTAAAAATTGCAAAAATTTTTCAATCAACTTTTCCTTTATGCCTTTGCATTTCAGGCTTTTAAATAACAAGTTATTTCTGCCCTTTGCCATCAATTTGAACCAATTGATATCCCATAGAGAATTTTTAATTTAAAAATGTCCACAATATAAATTTCTTTTCTAGAATGTTGTAATGGATAAAACCAATGATAATGACTGTTCTGTCTGGGCACAGAAAGCTAAACCAATACCAATATAATATGTTGACCACTTTATTCAAATATTCAATGACATCATGAGCTCACAGATCAGTTGATGCAACACTTATACCATTTAATGAAAATCTACAAACAAATAAAGACTACTAACTTTGGTTTACATTACTAATTTTCACAACTACAAACAAGAAATCTAATAATATAAAAAAGACACAAAAATATCATATACAAAAAGGGGGTTAACTAGCTTGTTGCGACGAATGACTAGTCAGGTAAAAATTGTTTGAGTAATTAAAATAATTCTAAAAACATAATACTGTGACAAAATGGGACGACACCATTTTATATTGGACATAATGCATTTAGATGTACGTATGCAAGTTTATCGCGACTTAAGGTACATGTATTAATCATCTTGAGATTCATTCTTAATTCAAAAATTACAGCATAAAAATAATTCAAAGACAACTTACATTGTTATTTACCGAAGTGCAAGGATTATAAAAGGTTTTCTTTGCACAATGACTGCAATTTTCACAAAGCCATGCTTCAGCAAACATACCATACAACAATAAAAAAAAGAAATGAATATACTTCTCAAACCAGGCAAAGAGAGATAACTCTTAAACTTTTAAATGCAAAAAATAATTTCTGAGGTTACGTACCCACCAGTCCTGATTTTTTACGACTGGTGCATATGTGGTATCTTGAAACCGCTCATTTATGGTACTGGGACTTGAGTATATTTTGACCAGTTATGTCTTTCCTCGCTTTTTAATTTTGTTTTGTAAACTGAAATCTAATTGGCCATTTAAAAAGGAGAAACGCAGTTTATACGATACAACATGCGTTGGACATATGGCATATTCTTATGCCTTCAAAAGTTCTATTTGTTCCACAACGTCATCGCTCTTGTTACCGTTTATAAGTGTCGAAATATTCCTTAATTGTTTACGATATTCTTAACAAATTCCCTCCCAAGGTAATGTTATACAACCAGACAATATAAATATATGGTTTTTTTTAAAGTTAGCTTTCTAAATTTTTTTTTAATTTAGCGTTTTGTTAACTGACAGATTCTTATTTTATTCCACGGTTTCTTTATTACCTGAAATATTTGCAAACATATAAGGGAGTTTAACATTATGTTAATTTCTATATTAAACTTGAATTTTTGTTGTCGTTTTGACTGCAGTGAAAGTGATTCTTTTTAATGGTTGTTATAACTTGCTACTGATGAAGGTGTTTTGTTTCAAACCTTGATTTTAAGACGAGTATTTCAGGCGAAGGCTAAAATCTGTAGCTTGTTTAAATTCTTTTTCAGTATTGTTGAATCTTGGATGTTTCCTACTGGATTTTTATCGATTTTCCTTCACACGTTTTAGATAATGCCCTTAAATATCTGTTTTTTCTTCTGGTTTCCCAACCTTTGTTCATCGTGAGCGCCAAAATGTAAACCCATGCAATAGCTGCTACGCAATGACGTTTGTCTTTCGGAAATAGAGTAACACAATATGTTACCTTTCTACCGTGGTCAATAAACCCGCCTTGTTAAGGAATATCTATTCCAATAATGCGACATTTGTATTAAATGACCGGGTAATGACTATCGCGGTTATGGTTTATATCTGAGGTTTATTTATTTTAACGAACTATTTTATAGCAGAATAATAATTAATGAGGGGTATGATCTTGTATTCATTTACACATGGGATGGGCCTTTACATTCGATTTCAAAGTAGAAAATGTGAATATAAAGACCCAGCCCATGTGTAAATGAAAATAACATTATACCCAGAATAAATTTTTACAATTCTAATGTGACAAAATCCTTTGTTGTCAGTGACCTTATAGGCCACGATTTTCTAGCCGCCATTTTCATGATGAAAATTTTTTGGAATGTTTGAATGTACGGTGGATAAAATACACTTTAACAAAACATGTATTGAGTGTTTTACCATAACGCGCCCTCGAAATGTCTTATTTATTGACTTTAATTTTAGAGAAACTTCATAATTCAGCCGTTAATAATGTGACGTCGTAAAACTTCTTGTGACGTTACGTCGCATTGCGCAGCTGCAAAGTGGGGATACATCGGGTAATATATCGTTTGACGTGGTAAGGACGTCATATTAGAATGGCATTTTATCTTTTTCTAAATTTAGAACAATTAACATAAACATATGACCCAGACAAACCTCCTACATCTGGCACCTTTAAGGCTAGACTATTAGTGAAAACTGGCAGGCACAAAACATGATTTGGATTCATTTATTTACTTATACTTTTAAGTTAAGTGTAAATTTCATAACTCTTTTTCAAATTTATCATTAAATGTCACATTCTGTACCATACATGTAATAAAATAATGAAAGTTTAGTTCAATTTTCTCTGACAATTTCTGCATCACCGGATTTGAGACTCTATTTAAGAGAAAAAGAAGCTTCTATTACATAGTGTAGACATATTTGTTAACTGGGCTTTCGATTAATTTGTTGAGTTCTCTTATCAAATTATATTTTTGTTTATCAATTAATTGATTATTTAATAATTTAATTTGCATAGTAAGCTGAAATCTGATCGGCTATTTCAAGTAGAGCAACACAGAATATGCGAAATAACTTCCATTGTTCTGATGACCTTTTTACGTCATTAAAATGCATGACGTCATAGCTGTTTTTACCGTTAAAATTGTCACATATTTTCGTTCATTTTAAATTATGAAGAATATTTCAAATGTTTGAACAGGCTATACTTTGTTCAGAAATTTTAAATATTAAAAACATTCTCTGAAAATATGAAAATACTTCCGTGCTTTAATAATTGTGTACAAATAGAGGTCACGGTTTGGATTACCTGTTGTAAAACCTTGGTACCGGTCAACTTAATATATATTTATCTTTTGTAAAATAGATAAGGTCATATAAGAATGAATTTGCAATAAAATTTACTAGAGGAATATACTTACCACTTATGACCGGAGTTTGGCATGATTATACACATTGAGTCCAAAGTTGAAATAATACTGTATTTCTTATTCCAACGAACTATACTTCCTGTCAACTTTTGACAACTTTTCCTTTATTAAATAAAATAAAGTTACATTAAAATAAGTTTGTTTTTCTATTTCCTTGAAGACCGATCACAAGGAGTTGAACAAAATTTAGTCTTGATATCAGTCTTTACCAGAGTTGGATAAACCAGCAATTCTGAATACATATACCAGTATTATGTTATAGAAAATGCAATTTACCTATAATCTGAAAGACAGTATAATTTAATTCAAAAGTGAAGTGCAAAGCGGGAATAGAATTACATGACTTAGTACAATGGAATTACATGTTTTATCCTTAAATAAGTGTAAATGTAACCCATTTTAAATATAATAAAATCATTATTATAAGATAAATGTTTTAGCCAAGTAGATATAAATACCAGCAATTTAAGAACACTTACTAGTATAATGTTACCGATAATGCAATTTATCTAAAACCTAACAGACTCCTTCACCTCACAGTATAATTTTATGAAAAATTGTCTCAAGACGGAATGGAATTACATGTTTTATCCTTATATCAATGTAAATATAATTTGTTTTAAATAAATTATTTAAATCATTATAAGATAAATGGTTTAGTCAGTAACTCAGATACGTCAACAGCCTGGTGGTATGACTAAGGGTAAACTGACTAGTCAACAAAAATCGGAAAAAATCTAAAGAACATTGATAGAATCCAGAATAAGACAAACATACACCAAACAAAGAAACCAACAAAAAAATAATAATAATAAAGTGAGCAAATCTAAACCCAGTATAAAAAGCAGTGAGAATCGACATTGATGAAAAGTCTATTTAAAGTATTTACACACGGGGTGGGGGGGGGTTGACTTTTATTAAAATGTTTTGTTGAATTATTGCCTTAAATGACCGTTTTGATAATTTGATGTTTCTGAAAACTATAATAGATTAAACGGGTAAATAGCGATAGAGATTTTACATGCAAGTCCAGCATTGTTTTTCTCATATTGCTTTGTTTGAGAATATTAAGTAAGTGCATCTTGTTGTAGAGAAGAACACTTTTTAGTAAAACATTTTAAAAAATTAAATAATAAATGTAATGTAATCACATGTCGTATGATTTGATGATAAATGTTCATGAAGGGATTTCTTTTTTTTCGTTTAGGTGGAAACTAATAGCCTTTTTTGTATTATTTATTTCATCTCAACTCATAGTTGCGTGTATATTTTATTAATTCAGAAAAAGATTTTGCAAGTGTCACGATTTCAGCGTTTTTGTTTGTTACAAATATTTTGAAACTTGCTTGATTGTGTCAGAAAAAGAATAATATGGGCACTATATTACCTTAACCGCCCTCTCCATCCCGATTTTAACTATTATCAACAACTACAACCTTTTATGCCAGGCAAAATATCTAGCTCTATGAGGAAAGTAACATGAAAATCAAAATGCATAGTTATTGTATGTGCGAAAATACTAAAGATCATCCCACAATAGTATCGTGAACAAATCGATTCGAAAATGTGTGCAAAGTTATGTTATAACAGATGATCTTAACATTAAACATAAGCAGTCGTGAGTGATCTAGCTTTTATATTACAACCGTGTGTGTTTATAACATAGAATCACCGTCACTTGATCACTAAGGTCCACGGAATTAGGTCAAAACCAAAAAATACTGAAACCCGATTTCAAGCCTTTGCGATAAAACCGTTATAGACTTGACTCTTAAAAAAAGAAAAGTAATCACACACAACATTGAAGAGTTACTGCATCAATGCGTTATAAGTCTAAACACCACATTATTTAATAAATAATACAAATTCACACGTCTAATTTGTTTAATTGATTTTAATTCAGATTATAGCTTTATTAGTTTCGTTTCATTTTAATGTAATTGTTTAATGTCTTGAATGTCGGCAGTATCGCGTGACTTCAATCTGTACAATTCATTAGATGTAAGTTTAGTTTCAAAACATCATTATTATAATTGCCGAATGCTTTTGGTTGAATACTACATGTTCTCGTATATTTCCAGAAATACTAAGTCACACTGCACGAAAAATCGTCTTTTGTTCACATTTTGTCAAGCCCAAAATATTATCAAAAGTTCACCTATCTCCGAAGTCCATATTTTGTTAAATTTTGTGGTAGAAAAGGCAACCTTTGACATTTTGTATTTGAGAAATGTGAACGACAGACAATATTTGATCTTTCATTAAAATTAAAAGATGAATGACAGGTTATCTTTGAAATTTCGTTCAAACTGAAAGGTGAACGATATATTTACTGGGACATTTTGTGTACACTGACAGGTGGACGACAGGTCATCTGCGACATTTGTTCCTAATAAAAGAGGAACGATATGTAATCTCAGAAATTTTGTTGATACTGACAGGTGGATGAAAGGTCACCCATGACATTTCAACAAGTCCACCACAAATCATCTTCAACGACATGTTATATGGACATTTAGTTTATAATGAACGTGGATGAATAGTCATCTGTGACATTTGATCATATTAATTTAAAATGTGAAGAATTTTTTATATTGTTGGTGTTGACAGTTTAATGACATTTTGCTGCAATATCAAATAAATAATACAAAACTTTGATATTTTTATCTTTCCTAGTAGTGGTACAGTATTGTATCAATATTGATCTCAATTCCAAAATCTTCAAACAATACTGTAATGTTAAACTAATGAGAAATTCAGTGTCATACAATATTGAGCAATGTCATGAATTTCAGGCGTATACTTTTGAACTTAAAAACGCTCCTGTGATTTAAATGACACCTTTAAATTGGACCTTTAATATCTATCTTAAGAATGATAAAAACCAACAGATAGTTTATGTTAACATTTATTAATTAGAAGCATTTGTAATAAGAACATTACACTATATATGTAAGTATTTAAAAATATACAAAATAAAAACACCACATCATACTATTTTACTATTTTTAACAGTGTCTACAAAGATAGTTCAGAAGTTAGTTGTCGCTATATATTTCTTCGTTTTTTTTGCATTTCTTTTCTTTCCTTCCACATAAATTTTATTTGTGTACACTTGACATTAATGAGAAAATACTTCCTTACAAACATACCACAATGCAGCATTAAATTATATTAATAACAAATTACAAGCAGCAAATATCTCTTCATACTAAAAAAATACAGCACTATACTATTGTAACTTCACTTGATCTAAGAATCTTTAAAGAGCTTTAATATTACCATTTATAAAAAAAAATCTAACATATATATATGAAAAAAGAAAATGTAAAACTCGTTATTAATTTGCTTTAGAAGGGGTTGATCACAAATTTGTCCAAGATGAGAAAGAAAATGGTTACGAAATTAAACATTTAACTACACGAAAACAATGACCGAATTCATACAAAACTTAACATCTAATACAAACTACATATTGCTTGAACCCTAGCATTCCTCTTTAAATGTTTTGATAACTGGTATATGTTTTCAGAGTAAGTCCTCTCATCTTTGGAATACACACACGATTTAAAAATGCCTATATAATTTTCAAAAGGTCACAGCAGCATCAGAAGTATATTAAAAATACTGCCATAATGCCACAAAACCAGTATGTTTGCTTCCTATTTCTTACTCAAAATTCTAAATTTTTGTTAACGTTGTCCTCATTTAAGTCATCCTAACCTGAATTTGCCCAAAAACAGGCTTCAGTACCTTCTAAATTGTTATACAATTGTGATAGAATATAAATCAATTTTCTCATATGATCAAAATAAAATTTCAGTTTTTCAAAACTAATGTCATTTTGATTTTAACTATGTAACTAATTGTCGCATCATCAGTCAATAAATTAATGTCGCAAACTCTTATATTGCATTCTAATAAATGCTTATGGACTTGTCTGTCAGAAATAACTTTTTCATTTCATGTTGCATTCTAAATACCATCTATGTATTAATGTCTAACACAATGGCTTGCTCAGATTTGCTTGGTGTATAAACTGTGTAATCTAAGAGTAGCGGCTTCACTGGTTTGTGTACACCTTTTCTCCCAATGCAATGAGTAGCGGCTTCACTGATTCGTGTGCACGCTTTCTCCCAATGCAAGGAGTAGCGGCTTCACTTGTTCGTGTGCACACTTTTTCCCAAAGCAAGGGATTAGGGGCTCATTGGTTTGGGTGCATGCTTTCTCCCAATGCAAGGAGTAGCGGCTTCACTTGTTTGTGTGCACGCTTTTGCCCAAAGCAAGGAGTAGCAGCTTCACTGGTTTGTGTGCACGCTTTCTCCCAATGCAAGGAGTAGCGGCTTCACTAGTTTGTGTGCATGCTTTCTCCCCAAGGGCAGCGGCTTCACAGAATTGTGTGCACACTCCCAATAAAAAACAGAAGCTTAGTGTGCACGCTTTCTCCTAGGTATTGCAGCTCATTTACCAATAAATTAAGCATGTCATTGTAACTTCATTTTTGCAATAAGAACAAGAGCATAAGAAAAAATATTCTAATAAACTAATCAACTATTGTTTAATATTTTCCTCATACTGTAATGATATTTTAACTATTCTATAACTAGTACATATTGTTGACAACTAGAGAATTTCAATTCAGTGACTACAAACTTCACATTCAATCATTAATTTGCTTATATTTCCTTTGCAAGAATCTTGCACTTCTCTGGTATTTTACCATGTTTGAAAACAAAGTCTCTTTCTTTAAGATATTGATTATTTTCACTAGGAACAACTGTTTCTTCTCTAAATGTTCTATACTCTTGGTGGCCACTTCAAGTTCAATTATGATTTGTTTTTCTGTACCTGAAATGGAATGCAAAATTGAAACAATCAAAATATTTTATAACTACAGCCAACAGAAAAATGATATCATAATGTGTTTAAAGTTGGACCAGAAAATGATTTTTGATGGCAAATATTTTGAAGTGACTGTATACCATACAAGTAAAATTTGTATTAAAATTGACTGAAACCTAGTAAACTAGTTTGACATGTCAAAATTCAAACGGGGCCTCGGTGGCCGAGTGGTCAAGGTAGTTCGTCTACTATTGATCACGTGGTCTGTCAACACTGAGATTGCGGGTTCGATTCTCACTGCAGGCAGTGTGTACTCAACTCCAATCTTAATTGGCAAGGATTGCCAGTTTTCCTACCGAAGGTCGGGGGTTTTCTCCAGGTACTCCGGCTTCCTCCCCCAATAAAAACTAGACGCCATGATATAGCTGAAAAATTGCTGAAAGTGGCGTTAAATACCACCAAACAAACAAAAAAAAACAAAATTCAAACAGCAAAATTTCCAAGTGACAGTGTCATACCAGAGTCAGCGAAAATCCTTGGTACGGTCTGCCAAAATATGACTAGGTCCAATATTTTTATCCCATGTGACGGCCCCAATGACCGGCACACAAAAATCACTATTGTTGTTTTATTTCTCTACTTCATCAGATGTATGACAGCCAAGTTCTGGTACAGGTTTCCATTATTTATTCTGTTACCAGATTTTGGGAGATAAAAAACCCACACACCACAATTCAAACTTTTGATCTTTATATCTACCCAGTAATTTAGGGCAGAAACATTTTAATACAGGAAGTAGAACATACATGTAAAATCAATTAAAATTTAACCTGCTTTTGATTCTTTGCTTTGTGTCCCCTTAATCTTCTTGCTTAAACCATTACTTTCCTCATTCTTGTAAACTCCTTTGTAAAATTACATGTAAAAATTAAAATAAGTACTTATGAAAAGTAAAAACTAAAACTAAACTAAGCAACATATCCTACTAGTATGAACAGCTGTGTCTGGCATGAAAGCACGATACATTTACCCCTATTCAGGTATCAGAGGCCTCAGTAGCCGAGTGGTTAAGGTAGTTCGTCTACTATTGATCATATGGTCTGTCAACACTGAGGTTGCTGGTTCAAGTCAAACTGCGGGTAGGGTGTAATAGACTTCAATATTAATTGTACAAGGATTGCCAGTTTTCCTACTGAAGGTCGGGGGTTGCTGCGGGTACTCCAGCTCCCCCCCCCCCAATAAATACATAGGAGTAGGCGGGGCTTTATTACCGTAGTATAATATTTGGGTTATTCAATGGAATTTATGTAAATTATGTTACAAAATATAATACAACTTCTATTAGTTTTATTACAACACCTCCCCCCTACCTCCTTTGTAAATCTCATCAGATGAATGCTCCTGGATCAATAACTGAGTAGGAGTCAAACATGTTTAACAAAGAGATAATAATATTTGTAAGACTCGCCAGAAGTTATTTTTAATAAGCTGATAATTTATTGTGGCTTACCATTCCTTCGATGAATCTTCATGTATTTAGACATCTTGTCGAAGCAATTTCTTGTCCTGCTGCAAACCACAAAATTATGAATTATAGTAAACACATCTCCATAACTGAGCTTCAATGGTTCAGTTGTACATGTATTGATGATTGTGTACTTTCATACGAAAATCTGCTAAGGTTTAGGTAGCAATATTTACCTACAAAAAACACAATATATAAATAATATTCAAAGAAATACACAGTTTATATTGGAGAACTATATTCGTCGATAATGAGAAGCAGTCCAAATGAACGATACATAAAATGGTATCATAACACTAGGCATTTACATTGTATAAATATATGTAGTCATTAAATTTTATAAATTAATAAGCATATTTTGGCCCATTTCTTTGATTACTTTATATTTTGTCCTATACAGAGTATTAATGTATATCAAGCCACAAGAATGTAAATAATATGTATTGATGAATAAAATGATGACCTTTTGGCAGATTTGTATCTTTGTATCACAATTTTAGTACCTTAAGGCGGTATCAAGTCAGTTAGCCCCTGACTTATGTTTCAACCAGATAACTGTTCGCTCTGGGTTGTTTCCCCACAGTAAAATATATAATACTTTACATATATAGCCTTTTGACGATGTTTTTTTAAGATGATAAGTTTATGCAAATACTACGACCTCATTGGTATTTTGGTGTTTCAGTAGATACATTATATTGTACCTAGTGTTTAAAATTGTTATTTTTTAAAATAACTTCAAAACTTGTAAAATGTGTTTATTACTTTATCTTTAATGTTAGGCCAAACAAAAAAATATGTTTGTTTCCGGTTACATAGAATTATAAAATAGGTAGGTACTCATAAGACGATTTTTTGGGGGGGAATCATGTTGGTTAAATAAGTTATGTTGGGGTGGAAGTATTTATAGGATAATTAATTGGGCGGAGTGAATATCCAAAATATGATGACGAGTGCCGCATAACGCATCTGATTAAACGAGTGCGTGGAACTTGTTCCCCGCATGAGTTCAATCTGATGCTTTATGCTGCACGAGTGATCATATTTTGGATATTCACGATGCCCAATTGATTATACTATTTAGTATATAGATCAAAATTGCTTTCATAAAATTTAAATGCTTAATCCTAAATTTTATGAACGGCGGATGAATATCTGTATAGTACAAAACCAACGGCGGGAAAAAACCCGAGAGTGAAAATAAACGATAATTTTCACATGTGATTTCTGTCACTCGGAAAATTCGATATTTCATCTCTATCTATATAATAAGAAAATATAACTAAAACCCAGAACAATACTAGGAGTTTTCCGGTTCAAAGTAACCTCCGTTAAAACGAAAAAAAACCTTTAGTGTCGGCTTCAAAAAAATAGGTAGGTTCGGGTAACCGGAAACACACATATTTTTTTTGGCCATATATCAGTTTCTGAGGCAAAATGACCCCCTCCCGGCCCCACGGCTTAAAAGGGGTATTTATATGCGACTTCAAATTTGTCAACGATGGAAAAATCAAAATTGGTTTAACTCCATTTTCAAAATTTTAGTACAAATTAAATGTACTTTTTTTAACTATAAAAAACCAACTATTAGCTAAAATTTATGAAATACTGAACATTTACTAAGATATGAGAGTATACTACTACTATTCTAGTTGAATAGATGTCCTTATGGATATTTTTAAGTATCCAAGTTGAATTTGAAGTACATGTAGTAATAATACATGTGTCAAATAAACAAAATGTGCTTTTTTGTTTCTAAAATAGAAAATGTAACAAAGTGTGCTAGTTATTAAGTATTTAAAATATACATTGAAAGGATGTTGACAAGCACATTTTTATACAGCCATTTATTTATTTAAAAATGGAAAGTGTTGATAGTGTGCACCAGCACAGTGAAAATTTTGTGGTAACATCTATAAATATATTTTTATTTTTATTTATAAATTGTATTATAATGAAAAAGTATGTAATTTTACACTGTACACTTACCAAAATTTAAATTGGAATAACTATAAAACATAAATTATATTAAGATACTACAGATTCTACTTACACAAAATACAAGGCCACAGAGCACATGGCTTCGTGAGTTTGCGCGTGTGCCGGAATCGATATCATTAACCACATCCAATCAGCATCTCAATTTTCTAAATGCCAGGCCTCGGTGCCTATTTTTAAAGACAGTGCTCACCTTTCAGTAAAAAAGTTAAGATTACGCGCTTTCATTCTTGTGAACTTAGTAGTTCGAACAATTAGTTAGTGTTGTATTTGATATCTCAGACGATGAAATTCTTGAGGATTCGGCACTGTCAGTAGGTTTACTGGTAAACAAGAATGTCCAGATTGAAATTTACCACTGACGCACATGACATCGAGACTGCCACATTGTTCTTTTTATACTCAGTAAAGTGTTGACTCCGACGATGAAAGTACTTCATATCAGGTATTTATATCCAAGAATATATAAATCTGTTTTATCTTTGAGTTTGTCCACGGCATTCAAGCAATGGAAAATCACACCCGACAGAACACATATCCGCCGCCATATTGCAAATTGAAAGGGGAGATAATCATACATAAGCATATATTTATTGTCTGAATATATTTCATGTATTATGTTTTTAACAAGCTATACTGCAAAAATATTATTTTTATTTAAACATTGTACTTAAAATTGTACTTGCTTCTGTGTGTGGTTTTGGGGGGGGGGTAGATGAAGGGGTTAGTTTCATAACTGTTTGTCGCCTGAATATAGCTGAAATATTGCTGCTCGGGCGTTAAACACCATTAATCAATCAATCAATCAATCATAACTGTTTGAATAATAATTACTTTTATATTCAATATCTGTCATTTTCTAATGTTCAGATTGTAAAAAGAAACTACTAAAATTGAAGAGGATTTACAGTACTTGCAAATGAATTTGTTATTTTTTTTCAGATGCTGTTAACAGATACATGTACTGCCAGACAAAAGAAGCAGGAAAACGCCATAACGACAATCTAGACGTCTAGAAAAAGAAGAAAACATCACTAGAACGGGAAAAAAGAAGTATGTTACGATAATACCTTTTTCAGTCTTGAATTTCTTTTGAGTGTATAAATAAAAAGGAGATGATCAGAATACACATGTTGAAAGCAAATCACAACCTTCACTGATGAGCAAATGCTTACTAATTTAATATGGAGTGTTCTAAATTCGAAACAGTAGAAAGCAACTGTTTACTTTCAACCATTAGCTGTTATCTGTTTTTTTTTAAATTGACATTGTTGTTAATTGTTATAATGTAAATAAAAACACTGTTTGCTGTTTAATAATTCTAGGCAGAACACTGTTTACTGTTTTACAGATTTTTTCTGTTATCTGTTAATTCATTTTAATCACCACTTATTTCAATGTAATTGAGTCTCCATATGAAGGGAGGGATATACATAAGATCACATACTAGTTACTATGGAAACACTGATTAATTAATGCATTTTTTCACCATATCGCCCTTTGATGAGATTCTGCTGTTATCTGTTTTTTCGATTTATGAACTCACTGTATTGTTTTCTCATGTAAATTGCTGTTATCTGTTAGTGTTATCATTATTTTAAATTTACTGTTATTTTGGGGAAAAATATACAAATTGTTACCATGTTAATGATCCCCCCTCCAGCCCCCCTCAGCTCCCAAATGTTCAGTTTTATGGATGTTTTATACAAAATGTCAACATTTATTATTATTACATAATGTGCCACATATCATTTTAGTTATGTCTAGATCTGTAACACACACACATACACTGTATATATATTTTTCAGAAAGCCAAGCGGATAATAGCTGCACTAGACAATACGGAGATCAGAGATATCAAGAAGATAAGACCCGTCTTAATGGCCTATATATGTCCTCATATGACATGTATGAGGAATGTCATGATGGATTTATTACATACTAGACATCTTCGAAGTTGGATAAATTTATAGAATAAAAGATAAATTAGACTGTAAATTTATTGACATTTCTTCAACCAAAAGCAGAAAGGACAGAAAATGAGCAACCAGAAATGAACTAGAACACCTTCCTCTTGGATTGTAAAACAGATTGAAAAATGTACATATTGACATAATGAGCATTTATTCAATAAATGGTTAAATTGTTTCTTTTTTATGTAATATTTATCCACTTGAAAATGAGAAAATTGTAACACCTTTGGGATTAATTGCCATTAGACAAGCCTGTCAGCTCAGTGATATATACAGGCAAATGTACATTAGCTAGTACACTTTTAACTCTACTTTCTTAATGCTGTGTCATCTTGAATTCCTTGACCATTGTTCAAGTTAGTGGTCATCCTATTGATACAAATTCAACAGTCCAATATTGGAGCTTAAGTGCACAGTGTCAGCAATATTTCTAGAGTAAAACTTGCACAAACTTTTCATTGGACTAGACATGTTCTTTTTCATCACAAGACTGTTATTGTTGATAAATGTAAGTGAGCAATGATGCTCACTGTTTTACAAAATGAGAGGTCAAGGTGGACATTTGTGGAATGCTGATTCTGGATAGGTTGAAAAAACCAAATCCACGTGAGCCGACCTGTGCATGCAGCTTTTTTTCATCATATCATCTTTCCCCTAACCTAAATGTCCATTTTGTTTGTTTGTTTGTTTGAATGGTGTTTTAACGCCACTTTCAGCAATTTTTCAGCTATTTCATGGCGTCCAGTTTTTATTTTGTCCATTTTGTAATATTATCCATGCAAAATATGGAAATTCATAACCTTTTGACCATATTTTAGATTATAACAAGTAACCTTTTGTGCAATTTTTTGTAATTTCATCAATACAAAAGGAGACCTTTTGGATTTTAATTTTGTCAAAATACCATATGACCTTGGTCTTTTGGTTTTGAAAATAGCATCTGTGGACTACCTTTCATCACCTTTTTTTGTTGATATATGATCTTTTTATTATCTTTTGTCGACAACAGATTATATTTTGGAAAAAAAAGGTCATATTTTGTTGTTCACCTTTTGAACACATTTTAGATCTGGAAAGGTGAACTTTGCAACACCTTTTGTCAAATCAAAAGTGGGCCATTTCGACTGACTTTTGAAGTCAAAAAGGTATACAAAAAGATGATCTTTTAGATCTTTTGTATTTTTTAAAAATGTGTTCAAAAGACAACAAAATGTATTCAAAATTGGGACTTTTGGATACCTTTTGACTATCTTAAAAGTTATTGTTTCGTGCAGTGTCATTTCCAATAACTGATAGTAAATGAGATAACTGAATTGTTAAAGAGAGGAGCTATATGGAGAGTGTTTAACAAACATATTGCATATGTAATGATAAATATGTATTTATTATGCAACTTAACATTTGCTTTGCGATGTTGCATAATTCTTTAAATTTTATTTATTTTATTCTTCAAAATGATGGATAGGCCTCGATAGTTGAGTAGTTAAGATAATTAGTCGTAGACTAGTGGTCACCTGGGTTGTGTGTTCAAGCATTACTGCAGGCAGGTTGAATCCAACCTTAATTGACAAGAATTGCATTGTTTTATAATTATTAAAATCTGTTTTTCGCTTTTCCTGCTACAATCAATCTAACGCTATGATATAGCTGATAAATTGCTACAGGTTTGCGTTAACTGCAGTCTAACAAATCAAACAAAATAATATAAATAGCTGCAAATAGTCAAAATGTTATATACACATACTTACTATGCGACTTATTTAGTGTTTCGTATGATATGCATTGTTGTCGGCTACTTATTCTTTTATCCTAAATATTTCACTTGAGATACATCTGAAGTTCATTTATTAATATAGCTCTTAATGCGAATGGGATTGTGTCTGTAAACCATGTTTACGTATTACTTGTGTACTTTTACATTCTCACATATTTTTACGTCCGTATTTATTTCCATTTTTAGAAACTTTTATACCTAAATTTTCATGTGAGGTATTACCATAGCTATGTTCACCGTCCACATCGTCGTCTGCACTGGTTTTGGAGTATTCACTTTTGGAAAACAATCTTTTTCAAACATATTTTTAGCGAAAATGACAAAAAATTAATAATTAAAAAATGTATCTACTTACATACATATATTAACAGCCAAAACAGAAGTTTCTTATTGTTTTTTATCAATAAGGAATTTTTTAGGTGCAACACATAGTCATAGTTCTACCTTCACCTTTCTGAAAACCTCATACCGTATATACCCATACTGTGTATGGACACGGGCAGCACGTTACTAATATTTATATTTTTCTTGAATACAATTAACTATAAACCAGGGGAAATTTGCCCAGTATTACGACATATTGCTTGTGTTCATTTCCCCTCGGGTATTAGCTCTACTTTTAACACTTATTTTATCTCCGAAATTTTATTGGGAGCAGCTGTAAAAAATTTGTTTACTTTTTGACATGATCATTGGTTTAACACACTTGTCCAACAATTATTTTTGTTATCTTTTCAACAAACAAATAAAAACTTTGTTTACAATGAAGATGTTTGAAATACGCCATTCAGATTTTTTAACCGAGTTTATATACAACTTAAAGATGCTGAAATGATCCATTGGTAATAACTTTAAAATAATTAAGATATATATTTTGATGTAAATATTTATTTATATCTTCTTTTCAGAAAAATGGAAAACACTGTTTACTAAAAAGACATCAGCTCTAAAATGTTCGATTTCCTATCTGATGAAGTCGGCTCTGCAAAAATTGTAAAACACAGAAGATTGTCTTTCAAAATTATGGATGATGTTTTGTACAACAAAAGAGTAACTGTAATAAGCAGTGGCAGCAAAGCAGAAGGGCTAAATATGAAGAGTAGTGACACTGACATTATGCTTGTACTTAATTTCCTACCTATTAACAATTGTCACTCACATGTTGGCAATATCTTTGGTTTAATTACCGATACAGATAATGCTGCACCTGGATTTGTTTTACTTAAAGTCCCTCATTGAAACCTTCCACATCCTTCATATAAATACACGAATTCGGAATATGGGCTACTGCTAACAAGTGACGAAATCAATCAATATTTCCTCCGAAATTTAATACAATGAATATTATGAACATACATGATCCTTGTTTTTATTCAGAGGATAATACGGTGGATTTAGCAATTTGCTTAAAGAGTCAGTCGTGGACTACATTGTGCATGCTGTGGTTTCATAGATCAATAAATTCAAAATGGCTCTTGTGAAAATATCAGATGAAGGGTTACTTTATGTTCCAATTGGTAGTAAATTCGGATCAAAGAACGGGAACTCTTTAAAATGACGAATTTCTTTTTCCGTTTCAGAAAAGATAATAATTCATTCATTTAATCAAACACAGCTTATATGTTATGCGCTTCTCAAAATAGTGTTTAAGGAAGTGATAAACACAAACAGTCACATCTATGGAACGCCGTAGCTGTCTTTACATAAGGATTTTGTCTATATTCGGTGGTATCGACATTATATTCGGTAGAAACAAGTTTATATTGAGTGCATATGTCTTTATATTGAGTGCATATGTCTTTATATTGAGTGCATATGTCTTTATATTGGGTGCTTATGTCTTTATATTGAGTGCATATGTCTTTATATTGAGTGCATATGTCTTTATATTGGGTGCATATAACTTTATATTGGGTGCTTATTTCTTTATATTGAGTGCTTATGTCTTTATATTAAGTGCATATGTCTTTATATTGGGTGCTTATGTCTTTATATTGAGTGCATATGTCTTTATATTGAGTGCATATGTCTTTATATTGAGTGCATATGTCTTTATATTGGGTGCTTATGTCTTTATATTGAGTGCATATGTCTTTATATTATGTGCATATGTTGTATCTATATTATATTGTGTGGTTATGTCTTTATATTGAGTGCTTATGTCTTTATATTGAGTGCTTATGTATTTATATTAAGTGCTTATGTCTTTATATTGGGTGTAATTGTCATTATATTGAGTGGTTTTGACTGTATAGTCGGTACTCTTAACTCTATGTTGGGTGGGTTTTCCATTATATTCGGTGGTTTTATCATTATATTATATTGTATCTATATTATATTGAGTGCTTTTGTCTATATGTTAAGCTCTTTCATTATTATATTCAGTAGACGTGTTTATATATTAAGTGTCTTCTTCAATATATTGTGTCGATTGCTGGATTATTGAGGCTTGTTTAGGGTATATTGGGATATGGGATATTCACATATTTTGTTCATGGGATACGGGATATTTAAGGCAAAACTTACTGGGATACGGGATATTTAAATCCATTTTATTTACAGGGATATTGGATATTGGAACACTTTTTCGGATACGGGATATTTGATGAAAAATTTTAAGGATATATGGGATATTCGTACCCACCTCCCCCCTTCCAATCAAGCCCCTTTTATGGATCTGCTAGTGGTCAGAACTTATCAACACCATGTTTAATATACACTTTTAACGTAGGTGTATTAAAATAGACGGTTAAATGCACATTTCCTTGTTTCCATCAATAGCAAATCTTGATTTTTAAATTATAAATTGTTTCAGGCGTATTGTTAATTGCAGTGCAAATAAGATATAGCGGTAATGTTTTCTCAGACTTCATTTTTGCAAATATAATTAGATCGATCCGTTACGTCTTTTTGCATATTTACATTAAGTGCAACCCTTAGCTGCATTCAATTTTAAAATAGCCTTTAATTATTTGTGATCATTTTCAAAAGCCTGAGCTAAGAAAATTTGAAAACATGTACTGCTTACTTGTATTTTCATTTTGATAACTAATAAGTGACTAAAAACAGAAGCCTTCAAAATGCAGTAGAGAAAAAACTAAAAAAGGCAGGCACGCGAGATTTGACAAACCGAATGACTAAGAATTTTAAAGAAAGCTCAAAAGAATTGAAAAATTCTGAAGATAGCCGAAGACTTTCAGTTTTCATAGACATTTATAAAAACGCAAATAATTTTACATTTCTGTAGGCATAGACAAAAGGTGCATTTGATGGATTTCATTGGACCAGAGTCAGCATAAAAAATGACAATATAACTAAAAATTTATGACATTGTCACAAAATGTAACATTACTTTTAGCAGGTGCCCCTGCAAATATCATCAATATGAATATACAAAAGACTCCGAAAAGGAGTTTTAACGTAAAAAAAGAAGATTTTAGATTGTTAGATATTAATATATAGCGTTATTAATTCATTAGCGTTTTTTTTTCAATAATTAAGTTGGAAAAAAAATTTTCAAACGCGAAATTTTTCTAGCAAAGATAAGATATTCTTAATTCATAATCATAGTGGCCTTTATAGGGCATAAGATACATGCATATGACACTCAATTGCACACAACATTACAATGCAAAACAAATACTGTACAGTATTCTATCAGGGTTTCGGTTTCGTTTAAACAAAGCACCACTTAAACCAGGCCCTTAATCGATAGAAACTATATAATTTTGAGGATTTCTCTTTCAATGTAAAATTTAAAAAAATCCATTCAGCAATATTAATTTCAAATTAAAAAGATACAATTTGTATAGTAAAAATAAAATTTTCCATGTTCATGGCTTCTTTGGCAATCGCCCATACATAACCCATATAGTGTCGCTAGGCGTAAAACACCACACCCACACACTCCTTTTCAAGGAAAAAAAACAATTAAATAAAAAAAAGTTTCCGTTTATACTTTTGAATAAAAACATGCTAAAGCAGTGGTGGATCTGAATGGGGTTGTTGTTCGGGGAAAGGAATACCTTTTCCTGATTCAATTTGTAATTTTCGTGCAGATTTTCCGCAATAAATTAATTTGCCTTCACCCCCTCAACTTTTTCCAAAATTCTGACCCCTTGGCAATCTCGCATAATCCAATTTTTAGGTGCGTCGACAAGGGCGTTAAAAACACTCACACACACAACTCTATATTATTGATTGATTTAATTATTTAATTTTATATTAGGGGGTGGGATTAAACAAGAAGTTTGGAAGAAAACCTTGGCTCAGAGGCGGAGCTTGTTATAAAATGATACGCAAAAACCCCCAGTTCGACCTATGGCATCGCAGCAACGTTGAAGGCAATAAGGAAGATAATTATTCTTTAAAAGATTTAAAGACTCAGAAGGTGTCAATCAAGTACGATTTTAACCCTAGTCGGTAACGTTTGTTCCTGATAATCCTTTCAGCAAAAATCGTTCAGTAAAATTAAGATTTATGACATGTCAGATTGACTTTTGGTATATAAATTTATATCTCGAACATCGGTATTACACACTCTTAAGATGTAAGACCTCCAAGACGGTCAGAGTGGGGAAACGCTTCTACCCATGTGGGGTACTGGAGTAGGCCAAAGTTACATCGGAGCAGTCCGGCCGTTAGTAGGACATATGCTGCCAAGTTCTTCGACCAGGTATCCCGAAGGCCGGGCTTCGACAAAACCACCATGGTGGAGTCCATGGACAACTAACCCTAACAACCGTCCGAACGAGGGTATTAATTTATCAGTGTAGGACGTAAAAAACCCCCATCATCATCATCATCATCATCGGCATTAATTTCACTCAGCCTTGAAGATGTGGCAAGACAAGTTCAAAGAGTTTGTAAGGTATAACATACATGATAGTATTTTACAGAATATCCATATAAATTTTGTACAAAATATCCCTTCTAAAGAAATACACCTTTAGGAATTAAACTCTCTAAACTACATATAATTCACATTGGTGTGCATTTTTTAAAAAGTTCCCGAACTTTCCTTGGACAATGCTCAAACACTAAAGCTGTCATGTTATCCCAAGTTCTGCATAAGATCATTACTAGAGAAGAGCTTGCTAAAATATCGGCACTATATCAGTAATAGTTTTTATTAAGTTTTGAACCACCAGTGTATAGCTTTAATACAACAGTCTATTACAAAATGGAATTCACCTTCAATGCCTGAGACACACACGCGCAAACTTCGGGCATGTATTTTAATATCTATCTATTTATTCATTTTTCCGTTTGTTATCCGTTATCCGTTTACGTTCCGCGTTCCGTTTCCGCGTTTTAGTAACACCCGGTGGACCGGTGTTTCTAGTAAAAAAAGCCCGCCAATACTTTTTCCGTCCGAACAGTCGATGCCACTAACTCAACTAATTTCAAGCGAATATAAATCAATTACCACAAAAAACACACCTAGCATAATGATAAATCAAACGAATGTATAATGACATTTCAGCCTAATATAATGCAAAGTCAGACTAACATATAGTGAAGTCAACGTAATATAAATAATGGGGCTTGTTTAGAGGGGGTACCAATATTCCATATCTCCGTAAATTTTTCATCAAATATCTCGTATCCGAAAAAGTGTTTTTCCAATATCCTATATCCTTGTAAATAGAATGGATTTAAATATACCATATCCCAGTAAGTTTTGCCTTAAATATCCCGTATCCCATGAACAAAATATGTGAATATCCTATATCCCAATATACCCTAAACAAGCCTCAATAATCCAGCAATCGATACAATATATTGAAGAAGACATTTAATATATAGACACGTCTACTGAATATAACAAGTTTGGACTGTGAGCACGCTCACAAAGGAATATCCAATTATCTCCCCTTAATGATATCCGATGTCAATAAAAATTCTTCATGCACATCTACATATAATGTACTTCCTGTATGCTAAGTTTCATTCAATTTCATGAAGCGGTTTAGGAGGAGTTGCGCCTACAAGTGATGTGGACAGACGGACAGACAGACGGACAGACAGACAGGGTGATTCCTATATACTCCCCAAACAAGTTTGTGGGGGTTATAATAATGAAAGAGCTTAACATATAGACAAAAGCACTCAATATAATATAGATACAACATAATATAATGATAAAACCACCGAATATAATAGAAAACCCACCCAACATAGAGTTAAGAGTACCGACTATACAGTCAAAACCACTCAATATAATGACAATTACACCCAATATAAAGACATATGCACTCAAGATAAAGATGTAAGCACTCAATATAAAGACATAAGCACCCATTATAAAGACGTATGCACTCAATATAAAGTCATATGCACTCAATATAAAGACATAAGCACCCAATATAAAGACATATGCACTCAATATAAAGACATAAGCACCCAATATAAAGTCATATGCACTCAATATAAAGACATAAGCACCCAATATAAAGACATATGCACCCAATATAAAGACATATGCACTCAATATAAAGACATAAGCACCCAATATAAAGACATATGCACTCAATATAAAGACATAAGCACTCAATATAAAGACATATGCACGCAATATAAAGACATAAGCACTCAATATAAAGACATAAGCACCCAATATAAAGACATAAGCACTCAATATAAACTTGTTTCTACTGAATATAATGTCGATACCACCTAATATAGACAAAATCCCTATGTAAAGACAGCTACGGAGTTCCATACACATCACCAATTTGTTATGTTGATACTTTATTAAAACAGTCGTGTTTTTGTTAGCAGAAGAATCAGATCCTTCCTACTTGAATCCAGAAACACTGTTTACTTGTTTTCAGTCTTGTCTTGATCGTCTTATATACTGGGTAAGGATTGGTTATTGTTCAAATTAGTTCATGCCAGAAAACAACATGTTTGAAGGAAAAATTGTTGATAAATATCAAATATATTAATGGATTTTCTGACGATCTTGCGGAAGGAGGGATCAAAACTTTTTAAAAGGTCTGAAACTTTGTCTCTATTCCTATCTTATACCTTTCGATTTAATTTCAATGACAACTAGGCAGAAGACAAAGAAATATATCCTCTACTTTGCCACTGAAGACATGGTGACAAAAGCAACTACCATACACTACGAAGAATTAGAGGGACCCTCCTAAATAGTGGTCAGATGACTAAGTCTTTATATAATTATGCTACATCTGATGTGTTATTATTTTTTTTTTTTTTTGGAATGGCTAGAACGCTCCCTTATAAATTTCACTCTGTGAACAAACACCTCTATCGGTCTTACACGTTGCTTTTGTCTCATTGCATAATTGTAAAGAACATTAATGCGGTTTATGGTGGAAATCTATGGGCCACGTTCTTTTATAGACATAAAAAATTCGACAAGTCTTTGTCATTTACGAACTACGCACTTCAAGAATGTACACCGGATAAATATTATCTACATTTACATTCAGATTGTTTGCAGGACTTTGAAGGGAATGGTTATAACAACAGCAGCATTTCATTTCTTCAACGACATAAATTGTCATGCATTTACTATTGCCATATAGTTACAATTATTTAATCATGGCATCTACAATCAGCATTGTCCACCCAAGACATAGAAGTAAGAATGGTAGTAGTCGATGACATGATATCAGGACCACCTAATGTAGTAATTCATTATATACATTTTTTATGTTTTTCCACCACTTAGGGAAATTAGGGAAACAAATGCCAGTAGATATTGAATTAGCAATGAAGGAAGAATTTTTAACATACGATAAGTGGTCGCGTCGCGAAGGTATTTGTTATTAGGAGAAGGCTGCAAAAGTTGCTAACTGTTGGACAAATATTCAAAGGAATTCATAAATTATCTATTTAGTAAGCAAATTTTGGAAGAAATCCATCACATGTTTAACGGCTGATGCATACATTTGTTACAAAAGGAAATGTAGTGCTATTTGTGATAAGTAAAAATACACACCGCTTCAGGCTGCGACAGAACTTCATCAAAATCCTTTCCAACAACTTAGCAACTCTGCACAATCAATCTGTATTTTACTGATTTGAAATATTATCGCATTGTAAAATATCTTATTAAAGTCCGTGAGGCTTCAATGTGGCAAGATTTTCGGACCATTGAAATTTATTGTTTTGATTCTGTATTAAAATGCACAGGAAAATATATTATCAATTGCATATTGTAATGATGTAAACCTTAAAACAACATGACATCGTTTTGGCATTCATCGTTTTATTCATTAACGATAGTCATAAAAAATACCGAACACCGATGAAACTGTCAAAAGAGACAATCCACAAATCAAAGCCCGAGAAATCGGCAAACTCCAGAATCAACAACCAACATAATGCAACTACAGCAATGGTCCTGACTTGGTTCAGGCATTTTAAGACCAATTATCCCTAAGCACCAAAATAACTGGGACATGACATGTCTCAGATTTTGCTGATTTTCATTTCATAAGTTGCAATTGACCATTGGATCGCAAAAATGATAACTGTTTGTTAGGATTGACCACGGTTGCCATGGTAACCGAGGCGGTCATTTTTTATCATTTCTCATACTGCGAAATATCCTATATTAAATTCACAATTTGTTATTCAAAAATCAATGCATATTCAATATAACATTTTATTTGCTTAATTCAATACCTCATTGACAATATTTAAAACAGTTTCAAGACTAAACATAAATGTGTAGTCAGAACGAGGACATCGAATATGTCAAGAAATCGTGGATTTTCTCGGGAATTTTTTTGCCAAAAAATTTCCATTTTTGCCACTTTTCTGACTCCATTTTCAGAAAATGCACCAATCACAAATACTCATGATGAATATAATTACATAAATTGATGATTAATATTCAAAACTTACAAAAACAGAGAAAACACTGTCAACGATGGTTACCATTATAACTTGTGAAAAAAAGCCATTTCTGTATTGTTCAATATTTCCACGAAACTACTATTTCTTAGGGTTAAATTAAATCATCCTTAATTATTATTTTTAACAGACATCCTATAAACTTAAAATTACATTGAAATCATTTCAGGGTACAGTGTCTCAAGGTCAAGGTCAACTAAAAATTGACATTTAAAATATGAAAATCTCGAAGCAAAATCAATTTTTAGCGACCTTGAGAACAACACAAGTGACCTTGAAAGTTTTTTAAGGTCATACTATGTTGAAAAGATCCCTTTTAGGTACATATGATGACAACAATTGTTATCTTGGCTCATATTAGAAGTCTGGTTTAGACATATATTTAAATATCGAAAAATTGCCAATTTTTTTTATTACCATGGTAACCAACTTTAACGGTGTTTTCTTAAGACATTTTTTCTTACCCCATTGAGATTTTAAAATTTTTTAAATATTAATCATCAATCTATGTAATTATATTCATGATGAGTATTTGTAATTGGTGCATTTTCTGAAAATGGAGTCAGAAAAGTGGCAAAAATGGTAATATTTTTAACCAAAAATTATATAGAATAATGCCCTATTTCTTGACATGTTCAATAGTCTCAGTCTGATCACACGTATATTGAAAGTGTTGTAACTGTTTTGAATATTGTCAATGAGATATTGAATTAAGCAAATAAAAAATCTCTATTGAATATGAATTGATTTTCCCCTGAAAAATTGGGATTTGAATATCGCCCTTTTCACTGTATTTTAATCGGCCCAAAATGGCTACCACAGTTACCATGGCAACCGAAGTCAAATCATAACAAACAATCATAATTTTGTGATCCAATGGTCAATTTCAACTTATAAAATGAAAATAAGCAAAACCTGAGACATGTCATGTCTCAGCCTATATGGAAATCCTTTGATCCTTATGGAGAATTGGTGTTAAAAGAAATGGTGGGTTAAATCAGATTTTTTTAGCATGCCAAACCTCCGCTTCCATTACTGTAGAATGAAGTTAGAAAAAAGACAAGTTACTTAAATTTGTGCCTGGACTCCTCTCTTATGCTATATTTCATTTTAACAGTACATCACTACGCCATTTTAATTCTAAAAATGTGCATTATTCTTCCTAACGCTTTTATTACACATGTTCATTCATTTCATAATATTTTTCACCTGGTGAAAACCGACAATCCTCGGCAATTTAAATATTAAATATGAAATCTTAACCAACCTATATAAGTATACCTGAATACCTATACAGTCAAAACCACTCAATATAATGACAATTACACCCAATATAAAGACATATGCACTCAAGATAAAGATGTAAGCACTCAATATAAAGACATAAGCACCCATTATAAAGACGTATGCACTCAATATAAAGTCATATGCACTCAATATAAAGACATAAGCACCCAATATAAAGACATATGCACTCAATATAAAGACATAAGCACCCAATATAAAGTCATATGCACTCAATATAAAGACATAAGCACCCAATATAAAGACATATGCACCCAATATAAAGACATATGCACTCAATATAAAGACATAAGCACCCAATATAAAGACATATGCACTCAATATAAAGACATAAGCACTCAATATAAAGACATATGCACCCAATATAAAGTCATATGCACTCAATATAAAGACATAAGCACCCAATATAAAGACATATGCACCCAATATAAAGACATAAGCACTCAATATAAAGACATAAGCACCCAATATAAAGACATAAGCACTCAATATAAACTTGTTTCTACTGAATATAATGTCGATACCACCTAATATAGACAAAATCCCTATGTAAAGACAGCTACGGAGTTCCATACACATCACCAATTTGTTATGTTGATACTTTATTAAAACAGTCGTGTTTTTGTTAGCAGAAGAATCAGATCCTTCCTACTTGAATCCAGAAACACTGTTTACTTGTTTTCAGTCTTGTCTTGATCGTCTTATATACTGGGTAAGGATTGGTTATTGTTCAAATTAGTTCATGCCAGAAAACAACATGTTTGAAGGAAAAATTGTTGATAAATATCAAATATATTAATGGATTTTCTGACGATCTTGCGGAAGGAGGGATCAAAACTTTTTAAAAGGTCTGAAACTTTGTCTCTATTCCTATCTTATACCTTTCGATTTAATTTCAATGACAACTAGGCAGAAGACAAAGAAATATATCCTCTACTTTGCCACTGAAGACATGGTGACAAAAGCAACTACCATACACTACGAAGAATTAGAGGGACCCTCCTAAATAGTGGTCAGATGACTAAGTCTTTATATAATTATGCTACATCTGATGTGTTATTATTTTTTTTTTTTTGGAATGGCTAGAACGCTCCCTTATAAATTTCACTCTGTGAACAAACACCTCTATCGGTCTTACACGTTGCTTTTGTCTCATTGCATAATTGTAAAGAACATTAATGCGGTTTATGGTGGAAATCTATGGGCCACGTTCTTTTATAGACATAAAAAATTCGACAAGTCTTTGTCATTTACGAACTACGCACTTCAAGAATGTACACCGGATAAATATTATCTACATTTACATTCAGATTGTTTGCAGGACTTTGAAGGGAATGGTTATAACAACAGCAGCATTTCATTTCTTCAACGACATAAATTGTCATGCATTTACTATTGCCATATAGTTACAATTATTTAATCATGGCATCTACAATCAGCATTGTCCACCCAAGACATAGAAGTAAGAATGGTAGTAGTCGATGACATGATATCAGGACCACCTAATGTAGTAATTCATTATATACATTTTTTATGTTTTTCCACCACTTAGGGAAATTAGGGAAACAAATGCCAGTAGATATTGAATTAGCAATGAAGGAAGAATTTTTAACATACGATAAGTGGTCGCGTCGCGAAGGTATTTGTTATTAGGAGAAGGCTGCAAAAGTTGCTAACTGTTGGACAAATATTCAAAGGAATTCATAAATTATCTATTTAGTAAGCAAATTTTGGAAGAAATCCATCACATGTTTAACGGCTGATGCATACATTTGTTACAAAAGGAAATGTAGTGCTATTTGTGATAAGTAAAAATACACACCGCTTCAGGCTGCGACAGAACTTCATCAAAATCCTTTCCAACAACTTAGCAACTCTGCACAATCAATCTGTATTTTACTGATTTGAAATATTATCGCATTGTAAAATATCTTATTAAAGTCCGTGAGGCTTCAATGTGGCAAGATTTTCGGACCATTGAAATTTATTGTTTTGATTCTGTATTAAAATGCACAGGAAAATATATTATCAATTGCATATTGTAATGATGTAAACCTTAAAACAACATGACATCGTTTTGGCATTCATCGTTTTATTCATTAACGATAGTCATAAAAAATACCGAACACCGATGAAACTGTCAAAAGAGACAATCCACAAATCAAAGCCCGAGAAATCGGCAAACTCCAGAATCAACAACCAACATAATGCAACTACAGCAATGGTCCTGACTTGGTTCAGGCATTTTAAGACCAATTATCCCTAAGCACCAAAATAACTGGGACATGACATGTCTCAGATTTTGCTGATTTTCATTTCATAAGTTGCAATTGACCATTGGATCGCAAAAATGATAACTGTTTGTTAGGATTGACCACGGTTGCCATGGTAACCGAGGCGGTCATTTTTTATCATTTCTCATACTGCGAAATATCCTATATTAAATTCACAATTTGTTATTCAAAAATCAATGCATATTCAATATAACATTTTATTTGCTTAATTCAATACCTCATTGACAATATTTAAAACAGTTTCAAGACTAAACATAAATGTGTAGTCAGAACGAGGACATCGAATATGTCAAGAAATCGTGGATTTTCTCGGGAATTTTTTTGCCAAAAAATTTCCATTTTTGCCACTTTTCTGACTCCATTTTCAGAAAATGCACCAATCACAAATACTCATGATGAATATAATTACATAAATTGATGATTAATATTCAAAACTTACAAAAACAGAGAAAACACTGTCAACGATGGTTACCATTATAACTTGTGAAAAAAAGCCATTTCTGTATTGTTCAATATTTCCACGAAACTACTATTTCTTAGGGTTAAATTAAATCATCCTTAATTATTATTTTTAACAGACATCCTATAAACTTAAAATTACATTGAAATCATTTCAGGGTACAGTGTCTCAAGGTCAAGGTCAACTAAAAATTGACATTTAAAATATGAAAATCTCGAAGCAAAATCAATTTTTAGCGACCTTGAGAACAACACAAGTGACCTTGAAAGTTTTTTAAGGTCATACTATGTTGAAAAGATCCCTTTTAGGTACATATGATGACAACAATTGTTATCTTGGCTCATATTAGAAGTCTGGTTTAGACATATATTTAAATATCGAAAAATTGCCAATTTTTTTTATTACCATGGTAACCAACTTTAACGGTGTTTTCTTAAGACATTTTTTCTTACCCCATTGAGATTTTAAAATTTTTTAAATATTAATCATCAATCTATGTAATTATATTCATGATGAGTATTTGTGATTGGTGCATTTTCTGAAAATGGAGTCAGAAAAGTGGCAAAAATGGTAATATTTTTTACCAAAAATTATATAGAATAATGCCCTATTTCTTGACATGTTCAATAGTCTCAGTCTGATCACACGTATATTGAAAGTGTTGTAACTGTTTTGAATATTGTCAATGAGATATTGAATTAAGCAAATAAAAAATCTCTATTGAATATGAATTGATTTTCCCCTGAAAAATTGGGATTTGAATATCGCCCTTTTCACTGTATTTTAATCGGCCCAAAATGGCTACCACAGTTACCATGGCAACCGAAGTCAAATCATAACAAACAATCATAATTTTGTGATCCAATGGTCAATTTCAACTTATAAAATGAAAATAAGCAAAACCTGAGACATGTCATGTCTCAGCCTATATGGAAATCCTTTGATCCTTATGGAGAATTGGTGTTAAAAGAAATGGTGGGTTAAATCAGATTTTTTTAGCATGCCAAACCTCCGCTTCCATTACTGTAGAATGAAGTTAGAAAAAAGACAAGTTACTTAAATTTGTGCCTGGACTCCTCTCTTATGCTATATTTCATTTTAACAGTACATCACTACGCCATTTTAATTCTAAAAATGTGCATTATTCTTCCTAACGCTTTTATTACACATGTTCATTCATTTCATAATATTTTTCACCTGGTGAAAACCGACAATCCTCGGCAATTTAAATATTAAATATGAAATCTTAACCAACCTATATAAGTATACCTGAATGGATAAAAAAAAGCATTTACAAAATTACAAGTACTTCGCCTTTTGATATTTCATAAACGAAAACTGGAAATTGTGACGGAAAAAATGCGAAAAACGTTATGACTTTCATCAGCATGGGTAGTTTTTTCAAAAAGGATCACAGTGAAAAAAGTTGTTATAGATTCGTAGTATTCGATCTTTATTTTAGATTTAATTCTTGTAAATTAACGTTAGAGAATGAAATACCCAGAATTTGCATGTTTTCTATTTTTGAAGGAAAACTTTGATGAAATTGTGACAATGTTAATTATAAGTGTTTATAATGGAAAACCTCGACATCGGCGGCCAATTAGTTAGATAGCAGTAGTCTGCTATTGATCATCTGTGTTAACACTGAGGTCGTCTGCTCAGTCGTCTTACCTCGAGGTTTTAATTAATGTATCGAAAATTCCTCCTAATTCACTGACAGGAAGTTTGATTGAGCCATCAGTTCAAATCAATCCATCAATTTTGTTAATACAAATCTTTTTGATGTGATAACTAGGACCCAATTTTTTCTATAATAATAACGTAACAAATCTTTTGTATAGTTACAAAACAATAATCCACTTTAATGTCTGTTACGTTACAACAATTAAAAATCTGAAATTAACGTGAGGAGCGTGGTTATGTATAGTTGTACTTATCTAAGCGATAACGATTACACTGTTAATATGCTGCTAGTTCCTTTTATTCTGAGTCACAGATGTGTCTGTCTTATACCAATCATTTCTTAACCACTCGTCGGTATATTGTTTTCTGAAGGACTTGGATGAAAAAGTAGAGATGACTAGAAAGCACAAATGGTTATTAAAATACAATATATTTACGGAGCCAAATAAAATATGTTTGACAGTGCCTTTATAGGACTTATAGCATCGCCATATTGATCATTCGATTTAAATACATGTAAATGGAACAATCATGCTGGGATGAACAAAAAATAGCTGTGAGTTTACCAGACTAACTATTGTTAAGAATTTCATTTCCTAATACATTTTGTATGCAATAAGTAAGAGCATTGCTTATCAACACATTGTTAATTATTTTATTTGTAAATTTACAAGTATTGATTCAGTTGTAGACATTTACTAAACCATGTGACTTGCGGAAATATTTGTTTAAATACAACAATTACCATGGATTTAAATTGAATAACTTGTATGAACATTGGATTGGGTGGATATAATACATACAGAAAACTGGTATTTCTAATAAAACAAGCATTCAAGATTATGTATTACTAAAATGTATATGTACATTTCCGTGTGCTCGTTTGCTTGGTTGAGAAGTGTTTAACGCCACTTATATCAATTTTTCTGCTATACCATGGCATGCAGCTTTTATGGCGGAAAAGCAGGAAAACTGGCAATCCTTGTCAATTAAGATTGGAGCGAAGCACATCCTGTTTGCAGGGATACTCTATTCAAGATGGGCTAAGTGGGTTATCGTTGTGGGCAATGTGTACTTAACTTCAATAATAATTGACAAATATTGTCCGTATATCTGCAGAAGTTTCGGAATTATCCCATGGCACTCTGGCTTCCTCCTCAATACAATATGAAATAAATGATAGCTAAAAAATCGATAAATGTGGCGTTAAACATCATTCAAAGAAACAAATATGTCAAAAAGAATTGTTTTAAAATGCCACCACATATGATTTGCTAAACAACATTTCCTTTTTATAATTAAGATTGTTTATATTTTTTAAGAAATAACTTGTTCTCCTTTTTTAAAGTACTAAATTGCCTTTTAAGTGTAAAAAAAACAAACCAACTTATTTCATGAAATCTAATTTGATAAAATCCATGTATCAGCTATAAATGCAGAAAGATACCCGAACGAAACAACATAACAAAGAGCAAGAGTGGAACGTGCTGATCAATTTTTTAAATGTAAAATTTCAAACAGCATGATAGATCTTTGTCTCATACAAATAAAAACCAAATATTGTTGAATGGTATATGCAAAAAGACCTTGTGGAATTAGCAGATAATGTAGACAGTTCTACGGATATAAAATTAAACGAATTCCACTGCTGAAGGTCCTCTTCTTCGATTATCAGTCATTTTAATAAAAAAGAATCATTAATACAATAATGATATTTTAAAACAATTTTATCAAAAACTTAAAAAAACAAGTATTGCAACAGTAGAGTATTTGCAAGGAACAATTTGACAAATAATCAATTTTGGTTAAAATTACAGTTCACCGCAGATATTCAAAATTGAATAGGAACATGGGCAAGTGAATATTAATAAAACGGTAAATATTCAAAGTTAATTCAAAAATATGTCGTCCAAAAAAGGATACCAATTTTGCGCCAAACAAACAATCGCTCAGCTGAAAGTCATTCTTTTGAAATATCTTTTGAAAAATATGCCAGAAGCGTCTTCACTGTGATAAGAACATGAATTTCTGTTTAACATTTTGTGTGGAACTTCACGACGACTCTGAATGACTACTCATAGCACAAACTTAATGATGAATTACTTGTTGCAATGTCTTTCTTATTTTAGTTCTGCTAGTGTCTGTGACGGCGGCCTTTGTTCTCGCACAATACGGTAGAGGATTTCCCAGATGAGCTCAATTACAAAAAGTTGAGATTTCTTGCTTTCCATAGCAATACGTCCATCGACTCGCCAAGCACATAAGCCGTCTAAACCCGAGCACTATTTACTTTAGAGTCGTCGTCAATCTTGTATAAAGATATGATTGCAGATATTTTTCCCAATTTTTGAATTTAGTACATATTGATTGTGACAAGGGATGCATGACACAAAACCATTTTAATCAACACACCAACTCACATTGCAGTAATTGAGGCGGCGGGAGGTTTGACATTCCAGAAAACGTGGTTCAACCCTCGATTTTGTTTGAAAAGCCTCTGCTAAGTTAGGAAAATTGCTGTAGTTGCTTAATTTTTAATCTTGGTTTCTTGGACTTTGATTCGTGCGTTGTCTTTTTGACAGTTTTCTTCGTGTTCTGTATTAAGTTGTTTCCTTCATATAGAAGTGTTTGTTTCTTACGAGTAGCGTTATTTAGGAAAAGTGGTGGCCCACACGACGCGAATTTTGTCAAAGGGACATTCCAGAATCTCATTTGCAAATAATTTGTCATCGAACATCGTTTGACCACTAAGACACATGCCAGCAATGTTAGAACAGGATTATGACAAACCAACTCATATAGAGCATGGAGAATGATCTATATGAAACTTTAATTTTCAAGCCTACGAGTGAAAATTGTGCATGTGCAAGTGATGCCACGGTCAAGCAGATAATCGCGAATAATTTTCTACAGTTAAATAATTAATAATCTTTCATTAACAATTAAAACTTGCATAAAAATTATAAATTTACGTTTTTTATTTCAGTTTAAATTTTTGTGTTGCAATACTTTTTCCAGGAGTATATATTAATGCTGCAACACCATATTTAAAAGGAATTGTGTACAGAAAAAACAACAAGGATGTGTTGAATAAAGAAAAACAAAAACAGCATGGATCTGGTCTTCAAGGCTTATGCAACGGTGTATCATTAAATATACAATCCTAATACAGCTGTATTTATTTGATACATGCTCTTTTAGAAAGAATAAATGTATTCATGCAACTCTTTGCTACAGAGAAACGTTGTTATTATTATTGACCTGGGGGCACCAATCATCACCACCTGTCATACAAGATGAAAACCGTTTATCCTTTCCTGCTGGTAATATATGACACATTTAGGTCGACAAAAAGATAAAATAACTAAACGTTTAACTAAATAATATTTAGTTTTCTCCTGAGAAATACGACTGGTGCTACGCGTGGAGCAAGAGTTGCTGACCCTTATGTATCACGTAGTAGCAGCCTTAGTTTTAAGTGGGGTTTTCGCTTCAAATATCGTTTTCTGATTTCTCGACGGTGTCTTTAATTCTTTTTTTATGATTTGAACATGGAGTTAAGTTTAATGTTTTCGCATGATTGGTCTATTAATTATAACGTTTCCGGGTTTCCGACACGACCACTTTAGCAATGACATTTTCTTGCAAAATTTCACTTTTTATCTGTTATAAATTAATTGATTGAATAGTGTTTAACATCTTTTTTATAATATGTGTTAGACTCCAACTATAATCGACAAGGTTCACTATATTTTCCCTCGAAAGTCAAGTTATTTTCACATCGACGTCCTTTCTTTATAAAATATGTGTTCCATGGTATAACAAAATCGAAAATGTTGCAACTTGCGTAGAACCAAACAGATGCATACAGGCAACAGGATAAGTATAAAACATTGAGTAATTCTATAAATTAGATAAACTAAGTTTATTAGAATTATATGTATAAGATAAAATAAAATATGTGGGCTAGAAATAATTTAAGTACGTAGATATGTTTTGCTTAAATTATTTGCAGGTTTGCTTTGTTTTGCACCTTTATAACATCATATTTTAAGAAATAAATTGGTATTTAAGTCAAAAATCATAAACATCAAACAGTAACGATTTGTTCTATGCTTATTTAGCAAATAGATTTGTCATTCGTTCAACTTTAAACATGTATGCAAAGTGTATGTCTTAATTGTTCACTGGAAAGTGAACAAATATTTGAGATTTGAGGTCGACATGTCAAACGTGTTCAACTGAAACTGTGTTTTAAAATTCATGTTATTATAACCACAATTACAGTTTACAGTTTAAGGATAACCCAACGCGAACATCTAACATAGACTTTAGGTAAAGTTGTTTATTTCACGTAAAATCTATCTGTTTGTTATGATTGCTAAACAGCAAGTTCCACTAATTTTAAAAACAATAAATAGCTATTGTTGGGTTACTAATTACATAGCACACTTACAAATCCCTACTGAAAAGATTAAAGTTTTAAATAGCATACTTAGGCACAAAAATTAGCAACAATCTTTTTTTCTTGTGAGATGGTACAAACTAATGTTAATGTGATGCAGTGATTGTTTAATATGATAATACAGGGAAGTTCAAACACGTCAAACAATGAAGTTTTTTCTGAAACGTGATGTCCGGACAACAAAGATATTAATTTCGTCTGTTTCCTTTTAGTGTCAAATACAGAAATAAAAATACAAGGAAAACTTCCCTTAAATAAGAATCATTTCAAAAGTATACGCCATTTCAGTGCCATAAGTATAAATACATGTAACAACAAATGTAAACTAAATTACTTTTTATTAAATACAATCCAATTTTGTTCTTAGCTATCAGACAACAATTTACCAAGTAAGCTTAAAAATACAGAAGAAAAAATTATAAATGCAATAATATACAGAGCAAAGATATTGTTTGGACGAGTGTCAGAAATGAAATAGAACAAATATAGCGACACTATAACAATTGTTACTCCACAATTTCTCTGCGAGTAAAATAAAGCTAAATTTTTATCTTTATTGCCAGAAGTTGGTCTACTTTTACTGAACAGAAAAGAATAATTTATGGATTGTTAAGAGGATTCGAAACGGCGTATCGATAGATTTTTCATTTTAACTTTACTTCTTATATAAAGTAGTTACTAGATTCGTATAAAAAGCGGATAAAAACATTGTAAATTATTATAAATAAATTATGATATCATCTCAGATAACTAATTGGTGTTTGAAACAAATGGCTGAAACTAAAGATAAGGAAGATCACAATTTCTATCATCCATAAAATTAAGTAATCTTCATATCCGCAAATGTTCATGCCAATTATCATGACTGTTAATACTGTAAACATAAGTCCTTCGGACGAGTAACCAGTTCAAAGCTCTAATTAGACACCCATCTAACAGTAATTTTACACGTCTGAAAAATTGTATCCGAGGTAAGCGAGACTACGGTTAGAATTGAAAAATCATTAAAAAGCCAAAACATTGAGAAACGTTAGCACCAGTTTAAACAAGTAAGAATTGTAATTTTTGTTCGTCCATTGTTTTCTTTTCCTTTATTTTAAAATTGCTCTCATTCAAGAATATAATCTATAATGCATAAAATATCTGGCAAAGGGTACGACATAATTAAAATATAAAAAACAACAATCATTGATGCAATATCGAAACATGTACAAAACTATAGAAAAAATATAAATCCATCATCCTATACAAAATAAAAATCTACCTAAACATATCAACGTCATATATATAAAATCAACGTCAGATTTAGTATAGACTTTATTCTCGAAGCAGTACAACTTATTTTGGAAAATAACTCTTTTAATTTTAACGATAAAAACTATTTACAAATCCGGGGAACTGCAATGGGAACTAAATTTGCACCAACTTATGCAACATTAGTCATGGGATTCCTTGAACAAAATCTATACCAAAAAATCGAGAAAACATTAGGCATAGAGATGGCAAAATACATAGAAAATTCATGGTATCGGTTTTTGGATGATTGTTTTATAATCTGGACAAAAACGGACCAAAATTTGAAAACATTTAGTGGAATTCTAAATGACTTGCACCCAGCCATTAATTTTACATCGGAAATAAACAATCAACAAATACCATTTCTGGATATCTTAGTGGAGAAAAATATTAATGGAGAAATTATAACCGACATTTACTACAAAGATACGGACACTCATCAATATTTAAATTTTAAATCCTGTCATCCGTCACATACGAAACGGAATATTCCATATTGTTTAGCACGAAAATTATGCACAGTTATAGAAAAACCGGATTTACGAAAAATTCGACTTGAAGAATTAAAGACGTTTCTGTTGAAACAAGGATACCCATTAACTCTTATAAACAACGCCATTGAAAAATCCACACAGATCCCGATCGCCGAACTTCGTGCTGCTAAAAATGTCCAACCGACAGACAACAGCTTAATTCCTTTTGTGGTTACTCATAATCCGTGCAACACAAATATATTCAATGTAGCTAAACATAACATTCCGATAGTTGCACAAAGTAATAAGCTTAAAAACTTTATAACCGATAGAACTTTACTCCAGAGTAAAAGACAACCTCATATGAACTGTAAAAGTGAAAATTTAATTTATTGTATTCAGTGTACTAATTGTAACAAGTCATACATTGGTCAAACGAGTAATGCGCTAAAGCAACGGATGACAGTCCATCGTCAACAAATAAGAGACCCCCAATATCGAAAAATACCACTTAGTCAACATTTAGATACGTGCAGTGGGGGTCTTTTTAAAATATTTCCATTTTATAAAATGAAGACGTCCAGTGAGGTTTTACGAGAAATAAAAGAAAAAACTTTATAAGGAAATTTAAACCCATCCTGAATGGACGCTCATAACTATATAACTTTATTACTGACAATATTAACATTTATTTTAATATAGTTTGTGTATATATATGTAATTAACTCCCCTTATTGTGCATATATGTAATTAACTCCCCTTATACCTATTTGTAACGTCATATATAAACGTTACCGTTAGTAACGTTATAAACATTATTAACGATATTCATTCACCTGAAGATTGCCGGAAGGCATGAAAGTACTAGTGAATTAAAGAATGCAGAAATTCTAGTTATATTGGACTTTTATTTGAAAAATATATGGACTATATACACCACAACAACCTGAATACTATATACAGACAGGCAAGTAAAACAACCAAACATAATTATATGTATCTTAAACTGCTAAAACAACTTGTAATTTTTTATTTTCTACCATTTTTTCTTACGTATTACATCTCTTTATATAATGGGTGATTTTTGTTTGCTAACTACTTCATATTACTATGGTTCTGGCCAAGTTATACGTCTTGATGACATTCCTTATTTTGTATACTGTATGTTCCCTAATCAGTTATCTTAATAACACATTTATTTGCAGCTAATAAATTTGATGTTTTTATTGTATTCTGGATTATGCAATTTTGATAAGCCATGAAATATTTATTTTAATTTTTAAAATAGCACCCTATAATTATTACTTATTTCAAGATAATATGTTAAGTATTCATTGTTTCCAAGTATCATATGATTCCGTTTAAGGTGCTAGCTGATTCAGTTAAAACCACAATCATTATAATGATAATTGATTTTTTTCTATTTATAATAAACTGGTCAATGAGCATTACAAACACAGGAAATCACATAATTCAGCTGCAGTATCATTTGATTTGAATTAACCTTGTAAAATATTTACATGCCACCACCCTGTATGATGTCCAGTTTCAGTAAATTATACAAGATTTGAATGGTATAAAACGAACTGGAACTATTGCCACATAACTTCTCTTTTTATCTTTTATTATAACCATTACTTAATTAATTTCGGAGTCACTTATAAAACATGAAGCTAACAATTTGCTATACAGTTTATGCAATAACGGGATTTAATCCAAATTGCAAGAAGCTATGCACTTACTTATCTCTCCTCTAATTAAGCCATGCACAATATATATAATTTTTCAGCCTATGCCTTGTCGGCAGGTATTCATTATTATAAAGTAGTGCGTTATTTGTGTACTTTAACATCTTGTTCTGTCTCACTGCCATTTTTAATCCATAATTTCGTATAATTCTTCGGTGTTTTCATAGATATCACCTTTTGTCTTGTCTTGTAGAGAATTGTCATCGTTTCCCATATTTTGCAGCATATACTCGTTGCAAGTTTCTTTTCTTTAAATACAATAAGTAGAATTTTTGACTGCAAAGGTAGCCATTTCCTCTATGGGACACTCGAAATTGACTTAAACTTATTTCACAGCCTGTTACTCTCCAATTAAAATATTCATTTAGCGTACTATATATTAAACATAATTAAAAAGGACAATCTACTCGGCATTTTTACGGTATAATTAACACAATATATTTTTTAAATTACCATATATATTTAATTTAGCCTATCATCAAGTGCCTATATAAAAGTGTTGATGAAATTGATCCTCGTGAAACAAAATCAAATTTAGATGGTAGATCAACGAGTAGAATGTTCAGAACGAGACTCAAGATAATAATTCAGGATTAAGTGATACGTCTTAATACTGACGGTGTGTCCAGTGCAAAATAGCCATGAATTTGCCAATAATCGTATGACCAAATTGACATGAAGGCATACAAAGATATACAGAACAAATGTGGCTATACAAGATTAAAATACATATGACTGCGGTACGTACCTCACGACTTTGTGTTCTTCATCTGGAAAACAACTATCATGTTTTAATTAAATGCAGATTGATCAAAAGAGGGAAGAATATAAATTCTTCCATTACATTCCTTTGATCATGATATGTATCTCTATATATATTAACTATCAAAGGTTAATAATACAACCAAGGTAAGTTCTTTAACAAATTTTCACTATGATCTCAAGTGATTCCAAGTGCAAATTTTGTAAATGGATTTAAAGGTAACGTAAACCAAATATTTTAATCAACGTTCTGTGTATGAAAATCGAATTGTTGTTTCTAAGTTTTCCATAACTATGGTTGGGTTTTTTATACTTACATTTAGTTCTATGTTTGCCACTCTATGTCTGAAAATTTACTTACCTTATATATGAACAATCATATATCATTTATGCAGGAAACTCCTGCTTTTCCGGAGTGCTCGTTACTAGGTTTTATCCCTGGCTTCCATTATTGTCTTTTCACTGTTTTTGTGTGATTTTATAATCGTGAGTCCTTGACTGATCAACGTGACAAAAAGTTGTTTTCACATTAAATGTGGCGCAATAGTCAACATGGGTAAGGAAAGCTTACGATTGAAATGTGCCGGCACAACATTTATCAATATATTCATATTCATTGCGTCGTACTGACCGTTTAAGCTTTAACGAAATGTGTTAGGAACTCTAACGATTATATATTACCTTTGGATCTTCTGTTGTAAATGCACAGACCAATCAAAATAAAGCATGCTGATGCTGCAGCAGATCCTAAAGCTATAAGGACTACATATGTCGTGCTGGCTGTTGAGTGAAAATATGTCTTTCTTTAAGCAAAATTCACTTAAAGTGAAATTAAAAGCCACTGGGTGATAGACGGCTACAGGCTACAGTGTTCGACTGGATATATTTTATGGTAGAACAATCCATAAACTTTACATTTAGACTTGTTCACTTTATACAAGATACACTAAATCTACAAGAAGTGATATGCCGTAATACATTAAGTACATTTTCGCATCTTTATTTTTATTTGATCTATCATTGTTTGTTACAGGATACATAATTCAACTGTTTAATATTGAAACGGGTTACGCGCTTTACTTTTGGATCCGCCGCCATTCCAAACAGTCTTAAAATATAGAGGTTCATTCCACGTTGGATAATTTACCTTGGCAAAATTGACATTAAATCCAATTTGTACCTTCAAACATGACTATATGGATATTATTCAGCATTGTTGAGTTAACAGTTCATCATTTTGAAATAATCTTTAATTAATGTTGATTAACGTTGCAGTTGAAAATACAATTATTATGAACGTTTATTCAAATGTCAGGGGGGGGCCTCCGTGGCCGAGTGGATAAGGTAGTTCGTCTACTATTGATCACGTGATCTGTCAACACTGAGCTTGTTGGTTCGATTCTCACTGCAGGCAGGGTGTACTCGACTCTAATCTTAATTACTTGTTTTCCTATCGAAGGTAGTTAGTTTTATCTGGGTACTCCAGCTTCCTGACCCAATACAAGCTGGACGTCACGATACGGCTGAAAATTGCTGAAAGTGGCGTTAAGCACCATTCAAACAAATAATCAACTTTCAGTGTTTCATTTGTTTTTTAATGATTTTTTTATAAAGATGAAACGATCTTTGAGGTAATAAAGGGTAATTGCATGAATATTGAGAAATATTGTGCCAAGCAAGTGTTATATTGCACGAGCTTGCGAGTTCAATGTAGCATCTTGCAAGGGACAATATTTCCAAATATTTATAATATAGCTATAATTTTTTGCGTGCTTTTAAGTGATTATTCATTATCATTTCTATTTTGTAACATTGTACTTGGTCCAATATTATCCTATTTTAACTGGTTAGTATTACAGATATATATTTTTGGTTTATGAATTCTTTTAACTTTACTTATATCTACAATCGAATTCACATCCATTTGTTCAGTTTCAAGCGGTTCTGCTAATTCTCCCTCGAGAGCAGATATAAGTATCAATGTACTAATGCAAAACGGTATGATAAGTATCAATGTACTAATGCAAAACGGTATGGCTGCGGCCAGTTTATGAGCACAAATTAAAGCGTGAAACAACTGTAAGGATAAACGCTATTGGTCAATAATGATTGTTGAAGTAAATATATAAAGCAATGCGAACCGATATTTTAATGACACCAAATGAACCACCTATTCTTTAACATAGGTAATCTCTCCTAATTTAACATTAAATTAACTTTGTCTTTAAACGAAATAATGTAATAGGGGTACCCCCATATGGTAAAAAACATTGAAAGGCCAATGGCTCTTTGTATTCTATACTTGTTGGAACATTTTTCTTTTGGCGCAGGAATGCGGCAAGTTTTACTTTAACTGCATAAATTTTGAATAAAGTCGTGGATTATAACAAAATTCATGTTTATAGTCACGTTTTAAGTTCCATAGTCTATTTCATGTAACATGCTATTTTCAATGAAACGTTAGGGGTGGGAATGATAAAACAATGACTGAAAGACTCGTGGTCAATGTGTAAACTAAGATCGAAGTTTTTATGTTACAGGACACATAAAACAGCAAATTAAGTCTAATTCGGTGATTCCAATAGAATTTTTGACAATTATAAAAGAACTATCATCGTTACGTTTTTTCAATGAAAATCTGACTTTCTGGTTGTATTCTAATAATGGGCAAAAATTCCACAAATTTTAAACGATTTTGTAACGCTGTTTGCAAATCACCGAAGTAGGGTCCAGCATTCAATATTGTACTATTAAATTAAGGTCAGTTTTGGACTAGTTATAGTCTGTTTCTAAAACCGTTAATTATCAGAAGATCATTTGGACCGGATTTCGTTCGTTCAATTATGGACCCTGAATGAAAATTTAAGATAAAACAGTCGTCAAACAGAGGCATCTACATATACTACGCAGAAAACATCAACAGGAAAGACAAAAAACATCGATTCCGAAGCGCAGCACATATTGAGGAGGAAAAACCTACTTGCAAAAAAAACTTTTTTTCCAGGGGTGGCCTTAAATAAAGGGTATCTAAAACATAAAGGAACGTCGATGTATATGCCCAACTATATACATGTTTTGTCATACAATCAACAGTACTAACGGTATGCAATTTGCTTAATTCATCATCCGTTTAATATCTCTATAAGTATCAATATACTAATGCAAAACGGTATGGGCGTCGCAATTTTTTGAGCACAAGACAAAGCGTGAAAAACTGTAAGGTTAAACGCGATTCGTCAATAATGATTGTTGAAGTAAATATATTTTGGAAAGAAATGCAATCTTTTGTATGAAAATATACAATAAAGGAGTTTTAAACACATTTTGGAGGAAGAAATTAAATTTCGAATACGACGGGACACCTCGAGGAAATTTGAAATGAATAAGACTCCCCCTTTTTTACCCTTATTTTTCAGTCAGAAAAGCAATGCGAACCTATATTTTTAATGACGACATATGAACCACCTATTTTTTAACATAGGTCATCGCTCTTATTTTAACATTAAATTAACTTTGTCTTTACACAAAATAACAATTGAATAGGGGTACCCCCATATGGAAAATAACATTGAAAGGCCAATGGTTCTTTGTATTCATAATGTATATCATTTTCAACCATGTTTGTTTACCAAACGACACTAAAAATAAAAAAAGCGTCGTTAGAAACACATCTGTTCTTTCCCGGAAATTACATAAAAGACCGAGACGCAGTGTAAAATATGAAAATATATTGCACTTTATTCCTATAAGAAATAAAATAAGGAAAATTATTACTATGTAATATAAATATTTACATGCTTCAGATGAATCATTCATAAAACATTTGTTTCAGGTTAGTTACATGTTTAACAAAACATGTTTAAATGCATCTCGACCGATCTTGTAAAACTTATTTTTACTTTAAGCATCCTTTTGGGTATTTTGTGTAATTCACATACATCTTTATAATTTGATGGAAACAATGAATTATCTTATTTAAATTATTTGAAGTTATAATATATTTCTAATTCATTGATTGATTAAATGTTACTAGAACACATATTTTACTAATATATGTACATTTGTCTGTTGTACAATATTTACCTCAATCAAAATTAAAATTGTCCTCTAATATTGTTGCAGTTTGTCATTTTAATTGTTTTCAATGTTACAACATTTATTAAAATGCCAATTGTTTGTGTTATCTATTATTTGATCGACAACGTTTCAATTATTTCGTGTTTGAATATATGTAAATAGTTTATTGTATTGCGTTTTTATTATCGCCCAGGGTATCAACACATGACACATTTTGGACCACGGGCTTAAAACACGGTCTAATATTTGAGTCTCGGGATATTCGCAGGCCGATATGGGAACTGCCATGCAATAATAATAGATTTTTACATGATCTTTTCTCTCTTATTAGCTCCAGATTACCATATCAGTCCCGAGGGCTGAGACCAGGGCCAATATGAAAAAAACCAAGTAATAATTTTATCACATATTTGAATGTCTTTAGGGTTTATACCGATTATTCGCCCTGATGGCTGACAAGTGACCGACTGTCAGCCCTTTATCACATAGACGGATTTTCCTTTTTACATAAAATTTGCATATACATAATAACAAGCATATCTTTAAATGCAGACATTAGATTTTGAATTATCGTTTTGAGTCTTACGATAGTGGAAGTCGGATGATTGATTTAATGCTTAATGTCATAAAAAACATTTCAGATATATTCAGAAAATGAACAACTTAATTATAAATAAAAAATATGTCCTCGTTTTCAGGTCTTTTAAAATTTTATCATAAATTTTATTGTTAACTCTAAGCACTTACCATTCTGTCAACTTTCAAAATTATATAGTTAAAAACCGTTAAATAAATTTTACATTTAACTGTGTCATCATTTAAAGCCCTCTTGGCCTCCTGATTCACGAATTTGTTTACATGAATTTGTTTTGTATATGACGTTATTATTTGAAACCAATCAACGGATGAAAACCACACCTCCTTAGTGACGAGAAATAGTTTTACCACATGGGTCAAGCAGTTTAAATATTACATAAAAATTTGAGAGGTGAGGTTATAAATGATAAAAAAAATAGTTCATGGCGTTCTGTATCTAGGATGTTACTCAATGACTTACGAACTGAACCATAAAATAACCACAACCTAATTAAAATAGAACCAGCGATCTGTATAAAATGAGTAAAGTATCATAGTCTGCACCTAAATCAGTGCCGGACGACATTAGTCTTGAAATAAATACAAGACCAAAAAAATGTGGTGTTTAAAAATTTGATAGGATAATAATATCATGTTAGTTCGAGATCGAGATTTTTTTCCTCATTACAAAATTTTGCATAACCACTGTTTTAAAAACCAACCCCATTCAAACGATTTTTTTAAATGCATTATTTTCTTGCTGTGCTAGATGTTGTTTTATAAAACTTCATTTTCATATCAGCAACTGCGTTACACAGACCTTTTTTAAACGCACTAAATGGTCGAATGTTCTGCGTTAATCATCCTTGCCATGGTTCTGCTAACACAGCTTGTGAGGGTTATAGATGTATAAATCGACGATTCTTTATAATTGTTTCCTTGCTTTGAAATACGCACAGCAGTTTCACAAATTTTGATAGGGATGGTATGTCACTCGTTCTTTAAACAATGACTGATATATTTTAGAGTATTGAGTAATGGATATGTGATATATTCTAGAGTATTGGGTAATGGATGTGTGATATATTCTAGAGTATTGGGTAATGGATATGTGATATATTCTAGAGTATTGGGTAATGGATATTAGAGAGTTATTTGATACAGTAAAAGGATTTTGCTAAAAAGGACTAATGTTAATAACTAATAATATCAAAAAGCTGAAATGTGTGTCTCTGATTCGTTATGGCCTAAGTGGTAATGACAATATATAAAAAGAAAAAAGCATGAAAGATTAGTTATAATAAACATTCTTGAAACTATTGTTCCGACATTGCGTTAAGTACATTGACAGTACTCCCAATCCGAGACATACATGTTTTTGTAAGGCATATACATATTTAATGTTCCAAATATTGTCTAATGAATGTTCCAAGTTTTCTTATGTTTCCAAATCTCTTTTTAATCAAATTCCAGTTTGGTAGTCGGTAGTCGAGTTTAATCCCTACAAGTTAAGTATCATGGTATATTAAGCTTGGAAAAACGTATAATAACCTTACCTGGGCAGAACATTATATTACACAGTCTTGCTTCTGTCGCATTACCATTACAATATTCTCCTCCATAGGCAGCGGGTGGGTTATTGCATAGTCTTATCCTGGTTTGAAGTCCTCCGCCACAAGTGGTGGTACAATCACTCCAATTAGACCAAATGCTCCAATTACCATCGCCTAAACAAGAAAAAACAAATATGAACCATAATACAAATTGTGTACAAGGAAGCAGTCGTATTAGCTACCAACAAATTGTATTTCATTGTTAGAGGAGTTATGGAGTAATGTTTTTCGATAATTTTGTAGACCTATATGTTTGTTTTGTTTCACTAACGACAGTTCATGTGTATTAACATCCTTTTGCATGAATATCATTATGGCTAGTTTGTTTTACTATATGTTCTTGCAGTTAATGTATATGCAAATAGCTGTCACGTTGGGCACATTGTGCATCGCCTGTAAACTTTTTCAAAAATCTACTGTAAAAACTCGCAATGAATTTCGTCAACATAAATTGTCTACTTAGCTAGCAGGGAGTTTGTTATTGCCATCACGTTGCGTACGTTATCTGTCAGCATTTAAAAAAATCTTCTCTAAACAACATTTTGTCAATTCACCAATAAAACCTCTTATTTAAAGATTGTCCTTTTCATTTTGATTGTTTGACCAATATGGCTGTTTCTGCAAACAATAAAAAACAGTGTTTCGCTCATTTATTAAAGACGTCAAAAGCCAGAGAAAAACTAGCACAGCCAAGAGTTATCAGCATGACAAGCAAGTCCTATCTATAAATACATTAAAGTGAAATGGGCAATCCATGTAGGATTTATTTCCATGAAATTCATTCTTCCTATAAAATATATAATTTTATAATATTATTTGATTAATTAAGGGCAAAATTATATGTTTACTCTTTATAAGAGTTGTTGCCCTTTTATGATTTTTTTTATGAGTCATTACACAAAAAATGTAATTTGCCACTTATAGGATATGTAGCCATTGAATGACATGATTTCTAATTTGTCATGTTGTTTGTAAACACTATCATGACGTACAGAAATAATCTTTATAAGCAAAATGATTAACAAAACAAGTTCAGCCTAGTAGACAAGCTTTGTTTTATCCAATATTCCCGTCTTTTAAATACAGCTAAAAATCTAATGTCTTCGAGGTAAGTCATTACAATTACAAGATTAAGATGGCCTCTGGTAAAAATATTTTTTTAATTATGGATAACTTATATATCAATTTTTAAGTTATATTAAAACGCACTCCATTCCTGTAAGAAAGCAGAATGTAACGATTCAATTAAAAATTCGTTTTGAATGTCTTGTATCTGTTTATATTCGCATGTTCATTAAATATTAAACTGACAACATGCTTCATGTTTTTTTACTGTATTATATCCATTAACAAATATTCAATTTAATAAAAATTATTACAAAACATCAGATGCTACTGCATAACTCATTGTGTTGTACAACCTTATTTCATTGTGATAATCGAATCGCCATTATATAATGGAAGTAGTGAAAGATCTATTTTCAATTTAATTTTGCTCAAACTTGTCAAAACAATATTATTGAACTGCAGAAATATGACAAAAGGGATCTAATTTGCAGTTTAACATCTATCTTAGATAATTGTAATTGATTGTGTAGAACTGATTAATATCAATAATTATAAAGAGTAACATATTTTGAACCATATTTACAAAATCATTTTTACTGTTCCAGAACTATCATATTACCTCTTATAATACTTTTGGATCTTTAAATTATCAATAACTTGTTTAAGTCCAACATAAGGCTGGCAAAACGTTAACGCTTTATATATGACTCATAAAACTTTGACGTATAATGAATCCATTTTACTTTACAAACACTATATAACAAAAACATTCAAAATGAGTTAAGGGTATTTATAAGAAAATGATACCAGTTTTGTATATCAATTGGCGCTATAATGTGCTTGTTATTTAACTTTATCTGTTTGGCTTTATATTTGTACTTTATATTGTTTTAATTTAGAATGCAGATAGCAATGAAATATTTATAACATGCTTGTTATTTTACTTCATGTTTGTCTTTAAATGTGTATTATATTTTGTTAAAATCTAAATATTATAGTGTTGTCTTTTGTACAGATTGTCTTCGTTTGCTTCTAAAAAGTTGACAAACATTATTATAGAATATTCTATGAACTCCTGAAGGAAATAGTGAAGAAGGAAAACTAAATTATAAAACATTTTGTCATCTAAAAAATTATTGAACACTCCATAATCTACAAAATTCTAGAATTGTCCATAATGTACAAAATTCTATCAAATAATCATCTTTATGGATTAGGGTGGCGCGTTAAAAGATAGTTTATAGTCTACTATTGATTGCCTGCCAGTTAGCATCGACGCTACGGGTTTGAACCTCACTTTCGGCCTGTTGTGCTCGACTCCAACCTTATTAAACAGGGTTGCTAAATTTCATGTCGAAGTGTTATGGCTTTCATCGTGTACTCCGGCTCTTTCTGCAATATAAACTGGCTGGACCACATAACATAGCCAAAAAATTTTACCAATTCCAATAAATAGAACAAAACTGTTTATTATTCAACTATATAGATTTTAATAAATAGTTGTCTTATTTAAACATTAAAACACGAGTGTAAAAAATATGATATGGTTGAATATTATCAGTGCCAATATCTATGCGATAAAAATATTGATTTTATTAATATTATTTTATTAATTATTATATGTTTTTGATTGGTCTTGGATATCATAATCGTAAAATTATCGAAAGGGCAACAGTGTATTGCTGTTTTATAAAAAATTCTATTCAAGTTTAAATAGAGCTACGAAAGTGAAGAATCGTTGAAATGAAGGACGTACTTAGCAAGAATATGGATAATTCCTCGACTCAATAACATTCAGAAACAAGCAATAAACATGTAATTAGATAGGGGAAGCACTTCAAGCAATATTATTGTTACCGCTCGCATTTTCTATTTTTTATATTAACAGGTAAATTGTAGACATAAATTAGGAAACTATTGCATCTGAAGCATTTAAGAGATCAAATTTTCAACTATGTGACATTTACTATCTATCAATAATCTTGCATCAATAATACATTGCAAGACGTATTTTTGCATTTTATTTCTTTTAGTTATTTATTACTGTCTGACACTGTCAGTTCAATAATAGACATGCTGATTATATTTCACTTAACATTTAAAACCTGACCAAATAAACAAATGGCAAAGACAACAGCGGACCAATATAAAAAATCAAATACGCATTCCGACAAAAACACAAGACACGTAATCGAACCCAAAGTCCACGGTTAACTAAATTGCTTTATACTAGCAAAATGCGTCGGACTGTAATCAGATACTATACAAAATATGTATTGCTGTTCTAAGGAAAGTTTAAATTTAAGGTGAGAAAGCATTTGACATAGCAACAATGTATGATCCTATTTGAGAGATAAAATAACGTAATGATGACAGCCAACAAATTATAAAAGGAACGCCAACAACTTAGGTATAACAAACCATCGTTTAAGAAGCTTAAGGGTAAAAAGTACTGCTGGGTCTTTAAATTGTGAAACCGATGGCAAGAGTTGTAACAACATACGAGTTGTCCATTATCAATGAACGTAAAGTTCACAAAGGAAAGTCCAAAGTTTTACTGTTCAGTTTGACATCTTTGGCTGTAAATCTAATCATGTGTAAAGTATATGGTCTTAAAGGAATCAAAATCGGTAAAAACTATTCATGGTGAGTTCTTATTTTTATGACGACAACTGTTATGTTTTAAGTACGTTGTTTAAGAAACAATCAATTTGAAGACATGGAATGTAATTACTGTTGCATTTGATGTACTTTAGAAATCCAATTTGTGACATATATTTTATATATATCTACAAAGTCATAAAGTCAGTCCTAAAGTACCCAATACATTTTACAAACTTATCGTAACAATTGTTTTTCATTCTTTTAACATTTTATTTACTGTTTATATGTTTACTGCTATATGATATGTATATTTGGCCAATGGAGAATTATCAGACAACAAGATCCGAAAGACAAAAGCCAATGAATTCATATTCAGACATAAGCACTCAAAACAGTAATAAAGTTAACAGGAACCTATTCAAAACCAAGGGGCACTCAAGTGCTCAAGAGGAGTGTGTGTCGTAATGGTTTCTTACGTTGTAAATCTTTATATAAATAGCATATAATGTATATCAAACCTGCTTGCTTGATTGTGCATTCAATGCCAACATCTTGACCGTGATAACAGTTATGTTTCCCCCATCCATTATGGTCGCAAATGCTGAAGTTATTTTCCGTGCCACGACAGGAGACATTATAAAGCCAAATCTTACCGCTACCCATCTCTACTGTATTACCTATTGATTTCCCTGAGCTTAAATAATAGTAGCAGTGTTATACAAACGACTACAAACGCCAAAACAGGATATTAAGTCATGATGTGTACAATACCAGATGGAAGCCAATTATCCTTTCTCTTCTTGTAATTATAAGTCACAATCTATATGTAATTCATGCAAATGTGAAAATATAAAATGTAAATAGACATGATGAGCAAATACTCTTTTCTTGAAAATGGAAGATTCAATATGTGATTCAAGTTTAACATGTGTGTTCAGTGTGCTCATTGTTTTGACATTAAATTCTCGCAGTTTCTGTGTTCCAAAAGTTCCTGCAATTTTGTTGACTCGATATTGTTTTTGACTAAACTAATATGATGGTTGTTTTTCTGATGTCAAACAGCTGTAAAATAAGTCTTTTTTACTAGTAACAGTGGCACGGGACAACAGAAACCTGTGTTACCTGTTCCACCGAATGTCAAAGAAATGTGTGTATACCAATTTACAGTTTATACATGCAAAACTGTCACATAATTGATTGGGGAGATGGAAGAAAAATAAAGAAAACCTGGTTCTTGATTTGTATTAGACAAGATTTTGACACATCCCGGTCCAATCATTCGTTTTATAAGTTGATGTAGATTATTGTGTTCTCAAAGTAAAATAAGTTTTAATATAAGGCGGTTTTGGAATGCCTACCCAAATCCAAGCTGCTTGCATGCTACTTGTGCATCGTTATCACTGAACCCATAGTCACAAACTGTACCCCATTCATTATTGTAGTAAACCTCTAATCTTCCAGAGAATTGGCCACCGACTACTCTCAAGTCTCCTTATTAAATGCAAAATATGTAATTCATTAGTCAACTACTTACATGTTGGATAAACAATTTCAATAATTGTATAAAGTTTAAATAAAGATGTTAAACAACAACAATAGAAATATTTTTTGTTAACAGTACTTTATTTTATAAATGTTTCCCTTTCTAATTTGGCTGCGTTGACTCGTGATTTAGCGCTAAAACAATTGTAGCAACATTAAATTATTATATAACCCCTTAACTATTTCATGTTTATTCAATAAAACATTCATGTTAGTGTTGTTCTGATATCCGGTTACCAACAAAGGCACAGCTGATCATATGTTGTTTGTGTGTGTGTTCTTATATCGATTGGACAGATCTTAATCGTTCTATGATAAATTGTCAGAAAGGTGGAGAGAGGAAATAAAATGTCCAGTGGCCAACAATTTTACTCGATAAACTCGAAGAAAATAAATGTCCAGTCAAATATATTGCAAAATGCTAAAATGAACAGAAGTATTGTTTATAAAGATTTTCTAAAAAATAGCCCCAGTTTACTTTGGTTATGAAAATTCCATCACCTGCTAGTCTTATCTATTATTTATTTTCCGATACTTTAAAAGATCTATTAAAATGGTTAGTTTGTGTTACTACTTGCTGTTAAAATTCGCGCACATAAATCGATATGGGTAAAGGTAGTATGTTCGTATAGATGTTTTGAATCGTTAATGCTGTATTGGAGTTTCTATCTCACCTAACCAACGGTTAACGTAAGCTATTGCCATTAATTTGCATCCGTCGTCTGTACATGTTTTTCAAATTTACATAAAATCTCACCTAACTAGATTGAAACCACATTTTGTTATACTTCATATATAGAAGTATAATTTTAAAGTCTGCGCTTTGCATTTTGATGTTTTAAAATTATAAGCGTTAGTCAAACACTATGGACGTGTACATGAATGTTTAGAAATATTGGTAAACCAATGTGAGTGTTGTTGTTTTTTTTTCCTTTACATTTTTTTTAGTTTTTGGCTTTTATTTTGGAATCTATAATTTTTTAGCAGAAATTGTAAACAGCAAAAATGTTCAGCAAGGTAAGTTCTACAAATAATTTCATAATAACAGTTGTGCATTATGCTTGGTGTTGTTGCATTGTAATAACCATTCCGCGGTTTTATTTTGCTATCATCTTTATTAGAGAAACATAAACTGAGAAAAGGATAAGCACGCGATAAAGATGTCACAAGAATAAATGTATAAATGAACACACTTTTCAAGTGATTAAATTATTATAAAAAAAACAAATAGCCAGTGGAAATAAATTGTTCCAACAACATAAATATAATCTAATACAGTACTTAAAATATATTGTTATCTACATCGTTTAAGGTTGACATAGATTGTGAAAATCCATTATCGAACCAGTCTGATCTCAACTTTTATGTAAACTTAGGTAGAATCTCATTTCTACAAGTTAGTTAGTATCGTTAGTTAAGACTACAATAAACTTTATGAAAAGCTCACCCACTATGTTATAGAGTCGGGCTTCTGACGCATCACCATAACAATATTCCCCTCCATTAGCAGCGGGTGGACTATTGCACTGTCTAATTCTAGTTTGTAGTCCTACCCCAGAAATCGTGTTAGAATCAGTCCAATTTGACCAACTGCTCCATTCGCCATTGACTATACAATATATTTGAAGTAAGACATTTTAGGAAGATAAAGCATAACAGTTATACTTTAAATAGATATGTTGACAAAAAATGAATATGTACAAATTAATGTAATAATGTGCATAATGTAATTTCAATATTGATTGTTATCGTCATTTTTTATTGGTCAACCGTTGTAGTTCATTTTATCGACCTAGTGTATGAATTCATGTTGCAATGAAATATAGCGTACACTTAATGATATAAAAGGCTTGAAAATAAAAACTGTTTATTAATGGGTGGAATTAAAAAAAAATAAAAGCTTTTTACGGGAGTCATCGTAGTACGAACTCGCAAATTCACTCACAAACTTTATATGAAGACCTTGTTCCTACCTAGATGAATTCCTCTAAAACAGCTGTCATTTCTATGATATTCATTCATTTATTTGTCAGAAAATAAGTTTTCTTTGTTTAACATATACCTTCGATTTTTTAACAAATTTTGCTTTATTAGTACGAATTTCTGGGAGATAAAGAATTTTAAAGAGACAACCATATACAAAGCGAGTTAGAAAGTATTTAGACTTTTTAAAAGTTTTAGTATTGTTTTAATATCAGTTTTAATCTTTCTTAATATTTTCTCAGACATTATAACAGTATAACTTTGAAAGGAAACTGATAGGCAACAGCGCTTTTTACAGCTGTTAAAAAGTTCTATTAAGCTGTGAATAAGATATAAAATAACTTTGTCACAGAATAATTTCTGATCCAACTTGAAAAATGGATTTCCAAAAGCGAGTAATTAAGTCATAGTGAAAACAATACAGTTATCAAATTTATGAGAATAACTTAGTCATCTCACATGCCCTATTGAGGGGCTTTCTTGTTAAATATACTGTTAAGCATAATTGCAGCTTGTAATAAGCATATTGGCGTCTAATGAAACCATTATTTGGCATTTACATACCAATTAAATACGATGAAACTTTAAAGCATATGTACATTTTTTCAGTAGGGTTGAAATGCCACAATATAAAGGATTGTGTTAATCACCATTAATATATGACAAAGAGTTGTATCAACATTCTGCTTGTTTCAAACTGCAGCAAACGCCAACACCATATTTGGTTTACAATAATATAAACCAAATATATGTTGGTGCTAGCGTTTGTTTGTTTCTCGGATTTGTGGATTGTCTTTCTTGACAGTTTCTTCGGTGTTCGGAATCTTGTTATTACCTTCATTCAATCATAAACCCTGTCCATCATCTCTACAGTCGCTTAATCCCAGACAAGTATTTTCAAGTTTGAATACCAATATATTTACTTAAAGGACATAAAAAGCTAAATATTTAAGATACCATTTTTCAGTTAGTTGTTTAAAGAGGGAGTCATGGAAAGATAATACTGTTGGATATAGATACTTATTGTGTATTTATCAATAAGATACAGTACACAAATTATTTTACAGACTAATATTTATAGTTGCTCTGTTTCTTATCACTTTTATTTACTGTTTATACATCTAACATTACATGACAATTTATACTCGCCAAATAGAGAAATATCAAAGACAATGACTAAAAGGATCGAAAAATCAAGAGGTAAGGTCGAATTCGTATTAAGACAAAGGCACTCGAAACAAGAACCATAGACAGAAAGAGAATCACCCGACCCAAATCAAAACCATGGGTGCACTCAGGTGCTCTGAACACAAAGAGGTGTCTGTCTCTAAAGCTTGCGAATCCTTATATAAATAGCATATATTTAATAGCGTTATATCAAACCTGATTGTTTTACTCTGCATTCAATGCTAACATCTTGACCGTGGTTACAATTATGTGTTCCCCATCCATTGTGTCTACAATTGCTCAAACTATTTTCCATGCCACGACAGTGGACGTTATTAAGCCAAATCTTACCGCTACCCATCCCTACTGTATTGTCTACTGATTTTCCAGAGCTCAAATAAAACATATATACGCTTTAAATAATTGTATTATTATTGAAATGATTCCAAACAAAATGAATGAAGTCATGTAATGCTTTCAATAACAGATGTAAGCAAGCCAACCTCTTTATAATTATTCGTGTAAACCTGTATATAATTCCTGCAAACGAGAAAAGTATGAAAATTGACAAGATGTTCCTCATTTACTGTTTAGTTGTCTATGAATTGTAACAGTTTTAAAAGTATCTGCACAGTTTTGTATTCATTCGTACACAGCCATATTTGTGACTGCACTGCATTTAAGGGTTGTGTCAAGTTGATCATAGACATTTACTTGTTCCAAAAGCTGTAAAATTGTAGATTTCATTTTTAGAGAATTAAAGACGTTTCCTTTTTGTTTTAAGAAAAAATAGAATAGTAGTTGAAATTATAAAGGACACGACAAGGTTTAAATTTCTACATCGGATTTAGATGAAATGTTTGTAATCCCATTTATTGGAGAGTATACACAAATATTACCTAATGGGGGACAAGACACTAGAAAATAACACGAGCGTGGTTATCTATAAAGCAAGACATTGACACAGCCTAAATTCATGCATTATGCATGATATATATTAAAGAATAGTTAGCACAATTGAAATAACTACCCAAGTCCAAGCTGATTGCAGGCTACTTGTGCGTCGGTATCATTGAAATCATCTTCACAAACTGTACCCCATTCACCATTGTAGTATACCTCTAATCTGCCAGAGAATTGGCCACCGACAACTCTTAATCCTCCTAATAAAAATCTAAAAACTGCACAATTTAGTCATTTAGCCATTTAATTATACTTTCTTGAAAACAATGGAAAGAATTTAAAAAAACGAGTTTATCTACAACAAGAGAAATATGCTTTGGTATCAGTGCTTCATTTAGAAATGTATTTCTATCTTATAGCTGATGGTCCCACTAGATTGATTTGTGCTTAAACATTTGTAGCAGTATATCATTATTATGAAATCAGAAACTATTTGATTTTTATAAAGTATAAAGAAGTTAAACTATAACAATAGAAATATTTTTTGTTAACAGTACTTTGTGTAGAAATTTGGCTGGGTTAACTCGTGTGTTTAGCGCTAAAACAATTGTAGCAGTATAAAAATTTTATATAACCCCAAACTATTTCATTTTTATTGAATAAAAAATTCATTTAAGTGTTGTTCTGATATCCTGTTAGCAACAAAGGCACAGCTGATCATATGTTGTCTGTTTGTGTGTGTCGCTAGTTCGATTGGACATATTTTAACAGTTCAATGATAAATTGTCAGAAAGGTGGAGAAAGGAAATAAAATGTCCAGGCAAAACAATTTTACGCGATAAACTTATCAGACGGAAGTTCAAAAAACAGGTTTATCTACAACAATAGAAATATGTTTTGGTATCAGTGCTTCATTTAGAAAAGCATTTCTTTTTTAATCGCTGCTGGTACGACTAGAGTGTGTTTAGAGCTAAAACATTTGTAGCAGTGTAACATTATTATGAAATCAGAAACTATTTGATTTTTATTTAATAATCGTTTGTGTAAGTTTCGTTCCGACATTACGTTACCAACAAGTAAATTGACGGTACAAATTAATTTTTTTATTTGGTTTGTGTTCCTTTCCCGCTTTGACAAGATCATAACATGTCTATGATAAATTGCCATAATTATTGAAAATATATTTCACCACAAAACCAATCTTGAGACCTTAGCAATGTAATTAAAAACAACATTTCACATCTAAAATCACTCCTGAGACATTATCGATTCAATTAAAACCTTACTTCACATGTAAAATCAATCCTAAAATCTTAGAGATGCAATTAAAAACCACAATCTACGCATAAAGTCACTCTGGCGACCTTAATACAATTACAACAATATTTCTCATACAAATTACGCCGTAGACGCATCCAACGGCTATTGTAGCTTTTGAAACTAAATAAGATGTATATCCAAAAGACAGTATGTTAAGCGCATGTCAAACAAATAAAATTGAATCAAAATATATGTTCGTCGTTTCATTGGTTATACTTTCCTTTTAATAATAAAAAGTAATGAAATCTTGACAAAACTGTGGTTTTAGTTTGTATATTGTTATCTGAGCTTATAATGACGTTGGAATTCTTAATGTGACCTAACAACGGGCTCTTTTCTTATTAGAAACCTAATGTTTTCTCAAACAAGGACGCCATGTTAGAATAAAACACAAACGATTTCATTTTAACAAGAAATAAATTAATCTTATACGCTGTCTTTTCGACACAGCGTAGACAATAAGTAAATCGACTATAGAGCCATTGAGGCCGAAGTTAACTTTCTTAATGAATTGTCATCAAACACACATTAAAAAGTAAAAGTTTATGGATTTAAGTTGTCAGAGGATGAAAAGGTTAGCAGTTTACAAGTTGTTACGTAAAAAAAATTGTTAATAGAAAAATAAATGTAGACCAAAAATGTCTTAATAGAATATATCAAGTGGACAAACTTGTCACGTGACAGAACTGGCAAAGAATAGAAATGGCCAGTGGCCAAAAAATGTCAAAAAGGTTCAATAGACAATCGTGTCAAGTGACAAAATTGTAATTACAAAAAAGTCGAGTTAACAAAAATTGTCAACAGAACAAAACTGTTCAGTGGACAGATAATTGTGAAAAAAACAACTGTCCGATGGCCAGAAATATATTGTACAAAACATTGTAAAAGAACGGCCTTATTTAACTTAGGTTGTCAAAAATCTCTCTTCTAGCCTGTCAAATCTCTGCTCCAAAATTGACTTAAAGCAGTCAAAAATTTTTATCTACAAGGTAACTAGCATGTTATGTCAGGACTGTCCCAACTGTATATCTAATGTTTAATGAAAGGAACAACAATGTCAAGTGCACAACATCTATCATACAACAAAAGTTGATTTTAAGCAGTAAGAATCTCATTTTTGCATTTTGACTAGAATGGTAAAACGTCATATAAGAGTTACCTGCTACATTACAGAGTCTTGCTTCTGTCGCATTACCATAACAATATTTCCCTCCGGTTGCAGTAAGTGGATTATTGCATAGTCTAGTCTTGGTTTGAAATCCTACGCCAGATGTCGTGCTACAGTCAGTCCAATTTGACCAAATGCTCCAGCCACCGTTGACTAAATATAGATAAATCAAATATAAAACAGCACATATCATAGTCAAAACAATAGTGTATATCAGCTGTAAAAAAGTTATTTGTTTGTTATTTTAGGTTACATTGTGAAGAATAAATAATACGGTGATTTAGTTTATTTTTAATAATTGCAGTTATTGTATCTTAATATATCCGTTTACATGGGTATAGGAAATCTGTTAGATGTCTATTAGGGTAATTAATGTTTTGCTTTGATTTTGAAGAATAACGCTAGTTATAACAACAGTGTAATATATAGACGGCTTAAGTTTACACACACATTATGCTAAAACACAGTAGGATGCAACTTTTCGATTCTATACTCTGTTTATTAGTTTGTCAGTAAAGTAGATATTATGTCAAAAGTGTTGAATATTATGACAAAAAATATGCACACTAGATTCTACGACAAACGTGATGACTTCATCTTTCCAATTGTCAACTTCCCGTTCATCGCTAGCAACTTTCGTGCAGCTTCGACGTATGTACATTTCACAATTTATACGTTGCTCTAGATCAATATTTCAATTTCTTTAGATTGATCACTGATGTTGAATATTAAGCTACTAAAACAAGGGTTTGTTGCACGTAGGTTGAAGTTATCCTTTTGGAAAGTTCTATAGCACTCACATGACTTAATTGATCGTTATGGGAAATCAATCCCTCAAATGCGATTCGATTTTCTCGCGAGTCACAGGTAGTCTTACTTATTCCTGGATTTGACTTTTTCTTAGACACATCAATGACAGGTTTCTAATTAGAGCAGGCTCTGCTTACTTGTGCGCAATACCTGAGTGTAATTTGGGTTACTTACATTGTTTTTTTTTGTTTCGTGTAATTATATGTTTTATGCATACAAGTTTTTTATCGTTCACTGACTTTTGCCTGTTGCTGTCGGGCGGGTTTCTTTTTATTTTTATGTTAACAAATTATTGCATATCATTCACAGCTCACTATATTACATAACCCAGTTAGATAACCATGTTTTGTCTGATTACTGTATCCAAGTGTTTAGAAATAAAAGAGGGTTTCAGCACAAACATATTTCCACTTCAGTTTAGCCTTGTTTAACTTGTAAAGACAATATTTTTCAACTTTTTAAAAGCACTTTTCAAACTTAGCTACAGTTTAAATTAGTGTTGAGGATTTGTCTTTCCATAATTAGTCCAGGCAACATAAAGCCTCACCTGCGCAGCCCACTGTATTACACATTCTTGCTTCTGTTGTATTACCGTTGCAATATTCTCCATTTATAGGATGTGGATTATTGCAGTATCTTACTCTTGTTTGAAATCCTCCACCACAGATGGTTGTACAGTCATTCCAATTTGTCCAAATGCTCCAGCCACCATTGACTATGCAAAAATAAAATAAACAAAAAACAAAAAATCCACAAATTATAGGAATGTATACTTATGTATCAACATTTAGACGGTTTAAAGTCACATACTGCATTCTACCAAAACGCAATAAATTGTTACGATTTATATGTATCTGATTTGTGTTTATCCGTTTTGCATACTGTAACAAGTGTATGTTAGTTCAGTGAATGCGCACAGAGGTTAGATATTTTATGCCTGAATTTCCAACTTTTTATACAGAACGAGCAAAATATTAATTTATTATACAATATTGCTTAAAATTGGATTTGCCGAAAAACGTAACTGTATTACATAATAATGTTTTTGTTTCCGATAACGATATCCTAGTGAAATAGAACACATCAATACATACATTTTTCATTTTTCAATACATACATTTTTCATTTTCAATTAAGCGTTAAAAAGAACTATATTTTAATTATACGAGATTTTCACTTTTCTGGAGTTTTTAAATTTGTCTGCATAATATTTGCACAGACACTATAAAAGCCTCACCTGTCAAGTTATTACAAAATATTTCTTCTATGGGATCACCAATGCAATTGTCCCCGTATTTTGAAACGGGTGGATTATTACAATATCTAGTTCTAACCCGACGTACTGGGCCACAATTGGTTGAATACTCATTCCAATTTGACCATATGCCCCAGCCCCCATTGACTAAAGAAAACAAAAACAAATATAAAGCAGAATAGATTTTAGGAAAATCAACTAGTAAACAATGATATTCTTGCGTTACTTTAATGTTAAAAGTTTAATACTTTTCGATGACATTTTGTAGACGTATCAATATAGTTTCTTTCATTATTAGCAGTAGATATCCCTTTACAAGCGTATAAGTATTCTCTTAGATGTGAAGATTTGCGGTAATTATTACTCACTTATGTAGAAACATTTTCAGACACTTTCAAGTAATAAAAAATGTAACCTTTTGTTTTTAATTGTTTATCTGTCTTCTTTGTATATATTTTTGTTAACCAACTAATTACTGAAAAGTCAACATTAATCTATTATCTTGATATCATCTACTTAAACACAAACAAATAAATATATAATTTATTACAAATTGTTGCAAAACATCTGAAATCCTCCTGCATAACTCTGTCTACTACATAACCTTGTCGCAGCCTTCCTGCCCTGCTGGTTGTTAGTCATATACCATTGTTTCTATAAACACTGAGGTTCCTTGTTCGAGACTTATGGCATTCCCGGGTTTTTAACGGGTTTGTCGCCTATTTTCCTAACAAAAAACTCTACATAATAATAGAACTGAATAATTGCTGGAAGTGGTGTTACAATCTAAACAAACAAAAAACATAACATTGTTATTTTATAACTGTATCCGCGTTGCACATACATAGAAATGGACACCAATAAAAATATACCTCCAAATCATTTCGCACAAAACGCTAGCCATAAAACTGATATATTGTCTAATATTATTCATTGAATCATTTATACTGTTGCAATAAAAATGTGTCCGGTTCACTTAATTATTACACTACAATATATACTTTCAATAGTACTTTAGTATTTTTTAATATTCATTAACTGTTTTAGTCATACATAATTAATATTGTTCTTATCAAACCTAGAAAAAAAGGCTCTTGAGTACTTGATTAACGGGGAAATTTATGCTCCATATGCAGGTAGTGCTTCAAAGTTGCAACACAAAAGTGAAAAAAAAAATTAAATAGGCAAATAAAAATCATCCCTTTTGTTATAAATTGTGATTCTCAGTCGTTATTATTGTCGATTTCTTGATGTAGGTGAATGTATGAGTCAGACCTAGATGTCTGTGTGGTTTCCTTTATTTTAAGTTCAATGGGGTATATGCGAGCAATATATTTAGCGAATTTTAAAATATTCAGTGAAAGTACGTCGTCTTTTTAGCGGAACGTGAAATTGAAGGGGAGAACTAATATTTTGTCTTTGTTTTGAAGAGGTCCTTGTATAAAAACATGATTGGAATCAGGTGATTTGGATAAGCAATCCCGGCCTCCAATTAGATACCCGTCAAGTTACTCATTTTTATGTCCGTGAAAAGTCAAATGCAAGAGGAGAAAAGGCTACTTATAGTCGTATTTAGAAAGCCCGATAATGGACAATCATCTCTTGTTTACAGTAATATAACTACAGGAGGCATGGTATAGGTATAGCAAAGTTCTGTTTATTTAAATGTTAACAGTAATATCTAGTTTAGTCTAATTTACATATCGATGACCGGTTAAGATTTGTGAAGTATGCCTGCACTCCTGTGATGCTGAAATGCTGCTTGGTTACTGAACATGTGACAAATGGACAGTTGAATTTTTTTACTTTTAAGAGTGACATCTCCGCGGAAAGCAAATTTAGCTAGTTGTTTTGAAAATGCTGGTTTCTAATTAAATTATCATATTTGAACTTTCATTATCTACCTGTATACAGATTTAAACGCTCAAATCTATATATAGATTATTGGTATATTGTTATCTATATATTCTCTCCATATACTAGTTTTAATATTATACTAATCCTCATATAACTAGGATATAGTGTTACATCAAACCTATTGTCCTCAAAGAGCAGGTAATGTTAACATCTTTGCTGTGTCCACAGTCATTAGTACCCCATCCACTATGTCCACAATCAATTAATCTACTTTCATTTCCAAGACAGGCCACTTCATTAAGCCATATCCTGTTGCTACCAATCCCTGGTAACTGGCCTATTGATTTCATTAATCCAAAACTTAAACGAAGAGCATACACACTATTTTGACTATTGTCATAAACGATTGCAATTGTAGAATACAAACAACCTTTTAATATAGGGTCTGTGTCCATGCTATGTGAAAAAGAAGGGTGCCGCGCACTTTCTCAAAAATTACCACGCCCATGTGACATTTAAAGAGCCTCTGTGTCCAGTCATAATGTCTGAGTAAAACACTTTTTATTAGATATGATAATAACAAACATAACACTTACAAAAAATGTGTGCTTCGGTGGCCGAGTTGTTACGGTAGTTAGCCATCAACTACTGTGAAAGTACTTCGTGAGGATCAAATTTTGTGGTTTTTGTGAAATTTTACATGCTCGTTGGTTCTTAAATTCGTGGACTGACGGTTTCCAAAAATGCAAAAAATGTAAAGTAGCGATAAAAATAAATGATAACCACAGAATCATTTTCACTGTTGATAATAAATATCAATATATACACTTGGCCAAAAGTTAGGGACCACCAGGTTTTGCTTATAATAAAAAAAATAATAATTGTTTCTGTTTCTTTGTACATATGTTATCAACAAAAGCTAGGTTTGTAGTATCTATTTTTAAAATTTTTAAATCGCTCGATTCACGATACAATAACAATAGAGATTTAAAGAACACTACCCTCAGCTTTAGAAAACCCAAGTTTGGCGCCTTTTTCATTTCATCATGTGCACGTGCGTAACAGGTAAAATTTCTCCTGTTTTGAAATCATTTCAACATGGTACGTCGAAAACTAGCAGATGCAGAGAGATGGCAAGCAGTTGGTATGATAAGGGCTGGAATGACACAGCGGCAGGTTTCAGATAGGTTCAATGTTAGCCATTCTGTCATCAGTAGGCTAATGAGACGATATAATGAAACTGGTATTTTTGGGGAAAGGCCAAGATCAGGGCGACCGAAGAAGACAACAGAGAGAGTATATAGACTACTTCGAAGACTTGCTAGACAACAAACTTTTACCACTGCAAACAGGTTGCGTAGTCGATGGAATGTCCATGTTAGAATCAGTAGACGGACAGTAAACAGAAGGTTAAACTGCGGAAGACTTCGAGCACGGAGACCAATAAAGGACCAGCACTTACACAAAGACATAAGGATGCCCGGCTGCAGTGGGCGCGTGACCATATCGGGTGGAATATTCGCTCTTGGAAAATAATTCATTGGTCCGACGAAAGTCGTTTTCTTCTGAAACCAGTTGATGCTAGGATGCGGGTATGGCGTGAACGCAACACAGCTTTTGATCCTGCACATGTTCTGGGAACTACAGCTTTTGGTGGTGACGAAGTGACAGTTTGGGGATACTTCTCATATGACTGTAAGTTAGACTTGTATCCATTAAATGGCACACTAACTGCTTTAACGTATTGTGCCCCATTTTGATGCACATCCACTTGGAAACAGACCCGTGTTCATGGACGACAACGCAAGACCTCATAGAGCACGCATCGTCAAAGATTATCTTGCAAATGAGGCAATTGAGACATTACGATGGTCTGCCATGTCTCCGGATATGTATCCGATAGAGCATGTTTGGGACTATCTCGGCTGGAAAGTGAATGAACGTGACCCTCCATGTCAGAACATTCAAGAATTGCGTGATACTTTAATTCAGGAGTGGCGGCAATTCCCTCAACGTGGACTTCAGAGACTTGTCCAGAGCATGAGGAGACGAGTTCAAGAATTGCACCTGAATCGTGGTGGATACACACGATACTGACTCTTTTCTTGTGAATAAATGTTTAAAAATAATTTCTTCTTAATAATATTAATAACCCCCAACCTGCCAACTCTTTGTATGTAACATTACCAGCGGTTCAAACTGAAACTTTTTTTGAATTATGATTTTGCAGTTTCTGGCATATTTTTACAAACGACATCTTGTTGGTCTTTTCTATACATTTTGAATATTAAAATCATCAACTTCTTTAAAGTAGTCGACTATTTTAAACGAAACGTGAAATGAACAATGGATGGTTATATATTGATAAAAATATTGGTTTTAAAAAATCTGTTTCATAACATGCTGTTTTTTACGCACGTGGTTATGATTGTACACTAAAGTGTTCATTAGTGGTCATGATTGGGTTTATTTTGTAAATTAGAATATTTTTCAAAAAGAAAGTTATTTGCATATAAATATTAGCCTTAACAACACGGAAATCAGTAGCTAATTATATACTCGGTAATGTATTCATTGATTAATTGCAAGTAAAAATACTCTGAGTCTATTTAATTCTCTTATTGTTAACAAAAGAAGGGTCATTTGTCACAACAGGTGTCGAGTAGCAATAAACTGTTACAAAGGTGTAATTTAATGTCATTTGTGCCATGATCGGTATTATCGTAACATCCGTTTGATTTAGTGTGTCATTGATATGCACCAATGAAGATAAAATAAAGCTTATCTTTCAAATATTTCATGTTTTTATTTTAATCTATGTTCAAAGAAGAAACTAAACTCATAATTCCGATAATTTGTAACTTTATAACATCGAAAATGAACACCTTATTTCTTCCGTAAATGGCCGATTTCTGGTACAGATGACCCAGTACAGATGAGCTCACGCGCACACATCTGTACTTGCTGAGTCATCCAATCAAAACTTCAAAAACAAGAACGTTGTTATGGAAGCATAACAACGTTCTTCTATGACGTTCATTATTTCCGGCGTTCTGATTGGACGTCAGAGACAATGGAGTCTAAAACAATGGAGCGTCTATAGGTTATAGCGATGTGAAAGTTGTTGGTTTACGGAAGAAATAGGTACTTTCATACGTTTTTGGGAAAGTCCGTGTGAACTTTCACTCGTGATAGAAATTTTTATGTCTTTTGGCTCGTGAAAGATCAACCGGTCTTTCCCAAAAACGTATGAAAGAACATATTAATCTCTCCTCCTTGACCGGAAGTCGATGTTTCTTCGTACTCTTTTAATTAAAATGATGCCTACATTTAGTAAAATCACAATTTAAACATGAAACCTGCTTACAAATTCATTTAAGATGGATATTGAGCTAAAAAATTAGGTATGGATCGAACCACAAAAACCATGTATTACATTTACAAATAAATGACATTTTCAGATCGTTGTTCCCATGTTCCGATCTGTTAATGAAGTGTTATTCTTCGTTGGTCTGAGGCCTCCACGAAAACCATGAAAATTGATACCCCACGAATAAAAAGTATTTCACAGTATTAATCGCATGCCTTTCAACACTGAGCTTCCGAGTTCAAATCTCACTGCCAGTAGTGTGTGCTCGAATCCGATCGTAATTTATGACAATTGCCAGTTATCCTACCGATGTCAGGAAATTTTCCCAGGTACTCCGGCTTTCTCCTCCAATAAAAACTGGACGACAGAACAATTGCTGAACAAGTGCTGAAAGCTGCGTAAAACAACATCAATCAAACAAATTAACACATAAAAAAATTTCCTCTCCTCTTTTACTCATTTTAGTTTCACAAGACAAATACGAAAAATAGTGCCCTTCTCATGCGGGATTTCATGTTCCAAACCTGGGGCGCATTTCTTTTACCCGAATCTGAAACATGATTCTGAATCAGAAACATGATATCGAAACATTTGAAACATAAGTGATTGATGTTTCAAACTGAAACACAAACCGAAACCGATCCCGATATTATTCCGACAATATTATTGTTACTTTTGAAACATGTTTGTTTTGATAGGAAATTGAAACATGCTACAGTTTTTTTTATGTTTGTTTTTTTTTAATCACCGAATCATGTTTCCGTTTTTTGAAACATTGTACTGAAACATTTTTCAGATTCAGGTAAACGAAATGCGCCCCTGGCTGTAATACCGAATATGTAGCCGACTCCCCTCCCTCTCCTTTAAGTTATTAATAAAAAATGTATGGAAGACATGCAAATGGAAAAAAGAATAAAGGAAAACGATATGATGCGTCAAACTTTTAACATTATCTTTTTTCTATAAGCTGTAAAATCATAACACTGCAAGAAATGATTGGTGCTCTTGTATTAATTAAATGTGCTTATCAATTTATTATAAAGATAATAAGAGTATATGTACAATTACATGGAATATAATCATTAGGTCTTTAGAAGATTTTTTCTTAATGTTTGCACAGATTTTAAAGACAATGTGTTCCCATTTATGTAACGGTATGTAAATTTATTATATAGCAGGTTGGCAAGATGAAAACAAAAACAAGTACGAGGTTTTAGATATGTTTTAGAAAAGTTCTGACTCATCGTCGATTGATACAATTCATGTCTATCTATTTATTGGGAGTATTATTTTTCAACTGAAAGTATCGAAATATTTGTTAGATAGAACTTTTTTTATTTATTATAATAAACGTCTTTTTTATCAATCTTGGAATACATACTCAAATCCAAGCTGTTTGCATGCTACTTTTGCAGCGGTGTCATTAAACCTTTCGCCACATACTGTACCCCATTCACCGTTATTGTAAACCTCCAATCTGCCTGATAGTGTGTCATTAACTACTCTCAAGTCTCCTTATTTGAAGAAAAAAATATATATTAGCGAAAAATTAGTCTTAAACAAATATAAATGAAAAAAAAATCGTACAGCTGCTCAATGAACATGTTTAATGACAACAATAATCATATTTGTTTTGTAACGACACCGAATATATGACGATCGGAAATATTGCTCCTTTAAAAACTAATTCTTTACTAATTGTTGTTGGATTGATTCATGTAGGTGTTCAAACGTTAGCATCCATAGACAATTCTTTTAAATAGTAGATTAGATTTTTATTGGATAAACATTTGTAGTTTTCTCCTTCGGACAACGAGTTATTAACAATTAAATCGACGGTACAGCCTATCCTATCAGTTTTGTTTTAAAGTTAGATATATTGTTACAAGAATAAAAAAAGTAGTACAAATTGACAAAAAGACCAACCAGTGTACAAAAAAATATCACTTGACACATTCTCAAGTGATAAAATTATCTAAAAGAAACAAACATTTAGTTGAAAAAATTGTCAAAAATCAATACTGTGGAATGTACTAAAAAAATCGTCATACACTGTATCGCATTTACCTCGGAGCACCTTTAATCTGTCTAAAATATGGCCGTAGAATATAAATTTGGAAATATGAGTTGTATCACAATAACTGTATGACTGGTACTGCTGTTAAAACATTAGTAAAGGTATAAAATATTTTCTGTAGAATAACAACTTGTGTGAGTGTCGTTACGAAATCGTTAATCTACAACCAATCAGATACGTATAGTTTTTATTACTCCTGAGCCAAGGAGACACATAATGCTGTTGTGATGAATTTCAAAAGAAATGTTCAGCTGAAAACGTTGTGAAAAGAACGAAATGATGGCGAATAAATACACCACTTGACACAATTGTAAATAAAAATTGTCCAATTGATACCAAAACATTCCACCTGATAATAAAATGGGTCAAACAAAAATGTGTAGTGGAAAAAAATGATTGAATAATATCGTTCAAAACACCCCACAAAAAACACAAAGACTAAAATTGTCAAAATCTTTTTAACAATTCTATTGTTTAACTTGCAGCATTCATAATCGTTGGTCTACAAGTTTAATAACTTTAAGATCTCACCTTATAAAACAAACCTTACCTGCGCAGCAGACTGTTCTACTCTCGCTTACTTTTGTCTCAGTACTGTAACAAAGCACTGATCCATTGACATTAGATTTATTATTGCGCTGTATGAATCCTCCATCACAACTGTTGGCAGAGTTAGTCACATTGGATGAAATGGTCGATTCACTATTGACTGTACAAAAATAAAACAAATAAAACCACACCACAAGGCAACAATTTATATTCACTGCAAAATAACCCATGTAAAACTTATTGCCATATCTCAAGTATATCACTATAACAAAAACAAAAAACATATTTAAAGTTTACTTTGAGTTATCTCTAACAAAAGAAATTCGAAATGGTTGATCTGATTTGCAGGTTAACTTCTACCATATATAATCGTCAATGATTAGGTGGTATTGACGAATATTCAACAACATATAATGTCAGTAAATTGAGGATACATAATCATAAGTTAAGAATGATTTTTGTTACAATATTTAATGAACTATATTTTAGTATGACGATATATATTTTAACGGTCAGAAAGAACGAAAAGGTTATGAATTTGTCTAAGTCGACACGTTTCGTCTTATCAAGACTCATAATTGACGTTCAAATTTAAAGTATATTATGAAAGTTTATTTTAAGATGGATAAGCCATAGCGGAAGATATGTAATATTTGTCTTTAAAACGGATACTACGATAATTTTTTAATGATCTGTACATTTTCGAATGCTAGAAGTTTTTAGAGAACAAACATCAAAACTCTTTGAACAAATTTTAAAAAATGCGTACTCTAATTTGTCTATCGGATAACAAATTTAGAACTAAAAACCCAATGTTAAACGTACTTGATAAAATTTAACATATAACGGTATTTTGACTATTTTGACTATTCAAGAGTACAGTACAATCTAATTTCAATATTTTGGAAATTTTTTACTAATTTTTAGTCCAGAATATATAACAGTATAAATTGGCAAAAACAGGATAGGCAGGGCAACAGTACTCAAGTAAAACTAAAATTCCCAGAAAGACATGAAAAGGTGGAGCATCTGTAACACCATGGATTAAAAATTTTTAAATGACAGACACAAAAATTAAAAGATAAATATTTCCTGTACATTAATGACAAGCGTATAATTTTATAATTCTGCTAATTATCATTTAAATAAGATATAATGTTATATCAAACCTAATTCGTTTACTCTGCAGTCAATGCTAACATCTTCAGAGTGTTGACAATTGTGTATCCCCCAACCACTATGTGCACAACTCTTGATTCTACTTTCCGTTCCACGACATGCGACGTTATCAAGCCAAATTTGTTGAAACATTCCACCCGATGCTAAGTGGCCTACTGATTTTCCGGAGCTTAAAAGAATTAAGACTTTCCATTTAATTATACGTCAAACGTTATGTGTAATACCAGCCAAAATGAGAAAGTCAATGCGTGAGTGTGCTATTGTGCATAAAACAGAAGATATGATAAAGGTATACGGAGAATAATGCATGTTAAAATAATTTTTATGCCGCAATATTTGAATATTTACCTAAATCCAAGCTCCTTGGATGCTACTTGTGCATCCAAATTATCAAAATCGTCATCGCATACTGTACCCCATGTGCCATTGTAGTACACGTCTAATCTTCCGACGATTTGTCCAACGACTACTCTCAAGTCTCCTTATTTGAAGCAAAAATAAATTAGAATATATGTCAGTCATTTAACGATTAAAACATTTAATAAGCCCTTAATAACGTTATGAAGATGTAATCTTTATATTTAACAGGAACTATAACACAGAAATAAAACGAAAATATCAACGCATGCTTGTGTGTCTGTGCATAACAGGAGAGTTTACGAAACAAAAAACAAACTGTGAAAATAGCCATATAGGAAACATTAAAGGCACTACTATTAATTAAGGATTATTTTAATTGTTGATCAGCTATTCTGTATTTTAAAAAATGACAATATTGCTCAGTATACGAGTGAGACTTACCTGTAGATTGTGCTGCTGTATAATATCTGCAGAGATTCAACATGATTAGCAGATGTACGGACAACATCGTTCTAGAATTGAGATGATATATGACAGTAATATAAAACCCTTGTTGCTGTGTGTACCCGCATTATGTCACCCGAATATCGTTCTTTCAAACCGATTGGTAATGTGTCAGATGGATTTAATGCGTTCGCAATGAGCATGTTGCGTTTAATATCAACAAAGTTAAACCAACTGATTTGAAAAAAACCATCCGGACTATACAATATAACTTTGCAAGTTTGGTTTTAATTGCCATAGGGTAATTCTACTTTATATACATGTCGCGATAATCATCATCGGCATATTTAATTAGTCAGTTATTGTTATGAGGGTTCATTTATCCAAAAAAAACTATTATATTAAATAACAAATAATTCCAATAAATGTAACTTGTATTTGTAAAATAAATGAAAAGAAAACGTTACTGAACCACTTTACATTACAACTTAACATTAATAAAAGGCACGACCGGTTCTATGAAAACCTAAAACTGAACTGATAACAGTAATTTATAACTATGCGGAAACAAATGTTATTTCAAAGCCGCCACCATATCCTGCGAAAGTTTCTAACATTAGCAAATTGTGATTGAAACTGTCATTTCTAATTTTCGCACTGAAGTAAATGATAAACATAACGCAAAGTCAAAATGTCACATTAACAGTTATCTAAGATGGAATTAGTGGTTATCCAATTGAATGTGTGAACGGAATACTCCCAAAGACCATTTCATGCCAGGTTTGGTTCTTATTGACGATATACTTTCTATTTACATTAAAAATATCAACTTGAGGTGATAGAGAATACAGTTGCATTAAATTTACGAGTTTCCATATTTTATAGATTTTATTACACGAACATAAAATGTAATTTTAAAATTAATATTATTTACTGGTGACCCATTGTTCAGTGTTTGGGCACAATTACACCATAACAAATATTTCTATTATAGGTTTAAAAGCTATCATATCTCGACAATTCGAATTCTGTTATATATTTATAAAAATAATATTGTATTTGTGTATTTTGATAGAATAAAAAAAATCACGATTTCGAATAAATAAAAGGACGTACACTGCTTAGAACGATGTTATCCTTTAGTTACGAAACGCTTATCGGATGTATATTCTACAACTTTGTTATATTTCATCAAGTTGAATTTATCTCAAGTTTTTAAAAAAACAACATAAAATTAATTTACAGAACAGAAAAATTTTCTTGGGACGACGGGAGTTTGAAGATAACATATGTTTTAAGGGTTCAAAACTGTGCATCTCAAGTAAGATTACAAATTTATTAAAATTGCAGTATTTTTAATACTTTCTCATTTTATAGATAATTAAACAATCAACATACTATAAATTTCCCGTAATATAATAAATCCTTTATGATACATGGCACAATCAGATTAAATGCTTTCTGTTTTATCAGTTACTGCTAAACTTACAATTAATTCACACAAATGTTCTTAAATTACCACATAGAAATGAAAAGAATTCCTCAGTAAGTATTGTGATCGAATATGCGCTGATTATAAAAACTTACACACATGCATAGAGGCCTTTGATATATAAACATCTATATGCAATATGTTGGTGTTCTACCAACATTGTGTTTTATGTAAGTCAAATTACTATCAACGCTCATTACAGAGTTTTGCATCACTTGTGACTCTGATAATTCACACACATACCTATCAAAGTTGACGAAGATCATCTTTGTCCTTCATAACTTCTTTGAATATTTCTGATTAATTTAAACATATTTTATAGTTCTAAAACAGCAAAAATTGGATCAGACACAACTTAGAATTGTCTTCTCCGATTATTACTAGTATTTTTCTGATTATAAACATTCTGAAGAATTACCACAGCCATAGATGTATTGGATTCGAAAATTACAAAAAATCCTAACAATTAAATGCCGGCTTATCTTAGGGCTTTGATAAAGAGTTGTCAATACAGTTTATTATATTAAGAGATGGTCTACCTGCCTACAAATAAAAGTGAGACATTGCGAGTTAACTATAATTTTCCGTACAATGAAATCGTCAATGTTTTTTTGATTTGTTGTTGTTGTTTTTTTTTTTTTGGCGGGGGGGGGGGGAGGGGTGCCATGTCAAACAATTGATATAGGGCTATTGAAATTTATTTTTTGTTGATTTGAAAATAACTGACCCAAAATACTAAACAATTGGTTTTTTTTTTTACAGAAATACCTCCATTCTTAAAAATTTCATTCGTTTGTTTTGCCTACATTGAACTCGTTGTATCTACAACTTTGCATTACAACCATTAGTACATTTATATAATAACTTAGCTGTACGCTTCAGAAATATCTTTTGTTTTATTTTAAAACGTTTAAGGTCAAAAATAAGAGATATTAGAAAATTTTTTAAAATTAATGTGATATCTCTTTTAATATTTTCATAAAAAAACGGCCAAAATTTTCCTGAATAAACTTAAATGCATTTATGAATAATTATATTATAACATATTGTACTTCTTACCTTATGTACGTGTATTTTTTACTTATTTCTAAATTTGCTACTTCACACAAATTATAATGTTTCACATTTGTCAGAATTCAAAAGTTGAAAATTAAAAACTCTAATAGAAATAAAAGGAAGATAATATTTTCAGAGAAAGATATTTATCTATTTTCACGGAAAAGCGATAAGTGTAGAGGTTCCAAAACTTAAAACGAGGAAATAAGTTTCCGATCAAGAGATTCGATAATTTTTACAAAACTTGTGTTATCGCTATAAATCTATGTGAAGAAGTATTTTTCTGACAACGTACTGATCCTGAGATAATGTAAATTGATTGTACTTCAAGTTTATCTTTGAAACATATTAACATATGAAAACTGAAAATTTTAAAACTACAAATAACTTTAATATTAAAATTAAGAAAAATAATCTTTTATTGTGTCATTTTAATTTTAGTGTGATGTAATTACAATCTTTAAAAAAAATGTCCTCCTTTGTGAAGGAAACTACTGTCTCCCGTCACGTCACGTCTATATATTTGTGCGCCCCTTCAGTGTAGAGTTGGTTCTGTAAAAGATTTGACTCTTTAAACCGTATTCCCCAGCTCGTCGTTTGTTGCAAAAACAAGACAACAAACCAGGCACAATAGTTTAATAGCAGTTTTCGCCAAATGGATTATTTTTGTCAATTATAAATGGAGGTAATAGTGACATTTCGATGAATTTTAAAACTAAATACTTTACTATTGAGATGTAAAATCTATGCAAACGTACATAGTGCTCTAAGATATTTATCGTCGCATAATTTACAATAAATCTATTCATTTTGAACGATTTCATAGATTATTGAAAAAGATGAACAAATTGGTCTTAACTAATCAAATGTATGATGCTACAGTTCACATAGGTTAATATTGCTCTCCTCGCCTCTACTCACTTAGGCGCTATCAGAGCTCTACCATCAACAGAATAGTACGTAGTACCTCATTAATACCAACAGACAAATGATGTGTTGGATTTTGAATGTCCCTATGTAACATACACATACTAGTCTCTCTTATGTTCTTAACCTTAAAGAGCCCGTTTTATTAAGGAAACCACAGAAACAGCTTCATCTACATCTACATCATTTTTAGGCTTACACCTCGAATATGACACTAACGGTCATCTTAGCAAAAGAATTTAAGACAAACGATACGATTTTAATTTCAAAATTATAAATTTTCCTCACTTATGCAGCAATATTCCAGCTTTACCTGCATATGGTGTCTATATGTCTCAACTGATTAGGTATGAAAGAGTTTGCAGCGAGCGTCATGATTTTTGCAAACGTCACCAATTTCTTCGGGATAAACTTAGAAACCAATATTACAAGAAAACACGACTCGTCCACGCCTTTAATAAATTTTAATAAAAAGATACCACTTACATGTCGAAAAATATCTCGTTTGACAATATGGTTGCAGATAGTTTTCCCCATTTTGAATTTAGTATACAGTTAATGAGGAAGGATGATTGTTGATATATACACCTATTACTAACAAGTGGTGTATGATACCCATCCACTTTGGTCAACTAACCAACTCACATACTACCGTAATGGAAGCCGGAGGTTTGGCATGCGACAAAACCTGGTTTAACCAAACATTTCTTTTGAAGTGCCTGTACCAAGTCTGGACAACTGCTGTTATTTGCTTGTTATTTATGACAGTTTCCTCTGTGTTCGGTATTTCGTTATTACCTTCATTAGTAGTAGGGTGGGTGATGTTTTAGACCCCCAAAAACACAGGGCGATGGGGCGCATCCAAATATGGGCATATATATATAAATAAATGCTTGTTTATGCCCCGCCCCCTTTCGTATATGGCCATAACGTCACCGGATGTCGTCCATGACGCCAACCACGAGATTCAGATAGCATGAATCATCGCGCGGCGTATAATGATAAGTCATCCAGCGCCATTCCATATATATTTTTAATCAATGAAAACGGATAATTTTAAGGAATTAATTACCATTCGCTTAATTAAACTATATCTAAAACATTAATTTATTGGTACATTTATTCTAAAACATTATTTGAATGCAACAATCAAAACGGAGATCAACCTTAAATGAACCAATGAAAACGACAGTTCAAATAACAAGCACCATCGTCCTATACTTCATTTTCACGCAAACCGAGATGGAGATCGTTCGTTGCAATATCGGGTTGGGAAATAACAAATACGTTCAAGCTACGGAATGGAAAGATGACATCAGAATCGACACCAGAGAATGGGAGAAGAAGGACGACAAATTCATTCCTACGAGTCGATGGAAGATGCTGGTCGACAGCTTCGACTCTTTATACTGAGCTGTTACCGAGCAGAGAGACTATCAAGTCATTATACGGATAAAGAATTAAACAATAGATATAAAATTAAGTGTTTACAAAGCAATAAAAGATCATAGAAAACTTACCAGTGGAGTACTTCCATTTGGTGTAGATGACATGATGTCAGGCAAGATACGACATCAGTCACCAGATTCGGGTCCTTCATGTACACTAAGCTACGTGACACATAAAATTTACACATTTGCTCTTAATTCCAGTTTATGATCGCAATAAATTTTGTCGCCTTTGTTCTACGGCTATGGTATCATTTTAATTAATATTAAATAATGATATGATCTCGTTCTAGTTATTAAATCGGTATAGTCCAGTCTTCGACGTTACGACAATGTTAGTAAATTTTGGTAATCTGCTGTGTTACATATATTAACACTTACACGAAATAAAAATTAAAAAAAAATAATAATTCAGGTCAAGTATAACGATTTCTATATAAATGCGTGTTTATGGATATCGAATTACACCTTTCTCTTTAACCAAATATTTTGGAAAATTTGACTATACCGCCAATACGTTATAAATTAATATTGAATAATGATATGATCTGGTTCTAGTTATTAAATCGGTATAGTCCAGTTATGTCTTCGGGGTTACATTTTTTTTTCTATAATTAATGATATATGCATGTTTTCAATCCCGAAAACAATGAAGTAATGCTCTTTCTTGATCATATGATTGTCTATTTTACAGGATAAAAATATTTACAATGTATGACCATAGAAATAATAATGACATTTTTTTTAATTATTAACGAAAATGAAAAAAAACAAAGTTTCACAAGTTATAGTTTCCGCGGATTGAAAGATAATCAAGTATACATCTTGAACGACTAGTATCAGAAGTAAAAAATTATTTCAGCAAATGAAATTAAAGAATTGAGAATTAAAGAATAAAGATTGAGAGTACAAATTATTTAGTTTGGATAAATGTGGACATACCTAAATATTAAAAGTGGGTATACTGTAAAATACAGAATTAATTGATTTAAAATCGGAAAAACGCTTTTACATGGGTATTCTGTCAAACATTAAAATACGGAATGATTTTTCGAGTTTAAAACTGTTTTTGTTTGTTGTTGTTCTTTTATATTTGCAGTCCATTCAACCGGCACCTAAACGAACCACTGAACCAACACCAGAACCAACACCGCGTCCTTCGGACGGTTACCAATTCCGACGATGTACGGCACGCTTCCCCGACCGACGCCAATTGTACCTTCAAGGAATGGAAAACCATTACCAGAACGAAACCGGCGCGCTAAAGTCCAGACCCTGGGACGAAGGTGAAGCTCCGTGGGAGACAGAAGAAGATAGATCTTTAAAAACCGTGTACGAGGCAAACGCCCCCCTCATTCTTGAGAACCACCTTTGCGCTTTTCGATGTCTAGCCGTACATCAGGGCCATTTGAAAGACCGACTGCAGACACACACCAAAACCTTTGTTCGACCGATGGGTGCAGTTTACCGGTGAACTACAACTCGACGTCAATCCATCCAACTTTCAGGGACTGCCACTCCATCAGATGGCCTATTTCGAGAGATGTTTCCAGATCAACGTCAACGTCTAACATCTACGTGACGACGGTGTTGCAATTACCATCTACAAATCTCGTTGTCATTACCAAGATACCATGCACGTAAATCAGTTCGACCATCATCTTTCATACCTTTCGAATTTAGATGCTTACACGCAGAAATACCAGTGCGACACCATTTACGAAGCATGAAACGTCATCAACTAAAATGTGCCGCTCAGACCGTATACAACTTGAAAGGTAATCCGAAAACCGTCTTCGACAAGTTGGAGGAACAAGGCATCTGCCTGTCAACCAACTCTATAAATGGTTTATCGTATATGACTTTGAAGCCATGCTAGTTCCCATTCGAGAATCGAATTCCGAGAAATTGACATGGACCCAACGATACGAACCGATCGCCGTATCCGTCTGTTCTAATGTAGAAGGATTTACCAAACATCACTTCATCGTCGAAGCCGATCTCCAGGTTCTTTTAAGAAAGATGGTGGAGTACATGACCCGTATTGGGGATCAAACGTACGAATTAGCTCGTCACCAGTTTGCCGACGCTTTCGACATGCTAGATCAAGACATCGCCAACCCTATGCGTGCACTCTTAGAAAACGACGAAGACGAGTATAAACTCAAGCGTTCATTGACGACGAAAAACTCCTGGAGATCAACGAAAAAGAGAAAAACGTCTTTAAAAAGTTGAAAGAACTGGACTCTTACTGCCGACAGACAATCGTCCTCGGTTTTAACTCGGCCAAATACGACATGAACCTCGTCAAAACCCGATTGGCACAGACTTTGGAAATGCACAGCCGGGAGAAAAATTCACCGTGAAACGGAACAACAGCTACGCCTGTTTTGCCAACGATACCTTCTAATTTCTCGATATCACCTCGTTCATCGAACCGGTCATTTACGCTCAATTTGTGAAAGCTTTCGACATCACCGAAAACAAAGGCTTCTGTCCTTACGAATGGTTCGACGATCCGGAAAAGCTCCAATATTCACAACTGCCTCTACATACCGCCTCTACAGTTCTTTAAAAGCCAGAAACATCTCGGATGAAGAGTATCAGTTTTGTCAACGCGTCTGGACCGATAACGACATGACGACCTTTCGTGACTTTCTCGTCTGGTAAACAACTTAGACGTCGGTCCCTTCGTCCGGGCAGTGGAAAACCTGCAGACATTTTATTTTGACCGTGGTATCGACCTTTTCAAGACTTCCATCTCCGTTCCCGGACTTGCTCGACACGTGTTCTTCGACAGCGGTCGTCAAGCGGGAGCCTTGTTTGCCCTATTTGACGAGTATAACAAAGATCTATATTTCATCATCAAACAGAATTTAACCGGTGGCCCATCCATCATCTTCAATCGTCACCATGAAGTCGGCCAAAGGTACATCCGAAATGACATCGATAAACCGTGTCAGACGATTCTGGGGTTCGATGCCAACGCCATTTATTTATGGAGTATCGACCAAGAGATGCCGACCGGGCGCTTCGTCCGACGACGGTTAGAGGACGGATTCAAGGCTCAAAGGCGAGACAGATGCACCATGATGTTTGATTGGATGGAATATTTAAATAACACTCAACATCTGCACATCCAACATAAACTCAACTCCGGGAAAGAAAAAAGATCGGGCCTTATCCCGTCGACGGTTTTGATGCCAATACGAACACCGTCTGTCAGTTCCACGGGTGTTATTGGCACGGACATCAATGCTGGTTGACAAAAAATGTCAAAGACCAGAAATGGAACGAAAGACGACTAGCCAAGTATGAAAAGACTGTCAAGACTTCCACGATTATCCAGACGCAAGGATATACACTCGTCGAAAGTGGGAGTGTCACTTCCGTAACGACGTTCGAAGAAACTACCAACTGAAATCGTTTTGCGATGCCAACAAACCACCGAGGCCACAACGATCCATCACGGAAAACGAAATCTTGGAGGGCGTAGCCAGTGGAAAACTCTTTGGTATGGTGGAGTGCGACATCCGGGTTCCAGACGAATGGCCGTCCTATTTCCGACATCCGACGATGACGCCGTACCAATACTTCGAGGAAATGTCTCCTCTGTTTTGCACGACAGATGTTCCTTTCGACCTCATCGGCGAGCACATGCAAGACCACGTCCGTCGATTTCAAATGTCAGAGAAACTGCGACGTTTGTTGGTTGAAGGCATGCGAGCTCGACAGATGTTGATCGCCACCCCCTCCTCAGATGGTACTTGGAACACGGGATGGTGGTCACGAAAATATACCAAGTCGTGGAATTTAGGCCGCAAGATGTTTCCGGGATTTCGTCTGTGCAATCAGCGATAACCGACGACTGGGGGATGTCCATCCGGATAACGTCATCATCGCCGAAACTTCTAAACTTCGCGGCAACAGTGCTCACGGTGGGACCATCATGGACCAAGAAAAATTCCAGACAGTTACCTACGTGGATGGCGAGGGCAGGGCCATAGTGGAAGCCAACAGACCCCAATTTAAGAAGTTAACCAGTCTTTCCGACCTAGACGAATATTTCAAAGTAGAAAAGTCGAAAGAACACCTCGACATCAACCTTTCTATACAGATCGGATACTTCATTCTCCAGTACGCCAAACTAAGAATGCTCCAGTTCTATTATGATTTTTTAGACGTCTACGTCGATCGATCCGATTTTGAATATTGCGAGATGGATACAGGTTCCGCCTACATGGCCCTGTCTGGATCTGCTCTCTTCTACGTTATCCGACCCGAAATGCGTGAAGCTTACCAACGAGCCTTGGTCGGTTGCTGCAGAGACGATCACGAACCAGACTAGTTTCCTCGCACCTGTTGTTCGAAACATGCTAAATACGACAAGAGGACCCCGGACTCTTGTAAGGTATTTATTTTTATTTTTCTAACCATCACTTTACAAGTTATACGTGGGATGGAACAATGTCGTGGGTCAGAACATTCTATACGAAATACTCTAGCCGAAGTGCACGAACCGTAGTATGGCATAACAATCCTTCCACTTATAGTACCCTGTTTTGTTTACATCCGATGTCTGTTCAAATATTATAAATCAGATTCAATGTTTCTATTTTTTATCTTTTCAGTCGAGTTTGATGGTCACATCATGATTGGCTCTGCTCCAAGACTTACATCGTACAAAAGACAAGACCGTTCACACTTCATTCACAATGATGGCCGCCCTTCGATTGTTAAGACGTGCCAAGAAGCTCCCGGTCAAACGACTCGCCCACCACTCTCGACAAGTCAGAGAAGTGCAATTTAGTTAGAAACGTTGTGTCAAGGCACCCATGACCACCTTTCGTCACGTCCTCAACACCCAGCATGTAGGTCAAGGAACACTCAAAGGTTTCAGAGCCCGCGATAACGGCGTCTCCACATACCAACAATCGAGGAATGGTTTCTCGTATTCTATTGTAAGAGACCAGTGCTGGAAGATGGAGTATCCACCGTACCTCTCGACTTGGAGCTGTATCCCGTAAGGAAAGTAGAACCCATAAACATCGGCGAGCCCGAAGAACCGATAGATGTCGACCTCGATGACCACGATCGATACCTGATACGTCTTTTCGACACTAACTTTGAAAGTGACTCGGAATGGCAATGTTTTGTGAACATTTTAACAAACAACTGTATTTCGTCTTCAAAATCTGTTAGTCACATTATGTCTGATATTTGAAAACTATGTATTGTGTGGTTTTCCATGTCTTTGCTATAGTAAGGACTATGTATTTTATTTTGATAATGTATCAATTTGAGACATTTTAAATTGTATTCTTTGGAAATTTGAACGACCGAAAATTTGAATTTAACGAAATGCATCCGTTCAAAAAATATATAGAAAACCTATAGGAATACGTATATTTTTCACGTGTTATTGATTTTTCGTCGACTATTTTTCTTCAGATTTGATTTTCGATGACTTGAAATTGTTCAAGTTTGCTTTTTTATCAGTTCCCATGACTTTTCTATAGTAAATATGGAGAGTCAAATTTTGATAATGTATGATTTTTGATCGGTTAAAGTAGATTCTTTAGAAATTTGAACGATCAAAAATGTAACGAAATAACATAGTAACGTGTATGTGTTTCACATGTTATTGATTTTTAGTCGACTATTTCTCTTGAGATTTGATATCGGGTGACGGAAACTGTCTTGTGTTGGAACCAGGTGGTGGTGGAGGTGTTGGCATTCCCGTTCTGTGTCTATTTCGTTGATGCCTCAACGTGGCATCTCTTCTGCAAAATGGGTATTGACAACTATGACACCGCATTCTTATTGCGTGGGTGACTCCCTTTCTTTTATATCTTTTCGAAAAGGAAGCGAACAGAACACGTGATCATCCTTGCACCGACATATTTGTTATCGGTCGTCTCTTACCACGATTTACAGTCTCTTCATGCTTCAGCTTTTGACTGGCATATAAATTGCTCTCTCAAAGATCGCCTTCGTCATCTCTTACCGGCGTACTGTCACGGACTGTAGTAATGACAGGAAGGTATCCTGCTTTAGAAACCCTATAGGAACGTGTATATGTTTCACCTGTTATTGATTTTTCTTTGTCTATTTTTTCTTAAGAATTGATTTTCGATGACTTGTAAATCGTGCAAGATTTCTTTTTTATCAGTTCCCAAGGCTTTTCTTCAAATATGTATTTTATTACACAAAAATATTGTTCTGATGACAATATCTAATTCGATAGTCTGCACATTTTCGATCAATGTTTCATTTGACCCGCCCCTGTAGAAAAACGAGATTCGTGGATAACTCTAACACAGTGATGATTTTGTTTATCTTTTTGAGTTCTGAGGATCTGCAGATAGAAATTCAATCCAATTAGACAGTAAACCTTTTAAAAATCCATTTCAAATCTTGATTAACATATATACTTTACAAGTAAGCTTGTGACAAGCAGATAACATTAATAAAATAGCAAGATAAATTCATTTTTCATAATTAAAAACGGAAAGTCTAATGAAAAGTGAAATATAAATAAAAATCGATTAAAAAATTACATTTTAGTTCTTTTTGACCACTGAAGTGAAACAAATTCTCTCTAATTAAAGTATTTTAACCACTAAAGCGAAAAATGGTTCTGGACTTTGTTTTGAATGTTCTGGTATCCACTGGTATATCCCGTTTACCATAGCTACAAATCAACACATTTTTAAAAAGAAATATTTCATATAAAAAAAATAAATAAAAAGGGAAGAACGTCATACAAAGTCATTAGAATTTTTTTTAAATCCCGTAATGCAAGTGAATACTTCTATTCGTTTATTTCATTTTTGCGAATAAAAAAATGATACCAAAAAAGAATATTTTAAGCAGTCTAGACAGTAAAACTTTTAAAAACCAACACGAATTCATTTTCGTTTCGTATTCATAAAATTAAAAAAATGAAATATGTATAAAAAATCGGCCAAAAAACAAAAAAACCAAACATTTTAGTTCTTTTTTGATCACTGAAGCTAAACAACATTCTTACTAATTAAGGCCTTTAACCACTGAAGCGAAACATTTTACTCCGACTCTGTTACGTAACATCTATAGATATATATAGACATTTGGTGGGATGGACCATTCCGACCAAGGGCATAAAGTTCCCAAGTCATGGACCATTTCGAGAAACAATAGACGAAGATGTTGGACTTGATAGTAGTTAGTGTTTTTTATTAGGAGTTTTTGCTGAATGTCGGGTGGTTCTAGATGTGGAAACCTGTGAGGCTAAAGACGATGGAGACGCGTATATAATATTTAGATTGAATTGCAGATACCAGGGTCCAGGAATTTACGAATTCTATGGGCCCAAGACCGTGCGAACATTAACAATCGATCGATTATCAGAATTCTGTGTGACTTCATACCAGCACGAATTCTTTCATGTAAACTTTGCTCCATAGATTATTAGTTTATTTTTTTATTTGGTTTATTCTGCTAGTCTTGCTTAATTTTTAGTTTTATTACAGTGCTTTATACGCTTTTTAATCTTGTGCTGTGTCTGTGCTCAGCTTTTAAATTAATCTATTTAAATATATGTTTTAGTGTATGTATTTTTATGTTGCTTATGCTTTTATGCTTTTATGTACTGTGTATGCTTTCCTTTATTTGTGCTCTGCTTTGGTGCTTTTTTTCCAAAACCACTAATGATCAAACTCGTGAGGACTATTCAACGGGACCGTCTTTAACTCGAAAGTATAGCACAACTAGAGAGAGATTGTCAATCATAAAGTAAACAGGAGGAAACCACCACAAAAGAAGTCAAGGTGAGAATCATACACATTTTAATATATAAAATCAAATATAAAAATTAATGATAAAATGTACATTAAGAAATGTGAAAATTAACAATATTTTTTTGTGTTTTATCCTTCTGCTAGTAGGCTTCCCTAACCAAATCTTAGTCACTGCCATACATACTACAATAAAAGATGCTATATTTATAGATTTGAATACATTAAGTCATGATTTAAATGATTATAAAATATACTGTTTTGTTTCAGAATGAGTAAGTTACACCATGGAATATTTCCACATTTACAACAGTCGCAGGTACAACTTTATCTTGTTATGTCTTTTCTAATATTTTCAATAGTTATTAAGTCATTATTTTATTAATTTTGCAAATTTTATGACATCGTTCGGAAAAAATACTGAAGAAAAGAAAACAAAATCGACAATAAATTTGATTACAAAGCTGATTTTCGTTCTATTCACATTGTCAACTTAGTCAACTATAAACTTATTGAATTTTAATAAATGTACTGTTTTGCTCTTTATATATGATGATTAATATGGTATTGAAAAAAGTGCATATATTTTTTCAGTTCTTGTAAGTTTTCTTCTGGGCTTTGTTGTTTATATACTTTACAAAAGAAGGGGAGGTGGTGGTGGAAAAAATGACATCGAGCTGCAGGCTGTGCATTATAACCTTCGAAGAAAGAATTCGTAAAGTGTAATTTATAAAATTGCAACATTTTATTTTCTACAATAAGTCATTGGTTTAATCGTTCCATTACAGTTTTGTCTACATTTGGTGTGGGTATAATCATTAGGAAAATTAAAAGAAGAAATTCAACAAATTCGGCAACTACATCAAATTCGGAATCAGGAGACGTTAGTTTGTTTGAACAATCAAGGGAACAATTCATGTCTAATATGACAAAATTTTTAATTTGCAGAAAATATTGAAGTTTCGTTAATTTCGTTAACAACGATAATTTATGTGATGTTTAATTTGTAATATTCCTACAAGAAATCGCACATTCTCGTCCACCACTACAACCCCGCCAACCTGTGCACTTCATACAGCACCAGCCGTACAGCCTGCACCAGCTATTATACATCCGGCGCCACCAGCACAGTTAAGACGTAGCACGAGGGTGATAAAAAGACCGCAACGATTAACTATGTAAATAATACTTCAATTTTTTGTTTAAAATAACTTTAAAATTAATTCATAGAATTCTTAGTTTTTCACACTATTTTTATTTACCTGTTAACAGGAAACTTTTCTATAGCTTCCGTAACTTTTTTTTTGCTGAAGTTGTTTTTTATGGCCATGCATGTAGCTTTCATTCGGTAGAGAAAAAACGAGTCCTTGTCACATAAAATGAAACTCCATAAGTAATCCGATGTATGTATTATATTCTGGAATGTCTCTATCATAAATAACAGGAGTTATTTTCAAAACTTAAGGGCATTATGTACATAAATTTGTCCATTTCAGTTGTTAACATGTTACATTTAGGAAAATCTTTATGCACATCTAGTCAACATTCTTCCATGTTGAATTTTTAAATGATTTTAAATAGTATATTGTTAGTACTTTTACTCATGCATATGACGAATTTCTTGTGAAAAATTAGTGTAAACAGTATTTTATTAGTAAATAGATGACGTAATAACAAACAGATAACATAGATTGGGATTGGAAAACAAGTGACAAGCACTTTTACAAGTTCCTCTCCGAAAGAAAACATAAACAGAGATGGTACAAAATAATAAATGGTTACGAAATGGTTATGAAAGATAATGACCATACACTGATAATTCCAAATAACATATATAAATTTAGTTAATATAATTTATATAATTTGAAGCCAACAGTATCAAGAGCCTCTATAAGATTAATAATTGCGCATATTTCATAGGGTACAAATATTACATCAGTTGAACCTTTTAGTATGCAATATAAATTCTTGAATAACAATGAAGTTTTCCGAGTTCACATTATCAGAAAGAGTACTGTCACCATATAACAGCTTATCTACAGTAACGGGAGCATATGACAGGCGGTCTAACATATGCCGCCTCTGAATATCAAATTGGGCACAATTTAAGAAATAATTCTCAGGACTTTCAACTTGACCACAGATACAAAACGGATTTTCGACTATGTTTTTGGAAAATAGGTGGGCATTTAGGCCACTACTCTGGGTTCTTATTCTAGTAGAAAAAATCTGACCCATCCTCTTACCAGCGTAAAAATATTTGGGAACAGGATGAGTTTTTCGAATATAGTTTTTGAGACAAGATAAAGATAAATTTCTAGTACCTACCGGAAGCTGATTCCACAATCTAACAGATGACGGTAGAAAACTGTTATGATAAGAGCTAGTTCTGGTATGTATATTGATTAGGTTGGCAGCATTACGTGTACGATCATTATGCAAGTCACCGTGAGATGATGGTACTAAGTTTGATAAATACATAGGAGCATTGTTGTTGACCATCTGATGGAATAAGATAATCTTATGATTTGTCCGTCTGTCTCTTAAAGTCTCCCACCCCGTCTCTAGCATAAGAATATTCAAACTAGTCAGTTTTGAGGCACCAGTGACTATTTGTGCAGCCTCATAGTTTATCTGTTCCAATCTATCCTTCATATATTCTGCACAATTGTCCCAGATAACATCTGCATATTCGAGAATATGACGAATAAATGAAAAGTACATGGTCTCAAGAGATCTCCTATCAACCATAAACTTCTGACGTCGTAAAAGATTTTAACGGACAGAAGCCTTCTTGATAATCTCATTAATATGAGTATACCAGCCGCCATCACTAGAGAAAGTAAGACCGATATGCTTATGGGACTGGACAGTAGTAATAACTGTACCATCCATGAGCAACCGCTGTTGATAATCTGGATCAACCTTCCTAGAAATTATCAAGGTTTTAGTCACCAATGTCAAGACACGTTTATTACTGGGTGCTTTCAAAGCTTTTCAAAGTGTGATTTGACTAGATTTGATAAAAGTTCTCTCGGGTTTTTTTAAAAGATGGTTAAGTCTTCTTTGTGGAATGTTTATATTCACATCTGGTTTTTGTATAATTTAAAAAAATCTTGTTGAAATACTAGTATATATATATATAATTGTATGTTCCCATGGTTTTACAAATACACCATTTTTCAAAATTGTGCTTTTGTTTAAAGAATGTTTATGTTTGTATGCACTTTAACAAACCATTCTAGTTTGTGTTAATAAATACTCAGACTTGTATGTTCTCATGGTTATCTTTTTCAAAATTGTTTTAATATACGCTAGTTTATTAATCAATTGTTGTCTTATTACATCAGAAATGGAGTTACTGTTTATTATTTAAACATTATGATGATTAAATACTGAAGTATGGTCTGTTGTTTTGTTTATATATTCTTAGTGTAAATAAACATTCCTTATCAAATTTAATTTGGTTCGGTGTTGTTTACTAAACATCAAGACAAGCATATTTCTTCTTTGACATGGTATGATGAATCAAAGGTGTGATAGTAAGAGTTGACTTTCTTTGTATACATTAAAATTCACAACGGGAATTAGTGACTGGTTGCACCACCCTGTCTACACAAAAAATATATATAAATTAAAGATCAACTGTTCGGTTGAACATTTGAGGGTCTTTCCACATTAATTTTAATTTTGCATTATGTGATGACTTTCAAAATAATCAACTTTTCGCGAAATGTTATAATTTTGCGATAAATATTTAAAAAAGAAATTATTTGTATTATTTGCTACAGATTGGCATTCTAAGAGAGATAACTCTTATAAAATTTTGATACAACTTTTCACGGCATGTCTTTATTTACTCGCAATTATTAATAGAACATTTTATGAAGAAAATCATTTCAATATCTTTGAAAATAGCAAAGGTCAAAAACTAGTACGTTACCTTGACCCATGCAAGTTTTCAAGGTCAAAGGGCATGCGGGTCTATGGTAAAGACGCCATGCCTCTATCATTAACAGTTTATGAGTTACATGTGAAAACCAATAAATTACATATATAATGGGAGATAACCCCTATAAGTTGACTACAAATCATTTTCCTGTAAATGTGACAAAGTTGCTCCTTTAAGAGATCAACATTTTGCACTCTTTAGTTTCCCTTTATCATTAATAGTTACTGAGTTACATGTGAAAAACCAATCAGTTACAAATATTATGGGAGATAACTCTTATAAAATGAAGTCAAATCCTTTTCCTGTAAAAGTGACAAAGTTGCTCCTTTAAAAGACAAACATTTTGCACTCTTTAGTTTCCCTTTATCATTAATAGTTACTGAGTTACATGTGAAAAACCAGTTACAAATATTATGGGAGATAACTCCTATAAGATGACTTCAAATCCTTTTCCTGTAAATGTTACAAAATTGCTCCTTTAAAAGATCAACATTTTGCACTCTTTAGTTTCCCTTTATCAGTAATAGTTAATGAGTTACTTGTGAAAAACCAATCAGTTGCATATATAATAGGAGATAACTCCTATAAAATGAAGTCAAATCCTTTTCCAGGAAATAAGACAAAGTTCCTCCTTTAAAAGATCAACATTTTGCACTCTTTAGTTACACTTTCTTATTGATAGTTAATGAGTTACATGTGAAAAACCAATCAGTTTCATATATAATGGGAAATAACTCCTATAAAATGAAGTCAAATCCTTTTCCTGTAAAGGTACCAAAGTTACTCCTTTAAAAGATCAACATTTTGCACCTTTTAGTTTCCCTTTATCAGTAAAAGTTAATGAGTTACTTGTGAAAAACCAATCAGTTACATATATAATGGGAGATAACTCCTATTAAATGAAGTAAAATTACTTCGCTCCAAATGTGACAAAGTTGCCTCTTAATAAGACGAACATTTTACTCTCAATAAGTGTTTATTTATCTTTTACCGTTTCAAAGGAGTAGCGCACACAAGCAAATCTCAAAATTTAGAACGTGACCTTGACCTTTGACCTTGTGTCCATTTTCAAGGTCAAAGGTCATGATGATCTATGGTGAAGACCCCAGGACTCTATCTCTTTTAGTTCTTGAGATTTGTTTGAATATCACTTACTACTTTTATTTAAAGGGAGATAACTTCTATAAGATGTCGTCAGAACCCTTCAATCAATCTGTCCCAAAGTCAGGATGAACTGCGAAAGCGCAATGGGTAACCAGTATCAGATATAAAATATCAAAGCGACATGTCGCGAAATGAAAAAACCAGACATAAGTTGGCAGAAGATGTAGGAGAATAATAAGAATAATAATTAAAGATCAACTGTTCGGTTGAACATTTGAGGGTCTTTCCACATTAATTTTCATTTTGTATTACGTGATGACATTCAAAATAATCAACTTTTTCCGAAATGTTATAATTTTGCCATAAATATTTAAAAAAGAAATTACTTAGTATTATTTGCTACAGATTGGCATTCTAAGAGAGATAACTCTAATAAAATTTTGATACAACTTTTCACGGCATGTCTTAATTTACACGTAATTATTAATAGATAATTTTATGAAGAAAATCATTTCAATATCTTTGAAAATAGCAAAGGTCAAAAACTAGTACGTGACCTTGACCCATACAAGTTTTCAAGGTCAAAGGGCATGAGGGTCTATGGTGAAGACCCCATGCCTCTATCATTAATAGTTAATGAGTTACTTGTGAAAAACCAATAAGTTACATATATAATGGGAGATAACTCCTATAAGATGACCTCACATCCTTTTTCAGTAAATGTGACAAGGTTGCTCCTTTAAGAGATCAACATTTTGCACTCTTTCGTTTCCATCTATCATTAATAGTTAATGAGTTACCAGTGAAAAACCAATAAGTTACATATATAATGAGAGATAACTCCTATAAGATGACCTCAAATCCTTATCCTGTAAATGTGACAAAGTTGCTCCTTTAAGAGATCAACATTTTGCACTCTTCCGTTTCGCTGTATTATTAATAGTTAATGAGTTACATGTGAAAAACCAATAAATTATATATATATAATGGGAGATAACTCCTATAACATGACTTCAAATCCTTTTCCTGTAAATGTGACAAAGTTGCTCCTTTAAGAGATCAACATTTTGCGCACTTTGGTTTCCATCTACCATTAATAGTTAATGAGTTACACGTGAAATACCAATAAGTTATATATATAATGGGAGATAACTCTTATAATATGACTTCAAATCCTTATCCGTTAAATGTGACAAAGTTGCTCCTTTCAGAGATCAACATTTTGCACTCTTCCGTTCCCCTGCATTATTAATAGTTAATGAGTTACATGTGAAAAACAAATAAATTACATATATAATGGGAGATAACTCCTATAGGATGATTCAAATCCTTTTCCTGTAAATGTGACAAAGTTGCTCCTTTAAGAGATCAACATTTTGCACTCTTTAGTTTCCCTCTATCATTAATAGTTAATAAGTACCAAGTGAAAAACCAATAAGTTACATATATAATGGGAGATAACTCCTATTAAATGAAGTCAAATTACTTTCCTCCAAATGTGACAAAGTTGCGTCTTAATAAGACGAAGATTTTACTTTCAATAAGTGTTTTTCTATCTTTTACCGTTTCAAAGGAGTAGCGGACACAAGCAAATGTCAAAATTTAGAACGTGACTTTGACCTTTAACCTTGTGTCCATTTTCAAGGTCAAAGGTCATGATGGTCATAAGTGAAGACCCCAGGCCTCTATCTCTTTTAGTTGCTGAGATTTGTTTGAATATTACTTACTACTTTTATTTAAAGGGAGATAACTCCTATAAGATGTTGTCAGAACCCTTCAATCAATCTGTCCCAAAGTTGCGCAAGGATATAGGACACATTTTGGTAAAGGTTTGGTATTGCTATCTTTTTTGGTTTAGGAGGAGTAGCAGGAACAAGCTTTTTAGTAAAAGTGGAGATAACTCCTTAAAGGAAAAGGGTGCGGTCAGTCAGGGTGAACTGCGAAAGCGCAATGGGTAACTGACATCAGATATAAAATATCAAAGCGACATGTCGCGAAGTGAAAAAACCAGACATCGAAATAACTTGGCGGAAGAAAAGAGAAAATAATAATAATAATAATAATCAGAACAATAACTATAGGTCTTTCCACAGAAAGGTGGAAAGACCTAATTAAAGATCAACTGTTCGGTTGAACATTTGAGGGTCTTCCCACCTTTAATTTAATGTGGCGTTAAACGTCAAACAAGAGGCCCCAGAGGGTAGAACATATATAACATCGTAATATACCCGTATTTCACCCCCCCCCCTTCCCGGGATTACTTTTATATTGTTTCTAGAACGTTATAATTAAAAAAAAAATAGAAAAAAAATGAATTAAAAAAAAGGGGCCCGGCCCCCACCCAGGGCCAGCATGTTTTATTATTTTGAACATTCTGGCCCTGGGTGGGGAGCCGGGCCCTTTTTGGTTTCATAGTTTTATATGCAGCTATGATTATATGAAAACCGGGAACCAGTTTTTTTGTTTATTTGTTGGTTTGTTTATTTTTCTGTTTTAACTGTATGTTTTGCATTTTAATGCGTTTTCTTTACTTGTAGAAGAAGAGAAACAGATTTATGGTAGAAGACAAAGAAATGAACTAGCTGGAGTCACGTGACATTGTTATATAATATCACGGAGATGGTTTTATTTTTTCACTACAGGCAGTTACCATGGTCGTGAACAGACCTATATATGACATGATGCAGATCTTTAATCTCAGTGATTGTTTATTTCAGGACGACACGGATTATTATCAACGCAGCATGCCGACAATTATTAGAAGACGTTTTCACTTTATTTCAGAGGAATTTCACACTGTAAAACAAGGACACTAGGCACGCAGCAGACGATGGAATACACAAAAAAGTGACGTCGGAAATTGTTTCAATTTGTTATTGTTTCAGGTAAAATGCCGTTCGGACAGTTAGAACAACTTGTTGACACACGATTTACACTGTCATTCACTGACGATGGCTGAAACGGACATCACGATAGACGAAATTTACGTGGGTAGGGGCGGGGGTGGTCACGTGTTTCAATGTGGGATTTTAAGGATTTATTGACTCGTACACGTTTCGGGGAGACATTTTTAGACTGAAATCGACATTCTAAAGCGAATGGCGAGGGTTTCAAACAGCTGGGATGCATCGTTTTTCGGGAAATTACGATTTTTACAGAAAAACTGGTGTTGGACTTGCACGACTTGTTACTTTTTACTGGTTGCGCCCAACGATTTTCTACCTATCGACAATTCGAGGACATCGATCCCAGATGGAATTGGCCTCCATTTTATTGTACCATTTTGTGTGCCTTAGGAGGAGATGTGGACACAACGTTTTTCTGGGTGGTCCCTGCCACGCCCTCATTTTTGACCGGACGTGCTAACAGGGTGGATGGGAGACAGCCCATGGGGTATCCAGCAAATCGACAAATTTTCAGCGGGATCGGATAAGAAACTTTTTTGCAGCACGAAATTGAATTTTTGATCGGAAGAAAAGTAATAATAATAATATAGGTTCATTTGTTACTTCGCAACAAATAATCATGGCTTACCACTTTCATCGACATTTTTTACACCGCGGCGTAATAAAATACAGCTTTTTTTGGTTTGTTTCTATATAAAAATCCATAACTGCATAAAATAAACGTGAAACGTAGCAGCGAAGCATGCAAAAAAGACATGTCACATCCTAGGTTCGAACCCACGATGTCAGTATTGCCAGCCCAGCGTTGTTACCACGGAAGCCGATGTTCAAAATGTCAAATTTTGACGTATATATACCTAATATGTGTTTTTGATGTTTAAAATACAAAGACATTTTGTAATGTTTGCGTGTATTTACAAATGAAATAAATAAGGAAGACAGAAAATTCTATGATTTTTATTTATGAAATACAAATAGAACGCATTGATTTGACTGGTCGACACGTCTGAAGTCACGTGACAATACTGTATATTATAACGGACTTCATTTTTTTTTTTTTTTTTGTTGAAAAGATTACTTTTCAGGACGTCAACAATGATGCTATTTTGACAGTTTAATTCAAAGGAATGTTACTTTCAATTCATTGTAATAGGGAAACCGTTTTTTTGTTCGGTGAAATACAGCTGTCGTGCTTACCGGACGACACTCGATCGCGTGCATTTTATTGTCATTTCAAAATAAATGCAAGTAGAAAAAATGTTTGTTTCAGCTAGAACGACTCACGAAGACACAATTCAGATGTATATTTCAAGGATTAATCAATGCACAAACATTCAACCGATGAAATCTAGGGGGTCCCGATTGGGTCTCGACATTTGATTTTTTCTGCCGATTTTGGAGTTTGTTGACATTTATGCACATCCGAGATACTTGGTTGGGGTAAAATCGACATTCTAAATCGATTGGCACCATTTGCGAAAAGCTAGGATTTATGGTTTTTCTGAAAATTGCGATTTTTGCATAAAAAAGCCTATCTTCAACTTTCATGACCTGGAAAGTTTTTGATCGTTCGTCAGAACGATTTCCACTGTAGCGACAATTTAAGGACATAGAGCCCTGAACGATTTGGCGTCCATTTTGTTTCACCATTCTCTGTGGTCTAGGATGAAATCTGCACACTACATTCTTATGGGGTCCCCTTAGAAAACCCCCCCTTTTTTTGCAGGCTGGCGGAATACCATAAAATTCCACATGTTTTCCACATGCCTGGCACAAAATTTCAGTGCAACATGTCGCAAACTCAAAAATACATGGCGAATCGAAAGGTACAAAAATTCACATGTCGCTGTACTGAAACACAGGTGACCTTGACCTTTGACCTTGTGACCTTGGGCAAGGTCAAGGTGAAAGTTGACATTTTACCTATTACAAGTTATTGCCTATCTTTTACCGTTTCAAGGGAATAGCGATGGCGAGACAATGTCAAAATTTAGAACGTGACCTTGACCTTTCGCCTTGTGTCCATTTTCAAGGTCAAGGTCAATGATGACCAATGATATGAGGTTTCATGTATATATCTGTTATAGTTACTGAGATATAGTGATCTAATGTAACTCACAATGCATTTTTTTGGTCTAGGGGATAACTCCTATAGAAGGTCAATTTAAAAAAATGACGATTCAAGACGTTAATATGATACACATTTTGGTACAGGTTTCAATTCTGTATCTGTTATGGTTAAGGAGGAGATCTGCACACAACATAGGGTCAAAAATTAGAACGTGACCTTGACATTTGACCTTGTGACCTTTTTCAAGGTCAAGGTCAATAATGACTAACAGTAAAACCCCAAGTCTCTATCACCTCTGGTTCATGAGTTACAATGGTACAAAATGTACTTCCAATAAATAAGGGGAAATAACTCCTACAAGGAGTCGTCAAAATACTTTGCGCGATATGTAACAAATTGTCGCGATCAATAGCTGACCATTTTGCAACAACTTTCATTGCAAAATCTTTTACGGTTTCAAAGTTTATCTGCACACAAGCTTTTTATGACAGGAGAAATAACTCCGTAAAGAAAAAGTGTTCGGTCTGCCAGGGTTAACTACGAATGCGTAATGTCTCATACATCCATAGTACAAAAAGTCTTCATGACATGTCGCGAAACAAAATTTATAATGGGATAACAAAACTTGGCGGAAAAAAAATAAGAATAAATATACGTTCAATCGTTCTAACGAACGATTAATAGGCTTTCCACTTAAAAGAACACCAAAAATAAATGACCTTGAAACTAAAAAGCTAAGCAACATACGTAATTTGTCTATATCAATTAATAAGTACAAAAATATATAAAAAACTATTTAGATATCTTTCAAAATAAGAAAGGTCATTAAATAGGACGTAAGAAAACTTTAATGATCTTGACAACTGATCTTTTAATCTAAGTAAATATTACTTATAGACAATAGCATTGATAAAAATAAGCCATTTAAAATACATAGTACCATGAAAAACATTTAAAAAGGACTTTGACCTTGACTCTTACAGCATGACCTTGACTATGTTGCAGGTCAACGGTGATCAATATTGAAGATTTTATGCCAATATCTCTTATAGCAGTTGAGATACGACTACTTTTAATAAATACCAAAAATTAGAAGATGACCTTGACCTTTGACCTTGTATTTGTTTCAAGGTCAAGTGTCTTTGTGGTCTATAGTGAAGACCCCATGCCTCTACTATCAATAGTTGATAAGTCATTAATGAAAAACTAATTATCAATGTGTTTAATGGGCGATAACTCCTATAACATGAAGTCAGATCCTTTACCTCAAAATAAAAAAAGTTGCGCCTTTATGAGACCAACATTTTATCCATTATAACTTATTGCCTATCTTTTACTGTTTCAATGGAATAGCGATGACAAGACAATGTCAAAATTTCAAACGTGACCTTGACCTTTGACCTTGTGTCCATTTTCAAGGTCAAGGTTAATGATGATTAATGATATCAGGTTTCATATAAATATCTGTTATAGTTACTGAGATATACTGATATAATGCAATTCACAATATATTTTAGTGGTCTAGGGGAGATAACTCTTATAAAAATGTCAAATAAAAAAAGTGACGATTCAAGATCTTAATATGATACACATTTTGGTAAAGGTTTCAGTTCTCTATCTATTATAGTAAAGGAGGAGATCTGTACACAACACAATGTCAAAAATTAGAATGTGACCTTGACCTTTGACCTTGTGACCTTTTTCAAGGCCAACCTCAATGATGACCAACTGTGAAATATCTAGTCTCTATCACCTCTGGTTCATGAGTTACAATGGTACAAAATGTACTTCCAATAAATAAGGGGAAATAACTCCAACAAGGAGTCATCAAAATACTTTGCGCGATATGTAACAAATTGTCGCAATCAATAGCCGACCATTTTGCAAAAAGTTTTATTGCAAAATCTTTTACGGTTTCAAAGTTTATCTGCACACAAGCTTTTCTGTAACAGGGGAGATAACTCCGTAAAGAACAAGTGTTCGATGAGCCAGGGTTAACTGTGAAAGCATAATGTCTCATACATCCATAGTACAAAATATCTTTACGACATGTCGCGAAACAAAATTTATAATGGGAAAAGAAAACTTGGTGGAAAAAAAAGAATAATAAATATAAGTTCATTGGTTCTACCGAACAAATGAGAGGCTTTCCACTTATTGCATAAATGACCTTGACATTGACTTTGGCTATATGGAAATTGAATCTTCTTTTCAAAATAAACAAAAGAAAGAAAAACCATTGGTATATCTTTTGAAATAAAAAAGGTAAAAAAATAGGACGTTAATTGAGATAAATGACCTTGACTACCAAGTGTTTGATTATTGCATATTCAATGCTTTAAAAACAAATCATTTATTTGTATTTACCATTTTATATACACGAAAAAGCAGAATTTCCAAAAAATATTATTTGACCTTGACTGCTGTCAATATGACCTTGACCATGCTGAGGGTCAATAAAGGACCAACAGTGAAGATCCTAAGTCAATATGTCTTATAATTATGAAGAAATGCCTATTTATCATAAATACCCAAATTTATAAGATGACCTTGACCTTTTACCTTGTTTCTATTTTCAAGGTCAAGGGTCATAATGGTCTTTGGTGAAGTCCCCATGCCTCTACTATCAATAGTTAATAAGTTATCAATGAAAAAGTAAATATCAATGGTTGTAATGGGAGATAACTCCTATAAGATGAAGTCAAATCCTTTTCCTTTAAATAGAAAAAAGTTGCGCATTTATGAGGCCGACATTTTATCCGTTATAAGTTATAAGCTATCTTTTACCGTTTCAAAGAAATAGCGATGACAAGATAATGTCAAAATTTCAAACGTGACCTTGACCTTTGACCTTGTGTCCATTTTCAAGGTCAAGGTCAATGATGACTAATGATATAAGGTTTCATATAAATATCTGTCATAGTTACTGAGATAACGCTATATACACTATATTTAATTGATCCAGGGGAGATAAATCTTTCAAAAGTCAAATCATTTATAGTGACCTTTCAAGACCTTAATATGATACACATTTTGGTAAAAGATTTATTTCTGTATCTCTTATGGTTCAGGAGGAGAATCGCACACACCACAGTGTCAAAATTTAGAATGTGACCTGGACCTTTGACCTTGTGACCATTTTCAAGGTCAAGGTCAATGATGACCAACTGTGAAATATCTAGTCTCTGTCACCTCTGGTTCATGAGTTACTATGGTACAAAATGTACTTCCAATAAATAAGGGGAAATAACTCCTACAAAGAGTCGTCAAAATACTTTGCGCGATATGTAACAAATTGTCGCAATCAATAGCTGACCATTTTGCAACAATTTTTATTGCGAAATCTTTTATGGTTTCAAAGTTTATCTGCACACAAGCTTTTTATGACAGGGGAAATAACTCCGTAAAGAAAAAGTGTTCGGTGTGACAGGGTTAACTGCGAAAGCGTAATGTCTCATACATCCATAGTACAAAATGTCTTTACGACATGTCGCGAAACAAAATTTATAATGGGATAAAAAAACTTGGCGGAAGAATAATAAGAATAATAATAATAAGAAACAGACAAAATGCAATAAGTCTTTCCACTGGAAAGTGGAAAGCCTTAAATATAAGTTCATTGGTTCTACCGAACAAATGAGAGGCTTTCCACTTACCGCAAAAATGACCTTGACATTGACATTGGTTTATGGAAATTGACTTTTCTTTTCAAAATAAACACACGAAAGAAAAACCATTCGGCTATCTTTCGAAATAAAAAGGTAATAAAATAGGACGTTAATTGACATAAATGCCCTTGACCAGCAAGTTTTTGATACTTGCATACTTAATGCTTTAAAAACAAAGCATTTATTAAGATTTACCATTTAATTTACACGAAAAAGCAGAATTTCCGAAAAATATGTTTTGACCTTGACTTCTGTCAATATGACCTTGACCATGCTGAGGGTCAATAAAGGACAAACAGTGCAGATCCTATGTCAATATGTCGTATAATTATGAAGAAATGACTATTTATCATAAATACCAAAATTTATAAGATGACCTTGACCTTTGACCTTGTTTCTATTTTCAAGGTCAAGGGTCATACTGGTCTATAGTGAAGACCCAATGCCTCTACTATCAATAGTTGATGAGTAATTAATGAAAACCTAATTATGAGTGATTGTAATGGGGGATAACTAATAATAAGATGAAGTCGGATCCTTTCCCTCTAAATGTAAAAAAGTTGCGCCTTAATGAGACCAACATTTTATCCATTATAACTTATAGCCTATCTTTTACCGTTTCAATGCAATAGCGATGACAAGACAATGTCAAAATTTCAAATGTGACCTTGACCTTTGACCTTGTGTCCATTTTCAAGGTCAAGGTCAATGATGACTAATGATATAGGTTTCATATAAATATCTGTTATAGTAACTGAGATATAGTGATATAATGTAATTCACAATATATTTTATTGGTCTAGGGGAGATAACTCTTATAAAAATGTCAAATAAAAAAGTGACGATTCAAGATCTTAATATGATACACATTTTGGTAAAGGTTTCATTTCTCTATCTATTATAGTAAAGGAGGAGATCTGTACACAACAAAGGGTCAAAAATTAGAACATGACCTTGACCTTTGACCTTGTGACCATTTTCCAGGTCAAGGTCAATGATGACCAACTGTGAAATATCTAGTCTCTATCACCTCTGGTTCATGAGTTACAATGCTACAAAATGTACTTCCAATAAATAAGGGGAAATAACTCCTGCAAGGAGTCGTCAAAATACTTTGCGCGATATGTAACAAATTGTCGCGACCAATAGCTGACCATTTTGCAAAAAGTTTTATTGTGAAATATTTTACGGTTTCATAGTTTATCTGCACACAAGCTTTTCTGTAACAGGGGAGATAACTCCGTAAAGAACAAGTGTTCGGTGTGACAGGGTTAACTGCGAATGCGTAATGTCTCATACATTCATAGTACAAAATGTCTTTACGACATGTCGCGAAACAAAATTTATAATGGGATAACAAAACTTGGCAGAAGAATAATAAGAATAATAATAATAATAATAAATATAAGTTCATTGGTTCTACCGAACAAATGAGAGGCTTTCCACTTATTGCATAAATGACCTTGACATTGACTTTGGCTATATGGAAATTGAATCTTCTTTTCAAAATAAACAAAAGAAAGAAAAACCATTGGTATATCTTTTGAAATAAAAAAGGTAAAAAAATAGGACGTTAATTGAGATAAATGACCTTGACTACCAAGTGTTTGATTATTGCATATTCAATGCTTTAAAAACAAATCATTTATTTGTATTTACCATTTTATATACACGAAAAAGCAGAATTTCCAAAAAATATTATTTGACCTTGACTGCTGTCAATATGACCTTGACCATGCTGAGGGTCAATAAAGGACCAACAGTGAAGATCCTTTGTCAATATGTCTTATAATTATGAAGAAATGCGTATTTATCATAAATACCCAAATTTATAAGATGACCTTGACCTTTTACCTTGTTTCTATTTTCAAGGTCAAGGGTCATAATGGTCTTTGGTGAAGTCCCCATGCCTCTACTATCAATAGTTAATAAGTTATCAATGAAAAAGTAAATATCAATGGTTGTAATGGGAGATAACTCCTATAAGATGAAGTCAAATCCTTTTCCTTTAAATAGAAAAAAGTTGCGCATTTATGAGGCCGACATTTTATCCGTTATAAGTTATAAGCTATCTTTTACCGTTTCAAAGAAATAGCGATGACAAGATAATGTCAAAATTTCAAACATGACCTTGACCTTTGACCTTGTGTCCATTTTCAAGGTCAAGGTCAATGATGACTAATGATATAAGGTTTCATATAAATATCTGTCATAGTTACTGAGATAACGCTATATACACTATATTTAATTGATCCAGGGGAGATAACTCTTTCAAAAGTCAAATCATTTATAGTGACCTTTCAAGACCTTAATATGATACACATTTTGGTAAAAGATTTATTTCTGTATCTCTTATGGTTCAGGAGGAGAATCGCACACACCACAGTGTCAAAATTTAGAATGTGACCTTGACCTTTGACCTTGTGACCTTTTTCAAGGTCAAGGTCAATGATGACCAACTGTGAAATATCTAGTCACTGTCATCTCTGGTTCATGAGTTACTATGGTACAAAATGTACTTCCAATAAATAAGGGGAAATAACTCCTAAAAGGAGTCGTCAAAATACTTTGCGCGATATGTAACAAATTGTCGCGATCAATAGCTGAGCATTTTGCAACAACTTTCATTGCGAAATCTTTTACGGTTTAAAAGTTTATCTGCACACAAGATTTTTATGACAGGGGAAATAACTCCGTAAAGAAAAAGTGTTCGGTGTGACAGGGTTAACTGCGAATGCGTAATGTCTCATACATTCATAGTACAAAATGTCTTTACGACATGTCGCGAAACAAAATTTATAATGGGATAACAAAACTTGGCGGAAGAATAATAAGAATAATAATAATAATAAGAAACAGACAAAATGCAATAAGTCTTTCCACTGGAAAGTGGAAAGCCTTAATAAGAAACAGACTAATAACAGTAAGTCTTTCCACTGGAAAGTGGAAAGCCTTAATAATTAAAGTTCCTTTCTTCCTTCGGAAGAAAAAATCATGTTTTCCACATCAAGCGACATTTTTTACACCGCAGCGTAAAAAAAAAATTTTTTTTTTCTATATAAAAGTACATAACTGCACAAAATATACGTGAAACGTAGCAGAAAACCATGCAAAAATGACTTGTCACATCCTAGTATCGAACTCAGGATGTCAGTATTGCCAGCCCTGCGCTCTATCCACTGCGCCACGGAAGCTTGTTGATGACATATCAAATTTTGACGTATATATACCTTCTATGTGTTTTGTACATTTAAAATACAAAGACATTTTATATTGTTTTCGTGTATTTACAAATGAAATAAATAAGAAAGACAGAAAATTCTTTGATTTTTATTTATGAAATACATATAGAACGCTTTGATTTGACTGGTTACTTCGTCTTTCGTCACGTGATATCGAGGTATATTATCGCGGAGTTAGTATATTATATTCTTTTGGGGGAGAGACTTTATACTGCGCAGATGCATATTACATATGATCGCGATATACATAAAAATGTCATCAAGATCACGGCTCAGGAGGTCAACAATTATGCAGTTGTGATCAACGTTGGAATATTACGTTCAATGCATTGTAAAAGGCAACGGATTTTCACCAAAAGGAAGGAACAGACGACACATCGCGTGGACTTTATTGTGATTTCAAAATAAATGAAAGTACAAAACATGTTTGTTTCAGCTAGAACAACTCATGAAGACATAATTCAGATGTATATTTTAAGGATTTATCAATGCACAAACATTCAACCGCTGAAATCTAGGGGGTACCGATTGGGTCTCAACATTTGATTTTTTCTGCCGATTTTCGAGTTTGTTGACATTTATGCACATCCGAGATACTTGGTTGGGGTAAAATCGACATTCTAAATCGATTGGCACCATTTTCGAAAAGCTAGGATTTATGGTTTTTCTGAAAATCGCGATTTTTGCATAAAAAACCTATCTTCAACTTTCATGACCTGGAAATTTTTTTATCGTTCGTCAGAATGATTTCTACTGTAGCGACAATTCAAGGACATCGATCCCCGAACTATTTGGCGTCCATTTTGTTTCACCATTCTCTGCGGTCTAGGATGAAATCTGCACACTACATTCTTATGGGGTACCTTAGAAACACCCCCCCCCCCTTTATTTTTGCAGGCTGGCGGAATACCCTCAAATTCCCCATGTTTTTGCCCCTGCCTGGCACCAAATTTTATTGCGACATGTAGAAAGCTAAAAAAACAAATCGAATCCAAAGGTACAAAAATTCACATGTCGCTGTACTGAAACACAGTTGACCTTGACCTTTGACCTTGTGACCTTGGGCAAGGTCAAGGTGAAAGTTGACATTTTACCTATTACAAGTTGTTGCCTATCTTTTACCGTTTCAAGGAAATAGCGATGGCGAGACAATGTCAAAATTGAGAACGTGACCTTGACCTTTGACCTTGTGTCCATTTTCAAGGTCAAGGTCAATGATGACCAATGATATAAGGTTTCATGTATATATCTGTTATAGTTACTGAGATATAGTGATCTAATGTAACTCACAATGCATATTATTGGTCTAAGGGGAGACAACTCTTATAAAATGTCAAATAAAAAAAGTGACGATTCAAGATCTTAATATGATACACATTTTGGTAAAGGGTTCAGTTCTCTATCTATTATAGTAAAGGAGGAGATCTGCACACAACAAAGGGTCAAAAATTAAAACATGACCTTGACCTTTGACCTTGTGACCTTTTTCAAGGTCAGGGTCAATGATGACCAACTGTGAAATATCTAGTCTTTATCACATCTGGTTCATGAGTTACTATGGTCAAAAATGTACTTGCAATAAATAAGGGGAAATAACTCCTATAAGAAGGTGAAAAATTCTTCACTGCGATATGTTATAAAGTGTCGCAATCCTTCGCTGAACATTTTGGAACAACTTTCATTGCGACATCTTTTGCGGTTTCAAAGTTTATCTGCACACAAGCTTTTTTATGACAGGGGAAATAACTCCGTAAAGAAAAAGTGTTCGGTCTGCCAGGGTTAACTGCGAATGCGTAATGTCTCATACATTCATAGTACAAAATGTCTTTACGACATGTCGCGAAACAAAATTTATAATGGGATAACAAAACTTGGCGGAAAAAAAATAAGAATAATAATAATAATAAGAAACAGACTAATAACAGTAAGTCTTTCCACTGGAAAGTGGAAAGCCTTAATAATAATAAATATAGGTTCAATCGTTCTACCGAACGATTAATAGGCTTTCCACTCTACGCAGCCAGAAAGAACCTATCTGTATTTAATGACATTGAATTCTGCTTCTAAACATTATTTGTAATTTGTCTTTAAAAATTAACAAATTTGAAAGCAAAACTGTTTATATATTATTTAAAATAGGAAAGGTCAAATTGTAGAGCATAATGACCTTGACCTGACCTTCTTTATATGTAAATGGAATCTATTTCACACTATGAACAAATGAAAGAAAAAACATTCAAATAAGTTTTGAAATAAAAAAGGTCATAAAATATGACGTTCAGAGACTTTAATGACATTGACCACTGACCTTTTGATCTCTGCATATATTGTACATCAATAACTAATCATTTATTAGGATAAACCACTTCATATACACGGAAAATGAAAAATTAAAAAAAAAATGTATTGACCTTGACCCTTAACAAGGTGACCTTGACCATGATGAAGGTCAAAAATGATCAACAGTGAAGATCTTATGTCAATATCTCTTGTAGTTAATGAGATATGGCTACTTATAATAAATTCCAAACATCAGATGACCTTGACCTTTGACCTTGTATGTGTCTGCAATGTCAAGGTCATAAGGGTTTTTGGTGAAGACCCCATACCTCTACTATCAATAGTTAATGAGTTATGAATGAAAAATTAATAATCAATGTTTCGAATGGGAGATAACTCCTATAAAATGAAGTCAAATCCTTTCCCTTCAAATGTAACAAAGTTGCGCCTTTATTAGGCCAATATTTTACCCATATAAGTTATTGCCTATCTTTTACTGTTTCAAAGATATAGCAATAACAAGACAATGTGAAAGTTTAGAACGTTACCTTGATCTTTGACCTTGTGTCCATTTTGAAGGTCGAGGTCATAAGGGTCTTTGGTGAAGACCCCATGCCTCTGCTATCAATAGTTAATGAGTTATGAATGGAAAACTAATAATCAATGTTTCTAATGGGAGATAACTCCTATAAAACGAAGTCAAATCCTTTCCCTTCAAATGTGACAAAGTTGCGCCTTTATTAGGCCAACATTTTACCCATTATAAGTTATTGCCTATCTTTTACCCGTTTCAAAGATTTAGAAGGTGCATGATGTGCGATTGGTCAAAAAGCTTTTATTTTTACCGGGAGGAAATTAAAACATTACAAGTTGACAGGTTATGACTTTGCATTAAATAGTTTTTATTATTGTTTTGTATTATTTACCTCTGCATTAACATCTGAATACTAAAAGTTTAATATTCTCTGCATGTTGTGGAAAGCATTGCTAGGAAAACTTGACTTGGGGAGTTTTTTACGTCCTACACCGACAACTTAATGCCCTTGGTCGGACGGCATATAGCTCCATTTATATATTCAATTCCAGTTAATATAGCACTAAAGGTAAAATACTCAATATTATTTTCATTGTTTAATTTAAAAACATAATTAACCACCAAATTTCATCAAACATATTGTTTTAGATGTGTTTTTATAGTAAATTTATTATTTGTAATACAAATATAGAAAAGTCTCGCAGGTGCATTTGTAAATTTGTTCATTTAACTGAAAAACAAGGGAAGTAACTTTTAATTTTGTTAAAGTCAGAAATAGTTCAACAAATAAATTTGAGTTATCTCTCTTTTTACGGTTTTAAAGTAAATTTATGATAAGTATTTGTTTATTGTTCTGTATTATTTGCTAGAGATTGGCATTATAAGAGAGACAACTTCTATAAACTGTTGATAAAACATGTCGCGACATGTCTTAATTTACTCGCAATTATTTAAAAAATGCCCCTACTATAAATAATTAATAAGTTATATACGAAAAACTAATAATCAGTTGTCTTAATGGAAGATAACTCCTATAAAATGAAGTCAAATCCTTTCCCTTCAAATGTGACAAAGTTGCGCCTTTATTAGACCAACATTTTACCCTTTATAAGTTATTGCCTATCTTTTACCGTTTCAAAGATATAGCGATGTCAAGATAATGTAAAAATTTAGAACGTGACCTTGACCTTTGACCTTGTGTCCATTTTCAAGGTCAAGGTCAATGATGACCAATGGTCAAGTTACAAGTAAATATCTGTTATAGTTACTGAGATATCGCAATTGACATAATATTGTTTTAATCCAGGGGAGATAACTCTTTCAAAAGCTCAATTTAAAAAAGTGACGATTCAAGATCTTAATAAGATCTAGCTTTTGTCAAGAGACCTTTATTTTCGTATCTGTTATGGTTAAGGAGGAGATCTGTACACAACACGAGGTCAAAATTTAGAATGTGACCTTGACCTTTGACCTTGTGATTTTTTTCAAGGTCAAGGTCAATGATGACCAACTGTGAAATATCTAGTCTCTATCACCTCTGGTTCATGAGTTACATTGGTACAAAATGTACTTCCAATAAATAAGGGGAAATAACTCCTGCAAGGAGTCGTCAAAATACTTTGCGCGATATGTAACAAATTGTCGCGATCAATAGCTGACCATTTTGCAAAAACTTTCATTGCAAAATCTTTTACAGTTTCAAAGTTTATCTGTACACAAGCTTTTTTGTGACAGGGGAGATAACTCCGTAAAGTAAAAGTGTTCGGTGTGACAGGGTTAACTGCGAAAGCGTAATGTCTCATACATTCATAGTACAAAATGTCTTTACGACATGTCGCGAAACAAAATTTATAATGGGAAAAAACAGTTGGCGGAAAAAAAATAAGAATAATAATAAATATAGGTTCAATCGTTCTACCGAACGATTAATAGGCTTTCCACTTTAAAAGAAGACCTTAAATAAATGACCTTGAAACTAAAAAGCTAAGAAACATACGTAACTAAAAAGAATAAGGCATTCAAAATACATAGTACCATGAAAAACATTTAAAAAGGACTTTGACCTTGACTCTTACAGCATGACCTTGACCATGCTGAAGGTCAACAGTGATCAACATTGAAGATTTCATGCCAATATCTCTTGTAGTCATTGAGATATGACTACTTATAATATTATAGAAAAAAATAGAAAATGACCTTGACCTTTGACCTTGTATTTGTTTTCAAGGTCAAGGGTCCTAATGATCTATAGTAAAGACTCCATGCCTCTACTATCAATAGTTGATAAGCAATTAATGAAAAACTAATTATCAATGGTTGTAATGGGGGATAACTCCTATAAGATGAAGCCGGATCCTTACCCTCCAAATAGGAAAAAGTTGCGCCTTTATGAGACCAACATTTTATCCATTACAACTTATTGCCTATCTTTTACCGTTTCAAAGGAATAGCGATGACAAGACAATGCCAAAATTTCAAACGTGACCTTGACCTTTGACCTTGAGTCCATTTTCAAGGTCAAGGTAAATGATGACTTATGATATAAGGTTTCATATAAATATCTATTATAGTTACTGAGATAAAGTGATATAATGCAACTCACAATATATTTTAGTGGTCTAGGGGAGATAACTCTTATAAAAATGTCAAATAAAAAAAGTGACGATTCAAGATCTTAATATGATACACATTTTGGTAAAGGTTTCAATTCTCTATCTATTATAGTAAAGGAGGAGATCTGTACACAACACAATGTCAAAAATTAGAATGTGACCTTGACCTTTGACCTTGTGACCTTTTTCAAGGTCAAGGTCAATGATGACCAACTGTGAAATATCTATTCTCTATCACCTCTGGTTCATGAGTTACTATGGTACAAATTGTACTTCCAATAAATAAAGGGAAATAACTCCAACAAGGAGTCGTCAAAATACTTTGCGCAATATGTAACAAATTGTCGCAATCAATAGCTGACCATTTTGCAACAACTTTTATTACAAAATCTTTTACGGTTTCAAAGTTTATCTGTACACAAGATTTTTTGTGACAAGGGAAATAACTCCGTAAAGAAAAAGTGTTCAGTGTGACAGGGTCAACTGCGAAAGCGTAATGTCTCATACATTCATAGTACAAAATGTCTTTACGACATGTCGCGAAACAAAATTTATAATAAGGAAAAAAAGTTGGCGGAAAAAAAATAAGAATAATAATAATAATAAGAAACAGACTAATAACAGTAAGTCTTTCCACTGGAAAGTGGAAAGCCTTAATAAGAAACAGACTAATAACAGTAAGTCTTTCCACTGGAAAGTGGAAAGCCTTAATAATAAGAAACAGACAAAATGCAATAAGTCTTTCCACTGGAAAGTGGAAAGCCTTAATAATAATAATCATAATAATAAATATAGATTCAATCGTTCTAAAGAACGATTAATAGGCTTTCCACTTTAAAAGAAGACCTTAACTAAATGACCTTGAAACTAAAAAGCTAAGAAACATACGTAATTTGACTATTGCAATGAATAAGAACAAAAATTATTTAAAAACTATTTAGATATCTTTAAAAATAAGAAAGGTCATTAAATAGGACGTAGGAAAACTTGAATGACCTTGACAGCTGATCTTTTAATCTACGTAAATATTACTTATAGACAATAGCATTAAAAAAATAAGCCATTCAAAACACATAGTACCATGAAAAACATTTAAAAAGGACTTTGACCTTGACTCTTACAGATTGACCTTGACCATGCTGAAGGTCAACAGTGATCAACATTGAAGATTTTATGCCAATATCTCTTATATTCATTGAGATATGACTACTTATAATATATGCAAAAAAATTAGAAAATGACCTTGACCTTTGACCTGGTATTTGTGTTCAAGGTCAAGTGTCCTAATGGTCTATAGTGAAGACCCCATGCCTCTACTATCAATAGTTGATAAGCAATTAATGAAAAACTAATTATCAATGGTTGTAATGGGGGATTACTCCTATAAGATGAAGCCGGATCCTTTCCTTCTAAATAGAAAAAAGTTGCGCCTTTATGAGACCAACATTTTTTCCATTATAACTTATTGTCTATCTTTTACCGTTTTAAAGGAATAGCGATGACAAGACAATGCAAAATTTCAAACGTGACCTTGACCTTTGACCTTGAGTCCATTTTCAAGGTCAAGGTAAATGATGACTAATGATATAAGGTTTCATATAAATATCTGTTATAGTTACTGAGATAAAGTGATATAATGCAACTCACAATATATTTTAGTGGTCTAGGGGAGATAACTCTTATAAAAATGTCAAATAAAAAAAGTGACGATTCAAGATCTCAATATGATACACATTTTGGTAAAGGTTTCAGTTCTCTATCTATTATAGTAAAGGAGGAGATCTGCACACAACCAAGTGTCAAAAATTAGAACATGACCTTGACCTTTGACCTTGTGACCTTTTTCAAGGTCAAGGTCAATGATGACCAACTGTGAAATATCTAGTCTATATCACCTCTGGTTCATGAGTTACAATTGTACAAATTGTACTTCCAATAAATAAGGGGAAATAACTCCTACTAGGAGTCGTCAAAATACTTTGCGCGATATGTAATAAATTGTCGCGATCAATAGCTGAGCATTTTGCAACAACTTTCATTGCGAAATCTTTTACGGTTTCAAAGTTTATCTGCACACAAGATTTTTATGACAGGGGAAATAACTCCGTAAAGAAAAAGTGTTCGGTGTGACAGGGTTAACTGCGAAAGCGTAATGTCTCATACATTCATAGTACAAAATGTCTTTACGACATGTCGCGAAACAAAATTTATAATGGGATAACAAAACTTGGCGGAAGAATAATAAGAATAATAATAAGAAACAGACAAAATGCAGTAAGTCTTTCCACTTGGAAAGTGGAAAGCCTTAATAATGAAAAGTCATTTCTTCAAAGAACAAATGTGAGGTCTTTCCCGGCATTTTCTTAGTGTTATGTCTAGGCATATGGTTGCTAATTTTGAAAATTGCTGCCCATAACCATTGGACTTTGGTCCTAAATCGAAGGGCTTGTTGCGACGGTCACAAAAAACCTATGTTCACTATATTATCTCTGACGGTTTAAAAGTTATAAGCCATAAACTGATTAGCCGAAAAATGTCAAAGGCCATAACTTGAAAACGATTTGTCGCACAGTTTTCAATAATTAAAATCAAATGTAGATCTCAATGAGAGGAACATTTTTCTGATATATTGTCTGCTTCAATTTTTTATGGTTTTTGAGTTATTTTGAAAACAAAATTTAGCCGAAACCTGTCAAGGGCCATAACCTCTAAAACGGTTTGTCGCACAGTTTTCGATTCTTTATATCAAATGTAGATCTCAATGAGAGGAACATTTTTCTGATATATTATCTGCTTCAATTTTTTATGGTTTTTGAGTTATTTCGAGAACAAAATTTAGCCGAAACCTGTCAAGGGCCATAACCTCTAAAACGGTTTGTCGCACAGTTTTCAACTATTTATATCAAATGTAGATCTCAATGAGAGGAACATTTTTCGGATATATTGTTTGCTTCAATTTTTTATGGTTTTTGAGTTATTTCGAAAACAAAATTTCAATGGCGGCCATTTTGAAAATGGTGGACCGAAAAAAAATTTGATCCGATATATGTAATTAGGACCCTCATATCTACTTGGAAACCAAGTTTTGTGTAAATCCGACAACTTTGACGTTTTCGACAAATTTCGCGTCAAAATCGCGTAACCAGAAAGTTGATCGAAACAAAATTTTTTGCGTGGCGAATCATGGCCAGGAGTCTAGCAACATTTTCCCCACTTCAGATTTTTGATAACGGTTACGGTTTCTGAGTGTATCTGAACACAAGGTTTTTGGGTTTGGGGCAGATAACTCTGTTACTAAAAATAGATTTGTTTCGCAGGGTGACTCAGGTCGAGCCCAGGTAGTGTCGGTTAAGTGTGCCAAGTTTCAAAGCGATACGTCAAGACACTTTTTTGACATCTGCGGCGGAAAAGAAGAAGAATAATAATAATGATAAGTCATTGTTCAAAGAACAAATGTGAGGTCTTTCCCGGCGTTTTCTTAGTGTTATGTCTAGGTATATGGTTGCTAATTTTGAAAATTGCTGCCCGTAACCATTGGACTTTGGTCTTAAATCGAAGGGCTTTTTGAGATGGTCACAAAAAACCTATGTTCACTATATTATCTCTGACGGTTTAAAAGTTATAAGCCATAAACTGATTAGGCGAAAAATGTCAAAGGCCATAACTTGAAAACGATTTGTCCCACAGTTTTCAATAATTTATATGAAATGTAGATCTCAATGAGAGGAACATTTTTCTGTTATATTGTCTGTTTCAAATTTTTATGGTTTTTGAGTTATTTCGAAAACAAAATTTAGCCGAAACCTGGCAAGGGCCATAACCTCGAAAACTGTGTGTCGGATAGTTTTCAACACTATATATCAAATGTAGATCTCAATGAGAGGAACATTTTTCTGATATATTGTCTGCTTCAATTTTTTATGGTTTTTGAGTTATACTAAAAACAAAATTTAGCCGAAACCTGTCAAGGGCCATAACCTCGTAAACGGTTTGTCGCACAGTTTTCGACACTATATATCAAATGTAGATCTCAGTGAGTGGAACATTTTTCTGATATATTGTCTGCTTCAATTTTTTTATGGTTTTTGAGTTATTTTGAAAACAAAATTTAGCCGAAACCTGTCAAGGGCCATAACCTCAAAAACGGTTTGTCGCACAGTTTTCAATCCTTATATCAAATGTAGATCTCAGTGAGAGGAAAATTTTTCTGTATATGGTTTGCTTCAATTTTTTATGGTTTTTGAGTTATATTGAAAACAAAATTTAGCCGAAACCTGTCAAGGGCCATTACCTCGAAAATGGTTTGTCGCATAGTTTTCAACTATTATATCTAATGTAGATCTCAGTGAGAGGAACATTTTTCTGATATATTGTCTGCTTCAATATTGTATGGTTTTTGAGTTATATTGAAAACAAAATTTAGCCGAAACCTGTCAAGGGCCATAACCTCGAAAACGGTTTGTCGCACAGTTTTCATTCCTTATATCAAATGTAGATCTCACTGAGAGGAACATTTTTCTGATATATTGTTTGCTTTAATTTTTTATGGTTTTTGAGTTATATTGAAAACAAAATTTAGCCGAAACCTTTCAAGGGCGATTGTCTCACATTGATACAAATAGCTTTGCACTAATTTTGAGAAAAAACGGAAAATGGGACTCAGCAGATTTAAATATTGTGACAAAAATTTGTTAAACTAGTTTTAAAAATTCATATTGTGAAATAAATACTTCTTTGTCATTTCGCTCTATTTATAGTAACACTTTAAATGAACACTTTACATTTCACTGAGGTGTCTTCGTCGAAGCTCGCGTTCATAGAATTTTGTCAGCGTCTTCTGTCTCTCTCGTTCTGTGTGGAGGTATACTACATGAAGCACGATCTTTAATCTCAGTGATTATTTATTTCAGGACGACACGGATTATTATAAACCGACCACGCCGACGAGCATTTAAAGACGTGTTCACATTATTTCATAGGAATTTCACACTGGAAAATAAGGACACGAGGCACGTAGCAGACGACCGAATACACAAAAAATCACGTCGGAAATTGTTTCAATTTGATTAAAATGTGAGGTAAAATGCAGTTCGGATAGTTAAAACAACTTGTTGAGAAACGATTTACACTATGATTCACTGACGATAACTGAAATGGACATCACAGCAGACGAAATTTACAAATAAGGGGGAGGGGTGGTCATGTGCTTCAATCTGGGATTTTAAGGGTCGGTCTTTTCACCACCGAACACCGCCGAACACCACCGACCACCACCGAACACCACCGACCACCACCGAACACCACAAAACACCACTATACCCAACGAATAACAGTAATAAAATAATAATAATAATAATAAAATGCATTATTAAAAATTTTATCGTATTATAATTATATAATGTGTGCATTTTCAAGACGAACATCAAAATAAACGAACGTGTACCCATTAAATACTGTGTAAAATCCCCAATATTAATGATGAAAACCCATCAGAAATTATAGATATGACAATACTGATTTTAAACTGGTGTTTTTACGCTCTGTCCCACCGAATTGATATTTGTAACTATTTGGATATAGCAAGGGGATGGCACTCCAATATCGAAGTATTGAAAAGTACTGTTAGTGAGATTAAAATAAATCGGAAATGGCTTTACAGAATAATACATACCGGGTGTTATGTTGAATAAAGCTCCAGTCTACATTTTTATAAACAATTAATTTAAATAGATATAATTTGTTTTATAGCCTTGGTATCTTTGGTGTCATTTTATTACACTTTTAGAATCTGGTTATTAAATGGTTTCAAATAAGTCATGTATGTTAATAGCTCATATCATATCATTATTTGCCATTATAATTATTTGACCTCTCATTTAATCAACACAATTACAATCCAGCTAAGTATGAAAATGGACCAAGGGATAGGTTTGTAATAAAACTTCTAAGACACCCGCAACAAGGTTCGGGACATCTGTTGTAGCCCGGGTAGCAGTTATTTAAAGGTTTATATATGAAATTAAAACTTATAAGACATCCTGCACACGGCTCGGGACATCTGTTTGTAGTGCGCGTAACAGTTAGTTAAATAAGAATTTAAACTTATAAGACTTATCTTTTTTGGGTTCTTTCACTGTTGGGACGTTTCCTTTGACATGGTTTCTTTGCTACTGATTTTGCTTTGTTTATCACAGAAAACTTCCCGTCCGAGGAACTTATCATGTCGTCAGGCTTCTTTTTCCTGTTCTTGTCGTGTAAGAAGCAGTTGAATATATTGTTTTTTTCTTCTTGTGTTTTACACCGCCATAGTTGATCTGAAATAAAATAGCGTTCCTCACTCGAAATCAGTGCGTAGTCACCATGTCCGTGCAGACAGCCCCTTAAATGAACAAACTGACTACACACGCAGTCATATAGCTTTGTTATAAGATCAGGTGTAGACTGTGGTTTCCAATTCACGGCAACTTTAAAAACATGATTGATACTTTCTGCATTGTTGTTTGTCCAAAGTTTTTCTTGTATTTCTTTTTTCTGTCGTCTTGGTTCATTAACAAATCTCTGTATACGGGGTTTTAGGTTATTTACAAAGTATTCAGCAAGTTTGGGATATTTGTTAATTTGTTCTTTAAATACATTAGATTTTTCTTCGAAATCGACTGTGTTGTCCGCGTTTACTAGTCCATTCTTTCCAAAAATAATGTCAGTTAGGTCAGATCGTTCGTTTATATCTACGCCAATTTTATTTTGCAAATAATGCTTGAGATTGTCCTTAAGGTGTTTTGTACAAAGACGTCTTGTAGCCTCTGGAAAAGCATCTTCGATAGCTTTTGTCATAGCTTTTTCATCGTCGGAACCGAAGACAAGTTCTTCTGGAATTCTTAGTTCTAAATTGCCAATTTTTACCTCGGACGCCAGGTGAGAAAAAAACGTGAAGTAAGTTTTATACGAAGAGTCTTTGTGCAACATCAATGGGCCAATAAATATCGGGTGATCTTTGGTGTCTTTTTTAATCACTCGTTGATTCTTGTAAACCAATGCAGTCACAAAAAAACTTCCTAAATTGAATGTTCTATCAACACCTACCGTACCTTCAGACTTTGAAAGAAACATTTTAAAATCTGTCATTTGATCTTCTGTATAACAGAGGATGCACGGCACCTGTCTTTTCTTATGAACCATCAGCTGAACAAATGGATGGTCGTTCGCCATGTTCATCACTTCTAAGATTTCGTCGGCAATGTTGTTTCTACTTGCTGGTTGGGTAGTCTTCTTCTGTCGGTATTTTGCATTTTTTATTTGCTTTGTATCTTGAGGAGCGTTAATGGAATTGTCCCTATTCATTTCTAAAAATACTTCTTTTGGCTTTCTGTGACTAAATTGGGTTTGAATATGTCTGATAATATTCGGATTTGTACGAACCTTATTTTTAGTGTTCATGTTGTAGGTGCCAGAATACTCGTATAAAGAAACGTCACTCAGTGTCATATCGGCGCTGGACGAAAACCAGGAAACGTGTTTCTTAAATTCACTATTTGATTTTAAGACGGTTTCGTAGCGATGCATAGTGACGACATCTGATTGCGATGGTTGCGGTTCTAAAGGTACCCATACCACTTTACCTTTTTGTCGTTGTTTTAAGCAGTAGTGATCATTCTTTTTGAAAATTGTCCTAAAATTGTCACTTATTAAATAGTCTTGTAGATGAGTACGGCCTTTGTTCGTATCCCATATACCACAGTCATCAAAGTAAGCTCTTTTTTGTCGGCGGTAAACATATTGTTCGTGTTAAGGACAAGAAACCATGTATTGGATTTGTTTCCAAACGGACATTCATCAAAAACTTTTTCTTTCCTATTTATGTGTGAAAAACATTCTCTCGCAGACAAAAATTTTGAACCTACAAGACTGTTAACTCCATAAGGGGCTGGGTATTCAACAAAGCTTTCATCTGCTTCTGAACAGATGGAAGGCGATTGTGTGTTGTGTTCTTGCGTAGCTTTTTCATCTCCATGTATACTGCTATTAAGCGATGCTCCAGACTGCCCATTTACGTAGATGACGGTTTTGTCTGTTGTAGTAACGTTGACTGGTTTCGAAGTTTTCAAGAGCGGAGAACTGTAAGTTTGTGGTTCAAATGTTATACTATCATGATTATGAGAGTTATCACTGAAAATTGGAACAAAGTGATTTGGTGTCCAGGTTCCGAATGGATTTGAAGTCATTGCTGAGTTTGTCCACATAATGTAGATATTTGACCTTGGTCTGCACACTGTACAAGCATCGAAAACAGTGTTTAGTAGCTTGACAGCTAGGTCCTGATGCCCATTAATTGGTGGGTAAATGGATGAAATAGATATGCCGAGTGCATCAGCTGCTGCAATTATTGTCCAAACTGAGGAGTATGCTGTTGGTCTGGAACAATCTAATACAGAATCTTCAAATGACGGAGATAGGATAAATATGTCATTGGCATCTGGGCGTTTTTGTATATTTCTGGATTCATGCACATCTGTAAACATGTGCGTAGGCGAATTTCTGTTGAATAGTGTTCGGTTCCATAGAGTGAAAGGGAAATGGCATGAAACAAACAGTTTCCATCAGCTGTTGTTGATTTAGGAACACCAAGTGTTGACATATTCTGCTGATGCATGATGACTTGTGTGAGGTAATCTGTAATAAGAGTGTCGATTTCCACGTTTGTTGGTTCTTGAATATTAAGATCTTTTGGCATTACAAGAAACTCTCTCTTAGCTGCATATAATAATGCGTCAAAACCTCTATGGGAAGCCTGTTGAGAAAAACAAAGTAGGGAGAAATATTAACTTCAATTTATTTTGTTTCAATAAATTACCGTTTAAGCATCATGAGCGATGTTTTTCTCTTTATGGGGGACTTAAAAGACACTTTTTGGAATATCATTTTACAGACCTATAACGCAAGGTCTAGAACAATTTAAATGAAGATGAAAAAAACCATATTTGACTAGTACATATATTGCAAAATGCTGATAGTATCGCACAAACTGTTACTCTAAATAAATACAAATCAATACTAGTATATAATATCCTCACTGCAAGTGACAATTAACTAAGTTAGATGTATATACTATACAAAGATATGTTTGTTTCTTTGAATGGTGTTTAACGCTACTTTCGGTAATTTTTCAGCTATATCATGACGTTTTATAATATTGGAGTCGAGCGCACCATGCCCGCTCTGAGACTCGTACCCGCTTGGCCACAGAGCTCCCTTGTAGAAAAACATTTAAAAATAACATGGAAATTATTTTCATACAATTGTTGTTTACGAATTTGAGTTTCAATAAAAATATAATTACCAAATTCAGTCGATTTAAACCAGATGAATATGAGTAGGTTGTTCCGGCTTCTTCTCTCATGCAGTTCAAACAACAGAATGTGGAACCGCTGGAATTTACTAGGAAATCGATATCTGGTAAGGGTATTTGTTGACAATCATAATGATACCATGAGTTGCAAGAATCGCACTGCACTGCGTTCTTGGTGCAGTTCTGTCTACAGTCGCCACAAGGCCAGAAAATGGACCTTTTAAGGTACGAAATTTTGCGTTTTGGCCTTTTGGTTTGTATCCAATAATGTACTATATTTTAGAGTGTTCAGATTGTTTTGCATTCGAACAATTTATACCTTTCAGTTATTCTTTTGAAATACGGGGCCAATGATATAAAGATGGATAAGTATTGGGGGGGTCATAATTTTTGTCTAATTTTACACAACCTAATGTTTATTACATCTTATATTATATCAGTTCTCTAACTACGTCTGGTTGCTGATAAATTTGCCTAGTGTTATTAATTAAGGCTCTTTATGCAATTCTTTTATGATGGCTCACAACAACAGATGACCCCTACATTATTAATACTAAAGACACCATCAAAAGCTTTTATCATCTGTATATTTTATTATCATATGCACATTGTTACATCATCAACAATTGTTTTTTATTACAGGTTGGTTTCATACATTTTATTACTTATTATTGCTATATCAAAGGATTACTTTATCCGTCATAAGTCAGCGAGTAAAATATTAGAGAATATATCAATTCGAACAGAAAATCATTTCCCTTAATGTGATCGATCAAATGATTTGTCAATATATTAATTAGGTGTTAAAAACAATTATTCAACACAACACATTAATTAACCCAATAAAACGAAGTTTATACAAATTTAACAGAACTCAGCAATGTATATTAGATATTTCAGTTGTTATTTCTTCGCTTTTTTTTCATAAATACACTGTCAGTGGTGTTCGGCGGTGTTAGACTGGCTCTATGGTCGGTTAATGATTTCTTGTTTATCGCAAAAATAGTTATAAACATATTTATTTTCCTTAAACGACACTATAAATATATAAATAAAGATGAAAATAGTTATTTAGGAGTGTGTTGTAGTTTTTTTAACGTGGTCGGTGGTGTTCGGCGGTGTTAGGTGGTGTTCGGCGGTGTTAGGTGGTGTTCGGTGGTGAAAAGACCTACCGGGATTTTAAGGATTTATTGACTCGTATACTTTGAGGAAATACGTTTTTAGACTGAAATCCACATTCTAAACGGAAAGTATCTTCTATTTAGCTAACAAAGTAAGTTGATTAAATTTAGTGTTTTGGTCATGTATATTGAAAAAATGTACACTATGAAAGTAGAACAAACTTCTTAACATTTCATGCAAACTTATTTTGTCATACATCTTGGTATTTTTAATTGATTGTCTCCATACAATATTATAATTATTATTCAGAAATAGCTTTGTACTCATTTTTAATGGAGAAACACACTAAAATAGGACACAACAACTTTAAATATTTTAAATTTAATAATTAAACAATAAGGAAAAGAGGGAAACTTGTAGAAATCACAAGGTTTTGTTTTAACATTGGTTTAAAATGTGTCGATTTAGGCTATTGTCACAGTGTTGAATATTTTTTCATGCAAATCTAGGAATATAGTGTACCATTTTTAAAGTAATTGCACTTAAATTGCTAATTTCTGTATAAATGTGCAAGTTAACATTATTTCAATCACACATTTGGTTTAATACAGCAATTTTGTAACATAGTGCATGTTTTCTTCACTCGACACATAATTACCCACTGTAGGAACTCACTCAATGTTCATTATTTTATCAATTTTTGCCAAAAGTTAGTTTTTTATGTTACAAAAAGTACATTTAGTATGTACTAAAAATTTGAAATTAGTGTTTAAGCCATTTTGAATTGTCCATCATTGAAAAATTTTAAGTCTCATATGATTACCCCTTTCTAAGCCAAAAAGTACTAATATCTTGATACATATTAATTCTTAGTTGTTTTTTTTTCGCTCGACAAGGCTTATCAGGTCCATATCAAATGAGCTCGAAGATATAAGATACTCTCTAGATACTGGTTATGTGTTACGTTTTATATATTGTAACACTTCTTAGTGTCTGGACAGGTCTGATTAATTGCTGCAAAGATGTGTATTTTTTTTATCGTGATGTATGTTTTCCTTAATATTCATGAGCTTTGGTCAGTGATGTACGATTGGTCAAAAAGTTAGGCAGATTCTTCGCACACGACATATGACCATGTTAACTATATTATCTCGGGTTGATTTTATATGTGTAATATGGTTTTTAATTGTATCGCAAAGGTCTCAGGATTGATTTTATATGTGTAATATGGTTTTTAATTGTATCGCAAATGTCTCGGGAGTGATTTTATATGTGTAATATGGTTTTTAATTGTATCTCGAAGGTCTCAGGAGTGATTTTATATGTGTAATATGGTTTTTAATTGTATCGCAAATGTCTCAGGAGTGATTTTATATGTGTAATATGGTTTTTAATTGTATCTCGAAGGTCTCAGGAGTGATTTTATATGTGTAATATGGTTTTTAATTGTATCTCAAAGGTCTCAGGAGTGATTTTATATGTGTAATATGGTTTTTAATTGTATCGCAAAGGTTTCAGGAGGGATTTTATATATGTAATATGGTTTTTAATTGTATTGCAAAGGTCTCAGGAGTGATTTTATATGTGTAATATGGTTTCTAATTGTATCGCAAAGGTCTCAGGAGTGATTTAATATGTGTAATATGGTTTTTAATTGTATTGCTAAGGTCTCAGTAGTGAAATTGTATGTTTAGCCGAAACCTGTCAAGGGCCATAACCTCGAAAACGGTTTGTCGCACAGTTTTCAACAATTTATATCAAATGTAGATCTCAATGAAAGGAACAATTTTCTGATATATTGTCTGCTTCAATTTTTTATGGTTTTTGAGTTATATTGAAAACAAAATTTAGCCGAAACATGTCAAAGGCAATAACCATGAAAACGGTTTGTCGCACAGTTTTCAACAATTACATCAAATGTAGATCTCAATGAGAGGAACAATTTTCTGATATATTGTCTGCTTCAATTTTTTATGGTTTTTGAGTTATATTGAAAACAAAATTTAGCCGAAACATGTCAAGGGCAATAACCATGAAAACGGTTTGTCGCACAGTTTTCGACACTCTATATCAAATGTAAATCTCAATGAGGGGAACATTTTTCTGATATATTGTCTGCTTCAATTTTTTATGGTTTTTGAGTTATATTGAAAACAAAATTTAGCCGAAACCTGTCAAGGGCCATAACCTCGAAAACGGTTTGTCGCACAGTTTTCAATCCTTTATATCAAATGTAGATCTCTACGAGAGGAACATTTTTCTAATATATTGTTTGCTTCAATTTTTTTATGGTTTTTGAGTTATATTGAAAACAAAATTTCAATGGCGGCCATTTTGAAAATGGTGGACGGAAAAAAAATTTTGATCCGACATATGTAATTGGAACTCTCATATCTACTTGGAAACTAAGTTTTGTGGAAATCGAACAACTTTGACATTTTCGACAAACTTCGCGTCAAAATCGCGTAACCAGGAAGTTGATCGAAACAAAATTTTTTGCGTGACGAATCATGAGCAACATTTTCCCCACTTCAGATTTTTGATTACGGTTACGGCTTCTGAGTTTATCTGAACACAAGGTTTTTGAATCCCGGGCAGATAACTCTGTTACTAAAAATAGATCGGTTTCGCAGGGTGACTCAGGTCGAGCCCAGGTAGTGTCGGTTAAGTGTGCCAAGTTTCAAAGCGATACGTCAAGACACTTTTTTGACAACTGCGGCGGAAAAGAAGAAGAATAATAAAAATAATAATCAAAAGAAATACAGTAAGGTCTTTCCGTTGGAAAGGGGAAAGACCTTAATAATAATAAAAATAATCAGAAGAAATACAGTAAGGTCTTTCCCTTGGAAAGGGGAAAGACCTTAATAATAATAAGAAACAGACTAATAACAGTAAGTCTTTCCACTGGAAAGTAGAAAGCCTTAATAAATATAGATTCAATCGTTCTAAAGAACGATTAATAGGCTTTCCACTTTAAAAGAACACCAAAAATAAATGACCTTGAAACTAAAAAGCTAAGAAACATACGTAATTTGTCTATTGCAATGAATAAGAACAAAAATTATTTAAAAACTATTTAGATATCTTTAAAAATAAGAAAGGTCATTAAATAGGACGTAAGAAAACTTGAATGACCTTGACAGCTGATCTTTTAATCTACGTAAATATTACTTATAGACAATAGCATTAAAAAAATAAGCCATTCAAAATACATAGTACCATGAAAAACATTTAAAAAGGACTTTGACCTTAACTCTTACAGATTGACCTTGACCATGCTGAAGGTCAACATTGATCAACATTGAAGATTTTATGCCAATATCTCTTTATTCATTGAGATATGACTACTTATAATATATACAAAAAATTAGAAAATGACCTTGACCTTTGACCTTGTATTTGTGTTCAAGGTCAAGTGTCCTAATGGTCTATAGTGAAGACCCCATGCCTCTACTATCAATAGTTGATAAGCAATTAATGAAAAACTAATTATCAATGGTTGTAATGGGGGATAACTCCTATAAGATGAAGCCGGATCCTTTCCTTCTAAATAGAAAAAAGTTGCGCCTTTATGAGACCAACATTTTTTCCTTTATAACTTATTGCCTATCTTTTTACCGTTTTAAAGGAATAGCGATGACAAGACAATGCCAAAATTTCAAACGTGACCTTGACCTTTGACCTTGAGTCCATTTTCAAGGTCAAGGTAAATGATGACTAATGATATAAGGTTTCATATAAATATCTGTTATAGTTACTGAGATAAAGTGATATAATGCAACTCACAATATATTTTAGTGGTCTAGGGGAGATAACTCTTATAAAAATGTCAAATAAAAAAGTGACGATTCAAGATCTTAATATGATACACATTTTGGTAAAGGTTTCAATTCTCTATCTATTATAGTAAAGGAGGAGATCTGTACACAACACAATGTCAAAAATTAGAATGTGACTTTGACCTTTGACCTTGTGACCTTTTTCAAGGTCAAGGTCAATGATGACCAACTGTGAAATATCTAGTCTCTATCACCTCTGGTTCATGAGTTACTATGGTACAAAATGTACTTCCAATAAATAAGGGGAAATAACTCCAACAAGGAGTCGTCAAAATACTTTGCGCGATATGTAACAAATTGTCGCAATCAATAGTTGACCATTTTGCAACAACTTTTATTGCGAAATCTTTTATGGTTTCAAAGTTTATCTGTACACAAGCTTTTTTATGACAAGGGAAATAACTCCATAAAGAAAAAGTGTTCGGTGTGACAGGGTCAACTGCGAAAGCGTAATGTCTCATACATTCATAGTACAAAATGTCTTTACGACATGTCGCGAAACAAAATTTATAATGAGGAAAAAAAGTTGGCGGAAAAAAAATAAGAATAATAATAATAATAATAATAAGAAACAGACTAATAACAGTAAGTCTTTCCACTGGAAAGTGGAAAGCCTTAATAATAAGAAACAGACTAATAACAGTAAGTCTTTCCACTGGAAAGTGGAAAGCCTTAAATATAGGTTCAATCGTTCTAAAGAACGATTAATAGGCTTTCCACTTTAAAAGAAGACCTTAAATAAATGACCTTGAAACTAAAAAAGCTAAGAAACATACGTAATTTGTCTATTGCAATTAATAAGAACAAAAATTATTTTAAAAAAAAACTATTTAGATAGAAAGGTCATTAAATAGGACGTAAGAAACTTGAATGACCTTGACAACTGATCTTTTAATCCACGTAAATATTACTTATAGACAATAGCATTAAAAGAATAGACATTCAAATACATAGTACCATGAAAAACATTTAAAAAGGACTTTGACCTTGACTCTTACAGCATGACCTTGACCATGCTGAAGGTTAACAGTGATCAACATTGAAGATTTTATGTCAATATCTCTCATAGTCATTGAGATATGACTACTTATAATATATACAAAAAATTAGAAAATGACCTTGACCTTTGACCTTGTATTTCTTTTCAAGGTCAAGGGTCCTAATGATCTATAGTGAAGACCCCATGCCTCTACTATCAATAGTTGATAAGTAATTAATGAAAAACTAAGTATCAATGGTTGTTATGGCGGATAACTCCTATAAAATGAAGCCAGATCCTTTCCCTTTAAATAGAAAAAAGTTGCGCCTTTATCAGACCAACATTTTATCCATTATAACTAATTGCCTATCTTTTACCGTTTCAAAGGAATAGCGATGACAAGACAATGCCAAAATTTCAAACGTGACCTTGACCTTTGACCTTGAGTCCATTTTCAAGGTCAAGGTAAATGATGACTAATGATATAAGGTTTCATATAAATATCTGTTATAGTTACTGAGATATAGTGATATAATGCAATTCACAATATATTTTAGTGGTCTAGGGGAGATAACTCTTATAAAAATGTCAAATAAAAAAGTGACGATTCAAGATCTTAATATGATACACATTTTGGTAAAGGTTTCAATTCTCTATCTATTATAGTAAAGGAGGAGATCTGTACACAACACAATGTCAAAAATTAGAATGTGACCTTGACCTTTGACCTTGTGACCTTTTTCAAGGTCAAGGTCAATGATGACCAACTGTGAAATATCTAGTCTCTATCACCTCTGGTTCATGAGTTACTATAGTACAAAATGTACTTCCAATAAATAAGGGGAAATAACTCCAACAAGGAGTCGTCAAAATACTTTGCGCGATATGTAACAAATTGTCGCAATCAATAGCTGACAATTTTGCAACAACTTTTATTGCAAAATCTTTTACGGTTTCAAAGTTTATCTGTACACAAGCTTTTTTATGACAAGGGAAATAACTCCGTAAAGAAAAATTGTTCGGTGTGACAGGGTCAACTGCGAAAGCGTAATGTCTCATACACCCATAGTACAAAATGTCTTTACGACATGTCGCGAAACAAAATTTATAATGAGGAAAAAAAGTTGGCGGAAAAAAAATAAGAATAATAATGAAAGGTCATTTGTTCAAAGAACAAATGAGAAGGTCTTTCCCAGTATGGTAAATTTGTGGATTCAGTGGACGTTTTTGTCTGCTGCTAATTACAAAATTTCACTAAGCAGTCATGAAAATTAGTTATTTGAGTAAACCAAGTGGTCACTATTCACATTACATATGGTTGCTAAGGACTTTTGTGACCGTTGCTAGGGACAAAATGTCACTTCCGGTTGTGAAATGACATATCTTACTTAAGTACTTCATCCTGATTCTAAATATATATGGTTACTAAGGACTTTTTATAATGGTTACCTTGTTGCTATGGTGTGACCTTGACCCATGACCTTTGACCTTGGGGTCAAATTAAAGCTCTTTTCCTACTGATCACTTTAGCTATGCATGTTTACTATATTATCTCTAACCGTTTTCAAGTTATAAGTCAAAAACCAGTCAACCGAAACATGTCAAGTCCAATAACTCATAAACGGTTCATTGAACAGTTTCAGACACTAAAGACCAAATGTAGGTCTCAATGAGAGGAGTATTTTTCCAATTTATTGTCTGCTTCTATTTTCAATTTTTTATGGTTTTTGAGTTATTTCGAAAACAAAATTTAAACGAAACCTGTCAAGGGCCATAACCTCTAAAACGGTTTGTCGCACAGTTTTCGAACATATATATATCAAATGTAGATCTCAATGAGAGGAACATTTTTCTGATATATTGTCTGCTTCAATTTTTTATGGTTTTTGAGTTATTTCCAAAACAAAATTTAGCCGAAACCTGTCAAGGGCCATAACCTCTAAAACGGTTTGTCGCACAGTTTCGATTCTTTATATCAAATGTAGATCTCAATGAGAGGAACATTTTTCTGATATATTATCTGATTCAATTTTTTATGGTTTTTGAGTTATTTCGAAAACAAAATTTAGACGAAACCTGTCAAGGGCCATAACCTCTAAAACGGTTTGTCGCACAGTTTTTAAACCTTATATCAAATGTAGATCTCAATGAGAGGAACATTTTTCTGATACATTATCTGCTTCAATTTTTTATGGTTTTTGAGTTATTTCGAAAACAAAATTTACCGAAACCTGTCAAGGGCCATAACCTCTAAAACGGTTTGTCGCACATTTTTCGAACCTTTATATACGTAGATCTCAATGACAGGAATACTTTTCTGATATATTGTTTGCTTCAATTTTTTATGATTTTTGAGTTATTTCGAAAACAAAATTTCAATGGCGGCCATTTTGAAAATGGTGGACCGAAAAAAAAATTTGATCCGATATATGTAATTAGGACCCTCATATCTACTTGGAAACCAAGTTTTGTGTAAATCCGACAACTTTGACGTTTTCGACAAATTTCGCGTCAAAATCGCGTAACCAGGAAGTTGATCGAAACAAAATTTTTTGCGTGACGAATCATGACCAGGAATCTAGCAACATTTTCCCCAGTTCAGATTTTTGATAACGGTTACGGTTTCTGAGTTTATCTGAACACAAGGTTTTTGGGTTTGGGGCAGATAACTCTGTTACTAAAAATAGATTTGTTTCGCAGGGTGACTCAGGCCGAGCCCAGGTAGTGTCGGCTAAGTGTGCCAAGTTTCAAAGCGATACGTCAAGACACTTTTTTGACATCTGCGGCGGAAAAGAAGAAGAATAATAATAATAATAATAAAAATAATCAGAAGAAATACAGTAAGGTCTTTCCCTTGGAAAGGGGAAAGACCTTAATAATAATAATAAGAAGAAACAGACTAATAACAGTAAGTCTTTCCACTGGAAAGTGGAAAGCCTTAATAAACGGACGAATTACAAGAAGGCTTTCCACTCGGAAAGTGGAAAGCCTTAATAATAAGAAACAGACTAATAACAATAAGTCTTTCCACTGGAAAGAGGAAAGCCTTAATAAGAAACAGACTAATAACAATAAGGCTTTCCACTGGAAAGTGGAAAGCCTTATTAATAATAATAATAAGAAACAGACTAATAACAATAAGTCTTTCCACTGGAAAGTGGAAAGCCTTAATAATTAAAGATCAACTGTTCGGTTGAACATTTGAGGGTCTTTCCACATTAATTTCAATTTTGTATTACGTGATGACATTAAAAAAAAATCAACGTTTTGCAATATGTTATAATTTTGTGATAAATGTTTAAAAAAGAAATTATTTTGTATTAGTTGCTACAGATTGGCAAGAGAGATAACTCTTATACAATTGTGATACAACTTTTCACGGCATGTCTTAATTTACTCGTAATTATTAACAGAACATTTTAGGAAGAAAATTATTTCAATATCTTTGAAAATAGCAAAGGTAAAAAACTAGTACGTGACTTTGACCCATGCGAGTTTTCAAGGTCAAAGGGCATGAGGGTCAATGGTCAACACCCCATGCCTCTATCATTAATAGTTAATGAGTTACATGTGAAAACGCAATAAGTTACATATATAATAAGAGATAACTCCTATAAGATGACTTCAAATCCTGTAAATGTGACAAAGTTGCTCGTTTAAAAGATCAACATTTTGCAATCTTTAGTTTCCCTTTATCATTAATAGTTAATGAGTTACATGTGAAAAACCAATCAGTTACATATATAATGGGAGATAACTCCTCTAAAATTAAGTCAAATCCTTTTCCTGTATGTGACAAAGTTGCTCCTTTAAAAGATCAACATTTTGCACTCTTTAGTTTCCCTTTATCATTAATAGTTAATGAGTTACATGTGAAAAACAAATCAGTTACATATATAATGGGAGATAACTCCTATAAAATGAAGTCAAATGCTTTTCCTGTAAATGTAACAAAGTTGCTCCTTTAAAAGACCAACATTTTGCACTCTTTACTTCCCTTTATCATTAAAAGTTAATGAGTTGCATCTGAAAAACCAATCAGTTACATATATAATGGGAGATAACTCCTATAAAATGAAGTCAAATTACTTCCCTCCAAATGTGACAAAGTTGCGTCTTAATAAGGCGAACATTTTACTCTTATAAGTCTTTATCTATCTTTTACCGTTTCAAAGGAGTAGCGGACACAAGCAAATGTCAAAATTTAGAACATAACCTTGACCTTTGACCTTGTGTCCATTTTCAAGGTCAAAGGTCATGATGGTCTAAAGTGAAGACCCCAGGCCTCTATCTCCTTTAGTTGTGGAGATTTGTTTGAATATCACTTGCTACTTTTATTTAAAGGGAGATAACTCCTATAAGATGTAGTCAGAACCCTTCAATCAATGTGTCCCAAAGTTGCGCAAGGATATAGGACACATTTTGGTAAAGGTTTGGTGTTGCTATCTTTTTTGGTTTAGGAGGAGTAGCAGGAACAAGCTTTTTAGTAAAAGGGGAGATAACTCCTTAAAGGAAAAGTGAGCTGTCAGTCAGGGTGAACTGCGAAAGCGCAATGGGTAACCGACATCAGATATAAAATATCAAAGCAACATGTCGCGAAGTAAAAAAAACCAGACATCGAAATAAGTTGGCGGAACAAAAGAGAAAATAATAATAATAATAATAATAATCAGAACAATAACTATAGGTCTTTCCACAGAAAGGTGATAAGACCTAATAATAATTAAAGATCATCTGTTCGATTGAACATTTGAGGGTCTTTCCACGTTAATTTTAATTTTGTATTAAGTGATGATATTCATAATCACCTTTTTGCGAAATGTTCTAATTTTGCTATAAATATTTAAAAAAGAAATTATTTTGTATTATTTGCTACTGATTAGCATTCAAAGAGAGATAACTCTTATAAAATTTTGATACAACATTTCACGGCATGTCTTAATTTACTCGTAATTATTAATAGAACATTTTAGGAAGAAAATCATTTCAATATCTTTGAAAATAGCAAAGGTCAAAAACTAGTACGTGACCTTGACCCATGCAAGATTTTAATGTCAAAATCATGAGGGTCTATGATGAAGACCCCATGCCTCTATCATTAATAGTTAATGAGTTACATGTGAAAAACCAATAAGTTACATATATAATAGGAGATAACTCCTATAAGATGACTTCAAATCATTTTCCTGTAAATGGGACAAAGTTGCTCCTTTCAGAGATCAACATTTTGCACTCTTTCGTTTCCCTCTGTCATTAATAGTTAATGAGTTACATGTGAAAAACCAATAAGTAACATATATAATGGGAGATAACTCCTATAAGATTACTTCAAATCCTTTTCACGTGAAAGGGACAAAGTTGCTCCTTTAAGAGATCAACATTTTGCACTCTTCCGTTTCGCTGTATTATTAATAGTTCATGAGTTACATGTGAAAAACCAATAAATTATATATATATAATGGGAGATAACTCCTATAACATGACTTCAAATCCTTTTCCTGTAAATGTGACAAAGTTGCTCCTTTAAGAGATCAACATTTTGCGCACTTTGGTTTCCATCTACCATTAATAGGTAATGAGTTACATGTGAAATACCAATAAGTTATATATATAATGGGAGATAACTCCTATAATATGACTTCAAATCCTTATCCGTTAAATGTGACAAAGTTGCTCCTTTAAGAGATCAACATTTTGTACTCTTCCGTTCCCCTGCATTATTAATAGTTAATGAGTTACATGTGAAAAACAAATAAATTACATATATAATGGGAGATAACTCCTATAAGATGACTTCAAATCCTTTTCCTGTAAATGTGACAAAGTTGCTCCTTTAAGAGATCAACATTTTGCACTCTTTAGTTTCCCTCTATCATTAATAGTTAATAAGTACCAAGTGAAAAACCAATAAGTTACATATATAATGGGAGATAACTCCTATTAAATGAAGTCAAATTACTTTCCTCCAAATGTGACAAAGTTGCGTCTTAATAAGACGAAGATTTTACTTTCAATAAGTGTTTTTCTATCTTTTACCGTTTCAGACACAAGCAAATGTCAAAATTTAGAACGTGACTTTGACCTTTAACCTTGTGTCCATTTTCAAGGTCAAAGGTCATGATGGTCATAAGTGAAGACCCCAGGCCTCTATCTCTTTTAGTTGCTGAGATTTGTTTGAATATTACTTACTACTTTTATTTAAAGGGAGATAACTCCTATAAGATGTTGTCAGAACCCTTCAATCAATCTGTCCCAAAGTTGCGCAAGGATATAGGACACATTTTGGTAAAGGTTTGGTATTGCTATCTTTTTTGGTTTAGGAGGAGTAGCAGGAACAAGCTTTTTAGTAAAAGGGGAGATAACTCCTTAAAGGAAAGGGTGAACTGCGAAAGCGCAATGGGTAACTGACATCAGATATAAAATATCAAAGCGACATGTCGCGAAGTGAAAAAACCAGACATCGAAATAACTTGGCGGAAGAAAAGAGAAAATAATAATAATAATAATAATCAGAACAATAACTATAGGTCTTTCCACAGAAAGGTGGAAAGACCTAATTAAAGATCAACTGTTCGGTTGAACATTTGAGGGTCTTCCCACCTTTAATTTAATGTGGCGTTCAACGTCAAACAAGAGCCCCCAGAGGGTAGAACATATATAACATCGTAATATACCCGTATTTCACCCCCCTCCCCCCCGGGGCTACTTTTATATTGTTTCTAGAACGTTATAATTAAAAAAAATAGAAAAAAATGAATTTAAAAAAAGGGGCCCGGCCCCCACCCAGGGCCAGCATGTTTTATTATTTTGAACATTCTGGCCCTGGGTGGGGAGCCGGGCCCTTTTTGGTTTCATAGTTTTATATGCAACTATGATTATATGAAAACCGGGAACCAGTTTTTTTGTTTATTTGTTGGTTTGTTTATTTTTCTGTTTTAACTGTATGTTTTGCATTTTAATGCGTTTTCTTTACTTGTAGAAGAAGAGAAACAGATTTATGGTAGAAGACAAAGAAATTAACTAGCTGGAGTCACGTGACATTGTTATATAATATCACGGAGATGGTTTTATTTTTTCACTACAGGCAGTTACCATGGTCGTGAACAGACCTATATATGACATGATGCACGATCTTTAATCTCAGTGATTGTTTATTTCAGGACGACACGGATTATTATCAACGGAGCATGCCGACAATTATTAGAAGACGTTTTCACTTTATTTCAGAGGAATTTCACACTGTAAAACAAGGACACTAGGCACGCAGCAGACGATGGAATACACAAAAAAGTGACGTCGGAAATTGTTTCAATTTGTTATTGTTTCAGGTAAAATGCCGTTCGGACAGTTAGAACAACTTGTTGACACACGATTTACACTGTCATTCACTGACGATAGCTGAAACGGACATCACGACAGACGAAATTTACGTGGGTAGGGGCGGGGGTGGTCACGTGTTTCAATGTGGGATTTTAAGGATTTATTGACTCGTACACGTTTCGGGGAGACATTTTTAGACTGAAATCGACATTCTAAAGCGAATGGCGAGGGTTTCAAACAGCTGGGATGCATCATTTTTCGGGAAATTACGATTTTTACAGAAAAACTGGTGTTGGACTTGCACGACTTGTTACTTTTTACTGGTTGCGCCCAACGATTTTCTACCTATCGGCAATTCGAGGACATCGATCCCAGATGGAATTGGCCTCCATTTTATTGTACCATTTTGTGTGCCTTAGGAGGAGATGTGGACACAACGTTTTTCTGTGTGGTCCCTGCCACGCCCTCATTTTTGACCGGACGTGCTAACAGGGTGGATGGGAGACAGCCCATGGGGTATCCAGCAAATCGACAAATTTTCAGCGGGATCGGATAAGAAACTTTTTTGCAGCACGAAATTGAATTTTTGATCGGAAGAAAAGTAATAATAAATATAAGTTCATTGGTTCTACCGAACAAATGAGAGGCTTTCCACTTATCGCAAAAATGACCTTGACATTGACTTTGGTTGATGGAAATTGACTATTCTTTTCAAAATAAACAATCGAAAGAAAAAACCATTCGGCTATCTTTCGAAATAAAAAAGGTATAAAAAATAGGACGTTAATTGACATAAATGCCCTTGACCAGCAAGTTTTTGATATTTGCATAATTAATGCTTTAAAAACAAAGCATTTATTAAGATTTACCATTTTATTTACACGAAAAAGCAGAATTTCCGAAAAATATGTTTTGACCTTGACTTCTGTCAATATGACCTTGACCATGCTGAGGGTCAATAAAGGACAAACAAACAGTGAAGATCCTATGTTAATATGTCGTATAATTATGAAGAAATGACTATTTATCCTAAATACCAAAATTTATAAGATGACCTTGACCTTTGACCTTGTTTCTATTTTCAAGGTCAAGGGTCATACTGGTCTATAGTGAAGACCCCATGCCTCTACTATCAATAGTTGATGAGTAATTAATGAAAAGCTAATTATCAATGGTTGTAATGGGGGATAACTCCTATAAGATGAAGTCGGATCCTTTCCCTTTAAATGTAAAAAAGTTGCGCCTTGATGAGACCAACATTTTATCCATTACAATTTATAGCCTATCTTTTACCGTTTCAATGAAATAGCGATGACAAGACAATGTCAAAATTTCAAACGTGACCTTGACCTTTGACCTTGTGTCCATTTTCAAGGTCAAGGTCAATGATGACAAATGATATAGGTTTCATATAAATATCTGTTATAGTAACTGAGATATAGTGATATAATGTATTTCACAATATATTTTATTGGTCTAGGGGAGATAACTCTTATAAAAATGTCAAATAAAAAAAGTGACGATTCAAGATTTTGATATGATACACATTTTGGTAAAGGTTTCTGTTCTCTATCTATTATAGTAAAGGAGGAGATCTGCACACAACAAAGGGTCAAAAATTAGAACATGACCTTGACCTTTGACCTTGTGACCTTTTTCAAGGTCAAGGTCAATGATGACCAACTGTGAAATATCTAGTCTTTATCACCTCTGGTTCATGAGTTACAATGGTACAAAATGTACTTCCAATAAATAAGGGGAAATAACTCCTACAAGGAGTCGTCAAAATACTTTGCGCGATATGTAACAAATTGTCGCAATCAATAGCTGACCATTTTGCAAAAAGTTTTATTGCGAAATCTTTTACGGTTTCATAGTTTATCTGCACACAAGCTTTTCTGTAACAGGGGAGATAACTCCGTAAAGAACAAGTGTTCGGTGAGCCAGGGTTAACTGCGAATGCGTAATGTCTCATACATTAATAGTACAAAATGTCTTTACGACATGTCGCGAAACAAAATTTATAATGGGATAACAAAACTTGGCGGAAGAATAATAAGAATAATAATAATAATAATAATAATAATAAGAAACAGACAAAATGCAATAAGTCTTTCCACTGGAAAGTGGAAAGCCTTAATAATATAGGTTCATTTGTTACTTCGCAACAAATAATCATGGCTTACCACTTTCATCGACATTTTTTACACAACGCGGCGTAATAAAATACAGCTTTTTTTGGTTTGTTTCTATATAAAAATCCATAACTGCATAAAATAAACGTGAAACGTAACAGCGAAGCATGCAAAAAAGACATGTCACATCCTAGGTTCGAACCCACGATGTCAGTATTGCCAGCCCAGCGTTGTTACCACTGAGCCACGGAAGCCGATGTTCAAAATGTCAAATTTTGACGTATATATACCTAATATGTGTTTTTGATGTTTAAAATACAAAGACATTTTGTAATGTTTGCGTGTATTTACAAATGAAATAAATAAGGAAGACAGAAAATTCTATGATTTTTATTTATGAAATACAAATAGAACGCATTGATTTGACTGGACGAAACGTCTGAAGTCACGTGACAATACTGTATATTATAACGGACTTCACTTTTTTTTTTTTTTTGGTTGAAAAGATTACTTTTCAGGACGTCAACCATGATGCTATTTTGACAGTTTAATTCAAAGGAATGTTACTTTCAATTCATTGTAATAGGGAAACCGTTTTTTTGTTCGGTGAAATACAGCAGTCGTGGTTACCGGACGACACTCGATCGCGTGCATTTTATTGTCATTTCAAAATAAATGCAAGTAGAAAAAATGTTTGTTTCAGCTAGAACAACTCACGAAGACACAATTCAGATGTATATTTCAAGGATTAATCAATGCACAAACATTCAACCGATGAAATCTAGGGGTCCCGATTGGGTCTCGACATTTGATTTTTTCTGCCGATTTTGGAGTTTGTTGACATTTATGCACATCCGAGATACTTGGTTGGGTAAAATCGACATTCTAAATCGATTGGCACCATTTGCGAAAAGCTAGGATTTATGGTTTTTCTGAAAATTGCGATTTTTGCATAAAAAAACCTATCTTCAACTTTCATGACCTGGAAAGTCTTTGATCGTACGTCAGAACGATTTCCACTGTAGCGACAATTTAAGGACATCGAGCCCTGAACGATTTGGCGTCCATTTTGTTTCACCATTCTCTGTGGTCTAGGATGAAATCTGCACACTACATTCTTATGGGGTCCCCTTAGAAAACCCCCCCTTTTTTTGCAGGCTGGCGGAATACCATAAAATTCCACATGTTTTCCACATGCCTGGCACAAAATTTCATTGCAACATGTCGCAAACTCAAAAATACATGGCGAATCGAAAGGTACAAAAATTCACATGTCGCTGTACTGAAACACAGGTGACCTTGACCTTTGACCTTGTGACCTTGGGCAAGGTCAAGGTGAAAGTTGACATTTTACCTATTACAAGTTATTGCCTATCTTTTACCGTTTCAAGGGAATAGCGATGGCGAGACAATGTCAAAATTTAGAACGTGACCTTGACCTTTGACCTTGTGTCCATTTTCAAGGTCAAGGTCAATGATGACCAATGATATGAGGTTTCATGTATATATCTGTTATAGTTACTGAGATATAGTGATCTAATGTAACTCACAATGCATTTTTTGGTCTAGGGGGATAACTCCTATAGAAGGTCAATTTAAAAAAATGACAATTCAAGACGTTAATATGATACACATTTTGGTACAGGTTTCAATTCTGTATCTGTTATGGTTAAGGAGGAGATCTGCACACAACATAGGGTCAAAAATTAGAACGTGACCTTGACCTTTGACCTTGTGACCTTTTTCAAGGTCAAGGTCAATAATGACTAACAGTAAAACCCCAAGTCTCTATCACCTCTGGTTCATGAGTTACAATGGTACAAAATGTACTTCCAATAAATAAGGGGAAATAACTCCTACAAGGAGTCGTCAAAATACTTTGCGCGATATGTAACAAATTGTCGCGATCAATAGATGACCATTTTGCAACAACTTTCATTGCAAAATCTTTTACGATTTCAAAGTTTATCTGCACACAAGCTTTTTATGACAGGAGAAGTAACTCCGTAAAGAAAAAGTGTTCGGTCTGCCAGGGTTAACTGCGAATGCGTAATGTCTCATACATCCATAGTACAAAATGTCTTTATGACATGTCGCGAAACAAAATTTATAATGGGATAACAAAACTTGGCAGAAAAAAAATAAGAATAAATATAGGTTCAATCGTTCTAACGAACGATTAATAGGCTTTCCACTTAAAAGAACACCAAAAATAAATGACCTTGAAACTAAAAAGCTAAGCAACATACGTAATTTGTCTATATCAATTAATAAGTACAAAAATATATAAAAAACTATTTAGATATCTTTCAAAATAAGAAAGGTCATTAAATAGGACGTAAGAAAACGTTAATGACCTTGACAACTGATCTTTTAATCTAAGTAAATATTACTTATAGACAATAGCATTGATAAAAATAAGCCATTTAAAATACATAGTACCATGAAAAACATTTAAAAAGGACTTTGACCTTGACTCTTACAGCATAACCTTGACCATGTTGAAGGTCAACGGTGATCAATATTGAAGATTTTATGCCAATATCTCTTATAGCAGTTGAGATACGACTACTTTTAATAAATACCAAAAATTAGAAGATGACCTTGACCTTTGACCTTGTATTTGTTTCAAGGTCAAGGGTCTTTATGGTCTATAGTGAAGACCCCATGCCTCTACTATCAATAGTTGATAAGTCATTAATGAAAAACTAATTATCAATGTGTTTAATGGGCGATAACTCCTATAACCTGAAGTCAGATCCTTTACCTCAAATAAAAAAAAGTTGCGCCTTTATGAGACCAACATTTCATCCATTATAACTTATTGCCTATCTTTTACTGTTTCAATGGAATAGCGATGACAAGACAATGTCAAAATTTCAAACGTGACCTTGACCTTTGACCTTGTGTCCATTTTCAAGGTCAAGGTTAATGATGATTAATGATATCAGGTTTCATATAAATATCTGTTATAGTTACTGAGATATAGTGATATAATGCAATTCACAATATATTTTTGTGGTCTAGGGGAGATAACGCTTATAAAAATGTCAAATAAAAAAGTGACGATTCAAGATCTTAATATGATACACATTTTGGTAAAGTTTCAGTTCTCTATCTATTATAGTAAAGGAGGAGATCTGTACACAACACAATGTCAAAAATTAGAATGTGACCTTGACCTTTGACCTTGTGACCTTTTTGAAGGCCAACCTCAATGATGACCAACTGTGAAATATCTAGTCTCTATCACCTCTGGTTCATGAGTTACAAAATATACTTCCAATAAATAAGGGGAAATAACTCCAACAAGGAGTCGTCAAAATACTTTGCGCGATATGTAACAAATTATCGCAATCAATAGCTGACCATTTTGCAAAAAGTTTTATTGCAAAATCTTTTACGGTTTCAAAGTTTATCTGCACACAAGCTTTTCTGTAACAGGGGAGATAACTCCGTAAAGAACAAGTGTTCGGTGAGCCAGGGTTAACTGTGAAAGCATAATGTCTCATTCATCCATAGTACAAAATATCTTTACTACATGTCGCGAAACAAAATTTATAATGGGAAAAGAAAACTTGGTGGAAAAAAAGAATAATAATAATAATAATAAATATAGGTTCAATCGTTCTACCGAACGATTAATAGGCTTTCCACTCTAAAAGAAGACCTTAAATAAATGACCTAGAAACTAAAAAGCTAAGAAATATACGTAACTAAAAAACAATAAGGCATTCAAAATACATATTACCATGAAAAACATTTAAAAAGGACTTTGACCTTGACTCTTACAGCATGACCTTGACCATGCTGAAGGTCAACAGTGATCAAAATTGAAGATTTCATGCCAATATCTCTTGTAGTCATTGAGATATGACTACTTATAATATATTCAAAAAAAAAGAAATGACCTTGACCTTTGACCTTGTATTTGTTTTCAAGGTCAAGGGTCCTAATGATCTATAGTAAAGACTCCATGCCACTACTATCAATAGTTGATAAGCAATTAAAGAAAAACTAATTATCAATGGTTGTAATGGGGCATAACTCCTATAAGATGAAGCCGGATCCTTACCCTCCAAATAGAAAAAAGTTGCGCCTTCATGAGACCAACATTTTATCCATTACAACTTATAGCCTATCTTTTACCGTTTCAAAGGAATAGCGATGACAAGACAATGCCAAAATTTCAAAAGTGACCTTGACCTTTGACCTTGAGTCCATTTTCAAGGTCAAGGTAAATGATGACTAATGATATAAGGTTTCATATAAATATCTATTATAGTTACTGAGATAAAGTGATATAATGCAACTCGCAATATATTTTAGTGGTCTAGGGGAGATAACTCTAATAAAAATGTCAAATAAAAAAAGTGACGATTCAAGATCTTAATATGATACACATTTTGGTAAAGGTTTCAATTCTCTATCTATTATAGTAAAGGAGGAGATCTGTACACAACACAATGTCAAAAATTAGAATGTGACCTTGACCTTTGACCTTGTGACCTTTTTCAAGGTCAAGGTCAATGATGACCAACTGTGAAATATCTAGTCTCTATCACCTCTGGTTCATGAGTTACTATGGTACAAATTGTACTTCCAATAAATAAAGGGAAATAACTCCAACAAGGAGTCGTCAAAATACTTTGCGCGATATGTAACAAATTGTCGCAATCAATAGCTGACCATTTTGCAACAACTTTTATTACAAAATCTTTTACGGTTTCAAAGTTTATCTGTACACAAGCTTTTTTGTGACAAGGGAAATAACTCCGTAAAGAAAAAGTGTTCGGTGTGACAGGGTTAACTGCGAAAGCGTAATGTCTCATACATTCATAGTACAAAATGTCTTTACGACATGTCGCGAAACAAAATTTATAATAAGGAAAAAAAGTTGGCGGAAAAAAAATAAGAATAATAATAATAATAAGAAACAGACTAATAACAGTAAGTCTTTCCACTGGAAAGTGGAAAGCCTTAATAATAATAATAATAAACAGACGAATTACAAGAAGGTTTTCCACTCAGAAAGTGGAAAGCCTTAATAATAAGAAACAGACTAATAACAATAAGTCTTTCCACTGGAAAGAGGAAAGCCTTAATAAGAAAAAGACTAATAACAATAAGGCTTTCCACTGGAAAGTGGAAAGCCTTAATAATAATAATAATAAGAAACAGACTAATAACAATAAGTCTTTCCACTGGAAAGTGGAAAGCCTTAATAATTAAAGATCAACTGTTCGGTTGAACAATTGAGGGTCTTTCCACATTAATTTCAATTTTGTATTACGTGATGACATTAAAAAAAAATCAACGTTTTGCAATATGTTATAATTTTGTGATAAATGTTTAAAAAAGAAATTATTTTGTAAGATTTGCTACAGATTGGCATTCTAAGAGAGATAACTCTTATAAAATTGTGATACAACTTTTCACGGCATGTCTTAATTTACTCGTAATTATTAACAGAACATTTTAGAAAGAAAATTAGTTCAATATCTTTGAAAATAGCAAAGGTAAAAAACTAGTACGTGACTTTGACCCATGCGAGTTTTCAAGGTCAAAGGGTATGAGGGTCAATGGTGAAGACCCCATGCCTCTATCATTAATAGTTAATGAGTTACATGTGAAAAGGCAATAAGTTACATATATAATAGGAGATAACTCCTCTAAAATGAAGTCAAATCCTTTTCCTGTATGTGACAAAGTTGCTCCTTTAAAAGACCAACATTTTGCACTCTTTACTTTCCCTTTATCATTAAAAGTTAATGAGTTGCATCTGAAAAACCAATCAGTTACATATATAATGGGAGATAACTCCTATAAAATGAAGTCAAATTACTTCCCTTCAAATGTGACAAAGTTGCGTCTTAATAAGGCGAACATTTTACTCTTATAAGTCTTTATCTATCTTTTACCGTTTCAAAGGAGTAACGGACACAAGCAAATGTCAAAATTTAGAACATAACCTTGACCTTTGACCTTGTGTCCATTTTCAAGGTCAAAGGTCATGATGGTCTAAAGTGAAGACCCCAGGCCTCTATCTCCTTTAGTTGTGGAGATTTGTTTGAATATCACTTGCTACTTTTATTTAAAGGGAGATAACTCCTATAAGATGTAGTCAGAACAAATCAATCAATGTGTCCCAAAGTTGCGCAAGGATATAGGACACATTTTGGTAAAGGTTTGGTGTTGCTATCTTTTTTGGTTTAGGAGGAGTAGCAGGAACAAGCTTTTTAGTAAAAGGGGAGATAACTCCTTAAAGGAAAAGTGAGCTGTCAGTCAGGGTGAACTGCGAAAGCGCAATGGATCACCGATATCAGATATAAAATATCAAAGCGACATGTCGCGAAATGAAAAAACCACACATAAGTTTGTGCAAGAAGTGGGAGAAGAATAATAATAATAAATATAGGTTCAATCGTTCTAAAGAACGATTAATAGGCTTTCCACTTTAAAAGAAGACCTTAAATAAATGACCTTGAAACTGAAAAAGCTAAGAAACATATGTAATTTGTCTATTGCAATTAATAAGAACAAAAATTATTTTTAAAAAACTATTTAGATATCTTTCAAAATAAGAAAGGTCATTAAATAGGACGTAAAAAAACTTGAATGACCTTGACAACTGATCTTTTAATCCACGTAAATATTACTTATAGACAATAGCATTAAAAGAATAAGGCATTCAAAATACATAGTACCATGAAAAACATTTAAGAAGGACTTTGACCTTGACTCTTACAGATTGACCTTGACCATGCTGAAGGTCAACATTGATCAACATTGAAGATTTTATGCCAATATCTCTTATATTCATTGAGATATGACTACTTATAATATATACAAAAAAATGAGAAAATGACCTTGACCTTTGACCTTGTATTTGTGTTCAAGGTCAAGTGTCCTAATGGTCTATAGTGAAGACCCCATGCCTCTACTATCAATAGTTGATAAGCAATTAATGAAAAACTAATTATCAATGCTTGTAATGGGGGATAACTCCTATAAGATGAAGCCGGATCCTTTCCTTTTAAACAGAAAAAAGTTGCGCCATTATGAGACCAACATTTTTTCCATTATAACATTGCTTATCTTTTACAGTTTTAAAGGAATATCGATGACAAGACAATGCCAAAATTTCAAACGTGACCTTGACCTTTGACCTTGAGTCCATTTTCAAGGTCAAGGTAAATGATGACTAATGATATAAGGTTTCATATAAATATCTGTTATAGTTACTGAGATAAAGTGATATAATATAATTCACAATATATTTTAGTGGTCTAGGGGAGATAACTCTTATAAAAATGTCAAATAAAAAAAGTGACGATTCAAGATCTTAATATGATACACATTTTGGTAAAGGTTTCAGTTCTCTATCTATTATAGTAAAGGAAGAGATCTGTACACAACACAATGTCAAAAATTAGAATGTGACCTTGACCTTTGACCTTGTGACCTTTTTCAAGGTCAAGGTCAATGATGACCAACTGTGAAATATCTAGTCTCTATCACCTCTGGTTCATGAGTTACAATGGTACAAAATGTACTTCCAATAAATAAGGGGAAGTAACTCCAACAAGGAGTCATCAAAATACTTTGCGCGATATGTAACAAATTGTCGCAACCAATAGCTGACCATTTTGCAACAACTTTTATTGCAAAATCTTTTACGGTTTCAAAGTTTATCTGTACAAAAGCTTTTCTGTAACAGGGCAGATAACTTCATAAAGAACAAGTGTTCGGTGTGCCAGGGTCAACTGCGAAAGCGTAATGTCTCATACAGCCATAGTACAAAATGTCTTTACGACATGTCACGAAACAAAATTTATAATGGGAAATGAAACTTGGCGGGAAAAAAAAGAATAATAATAATAATAAACAGACAAATAACAGGAAGGCTTTCCACTCGGAAAGTGGAAAGCCTTAATAATAATAAACAGACAAATAACAGGAAGGCTTTCCACTCGGAAAGTGGAAAGCCTTAATAATAAACAGACGAATAACAGGAAGGCTTTCCACTCGGAAAGTGGAAAGCCTTAATAATAATAAACAGACAAATAACAGGAAGGCTTTCCACTCGGAAAGTGGAAAGCCTTAATAATAAACAGACGAATAACAGGAAGGCTTTCCACTCGGAAAGTGGAAAGCCTTAATAATAATAATCAGAACAATAACTATAGGTCTTTCCACAGAAAGGTGGAAAGACCTAACCAGAACAAGAACTATAGGTCTTTCCACAGAAAGGTGGAAAGACCTAACAATAACTATAGGTCTTTCCACAGAAAGGTGGAAAGACCTAATTAAAGATCAACTGTTCGGTTGAACATTTGAGGGTCTTCCCACCTTTAATTTAAAGTGGCGTTAAACGTCAAACAAGAGGCCCCAGAGGGTAGAACATATATAACATCGTAATATACGCGTATTTCACCCCCCCCCCGGGGTTACTTTTCTATTGTTTCTAGAACGTTATAATTAAAAAAAATAGAAAAAAAATGAATAAAAAAAGGACTCGGCCCCCCCCACCCAAGGCCAGCATGTTTTATTTTTTTTAACATGCTGGCCCTGGGTGGGGAGCCGGGCCCTTTTTGGTTTCATAGTTTTATATGCAACTATGATTATATAACAAGTGTGGACACAGAAAAACGTCTCGCCTGTATTCCGCATCAGTAACGAAAATAAATTTCGTCATAAGCATTACGTAAATAGCATTTAATATCAGCAGCGGCCTGTATACAAAATATTGTCACCATACCCTGCATAGTTACAGGGGAACAGCCGTAACCCAAAAATTTTAACGTAGTTGCTGGACCGTGAAATTGAGGTCAAGGTCAGGTGGAACCTACCAGACAGTCATGTACTATTCATCAGCAACCTATATACCAAATATTGTCATCCTACCATGCGTAGTTACAGAGGAACTATCGTAACCCAAAAACTTTAACTTAGTCGCTGGACCGTGAAAATGAGGTCAAGGTCAGGTGACACCTACCAGACAGTCATGTACTAGTCATCAGCAACCTATACACCAAATATTTTCATCCTACCATGTGTAGTTACAGAGGAACTGTCGTAACCCAAAAACTTTAACGTAGTCGCTGGACCGTGAAATTGAGGTCAAGGTCAGGTGACACCTACAAGACAGTCATGTACTAGTCATCAGCAACCTATACACCAAATATTGTCATCCTACCATGCGTAGTTACAGAGGAACTGTCGTAACCCAAAAACTTTAATGTAGTCGCTGGACCGTGAAATTGAGGTCAAGGTCAGGTGACACCTACCAGACAGTCATGTACTAGTCATCAGCAACCTATACACCAAATATTGTCTTTGTACCATGCGTAGTTAAAGAGGAACTGTCGTAACCCAAAAACTTTAACGTAGTCACTGGACCGTGAAATTGAGGTCAAGGTCAGGTGACACCTACCAGACAGTCATGTACTAGTCATCAGCAACCTATACACCAAATATTGTCATCCTACCATGCGTAGTTACAGAGGAACTGTCGTAACCCAAAAACTTTAACGTAGTCACTGGACCGTGAAATTGAGGTCAAGGTCAGGTGACACCTACCAGACAGTCATGTACTAGTCATCAGCAACCTATACACCAAATATTGTCATCCTACCATGCGTAGTTACAGAGGTACTGTCGTAACCCAAAAACTTTAACGTAGTCGCTGGACCGTGAAATTGAGGTCAAGGTCAGGTGACACCTACCAGACAGTCATGTACTAGTCATCAGCAACCTATACACCAAATATTGTCATTCTACCATGCGTAGTTACAGAGGAACTGTCGTAACCCTAAAACTTTAACGTAGTCGCTGGACCGTGAAATTGAGGTCAAGGTCAGGTGACAGGTGACTTACTGGCAAGTACTCATCATAAGCTACCTCTGGACCAAATTTGATGAACCTAGGGCTTGGGCTTACAAAGATATGAAGCAAGATGTCAAGTGTTTACGCCGCCGCCGCCGCCGCCGCCGCCGCCGCCGGATTCCCATACATATGTTTCGCCTCCAGCGACTTTCGTGGCAGGCGAGACAAAAACCGGGAACCAGTTTTTTGTTTATTTGTTTGTGTGTTTATTTTTCTGTTTTAACTGTATGTTTTGTATTTTAATGCGTTTTCTTTACCTGTAGGAGAAGAGAAACAGATTTATGTTAAAAGACAAAGAAATGAACTAGCTGGAGTCACGTGACATTGTTATATAATATCACGGAGATAGTTTTATTTTTTCACTACAGGCAGTTACCATGGTCCTGAACAGACTTATATATGACATGATGCACGATCTTTAATCTCAGTGATTGTTTATTTCAGGACGACAGAAGACGTTTTCACTTTATTTCAGAGGAATTTCACACTGTAAAATAAGGACACGAGGCACGCAGCAGACGATGGAATACACAAAAAAGTGACGTCGGAAATTGTTTCAATTTGTTATTGTTTCAGGTAAAATGCAGTTCGGACAGTTAGAACAACTTGTTGACACACGATTTACACTGTCATTCACTGACGATGGCTGAAACGGACATCACGACAGACGAAATTTACGTGGGTAAGGGCAGGGGTGGTCACATGTTTCAATGTGGGATTTTAAGGATTTATTGACTCGTACACGTTTTGGGGAGACATTTTTAGACTGAAATCGACATTCTAAAGCGAATGGCGAGGGTTTCAACAGCTGGGATGCAGAGTTTTTCGGGAAATTACGATTTTTACAGAAAAACAGGTGTTGGATTTGCACGACTTGTTACTTTTTACTGGTTGCGCCCAACGATTTTCTACCTATCGACAATTCTAGGACATCGATCCCAGATGGAATTGGCCTCCATTTTATTGTACCATTTTGTGTGCCTTAGGAGGAGATGTGGACACAACGTTTTTCTGTGTGGTCCCTGCCACGCCCTCATTTTTGACCGGACGTGCTAACAGGGTGAATGGGAGACAGCCCATGGGGTATCCAGCAAATCGACAAATTTTCAGCTCGATCGGATAAGAAACTTTTTTGCAGCACGAAATTGGATTTTTGATCGGAAGAAAAGTAATAATAATAATATAGGTTCAATCGTTTTAACGAACGATTAATAGGCTTTCCACTTAAAAGAAACCTAAAATAAATGACCTTGAAACTAAAAAGCTAAGCAACATCCGCAATCTGTCTATAGCAATTAATAAGTACAAAAATAATTAAAAAAATACATTTAGATATTTTTAAAAAATAAGAAAGGACATTAAATAAGACGTTAGAAAACTTGAATGACCTTGACAACTGATCTTTAATCTACGTAAATGTTACTTATAGACAATAGCATTTATAAGAATAAGCCATTTAAAATATATAGGAACATGAAAAAAATTTTAAAAGGACTTTGACCTTGACCCTTACAGCGTGACCTTGACCATGCTCAAGGTCAACTGTGAACAACATTGAAGATTTTATTGCCAATATTTCTTCTAGTTATTGAGATATGACTACTTATAAAATATACCAAAAATTAGCAGATGACCTTGACCTTTGACTTTGACCCCATGCCTCTACTATTAATAATTGATAAGTAATTATTGAAAAACTAATTAACAATGGTTGTAATGGGGGATAACTCCTATAAGATGAAGTCGGATCCTTTACCTCAAAATAGGAAAAAGTTGCGCGTTTATGAGGCCAACATTTTATCCATTATAACTTATAGCTTATCTTTTACCGTTTCAATGCAATAGCGATGACAAGACAATGTCAAAATTTCAAACGTGACCTTGACCTTTGACCTTGTGTCCATTTTCAAGGTCAAGGTCAATGATGACTAATGGTATAAGGTTTCATATAAATATCTGTTATAGTAACTGAGATATAGCGATATAATGTAATTCACAATATATTTTATTGGTCTAGGGGAGATAACTCTAATAAAAATCTCAAATAAAAAAAGTGACAATTCAAGATCTTAATATGATACACATTTTGTAAAGGTTTCAGTTTTCTATCCATTATAGTTAAGGAGGAGATATGCACACAACAAAGGATCAAAAATTAGAACATGACCTTGACCTTTGACCTTGTGACCTTTTCCAAGGTCAAGGTCAATGATGACCAACTGTGAAATATCTAGTCTCTATCACCTCTGGTTAATGAGTTACAATGGTACAAAATGTACTTCCAATAAATAAGGGGAAATAACTCCTACAAGGAGTCGTCAAAATACTTTGAGTTATATGTAATAAATTGTCGCGATCAATAGCTGACCATTTTGCAACAACTTTCATTGCGAAATCTTTTACGGTTTCAAAGTTTATCTGCACACAAGCTTTTTATGACAGGGGAAATAACTCGGTAAAGAAAGAGTGTTCGGTGTGACAGGGTTAACTGCGAAAGCGTAATGTCTCATACATTCATAGCACAAAATGTCTTTACAACATGTCGCGAAACAAAATTTATAATGGGAAAAGAAAAACTTAGCGGAAGAATAATAAGAATAATAAGAAACAGAAAAAAAGCAATAAGTCTTTCCACTGGAAAGTGGAAAGCCTTAAAAATAAAATATAGTTTCATTTTTGTTCCTTTGGAACAAAAAATCATGGCTTCCCACTTTCATCGACATTTTTTAAACCGTGGCGTAAAAAAATACAGCTTTTTTTTGTTTTTTTCTATATAAAAATCCATAACTGCATAAAATATACGTAACACGTAGCAGAAAAGCATGCAAAAAATACATGTCACATCCTGGGCTTCGAACCCGGGATGTCAGTATTGCCAGCCCAGCGCTGTTACCACTGAGCTACGGAAGCCGACACTTTAAATGTCAAATTTTGACGTATATATACCTACTATATGTTTTTGATGTTTAAAATACAAAGACATTTTGTAATGTTTTCGTGTATTTACAAATGAAATAAATAAGAAAGACAGAAAATTCTATGATTTTTATTGATGAGATACAAATAGAACGCATTGATTCGACTGGTCGAAACGGCTGAAGTCACGTGACAATACTATATATTATCACGGACTTCCTTTTTTTTTTTTTTTTTTTTTTTGTTGAAAAGATTACTTTTCAGGACGTCACACATGATGCTATTTTGACAGTTTAATTCAAAGGAATGTTACTTTCAATTCATTGTAATAGGGAAACCGTTTTTTTGTTCGGTGAAATACAGCAGTCGTGCTTACCGGACGACACTCGATCGCGTGCATTTTATTGTCATTTCAAAATAAATGCAAGTGGAAAAAATGTTTGTTCAGATAGAACAACTCACGAAGACACAATTCAGATGTATATTTCAAGGATTAATCAATGCACAAACATTCAACCGATGAAATCTAGGGGGTCCCGAAGGGGTCTCGACATTTGATTTTTTCTGCCGATTTTGGAGTTTGTTGACATTTATGCACATCCGAGATACTTGGTTGGGGTAAAATCGACATTCTAAATCGATTGGCACCATTTTCGAAAAGCTAGGATTTATGGTTTTTCCGAAAATTGCGATTTTTGCATAAAAAACCTATCTTCAACTTTCATGACCTGGAAATTTTTTGATCGTTCGTCAGAACGATTTCCACTGTAGCGACAATTTAAGGACATCCAGCCCTGAACGATTTGGCGTCCATTTTGTTCCACCAATCTCTGTGGTCTAGGATGAAATCTGCACACTACATTCTTATGGGGTCCCTTTAGAAACACCCCCCCTTTTTTTGCAGGCTGGAGGAATACCATAAAATTCCACATGTTTTCCACATGCCTGGCACAAAATTTCATTGCGACATGTCGTAATCTTAAAAATACAGGGCGAATCGAAAGGTACAAAAATTCACATGTCGCTGTACTGAAACACAGGTGACCTTGACCTTTGACCTTGTGACCTTGGGCAAGGTCAAGGTGAAAGTTGACATTTTACCTATTACAAGTTATTGCCTATCTTTTACCGTTTCAAGGGAATAGCGATGGCGAGACAATGTCAAATTTAGAACGTGACCTTGACCTTTGACCTTGTGTCCATTTTCAAGGTCAAGGTCAATGATGACCAATGATATGAGGTTTCATGTATATATCTGTTATAGTTACTGAGATATAGTGATCTAATGCCTTCCGCAATACATTTTATTGGTCTAGGAGAGATAACTCCTGTAAAAGGTCAATTAAAAAAAAATGACGATTCAAGACGTTAATATGACACACATTTTGGTACAGGTTTCAATTCTGTATCTGTTATGGTTAAGGAGGAGATCTGCACACAACATAGGGTCAAAAATTAGAATGTGACCTTGACCTTTGACCTTGTGACCTTTTTCAAGGTCAAGGTCAATGATGTTCAACAGTAAAACCCAAAGTCCCTATCACCTCTAGTTCATGACCTACAATGGTACAAAATGTGCTTCCAATAAATAAGGGGAAATAACTCCTACAAGGAGTCGTCAAAATACTTTGCGCAATATGTAACAAATTGTCGCGATCAATAGCTGACCATTTTGCAACAACTTTCATTGCAAAATCTTTTACTGTTTCAAAGTTTATCTGCACACAAGCTTTTTTTGACATGGGAAATAACTCCGTAAAGAAATAGTGTTCAGTGTGACAGGGTTAACTGCACAAGCGTAATGTCTCATACATCCATAGCACAAAATGTCTTGACGACATGTCGCGAAACAAAATTTTTAATGGGATAACAAAACTTGGCGGAAAAAAAATAAGAATAATGAAAAGTCATTTGTTCAAAGAACAAATGTAAGGTCTTTCCCGGCATTTTCTTAGTGTTATGTCTAGGTATATGGTTGCTAATCGAAGGGCTTGTTGAGACGGTCACAAAAAACCTATGTTCACTATATTATCTCTGACGGTTTAAAAGTTATAAGCCATAAACTGATAAGCCAAAAAATGTCAAAGGCCATAACTTGAAAACGATTTGTCGCACAGTTTTCAATAATTTATATCAAATGTAGATCTCAATGAGAGGAACATTTTTCTGTTGTCTGCTTCAAATTTTTATGGTTTTCGAGTTATATCGAAAACAAAATTCAGCCGAAACCTGTCAAGGGCCATAACCTCGAAAACTGTTTGTCGGATAGTTTTCAACACTATATATCAAATGTAGATCTCAATGAGAGGAACATTTTTCTGATATATTGTTTGCTTCAATTTGTTATCGTTTTTGAGTTATTTCGAAAACAAAATTTAAACGAAACCTGTCAAGGGCCATAACCTCTAAAACGGTTTGTCGCACAGTTTTCGAACATATATATATCAAATGTAGATCTCAATTAGAGGAACATTTTTCTGATATATTGTCTGCTTCAATTTTTTATGGTTTTTGAGTAATTTTGAAAACCAAATTTAGACGAAACCTGTCAAGGGCCATAACCTCTAAAACGGCTTGTCGCACAGTTTTCGATTCTTATATCAAATGTAGATCTCAATGAGAGGAACATTTTTCTGATATATTATCTGCTTCAATTTTTTATGGTTTTTGAGTTATTTCGAAAACAAAATTTAGCCGAAACCTGTCAAGGGCCATAACCTCTAAAACGGTTGTCGCACAGTTTTCAACTATTTATATCAAATGTAGATCTCAATGAGAGAAACATTTTTCTGATATATTGTTTGCTTCAATTTTTTATGGTTTTTGAGTTATTTTGAAAACAAAATTTCAATGGCGGCCATTTTGAAAATGGTGGACCGAAAAAAAAATTTGATCCGATATATGTAATTAGGACCCTCATATCTACTTGGAAACCAAGTTTTGTGTAAATACGACAACTTTGACGTTATCGACAAATTTCGCGTCAAAATCGCGTAACCAGGAAGTTGATCGAAACAAAATTTTTTGCGTGACGAATCATGACCAGGAGTCTAGCAACATTTTCCCCACTTCAGATTTTTGATAACGGTTACGGTTTCTGAGTTTATCTGAACACAAAGTTTTTGGGTTTGGGGCAGATAACTCTGTTACTAAAAATATATTTGCTTCGCAGGGTGACTCAGGTCGAGCCCAGGTAGTGTCGGTTAAGTGTGCGAAGTTTCAAAGCGATACGTCAAGACACTTTTTTGACATCTGCGGTGGAAAAGAAGAAGAATAATAATAATTAAATGTCAATACATTTGTTCAAAGAACAAATGTGAGGTCTTTCCCGGCGTTTTGGTATTGTTATGTCTAGGTATATGGTTGATAATGACTTTTAATCGAAGGGCTTGACATATCGGTCACAAAAAACTTATATGTTTACTATATAATCTGTAAAGATTTAAAAGTTATTGACAAATATCGCAGTTTACGATATGTTTTTGGCCACCACTTTGAAACCACTCAACCGAATATGTACTTCTTGGGATCAAATTGTAGGAATTTTAATTCTCTTTCAAATGAACCATATGTTTCATTCATCATCTGTAACGTTTAAAATGTTATAAAGCAAAAACCATTTTCAAAATATGAATCGAGGGCAATAACTCAAAAAACAACAAGTTTTACGCTTTCATATATGAAACATTTTTTGTACATTTCGATGTGACGAACATTTTTCCCTTGTATTGTCTGCTTCAATTTTGTACGGTTCAAGTGTCATTTTATAAAAACTGTTTACGGTGTCGGCCATTTTGAAAATGGCTGTCCGTAACCATTTGACTTTGGTCTTAAACTGAAGGGCTTGTAATGACGGTCATAAAACACCATATGTTCACTATATTATCTCTGAAGGTTTAAAAGTTATTAGCCAAAAACTGATTAGCCGAAACGTGTCAAGGGCCATAACTCGAAAACGGTTTGTCGCACAGTTTTCAATCAAATGTAGATCTCAATGAGAGGAACATTTTTCTGATATATTGTCTGCTTCATTTTTTTATGGTTTTTGAGTTATATTGAAAACAACAATTTAGCCGAAACGTGTCAAGGGCCATAACCTCGAAAACAGTTTATCGCACAGTTTTTGACACTATACATCAAATGTAGATCTCAATGAGAGAAACATTTTTCTGATATATTGTCTGCTTCAATTTTTTATGGTTTTTGAGTTATATTGAAAACAAACTTTAGCCGAAACGTGTCAAGGGCCATAACCTTGAAAAAGGTTTGTCGCACAGTTTTCGACACTGTATATCAAATGTAGATCTCAATGAGAGGAACATTTTTCTAATATTTTGTCTACTTCAATTTTTTATGGTTTTTGAGTTATATTGAAAACAAACTTTAGCCGAAACGTGTCAAGGGCCATAACCTTGAAAAAGGTTTGTCGCACAGTTTTCGACACTGTATATCAAATGTAGATCTCAATGAGAGGAACATTTTTCTAATATATTGTGTACTTCAATTTTTTATGGTTTTTGAGTTATATTGAAAACAAAATTTAGCCGAAACGTGTCAAGGGCCATAACCTCGAAAACGGTTTGTTGCACAGTTTTCGACACTATATATCAAATGTAGATCTCGATGAGAGGAACATTTTTCTGATATATTGTCTGCTTCAATTTTTTATGGTTTTTGAGTTATATTGAAAACAAAATTTCAATGGCGGCCATTTTGAAAATGGTGGACCGAAAAATTTTTTTGATCCGATATATGTAATTAGGACCCTCATATCTACTTGGAAACCAAGTTTTGTGTAAATCCGACAACTTTGATGTTTTCGACAAATTTCGCGTCAAAATCGCGTACACAGGAAGTGAATTGAAGAAAATGTTTTTGCATGACAAATCATGGCCATAAGTCAGACAACATTTTCCCCACTTTAGATTTTGGATATCTGTCATGGTTTGTGAGTTTATCTGAACACAAGGGTTTTGGGTTTGGGGCAGATAACTCTGTTACTAAAAATAGATCGATTTCGCAGTGTGACTCAGATCGAGCCCAAGTAGTGTCGGTTAATTGTGCCAAGTTTCAAAGCGATACGTCAAGACACTTTTTTCCTTTTGGCGTTGGAAGATTAAAAGAATAATAATAATAATAATAATCAGACGAAATACAATAAGGTCTTTCCACTGTAGTGGGAAAGACCTTAATAATAAATTAAAGTTCATTGGTTCTACCGAACAAATGATAGGCTTTACACTTATTGCAAAAATGACCTTGACATTGACTTTGGTTTTATGAAAATTGACATTAATTTTCAAAATGAACAAACGAAAGAAAAAACCATTCGGATAGCTTTCGAAATAAAAAAGGTCATAAAATAGGACGTTAATTGACATAAATGACCTTGACCAGCAAGTTTTGATATTTGCATAATTAATGCTTTAAAAACAAAACATTTATTAATATTCTGTCATTATGACCTTGACCAAGCTGAGGGTCAACAAAAGGACCAACAGCGAAGATCCTTATAATTATGAAGAAATGACTATTTATCATAATTACCAAAATTGATAAGATGACCTTGACCTTTGACATTGTTTCTATTTTCAAGGTCAATTGTCATAATAGTCGTTGGTGAAGTCCCCATGCCTCTACTATCAATAGTTAAGAAGTTATCAATGAAAAACCAAACATCAATGGTTGCAATGGGAGATAACTCCTATAAGATGAAGTCAAATCCTTTCCCTCTAAATAGAAAAAAGTTGCGCCTTTATGAGACCAACATTGTATCCATTATAACTTATAGCCTATCTTTTACCGTTTCAATGAAATAGCGATTACAAGACAATGTCAAAATTTCAAACGTGACCTTGACCTTTGACCTTGTGTCCATTTTCAAGGTCAAGGTCAATGATGACTAATGATATCAGGTTTCATATAAATATCTGTTATAGTAACTGAGATATACTGATATAATGTAATTCACAATATATTTTATTGGTCTAGGGGAGATAACCCTTATAAAAATGTCAAATAAAAAAAGTGACGATTAATGATCTTAATATGATACACATTTTGGTAAAGGTTTCAGTTCTCTATCTATTATAGTAAAGGAGGAGATCTGCACACAACAAAGGGTCAAAAATTAGAACATGACCTTGACCTTTGACCTTGTGACCTTTTTCAAGGTCAAGGTCAATGATGACCAACTTTGAAATATCTAGTCTCTATCACCTCTGGTTCATGAGTTACAATGGTACAAAATTTACTTTCAATACATAAGGGGAAATAACTCCTACAAGGAGTCATCAAAATACTTTGCGCTATATGTAACAAATTGTCGCAATCAATAGCTGACCATTTTGCAACAACTTTCATTGCGAAATCTTTTATGGTTTCAAAGTTTACCTGCACACAAGATTTTTATGACAGGGGAAATAACTCCGTAAAGAAAAAGTGTTCGGTGTGACAGGGTTAACTGCGAAAGCGTAATGTCTCATGCATTCATAGTACAAAATGTCTTTAGGAAATGTCGCGAAACAAAATTTATAATGCGAAAAGAAAAACTTGGCGGAAGAATAATAAGAATAATAATAATAAATATAAGTTCATTGGTTCTACCGAACAAATGAGAGGCTTTCCACTTATCGCAAAAATGACCTTGACATTGACTTTGGTTTAAGGAAATTGACTTTTCTTTTCAAAATAAACACACGAAAGAAAAACCATTCGGCTATCTTTCGAAATAAAAAGGTAAAAAAATAGGACGTTAATTGACATAAATGCCCTTGCCAGCAAGTTTTTGATACTTGCATACTTAATGCTTTAAAAACAAAGCATTTATTAAGATTTACCATTTAATTTACACGAAAAAGCAGAATTTCCGAAAAATATGTTTTGACCTTGACTTCTGTCAATATGACCTTGACCATGCTGAGGGTCAATAAAGGACAAACAGTGCAGATCCTATGTCAATATGTCGTATAATTATGAAGAAATGCCTATTTATCATAAATACCAAAATTTATAAGATGACCTTGACCTTTGACCTTGTTTCTATTTTCAAGGTCAAGGGTCATACTGGTCTATAGTGAAGACCCAATGCCTCTACTATCAATAGTTGATGAGTAATTAATGAAAACCTAATTATGAGTGATTGTAATGGGGGATAACTCCTATAAGATGAAGTCGGATCCTTTCCCTCTAAATGTAAAAAAGTTGCGCCTTAATGAGACCAACATTTTATCCATTATAACTTATAGCCTATCTTTTACCGTTTCAATGCAATAGCGATGACAAGACAATGTCAAAATTTCAAATGTGACCTTGACCTTTGACCTTGTGTCCATTTTCAAGGTCAAGGTCAATGATGACTAATGATATAAGGTTTCATATAAATATCTGTTATAGTAACTGAGATATAGTGATATAATGTAATTCACAATATATTTTATTGGTCTAGGGGAGATAACTCTTATAAAAATGTCAAATAAAAAGTGACAATTCAAGATCTTAATATGATACACATTTTGGTAAAGGTTTCATTTCTCTATCTATTATAGTAAAGGAGGAGATCTGCACACAACAAAGGGTCAAAAATTAGAACATGACCTTGACCTTTGACCTTGTGACCTTTTTCCAGGTCAAGGTCAATGATGACCAACTGTGAAATATCTAGTCTCTATCACCTCTGGTTCATGAGTTACAATGCTACAAAATGTACTTCCAATAAATAAGGGGAAATAACTCCTGCAAGGAGTCGTCAAAATACTTTGCGTGATATGTAACAAATTGTCGCGACCAATAGCTGACCATTTTGCAAAAAGTTTTATTGCGAAATCTTTTACGGTTTCATAGTTTATCTGCACACAAGCTTTTCTGTAACAGGGGAGATAACTCCGTAAAGAACAAGTGTTCGGTGTGACAGGGTTAACTGCAAATGCGTAATGTCTCATACATTCATAGTACAAAATGTCTTTACGACATGTCGCGAAACAAAATTTATAATGGGATAACAAAACTTGGCGGAAGAATAATAAGAATAAATATAGGTTCAATCGTTCTAAAGAACGATTAATAGGCTTTCCACTTCAAAAGAAGACCTTAAATAAATGACCTTGAAACCAAAAAGCTAAGAAACATACGTAATTTGTCTATAGCAATTAATAAGAACAAAAATTATTAAAAAACTATTTAGATATCTTTAAAAATAAGAAAGGTCATTAAATAGGACGTAAGAAAACTTGAATGACCTTGACAACTGATCTTTTAATCTACGTAAATATTACTTATAGGCAATAGCATTAAAAGAAGAAGCCATTCAAAATACATAGTACCATGAAAAACATTTATAAAGGACTTTGACCTTGACTTTTACAGCATGACCTTGACCATGCTGAAGGTCAACAGTGATCAACATTGAAGATTTTATGCCAATATCTCTTAAAGTCATTAAGATATGACTACTTATAATATATACAAAAAATTAGAAAATGACCTTGACCTTTGACCTTGTATTTGTTTTCAAGGTCAAGGGTCCTAATGATCCATAGTGAAGACCCCATGCCTCTACTATCAATAGTTGATAAGTAATTAATGAAAAACTTATTATCAATGGTTGTAATGGGGGATAACTCCTATAAGATGAAGCCGGATCCTTTCCCTCTAAATAGAAAAAAGTTGCGCCTTTATGAGACCAACATTTTATCCATTATAACTTATAGCCTATCTTTTACCGTTTCAAAGTAATAGCGATGACAAGACAATGCCAAAATTTCAAACGTGACCTTGACCTTTGACCTTGTGTCCATTTTCAAGGTCAAGGTCAATGATGACCAATGATATAAGGTTTCATATATATATCTGTTATAGTTACTGAGATATAGTGATATAATGCAATTCACAATACATTTTATTGGTCTAGGGGAGATAACTCTTATAAAAATGTCAAATAAAAAAAGTGACGATTCAAGATCTCAATATGATACACATTTTGGTAAAGGTTTCAGTTCTCTATCTATTATAGTAAAGGAGGAGATCTGCACACAACCAAGGGTCAAAAATTAGAACATGACCTTGACCTTTGACCTTGTGACCTTTTTCAAGGTCAAGGTCAATGATGACCAACTGTGAAATATCTAGTCTATATCACCTCTGGTTCATGAGTTACAATGGTACAAATTTTACTTCCAATAAATAAGGGGAAATAACTCCTACAAGGAGTCGTCAAAATACATTGCGCGATATGTAACAAATTGTCGCAATCCAGAGCTGACCATTTTGCAACAACTTTTATTGCGAAATCTTCTATGGTTTCATAGTTTATCTGCACACAAGCTTTTCTGTAACAGGGGAGATAACTCCGTAAAGAACAAGTGTTCGGTGTGACAGGGTCAACTGCGAAAGCGTAATGTCTTATACATCCATAGTACAAAATGTCTTTACGACATGTCGCGAAACAAAATTTATAATGGGAAAAGAAAACTTGGCGGAAAAAAATAAGAATAATAATAATAATAATAATAAATATAGGTTCAATCGTTCTAAAGAACGATTAATAGGCTTTCCACTTCAAAAGAAGACCTTAAATAAATGACATTGAAACCAAAAAGCTAAGAAACATACGTAATTTGTCTATAGCAATTAATAAGAACAAAAATTATTAAAAAACTATTTAGATATCTTTAAAAATAAGTAAGGTCATTAAATAGGACGTAAGAAAACTTGAATGACCTTGACAACTGATCTTTTAATCTACGTAAATATTACTTATAGGCAATAGCATTAAAAGAAGAAGCCATTCAAAATACATAGTACCATGAAAAACATAATAAAGGACTTTGACCTTGACTTTTACAGCATGACCTTGACCATGCTGAAGGTCAACAGTGATCAACATTGAAGATTTTATGCCAATATCTCTTAAAGTCATTAAGATATGACTACTTATAATATATACAAAAAATTAGAAAATGACCTTGACCTTTGACCTTGTATTTGTTTTCAAGGTCAAGGGTCCTAATGATCCATAGTGAAGACCCCATGCCTCTACTATCAATAGTTGATAAGTAATTAATGAAAAACTAATTATCAATGGTTGTAATGGGGGATAACTCCTATAAGATGAAGCCGGATCCTTTCCCTCTAAATAGAAAAAAGTTGCGCCTTTATGAGACCAACATTTTATCCATTATAACTTATAGCCTATCTTTTACCGTTTCAAAGGAATAGCGATGACAAGACAATGCCAAAATTTCAAACGTGACCTTGACCTTTGACCTTGTGTCCATTTTCAAGGTCAAGGTCAATGATGACCAATGATATAAGGTTTCATATATATATCTGTTATAGTTACTGAGATATAGTGATATAATGCAATTCACAATACATTTTATTGGTCTAGGGGAGATAACTCTTATAAAAATGTCAAATAAAAAAAGTGACGATTCAAGATCTCAATATGATACACATTTTGGTAAAGGTTTCAGTTCTCTATCTATTATAGTAAATGAGGAGATCTGCACACAACAAAGGGTGAAAAATTAGAACATGACCTTGACCTTTGACCTTGTGACCTTTTTCAAAGTCAAGGTCAATGATGACCAACTGTGAAATATCTAGTCTATATCACCACTGGTTCATGAGTTACAGTGGTACAATATGTACTTCCAATAAATAAGGGGAAATAACTCCTACAAGAAGCTGAAAAATTCTTTAATGCGACATGTTATAAAGTGTCGCAATCCTTAGCTGAACATTTTGGAACAACTTTCATTGCGAAATCTTTTACGGTTTCATAGTTTATCTGCACACAAGATTTTTTATGACAGGGGAAATAACTCCGTAAAGAAAAAGTGTTCGGTCAGACAGGGTTAACTGCGAATGCGTAATGTCTCATACATCCATAGTACAAAATGTCTTTACGACATGTCGCGAAACAAAATTTATAATGGGATAAGAAAACTTGGCGGAAAAAAAATAAGAATAAATATAGGTTCAATCGTTCTAAAGAACGATTAATAGGCTTTCCACTTCAAAAGAAGACCTTAAATAAATGACCTTGAAACCAAAAAGCTAAGAAACATACGTAATTTGTCTATAGCAATTAATAAGAACAAAAATTATTAAAAAACTATTTAGATATCTTTAAAAATAAGAAAGGTCATTAAATAGGACGTAAGAAAACTTGAATGACCTTGACAACTGATCTTTTAATCTACGTAAATATTACTTATAGGCAATAGCATTAAATGAAGAAGCCATTCAAAATACATAGTACCATGAAAAACATTTATAAAGGACTTTGACCTTGACTTTTACAGCATGACCTTGACCATGCTGAAGGTCAACAGTGATCAACATTGAAGATTTTATGCCAATATCTCTTAAAGTCATTAAGATATGACTACTTATAATATATACAAAAAATTAGAAAATGACCTTGACCTTTGACCTTGTATTTGTTTTCAAGGTCAAGGGTCCTAATGATCCAAAGTGAAGACCCCATGCCTCTATTATCAATAGTTGATAAGTAATTAATGAAAAACTAATTATCAATGGTTGTAATGGGGGATAACTCCTATAAGATGAAGCCGGATCCTTTACCTCTAAATAGAAGAAAGTTGCGCCTTTATGAGACCAACATTTTATCCATTATAACTTATAGCCTATCTTTTACCGTTTCAAAGTAATAGCGATGACAAGACAATGCCAAAATTTCAAACGTGACCTTGACCTTTGACCTTGTGTCCATTTTCAAGGTCAAGGTCAATGATGACCAATGATATAAGGTTTCATATATATATCTGTTATAGTTACTGAGATATAGTGATATAATGCAATTCACAATACATTTTATTGGTCCAGGGGAGATAACTCTTATAAAAATGTCAAATAAAAAAGTGACGATTCAAGATCTCAATATGATACACATTTTGGGAAAGGTTTCAGTTCTCTATCTATTATAGTAAAGGAGGAGATCTGCACACAACCAAGGGTCAAAAATTAGAACATGACCTTGACCTTTGACCTTGTGACCTTTTTCAAGGTCAAGGTCAATGATGACCAACTGTGAAATATCTAGTCTCTATCACCTCTGGTTCATGAGTTACAATGCTACAAAATGTACTTCCAATAAATAAGGGGAAATAACTCCTGCAAGGAGTCGTCAAAATACTTTGCGCGATATGTAACAAATTGTCGCGATCAATAGCTGACCATTTTGCAAAAAGTTTTATTGCGAAATCTTTTACGGTTTCATAGTTTATCTGCACACAAGCTTTTCTGTAACAGGGGAGATAACTCCGTAAAGAACAAGTGTTCGGTGAGCCAGGGTTAACTGCGAAAGCGTAATGTCTCATACATCCATGGTACAAAATGTCTTTACGACATGTCGCGAAACAAAATTTATAATGGGAAAAGAAAACTTGGCGGAAAAAAAAGAATAATAATAATAATAAACAGACAAATAACAGGAAGGCTTTCCACTCGGAAAGTGGAAAGCCTTAATAATAATAAGAAACAGAAGAATAACAAGAAGGCTTTCCACTCGGAAAGTGGAAAGCCTTAATAATAATAATAATAATAATAATAATAATAATAATAATAAGAAACAGACAAAATGCAATAAGTCTTTCCACTGGAAAGTGGAAAGCCTTAATAAGAAACAGACAAAAAGCAATAAGTCTTTCCACTTGGAAAGTGGAAAGCCTTAAAAAAATAATCAGAAGAAATACAGTAAGGTCTTTCCCTTGGAAAGGGGAAAGACCTTAATAAGAAACAGACTAATAACAGTAAGTCTTTCCACTCGGAAAGTGGAAAGCCTTAATAATAATAATAATAAGAAACAGACTAATAACAATAAGTCTTTCCACTGGAAAGTGGAAAGCCTTAATTAAAGATCAACTGTTCGGTTGAACATTTGAGGGTCTTTCCACATTAATATTAATTTTGTATTACGTGATGACATTCAAAATTATCAACTTTTTGCAAAATGTTATAATTTTGTGATAAATATTTAAAAAAGCAATTATTTTGTATTATTTGCTACAAATTTGCATTCTAAGATAGATAACTCTTCTAAAATTTTGATACAACTTTTCACGGCATGTCTTAACTTACTCGTAATTATTAATAGAACATTTTATGAAGAAAATCATTTCAATATCTTTAACAATAGCGAAGGTCAATAACTAGTGTGACCTTGACCCATCCAAGTTTTCAAGGTAAAAGGGCATGGGGGTCTATGGTGAAGACCCCATGCCTCTATCATTAATAGTTAATGAGTTACATGTGAAAAACTAATAAGTTACATATATAATGGGAGATAACTCCTATAAGATGACTTCAAATCCTTTTTCTCTAAATGTGACAAGGTGGCTCCTTTAAAAGATCAACATTTTGCACTCTTTGGTTTCCATCTATCATTAATAGTTAATTAGTTACATGTGAAAAACCAATAAGTTATATATATAATGGGAGATAACTCCTATAAGATGACTTCAAATCCTTATCCTGTAGATGTGACAAAGTTGCTCCTTTAAGACATCAACATTTTGCACTCTTTAGTTTCCCTTTACCATTAATAGTTAATGAGTAACATGTGACAAACCAATAAGTTACATATATAATGGGAGATAACTCATATAAAATGAAGTCAAATCATTTCCCTGTAAATGTAACAAAGTTGCTCCTTTAAGAGATCAACATTTTGCACTCTTTAGTTTCCCTCTATCATTAATAGTTAATGAGTTACATGTGAAAAACCAATAAGTTACATATATAATGGGAGATAACTCCTATACGATGACTTCAAATCCTTTTTCTCTAAATGTGACAATGTTGCTCCTTTAAAAGATCAACATTTTGCACTCTTTGGTTTCCGTCTATCATTAATAGTTAATTAGTTACATGTGAAAAACCAATAAGTTACATTTTTAATGGGAGATAACTTCTATAAGATGACATCAAATTCTTATCCTGTAATGTGACAAAGTTGCTCCTTTAAGAGATCAACATTTTGCACTCTTTGGTTTCCCTCTATCTTTAATAGTTAATGAGTCACATGTGAAAAACCAATAAGTTACATATATAATGGGAGATAACTCCTCCTTATCCTGTAAATGTGACAAAGTTGCTCCTTTAAGAGATCAATATTTTGCACTCTTTGTTTTCCCTCTATCATTAATTGTTAATGAGTTACATGTGAAAAACTAATAAGTTACATATATAATGGGAGATAACTCCTATAAGATGACTTCAAATCCTTTTCCTAAAAATGTGACAAGGTTGCTCCTTTAAGAGATCAACATTTTGCACTCTTTGGTTTCCCTGTATCATTAATAGTTAAGGAGTTACATGTGAAAAACCGATAAGTTACATATATAATGGGAGATAACTCCTGTAAGATGACTTCAAATCCTTATCCTTTAAATGTGACAAAGTTGCTCCTTTAAGAGATTAACATTTTGCACTCTTTGGTTTCCATCTATCATTAATAGTTAATGAGTTACATGTGAAAAACCAATAAGTTACATATATAATGGGAGATAACTCCTATAAGATGACTTCAAATCCTTTTCCTGCAAATGTGACAAAGTTGCTCCTTTAAGAGATCAACATCTTGCACTCTTTAGTTTCCATCTACCATTAATAGCTAATGAGTTATATGTGAAAAACCAAAAAGTTACATATATAATGGGAGATAACTTCTATAAGATGACTTCAAATCCTTTTCCTAAAAATGTGACAAAGTTACTACCTTAAGGAGTCAACATTTTCCACTCTTTGGTTTCCCTGTATTATTAATAGTTAATGAGTTACAAGTGAAAACCCAATAAATTACATATATACTGGGAGATAACTCCTATAAGATGACTTTAAATCCTTTTCCTGTAAATGTGACAAGGTTGCTCCTTTAAGAGATCAACATTTTGCACTCTTTGGTTTCCATCTATCTTTAATAGTTAATGAGTCACATGTGAAAAACCAATAAGTTACATATATAATGGGAGATAACTCCTATAAGATGACTTCAAATCCTTATCCTTTAAATGTGACAAAGTTGCTCCTTTAAGAGATTAACATTTTGCACTCTTTGGTTTCCATCTATCATTAATAGTTAATGAGTTACATGTGAAAAACCAAAAAGTTACATATATAATGGGAGATAACTCCTATAAGATGACTTCAAATCCTTTTCCTGCAAATGTGACAAGGTTGCTCCTTTAAGAGATCAACATCTTGCACTCTTTAGTTTCCATCTACCATTAATAGCTAATGAGTTATATGTGAAAAACCAAAAAGTTACATATATAATGGGAGATAACTTCTATAAGATGACTTCAAATCCTTTTCCTAAAAATGTGACAAAGTTACTACCTTAAGGAGTCAACATTTTCCACTCTTTGGTTTCCCTGTATTATTAATAGTTAATGAGTTACAAGTGAAAACCCAATAAATTACATATATACTGGGAGATAACTCCTATAAGATGACTTTAAATCCTTTTCCTGTAAATGTGACAAGGTTGCTCCTTTAAGAGATCAACATTTTGCACTCTTTGGTTTCCATCTATCTTTAATAGTTAATGAGTCACATGTGAAAAACCAATAAGTTACATATATAATGGGAGATAACTCCTATAAGATGACTTCAAATCCTTATCCTTTAAATGTGACAAAGTTGCTCCTTTAAGAGATTAACATTTTGCACTCTTTGGTTTCCATCTATCATTAATAGTTAATGAGTTACATGTGAAAAACCAATAAGTTACATATATAATGGGAGATAACTCCTATAAGATGACTTCAAATCCTTTTCCTGCAAATGTGACAAGGTTGCTCCTTTAAGAGATCAACATCTTGCACTCTTTAGTTTCCATCTACCATTAATAGCTAATGAGTTACATGTGAAAAACCAAAAAGTTACATATATAATGGGAGATAACTTCTATAAGATGACTTCAAATCCTTTTCCTAAAAATGTGACAAAGTTACTACCTTAAGGAGTCAACATTTTCAACTCTTTGGTTTCCCTGTATTATTAATAGTTAATGAGTTACAAGTGAAAACCCAATAAATTACATATATAATGGGAGATAACTCCTATAAGATGACTTTAAATCCTTTTCCTGTAAATGTGACAAGGTTGCTCCTTTAAGAGATCAACATTTTGCACTCTTTGGTTTCCATCTATCGTTAATAGTTAATGAGTTAAATGTGAAAAACCAATAAGTTACATATATAATGGGAGATAACTTCTATAAGATGACTTCAAATCCTTATCCTGTAGATGTGACAAAGTTGCTCCTTTAAGACATCAACATTTTGCACTCTTTAGTTTCCCTTTACCATTAATAGTTAATGAGTAACATGTGACAAACCAATAAGTTACATATATAATGGGAGATAACTCATATAAAATGAAGTCAAATCATTTCCCTGTAAATGTAACAAAGTTGCTCCTTTAAGAGATCAACATTTTGCACTCTTTAGTTTCCCTCTATCATTAATAGTTAATGAGTTACATGTGAAAAACCAATAAGTTACATATATAATGGGAGATAACTCCTATACGATGACTTCAAATCCTTTTTCTCTAAATGTGACAATGTTGCTCCTTTAAAAGATCAACATTTTGCACTCTTTGGTTTCCGTCTATCATTAATAGTTAATTAGTTACATGTGAAAAACCAATAAGTTACATTTTTAATGGGAGATAACTTCTATAAGATGACATCAAATTCTTATCCTGTAATGTGACAAAGTTGCTCCTTTAAGAGATCAACATTTTGCACTCTTTGGTTTCCCTCTATCTTTAATAGTTAATGAGTCACATGTGAAAAACCAATAAGTTACATATATAATGGGAGATAACTCCTCCTTATCCTGTAAATGTGACAAAGTTGCTCCTTTAAGAGATCAATATTTTGCACTCTTTGTTTTCCCTCTATCATTAATTGTTAATGAGTTACATGTGAAAAACTAATAAGTTACATATATAATGGGAGATAACTCCTATAAGATGACTTCAAATCCTTTTCCTAAAAATGTGACAAGGTTGCTCCTTTAAGAGATCAACATTTTGCACTCTTTGGTTTCCCTGTATCATTAATAGTTAAGGAGTTACATGTGAAAAACCGATAAGTTACATATATAATGGGAGATAACTCCTGTAAGATGACTTCAAATCCTTATCCTTTAAATGTGACAAAGTTGCTCCTTTAAGAGATTAACATTTTGCACTCTTTGGTTTCCATCTATCATTAATAGTTAATGAGTTACATGTGAAAAACCAATAAGTTACATATATAATGGGAGATAACTCCTATAAGATGACTTCAAATCCTTTTCCTGCAAATGTGACAAAGTTGCTCCTTTAAGAGATCAACATCTTGCACTCTTTAGTTTCCATCTACCATTAATAGCTAATGAGTTATATGTGAAAAACCAAAAAGTTACATATATAATGGGAGATAACTTCTATAAGATGACTTCAAATCCTTTTCCTAAAAATGTGACAAAGTTACTACCTTAAGGAGTCAACATTTTCCACTCTTTGGTTTCCCTGTATTATTAATAGTTAATGAGTTACAAGTGAAAACCCAATAAATTACATATATACTGGGAGATAACTCCTATAAGATGACTTTAAATCCTTTTCCTGTAAATGTGACAAGGTTGCTCCTTTAAGAGATCAACATTTTGCACTCTTTGGTTTCCATCTATCTTTAATAGTTAATGAGTCACATGTGAAAAACCAATAAGTTACATATATAATGGGAGATAACTCCTATAAGATGACTTCAAATCCTTATCCTTTAAATGTGACAAAGTTGCTCCTTTAAGAGATTAACATTTTGCACTCTTTGGTTTCCATCTATCATTAATAGTTAATGAGTTACATGTGAAAAACCAATAAGTTACATATATAATGGGAGATAACTCCTATAAGATGACTTCAAATCCTTTTCCTGCAAATGTGACAAGGTTGCTCCTTTAAGAGATCAACATCTTGCACTCTTTAGTTTCCATCTACCATTAATAGCTAATGAGTTATATGTGAAAAACCAAAAAGTTACATATATAATGGGAGATAACTTCTATAAGATGACTTCAAATCCTTTTCCTAAAAATGTGACAAAGTTACTACCTTAAGGAGTCAACATTTTCCACTCTTTGGTTTCCCTGTATTATTAATAGTTAATGAGTTACAAGTGAAAACCCAATAAATTACATATATACTGGGAGATAACTCCTATAAGATGACTTTAAATCCTTTTCCTGTAAATGTGACAAGGTTGCTCCTTTAAGAGATCAACATTTTGCACTCTTTTGTTTCCATCTATCTTTAATAGTTAATGAGTCACATGTGAAAAACCAATAAGTTACATATATAATGGGAGATAACTCCTATAAGATGACTTCAAATCCTTATCCTTTAAATGTGACAAAGTTGCTCCTTTAAGAGATTAACATTTTGCACTCTTTGGTTTCCATCTATCATTAATAGTTAATGAGTTACATGTGAAAAACCAATAAGTTACATATATAATGGGAGATAACTCCTATAAGATGACTTCAAATCCTTTTCCTGCAAATGTGACAAGGTTGCTCCTTTAAGAGATCAACATCTTGCACTCTTTAGTTTCCATCTACCATTAATAGCTAATGAGTTACATGTGAAAAACCAAAAAGTTACATATATAATGGGAGATAACTTCTATAAGATGACTTCAAATCCTTTTCCTAAAAATGTGACAAAGTTACTACCTTAAGGAGTCAACATTTTCAACTCTTTGGTTTCCCTGTATTATTAATAGTTAATGAGTTACAAGTGAAAACCCAATAAATTACATATATAATGGGAGATAACTCCTATAAGATGACTTTAAATCCTTTTCCTGTAAATGTGACAAGGTTGCTCCTTTAAGAGATCAACATTTTGCACTCTTTGGTTTCCATCTATCGTTAATAGTTAATGAGTTAAATGTGAAAAACCAATAAGTTACATATATAATGGGAGATAACTTCTATAAGATGACTTCAAATCCTTTTCCTATAAATGTGACAAAATTGCTACCTTAAGTGGTCAACATTTTCCACTCTTTGGTTACCCTGTATTATTAATAGTTAATGAGTTACATGTGAAAAACCAATAAATTACATATATAATGGGAGATAACTCCTGTAAGATGACTTCAAATCCTTTTCCTGAAAATTAAACAAAGTTGCTCCTTTAAAAGATGAACATTTTGCACTCTTTAGTTTCCCTTTATCATTAATAGTTAATGAGTTACATGTGAAAAACCAATCAGTTACATATATAATGGGAGATAACTCCTATAAAATGAAGTCAAATTACTTCGCCAAAAATGTGACAAAGTTGCGTCTTAATAATGCAAACATTTTACTCTTAATAAGTATTTATTTAACTTTTACCGTTTCAAAGGAGTAGCGCACACAAGCAAATGTCAAAATTTAGAACGTGACCTTGACCTTTGACCTTGTGTCCATTTTCAAGGTCAAAAGTCAAGATGATCTATGGGGAAGACCCCAGGCCTCTATCTCTTGTAGTTGTTGAGATTTGTTTGAAAATCACTTACTACTTTTATTTAAAGGGAGATAACTCCTATAAGATGTCGTCAGAACCCTTCAATCAATCTGTCCCAAAGTTGCGCAAGGATATAGGACACATTTTGGTAAAGGTTTGGTATTGCTATCTTTTTTGGTTGAGGAGGAGTAGCAGGAACAAGCTTTTTAGTAAAAGGGGAGATAACTCCTTAAAGGAAGAGGGTGCAATCAGTCAGGGTGAACTGCGAAAGCGCAATGGGTAACCGATATCAGATATAAAATATCAAAGCGACATGTCACGAAATGGAAAAAACCAGACATAACTTGGGGTAAGAAGTTGGAGAATAATAATAATAATAATTAAAGATCAACTGTTCGGTTGAACATTTGAGGGTCTTTCCATATTAATTTTAATTTTGTATTACATGATGACATTTAAAATAATCATCTTTTTGCAAAATGTTATAACTTTGCTATAAATATTTAAAATAGAAATTATTTTATATTGTTTGCTACAGATTGGCATTCTAAGAGAGATAACTCTTATAAAAGTTTTATACAACTTTTAACGCAATGTCTTTATTCACTCGTAATTATTAATAGAACATTTTAAGACGAAAATAATTCCAATATCTTTAAAAATAGCAAAGGTCAAAAAACTAGTACGTGACCTTGACCCATACAAGTTTTCAAGATCAAAGGGCTTGAGGTCTATGGTGAAGACCCCATGCCTCTATCATTAATAGTTAATGAGTTACAAGTAAAAAACCAATAGGTTACATATATAATGCGAGATAACTCCTATAAAATGAAGTCAAATCCTTTACCTGTAAATGTAACAAAGTTGCTCCTTTAAGAGATCAACATTTTGCAGTCTTTAGTTTACCTTTATCATTAATAGTTAATGAGTACAATGCGAAAAACCAATCAGTTACATATATAATGGGAGATAACTCCTATAAAATGAAGTCAAATCCTTGCCCTATAATGTAACAAAGTTGCTCCTTTAAGAGACCAACATTTTGCACTCTTTCGTTTCCCTTTATCATTAATAGTTAATGAGTAACATGTAAAAAACCAATAAGTTGCATATATAATGGGAGATAACTCCTATAAAATGATGTCAAATCCTTTCCCTATAAATGTAACAAAGCTGCTACTTTAAGAGACCAACATTTTGCACTCTTTCGTTTCCCTTTATCATTAATAGTTAATGAGTAACATGTAAAAAACCAATCAGTTACATATATAATGGGAGATAACTCCTATAAAATGAAGTCAAATCCTTTACATGTAAATGTAACAAAGTTGCTCCTTTAAGAGGTCAACATTTTGCAGTCTTTAGTTTCCCTCTATCATTAATAGTTAATGAATATCATGAGAAAAACCAATCAGTTACTTATATAATGGGAGATAACTCCTATAATATGAAGTCAAATCCTTTCCCTATAAATGTAACAAAGTTGCTCCTTTAAGAGACCAACATTTTGCACTCTTTAGTTTCCCTATATCATTAATAGTTAATGAGTTCCAGGTGAAAAACCAAAAAGTTACATATATAATGGGCGATAACTCCTATAAAATGAAGTCAAATCCTTTTCCTGTAAATGTATCAATGTTGCTCCTATAAGAGATCAACATTTTGCACTCTTTATTCCCTCTATCATTAATAGTTAATGAGTACCATGTGAAAAACCAATAAGTTTCATATATATTGGGAGATAGCTCCTATAAAATGAAGTCAAATCCTTTTCCTGTAAATGTAACAAAGTTGCTCCTTTAAGAGATCAACATTTTGCACTCTTTAGTTTCCCTCTATCTTTAATAGTTAATGAGTTCCAAGTGAAAAACCAATCAGTTACATATATAATGGGAGATAACTCCTATAAAATGAAGTCAAATCCTTTCCCTAAAAATGTAGCAAAGTTACTCCTTTAAGAGACCAACATTTCGCACTCTTTAGTTTTCCTTTATCATTAATAGTTAATGAGTTACTTGTGAAAAACCAATAAGTTACATATATAATGGGAGATAACTCCTATAAAATGAAGTCAAATCCTTTTCCTGTAAATGTATCAATGTTGCTCCTATAAGAGATCAACATTTTGCACTCTTTATTCCCTCTATCATTAATAGTTAATGAGTACCATGTGAAAAACCAATAAGTTTCATATATATTGGGAGATAACTCCTATAAAATGAAGTCAAATCCTTGCCCTATAAATTAACAAAGTTGCTCCTTTAAGAGACCAACATTTTGCACTCTTTCGTTTCCCTTTATCATTAATAGTTAATGAGTAACATGTAAAAAACCAATAATTTGCATATATAATGGGAGATAACTCCTATAAAATGAAGTCAAATCCTTTCCCTAAAAATGTAGCAAAGCTGCTACTTTAAGAGACCAACATTTTGCACTCTTTCGTTTCCCTTTATCATTAATAGTTAATGAGTAACATGTAAAAAACCAATCAGTTACATATATAATGGGAGATAACTCCTATAAAATGAAGTCAAATCCTTTACCTGTAAATGTAACAAAGTTGCTCCTTTAAGAGGTCAACATTTTGCAGTCTTTAGTTTCCCTTTATCATTAATAGTTAATGAGTAACATGTAAAAAACCAATCAGTTACATATATAATGGGAGATAACTCCTATAAAATGAAGTCAAATCCTTTACCTGTAAATGTAACAAAGTTGCTCCTTTAAGAGGTCAACATTTTGCAGTCTTTAGTTTCCCTCTATCATTAATAGTTAATGAGTATCATGCGAAAAACCAATGAGTTACTTATATAATGGGAGATAACTCCTATAAAATGAAGTCAAATCCTTTCCCTATAAATGTAACAAAGTTGCTCCTTTAAGAGACCAACATTTTGCACTCTTTCGTTTCCCTTTATCATTGATAGTTAATGAGTAACATGTAAAAAACCAATAAGTTACATATATAATGGGAGATAACTCCCACAAAATGAAGTCAAATCCTTTACCTGTAAATGTTACAAAGTTGCTCCTTTATGAGATCAACATTTTGCAGTCTTTAGTTTCCCTTTATCATTAATAGTTAATGAGTACCATGCGAAAAACCAATCAGTTACATATATAATGGGAGATAACTCCTATAAAATAATGTCAAATCCTTGCCCTATAAATGTAACAAAGTTGCTCCTTTAAGAGACCAACATTTTGCACTCGTTCGTTTCCCTTTATCATTAATAGTTAATTAGTAACATGTAAAAAACCAATAAGTTGCATATATAATGGGAGATAACTCTTATAAAATGAAGTCAAATCCTTTCCCTTCAAATGTAACAAAGTTGCTACTTTAAGAGACCAACATTTTGCACTCTTTCGTTTCCCTTTATCATTAATAGTTAATGAGTAACATGTAAAAAACCAATCAGTTACATATATAATGGGAGATAACTCCTATAAAATGAAGTCAAATCCTTTACATGTAAATGTAACAAAGTTGCTCCTTTAAGAGGTCAACATTTTGCAGTCTTTAGTTTCCCCCTATCATTAATAGTTAATGAGTATCATGCGAAAAACCAATCAGTTACTTATATAATGGGAGATAACTCCTATAAAATGAAGTCAAATCCTTTCCCTATACATGTAACAAAGTTGCTCCTTTAAGAGACCAACATTTTGCACTCTTTCGTTTCCCTTTATCATTGATAGTTAATGAGTAACATGTAAAAAACCAATAAATTACATATATAATGGGAGATAACTCCCATAAAATGAAGTCAAATCCTTTCCTTATAAATGTAAAAAAGTTGCTCCTTTAAGAGACCAACATTTTGCACTCTTTCGTTTCCCTTTATCATTAATAGGTAATGAGTACCATGTGAAAAACCAATCAGTTACATATATAATGGGAGATAACTCCTATAAAATAAAGTCAAATTACTTCGCTCCAAATGTGACAAAGTTGTGTCTTAATTAGACGAACATTTTACTCTCAATAAGTGTTTATCTATCTTTTACCGTTTCAGAGGAGTAGCGCGAACAAGCAAATAGCAAAATTTAGAACGTGACCTTGACCTTTGACCTTGTGTCCATTTTCAAGGTCAAAGGTCAAGATGATCTATGGTGAAGACCCCAGGCCTCTATCTCTTTTAGTTGTTGAGATTTGTTTGAATATCACTTACTACATTTATTTTAAAGGGAGATAACTCCTATAAGATGTCGTCAGAACCCTTCAATCAATCTGTCCCAAAGTTGCGCAAGGATATAGGACACATTTTGGTAAAGGTTCGGTATTGCTATCTTTTTTGGTTTACGAGGAGTAGCATGAACAAGCTTTTTAGTAAAAGGGGAGATAACTCCGTAAAGGAAAAGGGTGCGGTCAGTCAGGGTGAACTGCGAAAGCGCAATGGGTAATCGATATCAGATATAAAATATCAAAGCGACATGTCGCGAAGTAAAAAAACCAGACACCGAAATAAGTTGGCGGAAGAAAAGAGAAAAGAATAATAATAATAATAATCAGAACAATAACTATAGGTCTTTCCACAGAAAGGTGGAAAGACCTAATAATAATAATCAGAACAATAACTATAGGTCTTTCCACAGAAAGGTGGAAAGACCTAATAATAATAATCAGAACAATAACTATAGGTCTTTCCACAGAAAGGTGGAAAGACCTAATAATAATAATTAAAGATCAACTGTTCGGTTGAACATTTCGGGGTCTTTCCACATTAATTTTAATTTTGTATTACGTGATTACATTCCAAATAATCAACTTTTTCCGAAATGTTATAATTTTGCCATAAATATTTAAAAAAGAAATTACTTAGTATTATTTGCTACAGATTGGCATTCTAAGAAAGATAACTCTTATAAAATTGTGATACAACTTTTCACGGCATGTCTTAATTTACTCGTAATTATTAATGGAACATTTTAGGAAGAAAAATCATTTCAATATCTTTGAAAAAAGCAAAGGTCAAAAACTAGTACGTGACCTTGACCCATGCAAGTTTTCAAGGTCAAAGGGCATGAGGGTCTATGGTGAAGACCCCATGCCTCTATCATTAATAGTTAATGAGTTACAAGTGAAAAACCAATAAGTTACACATATAATGGGATAGAACTCCTATAACATGACTTCAAATCCTTTTCCTGTAAATGTGACAAAGTTGCTCCTTTAAAAGATCAACATTTTGCAATCTTAAGTTCCCCTTCATCATTAATAGTTAATTAGTTACATGTGAAAAACCAACCAGTTACATATATAATGGGAGATAACTCCTATAAAATGAAGTCAAATCCTTTTCCTGTATGTGACAAAGTTGCTCCTTTAAAAGATCAACATTTTGCACTCTTTAGTTTCCCTTTATCATTAATAGTTAATGAGCTACATGTGAAAAACCAATCACTTACATATAGAATGGGAGATAACTCCTATAAAATGAAGTGAAATCCTTTTCCTGTAAAAGTGACAAAGTTGCACTTTTAAGAGGTCAACATTTTGCACTCTTTAGTTTCCCTCTATCGTTAATAGTTAATGCGTACCATGTGAAAAACCAATCAGTTACATATATAATGGGAGATAACTGCTTTAAAATGAAGTCAAATCCGTTTACTGCAATGTGTCAATGTTGCTCCTTCAAAAGACCAACATTTTGCACTCTTTAGTTTCCCTTTATCATTAATACTTGATGAGTTACATGTAAAAAACCAACCAGTTACAAATATAATGGGAGATAACTCCTATTAGATGACTTCAAATCCTTTTCCTGTAAATATGACAAAGTTGCTCCTTTGAAAGATCAACATTTTGCACTCTTTACTTCCCTTTATTGTTAATAGTTAATAGGTTACTTGTGAAAAACCAATCAGTTACATATATAATGGGAGATAACTCCTATAAAATGAAGTCAAATCTTTTTAGTGCAAATGTGTCAAAGTTGCTCCTTTAAAAGACCAACATTTTGCACTCTTTAGTTTCCCTTTTTCATTAATAGTTAATGAGTTACATGTGAAAGACCAATCATTTACAAATATAATGGGAGATAACTCTTATAAGATGACTTCAAATCCTTTTCCTGTAAATGTGACAAAGTTGCTCCTTTAAAAGAACAACATTTTGCACTCTTTAATTTCCCTTTATCGTTAATAGTTAATGAGTTACATGTGAAAAACCAATCAGTTACATATATAATGGGAGACAACTCCAATAAAATGAAGTAAAATCCTTTTCCTTTAAATGTGACAAAGTTGCTCCTTTAAAAGACCAACATTTTGCATACTTTAGTTTTTCTGTGAAAAACCAATCAGTTACAAATATAATGGGAGATAACTCCTATAAAATTAAGTCAAATCCTTTTTGTGTAAATGTGACAAAGTTGCTCCTTTAAGAGATCAACATTTTGCACACTTTACTTTCCCTTTATCGTTAATATTTAATGAGTTACATGTGAAAAACCAATCAGTTACATACATAATGGGAGATAACTCCTATAAAATGAAGTCATATCCTTTTAGTGCAAATGTGTCAAAGTTGCTCCTTTAAAAGACCAACATTTTGCACGCTTTAGTTTCCCTTTATCTTTAAAAGTTAATGAGCTACTTGTGAAAAACATATATAATATATAATGGGAGATAACTCCTATAAAATGAAGTCAAATTACTTCGCTTGAAATGTGACAAAGTTGCGTCTTAATAAGACGAACATTTTACTCTCAATAAGTGTTTATCTATCTTTTACCGTTTCAAAAGAGTAGCGCACACAAGCAAATGTCAAAATTTAGAACGTGACCTTGACCTTTGACCTTGTGTCCATTTTCAAGGTCAAAGGTCAAGATGATCTATGGTGAAGACCCCAGGCCTCTATCTCTTGTAGTTGTTGAGATTTGTTTGAATATCGCTTACTACTTTTATTTAAAGGGAGATAACTCCTATAAGATGTCGTCAGAACCCTTCAATCAATCTGTCCCAAAGTTGCGCAAGGATATATAGGACACATTTTGGTAAAGGTTTGGTATTGCTATCTTTTTTGGTTTAGGAGGAGCAGCATGAACAAGCTTTTTAGCAAAAGGGGAGATAACTCCTTAAAGGAAAAGGGTGCGGTCAGTCAGGGTGAACTGCGAAAGCGCAATGGGTAACCGATATCAGATATAAAATATCAAAGCGACATGTCGCGAAATGAAGAAACCAGACATAAGTTTGTGCAAGAAGTGGGAGAATAATAATAATAATAATAATAATAATAATCAGAACAATAACTATAGGTCTTTCCACAGAAAGGTGGAAAGACCTAATAATAATAATAATAATCAGAACAATAACTATAGGTCTTTCCACAGAAAGGTGGAAAGACCTAATAATCAGAACAATAACTATAGGTCTTTCCACAGAAAGGTGGAAAGACCTAAAAATAATGTACCAAATGATTTATATCACACACATAATTTCAGTCTTTAACGAGTCTATTTTACACTAGAAATACATCATATGGTGGCCTTTAAATTAGTTTATATATATACGTCAAGTCAATCACCATTCCGTACAGTGGTCGGGGTTGCACTCTGGGCATTATAAGAAACCCAGCTGGTTCTGATGATCTGAACTGAAAGGGCAGGAAACGACGGCATTCAATTCCGGGACGAAGTCTCCTATCACCATGGCCGTGTCTTTCAATTTTGCATATTCGTGCGCTCTGAGGCAAATTTATTTTTTGGTGGGAACAACCTCGGTTTCGTTGGAAGGTAGCCAATGCTGTCTAATGTTAATGCAGTTACTGTTGGCTTGTGCTGTGGCGTACACGTTTCTTCCTAAATGGAATTGATAGTCTCTCTGCTCGATAACAGCTCGGTATTAAGAGTCGAAGCTGTCGACCAGCATCTTTCATCGACTCATAGTCAGGCTAATACCTTTTTTCCGCAGGAATGAATTTGTCGTCCTTCTTCTCCCATTCTCTGATGTCGATTCTGATGTCATCTTTCCATTCGGTACCTTGAACGTATCTGTTACTAAGTATTTCCCAACTCGATATTGCAACGAACGATCTCCATCTCGGTTTGCGTAAAAATGAAGTATAGGACTATCGTTTTCATTGGTTCATTTAAGGTTGATCTCCGTTTTTATTGTTGCATTCAAATAATGTTAACAACCATCCGGAATGCTCGTTTTGATTGGTGCATTCAAATATTTAAATCTCTAGTTCACTGACCGTAACGCGTGTATGAACGGATCGATAATCGGTGCTATGTTTGAAATAATTTATTGTACCAATAAATTAATGTTTTAGATATCGTTTAATTAAGCGAATGGGAATTAATTCCTTAAAATTATCCGTTTTCATTGATTGAAAAATATATATGGAATGGCGCTGGATGACTTATCATTATTATACGCCGCGCGATGATTCATGCTATCGGAATCTCGTGGTAGGCGTCATGAACGACTTCCGGTGACATTAAGGCCATATACGGAAAGGGGGAGGGGCATGCCCATATTTTGATGCGCCCCAGCGCCCTGTGTTTTTGGGGGTCTAAAACATCACCCACCCTACTACTTTCATTGCGTCTCAGGTAACAGGATATGTGTCACTATTGAAGCAGGGCCTTTTCACCATTCTGGGACATCTGACATCGTACATTGTTCGAAAGGTTTAAATTTCCTACTTGTACGGCTTGCACTAGATCATTAGATTTAAATTACCTTGTGACAAAATACCTGCACTTCACTGCGTCATATGCGGCTCATTTATAACGGAAATTTTAAAAATTTATCCGCAATTACTTTGCAAGACAATGGTTGTCCACGTTTGCAGCCTTATCGCCGCTTAAATAATAAATTCATGTTGAATCAAAATGGATTCTACAAAGTGTGCTTGTAAACACTAGATTCAATTGTAAAGATAACCTAAGCAACACAACCCTAATGAAATGTACACGCCGATCGAGGAATCAACTTTTCAGCGTGAGCAGAAGCCACAGCAGAGCACTTGAGATACAGCAGGTACTACCTTAAATATTCCAGAGTATGAAGAATTGCCAATCCCAGCAGCTAGCTATTCTGATTTATTGGGGTTCAAGTACCATTGGTTATTCGGGACAAAATACAAAATATTGATTTGACATCTCTTTTGGAAACCTCCCCAAAAATCTGAGAAAGTCGTCTAAATGTGTGTTAGTAAATGGGGAACTCCAATCCCAGTCCACTGACAAAAGCGAAGATTTTAGATATCGGTCAATGGACTGATGTTTTTTTATCTTTATAAGTACATTTTCAGAACGTCATCCACAAAAATTTCAAGAGCCTAAATATATGCAAATTATTCGTTTGGGTGCAGGGCGATCTGTTGAAGGATAGCGTACATATGACGAGCAATTTCGATTAAAAAGTCAGAAATCCATCCAGTTCTTGGAGCTAAGTTGACTCCGAATTATGGCTTCTGTATATCAATCAAAATCAGTTAATCATCTTTAATGGGTTTTGTAATACGATTAAAATAGAGTGTCTTCTTAACACCAATTGTTGCGTCATAAAATCGACTGTTAAAAGCTCTAGATGAACTTACTGCTCTGGTACAAAAGTTGATTAAGCGTAATAGCGACTGCATATCCCGAAAAGTTACTTCAGATTTCCCGAGAAAGTTTATTAACAAGGACATAAGCCTTTCAATTTTATCAGAGTGCATTTTAACAGTCATTTAACAAGTGTTAATTTCAAGTCCTAAAAATGCCAAACAGGTTGTGGGGTAAACTGTTTTTTTCCTCGGCCAAAGGAACAAGAAACAAGTTCCAGACAAAGAGGACGAAAGGTCTGCATTAAAACGGAACAATCGGGGGAATCCTTTGGACCGGCAAACAGTAAATCAAGTAATGTACTACTGAGTCAAGACTGCTTCTACGTTTAACTGCCCATTTAAAAAAACGTTGCAAATTGTTTGAATGCATTACATGACATGGAACACCCCATGGGAAGGCATTCATCTATGAAGTGTCTACCTTGAAACTGGTCACTTAAATGCTTAAATAATAACTATAAGGAAATGTGTAGCACAGCTCCTTATAGTTATCAACATACTTGTATACAATGTCAAAAAGAACACCCGTCATGCTATTGTTCAGCTCCCATTTCTGGTATTTTGCCTCGCTTGAATAATGCTCTTCCACTTTTTCAGAAATTATTCTTTTGTTTCTACCAATTCCACTGGACAGTATAACAACAAGCAGCCAAGACCACGACTTACTCAAACAACTTGGGGAAGTAGGAAGTTCCCCAATTAAGTTAAAGGAGTTGGAGAGTTTCTTGTGAATTATGATGATAAGGAATCTGCCAATTACATTTTAAGAGGTTTCAAGGAAGGTTTTCACTTAGGTTACTATGGTCCTAGAATACAAAGATATTGCAAATTTTCTAATTTAGTAATTTCTCCAATTTGGCGTAGTTAGTAAATCTGATGGAGGTTGGCGTTTAATTACTAATCTTTCTTTCCAGTATGGTAATAGTATTACCGATTTCATTGATCCTGAAAGTTGTTCAGCCCAGTACACACAATTTGATGAAGCCAGAAAAATGGTAAGGTGTCTAGGAAATCAGAGTTTTTGCTCAAAAATGGACGTAAAGAGTGCATTTCGTTTGTTGAGAATAAATCCTTCAAATCTTCATTTGTAAGGTTTTCAGTTTCAAGGTAGACACTTCATAGATGAATGCCTTCCCATGGGGTGTTCCATGTCATGTAATGCATTCGAACAATTTGCAACGTTTTTTTAAATGGGCAGTTAAACGTAGAAGTAGTCTTGACTCAGTAGTACATTACTTGATTTACTGTTTGCCGGTCCAAAGGATTCCCCCGATTGTTCCGTTTTAATGCAGACCTTTCGTCCTCTTTGTCTGGAACTTGTTTCTTGTTCCTTTGGCCGAGGAAAAAAACAGTTTACCCCACAACCTGTTTGGTATTTTTAGGACTTGAAATTAACACTTGTTAAATGACTGTTAAAATGCACTCTGATAAAATTGAAAGGCTTATGTCCTTGTTAATAAACTTTCTCGGGAAATCTGAAGTAACTTTTCGGGATATGCAGTCGCTATTACGCTTAATCAACTTTTGTACCAGAGCAGTAAGTTCATCTAGAGCTTTTAACAGTCGATTTTATGACGCAACAATTGGTGTTAAGAAGACACTCTATTTTAATCGTATTACAAAACCATTAAAGATGATCTCTTATTATGTGTTCACTTTCATGAATCTTTCAATGGGATTTGTTTTTTCAATGACCTGGTTTGGTCAGACAATGATGCATTAGAGCTATATACCGATAGTGCAGGTGGGATAAGCTTGGGTTGTGGTGCTTACTTTCAAGGTCATTGTGTATTTTTTACTTGGCCTAAGGTTTGGTTCAGTACTAATGTTATGAAAAACATGACTATTTTGGAATTGGTCCCTATCCGCTTGACATTATCTATTTGGACTGATCACTTCCGGAAAAGATCTTGTTTAGGACAGATAATATTGCTCTTGTGTATGTTATTAACAAACAGACTTCTAGAAAGAAAAACGTTATGTCATTAAACCGCTCGTTAGTCCACTTTCTCAATCTCTCGTAAATTCAGTTATAAAGATCTTCATATTCCTGGATGTTTAAATGTCATTGTTGATTCAATTTCTCGTAAGCATTGGTCGAGGTTCAGAAATTTAGCGTCTTTCTCTGCTCTCATGATTGAAACTACCAGATTGCTGAGCGCGCATCATATTATATTGTTATTATAAGAATGAGTTTCACGGTTTTATTCCCGACATGCAGTGGTCAAGGACATCTATCAACTCAGGAAGGGAACCCGCGGAGTATCTACGACAGTTTTTTTAGATGCTCTCAAGAGTGAAACTACATGTACTAGACTTTTGAGTGCATCCGTTTCTTGAAATACCAGACATTCTTATAATACATGATTGGAGGCCTTCAATCAATTTTTGGTTCGCCAGAACTTTCCTTAAGTATGGCCGCCTCTTTTCAGTCACATTACACATTTTATTATATACTTATTAAGTACTTATCAATTTCTGGCTAATCAGTGAGTACGACTAGAACTCACTTATCAGCAATTGGTTTTCAGTGCAAACTATAAGATTGTTTTATCATTACTTCTCATTTCATAGTTAGGAAAATGCTTGAGGGCATGAAAAGGCTCAAAAGCTCTGAGGAAACAAGGTTTTCCATAACAATTGATTTATTACGGGATATCGTCGAGTCCTTGCAATCTATCTGCAGTTCAGAATATGAAGTTGTATTGTTCAGGGCAGCTTATTGTCTTTGTTTCATTGGTTGTTTACGTGTTAAGGAATTGTAAGTTGGTAAAACTGCTGATACGAGTCACATTGTTACTTTGAGGCATATAAAGGTCAATAATCATAAACGCCATATTCAGTTGACAATACCTTTTTCCAAAACAGATCAGTTTGGCAAGGGTCAGACTATTGTCATACCAGAGGTCGGATCGGCTGTCTTCCCGCTGCTTAATATCCGCAATTATCTTTCATGCAGACCACACGTTGGTGTTCTATTCTTTTGTCGTTTTGGTGGGAAATTTTTGACTAGGTATCAGTTTTCAGCTATTTTGTCGAAGGCACTGTCATATTTAGGCGTAAATAACAATTTGTACAAGTCACAAGTTTCCGAATTGGGGCAGCCAGTTTTTACCATGTGAATGGGCAATCAGAAGATTAGATAAAGATCGTGGGAAGGTGGAAATCTAGGGCTTGTCAAACTTACATTAGGATTCCAGTTTAAGATTCATTGTTTAAGTCTAAACATGTCTAAAAGTACGTTGAGTTATTGCTCCAAAAATCCTTCGAGGTGCGAATATTCGGGATTTGATTACAATTAGCAGCATGTTGCCTTCAACGAAAATCGTATGGTCGCAAATTCTGCCCGGACCGTCATTGAAAATTCATAGCCGTCTTGACATTAATAGGTCTAGAGTAAGGGTTAACAGTGCAGTATCTAAAGAAGTAGTTCAAAACTTACATGGTGGTTATATTAAGTATCCCGACATTAGTATTAACAGGAGCGAGCTTTCTCTTGGCGATAGGCAACGATGTTTCAGGCGCGTAGCTGCCTATACGCGAGTACGCAGCTGAATCCACATTATTTTGACCAAAAAAAATTTTTTTCGTTAGACTTGCTGTGAAATGTAGACTAGTTGAAATAAACGAAAGTAAAGCTATTCATCTCCATTTTTATGCTAAAATAAATGGATTTTCGTTGGTCAAGAAAGCTCTCCGGAGGCCCCAAAACGCACCAAATTGCACCATTTATTTCAAAATTTTAAGGGGGGTATGCCCCCTGACCCCCCTAGATTATTTTGAATCCACATTCTTTATAGGCTAGCTACGCGCCTGTGTTTTTTAAACTTTATAACAATTAGGGGGTTATAATCACTTTTACGGTGTGTAAATTGTGTTTTTCCGGACCTCTATAAATGAATTTTGGCCATGTATTGTGTGCCGGGCTACTCTCCTTTTTGGCGGTGTACAGTTAACAGTATTTATCTAAGGGGTAATTCTTCACTTGTTGTTAATTTTATGTTTTACGCTATCAACTCTCTAGGGTACACAATGCATTGGATAAAAGATTATAACTCACGTACAAAGTAATGATATACATACACGTGCACTTACTCAAACTGCAAAGGCAAATCTATTAAGGGGGCGGGCGTACACTCCCCAACAAACAAACGCCTTGATATGGTCTTTGCACGATGCCATTAATGATGCTTTTGCTTCTCAGCATTAAGTGTATTGAATTCCATATTCAATTTTACAAATATTATTTTCTAGTCTCATTTAAGCACCTGTTAGCACCCATGGTTTTTATTGGGTTCAGGTTATACACTTTGTTTTTGTATTTCGTTTCGTGTTGTATTTGTGTATGAATTCGTATTTTATATCGTCCCTTGACTTTCGGGTTTTGTTGTACGGTCGGTTTCCTTCCTATTCTTTTTCTCAAGTGTTGAGATCTTTGGCGAACGCACCAACAATTTCTCGTTTGTTGATCGGTTAGCACTTGACGATATTGCTACAATAATATAGAAGAACATGCCCGTATATCGAGTCTTCAGGATAGAATTTAGCTGTATGCAGTTTTATATTTTTGCGTGGTTTTTTTGTATTTTTTTTTGGGGGGGGTGGTTTTTTTTTTTGTTAGAGTTAGTATAATGACAACTTCTTGTATTTTTATACATTATTCCAAGGCGGGGGGACTCGGTGGCCGAGTGGTTAAGGTAGTTCGTCTACTTTTGATCATTTGGTCTGTCAACACCGAGATTGCTGTTTCGAGCCTCACTGCGGGCACGTATTGACTCCAATCTAAATTGGCAGTTTTCCTACCGAAGGTCGGGGGTTTTCTCCGGGTACTCCGGCTTCATCCCCCAATAAAAACTGGACGCCATGATATAGCTGAAAAATTGCTGAAAGTGGCGCTAAACAACATTCAAACAAACAAATGTTCCAAGGCGGACGCATTGTGGCATACAGCTGCCGTACGCCACTTGCCGTACGATACTTGTTACTGATTACATTCTGAAAGAATGCTTTTTCCTCTTTGGATTTGAACATATTTAATCAGAATTATGGGACTTAAAAAAAAATCGTCGAATTTTAACGGATTTTAACACTCACGAATGCCTTTATCGATTTGCGCAAGAATTTTATGGACATTAGAACCCATTAAAGTTAACTCCCCTTTGAATGATCACAAGTTCTTACACGTTAAGAATTGTAGGATTTGAATAGTCATCTCGAGACTCGTTCAATTTATAAAAAACCTGTTATATATGTTAAATTAAATTGAATATAAATCAAGATAAGTAAGTTTATAGTTTGTAAAGACATTTTTGTTTGTGTAGTTATTGTTTTTGGTTCTTTATCTTTTTTAGCGGGAGGGGGGCGTGTGTTTCTTTGGGCTTTGGGTTGCTGGTTTCTTTCTTTTTTTTAGCATTTGATTTAGTAACTTAAAGTTGATGAAATTACAATTTCTGAGTACCCATAAATTTACTAAAGTAATATAATATACTTACTCGTTTTAAAAAAACTCTCGTTTCAATTAATCACTAAATTTTACAAAAAGGACAAATACTAGGAAAAAACAACTGGCTTGGAACAGTCACATAAAACACTATGTGGCAGGTCGGACTTGTTCTTGGTAAAGACCAGGCACTGAGACCAGGTAAACTTTTACGGGTGATATAAATTTTATGTTGTTTCGTGAGTGGCGGGTACCATTTCTATCACTTGTCAAAGATCACCGGGTTTTTACAAGAAAACGCATTAAGAACCAAATAGTCTCGGCGGTCGCTTATTATGTCGACACAACACAGTTATGAACAAATCTCTACCAAACACATTGAAGAAATGCCTAAAAAATTTGGAACTAAGGGTAAGAAATAGTATGTAATCGCTCGCTGAAAGTCGATTCAAGAAATTGGCAACTTCATGGGTAAAGATCGTTCAGCAAAGTCTCGGGATGGACAAGCTGTCTTTGCTCTTGTGTTTGAGGTTTTCTTGTCTCGCCTTTAATCTAGTTATCAGTCCAGGACATGTAAATATACAGAAAGGGTAAAAAATAAGTTTTGTCTGTACGCCCCCCCCCTTTCTGTAATACATGGTAAAAAGTGGAATCAAGGCAACTACCTCGGCAGACGTGAGAAATTAGACACTTTTGTTTCGCATATCGCGAAAAGATGAAAAAATATCTTATAATCATACTGCCCGACGGTGTAAGAGTAAATTGTCATATGAAAATAAAATTATCACCGAGATAGTGTGCCTGTTTTAATTTCAATTTAACCGTCACACCTTTGGCATCCACTGTAATTTGCGGGATATTAAATACTTTGATGTAAATTTATTTATTGTAGGCACCAAATCTAACAGTTAAAATGTGTACAATAGCCACTAAGGCTGATTAAATAGTGTCAGTATTTATACACAACTGATTTGTCTGTTTGAAGTTTTACGCCACTTGTAGCCACTTGTCAGCGGTAGCATGACGGCCAATGTTTATTGGGGGAAGATGTAAGGCAAATGACAATCCATGTAAATTAATGTTACGGAATTTATCTGCCTTGCCTAAAGTCGGGATCCTTATTTCCCCATGCTGCCATTGATTGAAAAAAAAACTATAAATATTTATGTTAGAGACAGCATATAAACCATTGTTTATTGTTGAAGCATGGTTGTCTTCTAATAAAACAAGAATAAAGGCCACTTTAAACATTTGTTCTATTATGTTCCCATATGGTCTTATGTTAAAGTCCTGCGCTGGTGGCATTTTTAAATTTCCAATTGGCAAATAAAACATAACTTTACAGAGGACTATGCTATGAATACTTGTGATACGTTTTGTTTCTATTGTTTAACCGGTTGTGGAGAAGAATCCTTCTGAACTTTTTTGCCCTAGGGTCTAACTCGGTCCTATAATGGTGGACATTTTGAATTTCCAATTGGCATAAAAACATAAACTTAATAGAGGACCATCCAAACAATATTCCTATTAAGTTTTGTTTCTATTGGTTAACCGGTTTCAGAGAAGAAGCCTTCTGCTATCAGAATAAAAAACATACTTGGTACAGATCCATCCAATGAACACTTTGACCAAGTTTGGTTTCAATTACGAAAAGTAGTGAGTCATCGCCCGTGTGCAGGTGGCGCAGTGGTAGCCGGTCCATGTTAATTTCCGGTTATAATGTAATATCAGCATTTGTAAACTCACAAAGAAGAAAAAACAATATTAATTCTTCAAAACAAAACATTCTAGCGGCCTTAAAAAAAAGAAATACATTTATTATCGTTTTACAACAGATTTGACATACATTCGCGCAAACATGTCCACCCAGCCCCCCCCCCTTTTTTTTTTATTATCTGTACGAGAGCATACATGTTTTACTGTAGAAACATAATTCTTTACCATTATTTCCGAGCAATTGATATTTCATCAGCACTGACATACTTTTTAGTCTTTTTTTCACGGCATTGAAATATTTTGCTTCAACCTTTCTAACATCGAAATGGACAACACCTACAGCGGCAGTGGAGTAACATTGGTATTGTAACCAGATTTTAAAAAATGCTTTCTTATAAATATATTAATTGAAAGAGAAAATATTTTTTGTATGGAAATATTGCTAGTTTATTATAAATAATCGTTTTTTTTTTGTTTTCTTAAGGAACATGGTGAAACTGCGATGTTCGAAACATAGAATGCATATTAAGAAGATTAATTAGATTACAAACTTTTTAATTAACTCATTTTTATTCCAGAAATTTTTGCACTGCTATTTTTTAATTATTGATCATTCTTCTTTCAAAACAGAAATTGTTAAATTGGCGTATTTATCACAGTAAGATTCAATTGTCAATAGCGTTACGCACATGCATCAGTTTTTAAACATCAAGACGCTGGACCGGGAACAGCGGTGCCATCTGGTAATTTTCAGGAAGAGATAATTCACTATTGTTTCCCATTGGACAAGTGGTTTCAAAGAAGAAGATTAAAATGTAAGAAATTTACAGACGCCGCCGCTGAAGACGATAGACAACCAGAGGCTCTTAAGAGCCTGTATCGCTCACCTAATTTTATAGGCAATAAAGATGGCATTTCACCAAGATAAACTAAGTCCTGTAATTTTCAATAAATTGTATCGACCATCCAAACAATACTGCTAGTAAGTTTCGTTTCCATTCGTTAACTAGTTTCGTTTAAGTTTTTTTTTCCCCATAGGGACCTATGTTAAACTAAGTAATGCGGTGACTGCTATTTTGATTTTCTTATTGATATAAAAAACATAAACTTCAAAGAGGACCATCCAAGCAATATTGCCAGTAAGTTTTGTTTCTTTTGGTTAACCGATTTTAGAGAAGAAGCCTTTTAAAACTTTTTCCCACAGGGTCCAATGTTAAACCAACTCCTGCGGTGGTGGCCATTTTGAATTTCCAATTGGCATAAAAAACATAAACTTTATAGAGGACCATCCAAACAATATTGCTATTAAGTTTTGTTTCCATTGGTTAACCAGTTTTTAAAAAATCCCTTTTAAACTTTTTTCCATAGGTCCTACGTATACGTTATTACTAAGTCCTGCCGTGGCGACCATTTTGATTTTCTGATTGGCATAAAAACATAAACTTTGAAGAAGATCATCCAAACAATATTGCTATAAGTTTTGTTTCCATAGGTTAACCGGTTTCAGAGAAGACGCCTTTTAAATCTTTTTCCCGTAATTTCCTATGTTAAACTAAGTCCTGCTGTGGCGGCCATTTTGAACTTCCGATTGGCATAGAAAACATCAACTTTATAGAGGACCATCCAAACAATATTGCTAATAAGTTTTGTTTTTATTAGTTAACCGGTTTCAGAGAAGAAGCCTTTTTAAAACTTTTTCTCCCATAGGGTTCTATGTTAAACTAGGTCCTTCGGTAGCAGGGTAGTGGCCATATTAGTTTTATAATCCATATAAAAAACATAAACTTTGTTAAGGTCCATCCAATGAACATTATGGCCAAGTTTGGTTTCAATTGGCCAAGTGGTTTCAGAGAAGAAGATTAAAATGTTACAAGTTTAAAGACGCTGACGACGAAGACGACGGACGCAGTGATGACAATAGCGAGCTAAAAAGTGAAAACAGTAGCACACCTAGACACAAAGTGAAAACAATAGCTCACCTAGACACAAAGTGAAAACAATGGCTCACCTAGACACGAAGTGAAAACCATAGCTCACCTAGACACGAAGTGAAAACAATAGCTCACCTAGACAAAAAATGAAAACAATGGCTCACCTAGACGCAAAGTGAAAACAATGGCTCACCTAGACACGAAGTGAAAACCATAGCTCACCTAGCTATAGACACAAAGTGAAGACCATAGCTCACCCAGACACAGAGTGAAAACCATAGCTCACCTATAGACACAAAGTGAAAACCATAGCTCACCTAGACACAAAGTGAAAACAATAGCTCACCTAGACACAAAGTGAAAACCATAGCTCACCTAGACACAAAGTAAAAACACTAGCTCACATGACCCTTTAGGTCAGGTTAGCTAATAAAAGTATGTTCATGTGCTAACATTATTTGTAAAACAAAACATACATGTACAAGTTATTGTTTTATTTCCCCTTTAGCACTGGCTTGATGAGAACTGATTAAATATATGGTAGTAAGAACTAATGTTTTAAATTTAACTCTGAGAAGTGGTTAAATCATCACTGTTATATACAACAAACAAACTTCAGCCTGAAGATAGAGTTATTTCCCCTGTATGACATTTTTTTAAAGCTGTTTTAGATAAATACCAATACATCAAATATAGAAAAAATGTTTGTAGCTATATAGATGGATCCAATTATTATGGTGTACTACCAATAACAAAGCAAATGAATTGACAGCCATTTTGTATTACACTAATGTGTATAATAATTTCTCATACAAAACCTTTCTGTCAACAATATTCGACAATCAAGCTACATGTACATTTTAAATATACACTCATCTTTTGCTTAACTACCTCTCTTTACACGAATAACCTTTTCCATGTCTAGTTTCATATTTTCCCTAGTTACCAATACATGTAACCATATCCGATATACATGTAATATTCCTAATTACCAGTAGCCATAGCTTACATTGCAGGGCCGTAACTACCATTGAGGCAACGTTAACGGAGGCAACTGCCTCCTCTAGGTTGACAACCAAAAATAAAATAAAGTGGGAAAATGTGGAATTTTATGTAGATTTTTTCAAAATTTTCTTCCCTCACTCGGCGGCCCCAAGCCCCTGCCTCCTCTATTTTCTGGCCCATGTAGCCAATAATTTTTTTGTATTAAACCCTATATGTGTAGACTTGATACATCTTTTTGGAAAGTTCCAGTTATTTGATCCATCCTTCTTAATTAAAATCCTTTCTCTTTTTAGACATATTTCCACTTTAAAGATAACTTTCCTCTTTTCATGTGTAATTCAACAAACTCTACAAGATAAGGTGCCACATGTTCTCTGTATGGTACATTATTCTGTAGTATTACAACTGATGCAAGGCACTGGAGTGTCCTGTGTTTAACTGGACACAGCGGCATATTAGCCACCTGTGAGAGAACAATTGGAGTTCTTCCTTTTGCATCCACACAATCAGGATGAGAACCAGCAGAAAGAAGCATGTGTGAAATCTTATTGATTGGCACAAGATCTTTTCCTGTGAAAATTATCTGGAGCAGCAATTGTTGATTATAAGCAGAATGAAGTGGTGTTGAACCCTTACTGTCAACACAGTTAGCATCGGACCAAAACTCTAGCACCACATTAGCTAGCATTAAAGGATCGACAATAGCTTCGATAATTTCCTTGTATAGTACAGTAGGATGTATGTAGTTGGTCTCTAACCAATAATCGTAGTTGTCTAGATGCTTGTAAGGTACTAACCTTGCTGCATAATGGAGGAGAGTTTTCCCTTCTGTATCCCTAAGGTCTAACTGGACTATTTTCTGTATGTTTCTTGCAAATTCTCTGCAATCATCTATGCTTTTATTGCAGCTTATAAGTAGCTGGATAACCATCAATAAAGTCAGAAAAACTCCATGACAGAGTTCAGAACAATGTGTCATTAATACCAGAACACATTTTAAGATGGCCATCAGTGCGTCAAAGTCTAGATTTTGTTTGGATGCCGGCAAAGCTAAATCATTACATACAATTTTTTTCAAAAATTTCCTGGAAATTGCATTTTTACTATGCTTTATAAAATAGGGTAAACTGTAGGTTAACAAGATCACAGATTGTCTCAAGTCTCCTGCCATCCTGTATTTGCTTGCTAAATCAACAAATGCATTCATAGTAACTTGACTGCCATAGCCTAGTAATCGCTCAAATACTAAAGCACTCTGAGTGAGCATGACAATTGGATCTATGTTCTCAGGATTTATATAACTAATGACCTGGATTGTGTCAAATTCAGTTTGGAACTTAAATACATTTCTTGGTGGACAAATTGCTTTCATCATATTGGCACACCTTTCCTTGTTTTCCATGTAATAATTACAGACAAAATATAGAAAGAAATTCACATCTACTGCTCTGGAAGGAAGCATAGGGTTGTCATGGTTATAGTCAATTTGTTCATTTTCATCGTTTCCATGACTTTGACCTTCAAGATCAGTGCCTTCCTGTTTATGAACATTCTCTACCCTTTGAAAGCCAAAGGAGACATTTTGTTGAAGTCTGATTTTCGATGCAGTAATCCAACATAGTGTTGCATCTTCGAATAAAGAATTGGAAGCACAATGAGCTCCGAAGACTTCAAGAGCATCTAGTTTATAATGGAATGAAATCTGTGGTAATCTGAGTAAATAGCGTAAAATTTTCGAATTTCCACGTGAAGCCACATCAATAATCGGATGAACATATTTGATGTCACCCTCATCCAAAAAGGACTTTTTACATGTTTGTTCTGCAGTAATTGTTAGCTGTAATATGTAGTCAGCATTTGTCTGTAAGCTCTGAGTATGGTTTCCACTTGGTTCTGCCATTTGTATCCATGGATACAGTTTTGTTTTGTTGATATCAGCACCTTTCTCTATTAACAATCTAATGCCTTTTAATTTAGAATCTTTGTCTCTAAACGGGAACCTACTGTGCTTTTCTCCTGACTGTTTAAATGCCAATTCCAAAATAGAACCACTTTCAATTTGAAGGTTATTTATATTAGAAATTTTATCTAAAATCCATTCTAAATAATCATTTTTCTCATACTTAAAACAATATGCTAAACAGTCGTACAAGACTGAATTGGAACATAAACGAACTGCATCATAATCTATCATTAGTTTTACTATTTCATCTTGCGGTCCCATATAATAAGAGCTCAACCGGTATTTATTAACTACCTTCTCATAATATTTCTTTCTACCATCTACATTATGTATTGACCAATCACCCAAAGCAATTGCGAATAAGTTCAAATGATCTCTTACAAACATACTGGGGTGCGCGAAATGTTCCAGTAAAAAACACACAATATCTGTATGCCCTTTAAAGATAGCCATCAACATTGGCCATCCATTCATGCCATTGACATCAGCTCCACAATGTTCTACTAGAAATTTAACAACATTTAAATTTCCAATCTCACATGCTAATGAAAGTGGTTGATGCTGATCCTTTTGACACTGCATAATTTCCTGTCTTTGTTTTTCATTACAGAGACCTAATACCACAGTCAAATAGTTTTCACCATCTCGACATATTCTGCCTAGTCTTTTTGTTGCATTCACTAAATGAAAGATCCCTCTCTTAATGTTTTCCAATGTATCTTCATCTACACCATCACCAAAATATGTTTCTTCTTCATAACTATCTTCATACAAGTCTTCATCATAATCATCATTCAATTCTTGATCATATTCTTCATAATCATTTTCATGCAATTCTTCATCAATGTACAAACTGTCCAGCAAATCTTCACAGGTTCCCTTTGTCTGCCAGTAGTTTATGTCAGCCATGCTGAATGTCTCATATTCTTGTCCTTGTAGAGTACACTGATTCTCATAGTGCTTAATCAATGATTGTTCTAAGTCTTCCCAGGTAACTTGTTCCATTTCCATTACACTCTCTGTTTGTTCATAACTGAAAAATGCATTTATTGATTGTAAATTCTTTAATTGTAAATGTATACATTTTCAATTATAAGCTAAGTGATAAATAGACCTACAATTCACAAAGTCACCATTTTCATTAAAGTGGTGAAAGGGATTGAAAAAAAAAGTTGTAAAGCATCTGACCAAAAACCAAAAATTAGTCTTCCAAAAAAACAATTTTCGAAGGCTACGATATCTCCACTTTTTCCCAAAATGACCTATAAAAATTTTTGAAAAAAAAACAAAATCCTGCATCAATTCCAAGATGAAAAATGTTCTATTTAAATTCATTTTATCAATGCCAAATTTTAATTTGATAACTATACATGGTTAATTATTACTTTGGATATGGCTTGAAAAGAAATATGCCCTTGTTACCTATTCAAAAAACCACAAGATCATCCACAAAAATTTTAAGTGTTTTATTGGTCAACAATTGGTGAACTTTCAGAACAATTATAGGATAATAAAGTATTATTTTTAAGTTCAGAAGAGTAAAGAATTTGAGAACATAAAATCATATTTATTTTGTACAATAAACTTATACAAATTTATTTTTTCAAAAATCAACCTTATTTTAAAGGACAGAAAAGTTTATCTCCTTAATGTTTCTCATATATGTTTAGAAAGCAATTCTTTTAGTCTAATAAATCATGTAAATTTAATTGTATTCGATAAATCAAATAATAAATGTTGTTTATTGACAGGTGCTAATTGAATTAGTTCAAATACACAATTGTGTAGGTGATAATTGAATTATTACATGTATATTAAGAGGGAAATATATTTTTTTAACTTAAATACCAATAAACATAGCTATCTGGCTATGAGTTTTAATGTGCATAAAATTTATTGCAAGGTTATTTCAGTTTAATGGCAGTACTAGTGTACATGACATGGTTTAAGAAATTAACCATGTTAACAGCCAATAGTAAAGACATTACTTTTATTTGACTTTTTGATATGCTTGTAATTAATCTCAATAGTGTTTAATGTTGATTGATCTTCAATTTTGAAAATGAAATAATGAGGGTTAATCAATTCAATCACCAGTGCTTTCATAATCAGGTCCCTGATTATAACAAAGCTTTAACAGATTATAACAAAGCAACAAATAAACCTGCAACTATGTATATCAATTCACTAAATGTCTGCAGTCTGCTTCTCAAAAAGCAAAGCCATACATCAAAACTTCAACATCTCAACTGATAATATTTACTTAAAAACTACTATAAAACAAAACATTGCAAACTAAATGTATAAAAATATACAGTAGACCGATTTTATTATGAGCCGATTTTGTCATACAGTACCACTAGTCGATTTTGTTATGACCCTTTTGATAGATAAGGTTAGGCTGAATTTTACTGCTGTTATAATCCGAAGTTAGTTTTGTGATTTGTCGGATTAACAGCAGAATTCAGTAGTCTATTGCTCGTAATGTAACAAATAAAAAATACTAACTTCGGTTTATTTATACAAAATTTAAACATAATATTTATCTACGTTATGCTATTAAAGCTTTAGACATTGTGAAACTAACGAGAAACGATCTTTATTGAAGAAATTTGTTTTTTCGTCTTTGAAGATGCACGTGGAAAATGCTACGTCGATCATTTTTCTGTATATGGATAATGTGACCTAATTTTATTATAAATGTGCTAATTTGCATACTATAACAACCATTCCGGAGTAAGAATCCAGTAATTTACATATTACCCAAGATGCAACACACCATTCAGTTTCAGGTTTCTCAACGTTTTTCATGTAGTAAACATAATTAAAAAGAGACACAAATGTCAAATAATACACAACGCATAGCGAGTTATTAAAAACAGCAATAACTATCATCACGTATCAATAATGATCGATTTTAAACACGAAACGGATAAAAAAAATGGTGACACTATTTAAAGATATCAAGATCCCGCTACAAGACAAGAAAGCTTTATTTAGAGTCGATATGTTAAAAACAGTACAACATAAGCTCTACTGAGCTTTTAAAATCGACTTTTAATAACAACAAAACACATTACAGACATACAACTGTACAATACATCACAGGCATGCAGTAATTTACACATAGAAACTTTATGCAATGATAGCTAAGATATAAGAACAATAGCAGGTGTTAAAAGCAAGCACTAAGCTTAAAGCACTAAAAGTATGGCAGTATTGTGACATACACTAATTAAAAAAACAGCTTAAATCTAAGAAATAAGCTTTAAAATAAAAATTCATGTATGGTGTTAAAATAAGCATTTATTATGTCTGCTACATTACGAGAAATGGAAAAAAAAAAGCGAGGGTACGATCATTCGTTCTAAGATAAGGTATACTTGTTGAGATGGCTGAAACGGACAGTTTGAATAGGGGCCGACCATTTAACTTGCAGGGGGGCCTTGGTTTTTTCCTAAAAAAATATTTTGAAAATGATTTTTGATGAACAAAATATTTTGGACGCTGAGGGTAAGAAAAAAAATACTGAAGGATTTCTGCTATATAATATAATGCTAATAATGAAAAAAAATATTCTGTCGAGACGCCTTAAAAAAATAAATATTTTGTCCACGCTCTGCGTGGAAATAATTTTTCTGACCAAAACAAAAAACCAAGGCCCCCCCCTTTCAAGTTAAATGGTCCGTCCCTTACAATGTATTTAATTTATGTATTCAAGAATGCGAAACAACTCGGACCGCGGACAACTCGGATCGTGACAACTCGGACCGTAATAGGACAAGTCGGACCGTGTTATTCATATACGGTCCGAGTTGTCCTATACTTATGGTCCAAGAAATCTATATTGTCATGTAAAAATAAAGTTTTTGTTTGTTAACTGACGTTTATTTTATTAACTGTACAGCAGTTGACCATGCAGAGTGAAGTTTGTTGTTTGACGTGAAATTTACTATGTATCAGAAAAAAAAAAGCTTCAACATATATTTATTTAAAAATAAGGGAATTGTGATACCAGAGTATGGTATCGTGTCGTCACCAACTTTGAATGTATTGTAGCAGAACTGGACCCGAGGAACAGCCTTCTGTTGTTTAAAGTTGTATTGGGTAATGTTTATACATGTTCTGTGGAAGTAGTTACAGTAGTACGGACTCTTGTCGTGGTTTGGGTACAACGCTTATGATCTACTGACATGGTTGTTGAGATATGATAAAGAACGCCTTGTCAAGGTTTTTATTATTCTTTTACAGCTTGACCAAGCTACTCATTTGGAATCACAGAAGTTTCTTATCTAATTAAGTTTCACTAAATTCACTTATTTGAAAACAAACAAGCTCAAATTCTTTCAGATCTTAAAATTAATTTTTTTAATTATTATTAACTAAGCCACATGACTACCGATCACATTAATTGAAGCCACATTATAGATAATTGTGAGTGTTTTCTGAATTCTTAAGATTTAATGTTGTTAATTGTGTCGCATTTCTCATCATAACATTTAACCTTTATATAATTAAATCAGTATAATTTACATTCGAGTAGAACTGTTTCAATTTACTAGAAAAAACTTATAACGTTATATTGATAAATATATAAACAGGACTATCGTATTTTAATATTTTAATGACAGTATAAGAAATAAATGCGGTCCGAGTTGTCTTATTTACTACGGGCCGAGTTGTCACGATCCGAGTTGTCCGGTTACCGTATTCAAGCGCTACCTCACAAAAACAGTCACTGTTCGTAAAACAATTAATCGTATATATTATTCCTATTTAAATTTTTATGATTTCTTTATCAAAACATTCACCTTTCAGACAATTTATCTCTTATTTTAAGTGTTAGAGCTTTGCTAGGCGCAGCCATGTTGAGCTGGCTAAAAACAGATTAAAAAACTATTCCGATTCCGACGTAAAAAAAATAAACAAACAAAAACCTATAAACAACAAACTAATAATAATTTTTAAAAATCATCATTTTGTTAATAGTCATTTGGAAAATATGTTGTAAATTTGTAAATAAATGCTATTTAACTTTACACTGTTTATTTACAAAAACAATGATTGTTATCCTGGACCATTATTCATATTTTTGCTGATCCATAAAGTCCGGCTGTTTCCGGGGGCAATGTCCAACTTGTCAAAAAGAAATGATGTTCAAGACTGTGTTGTCACTTCGTCAAACAGCAAGAATTTTGCCTTTAATTAACGTAATTACTTAATATCAAGTAAATTGCAGATCGTGAAATGTTGCATTATATTCTGACTGAATCTTAGTTTAAAGTTTAATGTGTTTGGCTTTATTAATGATATACTATATTTAATATAATTTATTATATACATATGTTACAAATGTGTTAGAAATTCAAAGACGTTACTGCGGTAATATTCTGCAGTTATTAAAAAAAATCATTTTGTGTTTGTGTAACAAGTTTAATCGTCCCGAATTGGTACCTTGTATACTTTCCTCGAATAGGTTTATTCAAAATTTTTCTTCTTACACATACACTCAAGTCCGATAATTGTGCCATCCGGTAAATCCGCCTACTTTCAGTAAAGTTATTTTCCGTATCTACAGTAAACTTCGTCTGCTTAAAAGACTTAAAATCTTCGAATTTCATTGCAAGGTATCGGGTAAATATCAAATTATGATCATACAATTAGTATTGAAGAAAAAAATTACCTTCTGTTGCATGAAATATTCCAAATGACAAATAAAATCCTGCAGACAGCACATGTTTTTGATTTTAAGGATCATCTCATTAATATGCATGAGCATTTTTACCGGACAAGGTCACATGCGATGTAAACACATGTAAGCCTCACATTTCCTTAATTTGCATGGTGTTAAGAATTGTTTTTCATTAAAATACATTAACAGTCATTCAGTTCAATATCTATATGTATTATAAAGATTTATTTTAAAATATCATAAAAATTATTTTGATGTTACTACAAGTCCCAAAATTAAGGTGAACGGATTTACCGGACGGCATCGTACATGCAAGAATTTTTTTTTACATATATGGCCACCCACTTGAATTTCATCCATACTCGAATTTCGGCAATTTTCCTTCATTCAGCAATGTAAACAATGAACCCAAGGCTAAATTACTTTTAAAATATCGTGCATTTATTGCTCTAACCAAATGACTCTTAAATAATAAAATACAGTGCGTTTCAACAAATTAATGTCCATTAAAGCCACACACTTTCATCTCCGAAATTCGAGTGTACTAGTATCAAGGAAAGTATTCTTATAATAATTTGTTATTTATAGAATAATACTGTTATCATTTCAAAATAAAAAATCTGGAATGCACATATACTGCACAATTAAGAAAGGAATGCTATTCCCTTATTTATTTTAAACTTCAATATGCTACTAGTACTGTTCGGTAAATCTGGGACTAGCATAACTATACTATAAGTCACACCGGCGTGGAGTGCATTTTTTTCTTTCATTTTATTATTATTCCATATTTTACGTTGTTATTATGAAAATCCAACAGAAAAACTTTAGTCACGATAACTTGTCCATGTTTAATACTATGCCTCTGTTGTTCACATGTCACAAGTCGTCTTTCACTTTAGGTACGGGAATTTTACTTTATATGTGAGCCATGTTTTGTTTCTTCAGGAACTTTATTTTTTTACCAAGGTTCCTCTGCTTGTGTGACTTTCAATGGTATTCAGACAAACACTGAGACTTTTTCCATGTCAACCACAAATGACAAGGCCTGAAAGGTCGAAAAGACAAATCGACTGCACCAAAGTTACAATTCCGTTCTCATGTAGGTCAAATTTTACTATAGAAAATGGCCCTGTCAAAATGAAAAATAAAGCCTGATATTTCAAAACCCTGAATATTTCAAGGAAATAATTGTTGATTTCAATATAAACATTTTTTGATCTACAAAAGGAACAAAAGCTGGACTGTACACGGTAAGCAGTTTTCACACACAAAACCCTCAACACTGTGACTTGTAGTTTAATGGGACATGACATTTGCTAAGTCATTAGTGTAATATGTACGAAATCCCGTCCAGAAACAAGACCAGAATAAGATGAAACTAGAATGAAGAAATAACACTGTCCAGCACAATAGGATACCAATAATTAATTAAACTTCAGGCAAATATGCTTTTAAAGTAAATATGTTTTAAATTTTAATAAAGTTTAGTGTCTGTTACCTAATTATATTATTGTGAGCCTGTTTGACCTTTTAAAATATATAAATCAACGTAAAATCGCAAGCAATTTTAGTGGTCTCCATTTTTGGTTGCCTTTTTGATGAATTACATAGTTAAGAAAACAGTATTTTTGAAATGAAAAATGTTCAAGGTAAAGGCCAATCAATTTGTATTTGTATTTGTATTTTCGTTGCCTTGTGTCCGATGTTATTTTTATTTTCAATCTCTTAGATATTTTCAGATGAGGCAGCATGAAATATTGGCCAGTTTTTGGGAAGTCTGTGCAAATTTTAAACATTTCTAGTGGGGACAAACGATCAATGCAATATTCCTTTTTCTGTCATATTCTGAAAGAAGAATGTTGCTCACATTGCACGAAATAGGTCACAATTGTCATGATTGAGAACACAATGAATAAGCATACTTTTGTGTCCATTGTTTTAAAACTTTTTTTACTAGTCATGATTTTGCTTCTTATACAAAACTGTCATGATCTTGACCATGTAAATTTTAAAGAATATTGGTTTCTATATATATATACATGCACATGTTTTCAGAAGCAAAATACAGAAAAACTGTCCATTCTCTTTTAACTAGGTGTTGAATATCTGGTTTGAAGTTCAACATAAACTAGCATAGCGTAAAATGTGCACAACGGAAATTTTATCCCTCGATTGAGAAAATATTTTTCGCAGTTAATACTTAAAAATAAATTCAAAGCATGAGAATTAACTAAACAATTCATGTGAAACAATTTAATGTGTGTAAGTTTACAGTTTTGAAAAAAGATCTATCAGTGGAAAATTATTAAATGACGTCAAAGAGAGCGTGTCTTCACGATGGTGATTTTTTTTCCACCCTCTGATAGAAAATATTTTCTTACTAGCCACTTAAAAGTTAGTAGTCTCGTTCAATTTATTTATTAATAAATAATAATATTAGTAACGAATAAAATAATGGCTAAAATGCATTGTTCTTTTTCAGGTAAATGGACATGTACATGTAGCTAGACGTTTTCATCAAAGTTCCCCAAGAGAAAACTCAAAATTATATGAATTTAGAGTGTATCAGCTAAAACCAGAATGCACAAAGCCATTTATTGAATTGAGTAAGGAATGGATGCATCTGCGTTTGAATCATTCTGTTTTGATTGGGTATTGGACTAGTGAAATCGGTGGCATTAATGATATGGTTCACATTTGGGAATATGGTAAGTACATAAATACAAATCACAGTTTTATGCCATACAGCTTACATGGATTTTGCTTTTTTCATCAGTCCACAGCGGAAGTGGGCACAAGGTTGGCAAACATCTAGCTTGTCTCCCCTGTCCAATGTTGGGAGTAGTCATGCCATTTCTTAATACATGAAAGTATAGTGTATTAAAAAAAGCTGATAAAAATTTATGTTTCCTACGAGTATATTCCGATAAAAAAAAGACTGTGTAATGGACTGTGGGCTGGTTACCATGGAGACTGGATGGCAAAAGTAACATCCATCTGAGCTGTACTTTAATTATGAATCCTGCATCCCACAATTTAGTTCTTTGCTTCATTAGTAAAAAGTAGTTGCCATCATATGTACCCTTGCACCGTCATAAAAGGCCACATCACATAACATTTGTATATTGATTGTAACTATATTACCTTGCACAAGGCCACAGCTTTCATAAGGTAATATTTGTAATGCAGAAGGGGTAACCTTATAAAAACATCCCATGACATTTAGCCTCAAATTGACCTTCAAAAGTAGAAAAGATGTGTTGGTGTGGTCTCTAAAATACATTGATCAGAGATGAATTTCTATTGGATGTCATTAGAACATCCATGCATCATAAAAATAATGAAAAATTGTATTTAAATTGGGGTTTTTTTTGGAAATTTATGCTTAGAAGCATACAAATATTTACAGGAAAGACCACGATTTTTTAAGTTGCCTTGTTTTATTCATTTACATGTATGTTTATAAGAATTTTATTACAGATTGTTAAAAAAATTATGATGACGACAATGCTTTTGTAAATTTACAGATAGTTTGGAACACAGAGCACAAGTTCGACAAGCATTGGCCAATGATCCATCGTGGATTTCCAATTACTTCAGTAAAATATTACCAATGATGTCACGACAGGAGAACGTGTTACTCCAGCCAAATGGAAAACTCCAGCTTTATCAACCCAAATTAAAGGGTAATTATTGATAAATTAATAGATTGTAAAGAGAAGATAAACAAAACACAAACCTTACCATTGAATTTATTACTTTAAGATAGGACAAATTAATGAAAAAACAAATAATGCCTACATGTACAAACTACTGGCTAGTCCATTTAGGTCCTGTTCACAGCAAGGGCTCTAATATTGCCTTTTTTGAGGAAAAGAACAAGTTTCACAGTAAAAATACATAAGCATTGTGAAAACATAACCACACTGAGAATGCTTTCAAACAGATTTCGTGATTGACATAGGAAACAATGTGTACTTTTACTGTACGATTTATTTTTTTTGTTCAGCGTGCATTGTTCCCACAATTCATTAAACGACAATAGTAGGAAGAAATACACATCACATTATTATGTTACAATTAGTAGACAGCCAATACACAATAAATTTTATGAAAAAATCTGTACAAACAAAAAATTACTGTCCTCACTCACTCAATATGGTTTTATTTTCAAAATAGATTGACATATATTTATTTTATTTAAGTGTTATTGTTATAATATTGTCATACAAATTACAAAAAGAAAATTAAAAAATTTTATTTTATTTCATCCATTTAAAAATGGATCATGCTCTAAGTAAACATGATTTTAATTGGTCCCTATTTTAATATTTAGGTGTCTATGAAATTGAGACTTTCCGAGGGACACCAGGAAAGAAACCAATCAGTGCCAAGTTACTTGGATCTTTCAAGGGACTAATTGGTCCTATGAATACAGGTAAAATTCTAATTATATTGTTTGTTTTGTTGGTTGGTGTTTAATGCCACTTTCAGCAAATTTTCAGCTATTTCGTGGCATCCAGTTTTTATTAGGGAGGAAGCAAGAAAAAAACCCAACCCTTGGTAGAAAAACTGGAAATTCTTGCTAAGTATTGTTGGAGTTTAGTACAACCTCCTGCCCACATAGAGTCACCAACTGCAACCTCCGTGTTAACAGACACGTGATCAATAGTAGATGACTAACCACCTTAACCACTCAGCCAGCCAGTCCTCCTTTTATAGTAGAAAGATGGTCCTCAGTGGTTAATTGGTTTATGTAGATTTTCTTAGATTGTTTCAACACTTAATGTATTTACATTTGTACTTATCTTCAACCTTCCTTAACAAGAATTGATTTTACCTTTCTCATTTTGAGTGTCTGTGTAAAGATCTGTGTTCTGATTTCCTCCTCATTAAAAACTAAAATATTACTTTATTCTTCCATAAATGACCGATTTCTGGTACAGATGACCCAATACAGATGAGCTTGTATTGTCATGCAAACAAAAGGCCTAAAACAAGCAGGGATCCTCGCAACGCGTCTAGATGCGTATTCTACGCGTCTTTTCAGTTCTGGACGCGCCTTTTCAACATCTAACGCGTTCCAGTACGCGTCCGTGTCAGTTGTCAGACGGGTATGAATTTCCGTCATGTCAATTCCGTCTCCGATGCGTGATTACATTTTCTTACAAATGGCAATCGATTTTACCTGTTTCGTCCAATTCTCAGCATGTAGCAATCACTCGGGCGGCAAATATGCTTTAATTAAGATGTTTATTAAACAATAAACGTGCAGTGTTGATTGACACTCTTTATGGTTAAAATTAAGCGTTGATAATACACTCGTTTCAAATTTTAATACACGGTCGGAACCTTGCACTTGCAGTTGCACACTTAAGATTTTTTTGTTAAAGTAAGAATTCTTGACCGGTACAAAGATATCTCCAATATGAACATTAATTAGTTATCTAATAAACTTTTAATATTTGTATATATCAATAAGATAATCTGCTATAGACTAGGATCTGAAAAAGGGGGGGGGGTAGGTGGGTAATGAGTTGTTTTGGAAGAAATATTAATGTCGGCATCTGCATCAAGGTAAGACAAGTCACTCTTTAATGGGCAAACATCAGCATGTTTCAAGTAATGAGTGCAGTTCAATCATACTCCAAAAGACTTCCAAACTCGGCTACTACTAATATAAAATAGCATGAGATAAACATTCTGCAAAACATATATATCTTTTTATAGAAAGACATTTAATGGGTCGGCCCTCAAAGAAAATGGTTGTATGCAAGTACTTAGCTGGACTCATCTGCGATATGTGGGACTCTTTCAAAAGTGATGAGTCCAGGACTCACCATAAAAATATCCTACAAGTATCACTGAACAAGAACGTTACGGTAACACAACAACGTTCTTGTTTTGGTGGTTCTGATTGGATGTCAAATATAAAACAATGGAGAGTCTATAGGATATAGCAATTTAAAAGTTATATTATCGAAGAAATAGGTACTTTCATGGTCGTGAAAATTTTTTTTTAGTCTATTCCCTCGTTTTGTTGTGCTCCACTTGCGAAAAAAACATAAAATTTCTATCACTCTTGAAAGATCACCTGGTCATTCTCAAAACTTATGTAAGAACCTATTATTCTTTATGTAAATCACTGAAATTCATATCTGTACATTGTTCCCCAAATTGGAAGGTTTACTTTAAACATGGATCTAAAAGTTTAAATGAAAATGTAAAAGTTATGATTAGTCCATGTTGAGATATAGTTTTAATGATCACATATTATACATTTTACATTCTTGAATTTCCAGTGAAAAGTGTAAAGGATAAAAATGTTTTATAAATTATGATGTACATTTCTTTGTAGTATATAATCTTTGGTATCACAAAACAGTGGACGATATGGTCAAAAGTGCAAGTCAGGTGAATGAAAAGTTAGGTATGTACATGTATGTTGAATAATAATTTATTAATAATTTATTCTGTTAGTGGATGCTGTACAAGCTCTATCAGTTAAATTTAAAAAAATCATATTTTCTTAATTTTGGTTCAAAAATTTTGTTAGTAGTTGATCAATTTTAGTTAGTGTTCAATATTACTAGCTGCAGCACACAAGTTGCTGTTAAGCTCACTTACTGCAATGCTCCCTTTCCTTTTTTATTTTTTTTTTTAAAATGTGATTTTGGTATTTGCAGGAGCTGATCTTACCGGACATTCACGTTTGTTGCTTCCAACACCATGGTCTCCACTTGGTTGATTCGACTTAGGGCAGGCTCAACATGGGAAGATTGCACTGTAAATAGGATTTATAGAAATTTTATAGAAATTTACAATTACTATTATGTGTATTTTGAGGGTTTTTAACGAAAGCTACCTGCTTTTTAACACTTATAAATAACAGTGTATGCATATACAAAATTTGGTGGATTTTAATTTGTACACAACCCCACCAGCAACCACACTACTTTAACGATCTTTTTTTGTGAAAAAAATCTAAAAAATATATGCTTATCTGCTTTTTCAAAGGATTATGTATGCCAAAAGAAATAGCATATTCACCCAGTGGGTGGGCAGTGGTAGACATGTTATGCCCAGGCAATGGTACACAAGTTATGCCCAGGCAATGGTACACAAGTTATGCCCAGGCAATGGTACACAAGTTATGCCCAGGCAATGGTACACAAGTTATGCCCAGGCAATGGTAGATAAGTTATGCCCAGGCAATGGTACACAAGTTATGCCCAGGCAATGGTACACAAGTTATGCCCAGGCAATGGTAGATAAGTTATGCCCAGGCAATGGTACACAAGTTATGCCCAGGCAATGGTAGATAAGTTATGCCCAGGCAATGGTACACAAGTTATGCCCAGGCAATGGTACACAAGTTATGCCCAGGCAATGGTACACAAGTTATGCCCAGGCAATGGTACACAAGTTATGCCCAGGCAATGGTAGATAAGTTATGCCCAGGCAATGGTACACAAGTTATGCCCAGGCAATGGTACACAAGTTATGCCCAGGCAATGGTAGATAAGTTATGCCCAGGCAATGGTACACAAGTTATGCCCAGGCAATGGTAGATAAGTTATGCCCATTCCCTGTGTGAAAAAAAGCTGAAACCACCCGTACTGTAGTGTAGATAAAACAATGATAATCTCCAAGTCGAGTATGCATGGGATTTTTGTGACAAAATGACAGATGGTAAAGTACACATACCTGACACCCTCATTATACAATGACAGTCTCCAATTATTGCCTCTAATCACTTATTTCTCAAGTCTGCCAAAAATATACATTGATTTTGTGTAATTTCTCATCAATATACTGCTACCTCACTTGTAATAGGTATGACTGTTCCAAAAGTTGACAACATAACGAGGGTGCACTGTACAAGCATAATAAATGAAATTGAGGGAAAGGGTCTAATCCAAATATTCAATGAATATATGTATATTGTTTCAGGCAGAATATTGCATAGCTTTCTTACTGGTATTTTTACTCTGAATTTCTTTACATTTTTATAAATACATTTTAATATAATTCTAATATGCATTGGAGATATAAGATATGATGATATTATTCAGTAAATTTTTCAAAATTTACTCTCATTTAGACATATTGTAGATGTTTCTAATTAAAGCTCTCAGGTGATACAGATATAATTTTCCACAAGGGGCATAATACTACGATACTATTTATTCTTTGTAAATCATGATAGCGATGAAGAATTATAATCAACCATGTTTTTGCATTCTAAACATTTGATTGAATAGAAGACAAAAAAAAACATTCTAACAGGTCAATAACACTTCGAAAGATATATTACCCTGCATGCTGTACAGGCCAATGCTGTATTACATGATATGTAATGTTGCTATGCAACAATATTTTAGGCAAATCTTTGCCATCCAAAGCTTTAGTTAACTTAGCATGTTAAGGTCTTAACTGTAATGAATTTTTCAGTTTTGTATACCAGTACAAATATTACACACAAAAATGATTTTAATAGAACAAAATTGTTTCTGTATACTACAAAGATAATTAACTGGAACATATTCTGGACATAATCCTTCATATGCTGTTTTTCTGTACAATAATTAGATGGAATAATTATTTTGTTTAACCTTAGTCTACTTTTGTTATTTTTATGGTGCTAATATACAATGTACAACAATCAATTTTTTATGTAATTTTTTTCATTCAGCATTATTTTTCTATGTAATTTCAGCTTTATGTTGTTTGTTTATTTTCAAGTTAAATATTTTTTCATAAAATTGCAGTTCTGTGGCTATTGACAAGTCATACATTTTTCATTTCTGCATAGATATGATTTTTCAGTAATTCTGAAAGTCATTTAAAGCAACAACTACCTAGTCATCAAATTGTTCTAGTCTTGTTAAAGTTTAAAAATATTATTACTTAAGGTGTACACTTTGTTAATGCATTTCTGTTAATTTTGTATCATTTTTAAAGAATAAATGAAAATGGGCAGTGGAAATAAACATTGTTTAAAAAAATATCAAAACTCAATAAAAAAAAAAATCTCACTTAAACTTGATAATTAACCTAATAAAGAAATAAAGTCATTAATTTTTTATACATGAATTGCATTTATTATGTCAAGCTGAATTTGTGAAAGCCTTTCTATATATCAAAACCATGACACGGTTCAGTTCAACTGTTTTCATCAGATCAAGTTCACTATTCTTACCTGTTGACATTCAGGCAAACATTTTAACAGTTTGAGTCAAATTAAGACACAGTTTGAGAATTCTCTGCCATATTAAGCCTTTTTAGTCCTTGATGGGAGCGTAGTGTCAGACACTTTTTTTCACTTGATTGAAGCACAAGTCTAAGAAAGCATTAGATGGCAGTGGATTCTCATACTAATTTAGACATATTTCTGTAAATACTTACACCAACTTTATCAGATATATTTGATTGGTTGTTATTATTATATTATGGTGCTGGCATTATTGTTGATATTTATACTATCAGAGAAAGCTTTAAATAGTTTTATGTTTTTGTAAAATTTTTCATTTTTATTATAATATGGTAATTTGTGCAAGACTTTTTTTAAATGGGGGACATGTTAAATGTTGTCTGCAGAATCATTAATTGTGTTCAAGAATGTTGTTGTGTAAAGAATATCATTGTCTTCCAATTTATTATTTTTGCAATATTTTATGTTCAGTTCTTGCCATAAAATTCTTTTAATTTGAAACGTGGATGGAAATGAAGTTTCAGAGGGGCATCTCTCAATATGTGGTTTTTTGTTGGAATATATTTTTTATGTAGCAATTGCCCTTCAATTTCATGTTTTATGCTGTTAGCATTTGAATTGTTTTTAGTTACAGTCAAGTTTATTTTCATAGAGTTATTCCCCTTTTTTCAAGTAAGATGGTGAAACATGCCTTCCATTCAGACTACATACTGGTGGTACATGTTTCTTACCCATTGCTTTATATTTTATTAAAATATTATTTCTACCTGACAGATGAATTAAGAATAATTTTTTTGTTATTTGTTTAATTATGCTCGGTGGAATTTTCTTAACTACTGAATGTTCATGCTAAATATTATAAATCAAATATTTTTACTGGAATTTGATTTTATGACAACATACCACCTAACTGTTTGTGTTTTCAAATGCTGCAAAGTTGACAGCTAGCTGTGGATTTTTTTTTATTTCAAAATAGAAGATTTCACAGTGCATGCAGCACATTACTATTTAGTAAACAGATTCCAAAGAAATTGTATGGTATTCTCCATTTAATGTTAACAAAATAAAATTATGGATTGTATATCAGGTAGATACAAGATGATATAAACCTCATATCAACGATATAATTGTGTAATTCTCTTGTACATAAAGAGTTCTAAATTTTATATAAGAGTAATACTGCTGATAGGGCTTGAAAGATGAATATTTAATGTTGACTTATCTGGTGTTTATAAATGTTTGCATCAGTGTATTGTAATTCAAATGTTTTAAAATTATTTTGTGTTCAATCTTATCATTGTATCGCTATGTAGGTGAAAATTGATTCATGTTTCACCGTCAGTGTAACAAGGAATTTTCAAAGTGGGTATGTAATAAGGAAGTTTCACTGCATTTTTTTCTCCCTTTTTATTATACTTAATATCACATTTTAAGGTACATGTATGAACAGTAAGAATAGTGACAGAAAACTTTTTTATCGCTGTGTTGTGAAAATGGTAATTTTAAGGTACATTTGAACTTGCTTTTTAAAGGTTGTCATGAACTTTTTTTTTGCAGTATTGCAATATACAAACTGGCAGATTGTCAAAAATTACATGTAATTTTACACTTTTTCTTATACATGTATTTTGTTTATTATATAATCAGATTATTGTTATTATTAGTAGAGCATTTATTCTTGTTATTCATTGGAGACTATTTTATTGTAGTTTTATCACAATCAATATTTTCAAATAATTGTCCATCTTACAGCTCAAGCTTTCAGTATATTAACATTTACAAGGCGGTCAGTAGCATTTATTAACATTTTCAACCATTTTTAGAATAAATTTTTTTAAAAACAATATGTCAACTATGTTTAACCTATCTACTTCCTATTGGTTTCTGACCAACTCTTTGAAGTTAAGCAACTTTGCATATTAATGTTTCAACTGCATGTACATTTATCTTAACCATTATTATATTGTTATAAGTATCTATGGTGATGTTATATATTATTATAGGTATATACATGTACATGTATTCAAATAAAAGTTGAAAAATAATCTATTTATAGCAATGATCCCACTTTGATATTAACTATTCTATCCAAGTGCTTTACTGCCTATCTATGGTTGGTTTGTTGATGGAATGATGTTCAATAACACTCTCAGCAATTTTTCAGCTGCGTTCAGTTTTAAAAGGATTAGGAAGCCTGATAACCCAGTGAAAACATCCAACCTTCGGCACAAAAACTTGCAATCCTTGTCAATTAAGGTTGGATTGAGCACACCATGCTTGCTGTAAGGTGTGAATATGCATCCTTGGTGTTGACAGACCTGTAATCATAGTAGATGATCACCTAGCTTAACCACTTGGCCACGGATTCCCCCTTTATCACCTGTAGTTGGAAGTAGCAAGTTGGCTTTGTTTCAAGTCCCAAGGGCTGGTAGGTCTTTCAGGTAATCCAGTTTTCTTTCATTATAAACAAATTTAATAATTTCTTTCAACCAAGAAAGCTGGGGTGCTTTCCATTATCCGGTACGTACCAGTTGTACCTCCCAAAACTAAAATGGAACGCGCCGTACCTATTGGAACGTCTGATTCATCAATTTCTTTGATCCAAGATGGCGGACACAGACGCGGAAAATGTGATGAGGAAATGAATTTTAATCTTTGGACGAAAATCAAAAGAAGAACAACCTTTGACATTGTAAAAATCTTTCAAATGAATATGTTATAAAATTCATTAATAAAATCCATGTCCATAATATTATCAAATAATATGGGCAATACCGATCGCCTGCCCTTAGACGTTCTATTATCTCGAACCGATCCAGACCGTACGTACCGGATAATGGAAAGCAAGCCATTAAGATAACAATAATGCCAGCATTATGTGACAACACCCAAACATCCAGTAAGTCACAAATCTCTTCTTTCCTTGGTTAGGCATATATAAAACTGAAAACTTCCCAGTCACTTTATGCAATATTTATGTGACATTCATGCAGAAAACTTATTTTTTTCCAGGTGGAATGAAAATTTGCCTGTCATTTCCTGTGTTTAGACACTTTTTAATGCAATCAATACCAAACATTCTCCCTTGTCCTCGGTGTTTGGAATTTTGTTATTATCGTCACTTATAACCATAATTAAATTATACTGCAGGTGAAAACACCTTGCCTCATATAATATGTAACTATCCATTTTTTAAATTAACTTCTTTGATGTGACCCTAGATAATTGTGAACATCCTCCCCCATTGTGAAAAAACAAGCATTTGAAGGCACCAGGTTAAAGTGGTCACTGCTGTTGCAGTATCCCCTCTATTGACCAAATCTAAAATGCAGCCTTACAACAAAAAATTGCTCTGGTGCAGTTATTTCAGTTAAGAAGCACTATACAAAGGTAATGACTTTAGGCCACTGGTAGAGGGATATGACTTTAGGTGAGGGGTGGCCACTGTTAAGAGTTATTGTACAGAAGAGTCTTTTTTGTAAAAATTTCTAACAGTTTTTGTTGACTGTGAAGTAATTCCTCCAGCATTATTAGGCTTATTACCAATCTGTTACGTAACAATATCCCATAGTTTCATTGTACTTTGATGCAAGATTTTTCAATTATCATTTATAGAAACCAAATGTGGGGACCATTATATACCCCCCAAGTCATGTCGAGCAGGGGTATAATATTTGGTTAACCACAGAAACGCTTCAATAGCAGATGTGTATTAAACCTTAGGTATGAACCTCTCGATGGCTGCTTCATTACAAGTAATGTACTACTAGACTAAATTTGTATTGGTGGTGGCATAAAAATAAATAAATCCAAGAAGTGGGATGGGACAATTTATGTTGGCAACGGTACCACAATGGATTAACTTGAAATAAAACTTAAAAAACAAATGTGTACACAGATAGAGATGCTCTCTGATGTACACTATTGATAATAAAAGCACAGTACAATACAATAAACTGCTTTCGCCGGTTAGGTGATATATCGTAATATAATGGTTGTATCGATATCACATCAAAGTGTTATTTTAAACTAGAGGCTCCAAGGAGCCTGTAATCGCTCACCTGGAATCCAAATGACTTAAACTATATTAAAATTTTTGAAATTAACAGTTTCAGTCTAGTTGTTATAGCTTTTAAGTTACTGTGCAAAAACTAAACATTTCTTCAAAAAATTTGTTAAATACAATAACTCCTATAAGGTGCCATCCACAATTTCTGAAAATTAAATGGTTTTTAGGCATTGTCCTTTAGGGTACTTTAGAAATTTACAGTTTTACTCTGCTAATAGGTGTGTTATAGACTAATTTATAATTAAAAAACTGTTCATATGTCCAAATTCATAATGAAAGGGCAATAACTCCTGTAGGGCTTCTATTGCTGATCATTTGTGCAATTGACAGTTTTAATCTAGCTACTATAGTTTTCAAGTTACAGGACAAAAATGGAAAATTTCTTAACAAAATTGTCATTTAAGGGCAATAACCCCTATAAGGAGTCATCTGACAATTTCAGACCAATTAAATGAATTGTAGGGCTTTTTTGCTGATCATTTTTGCAATTTATTATTTCACTCTAGCTGCTATGGTTTTTAAGTTACAGGACAAAAACGGAAAATTTCATAAAAAATTGCAATTTAAGGGCAATAACTCCTATAAGGAGTCATCTGACAATTTCAGACCAATCAAGTGAATTGTAGGGTCTTTATTGCTGATCATTTGTGCAATTTACAGTTTCAATCTAGCTGCTATAGTTTTCAAGTTACAGGACAAAAACGGAAAATTTCATAAAAAATTGCCATTTAAGGGCAATAACTCCTATAAGGAGTCATCTGACAATTTCAGACTAATACAGTGAATTGTAGGGCTTAAAATTGTTGATCATTTTTGCTATTTACAGTTTTACTCTAGCTAGTATAGTTTTAAAGTTACAGGACAAAAACGGAAAATTTCATAAAAAATTACCATTTAAGGGCAATAACTCATATAAGGAGTCATCTGACAATTTCAGACCAATCAAGTGAATTGTAGGGCTTTTATTGCTGATTATTTTTGCCATTTACAGTTTCACTCTACCTCGTATAGTTTTCAGGTTATATTGTAAATACCAAAAATTTTGTCAAAAATCGTCAAAAAAGGGCAATAACTCCTACAAGACGCCAATACACAACTTTGCACTAATAGCAACTATTGTAGACCTTAATGTGCTGATCAATTTGAAGTAACGGTTTTCTCTATAGCTATTAGTTTTTTAGATAATGATCAAAAACCTGTGTTGACCCCCATGTTCTATTTTTAGTAACAGCGGCCATATTTGTCTGTTGATCAACACCCTGGGTACAAACAGAAACTAGGAACCCTAAGGATGATTGTGGCCAAGTTTGAAAAAAATTGGCCCAGTGGTTTCAGAGGAGAAGATTTTTGAAAAAGTTTACGACGGACGACAGACGACGGATGCCAAGTGATAGCAAAAGCTCACATGGACCTTCGGTCCAGGTGAGCTAAAAATCGTTAAAGATTGCGATTAATATTAGCTGAATGACTCTTAAGTAAATAGTTCACAGAAAAAGGGAAATCACATTTCTACTCATCACCAGGTACCAAGTGGATTAGGGATACCAAGTTTGTAGTGAATCCATCCATCAGGTTTTAAGTTACTAGTATTTTTGGGGGCAAGAAAAAATAAACTCGGGAAGATAATTCCACAAACAATTATTCTTGTGCACTGCACTCCTACTCATCGACATCTATTCGACCACCAAGTTTGAAGTCAATTTTCTATTTGTTTTGGAAAGATGCTCTGACAACACTATGACCGATGGAACAAAGGATGGACGGATGAATGGACAAAGCAGCAAATATATGCTCCCCATTCACAGAACATAAAAAGTAAGAAGGAAAATCAAAGAAAAATGACCTGGGAATGATCCGATACACTGACAGCTACCCTGTTATAAAAAAGGACAACAATAACAAAACAACAAAACTTTAATAAAATATAAACTACAGAACAACAAATGACTAGAAATAACGAACAAACTATAAAATAAACAATATTTGTTATTTTAATACTGGTAGACAACCTGATTTATTCTAAAATTTTTGTTTTAATTATAGTTTACAAATGCATGTTATTTATATTACAAAAATAAAATGCCTATTCATAACATACAAAAAAATTTCCCTTGTCAATTCTTCAAGAGAACATAAAGACCTGCATGTAATTGATATCACCTTCAATGGAGATAACCAGTTTGGTACAAATACCAGTTTGGTACAAATACCAATGGGAGACAACTTATACCTATACAAACTGGAATGAGAGTCTGGGCACTTAATATTCTTTTTTTAAGTTACTGAACTAATTAAAATTGTATAATGGGGTTGCTGGGGGAATTTCCTACTTGTATATCAAGTTGTGGGTCATCATTCCGACTATATATTTTAGGAACAGCCTAACTACTACAGCTGACTTTTGTTACTTTATATTTGAGAAAATTGTGAGTCTTCTTTAAGAAAATAATAACAAAAATTGTCAATTAAGGTAAAAATTGTGTTGAAAATGTATAAAATGTCAATAAATGATCAAGAACAACAAAGAACAAAAATAGCACACATTTAAGCAAAGTCTACACTAGACTTCATCAATGTATAAAAAAAAATGCAACAAACAGCAGAAAACATAGATTTAAAAAAATAAACATCTATTAAAAGATTTTCTTAAAAAAAATATAATAAACAGCACAGCAAAAACCTGAAATCCACTCAGGACATTTTAAAGTAATAAAAGGATATAAAAATGTTACATATCTCCAATGTATAGATTGATAATCAATTTTACAAATTCATCTTTTCTTGACTGGAATATTCAAACAAAAACACAACATTAAAAAAGGATAAAACAAAAAATTCACAAAAATGGCACATTGTCCATGCTTGAGGTAAACAAGATTTATCTCCCATTTGGAGAGTTGTCTGTTCTTTAGAGAGATACTTTATATTACCTACTGTGTGTGAATAATTAGTTTTTTTCTGCAATATTTTTTGTTCATATATAGTAGAGCCTCTAGTACAATCAGGTCACAAAAATTATTTAGGAAAAAAAACCTTATCTGTTCAATACCTAATACCTGCTGTTAAGAAAGACAACTCTTGCAAATGGGAAGTAACTCTGTATTCTGAGATTAATATTTACAGAACATATCAGGACAACAACAAGTAACTCTTCAATATATACAAATGTAGTTCAAACCTGAAAGAGTATACCTAATAACCAAACAAGATGATAAATAAACAACTCTAGCCTGAACAAATACTATTTAACACTCCTGCAGTCCTGAAGAAAGAAAGAAAGAAAGAAAGAAAGAAAGAAAGAAAGAAAGAAAGAAAGAAAGAAAGAAAGAAAGAAAGAAAGAAAGAAAGAAAGAAAGAAAGAAAAAGAAAGAAAGAAAGAAAGAAAATGAGCATTAACAAAAAAACCAGGGCATGAGGTAGGACAACAAAAATGTGTTTCCCTGAATCTAAGCAACAGATGCATGTTTTATTCTTTAAGACATAATAAAGGAGGCAACTGCTTACATTTAATTATAAATTACTATTAACTTTCAGTCTAATGTCAATACATGTAGGGCTCTGTTAAAGTTTTATATTTTCTCCTTTTGACATGAAAAAATAGTTTAACAAACATAGTTATAAACAAATGCAAGCAAACACATATAAAAATATGAAGGAAAAAAACACATCTACACCAAAAGAAACTTGTAATATAAAGAAAACAAACACATTTTTACACCAATACACATAAGCAAACTTGTACAACAGTGACTGTACATTAATTAAACAACAACGGAATGAAACACACTTGCACACCTATGGATACAAGCAAGCTTATATACCCATGGAAACAATTCAACACCAATAGCACCAAACACACTCATGGAAACAAGCTTATATACCCATGGAAACAATTCAACACCAATAGCACCAAACACACTCATGGAAACAAGCTTATATACCCATGGAAACAATTCAACACCAATAGCACCAAACACACTCATGGAAACAAGCATGCTAATATACACATAAAAAACCCAATTTAATACCAATGACACCCAACACACTTATACAACCATGGAAACAAGCATGCTTAAATACCCATGGAAAAAAGCACTTTCAACACCAATAGCACCAAAACACACTTACACATGGAAACAAGCAAGACTGTATAGCCATGGAAAAAAGCCACTTCAACACTTATGGCAGCAAATACACTTACACACTCATGTAAACAAGCATGCTTATATACGCATAAAAAAACCAGTTCCACACCAGCAACAAACATACTTAGATACCCATGGAAAAAAAACAGTTCCACACCATCAACAAACATACTATATACCCATGGAAAAAAACAGTTCCACACCATCAACAAACATACTTATATACCCATGGAAAAAAAACAGTTCCACACCATCAACAAACATACTTATATACCCATGGAAAAAAAACAGTTTAACACCAGCAACAAACATACTTATATACCCATGGAAAAAAACAGTTCAACAACAATGACACCAAACACACTTATATACCCATGGATTCTGACTGAGCTATGTCTTGTAGGATTGCATTGAATTCAGCTTCTACTGAGCTCACCGAGTTTTGTGAAACTGGCAGATCTTGGTGATCACCTAAAGTTGTGACTGAAGCTGGAGACAAAGTATCACTTCTGAAATCGCTGTGCAAGTTACTAACAGTGAAATGTCTTGGAGTCATATCACTCTTATTCCTCCCTGGTACATTTGGTGTCGATATATCTAACAATGTGTAATTGTCTGTTGAGTCTAAAATCTGGTTGTTCAAATTGTTGTTCTGCATGGCATTTAAATCTTTTGTCAAATGTGATAGTTCTACATTTGATAATTCACAGAGCTCTTCTGCAATATCAATGTCTGACAGGTCTATGTTTCTTTCTAGATCGATGGATTTGAATTCATCACTTTCAAAGTACCCATCATTCTCCAGTAAATGAAAGACATCGGACAACAGTCCTTTGGTTGCTGTTGATGAAGTGTTGGACAGTTCTGGAAAGTCCATATTTTCAGCACCATTGTTCAATTCATTATTACTATTCTCCATATAACTGGACTCATTCAAGTCGATTGTTGATGAGGAAGAGGAATAATCATGGTTTTCTATAGACAGGGAATTCTGGGAAGCCACAGAAAAATTATCTGAATTTGTTGCAAAGGAATTCTGAGACAATACGGAAAAATTGTCTTGATTTCGTAAGGCCGAAACAGGAAAATCAGCAAACTGGGCATTGTCACTGGCATAAAATGTTGTATTGCTGACATAGTTCTGTACCATTTTGCCAGAAAAAGTGTTACATTCAAAGATGGCAGACTGGCTTCTGGGAGTGTTAAAATAGCGACCGTATTGGAAGTTAGACACGTTATTTGCATTTGACAACAACTGTGACTTTACATCAGATAGATCATGCAACAATGCTTTAACCTCTGGTTCATGATCAGAAAATGGCACATCTTCTGCCTCAGAAAACAGAAAGCCAACTTGTCCCGCAGGAACTAGAGCATTCTGGGAGCTGTCCAGAATTGTTGTATGTCTATCAGTCAACATAGGCAGATTTTCATGTGATGACAAACCTGAGTAATGAAAAGGAAGTATTATTTAGTCTAATTATGAATTTCATTAACAAAGTCTTTAATTTAGAAATAGATTATTGCAAGCAGGCTGGTCAGACCTTATATTTGTCAATATTTTATACTGTGATATAAGTGATAGTTATTTTGCATTGAGCTGACTGCAATAATTTATTTCAATTCTATTATGTTTAACAAATTCTACAATACAGAAGCAGTTCTGAGATATTGTCATAATAGTTTTCGAAACTAAGTAAGATATATCCCAAAACAGCATATAAAGAAAATAAAATTGACATTTAAAAACTATGCTCGTCATTTTATTAAATACAAGTTGTAAATGTAAACCTCAGAATTAAAAAAATGATAAAATCTTAACAAAATTGTGTTGTTCCAATTAAAATTTTTTCAGTTGAAATGAGGTCAGAATTCTTACTGTGACTTCACATCGGGCTCTATCTCATTAGAAACCTAATAGGCATAAAGCCTGATGGTGTCCTCCAAGGGTATGAAGGACACCATATTAGAATAAGAAACAAAAAATGCCAAAGTGCTAAAAAATATTCATGTCAAAAATTTGCCATTTATTGTATAAATAAAGGGCCATAACTCTGAACTGGCTTAAGCAATTTCGCTGATTATCAACCTTGGTCGAGATATTATGCCCATAAACATTTTCTCCAAGTTTTATGAAGATCAGACATTAACTGTTTGAGTTAGGTACCGAATACCGCTGTGGATGCCACCCGCCTGCCAGCAATGGGTGATCCCATAATAGCATACCAAAAATATATATTACGTGTCATGCTAATCATTTTGTTTTTCCACAAAGTCAAGGACACATAAGTTTTACCATAAGCTTCCATCTTAGTAACTTTGACTTATTTAATACCAAAATTTATAGTTTTGCCCACGAAAATGACTATTAAAACATATCATGACTAGTACACAGTGCCAAATTGCAATTATAATTTCTTCTGGCATTATCAGAGTGAAGATTCAAAACTCCCTTTCAGGAAAACATTTCGTAGCATTTAGTAGGAAAACTAATAAGATTCGAGTCGAGCACACCATGCCGCAAGTGAAACTTAAATCCACAACCTCAGTGCTGGGAGACCATGTGATCAAAAGTAGATAGCTAACAACCTTAACCACTTGGCTCCTACAGTATAGACAAAGAAACATAACAAACAAGTGTGGACTGTGAGCACGCTCACAAAGGGATACCCCCGGCTTTGCTTCAAGTCCAATTATCTCCCCTGAATAATATCCGACAGCGACGAAAATTCTTCATGCACATCTACATACTATGTACTCCCTTCATGTAAAGTTTCATCAAAATCTGTCAAACAGTTTAGGAGGAGTTGCGCTTACGAGGTCCTGCACTGAATACTATATTTTAAAAGTCTAAGTCCAATTATCTCCCCTGAATAATATCCGACAGCGACGAAAATTCTTCATGCACATCTACATATGATGTACTTCCTTCATGTAAAGTTTCATCAAAATCTGTCAAGCTGTTTAGGAGGAGAAGCGATTACAAGGTCCCGCACTGAATACTATATTTTAAAAGTCTAAGTCCAATAATCTCCCCTGAATAATATCCGACAGCGACGAAAATTCTTCATGCACATCTACATATGATGTACTTCCTTCATGTAAAGTTTCATCAAAATCTGTCAAGCTGTTTAGGAGGAGAAGCGCTTACAAGGTCCCGCACTGAATACTATATTTTAAAAGTCTAAGTCCAATTATCTCCCCTGAATAATATCCGACAGCGACGAAAATTCTTCATGCACATCTACATATGATGTACTTCCTTCATGTAAAGTTTCATCAAAATCTGTCAAGCTGTTTAGGAGGAGAAGCGCTTACAAGGTCCCGCACTGAATACTATATTTTAAAAGTCTAAGTCCAATTATCTCCCCTGAATAATATCAGACAGTGACGAAAATTCTTCATGCACATCTACATATGATGTACTTCCTTCATGTAAAGTTTCATCAAAATCTGTCAAGCGGTTTAGGAGGAGAAGCGCTTACAAGGGATGTGGACAGACGGACGGACGGACGGACAGACGGACAGACAGACAGGGTGATTCCTATATACCCCCCAAACTAGTTTGCGGGGGGTATAATGAAGAAAGTAGAATATTGTTTCCTTTCATCATGTGCCTGTCTACAGTGAGATTGCGGTTTTAAGCCTAACTGCCGGAAGTGTTGTTGACTCCAATCTTAATTTACAAAGATTGCCAGTTCTGCTAAAGAGGGTCCAGTGTTTTTACCGGTTCCTGGTGCATAATTTAGCTGAAAAATTACAGAATGTGGCATTACACAGCACAAACAAACACAACAATAATGGTAGTGCTGAAAAATTGTTAAAGTGGTGTTACTTATCAATCAATTAAACAAACTAGTCATACTGCAAGCAGCATTTCTCTAGGGACCAACAACAAACAGTAAATTGTTACTGCCACTGGATGGAGCATTGGGTAGGGAGAAAGAATTTACCCTTTTGTAGAACCTACAACTACCTTTCTTTTTTAACGAATTACATACACCAAATGGGTCTTCAACATGCACTGTTTAAACATGGCAGCCACTATGGTCAGTGTCCCTATAACCAGCTCATTAATAGGATAACCTTATCTGGAACTAGAGGAATTATTAACCTGGCAGTTTTGTATTAAATCCACATGGTGAGCTAGTCTTTACTGGAATACTTACTAACCTAGGCCAAATTTTACTGCCGTTATAATCCGAAGTTAGTTTTGTGATTTGTAGGTTTAACGGCAGAATTCAGTCCTATTGCTCGTAATGTACCAAATACAAAATTATAACTTCTGTCTATTATACTAAATTCAAACATAATATTCATCTTGTTAACGTTATTAAAGCTTAAGACATTGCGAACCTAACGGGAAACGATCTTTATTGAAGAAATGCCTTTTTTATCGTCTTTGAAGATGAAGGTGGTATTAAGAATCCAGTAATTTACATACGTGTTACCCAAGATGCAAGATGCATTCAGTTTCGTGTTTCTCACTGTTTTTCATGTAGTAAACGTAATTAAAAAGAGACATGAATGTCAATTAATACACAACGCACAGTCGTTATTAAAAACGGCAATAACTATCATCACGCATCAATAATGATCGATTTAAACATGAAACCAATAAAAAAATGGTGACACTGTCAAAAGATATCAAGATCGACAACGTCTGATTGTAATTGCAACGTCTTTTGGACATCAAAGGCTCTGCTACATTATGAGTAATGGGACTAAATTCGTACCCTCAACAAGGGTACAATTATTCATTCTATAAATAACTCATCTTCAGTTCTACATTCAAATGGTATATATTAAAATCAACAAGTATGAGTTTTATTTTCTAAAGTTTGTCGAATATTACTGTTCACCTTTAAGGCAATCAATAAAGTAAAATTTCATTATTTTTTTTATTATCCATTAGAGGGTAAGTGGTTTTTGTTCCAATGAAAAAACAACAATTTATTTTTATAATAAAACCATAGCAAGATAATCTGAAAAAAGTGTTTATGTTCCCTGGCTACGAAGAAGGTGGTATACCGTTTTTACCATGTCCTTCCATCTGTCACAAAAATTTCCGAAACAGTTTTCTAAGCAATTATCGGATGCAGAAGCCTGATATTTTGCATATTGCTTTATCCTATAGTACCATATAGTGTATAGCGATTATATGCTCCTTGGTGATCTACTTCCTGTTTAACAAATACTTTTTGTGAAAGCAGGGGTGAGCATTAGCTCATAGATTTAACTTGTTAAGAAACCTAAAAAAATTTTGTGGTTAGGGACAGAGTTGTTAAGTTGGTTAAGAACTGCAAACCAACAATGTTTTATGATTGTCCCAAGTGTAGAACACTGTTATGTTTCAACATTATCAGCAAGTGCTACCTTACCTAAACCTAAGCAGGACTTCATCCAATTGATGGCTCTCCTGTAGATATCTCGTGTATTGATGTGTCGTGTTGACTTAACGTGCACCTGGTAGTGAAATTTTAAATCGAAGAATTGATTACAGGTTAAACAGTGGAATCTTTCCAAGTTGTGTTTTTCCCTCCTATGTGCTGTCTTTTCCGTCTGCAGAAAATAACATAAGGTTACATATTGACCAGAATAGCAAAATGCACAAATAAATAATTTAAAACCCTACCTGATGTTTACCTCCAAAGCTTAACACAGGAAAATTAATACATTGTATTCATGTCTGTTGATGTTAACATGACTGCTTAGATTTTAATTATTCAGCTATATCCTTGTCAATCAAGTACACAAAGTCAGGCACAAACTCAAAATCCCAGTGCTAACTATCTGTTGATCATAAACAGACAGCTAACTACCTAGATTACTTGGCCCTGAGGCCCTGATTTTAATAGGGTTTGTTTTCCCAAACTGTTACTATCATCTATCATGTTTTTTACCCCACTTTTTAAACAGTGGCTAAGATACAATCTTTGAATAGTTTTATTTAATGATCTTTGAATGTTTATTAATGTTCTGATGTTTTAACAATCATTACCGTATCTACTACAATAAGGCAGTTTCAACAGAACACCTGTGGCATCCTGGGAAATATTCAGTGTGTTAATAAACATGTAGGTAGTCTTAAATACCTTGTCCTTAAAAATGCCACTATATGGCCAAGTGCCTTCCCTGTGTGTCATATGAAGCCCAGTTTATTCTTAATATCCCTGTTTGTCATATGATGCCCAGTTTATTCTTAATATCCCTGTTTGTCATATGAAGCCCAGTTTATATTTTTAATATCGGCATCTGTTGTCAAGTGGTTAAAGTCTTCTACTATTGATCATGTGGCCTGTTAACACTGGGGCTGCAGGTGCAAATCTCACTGCAGGCAGGGTGTACACAACTGTACTCTTAATTGACAAGGATTACAAGTTTTCCTATAGCAAGTCAGGGGTTTTTCTCGGGTACTCTGGCTTCCTCCCCAAATAAAAACTGGATGCCTTGATACAGATGAACAATTGCTAAAAGTGGCATTAAACAATATTCACTCTCCAAGCACGTAACCCACTATGGTCTACGGCGAGGCTTTCTGCATTATGACCCGACAATCCCCAACGAGAGGGTCTCCCATATCCACCACCCGGAAATGCACTGGGCTGCTCTAAGTCGAGCAATAGGAACCCTCCCAGTATGGTGGTCCCAGTGAAACATTAGAAGTCAGATACCACTTTCAATTTTACATTGAAAAAAACATAACAAAAAACACTGGTATATATCAGTATTGAGGGGATGCAGGACACTACATCTGCCATTTTTGTGAAAATCTCAAAATAGAACCACATTTATGGTAATATTCATAATAATTTCATTTAAAAACTCTTAATTTCCTTAAGATGTAAAATAATAATAATGAAAGTCGTAACCAATAGTATTAATAGAATTTATTAATGTTGGAAATATAAAGTTTGTTATAGGTAAATGTAATAAAAAAGGAAATTTTTAACAAGGAATGTAATTTTAGCACACACAAAAACCAACAATTATTAGTACTTTTTGACCAGTCATTTCCAAATAGACAAAAATTTTTACTCAGATAATCCTATTTTCCTTTCCATCACTAAAATGTAAACCAATTGATTGACAATATATAAAAAATCGCAAAAGTCTGAAATGGACGGGTTTTAAAGCAAGTGCGTTTATAAATAGGAAATGTTTTATAATTTGTTTGGAGAAGGTTTTGGGTTTATTTTAAATGTAAGAGGAGTTGATAACACAAAATAGAACGTCTTCTGCAAATGTTCTGAAAAATGACAAAGAAAAAAAAGGTTCCAGTCTGGAAAACTAGGAAAAAAATCCTTGAACAATTCCATAATAGCAGGTGCACAACTTCAATACAATGTGCAATCTTTCTGTGAAGTTTCAGAGATGGGTTGAAAATTGTAGTAGGAGTTGATTACACAAAATAGATACCTTTATTTTCCCTGCCCGCCTGACTTTACCATATTATAACCCGGGTTTGCACTTCATGCAACCCGGCAAAAAATTCATAATATTTCAATGGACAAAATTTTTTTTAAATCTATTATTTATTCTTTTCTCTGTATAATTTATTAGAAAATTGGAATTTCAGTACTCAACTCCTAAAAAAAATGCTCTGAAACCCCTATTTTTTATTATGATTTCTTATGTTAAAAACTAACTATTTGACAAGTGTACAGAAAATTCAATGACAAATTATTTTAAGTGTAAGTGTTCTAAACCCCCTTGGGTGGTTACTATGTACCTTAGTTTGAAACAGAATTCCACATTTAGCACACCTGTACGGATGGCGAGATTTTACATGGTAACTGTACTGCCTACTTGGAACTATCTTGTGACAATACCCACAAGTCTTCACTGCATACATCTTTTTCAACGCATCTGCTTTAAGTTTAATTATTTTCTGCTCAGATGGTTCTGTTACAAGCCTGAATTTTACTTTTCCATCTTCAGTCTTCTTTGTAGCATCAAACTTCTTTAATTTATTAGCAGAGATTTTTTTCAATGATTTAACTTTTGGTTCTGATAGATTTTTCCCAGAGTTTTTGGCAGATTTTGGTTTGAAGTTTTTTAAGCCATCTTTGACCTTTTTCTTGCCTTTTATTCCATCCTTATTTAAGTGCACAGGGGACTTTGTTTCTTCAGTAGAAATCAGTGATAGTGGCTCCCCCTGTTGGTAAGTTGTCAATTTTTCATTAACATGGGTCAAACTCTTTTCACAATCAATATCCAAATTTTCCTCCCTTCTCAGCAATGCAGCAGAATATGGTTTGCATTTTTTCCTGTGTTTAGTTGTTTTTGTTTCAGCCATTTTCATGTTTATATTATTTTTAACAGTACTGAGTGGATTGTCCTCGGCAAAGGAAACTTTACACTGAGGTTCATTCAACTCTTTGTCGAACTTTAACTTTCTCTTTGCTGTTTTTTTACTTTTATGTGTATTATTACTGGCATCACAGGTTAAATCTATTTTGTCTTTTGATGCCAAGTCAATATTTTCCATGTCGTCTGCTGTAGAAATTGATAAATATTTTTTCTTTTTACTCTTCATCTTTTTATCTTTGATTTCTTTCTCTTCATTACCCAATTTGAAAGCCTTCAAAGTTTTTCTGGCTTTGTTTTTTGTGATCTTTGTTGATGAATGAACATCCCTTTCTTCTGTCTTTGTTTTTTGTTTCTTAGCTTTTACATTTGAAGAAGCAGCAGACGACCTTAGCTCCATGATGGTTTCATCTAAAGAGTTTATTTTCTTTCTCTTTTTAGATTTACTGGTATTTACATCATCATACTTTACTACTTCATCAATTCGCATTAACCCACTTCCATTTTTGGTTGAATGGCTGTCCTCTTCTATACCTAAACTCGCGAATTTAGGTAATGTACTCACAGACCGACTACTATGAGTCTGGACATGTGATTTCAAAAATAATTTTTGTGCAGACTTCGTCACAATCACTCGACCTTTAGATATATCAATATTTAATCGTTCTAAGATAGGGATGAGCCACTTTCCTGAAGAATTTTCAACATGGCGAGGTTTCTCAATGGCAGGTATAATATCGTCATCATCATCTCCTTCCGTTGAACAACAAGAGTTCTGATTTTGGACATTTCTTAAATCATTGGCTGAGTTGTCTTCTGAAACAGTCTGAACAACATTAACTTCAGAAATCACATTTTCTCTGACCATAACAGTTGTTGATATTGAGCAGTTATCATAATTCTCCAGAACCTTTCCCACCAATTTCCCAGAATTCCTTTTCTCTTTTACTTCCTGCAGCAACTGCTCAATGCGTTTCTCAATTATGTCTTCAAAATTACATTCCTTTATAGCTTTGCCTCTCGTCTGTAATCTGAGGGGATTTTCGTCAGCAGAGGTACTGCTATTGTCACCAGCTGCATCAAGCTCGCTCATGCATGAAGTGTTAGTTTTAAAAAAGACTTCATTCTCTTCAAGGTCAGACGTGTATGCTGTTTGTGTGCAATTATTTGAACGTAACTGTTTCAAAGTATTTTGTATTGTTTCATGGGTTATAAAAGTTTCTTGTTCAATGCTAGACATGGTCTTAGCAACGCCTTCAACAATGTCATTCAATGAATCAAAGTCTATTTTATTAGACAAATTTGAAGTTTCATTTTCATGTCTTGTTTCCAACTTTACATCTTCTGCTCTTTCTATCTCATGCTGACTTGAACAATCAATACAGTTTCTCGTTTTGCTAACGTCTATATTCTGAATAAAAGCAGTTGTCACATATTCTTTTTCTGTAGAGTTCTGTGCTGATATTTCACTAACTAATGATTGGTCATTTACATCAAATTCTCTATCGGCAATGTCTTGAACTGACAAACGAGTAGAACATTCCTTGCCCAAATAAACATAATCTGTTTTCGCCTGTTCTTTCAGACTGCATGTATTTTGTATATTTGGTGCAACTCCCTTGTCCAAGGTATAGTGACCACTTTTTTTATTCAATGTATCATTTCCACTTTCCCAGTCATCTATGTTCTTTTTCAGCTTATTATTTCCACAGCTACTTTCAGCGGTGTCATTTAGTGTGTCATTCTTGCTGTCCAATTCCCTTGTAGCCTTCCAAGTTTCATTTCCTCCATTGATATCCTCCATTGTGTCATTTCTGCTTTTATATGCACCTGTAACCACCTTCAGTGTGTCATTTCTGCTGTTAGGTTCACCTGTACCTACTGTTGTGTCATTTCTGCTGGGAGGTTCATCTGTACCTACTGTTGTGTCATTTCTTCTGTTAGTTTCACCTGTAATCATCATCAGTATGTCATTTCTGCTGTTGGGTTCACCTGTACCTACTGTTGTGTCATTTCTGCTGTTAGGTTCACCTGTACCTACTGTTGTGTTATTTCTGCTTTTACATGCACCTGTACTATCTGTGTCAAATTCACTTATATAACTAGGTGTGTCATTTCTGATGTCCAAGGTATCCTCCACTGTGACATTTCTGATGTCACATTCCCTTGTACCAACTGTTGTGTCATTTCTGATGTCCAATAAACCTGTATCCTCCACTGTGACATTTCTATTGTCATGTTCCCCTGAAATCTTCTTCAGTGCATCATTTCTACTGTCCAATACACTTGTATTCTCCACTGTGACATTTCTGATGTCACATTTTCCTGTACCAACTGTTGTGTCATTTCTGTTGTCCAATACACATGTATCCTCCACTGTGACATTTCTGTTGTCATGTTCCCCTGAAATCTTCTTCAGAGCATCATTTCTACTGTCCAATACACTTGTATTCTCCACTGTGACATTTCTGATGTCACATTTTCCTGTACCAACTGTTGTGTCATTTCTGTTGTCCAATACACATGTATCCTCCACTGTGACATTTTTGTCATATTCTGCTGTAATAACGGTTGTGTCATTTCCACTGTCCAATACGTCTGTATCCTCCACTGTGACATTTATATTGTCATGTTCCCCTGAAATCTTTTTAAGTGCATCATTTATACTGTCCAATACACCTGTATCTTTCTTCCATGCATCATTTCTGCAATCATATTCATAATCCTTGATAAAACAGTCAAGGACATGCCCATTCCCCAATGTCAATAGTCCTGTCAAGGCTTCAGATTCTTTCTCAGAAATATTTGTCCTTAGTTTTTGTTGACTATTCTCATGAAAGGTAATATTTTTCGAATTTGAGTCCGCATTTGAATCAGCAAGTACAATCCTTAGTTCATTCTCATGCTTTAAGTCATTGTTTTTAATATTAGGGATTGTTGTTGGCACTTTATCCTTCACAGATTCTGTTTTATCCACTACCATTTCTGCATCCTTGCAGACGTAGTCTATATCTGTTTTATCCACTACCATTTCTCCTGTCTTGTGGACGTAGTCTTTGTCTGTTTTATCCACTAAAATGTCTCCTGTCTTGTGGACATAGTCTTTGTCTGTTTTATCCACTACCATTTCTCCTGTCTTGTGGACGTAGTCTTTGTCTGTTCTATCCACTGCCATTTCTCCTGTCTTGTTGACGTAGTCTTTGTCTGTTGTATCCACTACCATTTCTCCTGTCTTGTGGACGTAGTCTTTGTCTGTTCTATCCACTACCATTTCTCCTGTCTTGTGGACGTAGTCTTTGTCTGTTTTATCCACTACCATTTCTCCTGTCTTGTGGACGTAGTCTTTGTCTGTTTTATCCACTACCATTTCTCCTGTCTTGTGGACGTAGTCTTTGCCCGTTTTATCCCCTACCACTACTTCATTATCGTGGACGAATTCTTCGGAGAGTTTCTGCTTTCGTTGCTCTTTCAATGTATTTACGTTTGATTGTCTGCCATATTTCTTTCCTTGTTTCATTTCACCAACAGTTTGGAAAGTAGATTTTTGTCTTCTTGTTGAAATGGGCCCACTGTAAAAGCATTTAATCATAGCTCTGGTCGATTCATCTTCCGATTTTCCGCTACATATAAAATGCATTGCTTCTTCAAGTAATTTTGCATCAGTTGATCTGTATTTCTTCCCTCCTGTTTTTACATTCTTTCTCGCACTCTCAGTCTTTCTGTCAGCTTTTTCTGATATTTGCAAATTACTGTTTATAGTGTTTAATTGACATGACAGGTCTGTAGCTTTATTCATAAGCACACTATCTACAACACAACTGGGCTTGTCATACATAAATCTATTTTCATTCTCATTTTCTAAAGTTCTGTTCTGTAAAGACATCTCTTTATTGTCATTTGAAGGCAACTTTTCATCATTTATGTTTTTACTGCATGGTGTACTTAAATTATTGACAATTTCACCTGTGGTTGGCTGTAAGTTTATCGAGTTCTGTTTCACATCATTTTCTTTAAGGTCAAATTTATCATTTCTCGTTTCAAAATTTGCAAATTGTTTATTGTCATCATCAGCGATATTAATCATAACATCGGACACCGTCTGATAATTGTTTAGATTATTTTCCTGATCAACCTCAGGCTGGTTTTTTTCTTCTTGAGTTTCATAACTTGATTTTCTTTGTTTGATCTGGTTCTTTTCCTCCTTAGTCACCTGACTCAATTGAGAGTTACATTCTTTCCACTCAGACAGACTTTCATTTGCATTATCTACTGAAGGAGAACTTGAGGGAGATTCTATTATGCGTGACAAATTTAAGTCATAAACATGATCCCTTTCCTCGTCAAAGTCTGGGGATGCAATGGTTTCTTCTAAATCAACATGGTTACTTTCAGTGTATACCATGGTATTATCTCTATCCATTTTCTCAAGGAATTCTTTCCATACAGTAGGCTTGGGTATTTCATCAAGTTTGGTGAGGATCCAAGGCCGAAGAACCTCCGTCTTGTCATGGTTGTACTTATTGTTACAAAGCTTTACCATGTGTTTGTTTCTAGTCACATTGTTTTCATCTTTAAAAGAGGTTTCCAGTAGTTCATTGTTATTGTCGTCTTTTTCACTTTCCTCATCATACTCATGACATCCAAGAGGTAGGGCAATGGGGCAATACCCTAGTTCCAAAAAACTGAAATCTTTTCCAGCTGTTTGAGCATTGTCTCCGTTGTCCAAATTAGACAAGCTGGATTTTTTCTTGTAAGTTTCACGGTCATTTCTTGTGCTAATTTCAGTGTTTGTGTTGGAATATTCTCTATCATTGATGAAATGACCTTCACCTACCTCCATGTTACTGTTTAAATCTGAACTTGTTACATTTAATGCATTTATTTCATATGTAGGCACAGTTTCTATTTCTTCTGTCTTATCTTGAGGTTTGTCATTAAGTTTGATGCAACATGCTTCAGTATCTACAACATTTGCAGTTGCTTCTTTTTCATCTTGTTTACCATAATTGGTTTCTAAATTTTCGTTGTAAGCTGCGTTGTCTTCTCTTAAACAATATTCAACAGCATCTTCAGACCTCCCATCAGAATTTTCTAAATTTGATTTAATAAATGTATTATTAACTGGCTCAAATAAACACTGAAAAACATTTCTGTCAGTTGATTTCAACACCGATGTTTTTTCTAGATCCCTCGTAGGGGAGTTACCCTTGTCAATTCCTCCCTCTAAAACAGTGTTATCTGTAGACATTATCTTATTATCATTTTTTGTTTCGTTTGAATGTGTCTCACTTTTTTCTTTAGACTTTGTAATCTGACTTGGCCACATCTGGCCAACTGTAATTACATCATTTATTTTCTCGGACTGATCCCCTGCTTTGTTAGATTTATTCATCTGACTCTCAATTATTTTCTCTGACTGCTCCCTTGCTTTTTTAGATTTATTCTTTCTATGACTAAACAATTCTTTCACAATATTTGCAAGAGCCTTCACAAATTTTGATCCTCCTCCATCTTTGTTTGTACCATTCTCATCACAAAAAGGAGCAGAACTTTTTATGTTTTCGTGGTTGTTTACTGGACATTCAGGATTCATGCTCTTTCCTTTTTCTAAACTAAGATTACAGTCAATCTTTTTACGATCATGAAAAAGTCTTGCCTCTGGGTTAATGGCACATATTCTGTCTTTAGAATAAAAAAACGTTTCATCAGACGGATCACATGAGTAGTCTTTGATAAAATCACAAGTTAAGTCATTGGTATGATTACATGAGGAGTCCCTGGAAGGATCGCAAGACGACTTGTCCGTAGGACCACAAGTAAAGTCATGGGTAAGATTACACGAGGAGTCCCTGGAAGGATCGCACAGCGACTCGTGAGTAGGACCACAAGAAGAGTTTTTAGATTTCCCTATATGTGTAGTAGAGTTGTACGAATGGTCCATTTTCCACTGTTCAACTGCTCGAAGATAAGCAATCTGAGCATCACTATTGACGACGGTGTGCCTATCATCAGGATTTGTAGTGCCTGTATCAGTAATACTCGTTGACATTTTTTTTGGAACACATATATTTTTGCCAGGACTGGCATTACCCTCATTTATATTTACACAGTCACTTTTATTATCTCCGTTCACTGGAGTTCCTTTTCTATTTTTCTGGGTGGATTTTGCAGTTGATGTTGAATTTGAAGTCTTGGTCAAACTAGTGTTTTTATTTTTCTGGGTGGATTTTGCAGTTGATGTTGAATTTGAAGTCTTGGTCAAACTAGTGCCTTGACATCTCCCCTCAATATTAGAATCATCAGAAACAAATGGACAGAATTCTCCATTTTGAATTGAAACATCTGGTGTTTTGTCATTTCCATTATTCAAGATGTCTTTCAGTGCCGACTGTAGTAAACGTTTTCTGAGCAAGGATTTAATTTCTGTTTTATCATCTGAAGATTTTGAATTATTTGAACCTATCCCCTGGTTAGGAATTTTCCTTTTCAACAAGTTTAAATTCTGGACTTGTCCGTTTGATATCTGACACTGCTGATAAATATTGTGTGCTTTCTGGCAATTTGTACAATAAGCACATATCAATCTATTTTCATCCGGGTACGAAAAATTTTCAGAAGTTTGACGACTATATGTATGGTCTTGTTGTCTTGACGAGAAATTTTCGAGATTTAAATTTCCATCACACTGTCGTGAACTACTACCAATATTATTATTGATGATGTCCATAAGATTTCTACTGGAATTCATTTGGGGGGCTAACTGTTCACTGGCAGCAGTCTTTATCCTATCTTTCATCACATGTTGATACAAACTGTTATTATAAATCTCTATCGGATGATTGGCATTAGTCATTCTTTCGATTTCTCCCCTTGATATACTTTGCTGCAAGTTTTCGCCATACAGACCTCCATTTACTCTAAAAACATTGCTATTAGGTTCAAATTGGTTGTCGAATACAACAGAATTTCCATTGCACGATGAATTTATTCGTTCATTCATTAATCTTCTTTGAGCTATTGTTCTACAACCACTCGGGTGATTGCTAATGGTTGATCTTCTTGGTCTAGGATACATATAATAAACCTCCTGACTTTGGACGAGCATCCTTTGGTATCGTATAATCTGTGGACAGACACCATGATTTACTGACATTTGGTTAAAGTTCATATTCTCCATACTTTGACAGTTGGGAGAACCATACAATTGTTGAGAATGTGTATTCAACGTCTGAAATCTGTTCTGCTTAATTAACAGGTGTGGAGGTTGGGGTAGATCAGTTCTTTCTACACATCTTCCTGTGTACATTCTGTAATTAAAATAAATATGATTTATTATTTGATAGATGAAATTTTCTGCCACATTCAGCAATTTTTCAGCTATAGCATTGCACTCAGTTCTTTTTGTGGTTTGTTTTCAGATTGAAGAGAGGGGAGAGAAAGACAACACCGACTGACCGAGTTGCAACCATCTCCTATTGCAGAAAAATTAGCAATCATCTTAATTTATGCATCTTGAGCTAACCACAAGTTTGGCTTGAACTTACAGTGATAAACATTAAATGCCAACTACCTAGATCACTTTTCTAGCGAGCCCCTTTAATAAACCAGAGGCTCTTAAGAGCCTGTATCGCTCACCTGATTTTAAAGGCAATGATGATGGCATTTACCTGATGTTAAACTAAGTCTTGTAATATTGCTAGTAAGTTTTGTTTCCATTAGTTAACCACTTTCAGAGAAGAAGTATTTTTAAGAATTTTTCCCATATGGTCTAATGTTTAACTATGTCCTGCAGTGGCAGCCATTTTGATTTTCCAATTTGTATAAAAAAACATAAACTGTAAAGAAGACCATCAAAACAATATTACTAGTAAGTTTTGTTTCCACTGGTTAACCGGTTTCAGAGAAGAATCTTCTTGAAATTGTTTCCTATTGGGTCTTATATTAAAATAGGTCTTGCTTTGGTGGCCATTTTGAATTTCCAATTGGCATAAAAGCATAAAATTTAAATAGGACCATCCAAACAATTTGTAGTAAGTTTTGTTTCCATTGGTTAACCACTTTCAGAAAAGAAGCCTTTTTAACTTTATCTCATAGGGTCCATTGTTAAACTAATTTCCATAGTTGCAGCCATATTAGTTTTCCAATCTGAATACATCCTCACAAGTCAGGGTTTCTGTGTGCACACATGTCCACGAAACCCTGACAAACTTAGCAAGGAAATTCCCGGGCTAGAAGTCAATATTTTGATTGGCTACAACATACCTGAATGTAGCCAATCAAAAGCTCGCTTTCATTCACAACTTGGTATGGGGATATCCCGATGTCAATTGTAAATAAACCAAACGGATGTGTTGCTTAGACCATGTGAAAATTGTATTATATACAGTAGTGTTAACTGTGTTATTACTGCATTATTCATTAGCTGCATTACATTTTCTTCCCACTCAAGAATGAGTAAAAATGACTACTGCCAAACACTTGCATCTTTTAAGCAATTTCATTAGTTGATATTTTATGAAGGTTTGATGTCATATGAAAATCTTGTAGCCCAGGAATTTCCTACCTAAGTTTGTCAGGTTTTCGTGGGTACATGTGCACACAGAAACCCTGAGGATGATCTGAATAAAAAACACAAACTTTGTAAAGGTCCATCAAATAAATATTCTGGCCAAGTTTGTTTTCAGTTGATCAAGTGGTTTCAGCTAAGAAGATTAAAATGTAAAAAGTTTACAGATGGCATCATGCTGTCGATGACAGGTCAGGTGAGCTAAAAATCAAGGGCTCTCAAAAACCTGTGTTGCTCACATGATTGATATAGGCAATGGAGATGGCATTTCCCCAATGTTAAACTATGTCTAAGTAAGTTTCCACAAGAAGCAATTTTATACATTTACCCCATAGGATTCAATGTTAAATTAAGTCATCTTGGATTTCTTATCAATAAAACTGTTAAAAGAACCTTCAATAAACATTCACATACAAAAAGATTCAATTACCTTTGCAGTTTCAGAAAAGATGGCATTTGAAAATTCTTCCATAATAGGGGCCATTTAAAATGTGTTATTCCCATAAAAAATCTTTTAATAGAGGATGTTATCGCTGTTTTGCAGTATTTTCCTTTGATCTTTTTGTGCGATATTATCCCATCTAACACTACTACTGTGAGATGGGTCCATCTCACATCTGTCAAGACTTTGTTAAGTAAACACAGTGACGTCACAATGTTACAAAACAGCAATAAACAGATTACTTACGGTACGTTTTTCCGACGCAGTCGGTATTATATTCACTTTTTACCCTTTGACCTCATGACACTTCACCTCTCGTAATTCTGTTTCTTGATTGGTTAAAAACCAATTGGACGGAGGTTCGGAACAGGGTGGTAAATTGGTGCTCGCAGAAAAACTTCATTTCTATATCTTAGGCATTGGGTTTCAATACATAAGAGCAATAAACTTTCTGGAATACATGTACATGTACTGCAAAGCACATGTAGTTGTATGTATATTATCAATTTTAGGTTAACTGTATGCTTGGTAAATCTGTTAATATCGAAAACACGTAAATAAAAGGGGGCACACATGTATAAATGAATAACTTCAAACTCGTTTCATCTGGGACTAGTGTTAATTTATAGGTTCATGAGTTCATTCACGTAGTAATAATTGTACGTCAGTACTTCCCCCAAAAAATTTCCATCAAACATTTCTGGTCTATTGAAACGGGGAATTTATATGACAATAAAGGCGATTCGTAGTTCAATGCATAACTCAATTTATATCTTTACTGCGTCGGTTATCTTTTTTAAAGATAGTACTTGTTTTAAACTCAATTCATTTTCTCGTTATTTTATCTCAGGGCTGTCGCCCTTCGATAAGATACAGACAACAAAATGCATCTCGTTAAAAATAATATAGTAATCTATAAATACCACAAATATTGCTGATAAATATCTTCTCAGTTGGTTAACATACTGCAGAAAAGAAGCCTTTTTATAGTCAAAATATAATGACCTGTCAGGTATTTTATATCTATTGCTCAATTAATTCATAAAAAAGATAACATTTAAAAAAAAAAATTCTCAATTTGTTTTTATGAAAGCTCTAAATCAGAAAGAGCTGGACATTTTAATTGCAGCTATTCATGTGTGACTCAGGTGAAATAAATCTTTTAACTTGATTCTCTTACATTGTACCCTATGTTTGTTTGTTTGTTTGATGGTGTTTAACGCCAATTTCAGCAATTTTTCAGCTATATCATGGCCTCCAGTTTTTATTGGGGGAGGAAGCCGGAGTACCCGGAGAAAACCCCCGACCTGCAGTAGGAAAACTGGCAATCCTTGTCAATTAAGATTGGAGTCAAGTGCAACCTGCCTGCAGTGAGAATCGAACCCGCAATCTCAGTGTTGACAGACCACGTGATCAATAGTAGACGAACTACCTTGACCCCTTGGCCAATACTCTATGTAATTAAAGAACCTTAGTGAGCAAGCTCACGATACCCGATGCATTCCCATTACATCAAGGTGGTATTTTGTATTTAAATTGGTATATTGAAGTTCCATGAAAATCCATGAAGAAATGAGAGTGCTATCCATTGAATATACATGTACATGAAAGTTGACCAAGTCCTCCTCCCAAAAATATAGTCCCCCCGCAATGAAGAAATTACCTGAAAATCAATCCCATCCAAGCACTTATCCCAAAGTTTCATGAAAATCCATGAAGAAATAAAAGCGCTATCCAGGCGACAACATTGAATATACATGACACATGTACATGAAAGTTGACTAAGTCCCTCTCCCAAAAATATGGTCCCCCTTGACAAATTTCCCTGAAAATCAATCCCATCCAAGCACCTACTATAAGTAACAATTTCTTAAAGTTTCATGAAAATCCATGAAGAAATGAAAGCGCTATCCAGGCAACAACATTGAATATACATATACATGGAAGTTGACTAAGTCCCCCTCCCAAAAATATGGTCCCCCTTGAAGAAATTCCCTGAAAATCAATCCAATCCAAGCACCTACTTTAAGTAACAATTTACCAAACTTTCATTAAAATCCAATAGCGCTATCCAGACAACAACATTGAATACACATATACATGAATGTTGACTAAGTCCCCCTCCCAAAAATATGGTCCCCCTTGACGAAATTACCTGAAAATCAATCCCATCCAAGCAACTACTATAAGTAACAAGTTCCAAAGTTTCGTTAAAATCCATTAGGAAACTAGAGTAAAAAAATAAAATCAATATGCACAGGGGTGCAAAAGTCGAGAACTTGTTGAGTTATGGTCCAGAAACCACTAATTCAAGAAATTTTCTAACGTTTTTCTGTCGCTGTGACCTTGAATTTGAACAGATTTACCCCAAAATCAATAGGGTTCCTCCTCTTATGGTATGTAACAATATCCCAAAGTTTCAATAAAATTAGTTGAGAACTTTTCGAGTTATGGTCCGGAAACCACCAATTCAAGAAATTTGCTAATGTTTTTCTGTCGCTGTGACCTTGACCTTGAACAGATTTACCCCAAAATCAATAGGGTTCCTCCTCTTATGGTATGTAACAATATCCTAAAGTTTCATTAAAATCTGTTCACAACTTTCTGAGTTATGGTCTGGAAACCAATTGTTGACGCCCGCTCGCCATCATCATAACAATAGCCGAGTTGCAACTTCGTTGCAACTCGGCTAAAAACTGTGAGCAAGGCTCACCAATGATAAACCCCCGCTTCATGATTTCTTCAAAAATGCACGTGTTCTTACTTATGAACTTGAAACTTTATCTAGAGTAGGAAGAGTTGCAGATAAAACATGGGAACCCCCATTCCTCCCCCATCTCAAAGAATATCAATGTCCACTTTATTCTGTGGGAAAACCCAAAAATCATTCCAATCAAAATGTTAAATATCAGGTGCACAATGGTGCTATGTGAAAGAGATTCCGTTTAAGTTTCATCAAATACCATTCAGTGGTGTAGGAAGAGTTGCACACAAGAGATGGGTATCCCCTTATGTTAATGACAATGTCCATGTTATTCTATCGGAAACCCCAAATATCATTCCGATCAAAATGTTAAATATCTCCTGCACAATGGCACTATGTGACAAGGATTGTGTAAGTTTCATCAAATTCCATTCAGTGGTGTAGGAGGAGTTGCACATAAGAGATGGGTATCTCCTTAGGTCAATGACAAAGTCCACCTTTTTATATGGGAAACCCCAAATATTATTCCAATCAAAATGTTAAATATCTCCTGCACAATGGCACTATGTGACAAGGATTCTGTGTAAGTTTCATCAAATTCCATTCAGTGGTGTAGGAGGAGTTGCAAATGAGAGAAAGTGTAACGGGCGGACAGACGGACACCCCATCACTATATACCCTCCCGCGGCAACAACAGCATGACACACAGACGGAAGGGTCAAAAACATTATACCTGGGAACTTCGTTGCGTGGGGTATAAAAAGCTTAAATTTACCTGAATCATGCTAGAGTAGCTGCAATTTAAATGTCCAATTAATTACTGATGACGAGATTTAGAGAAAACAGATCGAAGCAGTTTTCTAAACAGCTGTTATCTGTATTTAGAACTGATTGACCAATAGGTAAAAAATACCCGATTGATTATTGTATTTTGACTATAAAAGTCCTATATTTAATTACATGCAAGTCACGCAGCTGTAGCCTCTGATTTGTACTATTTTAAAGAGGACTGACCATCTAATGAATACTGGTGACAAGTTTTATTTCAATTGGTTAAGAAAAAAGCATTTTATTCTTTTAAAAGGACAATTTTGAATTTCCTATTTATATAAAAAAACATGGCCTTTATAGAAGACCATTCAACAATTGCTGATCAATTTTATTTTATTGGGTCTGGCAGTGGCATCCATTTTTTCCATATGTTCCTATGTTAAACTAGCATTTTCCAATAAGGATCTGTTGAACTAAGTCCTGGGTGGCAGAAATTTTGAATTTCCAATTGGCATAACAAACATATACTTGATAAAAGACCATCCAAACAATGCAATGTATTGCTGTTAATTTTTATTTTAATTTTAAAACTTTTTTCGTTGGGGTCCTAGAAAGGGGTATCGCCGACGCAGAGCAAACCTGATCACAATATATATTGTGATAAGGCCTGCCATATCACAATACGTTATTGTTCACAATTTCATCAGAGGCGTTGCTATGGTACTTTCAAAAGAGTACTATTCTGGGATCGAGTACATTAGCTGTGCAATTGTGCATGCATTCAAGTTATAAGAAACCACATGTAGACATATTAAAAAGCAAACAAACAAAGATAATTTACGTAAATAAAGTACATTAAATGTTTTTTAAAATTTGGCTACAATTTACAGTCGTACAATTTTCCCCGAGCATACCAGAATAAGGAGACCCTGTTGATACAGCATACCAGTAATGCCCAGAATAAAAATTCACCAGTATACCTGCAATACCACTATATAAACCTATGTCCTGGGTTGGTGCCATTTTGGCATAAAAAACTTTATATAGGATCATCCAAACAAAATATTACTTATAAGTTTTATTTTAATTGATTCACATGTTTCAGATAAAATGTATTTTTAAACATCTTCCCATAGGGTCCTATGTTAATTAAGTCAGAATCCCTAATAATCATCCAGTCTGGTAACCAAGTGAGCCAAAGAAGTCTTCTGATAGCTTACCAGATTTTGACCAGTGGCTATATCTGCTACCCGACAAAACACAGATCTAGGCCTAAAGTTATACACACAGGAAGCCTTTAAGCCATGATTAAGTTAAAATTAATGCTTTAACAAACTTTACAATGTTTATTCACATTCATAACATGTCTAAATCAGATTTGATCGATTCCATAACACTTATCCATCTTTAGGAAACAAATTTATAACAAAATACAATATACAATGTTTATACGACAAAATAAATAATTCAAAACACTCACATTTCAGCCAATTAAAATTGCACGTACTAGTATCTTGAGTATTTTATACGCTACCTGTAGGTTGTCATATTTTTTCTTTGACAATTGTTTTCCTACATTTATTGTTTACATATTGGATTTTGCTCAACATAAAACAAAGATTATTATATGACAGCAATGAAATACCGAGACTTCCAAGTGAAATAAATTCTGATAAATCACAAATTCAGTTCTTTCACTCCCTGGAAGTGACGTCACAATATATGCCCTTAAAGAAGTCGCTAGTAAAAATTGACGTGCCAGAAAATTCAGAACAAAGTTCCTCCAAGTGTTGACAATATATATACATGTCAATGTTATTTTATAAACAGTATAATCAGTAAATTACGAATACTAATGCACCAGGATAACCGAAAATATGATCACTTGTGCCAAAACACATTCAGATTAAACTAGTGTGGGGAACCTAGTGCCGCGCACTTGTTTTATCTAATTCATTGTACGGCACTCGTGATATTTTCTATACTCACTCTGCGCAATTTACTACTCTATAATTAATATATATCTCAGCTCAGTAGACAATATATATGCCCAATAGGATTTAAAGCTGGACTGATCAACTCTAAGTCAGAATGATCTACAAAAATATAGTGCCATGTCCAGCTGTAGACATTACAATGCTAGCAATGACAACATGATATGCCAGTCTGATGAGAGCTTTACACTTCATAGATGTATAATCGTACAATGATGAGAAATAATCATTTCTATGTGTATATCAACAATGCCCCAAAATTTCAAGAAAATTGAGGAAACTTTCTTGAGTTAGAGTCTGGAAACTAAAAAAAAAAATACAACCCCATACTCTATAAAAAAATCTAAATCGGTGTTCTAGGATTCCATTTTCTGCCACCCATCGAAAATTATTTCTCAGCACAGGAAAGACTTTTTCTGTAATGGTCACCTGTGGACAACTAAATTTTAAAAGTTGGGATTGCTGAAAAAAAGTTTATATTTGCCCTGTCATGCTATAAAACATATATATTTTATTGCACAGTTGCAGTTTGTGAAATCAAGATAAAAATAAAGTGTAGATGATTGTTTTCGTTTTTTATTCAATCAATGTTATATACTGTGAAAGTACTTAAATTGGTGGGTATCAATTTTCGTGGTTTGGTGAAATTTTACATGTTCGTGGGTTCTTAAATTCGTGGACTGACGGTTTCCGAAAATGCAAAAAGTGAGGTAGCGATCAAAATATATGATTACAGCAGAATCATTTTCACTGTTGATAATAAACATCAACATATAAAGAAGATAAAACAGTTTCATTACATGATGTTGTTTACGCGCGTGGTAACGAATGTAAAATTAACAACACAGAAATCAATAGCTAATTATAAACACAGTAATGTATTAATTAATTGATTAATTGCAATAAAAACTACTTTGAGTCTATTTAATTCGCTAATTGTTATCTATAGAAGCATTCCTAGCCAAAGGGCATTTGTCACTTTATGTGTTGAGTAGCAATAAATACAAAGGTGTAATTTAATGTCATTTGTAGAAATAAAAACAAAAAATTACATAAACAACTTAAGTAATTTAAATGTAACAATAATAATAGAAAAAGGAAGATAAATAATAGAAGTTATCAAACAAAAATTAGGCTCCATACAAGGTAAAATAAATACTAGTAAGGACACCTTTACCTTAAAAGTGAATTATATTAAATGATAATGAATTTTTGTCCAAAACTCAAATTATTAAATTCTAAAATAGCCACATTATTAAACCCCCCCAAAACCATATCCGTAAGGATCGTCCGACCAAGGGCATTAAGTTGTCGGTGTAGGACGTAAAAACTCCCCAAGTCAAGTCAATGTCATTTGTGCCACGATCGGTATTATCACATCTATTTGATATAGCGTGTCATTGATATGCACTAATAAAGATAACTTATCTTTTAAATATTTTATTTGTTATTTTAATTTATGTTCAAAGGAGCAACCAAACTCATAATTCCGATAATAATTTGTTACTTTTTAACATCGAAAATATACACCTCATATATCCCCACATTGACCGGAAGTCGATGTTTCTTTGTACGCTTTACAATTAAATAATACCTACATTTAATAAAAACACAATTCCAACATGAAACCTGTAACATAATCATTAAGATGGATTTTGAGCTGAACATTAGTAATGGATCGAACCACAAAATCATATACATTGTGTTACGTCCGATCTCGGACATTTTCAGATCGTTGTTCCCAAGTTCCCATTCCTTTGATTTTTAATTTCGTGGTCCGAGGCCTCCACGAAAACCACGAAAATTGAAACCCCACGAATAAAAAGTATTTCACAGTAGGTGCTTGTAATTTGTGAGTTTTCATCATTGCTGCAAAAAAAATTTGAGATCGAGTATGAATGCAATAAATACCCAATTTTATTCTTTTTTTTTCAACATTGTTTATTTTTAATTTGGTAATGAATTAAATATTAAAGTTTTTTCTTACCCACATTTCCAAATAATAAATGTACTGTAAGCCAATCAAAAGCTCGCTTTCATTCGCGGCTTGGTTAGGGGATATCCCGATGTCGATTGTTAATAAACCAAACGGATGTGTTGCATAGACCATGTCAAAGTCAGTGTATTTTGTACAGTAGTGTTAAAAGTTTGTTATTACCGTGTTATTTCTTAGTTGCGTTACGTTTTCTTCCCACTCAAGAATGAGTAAAAATGACTACTGCCAAACACCTGCTTCTTTCAAGCAATTTCATTAGTTGATATTTTCAAGGTTTGACGTCATATGAAAATCTTCTAGCCCAGGAATTTCCTAGCTAAGTTTGTCAGGGTTTCGTGGACGCAGAAACCCTGACTTGTGAGGATGCCAAAAAGTATACAGAGTAACAGAGTAAGACCATGAGGCTAACATAACTGTGTACAGTGCAACATGTGGACCAATGACAGATGGACATTTGTATACTATAACACGTCCAGCGGGTGTATTATAAATCTACAAAGGATCTTTTAATGTAAATATAAATGAGCATCTACCAGCTGTTGGTTGCACATTACTAAATAAAAACGTTAAAACTATTAAAATGTTCCATAATTTTTGGCTTTGATAAGATATTCAAACTCCATCTAAATTTGAAGTACTTTTCATAATGTAATGGTAATTACCATAGGAAACAAACCTTCACAAATTTAATTGACACTTGATTCTGTGTTGTCTAATCTGAAAATAGAAATAAAACCATTGGTGGACAATATCTCGATATATATTCAGCATACCTAAAATAGTCCAATCTTATTAACATTAAATCTTTCACTTGAATCCATACTATTAACATGATTAAACAAGTAATTTAGGGAGTTACCTCAGAAATGCACTAATCCATTAAAGCCAGTGTTTTTAACAAAAGTAAAACAGACTACCGTTGAATCCATACTATTAAACAAGTTATTCAGGACATTACCAAAGAACTGCCCTAATCAAAAACTTTCATGTAGTCACTGGACCATGTAATTGAGGTCAAGGTCACCTACCAGTCACTCATGTACTATTCATCAGCAACCTATACACCAAATATTGTCATCCTACCATTCATGGTTACAGAGGAACTGACCTGGTGCCAAAACTTGGACTGTGAAATCGAGTCAAGGTCAAGAGACAAGTGACCGACTGGCAAGTACTCATCATAAGCTACCATTGAATCTCGGCATTGTACCAAATTTGATGGACCTAATGCTTAAGCTTAAAGTTATAAAGCCAAATGTCAAGGGTTAACGCCACCCCCGCGCAGGGTCTTGCCTCCAGCAACTATCGTCACAGGTCAGACAAAAATGAAGATAGATGCCATTAAGTTTCAAAATTAACTGATAGCCTGCATTTACATCTAAAACGTCACCAACAAAGCAATTGAAGAAAAAAAAAAGGTTTTTAGATCAGCCTTGATTACAACACGTTAAAAAGGAAGAGGAAACATCACAGACATAAAGAAGCACTCTCCGGCACAGAGAACATAACTGGTTCCCAGATATAACCTCTGCCACACGTCATCCTCCATTTACTGCGGGACTACATTTATCGTCTGCACGTGGCGTTTGTAAACAAAGAACGATGTTGTAAAAAAATACTCGAGATCTTATTTATTTTCATCTAGTCTTTTTAAACACTTTTGATACAGTTTTACATTGAAATTACTGCGTTTGTTCGCAAAGCTTATGCGCCATGAGAGACCTCTCTCACAATGTCAACCAATGGTATTACAGAGGTGATTGTGGTTGACGTAGGATACCCAGAATCCTTTGCGTGGAGATTGATAAAGAAGATGTCTTAAAAAATTAGGAAGACTGAAAAGGATTTCATGATAAAAAACCAAAATGGACATTAGAATGCAAAGGTCGCTTACGGGTCGTACATAATTGTCAACCATTTTCACAACTGTGCAAACCGCACACTTAAGGGAGGGGGTTAAAAATTTTTGTGACGCTTTTTTTTTAATTTCCGGAATATGTTTGTTTGCATGAAGTTTGGTTTTATATTGGTGTAGATATATACGTGTATCTTGTCTGCGGTTGAAAGTAACAGTAAACTATAATAATGTAAAAACATATATTGACATTGATTTCAAGAATGGCGCTCAAACAAACTTGTTCGTGGTTGTTTTGCAAAATAAGTAGATACATGTAGATTTCAAGAATGGCCCGGCAAACAAACTTGTTTGTGTTTGTACTGCAAAATAAGTGACGGATTTATAAAAACCCCGAAAAACAAAAAATAAGAATTTTGTTAACAATTGTGTTTCTGAAAAGTGGGGACAATTGTGCTTCTGAAAAGTAGGGAAAACAGAGTACATTATAAAAGAAACAAACTAATCTCTATAATCTATTCTGTAACTCCCTGACAGAATCACTGCCGCCCAGTCAGAAACTGTGAATCAGCATTGCGAGTTTTAATACAGTACTCTGGATATTGTTTCTATTCTATCACATGCTTCCTTGGTAAGAAAATGGAAAGAAGTGTACAGTCAATAATAAGTTAAGCAGTATAAATGTCCCTTAAGAAAATTTCATTTATAATTTCCCGATGATTTTTAAATGTTTCTTGCAAATAACATTGCATCTCTTGAAGAAATGAACAATGTCCTGTTCATTATAATAAAGCAAGCAGATTGGTGATGCTACCCAGGCAGAAATTATCGATTTATGATTTTGAAGAATGAGCCCTCCAGTAGCTACTTTTACTTTTAAATATGCTTCTGTAATAGCGAATGGTTGCGTGCCACAGTTGGCCCAAATATTGTGTAGCTTTCCAAATACTACATCAGAAAAGTTTAGAAATTTTAGAGTCGATTTATCGCTGCTTCCCCAACCACTACTGCATTATTGACACGTTTTCTACAGGGTTTTTCTCTGGCCAATTTGAGATAAGATCCTGTGGCGATGGAAGATACTATTTAAGAGCAGTTTCTGTAACTTTAGTAAACCAAATATTTGAATAAATACATTTCATTGCGAGTTGCCTTTTTGCTATCTCTCTCAATAGGGCCAAAGTTTCCTCTTAAATGTCCAAAGGTTTTCTTTCTGAGTTTTCTTATCAATCTCACGTACAAGAGGAATCTTTCCCAGGAGCAAATAAGGGGTCAAATTATCTGTTCTCATCTAGGCAAATGTTGGGATTCGTTTTAGTACTTGTTTATAATATGTTTCCAAGTTTTCTAAGTCAGTAACTGACAACCTAACTACATCTAGGCCATATAATAGCATCGGTACAATATAAATCCTAAAAAGATACAGATGGATCGACACCGATACCATGCCAAGCCTGCTGGTTAAGAATCAAAGGGTGCAGACGGAGAGCAAAAGCTATATTGCAGACCTTTTTTTCAGGCAAATTGATACTAATAGACAGATAAGATTTAATATTTCTATGAATTTCAACATAACAATGTACATTTAATACAAACACATAGTATTACTGTATACATTACTTAACAGTGCATATTATAACCTGTATACATTTAGTTGAGTACAGTTATTAACATATAAGCAAAGCTCTATAAAATTGATATTAAATTATAAAATCTATAACGTTGATATTAACTAGAAGCAGAGACAAGTTGGAGACAGCGAGGATACAAAAGATAAAGGATATATGTAAGAAATGGTTTTGTCCTGCTTCCTTTTATAAAATTTATACATTAAATATACATTTGGTAACATGTATTTATTGAAATGAACAAACCAATTACAACAGGATATGGAAAAAACACAATACAAGTTACCTCTTTCCCACAAGTAGAGAAATGGTTGATGTAGGCTTTTTGATGTGAAAATGATTGACAATTATGGACGACCCCTTACTGAACCAAATCTGTTTTGCAGTGCATTTATTGGACTCAAAAGCCCCGAATGATCATTTTAGCTTACAATAAAGCTCAAAATTATTACTTTTAAGGTAATTTTTAAATAGATTTTACATAAGAAAATGTTTATTTTGGCGCTCAAAGGGATGCAGGCCATTTTTTGCCTGAAAATCTCGTCTGATATCAAATTAATCGTAAAATAATATTTCCAGAGTATATCTGAAACAAATGTGTAAGAAATAAATACATGTAAAAAAAGTTGTATATCATAATATCTTACACTATCTAGAACCGACAAAACTATAAGGATACTTTAATACACTGATACAATTAATTGGGAAGATTTGATTTTAAAACTTATCGTTCTACTATTAATCCAAGTTTTTAATGCAAAACTATATAATCAACGGCAAGATTCTGCTGCACATCAAGCCAGCATTTATATTCAGAATTTCTCCCAAGTTTTTATTTACACCAAAATATGGATTTTTAACCCATTTGTTGGAACATCTCTAAGTACTCTAAATTTACCGTTTATTATGGTATAAAAACAATGGATATGCTCGCCCATTAACTAAAAAGTTGCAATATATCCATCAGGGACGGCTACAGCATACCTTCGTTGACTATTTCGGTCATTTGATTGATCGCACATCCAGCACAGGACAAGGACTATTTATTTGCGGTAAATTTGAAGTGGTTATGACTTATGTATGATTCGGCAAAGTCGGGTTTTGAATACATTAAAATCTTTTTTTTTAATTTGCGATTAAACCTTTTACCTGTAAAACAATTCTTTATTCGGGATGGTAACAAGTGTATACGATATTGCGTTTAAAACGGCATCAGCAACAACTCGTTCGTTTATTTCGGACTTTTTCCTAAAACAAGATAAATTTCCCGCCAAACCTTCCCATTGAATTTTGGCGCGCTTTTTAAGTGTCATATGAAAATGTTAATATGTTAATATTTCATTAAGAAATTTTAAAATTATGGAAAATTAACCTTTTTGTCATGATTATTACATGTCGAGTTTTGCTGACGACACATTAGGATTTGCGATATCTAATTTGCGACATATAACATGTAAAATGATATTCATGATTGATTGATTGATTGATTGATTGATTGATTGATTGATTGATTGATTGATTGATTGATTGATTGGTGCTTTACATCAAGCAAGATATATTTCAGGAAAATATGTCTCTGGAAAATATAAGATTGTTTTAGACAAGTTTCAAATACAGTACTGTTATCTACATGCTAATGCAGGGACAGTCTATACTAAGTATACTTAGTATAGACTGTCCCTGGCTAATGCAAGTACTTTAAAGCACCAGGGTATACTAAGTTAGTATAGAAGTTGTTCCTAAAAGCACTATATGAGAGGGCGGACAGGGTAGTGGGAGGCGCAGGGAGAGAGGGGGAGGGAAAAAGGAGTAGAGGGGATAGAGAAAGGAGCTGAGGGAAGGGAGAAAGGAGCTGAGGGGGGAGGACAGAGAAAGGGGGAGGGAGAAAGAAAAAAATCAAAAAAGAGGGAGGCAGTACTAGTACAAATATATTCTTTAATTCGTACCTGAAAATCATTTAATAAGTACCAATACGTCGTTTTCAAGATAGGTAGTTAGACGTATCATATCACGTGAGTAATGGTATCACGTGATTTTATTTAGGGCACTTTCCTCAACGTACCGTCTTTAACATCATGTGAACGTCATAAAACGGAATAAAACTTGACTCCTTTCCATAAATTTTATGTTTAGTGTTGGCGTTGCACCCCCGCACAACACAGCACAGGTTTCGTTTTAAATCGTCTTTCTTCTGCCGTCCCATTTCGTATCAAGTGTCGCCGTTTTAAACTTAAAGTGCCCTAAATTTTTTATGACGTCACGTGATCAGTATTACAATATCCACCTCCTTTAACGAGAGCAATTATATCTTGAAAACGACGTATTCATTGATTTAATTGAAAAAGACTAAAGTTATTTTCACAAAACTCCAGTAAAGAGATAAATTGCATTCAAATGATCAGAACTATGCTAGTATGCAGTACGGTTTTTCCTAAAGCGTATGTCTGTCCCTTTTCTATATTGTGATCACTTATTAACTAGGTGTCTGTCATCTGTTATCTGTCCGTTGTTAACCTTTTAAACAATCTTCTCCTCTGACACCACTTAGAGTACCTTGTTTTAGCTTTGTATCCATGAGTTTGACCCATGTATGTAAAACAAATATTAATCAAAGCGCAGTTTGCACAGGCAGTGTTTTATTGCCTGTAGTACGTAATACCGGTAGATTTTAAAGCAAATGAAGTTTTGTTAATTCTTTTACATTGAAAATTGTAACAGTTTCAATAAGACGTAGCGCACGTTATTGGGGCCTCTAAACGTAGCGTTATTTGAGCTTTTTTGACGTAACGTAAAATATTACGTCGTACGCCTTAAAAGAGGGTTTTATATCTATATTTGAATGTCTGTGTCCACAATAAATAACCATTTATTGCTCAAATTGTATTTAAATTCGCACACATAAGTTTTGCGCATTAATATTTTCCTTATCGAATATATTTATAATATGTTCATGCAACTTTGTCTGTAATAACATCGTTTAAAAAATGTCGCGCTAACGAAACGACTATAGAAATAGATAAACTCGTGTAAATCTGACAAAAATATATGTTGTACTCTAAAATTTGATGGAAAAATTATTGAGAAAAAAAACGCATATCTAAAATCATATTATATTTTTCAGTGTGTGAATTTAAAGTGCGGCAAATACGTCGAAAGTCGTAAAAAAATACACAAATGTTTTCGTAACAAACGTTACTAGACATGGTTGAATGTATAGCGCTTTCACAATACATAAAAACAAATTGAAAAAGGGCAAAATTTGAAATTAAGAAAAACGCGTTCTTGGAAAAGTGTTTATTGTTCAATTTAACAGTTTTATACAAATAAAAAACATTAAAATACGGCATCTTTTATAGGTATATCCCGTTATTCACAGTAATTCAGAGTAATGATTACGTCACCATACTAGAAATAGGGTATCCTAACACTCATGGCAAATTTCAGGAAAATAAGGGATTAAAAGCTTTGAATGTCCAAATGACCTGGTCTTGCTTTTCTTGTTACAATTTACAACACGATTTATGGGGAAAATCTTAGTTAAATATTTTTTTATTTTCTAATTATTCAAGTACATTGGTTACCCAAAAGACGGATATAGTTCGTTTTGATCCACAACTAAAAATATATAGTATTGACACTTTCGTCATCCATTAAAGGTATCCGAACCAAAAAATATTTACTAGTATCGGAAACTAAAAAAGACCCAGCAACCTGCGGTAAGTCTAAGTTATGTTATATTCATAATTACACTTGTAAAAAAATTATTTCTACGCATGGAAAGCTTGTAATGCTCACATTAATCTTAACAAAAACTGTAGTTTAATCGACATGAACATTACACAAAATTTGTGGCCATCTTGAATTTAGGATCTGCTCCAAAATCTTAAAATTTATATAGTATCAAAATTATATTTGCTACTCAGATTTTCAGAGCAAGATTCATTTTAATTTCCGCCAATCAGAACATCAATGGCTCTAGTACCCACAGTGCAAAGTGGCAGAAAATTACCCTGATATCAGTTCTGCATAATTTGATTTAAATAAGTGAAATAGTTTCTGAAACCAGCTATTGTTTTAGTGCCTCTAGAGTTCTATGTTCCAGTGTTGTGACCATCTTGGTTTTAGGATCAGTACCAAAGATTCACGATTTATAGAAAAGTAATACAGTACACTGGTTTATGTATCTGAGAGCGGCCCTAATCTCAACTATTTTCTTACAAGTGCAAGTTGAAGAACATGGGTCAACACATGTTTTGGCCAATATCTCACAATGTTAAATAGCTACAGAAAAAACCGTTACATTAAAATGATCAGCACCTTCAATCTTTTTTAATTTCAGAAGTTTTGTTTAGCTGCCTGTAGGAGTTATGGACATTAAGATTTTTTTAGAAAATTGTCAGTTTTGACAGTATAACTTGAAAAATAAAACAGCAGATTGATATAGTAAATTGCAAAAATTATCAGCAAGACAATGCAAATCACTATGTTGGTCTAAATTGTCTGACAAATTCTTAAAGGAGTTTTTGCCCTTTAATAATGACTAGAGTGAAACTGTAAATTGCAAAAAATTATCAATAAGACAATGCCTTTAAATAACGCATTTGATCCAAAATTGCCTGACGAACCTTACAGGTGCTTTTGCCCTTTAAAAGCAATTTTGTTATGAAAATATAATTGTTTGCCTTATAAATTTATAGCTAGATTAAAACTGTCAATTGCAAATATAAACAGAAAGACATGGCCTACAAACAATTTAATTGTCAAAAATTTGTCCAGTTACTCCTTATAGTATTATATGTAATTTACTCATAATTTTTCTTAAAATTTTCAGTGTTTGCTTTGTAACTTAAAACTTATAAATTTCTCAATGAATTATCCTCATACTTACCATTAAGTTTTTATAAAGGAATACATAATTCAACAATTCAACAGTTAACAGAATCGCAAAGTTCCCAAGTCTGTAAATAAGGAAAAAATCCTCGAACAATAATAACAGGTGTACAACTTCAATACATTTGCAATCTTTCTGTGAAATTTAGAGTTCTAGTCTGAAAACTGTAAGAGTTGATTACACAATCAATATATGTACTGTCTTCGGTAAATGTCCTCAAAAATGACCAAGTTCCACGGTCTGGAAAATTAGGAAACATGCTGGAACACTTCCATAATAGCAGGTGCAACAAATTCAATACATGTGCAATCGTTATGTGAAGTTTCAGAGATCTGGGTTGAAAACTGTAGGAGGAGTTGATAAAAATAGATACCCCATTTCCCCTGCCCGCCTTACTAAAAAATACTATAGCCAAAAATCATAGTGATACTCTAAATTGCAAAAAAGATCTGTAAAGCAAGGGGCCACTCTTATTAAAATTAAATCTTTCACTTGCTCCCCCCCCCCCTTTTTTCGCTATGGTCGCTACGTGTTACAACGCAGCGACCAATAACAAAAAGGAGGGATCAAGTGAAAGATTTAATTTTAATCAGATTGGACAAGGGCTACAAATAACTCGTTTGGTCCAAGATTGTCAAATGACTTCTTTTTTTTTGAGTTATTTCCCTTGAATGAAAATTTATGAAATATCAGTATTCTCCTTTTAAATAAAAAAACTTAGCAGCAAAAGTAAAACTGTAAATAGCACAAATAATCAGGCAATTTATGTTACAGCAGTAAATAATCCCTTTTTCATTACATTTATAAGCACAATTTTTTCAGTTTAAATTCCCTTTTAAGTCGATCAGAACTTGAGAATTTTTATGTTGCTGTGGTAGTTAAGAAATAAAAAGTATATATGAGAATTGATTTGAGTATTGTTTTGAGAAATCTAGACCTAATCATGAATTTATTTTTAACTGATCAAAATTTTACTCTAAATGTAAAACTATTAAATGCTGCCTGTAAATTAAGTGTAGAATAATGTTAATCTTACATGATGGTGAACACAGTTTTCTAAAATTTAAAAAATACAAGATTGTCCTATTGTTAAAGAATTTATAACGTGTTTCTTATTAAAACTACACCGAGACAGTTAACAAGAGACCATAAAAACAACGATTAATTGTAGTTATGAATACACTATATTATTTTCTTAACATTTAGGTCTGTGTGGACTATGGGTGTTGGTGTACTAGAAATGTAAGTGGATTATAAATCTATGTGGAAAATAAGTCTGTATGGACAATGAGTTGTATGGACTAGAGATCCGTGTGGACTACAAGTTTGGGTGGACTATGGGTCTATGTGGACAACAGGTGTGGCTGTATGATTGCTATTAGGTTCCAGTGTCATTATTTCATAAATCTACCGGTCACAGTTTATGATCCTCATAATTTTTCATTTGATAATGTGTCATGAGTCATGCTTTGATTTTGTAAAAGCCGTTTATATGCTTAATTCATGTCCCAAATTTATATCAGTTTTGAGTCAAAATTTTGTGATCGTTTCTATTGCTAGAGGGTTTTAAACTGGGAGAAGTGTAAAGAGAGGAAAAAGACAGGAGCAGAGGGGAGGAAGAAAGGAGTAGAGTGGAGGGAGAAAGGAGCTGAGGGGAGGGAGAAAGGTACCCCCCCGTCCACCCCCTCCTATATGGATCACTCAATTAACTGAGCATAAAACTATTCATGAATTAAGTGACCTGGATATATCGTTGCACAAAATTCTTACTACTTATCAAACAATAAACCTTAAGTTACGATTGATCTTAAGCCGTAATTACCCCCCCGGGGGGGGGGGGGGTAAACTTCCTATATAAAGGTATATGTATATGTGCCAAAAATATGGGTAGGTTTTTTTTGAAAATTTATATAAAAATGGGTATAGTTTTTAAAACAATCTTACATAAAAATTGATATGCTTTTTAATCTTAAGTGAAACAAAATCTGGTCTCATATAAATATGGGTCATGTTTACAATATAATAGTGTAATTTTAATAATGACATTGTGTTTTCTTCTTCACTATGTTATTATTTTGTGTATATAAATAAGACCTTCTTTTAAGTTTACTGAATATAAATATGGGTTATGAAAATTGTTTATTTTATATAAATATGGGTTGTGAAAATTGCTCATTTTATATAAATATGGGTCATGAAAATAGAAACTTTATATAAATATGGGTCATGAAAATTGTGAATTTTATATAAATATGGGCATTGAATTCAAATAAAAAATGGCACATCCCCACCCTAAAAATTACCATGTTTACCCCCCCCCCCCCGTGCGTAATACTTTTTGCGAAACGGGAGCACGCTGCCCCCCCCCCTTTTCCGCTGTAGCAGCGTGTGTGTTTTTTTCAGGTAAAATGCAGCTCGGACAGTTGAGAACTGTCTGTTGAGACACCAGAGACTACGAGAATCCTCTGCCGTCCACGTGCAAGCTTTTACATATCCTGGGAAAATTGGGGTTGATCTAATTGTCTCTCATATGAAACTGCTACTAAAGTAACAGAAACAGGATGCTTACATTTTGTAATTGTTGTAATTCTGACTAGCCATAATACTTTATGTTAATACTGCATTTTGATATTGATTTTGCTGAAAATCTTGAAATTCCAGTTTCATACATTTTAAATATTATAAATAGGGTATACGAAGTCAATTATTTTATTCTTACATTTTTAACAGTATATTTTATAATTGAAATTTATAGTTATGGTGGAACATGTAGGAAAAACACGCTTAAACTGGTAAAAACTAGGTCAATATTGGATTCCGCTGCACAGTAGTCAAGCGCAATATAATATTGACCAGTTTAAGCCTGTTTTTATGAAATTTTAGTACGGTTGCGATTTATCGTGACCCGAAATTTGTTTTTAGACCAATCAAAAACACACAAATTTCTATTAATGTAATAATATACAATTATCACCCTAGTTGGTGTGTGACCCAGTGATTTCTTTCCCCGAGAAATTAAGGTCACCAGAGGGCTTGTTATATTATATCGAATATTTAAATGAAAACAATTAATTATTTGCAACATATTTAGGACATTTTAGCCTTTTTCCACAGGTAAAAGATCCAGCACATAGACAGAAACATGTTAACATATACTACCCCAGATAGCAACACTACGTTGGCCCAACGTTGGCCATTTGTTGGCATGGTTGGTAAATGGTTGGCGTTGGTGTTCTAACATTGGCCCAACGTTGGCCCATCGTAATGTGACCAACTGTTGGCTTGCCAACATCGACCTAACGTTGGCCCATCGTAAGGTGAAAAACTGTTGGCTTTCCAACATCGACCCAACGTTGGCCCATCGTAACGTGACCAACTGTTGGCGTTCCAACGTCAACCCAACATAAAATGTCCACACACAAAAATTAATGCTCAATTAAATTAAACAATGTAAATGGAAATGTATGACATAAAAAGTGCAGTTAATAATCAAATATGAGTGCATTTAGATCAGTACCTTATATAACCTTGCTAATTAATTAATTCAACACATGTGGACATCTGGGATATATATTTATAGTTAAATCTGATGACCTTTAAATTGTTAGAACAATTAGTGTGCAGATTAGACGCGGGGCATTAGTATCCTATTTCAGATAAATTTCCCGCTAATCCATAGCATCATCTGTGTCAGGAATTCACATCGGTCGCCATTTTGGACAGTTTGGAATATTTTATTTAACACAAAATAGAATGTAAGTACATGAATTTATTAGTTTAAATTCTCAGTTTTTATTATTAACCATGTATTTTTTTAAGCTAAAATATTCAGTTTTTTTTATTAATGAACAATGTATGTTATTTAACTGCATCCTACTTTTCCACATGCTTATTTTGTTTTGTTTATTTTTCAACTTGTGTTTAATATATTTCGTAACATAATGCAAATATAAAACATATAAGTCTTGTAAAAAATATTCCAGAAAGTATACACGGAAGAATTAACACATTTATTTTATTTATATACTACAGTGTACTAGTATTCCTGAATAAATAATCGAGGCCCATGTTACAGAATAGGGTAGGCGCACAACGAAGAATACGTGCACGCTAGAAAGGGCAAGGGATAAAAGATCCTACAGTAACAGGTAAGTTCATGTAAGTTTTTAGACTATATATACGTTTTTATGTGCCTTGTAGATGAATCGTTTATATAAAAAATTACAACAATAACAAATAAAAATACAATATTGAAGGTATTTTTATGACAAAAATATATTTTACATTCTATGTTCCATTTTTTTCAGGGTATGTGAGGAAGAAGGTACTAAGTGTTCAGCTAGTGACAGTCATATTGACAATGTATTTAAGGACTGGTTAAAGATCGCAAGAGATATACATGTAGATTGCAGTTAAAAGTAAAAGTCTTTCGTAAAAAAGAGAAGAGAAGCTGCTGATAAAGTTGAATTGTAATAAAGTTGATCATAACTTTAATGTTCTTGTAATTGACAACCAACCAAAATATACCAATTATTTACCAATTAAAACAAATTTCAGTGTTTTATAGCAGAGATCACCGATCCTTTGACTTGATTAAAAGATAATAAGTACAAAACAAGCAATTTTGAGCTATTGACTGAGAAAATCCCACACAAACTTGTTGGTAAGATGTTGACAAACTGCCTACTTAGCTGGCAAAATCAAGTTGGGCCAACGTTGGCCCAACCTCAATTCACACACAAGCATGTTGGCAAGATGTTGGCAGTGTGCAGTCTAAGTTGGCTATGTCTCGTTGGGCCAACGATGGCCCAACCAGTTGGCCCAACGTAGGGCCGATGAGCAAAATTACGTTGGGCCAACGTAGTCTGCCAACGTTGGTCCAACGAAGTTGCCATCATTAACCCAACGTTGGCCCAACGTGTGATTGCTATCTGGGACTGTATTGTTTGAATGTTTTATTACGTACATGTACATTTATCCAAACGCAAAATCTCGCAAAATCTCACGCGAGGGTGACCTTACCATGCGACCCAACGGTTACCGGTTGACCAAGCGAATATCACATGTCACGTGACGGCGTCTAAGCGAATCAAAATAAAGATTTCAATACGAGTATATAATATTACGGCATATCATATATGCGAATACATATGACATGATGTATATTCATGACGTTACAATACATGCATTTGACATGTAATAGGGTACGTATATGGCTATGCATATTGATACGACGGTATTAGTTCCTTATTAAACACAATGTGCAAGGCTAGTAGAATTGCAATTCTGCAAAGATTCTTACATGAATAGTAATAATTTAAGATCATGTCTCGTCCATGCTCTATGCTCTAATATAGTTACTTAAGCGAAATCTGGTTAGTATTTTTCGGTAGATATGTAGCTTTTTGTACTAAAAGATGTTTTATACAAGAAGTAGGTGCAAAGCTTGCCGTCTCCTTTTTATTGTTTCGCAAATTTCAATAAAGGTTTGTTTAGGGAACATTCCGGACAACCATGAAATAATATAGAATTGTTGAAAATAAATGCAACAACTGTTTTCTACAAAATGAGTGTTAATCATGCATGGAGATGACACTCTCCTAACACGGTACGTTCTATGGCCAGGCAGTCTAACCTAAAAATCGAGTCGGGACGAGAAGGCCTCCTCTTCCACGCCTAGGACGCGCTAAGCAACTCTGCGAGTCGAGTCTGGAGAACCTTCCCAATACCGATGACTCACAGAACAGTTACAATATACGTATCTAATAGTAAGATGACCGTTTTCAATTGATGACATAAGCAGGGCTTTAAATTAGAAGCAGAACCCATGCTAAATTTGACTTTTTAAATTGGTGATTCCTATCAAATTAGAGTATAGAATTCATGTGTTGTTTGATTGCTTTGCTTCAACACGATAAAGTTACATATACATTTTTTACCTTTTGCGGGTGTTTATTTCAAAGTAAACTCTCATTATTGAATTCGAGCAGTTTTTCAGTATATTTAAGTATTGGAGTTTATAAATGTTGGATTTAGGATCCATAGAAGATTTAAAGTTTGTCTCAATCTTCTTAGAAATTGTCCGAATGGGAAGTCAACTTTGGAATTGAACTGTGTAGGAAAATTTGTGTAAAATTTGAATCACAAGTGATGAGAAAGGTTAGCAGTTAACATGTTTAAGCTGCTGGAATTTAATGGAGCATGACGGGTAACGTAATCGGAGAGTGCCACGTACTTTGCAGGATAAAGACTCTATTTACATATTTCAAAAGGCTATGCGCATTTTAGCCGCTACATAAGGCGTAATTCTCCATCCTTTTCCCCGATTCTCCATATTTCTTGGTTGTTATAATTCTGTCACTATTGATCCAATCCATTTCTCAATTGATTTATTATTCGTTAACTTAAGTGTTCTCGTCCTGAATAATTATATAGCTGAAATATAGATATATCTCATCTTAGATAGCTAAGTGTTACGATCAGGTCCCCCACCTCTTCAGATAAGAGTATCGGATCATAACCCTTGGCTAGCGAAGATGGATAATATGATTCCAAGCTCACTCCGTCATATCGCCTGGCTTGCGAGACTTTTTCAGAATTTAAAGAACACGACAAAGAGAATAAAGAATTCGTTTCAATGACGATGTGAACTAGTGTTGTGGACGATACAGGGACTCGTTACAAAATCGCTTAATCATGAATAATAAGCACGTTGAAGATCAATCACTATCTGCAACCGATGCAATCCTTTTTCGGTTTCTTTTTTGGGGGGTGGGGGGGGGTGGGTGGTATTTGTTTTTCTGTTTGTGTATGTTTTTTGTTTGTTTTGGGATAAGTTATGAGGTAGTAAAAGGGGAAGGAACATAATTACCTGCATACATGACCCATTCATGCATTCAGGATTCGAACTCGGATCCAATGATACATAATGACTTGCTGACGATCCTATAGACGATAGCCCTCGTCAGCCCAGGCCCTTTGCTGCTTTTAGATTTACATTTAAGAACACTCCATACTAACACCACTGTTACATTATCATTTGGATTCGATACTGCTCTGATCTGCTCTAGAAAGAAGCCATTATCATTTTAAATTAACCCTGCATGAACATTGCATAAACATACTTGTATACTGTATTTGTAGAATTTTGTTGTTGTTTATTGTTTTTAAGATATAAAGAAGTACGTAAAGAAGTAATTAAGCAATTCTCGCTATATTGCATCTCGGAGGATTTGTAACTGGTTATAAAATAAGCCCCCCCCCCCCAAAAAAAAAAATATCGTCTGGACTGTTTTCTTGCCAGGAATCAGTCCAGACAAGTTTAAGGGGCGTGTTTTGAAACCAGTTACCAAAAAAAAAAATAAGATAAAATAAAGTTGGAAGACCAAGGCAGAGAAATATGCAGCTACTGAGTATCAACGTGTAACCCAAATTTAGAAGAGGGGGGGGGCTAGAGAGGGGTCCATTAACAGGTTAAAAAAAATTATTTTTCCCAAAACCGATAACAGTAAATTAAAAATAATGATAACAGATAACAACAATTTACATGAGAAAAAAAAATCGAAAAACAGATAACAGCAGAATGTCATCGAAGAAAAATACTATTAACAGCAAACAGGGTTTTTATTTTCATTATTACAGGTAACTACAATGTCAATTAAAAAAAAAAACTGATAACAGTTAAAGGTTGAAAAACAGTTTACATTTGCTTAATTTAAACAAAAGCAGTTAATACACCTGTAAAAATGCCCAAAACATATTAACAGCAAAGATCTTGCCCACCTCTTAAAACCGTTATATACAGGTTTTCTAATTAAAATTCTTTTTACGATTTTCAGCCCGAATGTAATACACTAGATGGCTTGTCATGATATCTTGACTGCACAATTTTGAGCATTATTGCCTGAAACGTTGATAATGCCCTCACATTTGACTAAAGGGCATTATCGATGTTGAAGGGAATACCAGTGTCCCGCGTGTTGTACGAGTACAGTGACAATGGCCGATATATAAGCACTATTATATTTATTTCATTCTAGAAGACACGATGCTCTTATTTGTAGTGTTTTGCCTTATGCTTTGAATGCGAACATCGTGATTTACCAGTATCATTTCGGGGGTATTTTAAGCAAATTTCTGAACTGTATACATTTTTTTTTAATTTATGTTGTATACATACTGAAAATGAACAGTTTGTGTTGCTTGTTACTGCAGAGGGCATCATCACATCGTGGTGATGCACATACACGTTATCAAAGCGTGCTAATGCACTTAGGCGTCCAATCGCACTTGGAGTCTATATATATCTTTTTATAGAATATTCTAAAAAGTCTTCATGACTCGAGAATATGTTCTTCAATATAAATGTCGACATCTTAATCACCTTTATAGTTTCAAAACAAGAAACAATGAGGGGGCTCCTCTATGAGTGGCCGTTCATGTCATAATTGCGTTATTTGTATCGCGTTACTTTTCCATCGCGTTACTTTTAACAAGTATCGCGATACTTCTTACAAGTAACGCGATACTTTTTAAAAGTAACGCGTTACTTTTGATTTTCATTTGTAACGCGATACTTTTCAAAAGTAACGCGATAGCAGTTGAAAGTATCGCGATACTTTTTAATTTCATCTCTTCGGAAAGAACCAATCAAAATACACCTACCAACGATTGTTGAGCGAACGAGATTTCATCCTCTTGTCAAATAAAATGTTTCGAAAGAACTATATCCATTTTTTTTTTTTAATTGTTTTCATAAGTTGAACGTCGAAACAAAGTAGTATACCTAGTCTAAATGTGAAATAATAATCTAAATATTTACGCATCACAATCACCTAGTCATTAGTCCTACCCTAAAATATATATCTCCAGATATGCCGACAATTGAATATTACATCTATAAGGCTTTTTCTGATTGGTTCTTTCTCAAGAGATGAAATTCAAAAGTATCGCGATACTTTCAACTTCTATCGCGTTACTTTTGAAAAGTATCGCGTTACAAATGAAAAACAAAAGTAACGCGTTACTTTTAAAAAGTATCGCGTTACTTTTAAGAAGTATCGCGATACTTTGAAGAAGTAACGCGATAGAAGTTGAAAGTATCGCGATACTTGTTAAAAGTAACGCGATAGAAAAGTAACGCGATAGAAATAACGCAATTATGACATGAACGGCCACTCATACTCCTCCCCCTCAGCATGGAATACCAATGAACCGGCTACCGAATGTTTTTAAATAAAAATGGCAATCATTGAAATATAGGTTGACAGTTTAAATTATTTAGATAAACTGGATATTCAAAATGCAAGGTTGACAGTAATATGCATACAGAAAATTGTCACTCAAAAAATTGTATATTTTTAGGTTAAAAATTGAGTCACATTGTGGTTAATGCAGCATCTTTATTGAGACAGCTGGTTTTACATGAATTTCAGGTAAGACCGGATAATGTGAGCCTTTGGATCGATTAAACTGAAATTTGTTTTATTGCCGTATTATTCCGAGAAACCGCTAAGCATGGATAAGTTACCAATACACTATTATTTCAGATCAGTAAAGCCTTGTTTGTTTCAAGTTAGATAAAACGAGATTTACCCGCTGAGCATGGTCAAGTTACAAATACACTTTATTATTTCAGATCAGTAAAGCTATGTTTGTTTCAAGTTGGATAAAACTTACTTTGCGTTTAGTAAATTTGCCCTCACTTGGGATAATACAACTACCTCTGCAATAAAGCACATTATTACAGTATAACTGAACCAGGTTCAAGGAGCTCGACATTTCACATGTCTGTAAAACCTGTCAATCACAATGTAGATGAAAAATGGCTTTATTTAAGAATATTTAGTATTCAGTAAATATGATTTTTAACCTGGAAATAAGAAGAATTTTCATGAGAATTTCTGTCCATATACTTACTGGCTACCTCGCATTTTGTATCCAATTACACAAATAATTTTTTGGAATATGTATATTTGCTTTACTTCATTTTAATAACTGTCATTTTTCCTACTTAACATCAGATAATTTCTTCATATACTCTGACTTACCCCACCCCCACTGCCCTAATGAAAACTGGGCCAGCATTCCACAGCTGGAAAAATTACTGAAAGTGACATACTAGTAAACGAAAGCCAACTGAAACAAACAACAGCTGAACACAGAAATCTACATATTGCAGCAATCATTTTTTCTGCTACAGTAAGGAGCAAGTTATTTTACATATGTATGCCGTGCCTTCCATTACATGATGATGAATGCCACACACACCTTTATAAAATTATTGATCCTCAAGATATGTATTAGCAGAATATATATCTGTTATAATTCAAACCAGACATCAATTATTACTTCAGCCAATCAAGAATATGCAAAATTTTTATTTCAAGCTAGAATCTGTATTGTTCATGTGACTGTCAGAATTAATAGTACTTTCAAAAATGATTGAATCCTTCACAATACAGCTAATTTGAGCTAAATCCTCAATTGTTGCTGTACTAACTAAATTAATTATTTCTCCTTGTGTTGTCATCAGTACTTGTTGATTTGTAGTTTGAGAATCTTCATTACCATTAACAGTTTCAGAAACGTCATCAAAACTTAGTGTTTGGACTGGAACTTCACTGATCTGATTGACTTGTTCTAAAATAGCCTGAGTGTCTACTGTTGGAAAATGGTCTTGATTAGGAACGTGGAATGATATAGTATGGTTCGTTACTCCATCTTTTGGCGGAGCAGAATTTACTGAAATCTGTATACCATTTATTATCTGTATTGATGAGCATCCATTTTCTGATGGAGTGTTCTGTGCAATGGCATTCAGTGCGTATGTAATCAATTGCCCTGATGAAATATTTGGAGGCCCTAAATCCTCATAATTTGAGATTCTGGCAAAGTCTTCGGCACTTATTTGTGTTTCACCTGTATCTAAAGTCTGAACTTGCATCTGTAGGTCTAACTGGTTTTTGTCCTGCTCCATGGGACCAGATTTTTCCTGTATCTCAATAATGTTTTGCAACTGAATTCCATTTTCATTCATTATATCAATTGTACTATGTACTGTATTAGTTTCAACCTTTTCTGTAATCAGACCATTTTTATGATCTTCAATGTGATTTGCAAAAAACTGCTCATTGACAGTTCGGTAAGTGCATTCATTACAACAGAAAATTCCTGCTGCATTTGGGTGCTTATTTTTCATGTGCATCTTAATTGATATGGCTTGTATGCATGTGTAACTGCAATAATTACAACGATATGGCCTTTGACCTGTATGTCGCATTGTATGTCGTCGAAGAGAATTGTGGTCTCCAGTGGTAAATGGACAAACATCACATCTAAAAATGTAAAAATTAAAAAGTGCCAATATTTCAGTACTTGTCAATTAAGTTCATTGTATTTAGAACGAATAATGGTACCTGCTCTTTTTTTTTAGCGAGGTTTGTTAATCCGACAAATCACAAAACTAACTTCGGATTATAACAGCAGTAAAATTCAGCCTACGTATTGCATCATATTCACATTATTAACAACTTTAACAATTGTATAATAAACACATTTTTATTTTGATAGATTGTGTGTAATGTCCCTAAAATATCAATGAAGATAATTTGACTCTACATAAATATTTTCCTTTATTGTAAATAAAAGGGATTACGTTGCTATTTTAATTGAATACATAAATTTTAGTCAAGGGGAATAATGATAAAAATTGTACATATACAGACCAGAAAGATTGTTTAAAATATTAATATCATATAAGGGAGACAATCTTTACAGGGTTCTCGTTAAGACGCGTATACGCGTCCTGGACGCGTCAAAGTTGTGTAGGACGCGCCATTTCTAGATTCCGTGCATCCTCGGGACGCATCTCAGTCAAATCATTTGCGTCCCTAAAATCCGTCATTTACCTAAACCATACCGAATGACACTTTTACAACCGGATGTAATTCTATTTTTAGCTGTGATGCACAGTGAAATATATTTGATCTATGACAGTGACCGATGACCGATAATAAGTGGCTGAATTAACAAAAATCTAAACAATCTTAACATGATTTACATAATTTTTTAAGAAATTTATTATGTTTAATTTAAAAAAAAGTTTTATAAACCATAATGATAATATCTTTCTTGTACATCGCGCCGAAGGTAAACAAACACGTTTTCGATGTTCGTGGTTTTTAAATGGTAATTAAGTGAAACACCTGGCTTGCAACTTGATTTAAAAAGTTTTCTATTTGAATAATATGAATGCAGGCGCAGCCTTAAATGCGAGCATCGCACATTGTTCATGTCGTTACTTTAACCTGGTCCCCTGGTGCAATATTTTTCATTTACGCAAGCTTCACTTTCAAATATAACCCCAGGTCACCACCAGTTTACTACCCAGTTTGATTGGTTGTTTAAACCGCCATGTTTTACCTAACTTTTCGCGCGTTGAAAATTCTTTCAGAATACAATTTAAATAAAGTAACTACCTGCTGCTTGTTGTACGGCTTTCATGTTAAACTGACAAATCTCTGTAGAGTTATTTCCACATTCGAGACATAAATCTATAAAAGCATTCTTTTGATAAACTGTATTTTTATTTGAGTTTGATTACCAGACGCCGGACGTGACGTCATAATGCTTTGTATCGGAATTACGTCAGTTACAGTTAATACTGACGTAAATTTTGAGGCACTCCGAATGTTGTAAACCGGTCAAAATTTTGACCGGATTCATTGCTGGTGACCTGACTGTATATTCGAACCGGAAGTCCGCTTACGGTATTGAGAATATTTAGTCAGGATCCCAGACTAGTCGTTACTTCAGAGCCCCCTAACAGTGCCTCTACATTCCATTGATGACGTGACGTAATAATGTGTTTGTGACGTCACAAAACTCAATTTCAAATACAGCGTTTCAGATTGAAAAAATTTGTCTGGCATTTTTGTGGTAATTTCAAAAATAAGCACTTTAATTTAGCCGTTTGTAAAAAAAAAGGGGGGAAAATACCGAGTCTCGCTAACGCGAGACCCGGTATTTTCGTAAATTCCCAATGCATTCCGAGTAGCCCAGGTTTTTTTTTCGATGATCATATTTTGGGTCTCGTGCAATTTGGCAGACTCTGTACATTAGAGAGCTTCGCTTCGCTCGCATAATAAATAAATTATTTCCATTAACTATCAGTGACTACCTAGAGCTTGGAATCTTTATGGTTTACATAACCAATAATTTAATACAAAGTCAAAGGTTACAAAGAAAATATTTGCAGCAGAAAGATCGTTTTCGATGTTTTTAAAATGTGACTATAAGTGAAACACTTGGCTTGTGACCTGATTGCAATGATTAAAAAATATTATTGTAATGATTAAATGTTGAATGAACTTTTGTTATTTCAAATGAGGTTAAGCAGAAATATTGTCAAGTTTTGGATAGGTAAATTTAAACAAAATTTAAAAAAATTATTGAAAAACTTTAATAACTACTTAGTGCTTTGAAATTTATGTATTATACAATTAGTAAAAATTTTAAACTGAGGTGTTGCCTCTTATCACACTGAACCAATATTTCAGATGAAGCCATGCATACTTCAAATAACCAACAGAAATAAATGGTGTTAATTCATGATTCCCTTCCATAAAATATACTAAAATCTTGGGATATATAAATATGGTCACAATAAAATTAGGTGTATCTTTCCATGCTCATTCAGACTAAATTTTTATCTCAGTAGAAGATTACAACCCTACATTTTTAAGTTTGAAAAGTTTAAATTAATTTCAAAGCAAACTTCATTATTGAATTGAAAATGCCTCAACCCTGACCAGCTTCTTAACAAGCAAAACTACCAAAACAAATATTTTTAATATCTTTTCATTCTGGAAACATGTAGATAAAGCTGTCGTGTAGTAATGCATGGGTTTCAACAGGGATTTTAGTATCAAATAAAACATGAAGATGTCCATAATGTTACAAAACAAAACTTAATGTATTACTTATGGTAATTAATGTCATGCAGTACCGGTAGTTTGGTTCGAGTCTACTTTATGGACTCACCAAGACAGATTGGGACTCATCATTCCAAAAAGTGATGAGTCCCAGGACTCAACATAAAAAAATCCTAGTGAGAACCCTGCTTTATTGTGTTTTACTTTATGAAGGTATCAATTCTACTCAACAGAGACAATTTTTGGTTGTTGTTCAAGGGAGGTAATACAGAATACTTACTTGAAAGGTTTTTCTTTTGTATGAGTTCTTTCATGTAGCTGTAACATCGCTTTTCTAGACGATGCATATCCACAATATGTGCACTCGTAAGGTTTGATCTTACTGTGGACACCTTCTATGTGTTTTATTAAACATTTCTGATTTGCAAACAATCTTTTGCAAATGTTGCACTGTTTTTTTCCTTTTGACTTTATTTCACTTAGGTCATCACCATTATGGATGAGTTGGTGGTTTTTCATCTGACTGTATTGCCGAAATCCTTTGCCACACACGTCACAGGTATATGGTCTCTCGTCACTGTGGATTTCTTTATGAATCATCAACTTACTAATGCCATCTGTCCTGAATTCATGACAAATGTCACACTGTAGCAAATCTGTGTCAATTTTATGCATCTTCCACAAATGGAAGCGGACAAGACGCCAATTTGCATAACCCTGTAAACAGTTTGGACATATAAAAGAAGGGCTGTTCTCTAAATGGCATTTAAGATGAATATCTAAACTTTCCTTTGTTTTAAATTTGGCATAACAACCAACAACATTGCATTTTTCTTCATACTTCTCAATAATTGGAGGTTGCTGTTTAAGTTTTGTAGGACCTGTGAGCAATATTGTTTTTTCAGTATATGGGTCATTCTTTTTTCGTTTGGGAAGATAGTAGTTGTCTTTCAATGCCTTTGGTCTTCTGATCTTCCTCCGTGAACGACTGCCTATGTAAAAGTCCTCCTTGTCTTCCTCCCAGTCAGAATCAGAAAGAGGCTGTACAACTGAATCTTTTTCTTTTTCTGTTGTTTCCGATTTTTTTTTTCTTCCCGGCTTTTTACCTTTATTTTCAACTTGTGTGCCAACACTAATTTTGATATTATTGTCAATAGGATCTTCAATTTGAATGTTATGATCTTGGACCATGTGGGCTTTACAGTCATCAATACTGTTGTAGCCAATACTACACTGTCCACACAAGAACAACTCTTTTGTAATTGGTGGAGTAGATTTGGGAGATGTCACCGAGTGATATGGTTGTACCTGTAAAGTAAAACCAGACTGAGTATTTTCACTTGTTTGAGTGCTGCCATCTGTACCAGTACCATTTTCACTATTTGCTTCCAAGGAATCTTCTTCGTTGATAGTCTCATCACAATTTTTGTCATCGTCCTTCTGGTTCAGATCTTGAACAGCCATTATATCAAAGGCAGAATCATCAGTGTTTCCTTCACTAGTGAAATTAATTATCTGTTGTTCATTCTGCAATGTATCTACTGTTACAAATGTTACATTGTCATGTGAGTGAATGGATGCTGATGGCACAGTGTCGTCTGCAGTTCTTGAACCTGCAGATGTTAATTCTTCTAAATTATCTAGCATGTTATCATAATTTGTGTCTACTGACTGTTCGGAAACAACCTTCACTTTAGAACTGTACATGTCTGATTGTAATATTGGCTGAATCTGTATACAACCTGTTTCCATGTCAACAGTAAGTGTAGAATCAATAGGAACATTCTTATTGTTGATTTGGATAGTTTCAGATTTTATCTGAGCAGGTTGTTGTATGTGTACCTGCTTAACATGTTCGCTAATCCCCTGAGGAACCAGACTAGTGAAACTACAAAATCTACATTTGTATGTGGTAACAATGTCCATGTAATCCCCTATGTCCAAATTACTTGTATCTTGTATTGCCTCTCTTACTTCCATATTGAAAGGCAATTGTCTCTGCTACTTGAATGAAATATATCTGAAATATACATAAAATTAAACAAAGAGATGTAATAATATTGCTTCTGACTTAAAACCTATAATTTTAATTTTCTTATCAACTTCATGACTTATTGGATGAATGGTTGCTCAAGATCCAGTGTTCAGTATTTCAGCTTTATTCAGGACAAGAAAAAGTTAACAAGATTGGGAATGGTATTTACCAACAATACTGGAAAAGTATTCATAGTTTCGAAGGGTCGAAAAATTATGCCTTCAGTAGTTGCTAAATGAACTTCCTCTATTCAAATGTACAAAAATTGTCTACATTATGATGAAAGGAGCAAGACACTTTCCAATCTACAAACATGTTACTCACTATGTTCAGGCTTTCCATTGTTCACAACAAACAGTTTGTGTGAAGCAATACAAGTAGAGAGAAACATGTCAATTAATGTTTCAGTTTTTGTTATTAATGCCCTATAAAAGGATGCATTCTATAATTAAAAAGTTATACTTTTCATTTCCAAAATTGAAATTTTTTTATTTCTGACACAGTTATTAAAGCTGTGATTTTTTATAAACAAACTGTAGGCAATTATATTTTTTTTATTCTGTTTAATGCCGCTTTTTCAGCTACATCACAGCTTCCAGTTTTCATTGGAGCCAGAGAACTCTTATCTGCAATAAGGCATGAATTTGCAGTCTTAGAATGACAGGTATGTGATCTATAGTAGATGAATAACTACCATAACCCCTTAATCTATTTATCCCTTTTCAATTTTAATGAACATTTATGAATTATCTGTAGTTTTTTTATTGTTTGTAAGTATTCACAACCCTTCAATTTGTTTCTAACCAAATTTTAATCTTTACACCAACTTCTGTTTATTTCCTTTGCAGGGCGAATCTCCATACAAATTATTATTGCTGAGAATTTTTTTATTCTCAATTTCATCCAATCAAAACTTTCCTTTTACCTTGTTGTCGTGTTATTGAGAAAATTCTCATGCTGAGCAAAATATTTTGCCTGGTTTCCTAGAAATATGTACCACCTTTCCTTAGGAAATTTTTGTTTTATAAATTTCAAGTTTGTAAACTTATGTTTTTCTTCCATTCTATAAACAATTATGTGAACATTTTAATTGCCTTCAAAAAAAGAAAATTTCAGTCGCACAATCAAATATCTGTATGGAGTTATTTGAAAAAAAAGAAAAAAATAACAGCTGAATTTTGACTTGGAAAAATCAATACAAATTAATAAACATGATAAATATTGCATATAAAGGAAATAATTCAAGACACATGAAATGTATATTCTGCCAGTAATAAATTCCTCATTTTGTGTCAAATTGTAAATTATTATCACACTGATTATAAAAAAAAAATAACGCTTTTTTTAAATAATACAAATAAAGTGGTAAATAAATATAAAGACAGACAAATCATTTCAAGAGGCCATAGATTATGTTGACGGAATATTTTTGAAGTGGTGTAATTTGACTGAACACCGAACTTGTGTGTCAATAATATTCTCTACGCCATTTTCTCGTTTATTTTTATTTTCGAATTGTCTGTGTCATGATTTATCATTATTTGATATTTTGATACCTTAGATATCGTTCATGTATTGCAAACTCATTCCATTTGCGAACAATGAGGAATTTTTTGTGGTAGGACTTCATGGCTACAAAATACTGGTGACATTGTTGTTAAATCAAATTTGATTGGACGAAGTACAGTCACATGTGAATCTAATGTTTTAAAGCCCCACGTATAAGGAGCACACTTTGTATCAGGATTAAATCAATTGTATAATAATAATAATAATAATAATAATAATAATAATAATAATAATAATAATAATAATAATAATAATAATAATAATAATAATAATAATAATAATGATGATGATGATGATGAATTAATAATAATAGAAATGAAAACAAATAATAGAAATTATCAATAAACAAGTACTATCTTTAAAAAAGATAACCGACGCAGTAAAGATATAAATTGAGTAATGCATTGAACTACGACGAATCGCCATTATTGCCATACAAATTCCACGTTTCAATAGACCAGAAATGTTTGATGGAAATTTTTTTGGGGAAGTACTGACGGACAATTATTACTACGTGAAAGAAATCATGAACCTATAAATTAACATTACATGAGTGCGCCCTCCCCCCCCCCCTTTATTTACGTGTTTTCAATATTAACAGATTTACCAAGTATACAGTTAACTCAAAATTGATAATTTACATACAACTACATGTACTTTGTTGTACATGTACATGTATTCCAGAACGTGTATTGCTATTATGTATTGAAACCCACTGCCTAAGATATAGAAATGAAGTTTTTCTGCGAGCACCAAAAGCAAATATACAATAATGTCAACAAATTGAATATAAGAATTGTTTAATAAAATGTTTATATTTTAAAATTTACTGATTAAGCAAAGTATACTTTACAATTAGAGCCACAACTCTCTATCTATGTGCGTACTACGACGGACGCCCAAGAACAATAATAACACATTTGATTTACTATCAACATGAATATAAAATGATTGTCAATTTGTATTTATAAAAGAAATTAATTAAAATTTCTTCTCTTCGTTTCGTTTACACTCCATAAAATCCCGAAAAAATCCAGGGTGTTTATATGCGTTTTAATTTGCGCTGTACTTCAAATAAAAAATATTTAACATTTTAATAAAAGTTGTTTGATATAAAATTTTACAAACTGCAGCTCATCTCTATCGTTCTTAATAATTAAATTGCACTATGAAATAATTTTTTATACAAACAGACGGCAAAATCTAATAATAATAGTACACAATTTGAAAGGTGAATTGCCAATTTACCATCCTGTTCCGAACCCCTGTCCAATTCATTACCCTGTTTCGAACCCCAGTCCAAATTGGTTTTTGACTAATCAAGAAACAGAGATTAGGATCACGTTACTTGCTTTTCGAGAGGTGAAGTGTCATGAGGTCAAAGGGTAAAAAGTGAATATAATACCGACTGCGTCGGAAAAAACTAGGCTCCGTACAAGGTAAAATAAATACCGGTAATGACACCTACCACGTTTACCTCAAAAGCGTATTATATTAAATGATTTTTTTCAATACACAAATTATTAAACAATTCTAAAGTAGCCACATTATTAAATACCCAATTAATACATGTCCGTAAGGACAAGGGCATTTGGTTGTGAGTGTAGGACGTAAAAAACTCCCCAAGACGAGGGTTAAATCAATATGAAAACTCCGGCGACTCACTCACAAACAAGGACTTTTATGTCAAGTTTGTGAGGGAGATGCCGGAGTTTACACATTGATAATTTTGTAAAACACAGTGTTTTTTAAATCATTGCGATTTTTAAAGCTAAACAAAAACAAATAAAACAACAGCTACCGAAATCAGGAACCTATAGCCTTACTAGTCCCATGCAGCCGAAATCCATCTAGAACTCAAAATGTACATAGACCAGAAAACGTATGGTTACAAAAGGAATTTATGTTCTCTAGATATTAATAGGAAAACAACAAAATAAAACCATATCTTTTATTCATATTAAAACCGGGTCATAAAATGGTGAATGTCGGGCGGACGGGCGGAGAAGAAATTTTCGTAAGTTTTCTCAGCAACTACTGATCACATTCTCTTGAAGTTTGGTATGCAGCATCAGCATGGCCTACCGCAACGTGGGATTTGATTTCAGGTCTGTCGCTCATGCACCTACTTCCTGTTCACGAAATCAATCCATTTCTGTCTTTGAACGAATTTTTGAAATCTCAACAATTTTAATTAGAAATCATTGCGGCAGACAAAACATTATTCGCTCTCCGTTACGATACGCTAGGAGGACACCATCTTCTTTACACTGGATACGAAAAGTAGTCTTCTCAGAGGAAATATTGATTTATAAATTATATTAGTTTTTAATTGGTAGCCAACTCGGCCCTATATATGAGACAAGCTAGTCGACCCGGTTTATAGGACAACTCGGACCACATTAAGACAAGTCGGACCATAATAATTGAAATAAATGATTTACTATCATACCTTATAGAAAAAAATTACCTTGCAACTTTTTTTATATAAATTCAATCTAATTAAAAATTAAATCTTTCACTTGCTCCCCCTTTTTGCTATGGTTGCTGCGTGTACGCAGCGACCTATAACAAAAAGGAGGGAGCAAGTGAAAGATTTCATTTTAATTAGATTGATATAAATTCTAAATTTTTCACCAAAATCTGAGAAATTACGTTGGTTAAAATTTAATTGATAGTTTGGTAGTTATAGCCTTATTTTAACACCAGTTCTGGAACTAGTATTGATTTGTATCTTCTTGGCCAGTTTTATAAAAATGAAATTTATTAGTTGCATTTATTGAGTAAACATGAAATGTATTGTTACGTTTATTTAACCTTTCCCCCTTCTAAAGAATAAAAACTAAAAAATTACAGAAAATATCTTATGTATACGCGAGTACATTGTCATGTACTTTGAAAATAGAAAAAATATTTGTAAAATGAAAATAGCGATCACTTTCTTGAAATAGAAAGAGGTCGTTATAAAAAACTAAAACGAAATGATAGATTATGTCAAATGTGCAGCATGAATGTCATTGAAGATGAAATCCACTACTTTTTCCATTGCCCTAAATACAACAAATAAGAAAAGAATTACTCAAAGACATTTGTATAAGAAATGAATTTGAAACATATGTAAAATTAATTAATGTCCTCTTCAAGTCGTTTGCAGTATGTTGCACTATTTATAAAAAAAGTCGTTAGTACTGAGGAAAGTGGACTCTGTATTATAACTGCATGATTTGGATTTTATTTGAGTTAATAATGTCTTATGAAAATTTATATTTGTTTATTGTTTGTGTATGATTGTGTAACTGTATTGCCATCAACCCCTTTGGGTATAAATTTGCTAATAATAAATTAATTAATTATGTCTCTGTTGAATGTAAATAAGATATTATAGTACAAATTAGAATGCATCTCATTTGTGTGTGTATGATTCACTGGTATGATTTTTATTGCCATCAACACAAATGTTTATAAGCTAAACTTATAAGTGCGAAAGTTGGCACCTTAGAAAATGCACCAGGTTGGTGCCAGAAGAAAAGATAATGACAATATTAACCCATTTCAGTATTCAAATGCATTTTACACGTGATTTGAATACGTGATATTTTTTGTGTCAAAAACGTGTTTCAATAACTGCCATTTTCTTCCGGGTATCAAAGGTTATTGTTTCCACGGAACTATTGTGGTATTTCCGCACATCCCTGAAGCACAATTTATAATGGTGTCAGTCAAGAATACTTATTCTCTATTACAACACAGACATATTTAGTGTACATAGCCGGGACTCTGAATAAAATTATTAATCTTAGTAATACAAGAAATGATAGATGATAGCAAGTTTACCGATCTGGATAAAAACTGACACACTTTTAAAAGGTAAAATATGAAATAAAATTCAAGATTTAACGGTATTTAAATCACTTAACTATTTTAAATTAATTTCCCGCTTACTAATTCATGCGGTCAATGCGGTCATGTCGAGTATACATGCAATATTCAAAACATAAGTGCACTATGCAATTAGTTCTTTGTAATTTGACCTTTTGTGACCTGCTATTCTGTATATTTGACACGAAATATTAGGTTAATATTTAAAAAGCTTATAATTTTAATTCGATAAAAAAATAATGTGTGGTTGCAGTGGGCGAATTCAAAATTCGTTTCGCAAATTTAATGTTCGAAAAAAAATCGAAAACGAGGCTGACCGCTGAAATTCAAACGAAAAGCTTAGCTAGGAGGATGTAGTGGGTTTTATTTACAAACAAATGGTGTGTTTCATGGTTTGTTGCAAGTCTAACTCTAACGAAGTTAAAACTAATGAAAAAATATTGTATAAATTTGTACTGTGCAAACATTTCACATTTACAACAACACTGATGTCAACAGAACACAATTCAATTTTATCAGTTAACAGTTTATGCCGAGTTATGGTTCAAAAACTTAAAAACATTGGGAAGGGTGAGTTGCTGTCAAAACACAAAACCTAAAACTTGTAAGAGATTTCATATAATTATTTGTTAAGATAGGTAAATATGGCGAACAAAGTATTGATATTATTGCATGAACTATAAATTAAAAAAAAACAAGTATATTTCTAGTAATAATAACTAAATAAGATACAAAATTTAAAGAATACAAATATAATAGGACAATGAGTATTTTATCTTGATACCAAAGTGACCACTACCGAGTACATAAGTGACCAGGTGAATAAACGACATTGAACTTCTAAGCGTTGGTGTTGTGGACAGGAATTTAGCAAGGTTCTGTACTTCGCCTTCGGAAATCTTCAATTTGTCGGCTGGTATCAATCAAGTCAATATTTTTTAAATGAAATTTTTTGGGCATCTCTGGTTTTTCCTTTATTAATAAAGAAATTATGAAATGCCTAAATAATGGAAAAATATGAAACACGACAACATTATTTTTCACCTCATTATGTTGGTTAAATGACTGTTCTTGAATTATTTTTTCATGACAAATAAGAAAAATAGTATCTAATCAAGTAATATTATAGAAAAACTGTCCAAAATTTCTTGAAATTATTATTTCATCAGAACAGGTTGACAGTAAAAATGATGTAAACATTATGGCAATAGTGTTACTTGGAATAAAATTAATTTGATCTGAAATTATGAAACTAATAAAAGTCGTACCAGTTTTTGATTACTTGTATAATTGAACTTTGCAATAAATATTTAGAAATTGGTAAAAAAGATATGTAGAAATGGCAATTTTTGATTTCTTTATAATCATCATGACAGCAGTAATGGTAAATAGATGACAAATTGCATAGTACAAATGCTGAACGCCTTAACACTTTGTCAATTGATCTTGCAGATTTTAACCACAGCATGAGATCTTGACATGGATTGTAGGAAAAGGAAAGCACTTATTGAATGGGTAAGACAATACATGTAAAAATTTGTCTATTTTATAGTTTAGGGTTAAATTTTAGAGATGTTTACAAGTTCACAAACAATATATCAGATAAATTTGCCTTTTATAGGGCTTGATCAGAACACTTTAAAACCTGGTAGTGATGCCCATCAATAAAATTTCATTTCATATTTATTTTATTCAAGGACATTCTGATAACGAGTAACTTGTAGGTCCAAGCAAGTACTTGCAGTGGAAATCTAAGGCCAAAATAAATTAATTGTGTGTTTCCGGTTTCCCGACCCTACCTCCAGTTTGGACGCCGACCCTAAAACATTTTATCAACTTTAAAAAAATCCGGATTTTTTTCAGGTCATTTCTGTGTACGATTTAAATTTGTTTAACTGCGTCTTAAAAATGTTTGTAATTAACAGAAAATGGAAGTGATTCAAGCGTCTTTAAAACACAGATTTTAAAGCAGGGTGTGTCGACAGCAATGTAGTGTTATTGCAATTTGGATTGCAAAATGCGACCACGTACAGGAACATAGGAGTTTCATGACATCGCTTCTCGATCACTCGGACATGATGAGTGTTTTTAAAGTAAATCATTACACCTCTTCCGCCGACGGGTTTGATGAAAAGCAGTATGAAGTATTGAAAACAAAATAAAATGTTTTAACAAAATAAATTTTTTTCCCTACCTACCCAACCTACTTTTTTCAAGAGTGAAATAGGAAACACACTATTAATTTATTTTGGCCTAATGATAATTAAAGACTGATTTTGGTGTGAACCTGTAAAACAATCTTCAATGTCTTCAAGATTTTAAAATCTTTTTTGAATACATTAAGCAGATATCAACTGGATAATTTTTTATTGTGTAATTTAACTTAGCTCAGATCTACTTGAGTAAAAAAATATATTTGATCCAGTCTCCAGGGCAACCTAATTTGTGTATTGACGACTAAAAATCAATTAAGTCGCTAATTGGCAACCTAAACTATCAGGATCTGGATACAGCAAAATCAGGAAAAAATTCATTCTTGGTCATTAAACTGTTATGAATTGTATTCAACTGTCAACAGAGTATTGGTAAGAAACCTGATTTTATGACAGTTTCCAGCATCCACGAATTGTATTCAACTAGACACATTTCACTCCCTTTTACAAAGATCTTTGAAACATTTGATATGTTTTATAGCATAAACAATTAAAAGCAAATCCTTTTCTTGCTACCTAAAAGTAATATTTGTTGTTGGCCACCAAAATTTTGAATTTGCCAAATGAAATTTTAAGCTTGTTGGCTATTGGGCCACCTGATATTAAAGGTACTTAAAGGGTTTTCTGTAGAATATATTTTTCATTTCAGGTAAATGCATTAGTACCAGAATGCTCTATTAACTCCTTGTTAGATCTGAGCGATGGAAAAGCTTTTATTCAGCTACTAGAATTATCGTAAGTAGTTCATACATTAATTTCATGTTTGTTTGTAATAAGTAGTCAATGTGCTTCCAATTTGTATTTTTAATCCAAAATAATTATTATGAACCCTACTGTTTGGTCTGGTCAAGTGATTTGCATATATCGTTATAGCTAATGTTCGGTATTATATAAATATTGTTACTCAGTCAAGATAAAAGATAGTGCATGCAATATTTTTAGATCAAGACAGTGAATTGCGAGAGTTTTATTTTCATTCAAGAGGTTGAGTTACATGTGTGTGATGTCATCTTGGTTAACAGATCTTTTGAAGTGGGATGCCAGAACTACTGACTTAATTTTTTTTTTGGGAGGGGGGGGGGGGGAGGGGGAGAGAAAGATAACGTACATTTGCAGAAACTGGGCTCCAATTATTAATACTGACTTAATGTATTTTTATTTCTTGAATTTTAAGTACTTTGCTATTTTTTTTCTTACAGTGATGATTGTTTTGTGCAAGAATTGGAAGCTCCTAAGAATGTCCAAGACAGATTTACCTTGATAAAACAGTATCTGGAAGGTATTCTAATCTATAGCAAAGTAATTGTTTTATTTTGCAGGTGTGAAATATCGGCCTTGACCCACAATAGCCATTTCATATGTTATTTGGGAAGCCAGTATGATCTTAAACTTGTGATAAAAAAATATGTCTACCACTCTTGGAAAATCACAATGGCTTTCCCAAAAATGATGCAAGTACCTACTACACTTTTTAAAATTTTGTGTTTTAAAGTATTTTAACTTCTGGTCCAGCAATTTTGTTTTTTAATAGGATTTTTTATTAAAACAATTGGAGACTTTTTTTTTAATTTGAATTTATGTCTCGGGTATAACAACATTGTAGTATATTAGTTACAGTCTAGTGGGTCTGTACAACTCAGAATGCTGATTTCCTAATTCTTCTGTCACTGCTTTTTTTTTAACCAGTTCAAAATCATATCAGATGTAAACTGTAGTTCGCCTAAATGTTGTAAAACCTGACAAAATTTGGAGGGCCATCCATAGTAGCAATTGCTGCATTTACACTTCATACAGACCTTAAAGACACGAAGCTGTTTATGTACAGTGTAAACCAACCCAAAGTCGTCTATATTCAATAATCTAACCAACAATTGAAAACAATTCTTATATTTAAATTCAATATTATGAAAAGAAATAACAAAAACAATATTAGCAAGTAATATTCAAGTCGCTTGTTGTTTGCAGAAGAATTCAGTTTGGGTCAACGTCATCAAATATATAACTATGACATCAACAATCAGTCACATGCTGAAATACCAAGTTAGGTTGTACGAAATGGACAATGTTGCTCAGCTGTTGAGTATTTAAAGGAAATAAGAATATATGGAAGGGGTTTAAAAGTGTTCCCTTGGTGCCATCATGTATGCTTTTATAGAAAAGCCCTTTACTCATTACTTGGAATTTTTATGTGATCACATAAACCATCTACATTTAGAATTTATCTTTTTTATTCAAAGGCATGTAATGACAAGATATCATTTTATGCCTTCTATTGTATTAATACCCCCACTGAAAAAGAGTGGGGGTATACTGTTTACCCTTGTAAGTTTGTCATCCATAACAAGATTTTTGTCAGTTTTCTAAGCAGTTGTAAAATGCAGAAGCCTGATATTTTGCATATTGCTTAATCGTATAGTACCATAGGATGTATAGCGATTTTATTCTTCTTGGTCATCTTGTTTACCGAATACTTTTTGTGAAAGTGGGGGTATCACTAGGGAGCATTAGCTCACAGATTTACCTTGTTGCTATTCTTTTTGTAGGATTTTTTTCACTCAAGTTTGATGATGGGAATACTCTTTTAGACTTCCATAGAATTCACCAAGAGGATGTTGGTACAGATGAGAAGGAATGGAATCTTGGGAAGGTCTGTAGTGTGGTATATAGTAATATATGAGCTTTTAAAGATTTGGAAAAATGAATTCAAATATTGATACAGAAAAATGTGTAACGTGATCATTATAGTCTTGCATCCACAGAAGCTTGTCTTGATGGTATTTGTATTTATGTTAGGGGTTTTAAATTTAGTTTTTTTTTAATGTGCTCATACTGAACTCATTTTTAAATTAAACGTCTTATTACTCATGACTTTTCCAAACAAATTCTATGGTGGTATAGGTTTTTGTTTGAAGGTTGTTAAACACCACTTTTTGCAATTTCTCAGCTATATCATGGCATAGCATAAGTATTTGAAGGTTAATTGAAACATTTTTCGGGTCCCTAGTACCAATAGAATAAAAGTCATGTCTAATTTGCTTCTACATTTCAACACCTGTCGATACAAATATATTTATAAGTGCCTTAAAAGGCTCACAGGTTTTTTTAACAAAGACCTTAGATGTCAAAATAATTTTTTTTTTTCAGCTTCTGTTGGCTTTGTTAGAAGCGTGTGTTTTAGAAAAGAAAAATGACAAATTTGTAACGACAGCCACATCTCTTCCTGAGTGTATACAACTGGAAATTATGCAGATGTTACAGCCAATGATAATAAATTCACAAGATATTGGAAATCAGTTAACCGAAGACTTTGCTGATATTTTAACAAAATCTACAGGTTTGTTCGATTTAGGTTTCTTTATTTGTGTTGTCATTTGATGCTTGATAGAATGATTACATTTAGTGTTTAGTTTTTGTTTGTGTTTCTTTCTTTATTTTTTTTGTATAAACCAAGTACTGGTATAACATTTCCGTACATAATTTCTGAAATAATTCAAATTATGATAACACAAAAAAATGATAGTTATCAACGGATCACAGCAGATAAATTTATAAGCTTTACACACAGAAAAATCTTGATTTTGCCTTAATCTGGAAACAAGTACTTGATAAACAAAAAAACAATATATTTTTCGAAAAAAGCAAAGCAGCATCATGAAAAACTAAAAGAATCAATTTGATTTGTTTATCGGTACACTGTCTCATTGGTCTAGTTCCGCACCTTGTTTTTCTGTTCTTAGACACGAATGCTCACCAAGATGCTGCTCTTTTCTTCCAACTAGTTACCCAAGGCAACTTGAGCCGAGTGACCTCAACACCCAACACGGACCATTCGTTCAACTTTAGTCGATTGTCTAATAATGGTACTGGTTTAATTTTTCTGCTTTAACTTTTGTTTTTATGTTTATGTTAGCAGCTTGTCTTGTAAAGCTAAAATATACCAACCAAGTGTAAAGAATTTAGGAAATTTATATTTCATGCAATTCCTTCTTCTGGTTTTAAATATACTAGCTGGCTCATAATTTGAAATCTCTTGATGTACATTGCAATTACAGATCGGTTGTATGTTTATGTTGGTTGCAACATGAAGCTGGCTTGTAATTTTTTATTAAATTGACTTGGAATAAAAAAAGACGATCTTAATCAGAACGTGCTGCATACTATGCGCTTTTAAAACTTCCTCTTAGTATTGTTATATATATATGCTTTACATAAAAAAGCTACATAATTAAAATAATGTCTTTTATCTTCCATGTTTGTTATACTAACATATTTATAGTTGCATACTAACGATGACACTAAAAACATTTCATCCTGCATGTACATGTACACACGTGATATTTTTGACATGAAAATTTATATTTAAAGTTGGTACTTATTTATAATTAATACAATATTAATTCTTAATAATAACAGTCAAATGGATGATAAAGAATTTGTTGCTCATATTAAAACATTTTGTAATTGTTAAAATTTATTTTACTTTTTTTTTTGGTCACAGTAAAAGAAAAACTTAAATATCAGTTTGAAGACAATGTTTTTGCAAGTAAATAATACACATAAAAACAGTGCAGTATATTACAGTTTATGGTCTTTTCAGTATCTAGTCCCGTCTCCCACTACCGTCACATCAACACAAGTCTAGGGACATCTATACATGAGATAGCTTCACCACTCAGAATGCTGACTATTGCTAATTCACCAGTTACCCCCCTTGGAGCTTTAATGCATTCACCACAGCTTGCACAAAAGGTAAGTTTTTATACCCCTGCTTCAAAGAAGGGGGGTAAACTTTTACCTTCGTTTGTTTGTCCAAGCGTCCATAACAAAATTTTCTGATGCGGTTTCTAAGCAACTATAGGGTGCAGAAGCCTGATATTTTGCATATTGCATTATCCTATAGTACCATCTAGTTTATCAATATTTTATGCTCCTTGGTCATCTACTTCCTGATATTTTGCCTATTGCTTTTTGAAAAATGCAAAGCATATTGCTTTATCCTATAGTACCATTTGGTGTATTAACGATTTCTACTTCCTGTTTACCAAATACTTTTTGTGAAAGCAAGGGTATCACTAGTGAGCATTAGCTCACAGATTCACTCGTTCATTCCAGTTGAAGTAGCCTCTCACAAAATTGCTAAGATGGTCCTTTATTAATCACTGGTATGTCAACACTTACATTGCGAGCCTGGCTTGGGGCATGATATTTGGCTGAAGGTGTAAGATTTTCATTAAAAAATTGATATCCAATCATTGTTCTGTCTTGGGTATAATGAATATGAGCTGTAGTAATTGTACTATTTTCTGCTTCAAATTATAAACCTATATTATTGCTATAATTGCATTGTGGAAAACAAATTTGTGTGTTTGTTTCCCATGCATGTACCAGTTGAATACTAAACCCCTATATGACTTTAAATCTTAATTTTTTCGCTTCATGTTTGCAAGAAAGTAATAAAAACATAATGTTGTGTATCTGCTGCTTACATTCGATTTATTTAGCACTGTAGTCAGTGTGTATATCTAAACAGAAAATACTCTGCTGAGATTTTTGCAGGAAAATAATTTTTATTCATAGACTTACAATTGTAATAAAGAAACATTTTGGGTTTGTTTTTTTTATATTTTAGGCACTGATAAGACAGAAAGAAAGAGAGATTAAAAAGTTGGAACTATCATTACAGAATGAGAGACATCTGAGAACTGAACTTGAATTTGACATTCAAGAGAAAACGGAATTATTGAACGAGAAAGGTACTAAGCCTTGCCTATTAACGGAATGTACATCCAATGTCAGAAATATTTTCAGCACCCACAATAACTGTTTAGACTCATTTTGAAACTAGCTGCTTGTTCTTGGAAGTAATCACCCATACAATTTTATATAAAATGCCTTCCATCCCCCTTCTCATCGTTTTTTTTTGGTGTGTGTAAAAGCTGTCATTGACAATGTCATTGTATTATTTAATACCTTAACCAGTCAACCACCAAGTCCATGCATGGTATTTGAAAACTAATTGAGCACTCTGAACTGTATTTCCCTCAATTATGAACACAAATTCAGTCTCAAAAGTTTGTGATCTGGCAAGTTTCACAGTATATTAAATATGGCTTATAAAAATTCTCGATATATATACTCAATGAATCATGTGTGGAAATTTGTAATTACAGATAATAGAATAAAAGAATTTGAAAAAGCCATAAGACAGCAAAGGCATGTTCAAGACATGGTGGATGAACTTGATAACCTTAGAATTGAAAAAGAGAAAAATGAAAAGGATTTAGCTAGGTAAACTTGTAATGGGGTCTCTGATAAAGAACCCACAAGAAGGATTTTAGCATGTTAAAGAATAAGAATAGATGTATATTTAATTTTAGTTCAGTTGGATAAATACCTTTTTGCCATCCAGTTGTGCATGTTGTATATTTCAATTAAGTTAAGATGTTAATTTCATTATGTTTACAATACAGACAGACTCAAATTAGTTGTGTATACATTGCAACTGCCTTTTATTTTGTGTCAGATTTTACATATTGTCTACAGTTTTCATACCTGATTCCCACTTGAAATACTGTCACCTTCACTTCTTAACATAATTTGGCTTTTTCCAAAAGATGTATGCTTCATCGTCATTTCTATGGTACTTAATTTCATCATGATTCTTCTATGATGTAAAGCTGACGTCATCTTTTAGCTGTTGGATTTATTTGGAACAAGCACATGACATTTTTGGCTCCTAACCTTTTAATGTTTTTTTAATCACATTTTTCATGTAAATATAAAATTATGTCTGTAATTTTATGATTTTATATTATTTCAATCATTTGTTTTTTCTTCTAGACTACAATCAAAGATGAATGAGCTGCTGAACATCAAAGAGCACTGTAGTATTTTAGAACAGGAGAACAAGCAGCTTACCGAAGACATTTCAAAAATGAGAACAGAGGTATATACTTGCACTACAATACATGACTTGACTAAATGCTTATGGCTGTTCCAGAAATATGTATGTGGAATGTTTAAATGCAATATGGAAAATGTTCCTGTAACATCATTTAAAACTGTGTCTTTAGAGATTATGATAAAAATATTTCAGAAATATTGAGATTAATTGATGAAGCATATTTGCATTATTTTTACTATTGACAGGTACAGACAATGGAGAGTATTAATTGATGAAGCATATTTGCACTATTTTTATTATTGACAGGTACAGACAATGGAGAGTTTGAAAAAGAGCCATGAAGAATATCGGACACAGTGTCATATTCAGACAGTAAAAATAACTGAAATTGAGACCATGTTGCAGCATAGGACTGCAGAGCTCACTGGGAAAAATTTAGAACTGACTCACGCAGATGAAAAGAGTCGCAGTCTTACAAGTCAGGTCATCACATTGAAGAAGGAAAAAGAAGATATAGAAGAGCTTCTGAGTTGCCGAGGTAATTATTAAGTTAGAAAGGTTAAAATAAATGTTCTGCATGCTCTGTCTCTCATGATTTTTCCATTAAAAATATTCAAGTTATGTAAAATATAATGGAATAGCTGTAATACAACAAAAAAAAAGATAACTCAATTAAGAAGGTTTTTTATTTTAATTTACTTAAACATGTTCTGTATATTTTGAGTAGATATTTTAAATGGTGAAAGCATGGGTGTCATCACTGACAAAAGGATTAAAGATTTGGAAGGAGAACTCAGTCAGATGAAATCCAGATGGATTGAGCCATCCAAGCATGAGTTGCTACATCAAAAATTATTATCAGTAACAGAGGCAAAGGAAACATTTGAGGTATACTGTTTAACTCTTTCTTTAAGGTAATGTGTGAAGTGCTGGAAGCCAGTATTATATATAATAAAACGAAAAAAAATATTAGTTTTGTTCATTGCTTGTGTGCACTTGTATGGAATTCGTTTTTTTAATTGATGGTTCAGACCTGGCAATATAGTTTGACTTTTTGCAATACAGCTGTGAAAGTGGAATGACCACTGTATGTGGTAGCTCTATTATCTAAGTGCCTTCCTTATGAACCATGTACATATGTAACAACCTTTAGAGTTTATTGACTGCAAAATCCTGTATAACTTTTTTGTCTTATATTTTTCAGTCAAAATATATCGATGTTCACAAAAAGTTCTTAGAAAAAGATGGTCAGGCAGACCAACTTAAGTTTGAGATATCACAGCTGAAATCAAACTTAGCTGCACTTGAAAGTTGTAAAAGTGAACTAGACCAAAATGTCAAAAGTTTAGAAATGACTGTCGATCAACTTAAACAGTCCGAATCCAGACTAATGTCAGCAGAAGAAGCGGCTACAATAGCTAGAAAAATGGCAGAGGACCAAATTCTTAATCTGCAAAAAGATTTGCTGCGTGTTCAGTCGGAATTAAAATTTACTGTCCAGGTAACCCAGTATTCTCCCCAGCAACTTTTAACACAGTGGTACCCCCGTAAAAGAATGTTCTCCTGTGGCGGTATTATAATCGCTGCAGTGCAGTCAGTGTCAGCTGCTGCAGTGTACTGGCCACTCAGCCCATTTAGATGATTTCCTGAAGTGTAATCATTTCATTGACATTCAACAGTATGCATACAGAGAGTAGGACATGAATTCAAAAATAAACCCAAAGCCGAGTTGATTTTATAATCTTTGCTTTATCTAATGGGCTATGACCATTGATGTCTCCAAAAAAAGTCCCCTTGAATGCCACCATTTTTTAAACAACTTTTTAATCAAAAAGCACTACACAATTTGCTGTCAGTCTAGCTATAAAAGAGTTAATTGTCTTTATGTTAAATGAACCAGCAGATCCACATATAATTTGTTAATAATTTCCATGCATAATTGATTCTGATGCACAGCGTATCTGCTATATTAATGGGGCTTGGTTGATTTGAAAACTGGTGCATTTCCAGGCTGCAAAACTGAACAATTTATAGCTGATTCAGGATTGAGAAACTAACTGCATTCTGTTAATGAATAATAGGAAAGTACCAAAATGTCACCACTGTAAAAAAAATTTTGGGGAGAACACTGGTACCAAAAATGTTCCAACTCTTGATATAAATATTATCAGTATGGATAATGGATAAACCCCAGCAATAGGTTTGTAAATATATCTACAGATTTCAGCATCATTAAACTGGACATCAAATTTGAATTAGAAAAAAAAGTTTTTTTCCTGTGAAAATTTCATTGACAAGCAGTTCTTGGTTAAATTTGATTTTATGTTTCCTTCATCTTGGATGACACTTCCTGGTTTTAAAGAATTTTTTCGACTTCTGACAAGGCATGCAATTTAGCTTCATTTTAGGCTATAGATGTGCATGAAGGATTTTTATTCACCTCAGATATCATTAAGGGGAGTTAATTGGACTTGAAAGTGAAGCAGCCAAATGTTAGGCCAAATATGGTGTGTCATTAAGTAAACAGCAACCATCATTTTGTTATGAATGGCCTAAGGGTACAAGACAGTTTGCATGTTTTAATATCTTTGGTAGTGTCAGACTGATATATGAAACAAATACTTTTTGCTGCTTTTAACTGATTATATTTTTAAGAATTGATATCTTAGGTTTCTATTATTTTTCATTAATATTTATTTTAGGAGTTGGAAAGCACAAAGTTATCCAGTGAAAATAGACGCCAGACACTGGCTGCTTCTTATGATGCAGCATTGTCAGAAAAGACAACATCAGAGCAGCGCCTTTTAAAAGAGAATCAGAAATTAGGTGAACAAGTGTCTGAATTGAAAGCTAAACTCCAAATGGAAAAGGAGGAAGGAGCTAAAGTTGAAGCATCATTGAATATGAAAATTCAGACCTTGCAGTCATCCTTGAAACAGTCAGAAATTTTATTAGAAAATGAAAAATGGACAAAAGACAATGTAATTTCTGCAATGAGAGAGGAATTAAAAGAATTGCAAAATGAACTTATTGAGACTGAAAAAAGTCTTAAATCTGAGGTTACAAAATTGACTGAAATAAAATGTAGCTTAGAGGATCAGCTGGTGCAGCAAAAAGATTCTTTAATGCAGACAATAGACCAACTAAATGAAGAATTTGATCATTACAAATCAGGTGCTCGACAAAAGGAAAATGACATGTGCAATAAAATTCAAGATTTGAAAGATGACAATGTTTCTTTGAAAAATGAAATTGAAAATATTAAAAACTCGACTGAAAAGTCTATTCAGAACTGGGAACAGAAGTACAGTAAACTGGAAAATAAAGCCAAAGATCATGAGGAAATTTTAAAAAAAGAACTAAAAGAATTAAACAACAAACATCAGTGGAGCTTACATGATCAGCAATCACTGTCAGACGAGATTTCTGATTTAAAAGACAATATTAAAGAGAAATGCTCAGAAAATGAAAATTTACAAAATAAGATCATTAGTTATAAACAAAGTGAAACTGACTTAAAAGGCCAATTGTCACAGTTGGTAAACTGTAGGGAAAATTTGCAGAAGCAACTCAAGGAATTACAGGAGAGTCTTGCAACTGAAAGAGAAAGTCATGCTGAATTATTGAATAAAATTTCACATGAAAACAAAAATAATATTCAGAAATTGAAAGATTCTCTATCTGCAAAAGAAGCCAGTAGTTTAGATACTCAGCAGAATTTACAAACTTGTATAAATGAATTACGAAATAGCCTTGAAAAAGAAATGGAAAAAAGGAAAGAAGTTGAGTTGTCTTCAGTTGACAAGATTGCTCAGTTTGAAAATCATATTTCTGAATTGCAAAAGAAAATGGATGATGAAGCAGAAAGTCATTGTAATGTAGTGACGACTTTAAATAATGAGTTAGAACAACTTCGTATGTCTACAGCTGTCTCTGAGGAACTGTTGAACAAGGAATTACAAAAGTGTCGGACCGATTTAACTAAGAACACAGCTGAATATAATGAACTGAATGTACGATACAGATCTGTTACTGAAAATGAAAGGAACCTAGATGGCAGATTGAACGAACTGCATCAGCAAATTACAAACCTAGAAACCCAGAAAAAGGCTTGTGAGACTCGCAATGAGAAATTAAATGAGAAAATTGATGACTTAATGGGACAGGTTGCATTGATTAAGAAAGTAGCGGAATCGAAACAATCAGACAATGATAAATTATGTTCAGAAAACAAAAATATGAAAATAAAACTGGAAGAATTGAGTGAAAAATGGACAAAAGAATGTAAAGAAAATGATTCAATGCGTCATAAATGTAAAGAACAGAAAAACAAAATGACTAGTCTTGAAAGTGAATTGACATCAGTTCAAATTAAACTGAATGATACTTCGAGATTGCTGCAAGAAAAATCAGGACTATATGAAAAGCAGACGGAAGTTCTAACTTTAAGGGAAGCAAAAATATCTGAATTGACATTGTCCTTGCAGACATCAAAAGAAGATGCAGTAATTAATAAAGAACAAGTTGAAACGCTTGAGCAAGAAAAGTCTAGGTTAAATGAAAAATTAAACTGCTTGGATGCAGAATTGAAAAATCTACAGGAGGTCTTTAGCTGTAAAGAAAGTGAATTTAGTGAAAACATTCAAACATTGACAAATTCTCATAACTGTGAAGTGGAAGAGTTAAAGAAAGGTGCTGAGCAGGAGGCCAAACAACTTAACTCTGAAATTGAAAGGTTAAAATCTGACCTTTTAGCATGTGATGCTGAAATAAACAAACTGGAACAACAAGTTAAAAATCTTCAGTCTTCATTGGAATTCTTGAAAGAAGAAAATAAACAGAGCCAGGAGTTGTTGAATGGAGAGAAAGATGAGGTTGTGAAAAACTTTCAGTCCAAGATTTCTGACATTCAGGAAAAGTTTAGCAAAGTGAAAAATGAACTTGTGGAAAGTCATAAGGCTAAGCTTAATTCATTGAAAGCAGAATATTCTGCTTCTATTCAGCAGCTGCGCGACCAAGCAAAGAGTGAGTCGGACTCATTGAACAAAGAATTTAAGATTCAAAAAGAGCATTTGCAGGAGGAATTAAACCTTGAAAAGGAAAAAGTCAAACTAATGGAAAACAAATGTGACAAGAAGGTAGCAGAAACAGAAAAATACTGGCAGTCACAGCTGGAAGAACTGGAAGGAGAGTATCATCGGGCTAGCCAAGAACAGAAACAAGAATATAACAACCAAATTCAGGAACAAGAAATGCGTTACCAGTCTCAATATGAAGCTCTGGTGCAAGAGAAAGAAATGCTGTTGTCAAGTCAGAAATTAACATTCCAGGAAAGAGTGAAGCATTTAGAAACAAGACTTTCACAGAAACAAACGGAACTGCAAACTCTGACGACGGAACTTAATGAGAATAAGGAAAAGACTGAAACTGATTACAAACAGAAACTAACAAATATTGAATCTATTCTGAAAAAAGAAATGGCAAATCAGAAAGATTTGATGAACGAGTTGAAACAAAACAAGGAAAGAGTTAATGAACTACAAGCTGCACTCCGTGAAAAGAGAACAAGTTACGAAGCATCACTTGCAGCTAGCTCGAAATCATGGGAAAGCCAGATTGAAAATCTTAGGGAAGAATATAACAGTAATATGTCTAAGCTAGAGAGGGAAAAGAACAGACAAATACAGGATGAAAAACAGCAAAGGCTGGATCTAGAAGAGTCATGTCATCATCTGAATGAGAGAATTGAGACTTCGTTGGCAGAAAATAACAGTTTAAAGCAACAGGTACAAAAAGACTTACTAGTCAAAAATAGATTTTATTAAAAACTAAACACTCATAAAGACGAAACAAGACCAATCCCTGCTTGTTGTGGACAGCATACAAAGTCCACGCTACTCTTAATTTGTAAAAGTACTGCATAGTTAGGCCTACCCAAAGATGGCTGCCAAAATCCACCTCACCTGTTGTACAAAAACAAAGTAATGAATTAAAATTAATCTTTATTATTTATGGAAATTATCTTGAAATCTTAAAACTTTTTGTAAAATAATAGTAGATTGGTTTAGCTTATTCTGTAATTAAAGTATATTTTTTATGCTGATTTTTCAACTTTTCATTTTTTCAGTTGGCTGCAGTGGAGGAAGAAAAGAATCAGCTTGTACTGGACTACGAAAAAACTCTCGACCAGAAAACTAGTCAAGAACAAGAAAAGCTGAAGATCAAAATAGAGTATTTAAAATCACAAGTAATGGCAGATTTCTTTTTTCTTTTGAGATATTTATTTTAATGTATTGTAATAAGGCCATTATTTAGCCCAATTTTCTTGTAAAATACAAGAATAAAATTGTTATAAATAGTTAAAGAAATTTTGACAAAAGTGAAAGTATAATTACAGTTAACTGTTTCTTTCTGTTACCAGTGACGTCACCCATACATATATTTGCCAAAGTGATAATTAAGTTAGTAAAAAATCGGTGCAAGTGAACAATTTTTTAATGTTTTAGAATTTATTGTTTAAAGTAATTTGTGCCTTTACCACAATGTGTATTATAGTAATGAATATTTTATGTGATTTATTTCTAATTCATATTTATTTCCTAAAATAAAAATGTAAAAAGTAAAAATTTTCTCAATCATGAAACTCATACATGTTATTTACTTATGTATTTGAAGAGTACCTCCCTAATTAAAAACTTTGAAGAACTTTGTTTTGAATGTTAAGGCACATCAGTGTTTGCTGGCTGCTTCGTTAAGGACATACATTTAGACGTCACTTCCATGGAGTTAAAGCACTAATTTATAACACATACATGTACCTGAATTTTTTTCACAGGGAAATTTTTCCTATTTTACTGCTTTCAATGTAATAATAAAAATTCTGAACTCAAGTGTGCTTACACTTGCATCTATTTTGTTGTACAATTGTTTTACTATACAGTTGGTATATTGAAAATAAATGGTTGGGTTTTTTTTTTAAGGTACTCTTGCTTCATCTCATAATATATATTTTTAGATTGAAATTGACACTGAAGAAGGCCATCAGTTGGTCGAAAATTTTGTCATATTTATTAATATAATTGTTTTATAGTAGAAACATCTCTATATTTGTATTGTTGGATAATTCTCTAGACTTATATATATGATATAGCTGAAAAGGTGGTGAAAATGGTTTAAAACACTATTGCAACAAACAAATTGGGTGTTGTGAAAGGGATTGTGGAATTCTTGGCAATTTCATTTCCACATAAAGTGGAGAGTAAGAGTAATACAAAATTTATAAAAAAAGAGATACACAAGCATGCTCTTGGGCTGTCAAATGTCCTTATTTTATATATTTTTGTAATGACCTATAACACATTTTCAATATAAACAATCCCATCCTGCTCCCAGTCTTCACGAAATGCGTCGGTCCGACGGACAAAACTGATATAATGACGCTTGGACCGGTAAAAAATCGTGTTTCGTCGGTCCGAAAGTCCGACATTGTTATTATCGAAGTTCAAGTTGCCCTGATGGTTCGTTTACAGAAAATACTTATATACCGGTAGTACTGATCCCCACAGACTTCCAACTTTTGAGTAAATATGTAAAACCATTAAATATTGCAGAGATCCTGCATAATTAACTCATTTTAGAAATGGATTACGCGCCATTTGTTTATTTCTGGGATACGACTAATTACCAACAGCGAGAAATGAGAAAAAGGTAGACTACAACGGCCTTTAATGAAAAATCGTAACTGTTTGATAAACAAACACTTTAAAATGGGGTAGAAACTCAAAAGTTCGTTTAAAACATATTTTATTTTAATCATTGGCATTGATAATATATAAAATATGGTAAGCTGAAATTGAAGGAAAAAAGATAACTAGTTATCAATGACCTCATGATAATTTCTGTAGTTGGATTTCCCATAGAGCAGTTGTTTTCAGGTTTGTTAATTATTTCTGTGTATATTAAAATGTTATTTTATTTATATTCTTTAGACACTTTTGTCCAGATATACACAGCTTGTTTATATAACAGTTATGAATAGTATGATGTTTACAATAACTTTTATGTATAATATATATGTCTGTATTTACATGAATATAAGGTAGATAGTTAAATGTAACCAATGGCAACATCAGACAAATTTGGTCCGGCAAAAGCTGCTTCAGTCCAGCATTTTTGGGGATTTTGGTGGACCGATTGTCCACCATTCTTTGGAAAGATTTCGTGAAGACTGTGCTCCACCATAATGAATAAGCCCAAATGTATATGTCAGAAAAAGTTTGTTATTTTTAGTAAATGTATCTACTGTAGACTTGTAATCAATACTACAGGTACAGAAATTTGAAGTTGAGGCAAATTTCCACAAAGATCAACTCAATGTCAAGATAAAGGAAATGAAGGAGGAGCTAGAATATAAAGAAAATCATTGGTCAGAGCAGATGGAGAGCTGTATGAAACAGTATACAGAGGCCAATCAGCAGAAAATACATGTGAGTACACATACATGTACATGTATATGTTTACTTTAGGCTTGATTGGAGTTATATAAGAGACCAGGGTATATACTTTAGTAATAAAACGCATCAAATTTCTATCACTTGTGGAAGATCACCCGGTCTTCCAAAAAAGCTTAAAGGTACATGTTTCTTCTGTAAACCAACAACTTTCACATCACAATATCCTATCGACTACATTGTTTAATATCCGACAGCCAATCAGAATGCCTAAAACAAGACTTAATCTACAGAAACATTCATCTAAACCTAAAATAAGTCATTTATAGAAGAATAATATTACCGTTATAATATAAGGCTTATGCATGAATATTATTCTATTGAATATTATTCTAGCAGCATATTATTTTATATCATAATATTTACATCGTGCACGAGACTATTCGTGCAATAACACTTTTACTGTAACTAAAGCTTAAGATTAATCACAAAATTTTTTACCTGGGTTTGAGTTTAAATCCCTGTTTTAGCCAATCAAAACTTGAGAGTTTCGATACTGCCCTTACTTCTGTTAAGAATAGACTTCAGTTTGTTTTTTTAAGATCTAGGTCAGAACAGCATTCTCACATGTTGATAACCTTGCGATGTAGACGTAATATTTCATTGCTGGTAATAAAGAAATATATATGGCATGTTTACCTTTGTTTATGTTCTAGTTCTATACAATAAAATAGACTTTTGATAATCTTTGTAATTATTCTTCAGCTGCAACAACAGATGAAGAATATTGAAGAGGAAAGTGAGAAGAAAGACAAAATCATTATGCAGTATAAGAAGCACTATGCACAGAAAAAGGATATGAATCAGATGTTACAACAGGAGGTGGCTGTTCACCAAAAACTGGCAGAAAACTTCAAAAGTAAGGCTGAAAAACTGGAGGATGAAGTGACGTCATTGAAGACAAATTACAATAAGAAATCTGAAAAGCTAGAAAGTGAATTGGAATTATTGAAATCAAAGATTGATGAACAAAAACAGAAGTTTAACAAGGCAGAGATTGAAGTGGCACCATTAAAGGCTCAACTGCAGGAAGAGTTGAATAAAAATAAGGCTTTGCGTAAGTGTAATGACACAGGTGTCACTGGATAGTTTAACTGACATTTATTATTCAAAAAGGTTTTGAACAGAAAAAGTTGTTTCCATATTACTGGGGGACCTCAGTGGCTGAGTGGTTAGGTTAGTCATCTACTATTGATCATGTGGTCTGTGAACATTGAGCTTGCGGTTTCCAGTCTCACTTCTGGCAGGGTGTACTCGACTCCAATCTTAATTGACTAGGATTGCAAGTCGTCGGTTTCCTCAGGTACTCTGGCTTCCTCACCCAAAGGAAACTAGATGCCATGATATAAGTGAAAGTTGCCTTAAACATCATTCAAACAAACAAATCTGTATTATTATATTTAAGGTATCAGACCCATAATTGAAGTTACTGTTTAATTTTATTTTTCGACCAACAATTATAGCTTTTTTAAATAAATGTATTGCTAATTAATGGTACACATTAATTATATTGTTTTACTTCCCTTCCAGTCAATGTTAACAGTTTTGAGCAAAAAAAAGTTAGTTGCTCAAATAGTATTTCCGATGTTTGCCGAACATTACCAAGGTCTGCTCCATTGAAAAACAATGGACATCCAGGTCACTAAATATGATCATGTGGTCGGGATACCTTAAATTATTAATATTTTAAACCAATCAAGTTTAATCCCTTCATCTCATTCACAATATTGCAGCAGGTAAGAGATAAAACACTCATAAGAGCCCCAAGTTTACACTTGCCTTCCATATTTGTTTAGATTGGACAGCCCATACCATTGTTATCAACAGGTTTTGTAACTTTATTTGAAAATACTGTCTTAATTATAAAACGTGTTTCTTAATTTCAAATAAAATTATTTAGTTCATTGCAAATTGTATATTTAAGACTAACAAATTTAAAAATATTTGATGTTGGTTGCAGAAAATAAAGTGAAATGTTTGGAAGTGCAGTTGGATTTCGCAGATAAGCAAGTCAGGGAATTCCGTAACAAGTTAGACGAGGCAGGTACTGCACTCTTAGGAGATAATACAGAATTTCTTAAAATGAAAAAGGAATCGGATGTTAGCTTGATGGGTTAGTATTTGTAGATATGGTCTTACAATTTTGTATTTTGTCAATCTGTCATTCCTTGTTGATGTTCCTGTTTTATTAATTCCAGAAATTCATTTAGGCATTATTAAATTGTGTCCTGGCCCCAGTTAAACATAATTATGTTTGCATATCTGATTGCTCCCATTAAAACAGATCAGAATCAACAGCTTAATTTGCTGTTTTCCTTGTTATGTTGTTTGCATAGTTGCTTGATAAAATTTACCATTTTCAATCTTGGATCACTTTCAAATAGAAACTTGCTGTAAATCAGCTTGCAATAAAAGTGTTTCCATAGTGATCTAAACTGTTTGCCGATTTGTAACTTTTTTTAATTAATGTGTTGACTGACCCACCTTTAACTTTTGGTCCCTGGACAATAGCAAACAGAAATTGTTTTAAGTAGGACTCAATTTTTATGTGTCAACTATTTGTCTTCAGCAGAGTTTTTTTTTGTTTTTTTTTTTCAAAAGATTATTTTTATTTGCAGAAACCCTTGACGATGGCCCACCACTAACTCCATATGATCTGAGATCTAAATCAAGAACACATTCTTTGGAAAGAACATCCCAGACATCATTGAAACACATCAGTAGCAGGTAACGTATTATTATCACTTTAAAAAAATAAGAAAAAAAATGTTTGTATGAAGATTTGTATGCCCATCTATTTTTTATCATAACTTTTTGTTGAAGCCTCTTTTATATACAGAACTCTTGAACATTGTTCCAATGAAAATAAGGCACTGTGAGAGGAACATTATATTTTCTTTTCATTCTTTTTTGCTCTTACTGGAACAAGGGCAAATGTTTTTAAAAGTCCCTTCCCTAAGTACTATACATTTTAAGGTTTCAAATTTTTCAAAGCGGTCCATTTTGTGGAATGGGTGATTCCTCTACAATACTTGAGAGGGATAAAGAAGCATTAAAAAAATCTTTCTTTTCTTGCAGTGATGGTGATGAAAAGAATGCTTCTCCCATGTCACTCAGAAGTCATGGAAGACGCACGTCATTGTCCGATCCTAATCTGCTGAACAGTACCATCGCTAGCGTAGAATCTGTCAGATCAACAACAGCAAGTATGTTGCACTAAGTATTGTTTTGATATTGACTCCAAAGCTATTTTCTTTGTGTCCTGTGTTTCTTTGAAGGCATGTTCATCTTGCCGTCCAACCAAGGGCATTAAGTTGTTGGTGTAGGATGTAAAAACTTCCCCAACCATCCAACATGTACATCATTTTTATTGTCTCTGTATTAGATCTAACAATATCCCATTACAGGTCATTTCAGGATAAACTTCTGTATTGACCAATCAAAATTTGCTTTCACCAACCTTTGGTGTCTGGGGATGCCCAAATTTTTCATAGGATAATATTTATATCAAAAGTCCAATCAGAGATGACCTGTAAAGGGTTGTCGTTAGATTTTCAGTGACTATAACAAAAAGGGGGAGACAGTGAAAAATTTAATTTTCACTTTATGTTTGATTATGTTTTTATGTCACTTTAATAATTTTTTCAGTTGCATTATTGACTCCATTTTTGGCCGGATTTCACGGAGTGGTGAAAATGGTGGATGTCGGACGGGGACAATATTTTCGTAACAGTTTTCTCAGCAACTACTAATCACAGCCTCTTGAAATTTGGCATGCAGCATCAGCATGGCCTCCCGTAACGTGAGGCTCATAACATGGGATTCGATTTACCTACTCAATACTTCCCATTTAACGTAATCCGGCCATTTCTGTCTTTGATCGATTTTGTTATGTTTTGTTTTTTAAGACTGAATTAAATTTTATGTTCAATTTATATTAAACATATTTTGTTTATGATCAGGAGGAATGAAGAGGTTTGTAAACGAGGAGGACGATGAAGGTGAAGTGCTAGAATGGAAACGTCTTGGAGAGTTGTCTAGACGAAATACCCTTTGTTTACCTCACCTAAAGACATCTTATCCTATTGAAACACAGAAAATTCAGTTACGAGCTTTTCCAGACCAATCTTTGAAAGAAAGTCATGTAAATCAAGAAAACCTCAAGAAAAGAAAACAAGAAATGGTAGAGGAAGACATGTTGAAAACAGAATATTATGACAGTACCAGAAATAAACAGGTATGGTACAACTTACTGCAGTTGAAGTGATGTTCTATTAGTGTTAGACAAACAATTTTAGCTTGTAATCCTAATAGGACTTGTGTTATATCTCTAGAATGAATAAGGCCATGTAAAAAAAATCATTAGCTTCTCAGGCCACTTTTCAAATTTTTTGATGAGGCAGGGAGGAGTCTCTTTTTTTTTTCCTTGTCGTCTCGCCTGCGACGAAAGTCGCTGGAAGCGAGACATATGTATGGGAATCCGGCGGCGGCGGCGTAAACACTTGACATCTTGCTTCATATCTTTGTAAGCCCAAGCCCTAGGTCCATCATATTTGGTCCAGAGGTAGCTTATGATGAGTACTTGCCAGTCAGTCACCTGTCACCTGACCTTGACCTCAATTTCACGGTCCAGTGACTACGTTAAAGTTTTTGGGTTACGACAGTTCCTCTGTAACTACGCATGGTAGGATGACAATATTTGGTGTATAGGTTGCTGATGACTAGTACATGACTGTCTGGTAGGTGTCACCTGACCTTGACCTCAATTTCACGGTCCAGTGACTACGTTAAAGTTTTTGGGTTACGACAGTTCCTCTGTAACTACGCATGGTAGGATGACAATATTTGGTGTATAGGTTGCTGATGACTAGTACATGACTGTCTGGTAGGTGTCACCTGACCTTGACCTCAATTTCACGGTCCAGTGACTACGTTAAAGTTTTTGGGTTACGACAGTTCCTCTGTAACTATGCATGGTAGGATGACAATATTTGGTGTATAGGTTGCTGATGACTAGTACATGACTGTCTGGTAGGTGTCACCTGACTTTGACCTCAATTTCACGGTCCAGCGACTACGTTAAAGTTTTGGGGTTACGACAGTTCCTCTGTAACTACGCATGGTAGGATGACAATATTTGGTGTATAGGTTGCTGATGACTAGTACATGACTGTCTGGTAGGTGTCACCTGACCTTGACCTCAATTTCACGGTCCAGCGACTACGTTAAAGTTTTGGGGTTACGACAGTTTCTCTGTAACTACGCATGGTAGGATGACAATATTTGGTGTATAGGTTGCTGATGACTAGTACATGACTGTCTGGTAAGTTTCACCTGACCTTGACCTCAATTTCACCGTCCAGCAACTACGTTAAAGTTTTTGGGTTACGACAGTTCCTCTGTAACTATGCAGGATATGGTGACAATATTTTGTATACAGGCTGCTGCTGATATTTAATGCTATTTACGTAATGCTTATGACGAAATTTATTTTCGTTAACTGATGCGGAATGCAGGCGAGACGTTTTTCTGTGTCCACACTTGTTTTTTCTTAAAAAAAAATGTTGCTTCTCAGGCCATTTTTCATATTTTTTAATGAGGCAGGGCGGCTCTTTTTTTTTCTTTCTGTCAGGTACTTGTGGAAACTTTCATCATGTCTGAATTATTAAAATATAGCATCTGTTCTTATACACTGGTATATAAAACAAGAAATTGAAGAATTCTGTTTTAATGGGAAATTAAAACCAACTTTTTGTATACATATTTGTTGTCTTCTTTTTGATATATGTACTATAATTGGTAACCGAACAACTTGGAACGCAGACAACTCGGACTGTAGCAAGGACAGCTAGGCCCATAGAAAATAGGACAACTCTGACCGCATTTATTTCTCATAATGTCATTAAAATATTAAAATATGATAGTCCTGTTTATAATATTTATCCATATAACGTTATAAATTTTCTAGTAAATTTTAAGAATTCAGAAAACACTGACAATTATCTATAATAATTGTGGCTTCAATTAATGTGATCGGTAATCATGTTGTTTCAATTTTAAGATCTGGAAGAATTTGAGCTTGTTTGTTTTCAAATAAGTGAATTTAGTGAAACTTAATTAGATAGAAACTTCCGTGATTCCAAATGAGTAGCTTGGTCAAGATGTGAAAAAATGGTGACGACATGATACCATACTCCGATATCACAATTCCCTTATTTTAAAACAAATATATGTTGAAGCTTTTTTTTTGTTTTGTTTTGTTTTTTTCTGATACATAGTAAATTTCACGTTAAACAACAAATTTCGGTCTGGTCAACTGCTGTACAGTTAATAAAATAAACGTCTGCAGTTAACAATAACAAACAATAACTTTATTTTTTTAAATGACATTATAGATTTCTTGGAACATAAATTCTAGGACAACTCGGACCGTATATGAATAACACGCTCCGACTTGTCCTATCGGTCCGAGTTGTCTCGCATTCCTGCAATGGTATAATGGACCTCGCAATGAAGACGGCATCGGCTGTGTAGCCTTCAAATTTGACAATGGCTGCTGCAGCGTTGGCTTTAATTGATTCTAACAAGTCCCCATGCGTACTCCGTCATAAAATCGCCATGAATTGCCAACGGTATTATCGTTTTCCTCCCGAGAGGACTTGGCATGACACCAAAGACGATGCCATGCTGACGGAAGTTAAACAAACGATGTATATTTAAATCACCACACCATGTGATAAAGCGTGTTAAAGAAAACGTTTTGATGATTGTTAAAATCATAAATTTTACCGGTAACGGAAACAGACGCGAAAAATTTCCGGGTGGGACGCGGAACTGCCGATTTTAAATTTTTTTGGGGTATGATAAAAAACGACGAATGCGGCGGGTAAATGGGACACGCGGCGGGGCCTGAGAAGCTAATAATTTTTTTTTTTTGGCCTAAATTAACCTGATTTGTAGAGAATGGCCCTAGGCAAAACCTGTAACAACAAATGGTGAACTGCATATGTCAGACATTTTGATACTTGGTGTATTTTTTACCTAATCTTAGCCCGATATTTTGGTGTAAATTACAGTAATGTCAGGCAAATACAACACTTTCCAGACCCTTGTGAGAAAGTAGTGGATCTTCCTTTTTTTATACCCCCGCTCGACAGAGTCGGGGGTATATTGTGGTCCTCATGTCCGTCCGTCCGTCCACATTTGGTTTCCGGATGATAATTCAAAAAGTTTACATCTGATTTGAATGAAACTTTGGGATATTGTTATATATCAGGTTGGTAAGAAGCCTATTGATTTTGGGGGAAATCCGTCAAATTTCAAGTTCACAGTCCACGAAAAACGTTGGAAATTTTAACAAAAAAGTTGTTTCTGGACAATAATTCAAAAAGTTTACATCTGATTTGAATGAAACTTAGGGATATTGTCATATATCAGCAGGGATTGGGAAGGCCACGCGCCATGCGCAATTGGCGCTTCAGTGACTAAAATGGCCCATTGGTGAACAACAGGGAAGGGCCCGAGTGCGTGATAGTAATTTCAGCGACTACCTACACTTAGCGTAGAAATTTGAATTCCCCGATACTAAAAATAGATTACTTTAAATACTCGTCCAATCAAATATTGTAATTGCCTACAATTCTTGGAACTCGTTTTAAAAATAGAGGACTTTAAATACTCGTCCAATCAAATGGATTAAAGAAATAAAATTCTCGAAACTGATTTTAAAAATAGAAATTTACTAAGAAATTCACTCGAACTTTAATGTGATCGAATAGTACAACATGAATCTATACTACTAAAATTATAGACCCCTTTTTTAAGCGCGCATCACAAAACACAGAGAAATACCCATATAAAGGACTAGGTTCACTAAGGGCCAATTTTGGCCCCATCTTGAAAATAACTTTTTTTGTAATATTCTGGTAGAATAATGTTGAATTATGATTAAAATCAAGAATTTTTGCATTTTTCTCAATTTGCCTAATTTTTGGGGCAAATCAGCTAAATCTGATGAAAAATAACAAATTTTGGGAAAAAAATCAATCAAATTTAAAAACAACAATATATGAAAGCAAGAAATAGCAAATAACTTTTATTTCAAGTAAAGTTTTCATACCAAAAATATATTTTAATACAATTACAACACATTACATATTTTTTTTAGGTAGAAAGTGTTTTTTTTTAACAAAAGTCATGGATTTCTGGAAAAAAGCAATAAAACTTTTAAACAGTAATGTATGATTGCAATAATTGGCATATAGGGTTTATTTAAGGTATAGTTTTCATATTAATAGACATTTTAAAGCCAATTATAACTCATAAGAGAGTTTTGGGGGTTAAACATTGCTTTTTTACCAAAATTCATGCATTTCTGGAAAAAAAATTTTAAACAGTAATATACATGTATGATCGCAAGAAATGGCATATAGGTTTTATTTTAGGTTAGTTTTTATATTAATAGGATTTAAAAGCCAATTGCAACACATTTCAGATTTTTTAGGGTTAAAAACATAAAAATGGATTATTTTTAAATCATAAATCATGGATTTCTGGAAAAAATCAATAAAATGTTAAAACAATAATATATGATTGCAAGAAATGGCATATATGTTTTATTCTTTAAAGCCAATTTCAACGCATAACAGATTTTTGTGGGTTAACAATGTCTTTTTTTAAAAGAAAAATTCATGGATTTCTAAAAACAGTCAATAAAACTTTAAAACAGCAATATATGATGGCATATAAGTTTTATTTAGATAAAGTTTCATATAAATAGTAATCTTTATGCCCATGATTACATATTTTTGGGCGTTATTAAACATGTTAAAAGGGATTTTGTAAATCAAAATTCAAAGATGTCTGGAATAAAGGTATTAAACATTAAGACATTTGCATATGATTGCAAGACATGGCTTACAACTTCTATTTCTGAGATAAAGTTTACATATTAATGCACATTTAGATTGTAAAAGCCAGTTACAATACTTCATTTTTGAGGGTTAACATTTGTTGTAAACAAATCAAGATTAACTGCTATCTATATGGTAGGACATAACAAAATGTTTTCTCTTCTATCACTTTAGCAAAACTTAAAACTTTCTCTCACTGATTCAGAAGAATCAATAGTCAATAGTCAGAGAAAGGTCATTGGAATCTGACATAAAAACACTACATCAAGATCAGATTGCCTTATTTCCCATACACCACTGCACATAAATACCAAATTATGGCAGCCACATGAGGACATACACCTACTACACAAGATCCTGCCAGTCGGACATTTCTATCTGAATATTTCATCCATATAAAGTATTGCTTTGAAGTAACGTGTCTGCACTAAATCTTGAAACATAACAAATTATGTTTATCCTTATGAAGAAAGATGGTAGAATGGCCATCTATATATTCTTGAATTTTCAGTTGATAAACCCCAACTGTCAAAGTTATAAGTGGTCTTCATTAAGCTGAGGGATTTAAAGATCTAAGTCTTCTTTGGCTACCCATTCTGCAAATCTTTATTCTAAGTTTTTTTCTTGCACATATTTCTTCAGAGTTATTTACCTGCAAATGTTAAATACATAGGTTTATTAAGTGATTCTCAAAATAGTATCATTATATTATAATTTTAAACTTATGTGTGTTTAATTTAAGCGAGGAGAAAATTATAACAAATCACCATACCAAATACCAAAACATCCAGACTTACAAAAGCAGAGATAAGTGAATAACACTTTGTAGTGATTTACCTCTATGCACATTTACATACCATGTAGAACACTGTACCAAGTTTCATTAAAATATAACAAACTGTTCAGTAGTTGTTTTTACAAGATATATAGAGAGACTGATATTATTTCTCATTAAAGTTATTGACTTAAATTTCTAATAATAATAATCTTAAGCATGTTTGGAATGTTTGAATGGTGTTTTGATGCAACTTTCAGCAATATAATGACGTCTAGTTTTTAATGGGGGAGGAAGCCAGAGTACCCTGTGAAAACGCCTGATGCTTAGCTTGTTTTGGAGTTGAGCACACCCGGCCTGCAGTGGGACTCGAACCCACAACCTCAGTGTTAACAGGCAATAGTGTCAATAGTAATTGACTTACTATCTTAACCACTAGCTAGAACCACCGAGGCCCCAGCATGTTTCGAAGGCATTTGCTTAGTATAAGTTATACCTAAGCTTGATGTTTACATTAAATAAGTTTGAGGAAAATACACAAACTTTTGTTGGAAAATTCATACGATGGGCAAGACAAGACTTTTCCACATTTTAGGCAAGCCAGTACCAGTAAATATACCTATTTTTATCCAATTAAGTTCACCAGTGAGACAATGCATTATATCATAAATATGCTTGGGAATAGGAGACAAAAAGATAGAAAATATTGTTAAGAGTTTATAACCATATCCCTTTTTTGTTATGAGATGTTAAATGTTAATGAGAAAACAGTTTTAATCACCTCATATAAGAGAACATAACGCAGTTTCCAACATAATAGGACCAAAGTCCACAGCAGCTTTTTAAATTGTCAATGGCCCCGGAAATGATTAACAATTTAACTACATGTAGATGATACAAAACATCTGTTTTTGCCATCTCTAACAACATGTCATATGGTATTAAGTTTTATTCAAGTTTTATCCATGTCTGTATGCATGTATATCTATCTATCTATCCATAGATACCAAAAATATCTGTTAAACATGTATTACTAGTACTATGATAAAATTTGGTAAAGTGATGTGTAAAATCTAAGTAAAAAAATTATTTGATATAAAGACATTTATGTTAACATACTAGTACATGTATTATGAAAAAATGGTGCATTAAATTTTATTAGCATATGGCCTTATCATTGTTGTTGTGTTTTTACAAGGTGGGAAAACAATTGAGTTCTACTTTCCTACTTTTTTCTTTGTTGTCTTATTGGTTTTATAGTATTATTATTAGCCACTGTTAGCTTTGTTTACATTCAGAGAATATTCTTACTAGTACATTTATACACTTCATGGGCCCTCAAAATTGCTGTACAGAACATGTACTATACTATGGGATCATCTGTATTTGACGATCGCAATACTGGAAAACAAGCATTGTGCACAATACTTGAATAAAAATATATTCCAGTATTGTGGGTTTTTTTCAATTCTTAGTATTTTTATCAATATTGTTAGTTTTTAAATCTAATTAATGATGTGTAAATAAAATGAAAGATTTCAAACAGTGTTGTTAAATTTATATACTTACAGTGTAACAATTAAAATATCTGTTAGTTTTATATTTTGTAAAGGACTGGTGATGTCACATATCTTCTGGTTCTGAGTAGACCAGTTTTTAAAGTAGTTGTTTTTGTATCAGTGTATGCTAATATTTACTCAATCTATGATAGAAATCTGATTAGGGAAGTCAGGGAATAAAGACCATATATAGCAGCTATGATACTAAGTTTGCTTTAACATGCTTTGAGGTGCTGGTCTGGTGGTATTTATGTGCTTTTCTTGTTGGTCTCTAAAATGCTAAATATCTATTAACTGATTACAACAGACTTCTTAATTTAACAGCTCACAGTTTAACATGCTTTTAGGTGCTGGTCTGGTGGTTTTTATGTGCTTTTCTTGTTAGTTTCTAATTATCTAATTAACATATGAGTAACTGATTACAATAGACTTCTTAATTTCATATTAAATGTTTAATGTTTTTGGTGATTAAAATTAATTCAATTTAATCAATCTTGATTGTTGTGTTATTGCCAATAAAATAATAAACTACACTATAATTGCCTTTGAGTGTTGTCACATATTTATTTTAACAAGACTTGTTCATTACTTACAATACTGAAACATTTTTTTTATTCAGTATTGTGCACAAGTATTACGATCGTCAAGTATGTAAAAAAAAAATGAATAGGAAGAAATTTTTAATTTTTAATTGTTCAACTGACTATCTTAAAGGAAATATGGGTGAAGATTGGTTTTGTCAATATGTTAGCTGTTTGTTTGCATTCAATAATTCAATCAATGGATTCATCAATTGATCTCGCTGATCTGACCGGAAATCGTATGCTCACTTACTGTCACATTTAAAACACCACCGGGTTAGCTTCTTAATACTTAGTAATGCACGAAGAATGATAATTTTCATACTTACTCAAATTGGCATAAATAATACTTCCAGCAAAAACATCCGTATGCTGAGGTCGTTATTTGGGACGATATCGTCACTTCCGTTGCCATGACAAATCTAAATAACAAAATCGCGGTACGAACGAGAATACGCGATTTCGTATGGATTGCACAGTTTTAAATTACGAAAATCTTCTTTTTTCAGATAGAGCACAGGCCTCGACATCTTTCACTTTTACACAGTAGAAAGATATAGCTGCGTTTCTTCATTGTGATTAATTTCATGTTTGTCGATAGCTGTGCTCATATATAATTTTTAATGAGAAGTGTGCACAAATTACCTAAAATGAAAGAATTTCGTCAAATTGAGATACACGAAGTAGATTTTCACTAGAATACGACTCATAAGAAAAAACCAGAAATATATTTTTATAAAGATTGGTTATATTAGAATGATAAAAAGTGCAAACACAAGATATAGAAGATTATTTATATTTCACCAAATATGAGGCCAAAATTCATAGAAAATGAACCAACTCCTTTACATGCAGTTAATGTTGCATATGCAAAATATTTAATTTTTAAATCGATTATTGCTTTAAATAATTAGGCAATTAGCGATGAATTACGTCCGCAAATTTGTACCGGATACGGTCCTCCTTTAAATTTAAAAATTTATTTCCGGGATTCCCGTGAGGGGTACAAAACAAACGTACGCCTACCCGACTGGCAACTGTTAGTTAGAAGGCATTTATTACGAGGTAAATTTGTAATCGGTGAAAGCGTAACTTTAGTTCTTTTTTAACAAGAACGAACTGTTCGCTTGCTTCACGTGACGGAAGTCTAAAGCTGTAGTTCGTACTTCAATATGTATAAGGTTCAGTTTGATGTTGCACATTAAAAATATTTAATGTTGATATCGATAAAGTCGATTATGAAATTAAAAGGCATTTATTATGAGGTAAATTAGTAATCAGGGAAAGCATAACTGCGGAAGTCAATAGCTTTACTTCTTTTAAAATGTCATATTAGTCCTGATCAATGTGAAAACAAAATTCGCAGGACCTTCCAGACATGTCTGGTGAAAATCCCTTCGATTTCAATCGTTTTCTTGAAATTAGCCAGCTGAATTTAAACAGGAACAAACTGTTCACTTGCTTTACATGACTGAAGTCTAAAGCGGTAGTTCGCACGTCAATGTGTATAAGGTTGGAGTAAATTTCTGAGAGACAACGACCCCAAATTTATGCAAAGCAACCCATCCATGTCATATTAAACTACAAATGTGTTCCTTATATTGCTATCATTAAAGTAACCACCATGTTAAAAAATGGCCCTTGAAAGTCTGTCAATGGCCCCATAATATAAAAAATGGCCCTTTGGATTGTTCTAAGATGGGGCCATTGTCGCATTATAAAAAAATCCTTCCCAATCACTGTATCAGGTTGGTAAGAAGCCTATTGATTTTGGGGGAAATAAGTCAAATTTCAAGGTCACAGTCCACGAAAAACGTTAGAAATTTTTACAAAAAAGTTGTTTCCGGACAATAACTCAAAAAGTTTGCATTCAATTTGAATGAAACTTTGGGATATTGTTATATATCAGGTTTGTAAAAAGCCTTTTGATTTTGGGGGAAATCGGTTAAATTTCAAGGTCACAGTCCATGAAAAACGTTAGAAATTTTTACAAAAAAGTTGTTTCCGGACGATAACTCAAAAAGTTTGCATGTGATTTGAATGAAACTTTGGGATATTGTTATATATCAGGTTGGTAAGAAGCCTATTGATTTTGGATGAAATCAATCAAATTTCAAGGTCACAGTCTACAAAAAACGTTAGAAATTTTTACAAAAAAGTTGTTTCCGGACAATAACTCAAAAAGTTTGCATCCGATTTTAATGAAACTGTAAAATATTGTTATATATTTTGTTGGTAAGAAGCCTATTGATTTTAGTGGAAATCTATCAAATTTCAAGGTCACAGTCCACGAAAAACGTTAGAAATTTTTACAAAATGCGGGGGTATTAGTGATCGTTAGATCGACTTTGTCTAGTTTTAAGTTTTAAAATGTGAAAAGAAGATTTAGCTCCTTAAACCAAATTTATTGTTTCTGGAAATACCAGACTAATGATAGAACATAATTATTTCTGCATGTTTATTAAAAAAAAACTGCCCCAACTTTATATCTATTTCTGGAATAATGGCCTTGACTTTACTTACAAGTTTGTTTCCCTGAAATCCATGTTCATGCATGTGCCATAAAATGTATGAATGTTGTGTATATATTCCTCCTGTAGGCCAAACATGGAACACTTTATCAGAAACCAGGTCCACCAACACCAGGCAATACTAATAGAAGAAACTCCAGAGGAACTCCTGGAAGAGGGTTACACTCGCCTAGATCTCCCCTGACATCTGGTAGACGGAAAGGTACACCAAAACGCACTCCAAAGAGGACGCCTAGCAAATCTGAATCTAATGAAAATTCAAAGGTAGGTTAAAAAAATTATTATGTGACTAAATACCTGTAAGAAAATGTACTTGTACAATATTAAGGATACTGGGGGCAATACCAAGAATTTTTGTACTGTCCACCAGTCATGGTAGAATAAGTAAGGACAGATCCAATGGCCAAGTTTTTGTACCAGTTTTCTGGTCCTTACCATGACTACATGTCATGCTGTCAAAATCTCCAGTTATTGCCCTCATTATAATTCAAATTTGCATTTATTAACCGCAAATACTGTCATAATGTTTACAATTGTTTTCTGTCAACAAGCATTAGAATCATTTGTGTGGTTTTTATGGGGAAATAAATAAAATATTATAATGGTCCATTTTTGTGGTAATGCCTGTCAATATCAGAAAATTGGACCTCTTAGGAAATAAAAATATGAAATTAATAAACCAATAAAATTATAGACTATGATAATGATGAACAGTTACCTATCATATTAAATACCAATTACATCCATTGACATAGTCCAATTCTAAAAAAACTAGGATTCTAATATATGTGATGTCATTATTAAAAGCATACATTTCTTAAAATATTCTACACAATATCTTTTAAAAAATAGTTAATGTGAGAAAAATGTATTTTGTTAGGGTAAAGTTAATGTTAATATCAACGGACTACATGAATGGTTAAAAATGGTAGCTTGTATTAGGGGTTGTATGTGGCAGAGTTGTCCATTATTTAGATCATTTACCGTAACATTGATCCTCATGCACATCAGCACAGGAGTTTTGAATTCCAGGAAGTTGTACTCAGCCACAAGGATTACCTTTGTTTCCTAAGGTCGGTGTTCTCACCTAGTACTCTGGCCTCCTCTCCAAGAAATGTGGATACAAAGTTGAAAAAAGAAATATTCAAACAAAATTACATTGTCAATTTCATGTTTATATTGAATTTGTTTACAGCTTGCATCATAGTTGTTTCTGTTTTTTGTATAATAACAGATTTTATTCCTTTCAGCCGAGTACATCTTTCAGCATTGGTTTTACTCCCAAAAACAAACGGCTGACCAGACAACAAGGCTTTGTTACTTCGTCCACTAAAAGCTCCTCCAAGGTTAGTCAATTGATCAAAGCGTTTGAAAAAAAATCTTCAACAACAAAAACACCAAAAACACCCGCAACTCCAAAAGACAGGAAACCACCAACAGGCTTTTCCCATCTTACTACACCCATGAAGAACTTGAGGAAGCTTACTCCGATGAAAAATCTAGGGAAATTATTCATTAAGTTGCAAAGCACACCCAAGAAAATGTCTGCTAAAGTTGAACCACAAGTTTGATTTTGCTTTGAATACCTGTATGCAATATCATTATTTTGATGTGTGGAGTTCCATGAATGGGTGACTCAAAATTTCACTGATTCGTTTTTAGACTTAAAAAATGGATTTGTGCATATTTTTTCATTATTGTGCAACATTGATTTGATTTCCTTCAAATTAAAAGAAAGGATTTGTTTGCCTATAAATCTTAAAAATAACATAATGAATCGTATGTCTTAATAGTAACTATGTTCCCATGAATGTGCTTTGTTTTGTGGTAAATTGAAGATGCTATAAATTCAAATATCAATCACTAGCATAATAGTGAACAATTTTCTGCTTTACAATGATTCTTGTTTATCTGTAAACTTTCTGAGAGAACTGTAGTATCTGTCCCACTTGTCTTGTTTATTTTGTTGTTGACTTCAGCTGTCAAGAATGTTGACATGGTAGGCATTTCATCAATTTCGTTGTTCATTTCCACCAGCACAAATATTTTGAACTGTACACCTCATCTGCTGTCGATACCGTATTGTTTTGCAAAAAAGTAGTACCGGTAATAAAAGTATATTAAAATTTTTCCAGCATCTTCGTTCATGGTAATATTTTCTTTTAAACATGTAAACAAATGTTCTGACCACCATTTCAAAATGTGTTTTGTCTGTGTACCTGTTTAATTAGACGAATACTTAAATTTTAAAGTAAATGAGTGTAGTTTCTTACAGTAAATTTCATATACTCTAGGTATATGTTACAGCTGGTGAGGTGTGATAACTAATAAGCATGGAAATTCATTCATGTGTACAATAACTTGCATTTTATCACATTTTAGGTGATTTTACATCCTGGTTGACGCAAAAAAGAAACTACATTTGCATGTGTCCATTCCTTCACAAACATTTGTACTGTTTATTGCACATTGAAATTGTTACTGACTAAATTGTTGCTGAAAATAGTGTATTCTTGTATTGTTTCATAATAAATTCAAAATATAAATAGGAAAAGAAAATAATTGTCTTGTATTTTGGAATACTCGAGTTTAAGCCAAACTGATTTAAGGATTTGGAGGGTGGACAGGGTTTGCACTTGTTATACAGCATTATAATTTTTCCCACAATGTCTATATGTGCCACTATTAATTTCTTATAATATTGCATATTAAAATAGATTTTAATCTGATTCAGGAAATCATTGCAGCCACAATGAATTGTTCACTTAAACAAAAGGCAGAACAGCTGTGACAACGTTATTTGTGAGGGAGGGGTGGGTAGATCTAATTGACTGGATTTTAAGATCGATATTAATTTATTATTATTGTATTTGAACAGTTTTGGTTTTGCATAAGTTATTAAAGTTGTGTGTTTTAGTCTGTAGACTTTGTGTTTATATTGTTACTCTTGTTTATATTTATATATATTTTAGAGGAAGACAAACTTAAAATATTTTTTTCTCTTTTCAGGGACATAAACATAGACAGCCCTTAGCAGTCAAAAATTGTTTCCAGCAAACTGGTGTGTGACAATTTTCTATTTTTATTCATTATGCAGCGATTCCAGACAGTTAGACAGTTTTGTGCCGCTATCATCAACGAACTCATCTGGATGTATTGAGGGCATTTATGAATTTACAAATGGCATCATCATTATTCTGGTGTGTGCCAACAGTATTGTGTGGTTTGGTTGCATTTTGTGTGTGTGTGTGTGTGTGCTTGCTTATATTTTCTTGTCACAGTTACAATAAACAGATGTTGTTTTGTGTATTTCCTTTATTTTCCTGATAATTTTTAGTCATGGAAATTTAGTGATAAAGTAAATTTGTACTTCAATTCTATGTTCATTAATTTATAAATTTTGAATATGATGGTTGTGAAAGTTATTTTATGTATTAGATTTGATGTTTAAAAAATGTAAAAGACAATTTTTATTGTATTATATAAACTTTTATTCACACACCTAGTTAGTTGGACAAACAGCTAGCTGCATTGGGTCGTGCTCTCAGAATAAGCATTTTATTGTATTATTGATAGTTTTAAAATCATCACAGAAATGCCTATCCCCTATTAATGGTTACTCCCCTTTAATATTATAAATAGATGTAGATATTGTATTTATTTGTATCAAATGCTAGTCATGTTATATACTAGAGTGCTTGAAAGAACAGAAAACAAATACATTGGGTGGAGATCCCATATTAAATTTAAGGGAGATAATAAGTTATCTCCCTTTATACGTATCTTCTGTGTACATGTAGAAATGGTCTGTAGTAGATTTTTTTTTCTTGATATTTATTTTGTCTCACTTTACATACAGTTGCCTCTGCATGCAACAAAAACAGTTTCAGTTGATCTCAGTATTGTATTCTAAAGATTAGATTTCATTGACAAATTCATTTATAAATTTATAAGCATAAAGCAGTGACTTGTGGAATTTTAATGAGAAAATTAAGTTTAAAAACATCAATTTCATGATTTCGTATTCTTAGGCATGTTTAACAATAATCCCTTTTTAGCTGCAGCTTTTTGTGTTTGAAATAATATTTTTAAAGTTTTTATCCTTTTTGTTTTTCTATATTAAAACATTTTTAGCCCACTAACAATGATAGGTTTTGAAACGGGTCACTGCTTTTAACAAACACTAATTCCTCATTTTCAAATCATGTAGAAAATCTGTATAAATGTATAAAATGTACGATAAATGTACGATATGTGGATAGAAAATAATCATTGTAAAGCAGTAGAAATTGTAATCACAATAAATCGTATGATACGAAGTCGACTTTTGTTTTGTTCCTAGTCTTAGTATTTGCTGCTGATTTTCTGAACATTTAGAATTATAAACAGAGACCTGGCATTAATGATAAATAATAAATCATTCCGTGTCGAATACAACTATAGCCTGTTGCTAACATTTCACAATTGAGTATGCTGTTTTTACCAGTAGCCCTCCTGAGGGTTTAATTACTAGGTTTACAATTAAAGTATACAATTATTTAATGGTGCTGGGTGCAATAGACCATAATAATTGACCTGAGGTACAGGGAATAACCATGTATCTTTTCCACGTGACCAATGACAAGTGATCAATTTAACAAAGCAGTTTTACAACATTTATGGAAAACATAATGGCATCAATCGTTGCCATCTCATAATAGTCGTAACAATAGGTCGGTGTGATGGATTGCATGAGGGGTACAGCAGATCAATATTTTCCTGAAAAGTAGATCATATTTCAACTATATATTTTTTTAATGTCAATTGAAAAGTGAACATATAAAAGAATTAACTGTTGGAAATATGTCACCAGATTATTAAAAAAAAACAGTTTCTATGAAAAGGAGAGTCAACTAAATTGTACACAAAATATGAATTTTTATGAAATTTTAAGCTCATAAAATGCTATTGTAACACTTAATTTCTAAGAAATGTTTTCTTGACTTAAAATAACTATAATGAATAAATCTTAAAATATTTCATATTATGATGTGATTCAAGATCAATAAAAAACTGCTGCTCTCCTGATATTTAAAAAACATGAATGTAAAAGCTATTTATCATCCATCAAACATGTTTATTCAATGATTCTGTGTAGCTTCTGCTAAACAGTAAAGAAAAAACACAAAATAAATCACATTACAAAGAAAATATTTTTTTAAAAAAGGCCATTTGTTGCACTCCTGACAATTGAGGGTGCTCTATTTTATTTGGTGTCCCTGACTAGATTACCAGCTTTAGGGTATCTTGCAGTGACTGTTTTGATGCAGCAACGTTCTATCTATAATTATGTTTTTGGTTAATCATTGAAAACAAAAGGAAAAAATGTCTACAAATTACTTAATGCAACATGGCTTAAATTTGTGTTGCACTCCTAACAGGGTAGTTCTTTTTTTCAAAACAATGTTTTCATACTTTTTTTAATGCAACATACTTTCTTTTGATATCTCTCAATAAGTTAAAAACTTAAAAAAAAAAAGAATTATGAAAATATTGCTTAGATTTGACAATTTGGTGACCTTTTGAAAAATTACATTTTTATTAAGTGTCAAAAAAAGCGTTGCACTCCTGACAATTTCGGCAGGGTTTTTTGTTTTCTGAGATATCTTCAAGATTTTTTGCAGACATGTTCCCCACAACTAGACATACATTTTCAACTATTTAGAAATAATATATCTACTAATTTGAAAAAATAAGAGGACCATAACCTGTTAGGGTCTTTTTTTTTAAACGCCCCTAACCCAGGTACAGAGAAGTTGGAATGCAGTCAACACTATAAATGGTGTCTAGATTACACATGGTGTGACACTTGCTTTGATATGTGGCCTTTTTTGGTCTGCAGTCAGATTTTCATTATAATGTTAAAACCTGTCAAGCCCTCAATGAGAGTGAAATCCCCTTTCTGTCACATGCAGAACTAAAAACTGAGTGGCATTCTTTCACAAGTAATTAAAAAACAATTCATCTATTGTATGGGAGTCGGATTTATTCAGCCTGTATCTGTGCAATAACTAGCAGAAGATATATGACTACTGGTCTGTGTATCTGTGCAATAAGATAACTAGCAGAAGTTATATGACTACTGGATTGTGTATCTGTGCAATAAGATAACTAGCAGAAGTTATATGACTACTGGTCTGTGTATCTGTGCAATAAGATAACTAGCAGAAGTTATATGACCACTGGTCTGTGTATCTGTGCAATAAGATAACTAGCAGAAGTTATATGACTACTGGTCTGTGTATCTGTGCAATAAGATAACTAGCAGAAGTTATATGACTACTGGACTGTGTATCTGTGCAATAAGATAACTAGCAGAAGTTATATGACTACTAGTCTGTGTATATGTGCAATAAGATAACTAGCAGAAGTTATATGACCACTGGTCTGTGTATCTGTGAAATAAGATAACTAGCAGAAGTTATATGACTACTGGTCTGTGTATCTGTGCAATAAGATAACTAGCAGAAGTTATATGACTACTGGTCTGTGTATCTGTGCATTAAGATAACTAGCAGAAGTTATATGACTACTGGTCTGTGTATCTGTGCAATAAGATAACTAGCAGAAGTTATATGACTACTGGTCTGTGTATCTGTGCAATAAGATAACATGCAGAAGTTATATGACTACTGGTCTGTGTACCAGTGGAATAAGATAAATAGCAGAAGTTATATGACTACTGGTCTGTGTATCTGTGCAATAAGGTAACTTGTAGAAGGTATATGACTACTGGTCTGTGTACCAGTGGAATAAGATAACTAGCAGAAGTTATATGACTACTGGTCTGTGTATATGTGCAATAAGGTAACTAGCAGAAGTTATATGACTACTGGTCTGTGTACCAGTGGAATAAGATAAATAGCAGGAGTTATATGACTACTATTCTGTATCAGTGCAATAAGATAAATAGCAGAAGTTATATGACTACTATTCTGTATCAGTGCAATAAGATAACTAGCAGAAGTTATATGACTACTGGTCTGTGTATATGTGCAATAAGATAACTAGCAGAAGTTAAATGACCACTGGTCTGTGTATCTGTGCAATAAGATAACTAGCAGAAGTTATATGACTACTGGTCTGTGTATCTGTGCAATAAGATAACTAGCAGAAGTTATATGACTACTGGACTGTGTATCTGTGCAATAAGATAACTAGCAGAAGTTATATGACTACTGGTCTGTGTATATGTGCAATAAGATAACTAGCAGAAGTTATATGACCACTGGTCTGTGTATCTGTGCAATAAGATAACTAGCAGAAGTTATATGACTACTGGTCTGTGTATCTGTGCAATAAGATAACTAGCAGAAGTTATATGACTACTGGTCTGTGTATCTGTGCATTAAAATAACTAGCAGAAGTTATATGACTACTGGTCTGTGTATCTGTGCAATAAGGTAACTTGTAGAAGGTATATGACTACTGGTCTGTGTACCAGTGGAATAAGATAAATAGCAGAAGTTATATGACTACTATTCTGTATCAGTGCAATAAGATAAATAGCAGAAGTTATATGACGACTATTCTGTATCAGTGCAATAAGATAACTAGCAGAAGTTATATGTCAACTACTTTCTGCAAATTAAGAAAGGATGAAAAGACATAAGTTCTTAATTCAATACTCGATTGTGCTACAATGAACAATTCATCTTTAATTTGTTATTATTATTATTCGGGGTAATTTTATGAGGTTGAGGATTCGAGTCTCATTGCAGGCAAGGTTTACTCGACCCTAATCTTAAGTGACAAGGAATGTCAGTTTTCCTATCGAAGATCGGGGGTTTACTCCGAGTTCATGGCTTCCTCCCACAATAAAAACTGGACGCCATGATATAGCTGAAAGTGGCATTAAGCATCATTCAAAGAAACAATGTAACTTTTTGAAGCTACATTGAACAATTTCAGAGAATTTATTTAGATAAGTAATTAAAAGAATCGGCTGGCTTTTTAAGATGGTCCTTTCTTTTACTATACATTATTTAGCATTGCGTAGCCGTCGATTTTAAAATCTTGTAGCGGCCTCGGTGGCCGAGTGGTTAAGGTAGTTCGTCTATTACTGATCACGTGGTCTGTCGACACTGAGGTTGCGGGTTCGAGTCTCACTGTGGGCAGGGTGTACTCAACTGCAATCTTAATTGACAAGGATTGCCAGTTTTCTTACCGAAGGTCGGGGGTTTTGTCAGGGTACTCCAGCTTCCTCCCCGAATAAAAACTAAGTGCAATGATATAGCTGAAAAATTGCTGAAAGCCACTTAGACATCATTCAAACAAACAAAAACAAAAAACTTGTAGATCTTATACAAATAATGCCCAATACATCCTATAATAGGCTAAATATTGACTTTTTTCCGGGCATCAGTGGTTGAGTTTGTATAATATTGCAATAAGATAACTAGCAGAAGTTATATGACTACTACTCTGCCCCAGTCAACACTGAAGTTGCGTGCAGGGTGTACTTGACTCCTAAATTATGACAAGGATTTCCATTTTTCTTGTTCGCGGGTTTTCACCGATTACTCCGGCTTCCTCACCAATAAAACTGGACCCTAGCTATGATATATAGTTTTTAAAAGAAAGTACTGAAAGTGGCGTTAAACGCAATTATTCTTTTCATACTTCTGCTCAAGGAAGCAAATAATGGATTTACTCTGAAAATTATTGAGTTGAATCCCAGTCACAAATTTTATTTCGTTATATGACTACTGGTCTGTGTATCTGTGCAATAAGATAACTAGCAGAAGTTATATGACTACTGGTCTGTGTGCCTGTGCAATAAGATAACTGGCAGAAGTTATATGACTACTGGTCTGTACCAGTGCTATAAGATAACTAGCAGAAGTTATATGACTACTGGTCTGTACCAGTGCTATAAGATAACTAGCAGAAGTTATATGACTACTGGTCTGTACCAGTGCTATAAGATAACTAGCAGAAGTTATATGACTACTGGACTGTGTATCTGTGCAATAAGATAACTAGCAGAAGTTATATGACTACTGGTCTGTGTATCTGTGCAATAAGATAACTAGCAGAAGTTATATGACTACTGGTCTGTGTATCTGTGCAATAAGATAACTAGCAGAAGTTATATGACTACTGGTCTGTGTATCTGTGCAATAAGATAACTAGCAGAAGTTATATGACTACTGGTCTGTGTATCTGTGCAATAAGATAACTAGCAGAAGTTATATGACTACTGGTCTGTGTATCTGTGCAATAAGATAACTAGCAGAAGTTATATGACTACTGGTCTGTGTATCTGTGCAATAAGATAACTAGCAGAAGTTATATGACTACTGGTCTGTGTATCTGTGCAATAAGATAAATAGCAGAAGTTATATGACCACTGGTCTGTGTATCTGTGCAATAAGATAACTAGCAGAAGTTATATGACTACTGGTCTGTGTATCTGTGCAATAAGATAACTAGCAGAAGTTATATGACCACTGGTCCGTGTATCTGTGCAATAAGATAACTAGCAGAAGTTATATGACTACTACTCTGCCCCAGTCAACACTGAAGTTGCGTTGCAGGGTGTACTTGACTCTTAACTTAATTGACAAGGATTTGCATTTTTCCTGTTCGCGGGTTTTCACCGATTACTCCGGCTTCCTCACCAATAAAACTCGCTATGATATATAGTTTTTAAAGAAATTACTGAAAGTGGCGTTAAACGCGATTATTCTGTTCATACCTCTGCTCAAGGAAGCAAATAATGGATTTACTCTGACAATTATTGAGTTTCAACTCAAAAATTTTATTTCGTTTAATCTAAACTGATTGAATCTCGTATGGGCGAGTTCTAAATGAAAAATCATATGGAATATTTTGTCATTTAAACTAAAACCTTATATCAAAAGTATACCATTGGTGTCTTCAAAACTAGATGAAAACATATTTTTACTCGCTACCAATGGGTCATTGATTGAAGACTTCCGTCACAAATTTCAAATCAAATGTCGGATTGGGAGTAAACTATTTACTAAACTAGTACATATACAGGACTTGTATATGTATTTGAAGAACAAAAAATTAATCGGATCAACTCAGTTATTTCCACCTACAATGAACCATCGACGTCATGACGCAAAGAAAACGACCAAGCAAGAGCCGAAAGTCAAAGGACAATTATATACATGCAGATAAACATTACAATACAAAACAAAAACTAAAAACATAAAAAACAGACGGCAAGCCAAACCCAATAAAAACCATTGGTGCACACAGGTGCTCCGGACGAGTAAGCAGTGTCTGCCTCTAATTAGACACCCGTAGAGTTACCGATTGTCATGTCTAGGAAAAAGTCTAATCCAGGAATAGGAAAGACTATATATGAATCAGCTAGAAGTCCGATCGTATTTGAGAGACGGATTTCCAATAACGATCAGTTAAGTCATTAATACTGACTGAAAATAGTTCACAACATAGTGGTCACTTTTCCGAACCTTGACGGAAATGGCCGAGAGATGTTACAATTGGTGAAAAAATACCGAAAGTTCTATCAAAAGCAGACAAGACATGAAACATTTCTTTTTAATGTTTAAAAAGCCTCCTTTGTCCCCTTTATCATAAAATCGTCCAAGACAAGAAAAGTACATTGACAAAAGGATATTCAATGAGGACTTTAAATAAAACAACCCCATCGAAAAATATTTATTTCAATTTTACAATGAACAGATTTAGCCCATGCGTCCCCTTCTTTACCGAAAACTGTAAAATATGGCAAAAAATCTCGAAATCTTTCCAATACAGAACTAAATGAAAATATAATCTTAAGATCGGATATATAATTTACCAAGGTTGTAAAAACAACAAACTTTTAATACGAGGGTCGAATGAAAAGCTTTAATGAAAAATCGAATTCAAGTAACAGTTCTTGAAACAATTAACAAACTGATCACATCGACAGCCTTTATTGTAAAACAAGCAAAAGGTGTTACATAAAAATTATTAACACTATTATTGTATTTTGCAAAAACACGCCAAATCGGTAAGAAATCAGTGGCGGATCCAGATGGGGCGAGGTCCGTCCCCACCCTATCTATAAAATGCGTCTTAGGCTCTGTGATCTTAAAAAATCTCTAGAGCGGGTCCCGCTTAAGAAAAATCTCGAATTCGCCAGCGAAGGTGACAATGTGGTGATTGCAGAATCTGAAATACTCGATTTTTGCTATTAAGTAAAACGTGTTTTAAGCATTTACTATATTTTGATCGCCAAGTTTTGTTGTCGTACAAGCTATTTGACGCGAGCTTCGGTGGCCGAGTGATTAATGTAGCCATTAACTTTAAGGTCGAATTTTACTGCCGTAATAAATCCAATTAATTTTGTGATTTATCGTATTAACCTAGAAAATTAAAATGTTTTCTTTTACTTATTAAAGAAATAGAAACGTCAGCGTAATTATCTGGGACCAGTCAAAGGTAAATTCGGGAACCAGTTATCGAGTGTAAAAAGAGTTAACTAACCTAATTATGACCGACATAGTTGGGTATGCTACTATTGACCTATATGCCTGTCAAAACTAAGGTAGTGGGTTCGATTCATATTGGGGACAGGGTGTGGTAGACTCCAATTTTAATTGACAAGGATAGCCAGTTTTCCAACTGAAGTGAAGGTGGGGTGATTTCTCGTACTCTTTCAACTTGTGAGATTGCCCTTTAATTACAGATACACATAGTTTCCGGTAATTACATGTATCTGATTTTTCGACTATTATGTATAAATAATTTTTCTCCTTGTACCATTTTATAATGATGTCAATCATACAGAAATGAAATGTTCAACGGCAATTGACAAAATTAAGACACATTCGCATGACCTATCATTCACAAATTTCCTGCTTTCTACGTAACATTTTCCAGAATTTCGTCTATATCATTTAAAAATCATTTAGATCACACTGCACACACATAGTATTTATATATTTCTTCAAAGGATCGAACGTTGACAATTGTCTGTTTCCCAAGCCACAGTTTCTATACCGACCAAATAGTAGTATAATATTTAATCAACACTATAACGCCTGAAGTTATATAATTGTGGTAAGAAATGATCACTTCATTGTCATAAATGAAAATGGAAGTAGAAGAAGTTGAAACAGTGTCTCATCTAACAGAAAATTTGGAAACGGAAAAGATAGAAGACAATGTTGACAATACTAGAGTTGTCGAAGAGCTTGCCGATGAATATTCACAATATTTAAAGATTGATACTGATGTCGAGGTGAACATATTACACACAGGAAATTGCCAAACTATGGACTTCTCCCACCCATCGTCCTTATTCACACATCTATATTCACAGGACTGATTCGTCAAGGCTAATATTTTGACCTCAGACTGGGACTGTATATTAGTATAACTTTAAGTTTCAGGCCCAAATGACGATAAAAAAGACACAAGTTTTATAATGACAGAATAGATTATATACAAATTTTACCCAAATTTTATATATAATTAACGCCAAGAAAAGGCTAAAAAAAAACAATCAAAACTTTTAAATGTAGAATAATTGTATATTATTTCAATTGAATATGTACCATTCCCTACTTGCAGTAAACAAAAGTAGTTTTTCTACAATATTTTTTTATTCACATATAGCAAAGCATCCGGTAAAATTTATTATGATATGCAAACTTATTCTGCAGTTTGTTTAGTTGTACTTGAAGAGTCAGTCAACAGACATTATTTAAAAAAAAATAAAAACGTGATTTTTCCCTATCTATTCAATATTCTAATATGACGTCCTTCAAACGCTTTGGAAACACACCTCTATTTAAATATTCAACAAAATACGGCTGTTCCAGCCATTTCAAAAACCCCAGTGTGTTGATGTTTTTGCTTTAAAATTTATTTTATTTTGTACCTTTGTAAGAAAATCCCATAGATAACATGTTTTCACGATAACAAGTCCATTTTCTATTCTATGCCTTTATTGTTTACATGTTACAAGTCTTCCTTGACTTAAGCTATGTTGTGTATTCAAGGGACGTTGCGTTGTTTACAATGACGTTCAATGCAAACCGCGAGACTTTTCCCGCCCCCACCCCAAACGAATTTACCGTTACGTATCAAAATGAAAACGCAACCGAATTTCAAAATGTTGATTAATTGTGGAAAATAACTGTCGATTTAAATTTGCACCATTGTGGATCTAAAACAGGAGCATAAGATCGACCAAATGCGGTAAGCAGTTTTCATTTCTCACGCAAACACAGCAACCCATAAACAGTCCCAGACACGCCACACGGCGACTGATGTAATGAAGCATTTAATTTTGTCTTTCTTTGTTTTGATTGTTAAATTTTATTGTAAATGTTAATAATTATGTTTGTTTGTTTTTTTATTTCTTCGTTTTTTTTTCTACTAAGTTTTACACGAGAAATATAGTAATTTCGAAACAAGGGAGGTTTTCGGAAATTGGAACAGCCAAAATAAACCTTTACCTAGGTAGTCGCGAAATGTAAAATTTCTGTATTTTCATATCAGAATCGAAATAATTTCATGGCTGCCACAATTTTATGGATTATTTAAATATGGGTAAGCATTATATTCATGATATTTTACCATTCGCTAACGCTGATGGCAAAATATTCATGAATATAATGCCTACCCATATTTAAATAATCCATAAAATTGGGGCAGCCATGAATTATTTCTTAACTAGATACCTGCTGTTATGAAAGACAACTCTTGCAAATGGGAAGTTACTCTTGTATTCCGAAAATAGGGAATATACAAATAAATCAAAGACTTTAATTTTTATTTTGTTTTAAGCAAAAAAAAATAAATATTTTTTTCTCTCTTGTTTCTATTTACTTAATATATCTTTGTATTTTCTTTCCTTTTGAAAGTATTGAGTTACTTTTCAGTTTTAATGCCAGTTGGTCTATATTATATAATAATGATGAAGTTTTTCATATCGACTGAGGACAATAACTGAGCTAATGTGGACAACTTTATGCAACTATACTCTTATTGACATCAGTCGGAGCCTCGGTGGCAGAGTGGTCAAGGTAGTTCGTCTACTATTGATCACATGGTCTGTCAACACTGAGATTGCAGGTTTGATTCTCACTGCAGGCAGGGTGTACTCGACTCCAATCTTCAGGGTTCTCGTTAAGACGCGTATGCGCGTCCTGGACGCGTCAAAGTTGTGTAGGTTCTAGATTCCGTGCATCCTCGGGACGCATCGCAGTAAAATCATTTGTGTCCCTAAAATCAACAGCACGTCATTTACCTAAAGCATACACTTTTACAACCGGATGTAATTCTATTTTTAGCTGTGATGCACAGCAGGTGAAATATATTATATATTTGATCTCTGACAGTGACCGATGACCGATAATAAGTGGCTGAATTAACAAAATCTAAACAATCTTAACATGATTTAAATAATTTTTAAAGAAATTTATTATGTATTTAAAAAAAACAAACAAGTTTTTATTTACGGTTACCATAATGATAATATCTTTCTTGTACATCGCGTCGAAAGTAAACAAACACGTTTTCGATGTTTGTGGTTTTTAAACGGTAATTAAGTGAAACACCTGGCTTGCAACTTGATTTGAAAAGTTTTCTATTTGAATAATAAATTAATTATTTCCATTAACTATTAGTGACTAGCTAGAGCTTGGAATCTTTGTGGGTTTACCTAACCTATAATTTAATACAAAATATTTGCAGCAGAAAGATCTTTTTCGATGTTTTTAAAATGTGACTAAGTGAAAAACTTGGCTTGTGACCTGATTGCAATGATTAAAAAATATTATTGTAATGATTAAATGTCGAATGAACTTTTGTTATTTCAAATGAGGTTAAGCAGAAATATTGTCAAGTTTTGGATTGGTAAATTTAAACAAAATTTTTAAAGTTTATTGAAAAACTTGATAACTACTTAGTGCTTTGAAATTTATGTATTATACAATTAGTCAAATTTTTTAAACTGAGGTGTTGCCTCTTATCACACTGAACCCATATTTTCTCCCAGATGAAGCCATGCAGGCTTCAATTAACCAACAGAAAAAATGGTGTTAATTCATAATTCCCTTCCATAAACATGATAAAATGATACTAAAATCTTGGGAAACATGTAGATTAAGCTGTCATGTAGTAATGTTTCAACAGGGATTTTAGTATCAAATAAAACATGAAGATGTTCATAATGTTACAAAACAAAACTTAATGTATTACTCATGGTAACGTCATGCAGTACCGGTAGTTTGGTTCGAGTCAACTTTATGGACTCACCAAGACAGATTGGGACTCATCATTCCAAAAAGTGATGAGTCCCAGGACTCACCATAAAAAAATTATAGTGAGAACCCTGAATCTTAATTGACAAGGATTGCCAGTTTTCCTACCGCAGGGAGGGGTTTTCTCCAGGTACTCCGGCTACCTCCCCCAATAAAAACTGGACGCCATGATATAGCTGAAAATTGCTGAAAGTGGCGTTAAACATCATCAAACAAAACAAACATATTGACATCAGTCCAGTATGTCATATTGACCAGTCAATACGGCCAATTAGATGGGTCAGGGACTAGTATAGACTGTCCCTGGATGGGTAAAAGTATTGGCAGTGTTTAGACTTATATGTTGACCCAATGACATTACAAAGCTAAATATTTTACATAATAATTGTTTATAACAATTTGTTTATATTTTATAGTGTGGGAAGTTTTTTGCATCTGTAGAGGAAATGTTAGCAAAGCTAGAAGAATTTGGTCAACTTGTTGAAACGGTAAGATATGTACATATTGTTCTTTACATACATGTACACCTTTTTTTGAATGTTGTTATATTACAACTTTCAGGAATTTTTCAGCTATATCATGGCATCCATTTTTAAAGAGTGAATTCTGAACAACTTCAACATCTAAAAACCACTTCTGTGTAACCTGTGGGCAAGGATTGTCATACTGGTCAAAAGTCATAAGTGAAGTGAGCGATACAGAGCCTCTAGTTTTTTTTTTAATTCTCTTCCCAATAACATTCCATTATAAAATTTGAAGTTGTTTATGCTCATACTCAAAAATCTTCTCCTCTGAAACCACTGGGCCAATTTTTTTCAAACTTGGCCACAATCATCCTTAGGGTTCCTAGTTTCAAGTTTGTACCCAGGGTGTTGATCAACAGACAAATATGGCCGCTGTTACTAAAAATAGAACATGGGGGTCAACACAGGTTTTTGATCATTATCTAAAAAACTATAATAGCTATAGAGAAAACCGTTACTTCAAATTGATCAGCACATTAAGTTCTACAATAGTTGCTATTAGTGCGAAGTTGTGTATTGGCTTCTTGTAGGAGTTATTGCCCTTTTTTGACGATTTTTGACAAAATTTTTGGTATTTACAATATAACCTGAAAAATATACGAGGTAGAGTGAAACTGTAAATGGCAAAAATGATCAGCAATAAAAGCCCTACAATTCACTTGGTTGGTCTGAAATTGTCAGATGACTCTTTATATGAGTTATTGCCCTTAAATGGTAATTTTTTATGAAATTTTCCGTTTTTGTCCTGTAACTTTAAAACTATAACAGCTAGAGTAAAACTGTAAATAGCAAAAATGATCAACAATACAAGCCCTACAATTCACTGTATTAGTCTGAAATTGTCAGATGACTCCTTATAGGAGTTATTGCCCTTAAATGGCAATTTTTTATGAAATTTTCCGTTTTTGTCCTGTAACTTGAAAACTATAGCAGCTAGATTGAAACTGTAAATTGCACAAATGATCAGCAATAAAGACCCTACAATTCACTTGATTGGTCTGAAATTGTCAGATGACTCCTTATATGAGTTATTGCCCTTAAATGGTAATTTTTTATGAAATTTTCCGTTTTTGTCCTGTAACTTTAAAACTATAACAGCTAGAGTAAAACTGTAAAGAGCAAAAATGATCAACAATACAAGCCCTACAATTCACTGTATTAGTCTGAAATTGTCAGATGACTCCTTATAGGAGTTATTGCCCTTAAATTGCAATTTTTTATGAAATTTTCCGTTTTTGTCCTGTAACTTGAAAACTATAGCAGCTAGATTGAAACTGAAAATTGCACAAATGATCAGCAATAAAGACCCTACAATTCACTTGATTGGTCTGAAATTGTCAGATGACTCCTTATATGAGTTATTGCCCTTAAATGGTAATTTTTTATGAAATTTTCCGTTTTTGTCCTGTAACTTTAAAACTATAACAGCTAGAGTAAAACTGTAAATAGCAAAAATGATCAACAATACAAGCCCTACAATTCACTGTATTAGTCTGAAATTGTCAGATGACTCCTTATAGGAGTTATTGCCCTTAAATTGCAATTTTTTATGAAATTTTCCGTTTTTGTCCTGTAACTTAAAAACCATAGCAGCTAGAGTGAAATAATAAATTGCACAAATGATCAGCAAAAAAGCCCTACAATTCATTTAATTGGTCTGAAATTGTCAGATGACTCCTTATAGGGGTTATTGCCCTTAAATGACAATTTTGTTAAGAAATTTTCCATTTTTGTCCTGTAACTTGAAAACTATAGTAGCTAGATTAAAACTGTAAATTGCACAAATGATCAGCAATAGAAGCCCTACAAATGATTGCTTAGTCCAAAAATTGCAAGATGACTCTTTATAGGAGTTATTGCCCTTTCATTATGAATTTGGACATATGAACAGTTTTTTAATTATAAATTAGTCTATAACACACCTATTAGTAGAGTAAAACTGTAAATTTCTAAAGTACCCTAAAGGACAATGCCTAAAAACCATTTAATTTTCAGAAATTGTGGATGGCACCTTATAGGAGTTATTGTATTTAACAAATTTTTTGAAGAAATGTTTAGTTTTTGCACAGTAACTTAAAAGCTATAACAACTAGACTGAAACTGTTAATTTCAAAAATTTTAATATAGTTTAAGTCATTTGGATTCCAGGTGAGCGATTACAGGCTCCTGGGAGCCTCTAGTATTGCAAAGGATTATTAAGGCAAGTGTTATAATTATGGCCCCACTACTTGGTGGCAGATGCCCTATAGTGATCAGTCGGTCAGTCCAAAACTAATCGTGTCAGAGCTATAGCCTTTTCATCCTTTGAGGTAGGCTTTTGTTATTTGGTATGTGTGTACATAATATCAAGGCGATGTGTCACATACCATGGTGGATGACTTTTGACCTTGAACTTTGACCTCACAGTCAGCTGGGCACCATCTCACCGGTGTCTAGTTTAGCAAGTTATGCTTAAAGATTAGATTTGTACTGTATTTACAATAGAAACGGAATCTATTCAATTTCTTTTAGATAAGAACCGACATGGTAATTTGTCATAAAGATGCCTTGCCATTGGTGCAGACCAAATGTAAAGAAATGGAGGTTGTTTTTGACAAAATTGATAGGTTGGAGGTAGCTATATTACAGAAAACAAGATTTTTTTTCACTAATATATATTTTAGGAGAAATTCAAGTTCAGTTTTGATGACATACCTTCTTTATTTGTAGTCAATATAAATTACAGTTTCATATCTGGCAACTTTCTGTGTTGTAAGCTATTTAATTGATTTAATGAAAAACATGCAAATAAAGCAGGCTTCATGTAGTGTTTAACAGCTGGCAGACAGTGCAACCAACCATGACCATTGTTGTATGCTATTCAGTTGATCAAGCACGCCCATTTGAACACCATATCAAAACAAAGATTTAAACTGTACACATCGATTGCACAGAAATCAATTTAATTATAGATTATTACATGGTTAATTCCATATTGGCCAAGGTATCAGCCCTGAGACTCCCATATCAGCAATGAGGGCTGGTATGGGTCAAGTGCTGACACCAGGGCCAAATTATCACATATTTGAATATATGTTTCCAGGGCTAATATTGATATTTGCCCTGTTCTCAATATTGATATTTGCCCTGCTCTCCAGGGCTAACATCCATATTGGCCCTCATGGCTAATAACTGACACCAACTTGCAGCCTTTGTTACATGGAGATATTGCCCTATATTTAAACTAAATATGTGATAATTGCATTTACTACCCAAAAATAGTGTGATTGTCTTGTGTTGATATGGGTAGGGTAGAGCTATTGCTCTTATTTCAGAGGGTGGATCCTAATGTTGCATTGCACATCAGTTTGGAGTTCATGAACCAATGTTGGGTCCCTTATTTAGGCATCTCCAAGCTACAGTAGCTGATCACCCCAATAGTAAATGTCAGCCTGTTTTATCATGATGTCAAGTTGCAGCTTATGTCTTGTCAATCTCTGTAACAATTTGCAGAATACCACAGTCCATCAGATGATCAGAAATTGATTGTAGGAGTTCTAGTTGAAGGCATGAAGTTCATACATGTACATTGGCTTGCAACTTACACCGCCACGTCAAAAGCTTCTATTGCAGCTGTTGCTCGCAGATGTATCATATCACCTTTCTGTACACCACTACAGATGTGTTTTATTCACAAGGAAGTCCCAGTTCACACTGTAACTTGAAAAAAAATTAGTATATACCCATAAATTATGCATTATACACTTAGTTTAAGTGTTTAAAGGGAGTAGCATTTTTAATATCCCAGAGGTACATCTACATACTATTTTACGAGGTAAAGCCGAGGGAAATAGTGTGCTTTAACAAATGTTTATTATATGAATATCCCGTCAATAATTGTATCGTTGTACTAAACAACATTATACCACAGACACTGGATATTTGACCTTAAGGGGGTTAAGTTCATGATCTCCATCTTCTAATTAGAAGTGAGACCATTGTACTGCTGAGATTGGATAAACATAGTCTGATGTTTAAATTGAAGAGAGTTCGAACTTTTAATTGACATGGCAACCAATTTACTACAAAGATTGGATAAACATAGTCTATAGAATAAACTAACACATGATCTTGTATTTATGATCATCATGGCATCCATAATACCCAATGATGGGCTGCTCCTGATCAGCCTGATATTACTACAAGATATATTAAACATGCACAACCATTGTGCCAATTAAACCGGTCACATACAAATGTGTTTTCAATTTCCCAAAAAACTGTTTTTACATTGTTTTTTTTTAAATTCAAAGTTTACATTGTTGTTTTACATTTTGTTTTGTACTACAAATGTGTCTGATGTATTTCTCTACATTTTGTTTTGTAGTGTATGTACATGATTGACATGTTTTATTTTACATGTAGTTTATTACTGTACCTTTCATTTTGTAGAAATTTGTTCTGTTGGTGAAAGACAATATGTCTATAATGGAATCCGAATTGGTGAAGGCTGAAGATCAAATGGGTTCATTTAGTGGCCTAAAGAAAATGTTATCATCGTTTGTTAGTCCGGTAAATATTATACTTGGCACTTTACTGTGTTGTATACTCATTGAAATAAACTTGGGGGAGGGGCAAACACGTTTAGAATTTAACATATTTACACATATGCAAAGTAACTTTAAGATATAAACTGTGGTTATTAAATTCACTCGCTCCCCCCTTTTTGCTATGTCGCTGCGACATAGCAAAATGTTGGGGACCGAGTGAAAGATTTAATTTTAATTAGATTGTGGTTATACTTCCTTGTTGGCTCATTTTTTTAACTAGTGTATAAATATGTACATTTCAACATTATACGGACTGCTATAAACAATATGACTTTTAACAGACGTGTTTGTTTGTTTGAATGTTGTTTAACGCCATTGTCAGCAATTTTTCAGCTATATCATGGCATCCAGTTTTTATTGTGGCCCGAGTACCTGGAGAAAACCCCTACCTGCAGTAGAAAAACTGTCAATTAAGATTGGAGTCGTGAACACCCTGCCCGCAGTCAGGCTCGAACCCGCAATATCAGTGTTGACAGACCACGTGATCAATAGCAGACCGACTACCTTAACCACTCTGCCACCAAGGCTCCTAAACAGACTTGTGTATGAACTGTTTACTAGTAACGAGTCCTATAATCTGTTTTAATAACTTGATATAATAGCATACAGACATGGGGTGTAGTAAATCACTAAGAATCCTATATGGGTTAGACAGAAGCAAAATACTGGTTCCAGGTTTGAGCTTTTCTGGTGGCAGGGTGTACTCGACTTCAACCATAATTGACAAGGGTTCCAGTTTTCCTACTGAATGTTGGATTTTCACTGGGAACTGTTGCTTCCCTTCCGAATAAAAACTTGACACCATGTTTTAAGTTGACTTGGGCAAGTTTTTAATGTCCTACAGCAACAACCTAGTTATGCCATTGGTCGAAAGGATGATAAAATTGCTGAAAGTGTCTTATAACCTCAAAACAAACAAACAATAATCAAAATTGACATCACAACATAATATTTTTTTATTTACAGAAAAGAACACAGACTAAAGTATCGAGACCAGCTGATTATGTAATTCCATCAATATTTAAAACGGAGGATTATTTATTCACGGTATATTCCAAAGAAAATGTTAAGACTGATACAAGTAGTGACAGTGACAAAAGATGACAAATTAGATTATGTTTTCATCGGAAAAAATTGTTATGTGCAATATTAAATGTTTAATTTCTTTGTTTATATCATAGTTTTTTTATTCACTTTTAGTTTAAAGTTGTTTGTTGGAAAATCTGAAAACACTATTGGTTCTCAAATGAATGTTCAAAATCAACTTCTCCCAAACGAATCTCTTCAAAGACAATAAAAAAAGAGGGAAGAACCTTAAAGAATTTATTTTAATTAGATTGACACGTCCTTTTCTATTGTTTGTTACCATGTCAGCTTATAACAAGAAACGGCTGAAAACAAATTATAATTTACACATTGTCAGATATCTAATGAGATACAAAAACAGAAAAAAATGGCGCAAGCCGTTTCTTGAATTTTCTACATCAATATAGCAGTTATCAAATGAAATCATATGCCATGAGAATTATGTTTGTTTCTTGAGGTTTTAGGCCAAGGCAAGAATCTTTTATTTAAAGTCAGTTCATCTATAACATATAAAACATAAGCACTGAAAACGCCATAAAAGTAGCTAAAAGATCTATGATCATATATAGGCACAATTAGGAGCACAAATATCAATTTTAAGCCTTCTAAAAGCACAAAAATAAGTTACAACCACATCTAAAAGCACAAAGATCAGTTTTAAGCACAAATAAAAGCACTGATAAACTATATGGTCAGCTATTACCAAATCAAAAATTTGCTTAAATAATGCTTCTAAAGTAAAATAAGCATGATTACAGCCACACAAATATGGAGCGAAGAATCAAAGGAGGTAATCACTGAGACCTGTAAGAGCTGACATTCTAGTTGTTTATTAGATTTTAAATTAGTTGATGTTTGCCTCAGCACGAATGTTGTCAGGCAGTTCATTCCAGAGTGTTGCCCCAGCATATATCTTAGTGAATGCAAACCATAAGTGTTGTTCTTACCAGTGTTTTCCTTTCTGAAAGAGTAATTTTAATTTTTTAAACTAATAACATCTTGTAAGTATAGTACAGCGCCACATTCAGCAATTCTGTTTGGAAAGCAAACTAGAGTAGCAAGTAAAAAAATTTACTTTTGCCAGGAATGGAATTCATAATCCCAGTGCTGACACGCTGCCTGAGAATCTTGAAATACCACAAAATTGTGTGCAGATACACAAAGTAGTCCCAAAATTAAGAGGGATTACAATATCTAATTGTTGGTGTTTTTTCCTAGTTTTTGTTAAAATAGTTTTCAGCATGTTTTCAACTATATCATGGCTTCCTGTTTTGGTTTTTGTCTCGCCTGCGACGAAAGTCGCTGGAGGCGAGACATATGTATGGGAATCCGGCGGCGGCGGCGTAAACACTTGACATCTTGCTTCATATCTTTGTAAGCTCAAGCCCTAGGTCCATCAAATTTGGTCCAGAGGTAGCTTATGATGAGTACTTGCCAGTCAGTCACCTGTCACCTGACCTTGACCTCAATTTCACGGTCCAGCGACTACGTTAAAGTTTTTGGGTTACGACAGTTCCTCTGTAACTACGCATGGTAGGATGACAATATTTGGTGTATAGGTTGCTGATGACTAGTACATGACTGTCTGGTAGGTGTCACCTGACCTTGACCTCAATTTCACGGTCCAGCGACTACGTTAAAGTTTTTGGGTTACGACAGTTCCTCTGTAACTACGCATGGCAGGATGACAATATTTGGTGTATAGGTTGCTGATGACTAGTACATGACTGTCTGGTAGGTGTCACCTGACCTTGACCTCAATTTCACGGTCCAGCGACTACGTTAAAGATTTTGGGTTACGACAGTTCCTCTGTAACTACGCATGGTAGGATGACAATATTTGGTGTATAGGTTGCTGATGACTAGTACATGACTGTCTGGTAGGTGTCACCTGACCTTGACCTCAATTTCACGGTCCAGCGACTACGTTAAAGTTTTTGGGTTACGACAGTTCCTCTGTAACTACGCATGGTAGGATGACAATATTTGGTGTATAGGTTGCTGATGACTAGTACATGACTGTCTGGTAGGTGTCACCTGACCTTGACCTCAATTTCACGGTCCATCGACTACGTTAAAGATTTTGGGTTACGGCTGTTCCCCTGCAACTATGCAGGGTATGGTGACAATATTTTGTATACAGGCCGCTGCTGATATTTAATGCTATTTACGTAATGCTTATGACGAAATTTATTTTCGTTACTGATGCGGAATACAGGCGAGACGTTTTTCTGTGTCCACACTTGTTTTTGGAAGGGGGGATCGGGGTGGGAAAGAAAGCCGGAGTACCAAGTAGAAACCCCGACCTTTTGCAGGAAAAACTGGCAATCCTTGTCAATTAAGGTTGGATCGAACCACACATCTTCTGTTTGTCTGTTAGCCTGAAAGGCACAAGGTAAGATAAAGTTTTCCGTTATCCTTTTATTGTATATGTTGTCAACTTTGACATCTGTGTGGTATGAATTGAGATATTTGTTAGCTTGATGTACGCAACTTGTTTATTGTACTGGCAGGATATCTATAAGCATTCAGTAGTGCTAGAAATTTAATTCGATAATAGTGGTGATATAGAAAAATACTATGAAAAGTCCAAATATTGTTATTGAATTAATTCTGTTATTGACATAACAGCTATTGTTGGCATGCCTTCCTAAGAACTCGATTTCTGACATCTCCACCTGAAAGCTCTATTACTGACATGTGCACATAAAAGCTCTATTACTGACATGTTCTCCTAAAAGCTCCAATACTGACATATCCTAAAAGCTTATTACAGACATGTCCTCCTAAGAACTCTTTTACTGACTTGTCCTCCTAAAAGCCCTATGACTGACATGTCCTCATAAGAAGTAATACTGACATGTCCTAAGAACTATATTACTGACATGCTTTTTAAAAAATAACATGTCTAATACTGATATGGCTTACTAAAATCATTTCCGGAATATACTGACGTATCATTCTAAGAACTCTATTACTGTATCAATAATAGAGTTCGTACAGGTCATTTTCGTAGTAGAGTTCTTAAGAAGAGGATGTACCAGTAATACAGATCTTAAGACATTTCAGAAGTAAAATTCTTCGAAAAAAGGCCATGGACATTTTGATTGTGTGCCGTTCAGGTTAAACACCCGACCACCAGATGATGCAAAAATTAGTTAAGCATAACACACCAACTGTACAAACTTTTTTACCCGAAACATCTTACCGGCATAACAAACTACCCCTACTACCCGTAATTTTGTATGGCGTAGAGTAGAATGCAATAAAAAGGTTGTTCTTTTGTCCTATTTTACAGAGGTTATAGAGAATGGCTGTAATGTGAAATTCAAGGGGGATTTTAAAAAAAAAGAAGATAAAAATCATTTTTATTTTCATCTTTACTAGGCATATGCATCAGTTTAGGCCGAATTTTACTGCGCTATAATCCGAAGTTAGTTTTGTGATGTGCCTCGCCAAAAAAGCGAGGGTACGGTTATTCGTTCTAGCATTAGTTATGTTCATGTTTTATCCTCTGTCAACAACTTTAACAATTTCAGCTATATCAGAACATCCAGTTTATTGGAGAATGAAGCTGGAGTAAACCCCTCCCCGTTTGCTGGAAAACCGTTAACATTTGAAAGCACACCTGCACAGTGAGAGTTAAACTTGTACTCCCAACTTCAGTATTGAAATGCCTGTGATCAATACTAGATGAATAACTACAATAACCATTCGGACTCCAAGGTCTCTCTGTCACAATGTTTGTTTGTTTGTTTAAATGGTTTTTAATGCCAATTTCAGCTATATCACGGCGACCAATTTTATTTGGGAGAGGAAGCCGGAATACAAGAAGAAAACCCCCGACCATCGGTTGGAAAATTGTCAATCCTTGTCAATTAACCTAGTCTGGTTCCCGGTCTATCACTTTCGGAAAAGTCCATAATATTTTTAGTACATAACAAAATTGAAGGCAAACGCAAAAGGCAAACGGAGACAATACTTGCTGAACCGACTATATAAATGCGCGGAATTTATGAACCTTTATTATAATACCCTCGAGAAATCTGGTAAAGTCCACGTCGTTTGGTATATACAGTCTCCCGTTTCTAAGCCAGTACTGTTAAAATATATTTAAAGGCTAAATGATCAAATAAAAAACCGTTGATTTAGATGTGTTGTGTACTAAATAGAATGCAACTTAAAAATGCATCGAAATAATGTATTTGTACATGTTTTGGAAACAGGGAATATAGTTATGCTCTGCTAAGCCTTTAAATATGCATAGAGGAATGCAGGCTAGACATTTACTGTGTCTCATTTGTTAAAAAATATTTCCTCTTGTTTTAATTATATATTGAATAATACATCAACGATTTTAAAAATCTATATTTTGATATAATACTAGCAAAACTTTTTGCAGAGGTTTTAAATTAATACTTGAAATGTGAATTCTCGAATTTGTGATGCGGTCGACTTTCCATTGTATGTCATATTCCAACGAACCACACTTCCGTCAACTTTTAACGAATTTCTCTTTTCTGAACAAAATTTAATTATATATCAATAAATTTGCTTTAAAATTTACTTTTTAAAACCGGGTTCTAAATATTAAACAAAATTTCGTACTAAAGTAGAAAAATTGAGTTCATTTTTGTTTTAAACTTCTTCCGGCCAAGTTTTAAATAATTTAGGTCAACATAGTTAAAATAATTTTATTTGTCAGTGCGTAGAAAGTTATATCATCTTTTACAATCCATTTAATTACGTCGATATGTTTTTCCATTCAAAAGGTACAGATAAAAATACACAAAAATCGTTCGGGTTTCTCCATCTTTCCACAGATTAGCAACTCCCACATTTGCATAACCTACGAGACTCGTACATCAAACCAATTTCATGTGGTGGAATTCGTATACAAGGGATTGAAATAATCACTAGAACACCAATTATATTGCTCTCAGTATATCTCCCAACCAAGTGTGAGAATGATAGATACGAAGAATTTGCAGAATGTATTGATCAGTTATTTGAAATATATGAAACATATGAGAAGACTCATGATATTATTATCGGAGGTGACTTCAATGAAGACCTTACAAAACAAAAGAACTCTAGAAGATCATTGAAACTAAAACAATTCATGGAAGAGAAGAATTTAAAAACGGATTATAAAGGTGCTACCTTCATAACCACTAATGGTATAGAATCATCAGAAATTGACTACTTCCTATATAGTAAAGACGCTCAATATCAATCTATAAGATTATCTGACTTAGGGTGTAGTGTGTCAGATCACTATCCAATCAGCATTACCATCAAACACGATCTAAATATTAAGGAAGTTACTATTAACACTCACACTCGAAAACCGTCAAAACTTAATTGGGAAAAAGTGGACAAATGCCAATATCAAGAAAGAATAAATAGTAAAATTCCGGACGTGGCTAATAAACTTAGAAACGGTAGCATTTCTGTAAATGATGCAGTTATCTACACAATCAACATCCTAACTGACTCGGCCAAAAGTTGCTATACAAAACGCTCATATGGTAAAAACAAACTCACTCTCGATATTTGGAATGATAATATTAAATATGCTCTAAGGTCAAATAGAGATGCTCACCATCTCTGGAAAATAAATGGACGTCCCAATGACCCAACTAATCCACTTTACAATAAATAAAAAAGAAACTAGGAAAGCTTTTCGAAGAGAAATAAGAATTGAAGAGAATAAGCGTAAGCATGCTGAAAGAAACCAAATAATAAATGCAAATTCAGATAACAAGAGGTTGTTTTTTAAACTTATAAAAAAACAACGTAAGAAAGGAAATGTATTGATCGATGACCTATATGTAAATAATAATCATTTTCAAGGTAATAACCTAGTTAACGGTTGGCACGAACACTTCTCTGCTTTATCGAAACCTTCAAATGATTGTACATACGACTATGGTAACCTCAATCTTTGTGAAATGGACTATAGAATCACTAAAGAATTGTGTGAAAATTTTCAGCCGCGTACTATCACGGTAGAGGATGTTAGACAGGCAGTGATGTCTCTAAATACTGGTAAAGCAGAAGACTTTTTCGGCATGACAATTGAAAATATACTGTATGCTGGTGACATATTTCTAACTTATCTAAGTTTCCTTTTAAATTATATTTTTACCAAAAAACAAGTTCCAGATATTATAAAATCAGGTTTGCTGAGCCCAGTATACAAAAACAAAGGAGATAAAACCCAATCGAAAAATTACCGTGGTATAACTGTATTACCAGTCTTCATCAAAATCATTGAATATATTGTCCGAATAGAACTAAAACCTCTTTTACTTCAAAATCAATCCATTTTACAACGTGGATTCACTGAGAATACATCCCCGATCAATGCTGCTCTAATTTTAGAAGAAGTTTACCGAGAATATGAGGACAAGAAGAAACCATTTTACTTGGCCCTACTTGATGCTAAATCTGCATTTGACGTTGTTGCGCTAAACATTTTATTTCGTAAACTTTATATACTTGGAATAGATCCAGGAATTTGGTCGATCGTTGATGAGCTGCATAGAAATACAATTTCATATATCAAATGGAATAATGACATCTCAGAAGGTTTAGAAATTCTCCAAGGAGTTAAACAAGGTGGATTATTGAGTGCTGATTTATATAAGCTATATATTGAAGACCTCCTACATACATTTCAGGTGAACCATCTAGGTACTCAAATCGGTGATATAACTATTAATGCTATTGCCTGCGCTGATGATATAGCAATAATTTCAGATAACAAATCAGACCTCCAAATTTTACTGAATATTGCTGCTCAATATAGTGTACAACATCATTACACCCTACAACCTCAGAAAAGTGTAATAGTCCCGATACATCATAGGAACAAACTCTCTACTCAAGTTAACTTTAAGCTCTGTAATGAAAATATGCCAAATACGGATAAATCACTACACTTAGGTATAACACGCTCAACTTCAAGATCACGAACTGTAAAAGAGACTATAGAATTGAATATTACTAAAGCTAGAAGAACATCATACAGCCTAATGTCAACTGGATTACATGCAAACTCTGGACTAGACCCCAAGACCTCTGTGGCTATAATAAAGTGTTACATTCTTCCTATTTTAACATATGGATTAGAAGTCTTACAACCAAAAGCACAGAGCTTACTACTTTTGGAGCAATTTCTTAAATCATTATTAAAAAGAGTCCTATCATTACCCAAAAATGTAGCAGATCCAGCATTATATGTATTCACAGGGATTCTACCAATTCAGGCCCAGTTGGACATAAAATCTCTTACTCTCTTCAATAACATTTGTAGGCAACCCAGAGACTCGATTGAATATAAACTTGCCCTTCGTCAACTAAATATGAAAGATAGTGACAGTTTAAGCTGGTTTTCTCACGTCAAAGTATTACTAATGACATATGATCTTCAACATCCATTAGAATGTTTGTCAAACCCTGTTGACAAGAATACCTGGAAGAAAATGATACTGGAGCATATCAATGAATACTGGAAAAGAAAAATAATTTCTGACTGTGAATTATTTCCGTCTTTAAAATATTTTAACTTTTCGAAATTTATTCCAAACTCATGCCACCCCATAGTTCATATAGATAGCATCAGTGATCCCGCAAGAGAAGCAATATTAATAGCCATCAAGCTCGATCAAGATTGCTTCCGGCTCATACATTCTTCAAAAAAAACGTGCAATGTTCATGAGATCTGAACCTTCAACCTGCAAGCTCTGTGATATAGAAGATGAAGATATGGAGCATTTCATAATCAAATGCAGCTGCCTACAATCAATCCGTGCTCCTTACATGAAAGAAATAGAGTGCTTATTCAACAAGCTATCATCTAGAGCTTTTTCGATATTGTCGGTCGAACAACAAACAAATATTATAGTAGACTGTACCTCATTATCCAACTCCCATGATATTATACATAAAACCAAATCTAAAGCTTTTGTGGATAGACTGGATCGTATTCATATGTTACATAAAGTAACTAGAAGATTGTGCTTTGATCTTCACAATGCCCGCAGTCGTATATTAAAACTACTTAAATGAATAAACTATGCCAATATTTGTATATAGTGTACAGTGCTGGAATATGAATATAGATACTCTCCTCATCATCTTTGGTGAATATAATTTTCTTGTTTAATGGTGATGGCAACCCCCCTTCCTGACCCTTCACACTCGAAAGAGGTTGTCCTGAAGGACGGCAAAGAATTTCCGGTAAGGTAAGGTAAGTAAGTAAATAGTTAGCATGTGATTGTCATGTGATATAATCATGGATTTTCCAGCTTTATTTGTTATTTTATTATTCTGTCTGTATGCTGGTAGCAGTGCATCAAAGACGAGAAACTTTTTGGACTATGGTGAAAATGGAGGAACAAACTGCGCATGTAAAAATTTATACAAAACAACCCTTATTTTCATTTCCGAATTAATTCAGTTTACTCGTCATGCTCGTAGATCAGTAGGTCTTTTTACCGCCGAACCACGATCCACCACCGAACACCTTAAAAATCCAAATTACATGAAGTAAGTTTTTCGTCTTTATTCGTCTTTTTACCGCCGAACACCACGATCCACCACCGAACACCTTAAAAATCAAACGAAATATTCCTAAATTACCTGAAGTAAGTTTTTCGTCTTTATTTAACTTAATATGCAAATGGCAAAGCAGGCTTTTTTCTGGTTGAAGAGGAATGAATAATTATGTCAACTGTTTGTAAGATAAAAAATAAGAAAACTATTAACTGATCACAGCATTATGGAAGCCCGTACACACCACTTGAGCGCACGAGTTTCAAATCTTGAGCTCACGAGTCTCAAATCTTGTGCGCACGAGTTACTAAATTGTGCGCAATAGTTTATTATCTCAATAGTTTTCAGGTAATAGTGCAAAAATATTCAAAACCTTTAAAGGACCATAAACCTTATAAGGGGTCAACTGACAACTTCGACCCAATAGAGACTTTTGAAGAGCTTAATGAGCTGAAGGTTTAAGAAACAAACAGCTTTTCTATATTTTTCTGTAGTTACATTCTATACAGCAAAAACATTGAAAAACTAAATTTTTACCTTTAAATGACCATAACTACTAAAAGTCAAAAGTCTCTATTGGGTCAAAGTTGTCAGTTGACCCCTTGTCAGGTTTATGACCCTTTAAAGGTTTTAAGGTTTTTGCACTACACAATGAAAAGCTGTTGCTTGCTTAAATTTTCATCTCAAGAAGCTCTACTAAATCCTACATTGGTCGAAATCGTCAGATTACCTCTTTTATAGGTATGCATCTTAAAAAGTCAAAAATCGGGTTATTGAGATTATAAACTGGTGAGCACTATATTTTTTACTAATGCGTTCAGGATTTGAAACTCGTGCGCTCAAGTAACTAACTCGTAACTAACAAGTTAGTACAAGTTAGTAACTCGTGCGCACAAGATTTGAAACTCGTGCGTTCAAAATTTGAAAGTCGTGCACTCAAGTTAGTTTAAAACTCGTTCGCACAATTTATAAATTATATTTTCCGTGGCAAGTACGGGCTTCCGTAGAAATCAAACCATTATTGACGATGTTCATGTACATGGTGATAGAATACACGCATATGATATGTATTTAGGAAACGGCACATCTTTAAAAGTTTGTTATGTTGTAGTTAAATTAAATAATGTATCTGCTGTCATCTTTTTTGTGAGCCATCATAAAAGAATAGCATAAAGAGCCTTAATGAAACTAGTCAAATTTAACATCAGTTAAACGTCGAGTATTTATAGAGAACTGATAAAATATAAGATGTAATAAAAATAAAATCCTATTTTTTTCATAATTTTTAATGACACCCATTTGGATTTATTATTAACACGTGTAAAATTAGACAAACTGACGACACCCTCCCCCCACCTCAAGAATTTTTTTATACACCCTCCTTTCATTGGATAAAATATAACCAATTGGTACTGGACCTCAATAGAATAAATGAGAGGTTATATACATTTATCGAAAAAGAATTAATCTGAACACTCTGTAATAGAGTACATTATTGGATACAAATCAAAATGAAAACGCAAATTTTTCGTATCTTCCATATGGAAATCAACACTCAATACAGATCATGTTTCAGCAAAAAAGTGTCAACACTTGGTGTTCCGAAATCAGCCGATGAAAACTTTTTGTTTTATATCATTTTTCTTTTATTGTATCGAACCGAACAGTATTCAATATAACATAATCATTTCTACTTAAGTTTAAGACAGTTGTCAAAAAGAATGATCAGTTACTGCTTAAACCATTTTAAGAAATGTCAAGTTTGAACCTTTAGAATCACAAACATCGCAATGAGATGTCGTCAATATGCATCACTTCGAAACCGGCTTGACATTTGTATTTGAAGACGAATCTCTATATATTTTTTATGAATCCGCATTTTACTTTTTTTTTATTGTGGACACCCAACATAATGATTAACTCCGATCATTGGTTTGTATTAGACAGTTACAGGTTTCCAAATCGATATAAATGACCAAGACCCTTGATGAAAGAGGGCATTTATGAAGAAGATCCTATTACTCCATGTTCAAATTCTTGCCGCCAGACCAGAAGACCGTAACTTTCAAGGGCCTGTTGAAAGAAGATAGGTCAACTGGAGAAAGAGATCTACGAACGGACTGGACTATTAAAAAGACAATACCTTTCGATTTTAACTCTAATTGCAATTTCATGTAAACATCAGTGTAGACTTTATTTTTGATAAGTGTATTAACATCCGTTTTATTTTCAAGGACACAGCAAGAAGTAAGTAATTGGACAGCAAAAAATGCCCTTTGACGTGTACAGAATGGCTAAAAAGTTGCAAATTTTATAGAAGAGTTTACCTATGTTTTTACTATTTCTTTTTTCCTTTGGGTATGGTGGTGTTCGGTGGTGAAAAGACTGACTCGATACAATAAATAATGTGTAGACTGCATTTGTCAGGAAGAAATGTGAACTCCGGTTAATTCGTATCACTAACAACTGGTACCAAACATTTTCTAACTCGTACCAATTCAGCTAATAATGTAAATATGTAAATAGGGACCTGTGATGCGAGCGATATTCCGAAAAGGGAAGTTTCTTTAAAATGTTTTATCAAATTGAACTAAATTGTACACATCGTTATAGTTAACAGTTTAGACTAATACCATCTTGAGAGGTTTTGTGGGAAATTTAACTGATTATGAGAGTTTCAAATCGTAATTTCTAGCCATACAACGTGTTTATTATTTGGATTTTAAGTATTTTTGCAGTTTTAGCGCCATTTGTGAGTCTTGATTGGACGAGAAAAAATGTCATAGCTGTAAAATATAACATGAAGTCTAGTAACTGTTCAAAGGTGACTTGCAATACCCGAGTTGTGTTTACTTTTTAAATATCTTACACCATTTCAATCAATGAATATCCTAAAACCATTATTAAAAGGGACCCTACTGTATCTTATGTATGTTTTTCAGTTTGTACAGTAATTTTTGCATTAGGAGAACAACTCTCTGTCCGAAACAACGAAACAGTGATCAACTCTTTGGATAGAATTTGTGGTTTTCTTCCAGCACCTTTTCAGATCTATTGCAAAGTTTTTGTGCAGTTTATTGCCTTAGAAATACTGTCAATGTAAGTACATTTCGTAACAAATGTAGTAAAGAGTAAAAAAAAGATTTATAGAATAATCAATCGTCTGAGTGATAATCAAAAATATTATAACAACTGCCGCAAAACGAATCTGATGAAATGAGTGTGCGGAACTTGTCTGATGCGCTTAGCCACTATAGCTAATTATCATATTTTTATTATTTCTTATAAGTAAAATAATGTTTGTATCAATTGTACAAAACAAGGTCAGCTGGTATTGATTAATCTGAAGTAATTTGACGCGGGGGGAATAATCACACCGTTATAAATTTCGTTTTCTAAACTGTATATTATATTTTCGTATTCATTTAGTTTTAACATATACGTATATTTATTGATACAAACTAAAAATAAACAGTTTGTGTAGTTTGTTACTGGTGTCCAGTTTTTATCGGGGAGGAAGCTGGAGTACCAGGTGAAACCCCTAACCTTCAGCAGGAAAACAGGCAATCCTTGTCAGTTAAGATAAGAGTTGAGCAGAACTACCCGCAACGAGACTCGAACCGGCAACATCTGCAATATTGACGGGCACGTGATCAATAGCAGATGACTACTCGACCACTGAAGTCCCTTATATTTTGTATTATATTATGTGTACAAGGTGATGTAATCTTCCCAAGAGCGCCTGACCACAAGGTATTTGCTGTATTCAGGTACAAATTTTAAGTTGTTGTGGCACAAAAAAGTTAAAATGTCTCTCTGTGAAGGGATGTTTTATATGCGTTACCAAATTTTGAGTTTATTACCTTTCTTAAGTCTGCAAATGGAATTCTTACATTTTTTAATTTTAGGTTACCAGAAAAATACAACCCAGATGAAGCCTGTCGCGGACTTGGATTCTGTTTTACAGAAAAGGGCCAGAATCAATGTCACTTATTTCCGGAACGAAAGGTTTTCAAATTGCCAGCAATTTAATTTTGATTAATTACATACGTTTATTATTTATGTCTAGCCCTAATTATAAGATGATTTAACATATACCGGTATATATTTCTATGTCTTAAATTTTATCTGTATAACAACAACGTATAGAGTGTATACATCAATAATTTTGTATGCATTGTGTATAATCTTTCAAGTGTTGCACAAAGTGAAAACCCATTTTATAGTATGGCGAAGAAAGAGTGCAAATTATGTGTAATCAGCTCCGTTTACAGCTTTCAACCCAAATGCCCCAAACTTCACAAAAAGATAATCGTACACACATTTTCATGACGAAGGGCTACAGAAAATATGCTTCGTTCAGCACTTTCATACGTCAATAAGACTTCCAAAGTATGCACTTAGTTCTTAAATATTAATATAAACATGCCTAATTCTTATAAAGGTCAGTCATATAAATACCAGATTACCAAGAGTTAAAGTTGGACGAAATATGTGTTACCTTCCTGGAATCAAGCAGATCTGTGAATACTTTGACAAGTAAGTGATTATTGTAACTTGAAGAAAGTAAATAGTCTGTAATGATATTTAAATATAATAAACAAAACAAAACATCTCATTTGCTGATGGGTTCAAATTTGTTCGTGAAAACTGCCTTATTAGTACGTTTAAAAAAAACAGATCATGATTAATTTTTACAAAGTTCACTGATTTTAATTTGCTAAGAGCAAGGCCTCTATGTCCTATTGACACAATATTTTATATTTAATAGTAACGAGTATTATACAGATATTTATAATACAAAAATATCAGAATTCCTAAGAACATCAATGCTTTTTGAACCAAATTGAAAGACAACTAATTATTTCAATCTTCAAGTTTAAAATAACTGAAAGAAAAATTAAAAGTTCTTTTTTTCAGAATTTTCGACAGCCATTATCCAGCAGTTGATTTAGATGATGACAGATTTAGTGTCATGACGGTATCCATATTTTTTTAAATAATACTTGTATCTTGTTTTATGCACATGTGTTGGAATTTATATAGTTTTATTCATGTAGGACAACTCTTTGGCAGCAGTCAATATATTGACCGCTTTGATGGTACATGTAATATTGCCCATTATCATCCTGTTGTATAATCATTACTTAATTAACCGCAATATCAGCGGCAATCTGTTTTATTGGTGGTGTAAACTACACATGCACAACTACTTACCCCGATCAACCCAAAGCATTAACAGTTCAAATTATCACTAGGGACAAAATAAAAAATCACAAAAATTACGAAAAAAACCAGAAAGTACAAACTGAAGAGAGTAATTTGCAGTCAAATAACCATTATGTGTTGAGTTGAAACGGTTAATGGGACCCTTAGTCCCTAGCAAATTGATGCCCTTTAGTCTATTTTAAAGGGCAAACTTAAAAACCTAATAAATAAATAATTAATTTAGCTGTTAATAGACACATATTGACATATTAAAGGTAGAGTACAGCTGAAAAAAGTTTGACAGCAGCGGCAAATGGGATAATTGTATCTGATTTATTAATTTCTTTTAATGTGTCGATAATTTATTTCAATCTCTGACAAGCAATTCAGTTAGTTATAAAATCTGACTTGTAATGGTGACCCAATAATTACCAACTACTCAACATTAATTTAAAATGCAAAAATTAATTCGTAAACATTACAAAAATTCAAGTGTCAACAGCAAAAAAACCAAATACGTACATGTGTACCGGATATGAAAAATCATCATGGACATGGCAACTCATCATCAGAGGATTTATACTTTGTTGGGTCCTTAAATTCTTTGATTGGTTGTCCTTGCGAAACCTATTGAAATAGATGTCCCATAATAATAATCCTTTGAACTTATTTTATTGTGTTTATTTTTTTTCAGACCTTGAGAGGCACATCTTGGAGAGGTAAAGATTGTGATGATAAAAATAAGAGTATACATCCTGGATCTAGGTACGTTTTTAGAACCTATAAAACATAGGATTTAGTAACATTATCAAATAATAATAATAATATAATAATAAAGTCTTTATTTAAAGAGGGTTACACAGTTAGTGTTATAACTAATCTTCCCTGAGGCCCTCATGCATAAAACAAGTACAAAGCAATCTTATTTAAAAGTTTACAATTCAAAATGAAAAAGTGTATGTATACAGTACAATTAAAATCAAATAAATCACACATCACTATAAATTCTACTTTGAGTCAGATATTTTTTGACACCATACTTAAAAAGTTGTGTATTTTCAGTGCTTTTTAAATCATGTGGCAATTCATTCCATAACGTTGGTCCTGAAAACACAAATGACTGTTTGTAAAATTCAGCTTTAGCCTTTGGAATAAAAAGATTACCAGCTAAAACGTTTCTCAATGCATATGGGTTATGTTTAGAGAGGTAGCTGAATTTTTGTGTTAAGTATTCTGGAGCCTCCCCTTTTAAAACCTTATGAAGGAGTAAATATTTGTGATACTTGATTCTTAGGTGGACTGGCATTATACCCAGCTGTTTAAAAAGAGGATTAGATGGAGACAGTGGGTCAGCATTTAGTATTAACCTTGCTGCTCTTTTTTGTAATTTTATTATTCTATTTAAACCATCTTTATTACAACCTCCCCACACAACACAGCAATAATCAATAAGTGGCAAAATATATCCATTGTAAAAAGTTTTTCTTGCTTCAATATTAAGGAAAGATTTGATCTTTGATAACAAAAAGATTCTAGATGAGATGCTATTACAAATCACATCAATCTGCTGTATCTACTGTCTAAAAAGACAGTACTTTCATGTTCCCCTTTTACATTTTGTTGTGACAATACATAAATAGTAAGATACAAGGGGTGATTTTAATTAGAATGATGAATGTTATTTAACAAAAACACATTTTTACCATTAGTATAGTTTTATAAGATTTTATGACAAATATACGAAAAAATTCTTTTGGTTTCAATTTTGCATTAAGGTACTAAGTCTGTATTTGTCCTTTGTTCTGATGCAGAAGATTTTATTGAATCATTAAACAAAAGGCTGCAGTCGTCCAATCTGTCTACTTGTCAAGACTTTAAAAAATATTTTGTTGATTAAAACTGTAGAATAACATGAGTAGTTCATGGACTAAAACAAAAGTAAAAGAATACAACTATGCGTTACCTTCTCAAAACTTGCACTAACTGATAAGTTTACTACCTTACATCTGGAAAATTTCCACCAATTAGGACCATTTACATCAGCAGTTAAGTTTTTGAACGTCTGCCCAGAGTTTATTTAGAATAACCCCATGAAATAGCATTCTTTATTCACATAAAAAATCACTGCAAAGTATATCTAATGTTTTGCACATACCTGAACAAAATAAAACAATAATACATTTTAGATATTTATATAAAAACTAAAAAATACCAGTTTTTGGCAAAGATTTTCAAGTTTATTAAAGGTTGAAGGGCTTTTTGTGTCTGTCCACGATTGGACGATTGGAAGGGTAGGAAAACCTCTGGCTTGTTTAACCTGCTACGAGTCCAAAGGGTATTGAAAACTTCTATCTTGTCTACCCTGGCCACACTTTAAAGTTGTTTTATTCGCTTTATCATAAAGCAGTTTTAGGAAGCATTCGTCATATTACAGAATAAGAGATCAAATTAGTGAACGAGTTTTGACTACCCACTAACCAGCTGAGAAAGCAAAATCCATGCCAGCTGTAGTATACAACAGGCATCTCAGTCGGTACCTTTGTTAGTCACTCAGTCATCATTGTGTTGAAACTTACTTTGTATACAAAATTCACTTAAAGAACAACAGCATTTCATGAATATGTATCAAATTGATTTTTGTAGACCTCAGCTTTCTGATAAGGTCATGGACTCCAACTGTAATGGAATATATGTAAGTATTTTATAAGGCATAGTCATTAAAAATACTGTAGAGATATCTTTTGTTTGTAAAGTTTGTTTACAGTACAAAAGCATAAATTGATATCTGGTCAGGTCAACTTTAAGATAATTAAATCGACATGTAGTATTTTATGTTTATCTGCTCAGAGCTGTTCCATATGAAGTGAATGGTGAGGAAAGGATTTTTGTTAATTTGTGGACATTGGTTGTTTGTCAACAGTTGTCATAAGTCAGGTAAATAAAGCAAAAACAAGTAAAAGTCTTGTAAATGGGTTGATTAGAATAGCGTAACACATCAATCTTGCTTTTAATTATCTTTTGGCAAAAATACAGTGAAATCTATTGGATATCTACAGGTTTTCTGATTAAACAGGTTTATAGAGATACCATGTTCAGTTTTTACATGAATGTGATTTATTCAGGGGCCAGTTTAGACATGTTTTAATGTATATTAACTTATATTCAGACCTTATTTATTTAAAGGGATTGGACACTGCGGGAAATGCCTATGAAGATCAATTTTGTGTCAACTCATCCCAGAGAGGTGTTGTAGTGTTTGGAGACTCAATTAGTGCACATTTCCATCTACCTAGAGAATGGTTTAATACTTCAGAAATATCTGCTGTAAGTTTATATATGCAGATTATATAAACTGTAGATCAGATGGATTTCCCCCGCCCCAAAGTGGGCAGCCCATCAAATGTTTACACCACTTTAACATGTTATTTTTCACAATATTTGGAACATAAATGCTTATCTGTGTATTCTGTGGATAATGCATGTGAGTCTTAGCAACGGAAATAGCACATCTGTGGACAGTGTTCACAAGCTACAAGTTTTGTCCACCTTTTGCATATTCCCTATGTGGATTAGTGGAAAGAGCGAAATCCATCTGAGCCGATGGTTTGTAAATTTGGCATGAGATTGATAACATTTGCAAAAGAAAACTTATTATTATATAGATAGAGATGAAATATTGAATTTTCCGAGTGACAGAAATCACGGTAAATCACATGTGAAAATTATCGTTTATTTTCACTCTCGAGTTTTTTCCCGTCAAAATTTTTTACTAAACAGATATTCATCCGCCGTTCATAAAATTTAGGATAAAGCATTAAAATTTTACGAAAACAATTTTGATCTATATAATAAATAGGATAATCAATTGGGCATCGTGAATATCCAAAATATGATCACTCGTGCCGCATAAAGCATCAGATTAAACTTGTGCGCGGAACAAGTTCGGCGCACTCGTTTAATCAGATGCATTATGCGACACTCGTGATCATTTTTTGGATATTCACTCCGCCCAATTAATTATACTATAAATATTCATTGTCATCACTAATTAATACATTTGTATTTAGGTAACCTACGGATTGTGAGAATTATGCCTTTTGCGCTCGTTCACAGTAGGCTGATAACCATATAACCAAATTACCATTTTGATTTGATGTCTTATTTTGTAAACAAATAATAATCATTAATTTCTGTTTAATTTGATGATTTTAAAAGCATTTTTTTATAAAGCAGAAAATCATCATGTTCCTTTCAAAAGATGATATGTCTTCAGCTGTTTATTATAGTTTTTCATAAAAGCTTATTGTACATATGCATTTAGGGCGTTTAGGGCACTTACACTGATAAAAATTTATCAATGAGTTTTCTTGGAACTAGCAATATAGTTAGTTTAAATAAATTGTCATCACAGATACAATGTACCAATCTTAATATAATTTGCATCACCAATCACTAATCAAGACTCATAAGTGGCGCCTGAACCCAAACAATATTTAAAATACAAATGATTTGGTTATAGCAGTAATCATAATTTTTAAAAAAAGCAAGAGCTTAACTTTGAGTGGTTTGAGCACGAGGGGTTAAGTAGGGTTGACTACCAATAATTCAATATTTCAAGATTTCAAAATGACAAATTTTCTAATAGATTTCTTAGAGAAGAGAAAAAAATAATTGAAGTAATTGACTTACAAAACTTCTTTTTTATACGGAAAGTACCGATCAAAAGAACTAAAAATTTTTGGTTCTTTATTGTAAACGTTATTGCTCATGTTAAAAATGTTTTTTTTTATTTATATTTTTTGTGTCCATATTGAACTCGTTTCAGCGAAAACGTTCTATTTAAAACATTAGTAAATTTATGTGATAGTATAGGTATGCAACATTCATTATTAATTTTTATTTTATTAAGAGTTAATAATAAAGAAGTTAATAATAATTTCGCCATATTGAATATCTATTATGAAATTTTAAGAAGAATTGACAAACTGTGAAGCTTCTTAAATATTTCTACAGTAATGGCATTTCATTCAGATCAGTGGAGAACCTTAAACAGGCAATACAAATTTGTTTTAACAGGCGTCATTCGAACCACTTCTGTTTATACTAGAGAATGAAATAGATTGGCCTGAATTATCAACAGTAACCGGTAAGAACCAGATACACATTAAAATAGATTGGCCTAAATTATCTACAGTAAGCGGCAAGAACCAGATACACGTTCAATTTTCCAATATTTGTTAAGACAATAATGTTGAAAATAGCAATATTACACAAAAAATGTTTGTTCTTATTACATATTGCACAAATTTTGTACGTTGTGGAATATACACACAACTATTATTAAATGTTTTATTAAAAAATTAAATTATTTATGAATTAATCTAAATCTGATAATTTTGTTCTTATGTTGTAAGGATATATGCAGAATCCTTATCCAAATGTCAATCATGGGCCTACAGATTCTATCTACCTCAGAATGAGAGATAGGAATAGATGTAACCATAGAGATTATCAAAACATTGCTGTTAATGGTAAGAATTATTTACCCTTGAAATTAATTTGAGATTTTAAAATGGTAACAACGTGTTTGCGTTTTTAATGTATATTTGAAATTTAAGTTCAAAAATAAATTGTTATTGAATTAATAAGATTATGAGGAATCAAGTTGCAATTTTAGAAGAACATTGAAAATAAAAAAAAATGTTTTTATTTACCTGCATGTGATTTGTTTAACTTGTAGTTATATCATGGCATCCATCATTTATTGGCAGAATACGCCTGAGTTCCTCATGAGAATCCATGACCTTTGGCAAAAAATAGGCAATTTTGTATATTAACTTGTAGGCATACCTTGTTACAGGACAAATTTAATCTAAACAAAAATAGGACCTCTTATTATGTTCCATCTCCATATATGTCTATTTTATAAGTGTTGTTTAGAAGTAGTCATGAATATTTGAAAAAAGAAGAAGCTGTCACCGAAGGTTAAATCTTTCAATATTGCTGGGGTGTTATTAGTATACTTTATATATTTCAAACAAGTTGACTAGATTTAGTGATATTTTTTATTTGCCTTTTATTAGTAGGATAAATTGCTTTACTATTTCAACTAATTAACCAATTAAAACATATTATTGAAAGTGCACACAAAAGGTCTGCAATATACTTGAATAAATAAACAAAAAAAAATAAAAAAAACTTCACACAAATGGTCGTAATATTCTGGATAAACTAACATGATTTAAAAAGGTTTTTCTTTCTGTAAAATCACAAAGTAATACAGAACATAGTCCTTGTATTATTTTGATACAGCCATCTCTGCGGAATTAGAAGTTTTTAAATTAGTTGCATGGTTCATGAAAAAATGTGTTTTAACAGGTGCCAGATCAGCTACTATGGATGATATCATGTTTAGGTTTGTCAATGCCCTTTATGATCCTACTGCGTTGTCTCTTCCCTTGCCGTTTCCGCCAGATTCCAGCAATATTTATCTGCTCAATAACCATTTGCTTTGAGATATAAATGTATAATTGATGAAGTCTATGCATGTCAAAACAAAGAGAATTTACTTCATGCTACTGGACGTATGTTTTGCAAGAGAGAAATCATTATTCCATTATGGCATGACAAATTTTAATATAACATGATCAATTTTTTCATCAAACTTATTTTTTTTTGTATTAAGTGTCAATTCTTTTCAACCTGCTTTTAGATAAAAATAAAGTAACAAGCAATGAGCTAATTTGTGCTTTAATTTAGTTTTTGTATTATTTATTAAATAATTGATTTAGATAGCGCTTGCCATTTCCGCAATTGGCGAATCATTTTCAGAAATGATTAATATATTTCGAACATAGATTTGCCGCTAAAAAATAAATATAGAGTTTCTAATTAGTAGGTTACTAATTTGATTTGAGAAGTATGATTTCCTGATGAAAAGGTGTGCACAATGAAAAAAAATAATAGAAAATTAACCTGCAAAAAAGCATAATCAGAATATGCTCTAGGCTGGTGATATCGCCATTTATTTAACCTTATAATCTGCAAAAATGTGAAAATGTTTTGGCACCTGACTATCTCTAGGCTACATATAACAATCTTTGTTTCATATCACATCATGTGTCTTAAAAGCCTAGCACTCTCCGAGCATTTGACCTTACTTTGTAGTTACATTAAATGTTTTTAATAACAATAAAGTATTTATCTCTATGATGTATTCTGGTAAATTTATAAACAAAGTTTCATCAGATTTACCCTGTATTTGGCCAGAAAAATATGTAATTTTGATTAAATTTTTGTCAACTTTAAATTAAATAAGTCTAATGTTAAAGGTTAATGACTTTTATTGTAGTTTGTTTCGTAACTCAAGCACCGACTATCCAATGATATTGTTCTATGCAGTGCTTGGTGATGATGTCTGTAATGGGTTAGTATATACAGAAGTGCTAGGGCAATCATCAGGAATTTGTTGTTACAGAAAATATGATCAAGACATCTTTTCTTAAGCATTCAGGTTACTTGTGTCATGTGGCTGTTGTTTTTATTCAGTTTTCTTTCATTTTACTTATAAATTGTTCTCGTCAAGTATTTGAATTGGCCCAAAATGTGGCAATGTTCTTACAATAACTTGAATTGAACCCAAGCAAGGCTGTTTGTACAAGCTGAAATTTCGAGATCACTAAAACATCAGTTTTTTTTGGTTTTTAGTTTTAATATTGTTATAGTGATAAATGATAAAATTTCTTATTGGTATAGTCACTTGATAAATTTATCACCATGATTAGATGTGTGCAATTTTCATTGATGTATTATATCCAATTAATTTGACTTTAATCTATTTTACTTCTTGTGTAATTGGTTTAGAAGGTCTATGGTGTAACATTAATGTCTTGTTATATCTTTTTAGACAACCTGATACAATTAATAACATGACAAAGCCTGCAGAAATGTATAACAACACGTTAACCACCTTAAAATATTTGGTAAGTATTTAATTTAAGATTCATGATGTAAAAAATTTAAGATTTTATGCTTGTTTTGTTTTTATTATTATGAATTATAAAACTGTTATAATAAATAATTTAAATAAATATACTAGCTAGCAAATCAATGCGGACTTTTTGAAAACCAAGCTTCTGTACTACCTGAATTATTAATGTAATGGAATTTGTGTTTTGTAGGAAAAGGTTCTGCCCAAAGGCAGCTATGTTTTCTTGTCCGCTCTAGCAGATGGTCGAGTGATATATGATAGTCTCCATGATAGAGTTCATCCTATTGGTTCACTTAGAAATGATGTGACATATGCCGATTTTTTCGACTATTTTAATTGCCTACAGGTTTATACTTAAAAACAATAATTGAGTTTTCTGTGTTTAAAATTTTTACAAATTTCTGCTTCCTGAAGGACAGGTTGCAGTCACGTTATCAGGGCTAAAATCAAAATTGTTTGTAAAAGGATTGTATTAATGTAGCTGAAAATAGCTTTTTTGGGATAAAAACAACAAACACTCAATCATATACTTTGTTTTGTTTCTGTGGTAATTGAATCAGTGACAAGTCTTTGTTTGGAAAAACTTATACATGTTCAAACATGATTTAAGAAACAGTTAATAGAAGCTATAATTTATTGGATATTTTACCATAGACTTGGGATTGTATATTAGTTATTGAAAAACCATGAGCATCAAATTTATGGATGCAATGCTTAACTTTGTTAAATTTCTACGAAATAATGACTTACATACATTATTTCGATTCTAATAGTAATTTGAGGAAAAAAATGGCATGATTTGACTTCATTAGTTTAAACCATTTCCTATGATGTATTATGATATAGAAAAAATAGCATTATGGTGTTATCAATAACTGCAGGTTCCGGTTTATATGGAATATTAACATGGTGTTATTCGGTTGATGATATTAGAATGACTGATTAACATTTTCCATAAAGTAAAATATTGCATGCTAACCTTTATGTTTATGCTGTTGGCATTACACTGATAAGATGTTCAGAAACGTTTGGGTTTTTCACCTTTAATTTAAATTTTCTTTGATTTTTCGATATTTTCAACATTTTTGGATCTTTAGAAAATTAGATTCACTAATATCTTTCATATATTAAGTATACAAAACAAGTAATGTTTTGTTCTAGATCTCTCCTTGTACAGGATGGATGAACACCAATGAAACGATCAGAAACTTAACAGCACAGGTATTAACATGGAAGTTTTATCTTAAGTGTAAAAGACTCTACTCTATCCATTTACATTTATTTGGTTGTTTTTGGGGCGAGGGGGTAAAATAACTGTCAGAGATCATTTCATATGCTTCTCTGCAGGTTTTCTATGTGAATAACCTTGTTCAAATTGTTAATTGAAAACTTTCAAAAAGTGAAAATATATTTCTCGTTCGTTTCGTGGGTTTATTTAATGCATGCTTATTGTTAGGAACTTTAAACACAGGAAAATTTAAATATATCTAGAGCAGATAAGGTTAATACATATCTTACAATTCAGTTAACACACAGAACAAATAATCACAAAAAATTAATAAATTGACAAATAACAGAAAGAACATTAATTTTACAAGACTGTTAACAACTACAAAAAACATAATGTGGTCGGGTTCACCTGGTAAGATGGATCGCAAAAAGATAAATGGATTATTGTTACATAGAAATACTTTATCTAAATATGTTTAAGATGCATGGATTTATTTTTTTTATTTTGCTGGCATGCATTTGATTTTTTATTTTAGAGAGCTAACCAGTTGAATGATGTTTTACGTAACCTATCAGCTACTTATACTTTTAACAACTACAAGGTTTATTATATAGATAATCCAATTAACCAAGGTATGTCTTAATAATTATAATTATTTACGATCATTGCACAAAATATTTTTCTCAGCAACTCACAAGCTAGTGGAATTATTATTCTGCATGGAACAACATACAACAACATTCATGCAAAAATCCTTTATTTTATAGAATATCTTCAAAATTTATCAGAGCACCATTCTGTCTTGGCAATGCTTTATAGGAGACTTCGGTAGGCTTTCGTTTGGCTACATTCTACAGAAATATAACGCTTTTTTATGCCCCCGCGACGACATGTCGGGGGGCATTAAGTTTTACTCATGTCCGTCCGTCCGTCCGTCCGTCCGTCCGTCCGTCCGTCCGTCCGTCCGTACGTACGTACGTCCGAACAAATTTCCGTCAAGCTTTTCTCAGAAACCATACATGAGAACAATTTTAAATTTGGCAGAGTGGTTCAGTATCACAAGTTGTACGTCCTAAGCGAATTTCAGACCTGTCGGACAACTACTTCCTGTTTGGGACTTCATTTGTACGTAAATACGTCCGTCTGTATGTACAAATTTCCGTCAAGCTTTTCTCAGAAACCGTACATTAGAACAATTTGAAATTTGGCAGTGTGGTTCAGTATCACAAGTTGTACGTCCTAAGCGACTTTCAGACCTGTCGCACAACTACTTCCTGTTTGCGACTGGGCCGATATGAAAATGTGTTAACATGAGTATGAAAATTTCCGTCAAGCTTTTCTCAGAAACCGTACATCAGAACAATTTGAAATTTGGCAGGGTGGTTCAGTATCACAAGTTGTACGTCCTAAGCGACTTTCAGACCTGTCGGACAACTACTTCCTGTTTGCGACTGGGCCGATATGAAAATGTTAACATGAGTATGAAAATTTCCGTCAAGCTTTGCTCAGAAACCGTACATCAGCACAATTTGAAATTTGGCAGGGTGGTTCAGTATCACAAGTTGTACGTCCTAAGCGACTTTCAGACCTGTCGGACAACTACTTCCTGTTTGCGACTGGGCCGATATGAAAATGTGTTAACATGAGTATGAAAATTTCCGTCAAGCTTTTCTCAGAAACCGTACATCAGAACAATTTGAAATTTGGCAGGGTGGTTCAGTATCACAAGTTGTACGTCCTAAGCAACTTTCAGACCTGTCGGACAACTACTTCCTGTTTGCGACTGGGCCGATATGAAAATGTGTTAACATGAGTATGAAAATTTCCGTCGAGCTTTTCTCAGAAACCGTACATCAGAACAATTTGAAATTTGGCAGGGTGGTTCAGTATCACAAGTTGTACGTCCTAAGCGACTTTCAGACCTGTCGGACAACTACTTCCTGTTTGCGACTGGGCCGATACGAAAATGTGTTAACATGAGTATGAAAATTTCCGTCAAGCTTTTCTCAGAAACCGTACATCAGAACAATTTGAAATTTGGCAGGGTGGTTCAGTATCACAAGTTGTACGTCCTAAGCGACTTTCAGACCTGTCGGACAACTACTTCCTGTTTGCGACTGGGCCGATATGAAAATGTGTTAACATGAGTATGAAAATTTCCGTCAAGCTTTTCTCAGAAACCGTACATCAGCACAATTTGAAATTTGGCAGGGTGGTTCAGTATCACAAGTTGTACGTCCTAAGCGACTTTCAGACCTGTCGGACAACTACTTCCTGTTTGCGACTGGGCCGATATGAAAATGTGTTAACATGAGTATGAAAATTTCCGTCAAGCTTTTCTCAGAAACCGTACATCAGCACAATTTGAAATTTGGCAGGGTGGTTCAGTATCACAAGTTGTACGTCCTAAGAGACTTTCAGACCTGTCGGACAACTACTTCCTGTTTGGGACTTCATTTAGCGGGGGCATCCGTGTCCCATGGACACACTCTTCAATTTTAACTATAAGCTATACTATTGGTGTTGTTTCTGAACAAGATTTTAAAAAATCTATTATCCAGGAGACCACTAGGATATTTTGAATCGATTCCAAATACCCTTATTGTATGAAAAAAACAGCATATTTGTGAAAAATTAATACTGCAATTAAGGTATCTCGTTCATAATTGAAGTTTATTTTATTTTTACAGCTTTATTAAATCAATGTATTGCTAATTTATGCTACAAATTAAATATATTGTTTTACTTTGGGTCAATGTTAACAGTTGTGAGTAAAAGAAGTTAGTTACTCAAATAGTATTTCCGATTTTTGCGGAACATTACCGAGGTCTGCTAAATTGAAAAACAATGAACATCTGGGACACCAAATATGATCACGGGGTCAATTGTGGTCCGGATACCTCAATAGAACAATATTTGTCGTCTGTAAAACGACAGTATTACAGACATAAATGTAATGAACATCTTTGGTTATTGTGTGACCATGGACACAATTGTATGTGGGCAAAAAATTTATCACTTTTCATGACTGCAATATATTGATTATTACAATGTTGACATCAAAGAAAACACTGGTTACCCACATTAGCAATAACGTAGGATTATTGCACAAGTGTTGTCCAGTGCTGTATCTAATATATGATCTAACCAGGGTAATGTGGGGGAACTAAAGATCAGTTATTTAAATATATGCCTGCTGTAATAATTTTATATGAATTGTAATAATAATTGTTTTATATTTGCTGTTGTATCAGTTTATTACTGTCCCACAGTGCAAGAAATCGTGTAGAAAATCATGTGAAAATGATATTTTTAGCTATATTTAAGATATGTTCAGAGGACCTTTAAAAGTAATCAAATTTATGTTTGTTTACCTCTGTTAACTACGACTGGGTGCACGGACATTCTCCACAGCTATCTATACCAGTAGCTGAACAAATGCTAAAAGCAACATAAAAAGCCATTGAATACAATGTGATTTAATCATATTTTTGTTTTATAGACCATAGTCTAGCCCAGGGCTTTTTCATTAAAAGATCGATGGTCGGTATTAAGGGATATTGTATTTCCTGATATACGGTTTAGGTCATTAATAGTCTGATCATCTTGGAAAAATTCATGAAAAAAGTCATGGTTTTGGGCCTGTTGTTTTAATTTATGTCTTATTCTCCCAATTATTAAATAGCCTTCAGAAACTAGACAAAGTCGATCTAGCGATCGCTGATACCCCCGCTTTTCTGAAAATTTCTAACGTTTTTCGTGGATTGTGACCTTGAAATTGGATGGATTTCCACCAAAATCAATAGGCTTCTTACCAACAAAATATATAAGAATATTTTACAGTTTCATTAAAATCGGATAAAAACTTTTTGAGTTATTTTCCGGAAACAACTTTTTGTAAAAATTTCTAACATTTTTCGTGGACTGTGACCTTGAAATTTGACAGATTTCCCCCAAAATCGATAGGCTTCTTACCAACCTGATATATAACAATATCCCAAAGTTTCATTCAAATCACATGCAAACTTTTTGAGTTATCATCCGGAAACAACTTTTTTGTAAAAATTTCTAACGTTTTTCGTGGACTGCGACCTTGAAATTTGATGGATTTCCCCCAAAATCAAAAGGCTTTTTACCAACCTGATATATAACAATATCCCAAAGTTTCATTCAAATCGGATGCAAACTTTTTGAGTTATTGTCCGGAAACAACTTTTATGTTAAAATTTCTAACGTTTTTCGTGGACTGTGACCTTGAAATTTGACAGATTTCCCCCAAAATCGATAGGCTTCTTACCAACCTGATATATGACAATATCCCAAAGTTTCATTCAAATCGGATGTAAACTTTTTGAGTTATTGTCCGGAAACAACTTTTTTGTTAAAATTTCTAACGTTTTTTGTGGACTGTGACCTTGAAATTTGACGGATTTCCCCCAAAATCGATAGGCTTCTTACCAACCTGATATATAACAATATCCCAAAGTTTCATTCAAATCGGATGTAAACTTTTTGAATTATCATCCGGAAACCAAATGTGGACGGACGAACGGACGGCACGACGGACAGACGGACGGACGGACATGAGGACCACTATATACCCCCGACTCTGTCGAGCGGGGGTATAAAAAATCAACAATTTGGTAAGGACTAAATACATACAAATGTTCAAGTAGAAGTCCGAATTCTTCAAAATCTTGTTATTTTAATGTTTATCTGCATCTGTTTATTTTCATGTTGATCAACATCTGTTTATTGTTCATTCTAGTATTAGATGAATATGAGAAAGCAGGTGGTCAAAAATGGGAACTGATTGAACCAGTAGATAGCTTTCATCCAAATCAGGTAGGATCAACGTATAAATATAATGATTCATCATATTACTTGTTGGGTCCTCGGTGGCCGAGTGGTTAAGGTAGTTCGCCTACTATTGATCACGTGGTCTGTCAACACCGAGATTGCGGGTTCAAGTCTCACTGCGGACAGGGTGTACTCGACTCCAATCTTAATTGACAAGGATTGCCAGTTTTCCTACCGAAAGTCGGGGGTTTTCTCCAGGTACTCCGGCTTCCTCCCCAAATAAAAACTGGACGCCATGATATAGCTGAAAAATTGCTGGAAGTGGCGACAAACAACATTCAAACAAACAAACAATCATATTACTTGTTAAAATTGACACTACTTTATCCATTCTAAAAGACTTACAACAATGTAGCTAACGAATAAGAATCCTCACCATCACAACAATAGACAAACACAAAACACTTAAAGCTGAAAAACCCACTCTTATAAAAACTAAGATCATTGCCAGCATCATTAATGTTTTCTATAGTCATATAAAGGAACATCTTCCCAATTACTGTATGATTTTTAATAATAATAAAATGATTAATTATCTTTTTCTGTTTTCTGGAAATACATTTATAATGTATCATTTGTGTCTCTATTGTATCCATTTACACGAAAGATATGAGAAGGCGCATTAAACATAATCTTTACTAATTTTTTGCATACCTTTATATTATTAGAACTATTCTGTCGATTTTTTCATATTTGTATGGTACAGGAGCTACACCAAAAAGGACTGATAGGTCTTCCTCAGAATATTGTGTCAGAAATAGAATTACATTTCTAGCTATGGGAGAGAGGGAGTAACTCCAGTGTCTTAACACTTTTCAAATGTAGCCCAGCATATTGATTTAGTGTTTTGGTTGATAGAGGCTTTATGTTTTAGTTTCAGAAAGTTTCTGATTTAGCATGGCATCCTTGTTTATAAGAACCTAGAATATTCTTGATCTTAGGAAAGTATTGGTTAAGTGCATAGCCGACTTATGATTTAATATAAAATAGCAATATTTTGTGCTCGTCATGATATTTAATCAATCGCATAATTCAATGAAATACTTCAATCTTTATTATAAACGACTTACTGTCACATGTTTTCTGGAAATGACTAGATAAAAAAAGACTTAAAATTGAAAACATTCGTGTATATCACCAGTTCAACCACGCCATGTCGTTTATGCCCTCATATCCTTTTTGCTTCTTGTCTTTCATAAAAAATTTTTTCAAAACCATTTTCATCAAAAACCAACTCGCATAATATAGTAATGGAAGCGAGAGGTTTGGCATGCCATAAAACCTGGTTTAACCCACCATTCTTTTGAAATGCCGGTGCCAAGTCAGGACTATTGTTGTAGTTTTGGTTTTTTTATTTTAAATTTTGCCAGATTTCTTGGACTTTGTGGATTGTCTTTTTTGACAGTTTCTTTTGGTGTTGGTATTTTGTCAATACCTTGATTTTATTATTTATTTTTATTTTTCAGTCTTTTAGTGATTTATTGATTTGTGAGTTTTCCCTTGGGGTTATCTCTTTTTTATATGTTATAATATTTGTATTACAGTTAGGTCAAGCGCTGACAGCCAAGTTCATTTGGGAAAATCTGGAACAAAATTACACAGATGTCATTGGACCAATCAATCCTAACAATGCTAAAATTGATCAAATATTTGGTGACCAAGGCGGATACTGAGCATGTTAGAAATAAATATACAGGACTTGCCTGGACATGTCTACACTTGAAGCAATTAACACACCACGTTTAACTCTTAAGTTCATTTTTTTAACACTTAAAATTAATATTTTAATTTATATGTATTGTATGAGTATATTGTAGATAATGTTATCTATTTTAATTGTGTAATGTTATTATAAATAAAAGCTTGTATTCATTTATTATTGTGATTGTGTGAAATTACAGAAATTGTCAACATTGAGCTACACAATAAAAAAAGCGAGAGGTGTTGGATGGCGTGCCCATGCCGAAATTGACAAATGACTATATTCTAATTGGCGTAAATGATAAAGATTCAGTGTGCTGGATTGTAACTTTGGACTTTAGACAGGGCCTTCAGAAATAGAGAGATGTCCTTATAAACTATATCTGGCATACCAATTTTCAAACAACTGCTTTCCACCAGAAATAAATGGCTGGACATATTTGCTGTTGTGGCAAATTTAGTAACTATGCAATCACAAATATCCAAATTAATAACACACTTACCTGAATTTATGCTTTACTTGTAGCTTCTATTAATTCAGTATTCCCTCCTTTTAAAGACCCCTCCCACAGACTTTGACCTCATAACTAAAGGCCATATCACATAACTTAGTTATAACTCATAATATTATCTCAAATACTCCCAAACTATTGGAAATCCCTTTCATAAGCCAGTTTTCACGGTGGCAGAGGTAGTATTATATGAGAGAGAGATGCTGCTGTACCTGAAAAATACATCCAGTTTGCAGAATAAGGACTGTCACAAAAACTTAACAATTAGAGAAGTAAAATGAGGTAACAACAGAAACTTTCATATGAACCCATGAATAACCAGCTTATAACAAAAACCATTAAACAAATTTGGTCTTTAGAAAGACTGTCTTTGTTCACCTAAACTACTAGCGACAATAATTTAGATTCTAAACTACGTGTGATGACAATAATGCAGTTGGGAACTATCTGGGTTGATTTTAGATTATTTATAGTATTTATAGTTGACATAAATTTGAAAGAATTTTCATTTAAAACATAACATTCCAGGATCCCATTTAAATACCAAAACTTACAATAGAAGATGTGCCAAATTCGACTTTTCCCTGGATATGAAACTGAGTAAATACATGGCACTATGTGTCAGTTAGAATCATAATTTGTAATTGCCTTTTTAATTTCAAATTTTGTCTTTTATATACAGAGTATTTTCTGTTCGGAAATTAGTTATTAGTTATATTTAATGTTAATGTTTATTGCAACACAGTTATAAAAGCAAAACATTTACCGGAAAAATGTTATACATAAGAATATTTCATATTCATTTTTAACTTTAGTATAAAAATTCGCACATTTTTATTGAAAATCGACCATACTACGATAAGGGATCACATCCCAATGTTTGTTTGAAGAAAAAATTGGAGAATCTGGAAAAACCACATTTATTGTTGAAAAAGTTAGTATATTTCGAGGTGTAGCACTTTTAGACATACATTTTCTCCTCAAGGGCCATTTTTATGCATTGTTTTTCTTCTCGGAGGCCACTTTTATACATTGTTTTTTTCTCTCAGTGCCGTCAACTATAATTATGACTGACCTAATAAAAACACTAATACTTGAATACATTTCTGTACTATTGATAAAGAATGTTAACGTGTTTGGATAATTTATATGTCTATCATTTGAATTCTGTTCTTCGGATAATTTTTGTTAATGATTGACTGAACTTCGGAAAACATTTTTACAAGAACTGATTAATGAATTGAGGCCATGCTTGCCAGTTATGTTCCTTTTGAGACCCATAACACAGTCAGTTCGATCCCAAATAGAACTTCAACTTCTAAGCAGAAAATGTCAAAGTTTAAATATAAATGCTTTGAGCAATGGCATTTTAGTCTTCTTTTTAATAATAGATGATCTCTTAAAGTACGAATGTTTTCACCTAGGTGCAAATGATGTAAACAGAGATTGTGGTTATATAGTCCTTAATTAGCTTTTTATTTAACTATATTTTTGCATTTGACTATAATTGTACAAAGTTTATCGTTAAAGTTTATAGCGTAAAACGTTTGTACTCTAAAATACGGTCAGGTTTAATAGTATTTTGAACAAAATATCAAATTATGGCTGTTGTCGACAATATATGTAATTTTGTATGCAATATAAATAACTTCAATCAGCGATGGTAGCGAGTGAGTAAGGTACAATCAGGGTTCTTGCGCAATGATTAAATTGATTGATAAATTATGTTAATTATATGCTAGCGTTTTGTCATATATATTATCAATCAGTGGCCGCTCATGTCACAATTGCGATGTTTACATTGGTTTGCTTTTTTTCTATCGCGATACTTGTTAAAAGCATCGCGAAACTTATTAATAGCATCGCGTTACTTGTTAAAAGCATCGCGGTACTTTTATAAATCATCGCAATACTTTTGAAAAGCATCGCGATGAAAAAGACATCATGCATGAAGTTAAAAAGCATGGCGATACTTTTTAAAAGCATCGCGTTACTTGCTAAAAGCATGGCGATACTTTTTAAAAGCATCGCGTTACTTGCTAAAAGCATGGCGATACTTTTTAAAAGCATCGCGTTACTTGTTAAAAGCATCGCGATGAAAAATAAAACTTTATGCATTGTGTAAGAATCGGATAACTTTTAAAAAGCATCGGCCTCCTTTTTTCATCTACCGAACCGGACCAATCATGTCACAATTGTGATGTTTCTATGGGCTTGCTTTTTTCTATCGCGATCCTTGTTAAAAGCATCGCGATACTTTTTACACTATGCATAAAGATTTTGCCATCGAGATGCTTTTCAAAAGTATCGCGATGCTTTTAACAAGTATCGCGATTCTTTTAATAAGTATCGCGATACTTTAAACAAGTATCGCGATGGAAAAATGCAAGCCGATAGAAACATCACAATTGTGACATTAATGGCCACTAATAGTTTTCGATGGACTCTTAGCATAATTAAATATTTTGGGTATTTGTGACTGCAGGTGAGTAGCCTGACGTAATCTGGTAAGGGTTGCAAGTAATGGACATTGCGTTGTTTTTTAACTAGGTCTATATAAGCAGCGCAGCTTCCAACCCTCTCCAGCCTGCTCTTTTTGCTGAGCCTATTCCTCTTGACAACAGGATCACTATCTTTAAGACGCTAGATTTCAATTGAGTTTGCCTTTTATTCAACACCGACTTATTTGGATTGATACATTTGTGATTTTTTGACGAAATGTACAAAACGTAAACACTATTTCGACTATGAAAACAATGGAAACTTTTGCGAAATCGTAGAAGTATGCACCTTTGGTAGCAATGGCATAAATTTTCTTTTTTTTTATTAAGGCTAGTATAGAATCGAGTGAAAATTAGTACAAAATGAAATGCTAAAATGTGGCTATTTTAAACAAAATGTCCATTGATCTTCTTTTTAAACATCGCCTGAATATAGCTGAAATATTGCTGCTCGGGCGTTAAACACCATTAATCAATCAATCTTTTTAAACAATGACCCGACCTGTTTAAAACAAAGCGGTAATTAGACTGATTGATCGTGCATATTTTTGAACGTCTTTTGAACTTTCCTATTTTATAACAAAAAATCGCTAAGACTTGGAAATTTTCCAGGTTGGTATATTACTTAGGGTGGGGTGGGGTGGGGCTGGGGGTGAGCTACGCTACTAGAAGTGTTTTATTTTTCATATTATAGGAAATTATCCTAACTTAGCAAGTTATATAAAAAAAAATCCATGTCAATATTTAAGTCCAGTACCGCGACAGTTTTCTTCGGTAGTATTTGAGGAATAAACATAATTATTGACTACAGCTTTCAGCATCTCATCTGGGTTCTTTCGTTCATGGGTTGTCATTGTACGAATATAATAGCCGAGGGAAATAGAAGGTGATGTGTTTGTAGAGTGTCACGCTCTTGTCATGTTCAAAACCCTTTTTGGGTGTCAAAACTGAAAAAAGTGTGCATTATAAGCGCCACAAAAGCAAAATTGTCCTAAACAGCTCTAATAGAAGTCAAGTTTTTTGTCCATTTGATTCATTGAATTTCCATAACTATCGTTTTTAAGGGTGACAAACTCAAAAAAACTCCGACAAATTTCTTTTATTTTTTTACAATCTTTATATTCTAAACAACTCTTCAAAATGAGAATTCAGTTTAAGTTTAACGCTGGCCATTGATCTCAAAAGAAACGTTTTAGTTTTAGAAATAGCCATTTTAACCTTTTTCAGTGAACAGCGGCCATGTTGATTACATGGTAAACGAAATCAGCTTTGAAAATCGACACCTTACTGTCGGATAATTAGGCCAATAATATTGGTTCTAGTTGGTCCAATAGTTTCAGACGATATTTCAAAAAAGGTTCAGGTGAGCTATTATAAACAATTAAGAAATGCCTTTTTATATTCTCTCTACTGGAGACTTAAATTGCATTTTGAAGTGTTTTTAAATATCATTTAACTGGGACCGGGGCTAGCCGAGTGGTTAAAAACTAAGTTGTTGAAGTTTCACAGTAACTGTTGTTAAATGGACACTTCACAAAAAAAAAGAGATTTGCCTTTTGATGTTATACTATATCCACAACCGCTACGCTTGTAGAGTGAATTACAAGTGGTCAAATTTCGTATGGGACCGTCATATTGACAGTATTTACCACGAGATTGTATCTTGTGACGTAGTAAGATACAGCATTCTATAAAAGTGATAAATAATCCAGTTTAAAAAGAAGTTTTTTTTCTGCCGGGGCGTGGAAATATACTACAAATTTTAAAAAATTACAATCTTATATTGGCGTACAAGTCTATTTACCAATTTTGCCTAAAACGACAGGTTTGTAAATATATAGTATGTCTTGGTACATAATTAATATAGGTTAATGTTGGTTTATTTCTAAGATCAAATTTACCCATGGAGCAGACTGCGGCGAGAAGGACGACATGGAGGAAAAACTGTTTATCGCTGTTTTGTAAAATTGTACTTAGAAACTCAAAATAATATATCCATATCATGAAAGTAGAGCGATTTGAATTTTGCACAGCTTGCAAGGTCAAAGGAAAATTTAATTTAGCAATAGTGACATATTAAAGACCAGTAAAATACTAAATACTGCAGTTTTTCCAGTGTAATAATAGTATATTTTCCATGAATTTACAGATATGGATTTAATTTTTAAACTTTTTGTATTCTTGTTTTCAGTTCCATTTTAATTTAAGGATATCAATTTCTCTGCTGTTGTTAGAATCCAATGATTTACTTGCACTGATAGTTAATGTCTTCTGTCAGCAGAACATTTAATGTTTCACTTGATTTGATTGGTGATATGATTTACCAGTTCCTCTTTTAGTCAAATATGCACACTGTGGGCAGTAAACTCAAGTCCACTATACTTAAAATTAGTAGTCATATATCCTTCTCTGATGTTTAATAATTTGACATGCGAGTCTTGTAGTAAAGCAACATAAAACAAAGGATCCCCCTTGTGCCTTTTAGCACTGTACACAGGGGGTAGAATTCATCGAAACCATACTGTAATTATGCAATTTACTTAAATGTCAAAAATCTAGTAGTAGTAGTATATTTTCAAAATACATGCTTGAACATATACTACTTCAGTAATGTTCCCATTATACATCTTCTACTGCTGGTAGAGGTTTAAAATCATTATCTTTATATGAAATGCATACGAAAACAAATATAAACAGTTTCTTAACATTTAATTGATAAAATTATAAAATGCACATCTACAAAACATAACTATACAAACAAATATCATTCAAATAAGGAATTCCCATGTTTCAACACTTTGAAAGAAGAATTCTTGCCTTGTTATTATATCAAATCTTTTGATTTCCTCAAACAGAAATCAAAATATTGTAATTTTTCTTCCTTTAAGGAAAACACATACACAACTCACAGTTGTTTATCCAATGGTAACCTAGACCATTGTTTGCTTTTTTTGTCCAACAAAAATATTTCTCTAAGTGCATAATATCTAGAAATATCAATAAGCAAGCACTTTACACATGCATTAATAAACTTTTAACATAAAAAATGGTCTAAAGACGTAAACCAGCCAATTAACTTTCCTGTATTATCCGTTCAAAAACAGAAAATAATATTAAGGTAGCCATAATTTTCCCCATTCTACAAGAACATCACTAAAGGCACATTAATTCAAGATTTGTTTAGAATTTGTAAACAATTTATGCTATTAATACATCTGGAAAATAATATGCTGTCCCAGTATAATTCATGTGTTGTATTTTACTGAAACAAAAATCTTACTATGAGTAATTTTAAACATCTATACTTTATCGTACTTTTGTATAGTTTAGTTGAATACACAATGTTTTGCTTATTGCGTCTTAATTTTAACTATTTGGATTGAAAATATTTAAAAAAATTACAATCTCTCCGCTACTTGCAATTACATGTATATTTACAACGAAACATTCACTGTAAATTTTTTTTTTTTAAACTGGAGAATTGCACTAAAAACCTGGTGAAATATACTTGTAATACACAAATCACATAATACGAAAATATGCACATCAACAAGTAATGTGTGCTTATAACTAATGACCTCCTACCTCTCGAAAAAATAGGTAAATCCCTTAACTGAAGGTAGTGGACAAGGCTTTTTAATGTCGACTACATCTAAACCAAGATTTATGGAACTTCAAGGTTTGTGTCAGTATTTTGTTCGAGGGTCTGACAGTTGGTAAAAGCATTAACGGTAATTATAAGCTTTCCTCATTATGTCATTAATTTTATGGCCTTAATGTTATCTTGTATGCAATCTGATAAATATACAAATAATTATGTATAAAGACATAAGATATGTGATAAATTTCACATATTTATGACAAATATCATGTTTAGTACACAATTTTTGTTTAAGATGTTGTTTGAGGCTACAAGCCATGATCCTACCATTTTACCTTAATAAAAATCTTAATATAAGACAAGTAGTAATGAATGTTAATAGGTTATTAACAAGACCATATATTAAGGGGCAAAAACTCTTTAAAACATTCTGACTGACCAATTAAAATCAAGTTGATCATTGTTGAAATATAGCACTTTATCTCATTAGTACTGGTACGAAAGTAAAATAAAATGACTTATTTTTATAATAATATTTCCAAGCTTAAAATATACTTTCATTACATTGACATAAATCTTAATAACTATGTAAAATCCAAACTGTGAAAATAACTAATTGCATTTGGGACTTTGTAATTAATGATAAACATAAATAGCAAGCAAAGATTGAAATTGAGGTGGGACTGTGCTCTTGACTTATTCAGGTTTCATTTTTTTAAAGAACAAATCTGGTCCATAAATGTGTCTTGGCTACCTGCCTATTAAACTTATTGGTCCCATTGTTGTTTGTTTTTTTTTAAATAAAAAAAAATACAGTAAATATAATATTCAACTTGAACAAGCAAAAAGGCACATAGAACAACAAATATCTGTATATATTGTACTAACGCAAAACTAAAGTCATTATTAGAATATAGATAAAAAAAAATGTCTGCCATTTCTCTGTAGAACTATAATTCTTAAAATAAAATAACAACAACAATATAACTGTACATTATTAATCGAGACTCCAAGCAGTCTGTAATTGTTCACCTGGAAGACAACTGAATTCCAGCTATCTTCACAAAATAAAGATGATCTTTAAACATTTGCTGGATTTTTTTGTAAACCTTGTGTTGCTGATATTTTGTAACTTACAGTATCTCTATATTTGTTACAGTTTTCAAGTAATACGAACAAACTGAAAATTGGGTAAAACTCCTAATTAAAGGGCAATAACTCCTTCAGGGAGTTGTCACACATTTTTAGGAACACAGTGGCCAGTGCTGTTTGACATAATTTATACCCAAAGGATCATTCGGAAAAGATTTGTATAACATATGGTTCGTTGTTTAAAAAAAGATATTTTCTACATTTATGACTGACAACAGGCACCAAATGTTGAAAATAGCTCACTCAGGTGAGCTAAAAAGTAAAAATCATTCCCATATATATGTGTGAATCCTTATCCATGTAAATGCCCATACTAGTAATTGCACATGATATGGAAAACAAGAAATCTTAAAATAATGGGTTTAAAACAGACTTTTATGTAGCATTAAAAAACAATGAGATCATTCAAAATCCCATCAACTTTTATTCATGAACAACCTAAAAACATTCAATAAATTTCAAGAAAAAATAACATGACTTCTGTATTCTGTTAATTTTCAATCATGAACAAGCTAAAAAACTGGAATAAATTTTAAAAACCTATACACCACTGCATTTAAATTGTTTTTCAGTAATTATTCAGTGTATTTTGGGATTTAACTTGATAAGCAATAATACTATTATTCGAGTCCACAATTATGTTAAATTAATGTGCACTTTTTTCCATTACCTAGAAAGCCTGGCTTTATACACAGAAACTTGATTGTCAGAAAAATTAGAAGACACAACAATTCATAAGTTTTGTTGACTTTGTAATGAATGACCGACTTTCCATTTATGGACAAATAAATTTAATATAACATGATTTCTAGTCTGAAACTAGCATTCTATTTTCTAACATGAAAACATGATTGAGTGATGCATAACGTCTAGAAAACAATTTTTTTCCACTATAATCAGGATTTAAACAATTAATCCTATGCAAAATGAACTGAATAAAAAACATCGTAGAACTAACAGTTTTTCATCTAACTATTATACAGGAAGTGCATGATGGATATTGAAAGACAAAGGTAGTTACCGGTATACACTTTATGACTTGTTATATACACATGTGCATATATATACCTCATCACTTTATGACTTGTTATATACACATGTGCATATATATACCTCATCACTTTATGACTTGTTATATACACATGTGCATATATATACCTCATCACTTTATGACTTGTTATATACACATGTGCATATATATACCTCATCACTTTATGACTTGTTATATACACATGTGCATATATATACCTCATCACTTTACAACTTGTTATATACACATGTGCATATATATATATATACCTCATCATTTTATGACTTGTTATATACACATGTGCATATATATACCTCATCACTTTATGACTTCAAGCTTTGTTTTTATAACTGCTTTAATGACTTTATATATTCCTAAATACCTAATTCACATTTCAGTTAAAAGTTAATCAAAACTGAGAGGTTTCAAAACAAACAATAATATATACTGTTTCTTCATGAACTTAAAACCAGATGCTGAACAACTGAAACATGAAAAAAAGGAAGTTGACTCCTTTGATTCAATTAGTTATGATATCTATAAAAAACGTATTTCAATTAGTTCATTTATATATGCATTCCTTTTATTACTTTAACAATGTAATCATTGATCATCTTCTTGTATTAAAAAGGTTCAAAAAATAATTGACAGTTGGATCTCATCAGCAAGTTTGAAGCAACTCAGTTATTATATACTTTAGGAACATATAGAAAGAAGCTTATCGTACCTAATAAAAAATAGAAATGGATGACTTGCTGACTGATATTTACTGTCAATTTCAACCAGTAAATATACAAGCCTGTACATAATTTCCATTCTATATTTAATAAACCAATAATTTAAGTTGAATTATGAACTTTTAACCATGTTGACTTAAAAAGACAAGACATAGAAAAAAAAGAAAATTAATAACAATTTACAAACAAAATCACAATTCATTTCCTAACGAACAAATTTTTTTCTTCTTCTTTAAAAGAAAATTGCTGATACCCAAAGCTCCTCCCAATCCAAACCGTACAAAATTCTCTCCTACCAATGGTCCCATTGCAAAAAGACCGACTTCCCGATTGCATTGAAAACTATAAAGATCCACATCCAGAGGATTATATTTACATTCTATCGGAAACCTAGGTACAACACCTAAATTTTTGCCTTCTGAAGGAAGGAAAGATAAATCTGGACGGGATCCTATCAGTATCACAGCCAATGAAATATCTACTGATATAATGTCTTTACTGTCGAGCGATTCCAAAAGTGCTCCATGATCATCTTTCAGTTCCGCAAGCTGGTGTTTGCTGTAGGGTTTGTATAAAGGATTGTGCAGTTTTTCTTTCATCAGGGAGTGAATCTTGTGGTATTCTGGATAAATTCCTGCAGGAAGTTTCTTGAAAATAATACTGGAATCATTGGGTCCTTTTCTAAAAACATGGATCACAGAAACGTTTGATTCTAAGGCCATTAATATAGCATCAGCTGCACTTAGGCCCGAGCCTACCACCAAAATGGGGTCTAACAATGACCGATTATGTCTCTCTGCCAGATGTTTTTCAAATTCATGCAAGGAATGTACTACATGAGGATGATTTTCTCCAGGTATGCCGAGTTCATTTGGAATATCGAATGTTCCTGTTGCTACAACAACATGAGGTGCTCTAAAACAAAACTCCTTCCGTAGTTTGTTGCCATTCTCACAGTCAGTGACTTCCTCATCCTCAACGTAACCTCTCACTTCCCATAGAGGAGGATGATTCTTTCTAATTTTTTTACAACAAGGCAACATTTCACCACTTTCTAAGTCGATGGCTGATTTAAATTCATAAACTTTCTGTACAGAGGTAACTGTGTGGTAGTTATAGAAGGATTTCAGTTGATTTTGTTTGACAAAGCTGCTGTAGTAATTTTTGATGTCTGCTACACTTGCACGATTGTTGTGAACTATTTGGTCATCTTTTCTGCAAAGATGAGAACATTTTTAATTGTAAATGTTATTACTGACACAAACTGAAAGGCACTAAACTTTGAACTACCTCAAGTACATTAATTAGATATCAGTTTTTAAACTAAAATTAAACTAATCAAATACCAAAAAAAAAAAATGTAGTCAAAAAGAGATCAGCCATATTAAGACAGCAAAAAGAATATTATTTATCAACCCCTCTGTTCTTAATTCATATCATAAAGACAATGTGTCTTAGATAACTTTGTTTGCTTTCCCTTTAAAACAGGTTGACTTTATGTGCTTCCAAACTTTTAACAAGTGTGGACTGTGAGCACACTCACAAAGGGATACCCCCCTGCTTTGTTTTCTAGTCCAATTATCCCCCTTTAATGATATCCGAGGTCAATAAAAATCCTTCATGCACATCTACATATAATGTACTTCCTTTATGCTAAGTTTCATTAAATTTCATCAAGTGGTTTAGGAGGAGTTGCACTTACAAGGGATGTGGACAGACAGATAGACGAACAAGGTGATTCCTATAAACCCCCCCAAGTTTGTGGGGATTATAATAACCCTGACCTACATCGTCATAAGCAGTGAAAGTTTCATATGGTCCAGTATAAGAAAGGTTTGATTATATGCATTTTTCTATGGGTTAAAGTCTTTTGGAAAGATCTTAAGTAGTTACATACATGTAACACTATAGTTATGATTTCCTGCAACTACTGTTCCCAAGTAAACAGGTAAACATTTTAGGGAACCAGGCAACATGTACTATTGAGAAAGATATCATTGACTTGGAGAAAAATAGTTGACTTCATATTACTTTCAAATGTATTAACAAGTCTGACAAATTGACAACAGTATTAGTTCCCAGGTCAACTTTTACTAAACAATAAAAAAAAATATAATATCACAATCAATATCACTTTTGTCAATATTTGTACACCCTGAGGCAAGTTATAATTGTTAAAAAAATTACTGAAAATCTACAATATGCAAATAAAACCTGTAAAATCAATGGGTCTAATTACAGCTTTACTCTGAATATATTTAAGTTGAGTCTTTGTTAAAGAACAAATATTCAGTTCAAAGGAATAGTTTTTAAAATGCCAATACATGGACTTTGAAAACTAAAATTAATGTTTTATTTGTTGACTTGTAATGGAAAAATCTAATTTTGAAATTATATAATAACATTATACACAAGAAAATCATTCTGTCGGAAACCAAACATTTTTCACACACTACATGCAGACTGCATGCATGATTTTTATTTGACTTTCTATTTTTGTATTTTTGGTTTTTGTTTCGTATTGTACTGGTATTTATCTGTCTAAATCCAGATTTTCCATTGATTTTCGCTTCTTGTTGTTTAGTCAGTTTCCTTGCCCATAAAACATACCTGCTGAAAGACCAAGTCTAAAGTGACCAGTGGTCATCTAACAGGTTTTATTGCAGACAATTCTGGAAAATTTAAAAGGCTGTATAACATGTTCAGTGTATATGGATGGTTCAGTAAATTTTTGCAGATTTTTAAGGAATAAAATGATTCATTGAATTTTTATGTATTTACAACAGCAATAACACACAAATTAATTTCTAAACTCTGTTAATCTGGTTAAATAAATTTTTGCATATTAGGAATAAAGGGTTTCATTAAATATTTTGACAGATTTAAACCATTTTTTGCTTCTTAGCACTTCATGAAATATCTCAGAAGCAAGAAATATAAATCATTATTATAATCCCTGAAATCTGTTTATTTCAATGGAGACTTTTACTTAATGTTAATTAACAATAAAATATGTGTTTTCAGGATATACTGGGAAACACCCCCTTTTTCTTAATCGTGAAATATTCAGGACATCTCTACAGAATTTTACCATTGAAGAGATCTCATCATGTTGTAACTGTGTTTCATTCAGATCATGAAAATGTGAAGTCATCTTCATAAAAAAACTTTTTAAATATGTAATGCAAAGGAAAACCTGAGGCAAGCCTCCCTGTTTTCTAAGTCCACTCAAGCATGAAGCATTAAGTGATCCCCTACTTTCACTGGAAGGACATGAAATTGAGAAAACTGTAAATGTTTTTTCCACCCCTTTACCAGAAAAATTGTATACATGAAAAATATCTAATAACACTAAAGTGGAATTAAATTAAAAGATGTCACATCAAAATATTGTAATATTATAAATATTGTAAAATATTATAATTTTTATACATTTTCAAACACCTTATTTTAAAAAACGATAAACTGATTGTGTTGCAACTAAAAACTTGAAAAATATAGCGACTTCAACATAACAGAATATGTGAGTAGACTTATTGATGCAGACCCAGGGACGGATCCAGGAATTTGTGTTAGGGGAGGCGTAAAAGTTCGGCTCAAGACCCCAGCAGGTCCATGAAAGCTCTGGGAATCTAAGAATTTGGTAGCCATCCAGACAAAGTTTTCTAGACTCATTTTTTTACTTTTCCCATTCTTTTAGCTGGTTTATTTTTCAACTAATGAATTTTAATGAAGGAACTCTGGTTTATTCACGTGTTTACTCGTTTTCTCATTCCTCTTTTTCCTTTTCTCTTGTTTCACCCTCTCGTTCTCTCTCTCTCCCCCCCTTTTTTAGGGGTGTATGTCCCATACGCCTTTTCTTAGGATCTGTGCCTGAGACCAACCAACTTCTGATCAGTCTTTCCAATATTGGTCTAAAATCTAGAATTCATTCTTACAACTAGAGGCTCCCAGGAGCCTGTATCGCTCACCTGAACCTGAAACCAAACAACCCTTTTCTATCCAGCTTTTCTTTGCTATAAGGAATTGCCCAATAATTCCTATAAGGAGGAGCTTTTGATGCTTAGAGGGAGAAGGGAGGTTCACTTCAAATTTGCTGTACCTGTTATACTTTTTTAACTATCAGTCGAAAACTCCCCCCCCCCCCATTTTCTATTTTAAGCTAACGTAGCTATATAGGTAGTCAGGTGTCATGATTTGCACAATTTTGGTAGAGGACGTCCTAAAGATGATGTGTGCAATGTTTCAAAGCAGTCCTTGAATGGGTTAAAGAGGAGAAGATTTTTTAAAATCAATTAAAATTGATTAAACTAGAGGCTCCCAGGAGCCTGTAATGGCTCACCTGGAATCCAAATGACTTAAACTATATTAAAATTTTTGAAATTAACAGTTTCAGTCTAGTTGTTATAGCTTTTAAGTTACTGTGCAAAAACTAAACATTTCTTCAAAAAATTTGTTAAATACAATAACTCCTATAAGGTGCCATCCACAATTTCTGAAAATTAAATGGTTTTTAGGCATTGTCCTTTAGGGTACTTTAGAAATTTACAGTTTTACTCTACTAATAGGTGTGTTATAGACTAATTTATAATTAAAAAACTGTTCATATGTCCAAATTCATAATGAAAGGGCAATAACTCCTATAAAGAGTCATCTTGCAATTTTTGGACTAAGCAATCATTTGTAGGGCTTCTATTGCTGATCATTTGTGCAATTTACAGTTTTAATCTAGCTACTATAGTTTTCAAGTTACAGGACAAAAATGGAAAATTTCTTAACAAAATTGTCATTTAAGGGCAATAACCCCTATAAGGAGTCATCTGACAATTTCAGACCAATTAAATGAATTGTAGGGCTTTTTTGCTGATCATTTTTGCAATTTATTATTTCACTCTAGCTGCTATGGTTTTAAAGTTACAGGACAAAAACGGAAAATTTCATAAAAAATTGCAATTTAAGGGCAATAACTCCTATAAGGAGTCATCTGACAATTTCAGACCAATCAAGTGAATTGTAGGGTCTTTATTGCTGATCATTTGTGCAATTTACAGTTTCAATCTAGCTGCTATAGTTTTCAAGTTACAGGACAAAAACGGAAAATTTCATAAAAAATTGCCATTTAAGGGCAATAACTCCTATAAGGAGTCATCTGACAATTTCAGACTAATACAGTGAATTGTAGGGCTTGTATTGTTGATCATTTTTGCTATTTACAGTTTTACTCTAGCTATTATAGTTTTAAAGTTACAGGACAAAAACGGAAAATTTCATAAACAATTACCATTTAAGGGCAATAACTCATATAAAGAGTCATCTGACAATTTCAGACCAACCAAGTGAATTGTAGGGCTTTTATTGCTGATCATTTTTGCCATTTACAGTTTCACTCTACCTCGTATATTTTTCAGGTTATATTGTAAATACCAAAAATTTTGTCAAAAATCGTCAAAAAAGGGCAATAACTCCTACAAGAAGCCAATACACAACTTCGCACTAATAGCAACTATTGTAGAACTTAATGTGCTGATCAATTTGAAGTAACGGTTTTCTCTATAGCTATTATAGTTTTTTAGATAATGATCAAAAACCTGTGTTGACCCCCATGTTCTATTTTTAGTAACAGCGGCCATATTTGTCTGTTGATCAACACCCTGGGTACAAACTTGAAACTAGGAACCCTAAGGATGATTGTGGCCAAGTTTGAAAAAAATTGGCCCAGTGGTTTCAGAGGAGAAGATTTTTGAAAAAGTTTACGACGGAGGACGGACGACGGACGCCAAGTGATAGCAATAGCTCACATGGACCTTCGGTCCAGGTGAGCTAAAAAGTACAGGTAAACAACTTACATTTGGTTATTCATGATCCAGTCTTTAAATGGAAGAGATGGCAGCTCCATCCAGTTAGCTAAACTCAATGTCTGTAAATTACCATCCATTTGCTGAAATCATACATCCATAAAATATAATGTCAACATATAGATCTTGCATAACAAACAAATTATGGGTATTTTAAAGTTCTTTTACATGCTTTTACTGAGAAGCCTTTGTGTCAAGAAATAAGCACTTTATATTACATGAAATGTCAAAAATCAATGTTATCCTTGTATTCAGAAATAAAGAATCAAAAGATATTCAAATAATATAGTTATATATAGTCTATTTACAGGAATAAGAAAATTTCAAATAAATAACTTATAAATAAATAAACAGAGCACTTAAGTTCAGTATTTTAGGATGCCAACATGGAGGATGGAAACTTATCTGTGTGTATCTTACCTGCCACGCCCCTCCGGGTTTACCCTTTCCAAGAACTACATGATTGATGCTGTGTTTCGGTTCATGTTTCCAGTTTAACAAGGACGGATGGTTAATGCCCATGTCAGCGTCAGGTCGACACAAGCTGTCAAACAGCAGAGCGACAGGATTACACGATCTCCCTTCTAATCCCTCAGACAGCAGCTTTAAGTCCTATTGATAGAACAATTAATATTTAACATTTTTTTTAAAAGAGACAAGTATTTGGCAAATTAAATTTACAAAAAATTGGAATAGTGTGTTTCCAAGTTTCAGTGTTTGATTTGGACACATTTCTTTTAATTTCTTGCGATCCTATAACTATTGATATAGAATACTGATTTTTTGTTAAACATAAAAAGGAACATATCTTTCAAGTATTGTTTTAATTTAATCTGTGGTTCTTAAGAATGTTTTTAAGGTTTTATAACACTGAGAAAAGACATGGTGACTAACATTTCTGCCTAATTTTATGAAACAGGTTCGGTGATTGTCAAGGAGATTCAAATGTGAAAGTTTATGACTAGACACTGGACAGACACATGGTCTTTGCCTTGAAGAGATAAGAAAGGAACCAAGTGAAAGATTAAAATTTTTATAGATTGCATACATTTAACATAATTTTATTAATAAAAATAAATAAGTTTATTACAGATTGTGATTCTATTGTATATTTAATATAATTTCCACGGAAATCATTATCAGAAGAAAAGAACTAATATTATTTATGTTCTAAAATGACTTTTAACCAGCATTTCTATTAGGAAAGTCATAATAAATGTTAATAGCTTAAGTGTCTCTTAAGATAAAAAATAATGTGTATTGTTTCATTTGTTTAAATGATGTTTTTTAATCCCACTTTTAGCAATTTTTCTGCCATAACATGATGTGGGAGGAAGCTGGAGTACCCTAGAAACCCCCCCCCCCCTTTTTCGGTAGGAAAACTAAGAATCCTTGTCAATTAAGATTTGAGTTGAGCACACACTGCCCGCAGTGCGACTTCAACCGGCAACCTCAGTGTTGACAGACCATGTGATTAATAGTAGACCATCTACTTTTACCACTGGGCAAACTAGATATCAGTGAGATGGTACCCATCTGTGGGCCCCAAAGGTCAAAGGTTATCAATCATGGTATGCGACACATCGCCTTGATATTATCTACCCACATTCCAAATATCAAAAGCCTACCTCAAAAGATAAAAAAATATTACAGCACAGACATGAATTTGTCATTCAGAAAGCAATAATGTTACCTTAACATGTTAAGGTCAAGGTCAAAGGTCAACAACCACAGTACGCGACACATTGCCTTGATATTGTCTACCAAAATTCCAAATATCAAAAGCCTACCTCAAAAGATGAAACAGTTACAGCCCGGACATGAATTAGTCATTCATAAAGCAATAATGTGACCTTAAGGTCAACAATCATGGTATGCCACACACAGTATTGATCAACCCACATTCCAAGTATCAAAAGCCTACCTCAAAAGATAAAAATCGAAGAATGTGTCCATGGGACACGAATGCCCCTGCTAAATGAAGTCCCAAACAGGAAGTAGTTGTCCGACAGGTCTGAAAGTTGCTTAGGACATACAACTTATGATACTGAACTACCCTGCCAAATTTCAAATTGTTCTCATGTACGGTTTCTGAGAAAAGCTTGACGGAAATTCGTACATACGGACGGACGTATTTACGTACAAATGAAGTCCCAAACAGGAAGTAGTTGTCCGACAGGTCTGAAAGTCGCTTAGGACGTACAACTTGTGATACTGAACCACCCTGCCAAATTTCAAATTGTTCTCATGTACGGTTTCTGAGAAAAGCTTGACGGAAATTTGTTCGGACGTACGGACAGACGGACGGACATGAGTAAAACTTAATGCCCCCCGACATGTCGTCGCGGGGGCATAAAAAAGTTACAGCCCGGACACGATTAGTTTCGGACGGCCAGACAGATCTTTAGGGCGTCTTCCAAAAAGTGGTGAGGCCCTAATACTGTTTAAAAGTGCTATACCAGGTAATTCTACAATATACAAACCTCTTCAACAATTGATCTAGTCTTATCAAGTTTCTCCAGTTTTTTGCTCAAATAAACATTGGGATGAGATCCTCCATTGTAGTATGGTCGATTTCCAGATAGAAAGTAGGACAAACAGATCCCCGACGGTCCATTTCCTGTAAGAATGAAATTTACATGTACAAACATACACTAAAATTAATTTTTGGATATTATATGGTCTAGATAAACATCAATTTTGATAATCCACAATGTCTTGGTGTTGATTGATTGACTGATTGTTATTTAATGTCAAGTGCACTTACATGTAGTAGCTGTTATCAGTTGATGATGACTATGTTTGACATAGATACAGTCTTCATTTGACTGTCATGAGCCAATTTCTATCAATAATAATAGGGGCCTCGGTGGCTGAGTGGTTAAGGTAGTGCGTCTACTATTGATCATGTGGTTTATCAACGCTGAGGTTGCGGGTTTGAGTCTCACTGCAGGCAGGGTATACTGGACTTCAATCTTAACTGACAAGGATCGCCAGTTTTCCTAATGAAGGGAAGGGGTTTTCTCCTGGTACTTGGCCAGCTTCCTCCCCCAAATAAAAACTGACACCATGAAATAGCTGAAAAATTGCTAAAAGTGGCGTGTTTAACAAACAAACAAACAAAATAAATAATTATACTGAGTTTGGGCAATACAAAACATGCCTACATCAAACTTACCAATTATAATGACATCTGTGTATACAGTACCAGATGGTGCAGCAGACATTTTGAGGACTTCTTTCTCGCACCTGGTGGATGGAAAGGGTTTGTAGACTGGCATTATATTTATCCATCCATCTTGACTCCTGCTCAAGACCGCACCACCTAGAAAAGACATACAAGTTTTTGGTTAAGTAAAGTTATGGTAATCAATCCAAGCAAAGTGCTGACAATCCTCAAGAGCCATAATTAGTGCTGTTAATGGAAAAGAGGTGTTAAGCAGATACAATTGGGACATCTATACAAAAATATAAAATCAGGAGAGGAAAAATTCTTTTCAAAAAAGAGATATAATACTTATCACATTAACTTATACATAATTCATAATTATTCGTCAAACAGTATGGTTTCAGATCTTAAAATTGTCAGAAAATGGGAGATAGAAACCGTCCAAAATTGCATGATACGTGTACTAGTAGTTTTACTGACCTGACCTGATATCAGATAAAGATTTCATAACACATCTTAAGATAACCCACAAACGAGACAAGATGTACCGGTATTTATAATGACAAAGTGACGTACCTTAATGACCTAAGCATTTTAAGTTATATTGCCTTGTAGTTGAATATTTACCACACAAGACAAGATGTCTACAATATACAATTATTGACTTTGACATCTGATTTTATCAACCTGACATAAACCGTAAGGCGAGTTAAATATATTTTTAAGAGGAGGGATAATGTATGTCAACCCATGTTAAAGTCAATAATTGTTTTATGAATAAATTTAATATGCAAGTAATGATATCCTAAGACAACAGCATCAAACATATTTATTTCTAGACATTTACAGTGTTCTGGAATCTATTTTTAGGATACTCCAGGGTGACATACCTTTACAGTAGACTTGGCTAGAGAGCTAGAGCTATTTTAAGCCTATTTAAGGTTGTTCTAATGCTAAATTTTTACTTCTGAAGGCACTTTAAGCCAATCAAATGAAAGAACTTTTAGTCAAAAATAATACTTAAAGCCCCTACTGTAACAGAAATTGCACAAAAACATGGCTTTATTAACATATGCACATCTTTATTATGTTAACAAACATCCCACAAGGTTTACAAATGTGTAAGTGGAATCAGTAGAAAATCAACACACACTGTACATCCCTCATTCACAATTTGCTTCAATAAAATGACTAATTAAAAATCTGAAAAGTGATGAATTTTGTTTATATTCTCATTGGTATAAGAGACGACAAGGATGAAAGGAAATAAAACCAAAGGGAATAGCTTTGAAATCTTATTTTATGTGGCAGTATTGGACTGGCTAAAGGAGTCTTATTTATAATACAGACATGAAGAAATAGTTGACTAACATAACACAAAATGACACCCGAACAATACAGACTTTTATATATACATACTGTTATGGCTGATAAATTATCCAATTTAAACTTTTTTTATTGTACAGCATCACAGAGTTAGCAGACAATACGATATAAGTCCATATAGATTCCAGTTCAGAAACAATATGCTGTATACTGGACTAGGACTGAGTGTTTTGTGAGCAACCATGTACAGGAAAATTTATTTTATTTGTGAATATGAGCAAATAAGGGACTATCAAAATTCATTGCCTTATTTCTTCCTTAACACAAATGAATAAGTTCACAAAGGGCTTTCTTGGACCACATTAAATTCACAATCACAGCAGTTAGAGTTGCAACCCTTGGCTAATAAGGCTGGAGTCCAGCACACCTTGCCTGAACTTGAAACTTAGCTCGAACTAACAACCTCAGTGTTGACAGGTCGGTGATTGAAAGTAGGTGACAAACTACCTTAATCTCTTGACTTCCTGCCTAGGCTCCCATACTAACATATGTTAAATATTTAAAGCAATTAATGAGTGTTTTTCTTTGATCTTACTTAAATCATTGTCAATTCATGATTAATTGCGAGTGTTGATTTTCCTGATTAACAACTCCTGATTACAAACTGGTCCCAACAAATTAGGGACTTTCCCAGTTTTCTACATTCTTATATCAACACTGAATAAGTCTTGGAGACGAAGAGTAACTGCATTGAATTTTTACTGTTGCTAGCAATAAAACTAAGGTACTTACTGGGATAATTAAGACTACATTAGTGGTTTTACAGTCTTGACATAAGAAAAAATAAGACTAGGGAAAGTCCCTAATACTTTAGTTCCAATTTTCATGGTCTAATAATTTCAAAAAGGTTAGCTTTGTATTGATTGCTAGCACTTCTTTAAGAAACTGTCACCAGGTGGGGTACAAAATTGAAATTAAAAGAACAACTATATACATGTACAAATCTAGAACAATGAACTATGGGTTGCATGCCATACCACTGTTTGTAGAAATGCGACTTTGAAATATAAAATGTAACTTTCTGATAAAAAGCTGTGTTGATATACATAAAACAGTTCAGGTGACACTTTTGGAATATATATTAATTCTTGTAACAACAATAATAATATAAAAGAAGGTTGTCAAAACATTTTGATAATTCAAGTGCAAGACACTGTTGAAAATTTCAGTTTTGACATGTCCATTTCTGGATAATTTTATGCAATACATGCAGGTATTTTTGAATTTCTTAATATTTTTCATCCAATTAACAGAAATTTGTAGTTTGGAAAGAATAGGAAATGGTGTGATGTTTAAAGTCTTATGCAATTAGGAGATTAAAAGGTTCTGGCATACTTTTTTTTTGGGAAAGACTGGGTAATCTTCCACGAGTGATAGAAGTTATATGTCTTTTTATCACACCAAAACAAGCAAAAAGACACAAGTGGAAGATCAGCTTTCTATTTCTTCCGTAAACCAGTAACTTTTATATCCTATAGACTCTCTATTGTTTTACACTCTATTGTCTCGGACATCCAATCAGATTGCCTGAAACAAGAATGTTAACGTTGTAACATGTTTTTGTTTCATGCATTCTAATTGGATGATGCAACAAATACAGATGAGTGCATGTGAGCTCATCTGTACTCCGTCAACTGTACCAGAAGTCTGCATATTTACTAAGAAATATGCAATAAGCAGGTATGCAATTAAGTTGAATCCACTGTAATACAATGAAATAAACAAAAAACAGATGTAAATTTGTCTTTAAACTAAATATGTATATATAGAAAACTGATCATGAATATTTTATCAACCTTGTCTAATTTAAGTATTTTATGTTTACATATTGTGTATCAATATTTTTCAATTATGGACTTTTGAAGCAGTCCATATCAAGCATATTGACTGAATTAAAAGTCCTTAAAAAGTATATTACATATGAAAATCACATCTGAAATTGCAACTGTACTTTAGCAGTTATCCATAATTATCCTTATGCAGTTATTTTAAGTCTGAAATCCAAGATTTTAAAGATTTTAACATACTCCCAATACATTTTTTTTCAAACTTCTACATTCAAATAATGTTACATCACAATTAGAATTCCGACGATATATACGCTGAACTGAAAACTTCAAACTGGAACAATGCAATTTTGTTAAGATTTCTCAATATTTTTTGCTTCAATGGTACATATATTAAAAAAAGTGACGAGCAGTGTAAATATAGAGCGCGCCATTGCACCATTCCCTCATTTTTTGTTGAATTGATGCGCTTAAAAAACCTCCTGGGTAATCACTGGCGCAACATAATTTTTTATTGCTTTGAGAAATTCCCACAGCTTTGAGAGTGTCCCTTTAAAATATACTGGAAATGTAACTGTATTCTCGGTCCTAAGTACGCTTTTTATCATGTACAATTTAGCAAGCGTCTAAATCACGTAGACAATATATTATCGATTTTTTTATAACGTGTTGTTCATGCTTCAAGATGAAGTGTATTTCTTCATGTTTTAGCAAACTGAATCATAAGCCTTCACTTTTTGTCCGGTTATCATGTCTCTATATTGGTTTTATTTACGCCTAGCTATATATTCTGGCCCCCTATGGTAACTTATTGGGGCCATCATAACCTCCTTAGGCCAAATTCTAGATTGAACACTGTGACGAACATATATTTTATGTCAATTTATTGCTTAAAACATGTTGTTTTTTGTATATCTTATTAGCTTCAAAAAACAATATTGCTATTGATAAATGTCCTTTTGGATCTGCTTCAAAGTTTTTAAACATTTGTTAGACATATCAGAATCAAAATAGATTATTGCAATAGGCCCTATGCAAATTAGAACATAGTCATACCTTATATTTGTCCGCTATCGCTCGGTATAAAATATTGACAAATAAGGTCTGACCATGTTCTAATTTATATAGAGCCCACTCGCAAAAATCTATTTCTCAAACATCTTCAACTTTTTCTGTGTTAAAATTGAAATTAAGTAAACTATGAACTATCCTCACCTTATCTGTGTTTCCATAGAAATTGAAGAAACTTTAAAATATCAATATTGTATTATTCAATACTTTCACAGTCAATAACAGTTCCGTGACATTATTCATAAACAAAATAATAATAAACCGTATATACATAAACAATTTTAAATTCTGATATATTTCATAACTTGTAAAACTCTACATTAACATAATAACATACATAAAATCCAACCTGCAATTATTTAAATGTGGGTCTCATGAGAAAAGAACTAATTTCCACCTTAACTTTTCATTTTAATCTCATTTCTTTCCTTATACAAGTATTTGCACTTTATGACATAATTTTTCTTCTAGGATATGAGTCAATTTCTGCTAAATTTGCCTTTATGTCAGAAATTTTTTTTTTATATCCTTGTACATGCGAATTTATTTTTTTTATTTAATTTAGTTTTTGGCAAATATTTACCAACAATTTATACAGAAAAATAAATTATATATTGATTATGATAAGTGAAAAAAGTAAGCTGTCATTATAAAAAATACCCCTGACTTTTTGTTTAAAAATAAATACAAATTAGATTTTACCTTAGTTTTGGAAATTTATTAAAACTTTAACAAATGTACAAAAGCTGTTAACGAATAAACATCAATTAATCCATGTTTATAAAACATATTCCTTAATTTAAATTATGCATGGTTTGGCTCCCCCTTTTATACCTAAATTTAAAATCAATATAACAAAAAACTTGTCCCTACCTTATTGTGTCAAGCCTTGGCACTTACTGACAAGATCAAATGGCACACTTTCAACCATACCAAAAATAATTTAAATCTCAAAGCTTATTAATATACATTATGTTTACTTCTAGAATTTAAAAAAAAAGTAATATTCTATAACTTGACCCCGGCAGGTTATAAATAGATTCAGTCAAGAAACAGAACGTTAATCAGTCTTACCTTACATCTATGATGACATATATTACATTATTTAATTAAATGGTAAAAACATTAGAGTTCAATATCCTTTTTCAATGTGAATATTTGTCAACAGAAATTTGTTAAAATGTACTATCAAAGGAAGTAATACACATTTCTCATATTTACATCTATTATTACTGTATACTATTTATTTGTACGAGATATTTTTAGTATTTTTTCACATTTTCAAAGGAGTGGCAGATACAATGTGCAGATTAGGAAAAAATTTTTGGCAGAAAATGTGGGCAGGAATTTGTGTGTGTGTGTTTTGCTCCTTTTAACTTAAATCTTTCTTTAAAAAAATTTTAAGTCAAGGCAAACATACAATAAAAATACCTTGGAGAAATAAATTAATTCAACATGCATCATAAACCAAGTTCAAAATGTAGTACATGTATCCTATAAATGGATTCATAATTATAAATTGCATTATTCTCTTGAGATTTGATTGCAATACACATTTACTTATTTAATCAATAATGGTAATACACACATTTATTATTCATAAGTAATGGATATCATATTATACAAATTTTCTTTGAACATCATTGTTCTTTATATTGCTCAACAAAAATAAAAAATTAAATACATAATTAATAACAAGTGAACATAAATTCTTTCAAGGGGTATGGGTATATTTACAGTATAGTTTATTTACGTTTTTTCTCAAAAAATAAGTGATATGTTTATCAGTGGTTTAATGTAACAAAACCCTCTGTATGGACTGTGCATTATGATACAGGTCCATAAACAGGTCATAAATATGGCTATCAATAGAAGTTTTTAATACATTTTTTATTTCATTGTCATTGAACAAATTTTCAAAAAGAAAACATTTTCCTGGTGAAAAAATGTATTCTTATTTTCAACATAAAAACACCAAATGTAACAATAAAATATACCAGTGAGTGGGCTGTATCCCTAAATGGTCTGTATTGATTTAAATAGATATAGCCCCTTTGTTTGGACAAATTGTACATGTAGCTGTATCTTGGAATAGATGTACCAAGTGATGGACATTAAACCAATTGAAAAGATAGTTCTATTCGAGATATGAAATGATTATGATTTTTAAGCTAAAAGCTTTACAACAAAGGGTTAAATGTAAATAATGTCCATCTGACCCTGGAACCATTAATTGTGTTACAATATTATGTTTTAGTATTTTGTAACTTAATAACCAACACTTCTTTGCCCATCTTCCTTTGTTCTATCCTTTCAGGCTTAAAAATTAAATAAATAACATGCTAGTACAGTTGGAATTCCAATTCCTATCTGGATCTTCGCCTTGACAATGCAGACAAAGATAGTTGCATTTCAAAATGGCAGTAGTTTAAGATTTTCTGGGTGGGAATAGGGTGGGGTGGGGTTTGGAGGGGGGTTGAGGTTGAAGATCTCTAGAGATTAAAGTTATAAAACATATCATAAAATTTTTCCACTCTTACAAAACAAGGTCATGTAGGTCAAAGACACAATTAAAATTGACCCCAAGTTGTATTGGAACAAGTAAAGAATATTTCTTTATGAGTTTTAAAGCTTGATTAACAACAAAATAAATAAAAGACGATCACCCACCACAAAGAATAAGTAAATGCCATGGTCTATATATTTGTATACAAACAATGAAAGTATATGTAGTTTGATATTAATAATTACTGGGTTTTTTTGTGCCATACCATTGGTTGGCACCCATTAACACATTTCTGACAACATTTTCAGTGTAAATTATGTCTAATTAGCCTTGGCGTCATACTCCAGTTATTACTTTATTTTTTAACATGATCATACACTACAGCACAGGGTAGGGGGTGGGGGAGTTTGCTTTGTCCACCTATCCAAAGCCAGAGTCAGAAAAACGTGGGCAAAACTTCAAGATTGTGTTCACTGCCCCATTCCTCTGAAAAGAAGTTCCATTTCTTTCGCTTTATCATTTTTAAATAGTACTGCCAGAGGCATTAATATTTAATCAGTCAATACAGAAATATTTACTGTTAGAAGGATAATAAGCATTAAAATTTATTTTGTATGATGATTTCTTTAAAATCCAGTTAGTTAGACTTGTGGGGAAACACATTAAGTGTGGACATGGTTGGTTGACAAGATTCTGAAGATAGTTTCAGTCAGTGTCGCATCAACACCACCAAATTATGAGTCTGACAGCCAAAAAAAAAAAAACCTACCCACCTAAACGGAACTAGAAATGTGAATATGTAAACAGCAAACCAATAATTTGTAAGGGCATAAGACCACATTGAAAATATCAGTATCATGATTATATAACAACAAAGAATAGTTTGTCTTTTATTAAGTGAGTAATAAACATAAAAACGTTCATAAAATGCTAGCTTTAGTCTTAAGGTACATGTAGATTTGTGTGAAAACTTTTGTGATAAATATATCAGCCCTTACCATTATGTTATAATATATGATAAATAGGTCATGACATTGCATGGTTCCATAATGACTCTTGTATCGGCCAAAAGGAGAAGCTGCTGTCAGGCTTGATATTAGAGCCTGGGACTGATACTTGGGCCGATGTGGAAAATGCAATGTACATGGAATTATCAATAACTATCAATAGTTGTAACTAACAATTCAACCATGAACTAGTAGCTGTATTAAAATCATGGATTAAATGTAACATATCAATTTACAGCTAAAAATAGACAATTTCTTAAAATCTGATTTCATTAGATATTATCTAATTTATAAATGTATTTAGTAATCCTTTTAATTATGTTATTTAGCTATAGGTTCAACACAGATTATGATCAAATGATCACAGTTTCATAACTAATGTGTCATGGATGGGTGATCAAAGCATTTCTATAGTTTTTAATTAGACTTATTTAAAAGTTTAAATAATTTTGTTTGTATTTCATTTAAATGGGGATAAATGTACCTTATCTGAAGGCTTGGCAACATAAATTGTGTGTTTTACTGTTGCAAATATTTGATTAACTGTCTGTATAGCACAACATAAATACAAATTTAATACATTTATCTATTTAACATTACAAGTTTGCTAACACTTGTATATGTTGCACAAAGATTTGTTTGGATATCATAACTGTCATTTTATTGTTATATTGTGCTAAAATAAATTATTTCAGTTGCTTTATGCCGTTGTACAGGTTAAACATTTTGTTAGATTGGAATTAAACAGTTTCAAATTTTCTGTCATTCAAATGAACAAGGCTGTTTTTTATTTAACTATTTATTTTGGAACATACATGTATGATTCAATTCTAACAAACATTTTGTAGGCTATTAAAATGTATCAGATTTCTCGAGTAGTTGATTAATCTTAAAGAACAATCTAATTAAAATTTTCTCTTAAGAGCTATTAAGATAAAATTCGCATGTTTTTAAGAAAATTGTTAAATTAATTAAAAAATTTTCAGAATCTATTTTCTAAAATGTTATTATTGCAGTTCTTTTGAAAACCAAGCTCTATTTATAGTAACTAATTAGGTATGCAAATGGTTTTTTTTTTAATGAGACTGCTTCAAGCCAAAACATTACATTACCTGCTGTATTCTGTTAATCCAAATATGATATTTGCATAAAGATACCAGCAATAACAATTTATTTATCTCCTGTTCACAGTTCACATCTATGCACATGTGGTGCTTTTGTTTATTTTCACATACATCTACTTGCAAAATAAACATATAATTAAGAAATATGGATTAAGAGGCCATATAGGGGTGGATAACACGTATATATTATCTTTAATAATAAGTCAAGATTATGAACATTTGATAACCAATTTTTACAAAATGAAAAAATAATTTTTAAAAATATCCAAGAGTCAATTACTGAAACTACTATAAAATTGTTCTTCTTTACATAGTTTATTTTGCAGACGTTCTGTGAACAACTTAACACCTTGACACTGTAAATGCACACAGCTTTATGACTTTGCAGAATTGAATTAAAGAGCAAATGTATTTTTCTTTCATCAAATTTGTAAAAAAAAAAAACTGTGTAACCATAAGCCTTGTCTATACAAAAAATATCATCAACCATATCAAACAATTTTAAACGAAAACTTTTCCCCCACATGTATTAATAAAGTCTTGGGGACTGCTGATCCAATGAAGTATTTTTTTTTATAATAAGTATCAATAAAAAATTTCATCAAATTACCATATAATAAAAATACAAAATAAACAGACATGTTAAGAAATGTTTAGGTGAGTGAGTCAATTTTGTAAATAAAAGTCAATATGTAAAACTTTGATCAGTTACAATGATACAGCACATATCATCTACACTAATTTTGCTATGTCACCTATTCATTTCTATCAGAAAGGTAAATACTACTGATTACTATTGGTGTTTTTCTGGACAAGATTTAAACTCCTATCATCTCTTGAGGTTGCAAGATCAAGAGGAATAATTAGAAGATAATTTGAATAATCAATTCAGGAAAAAAAAACACCAATATTATTCTTAATATTCTTCATTTTTTTCTCTAATGTTTTATATGTTGTTACAAGGCAATAATGTATTGATTCATCACAGCAGTGAGATATCGATTATTGTTATTGCACCTAATATAAAAATGCTGCCATTTTGGTATCATGGGGTATTTGGCAATAACACTCGCATACACTTATAATACTACCAAACAAATTCATTCTGAAGTATTTGATTGTTATCTAAAAGTAAACGTAACATGGTTACTGGAAACATTCCGATAGTGAATAGTAAATAAACAGCACGGTTGGTGGCAGCCGTGATCCAAAGAAACAAGTGATCTAGTATCATCACTCTTTAAAACAATGATATTCAGTGTAAATAAACAGATAAACAATGTCATGTAGGGGTATCCCAGAAGTGATACATCTGTTATTTATTAGAGGTGATGAAATCAAAGCAAATTAAGAAATAGATTATTGGGAGCGGGCTTTTTGCAAATGAACATGTCAGACCTTATATTTGTCAATATATGTGATACCGAGCGATAGCAAGGTATAAAATGAAGACAAATATTAGGTCTGACCATGTTCTATTTCGCATAGACCCCAATGGCAATAATCCATTTCAATTCTAATATGACTAACAATTGTTTTAAAATTTTAAAGCGGCTCTAAGAGGACTCTTTCAATGGTTAACTGTTTTTTGAAACTAATAAGATATATCACAAAACAGTATGTTGAAGCAAATAAAATTGACATAAACATATATTCTCATCATTTTATTGAATATATATACTTTTTTACCAAAATAAATTGAGAAATCTTAACGAAACTGCATTGTTCCAGTTTGGAGCAACATTCCAGCAGCTCCAGCGTATGGTGTGTACATTTCACAACTTATACGTTATTCTAGATCCTGCGATCGTTATTACGATTTTCTAGACCGATCACTGCTGTTGACTGCTAAACTACTCAAACAAGGGTTTGTTGTACCTAGGTTGATGTTATCTCTCCAGAAGTTCTATGGTCGGCACCACGACTTAATTAATCGTTATGGGAAATCAGTGTCTCAAATACGATCTGACATTTTCGCTGAGTCATAGGTAGTGTTTCCTATTCCTGGATTTGACTTTTCCCTAGACAAGACAATGAGTAACTCTACGGGTGTCTAATTAGAGGCAGGCACTGCTAACTTGTCAAGAGCACATGAGTGCACCCATGGTTTTTTTTGGGTTCGGGTTACTCTCTGTGTTTTTTGTTTTTGGTTTTTGTGTTGTGTTTGTCTATATCCGGATTTGTAACTGTCCCTTGGCTTTTGGCTCTTGTTGTTCGGTCAGTTTTCTTTGCTACTTTCATATGATATTGGAATTCTAATTGAGACGTCACATTACTTCAAATGAAGCATTGTTAAAAAAATAATGAATCAGGAGAAGTTTAAATCTTAGAAATCTTAGAGTTCAGACTAAAAATAACTGCATTATTAACAATAACGATAATTATGGTTAACACATAACAAACTGCATTTTTAAGTCAGTTTTTACATTTACACAACACACACAGCTCACGCATGTGCGAACTAAACTTATTGGAATTTTGACACGATTTTCTGTACATAGCTAAAGCAGGACGTCACATTAGAATAGCTTTGATTTTGTTGTTACGACATGTATCCAATGTATTTCTAGTTCAATTAATATTGTTCTTGAAAAAGAAGATAAAGAATTTTCATATATATTTGACACATATTGCACCCAAGTTAATTACCACACATTTATAGATTGTATGTCATATAAAAAAGATAATTTAAGGATAATTTAAGATTCTACACAAATTTTACTTTCACTAATGACTATTTGCTGTTATTATACATGTAGGTCAATAAATCTTAAATACTGAGAAGACCTATTAGTATATAAAGCTGGATATTTAAATTTCAGATGTACATATTTGACCATCTCAGTTTTGACACAGAATCACTCAGACTGTCTATAAATTGTCAAATTGATTTAACAGGATTCTTTTGTAATAGAATTTTACTGCAGTATATTTCAAAATATAATCTATATAAATATTAATCAGTTTAAAATTAACAGACTAACAACTTTAACGTACATACAAAACTTCCTTGATTGTTCACACATTTGATGCCTGCTGTTTATATGTCTATCAGCACAACCTGTAACCTTTGGTGTACTTGTGGATTGACTTTGTCTAACAGCTGCTCTCAATACATGTATTTAGAACAGGTACTATTGTGAGATTGCCAAACGAGTTATAGGGTGTTTCCAAGTTTGAATAATAAGAGAAATTGACTGCATTGTTTCACTATATAAAGACCAACAACAAATGTTTGATCTGTGACAATGATATCGGGTTCAGTTCAACTGTTGGTCCATCAACAACGCTGTGGTTCAGTTTTTATGGCATGTTTATAACACAAACCTCACACTTCAATTAATCACTGAAAGACATAACAATCAAAAACCAAAACAAACCCAATGAAAACCAAAACTAGAGGCTCTTAATTTAGAGCCTGTATGGCTCACCTGACTTACAAAGAAAAATTTTAAGAGCATTACTTTTCTTACAAATTTTGATATTAAATGCAAAAGAGTTTACATGATGATGCTGTTTCTATGAATGTTGCCCTATTTCAAATCAATCTGCAAGCGGTTTTTAAAAAGAAGATTTTTGAAATTTTAGCCCATCAGAACCCATTAGTGGCCCTGGAAGCCATGTTCAATTTGCAATTGGCTGGAAAAACACAAAATAATAAGATAAATATCCAACAATCATTTCTCCATAATTTGGCTTCATTGCTTGGAAAAATTTCTGAGAAGAAATTGTATGTTTTTCCCATCCTCACAAGTCAGGGTTTCTTGGACACAGAAACCCTGACTTATGAGGATGGTTTTTCCCATAGGATCCTATATAAAACTATGTTCTGCAATGGTGGCCATCTTGGATTTTGGATCGGCACTAAAATCTCAAACTTTGTAGAGGATCATCTAAGGTACATATCTGCAATATTTCAAATCAATCTGCCAAACGGTTTATGAGAAGAAGAATTGTGAAATTCAGCCAATCAGAACACATAAGTGGCCCTGGAAGCCATGTTGAATTTGCAATTTGCCCAAAACTCAAAATATTAAGATAACTATCCAACTTTCATTTCTTCATAATTTGGCTTCATTGTGCGAAACTGTTTCCAAAAAGAAGTTGTTTGTATGTTTTTCCCAGGTCCTATGTTAAACTAAATCCTGCGATGGTGGCCATCTTTGATTTTGGATCGGCACTTAAAATTAAAACTTTGAAGAGGACCATCTAAGGTACATTTCTGCAATATTTCAAATCAATCAGCTAAATGGTTTATAAGAAGAAGACTTTTGAAATTCAGCCAATCAGAATGCATTCGAGGCTCTGGCAGCCATGTTTAACATTTTATCAGCTCCAAAAACTCAAACTTTGTAAAGAACTACCCAATAAACATTCCTGCCAAGTTTGATTCCAATTGGCCAAGTGGTTTTGGAAAAGAAGATTAAAATGTGAAAAGTTTACAGACGACAACAACAACGACAACGACGGACGCAAAGTGATGAGAATAGCTCACACTGACCCTATGGGTCAGTTGAGCTAACAACACACAGGACAAAATTTCAGGGCATAAACAACTGGCTTGGAAGAGAAACAAAAAACATTATATGGTGGACTGATCATGTTAAAAGTGTCTAAATGATCTACACTAAAGTGGTTTGAAAATACTGTTGTGCAGTACTGGTGGTCTTTATTTGGGTTCTGTCTATGGACCATTTGACAAAATTACAAGAAAATTTTGATATCAGTTGGGCCAAAAAAGTGTGTATCTGCTTGCTGACAAGTTGACAAGGAAATTTGTGACTATTCATGTGCAAATAACAAAGGTGTTACTCTTATAAGCACCATATCTATATGCATTAATGCAAAGAACACTATACTTTGTCCTTCTGTAACATTAACTGGCTAGTACTGGTAATTACCTGACCTTATTCCCCCTTTGTTCTATTTGTTGACTGTACTGCCATTATTCTGTGTAAAATTCTGAAAAACAAAGTATTAATGTTAAAAAATATATCAAATATTACATAATACATGAAGTTCAGGTTTACACAGGTAAAGCAGAAGATTTTAAATAATGACTTGTTAAGTTGTATGCAGGTAACAGAAGATGATGCAATAGATGTGGTCTCAAAATTCAAACATACGGAATGTAATTTCAGAGACCAAATGAGGGCATTTACCGGCCTTGCTATTTTTATTGTGAATGGGACACAAATAAATAAAGAAACCTGAAGAATACATATGATAAGGTTCTATGTTAAGCTTATTCAACTCCAGAAACTTAGATAAATAAGAATACTCATATCCTAGGATTTGTTTACATGCACTGCAAGTATTATAAAACCTAAGTCAACTTGTTGCAGCAGTCATGAATAAATGTCACTGCAATGGGAAATGATATTGAAAGGGCACCTACATGTATGTGTACTTAACACTTAAATCCAAATGTCTACATTTTCAAAAATTCATTTTTACCAAATTGACCATAATTATTTTTTTATGGAGCATAACTCTTGATGTGTATAAAGTTTGATGTAAACTAAAGGCTCTTAAGAGCAGGTATTGCTCACCTGACTTAATTTTTTTAAGAGACATGACTTGTCTTGCAAATTTTTATATTAAATGCTAAAGAGGTGAAGTGAAGATGCTGTTTTTATGAATGTTGCTATGTTGAATTTCCAATCAGGAGCAATTTGTAGGACAGTTTCTGAGAATAAGCTTTTTCATCTTTCTCTCATATGCTACTATGTTAAGTGATGTTCCATGGTGGCAGCAATCTTGTACTTATATAATTAGGAACAAAACAAAAAACTCAAGATTAGTAGAGACCCATCTGAGGTACATTTCTACAATATCACAATTCCTTCCACAAGCGGTTTGTGTTGAATTTCCAATCAGCTCGAAAAACTCAAACAATAAAATTACAATCCAAGATTCACTTCCACATTACATGTACTAGTGTATATGGTTTAATTGTGTGGAACAGTTTCATAGAAGAAGCTGTTTGTATGGTTTTCCCATAGGGTCCTATGTTAAACTGTCCTTTACATGTGATGGTGGCTTTCTTGGATTTTGGATTGACCCAAAAAACTCAAATCAATCTTACATGGGGTTTGTAAAAAGATTTATGAAATTTCAGCCAATCAGAACACATTAGTGTCCTGAAACTTCATTTCTTCATAATTTGTAAACCTGAGTTTAATTCTACAAACAATAATTAAAAAAATATAAAAATACTACTACCAGCTATTGAGGGTTATAAACAGTACAGTGCAAGTGTTTTTTCCTGATGGTATAGACCGGGTAAAACTGACAATGCAGACTATAAAGAATATTTTAAAACTTTTTGAACAGATTATACCATATATCTGCACTAGTCTTTTTAATATACATGTAATTAATATAAAACAATTAAAGTAAATGTTTTACTACACAGATCAGACCTGTCAAAGATATCCAAGTTATATTGTTCTACATAACAAATAACAAATAAGTGTCACTGTGAACTTTATTATGAAATGTTAGACATGTGTTGAACCGATATTTAGTTTTCACACTAAAAAAAACACTGTGCTACTTTGACCTACAATGGTGTTTTCAGATATATAATACTTGATTTCTATATTGGCCTACATGTAGTTATTGGTCCAAGGCTTGCTGTATTGGCCTACATGTAGTTATTGGTCCAAGGCTTGCTGTATTGGCCTACATGTAGTTATTGGTCCAAGGCTTGCTGTATTGGCCTACATGTAGTTATTGGTCCAAGGCTTGCTGTATTGGCCCGAGGAGCAGCTGAAGGACAATACAGCTGGCCAAGGACCAATAGTTATACATGTTATAGGGCAATACAGAAATCATCCCATAATAATATCTTTAATAGTTAACAAGTCCAAATCAATGACTTTTGACTGATATTGGACGAGTTAATTCTGTATTAAGACTGGTTCAGGAAAAACATATATCGGCAGTTTAACTGTTACATGTATTTAAGTTAATATTATAGTAGTTAATTAATAACGGTTTTTATTAATTAACTACTATAATATTGTCGTGTAGAAGTTTTGTTAATTTACTGTGCAAATAACTAACTTGAAACGAGCAACAAAATTTTGAATTCCGGTGTTCCTGACCTAATTCATGACTACAAACTGTAACAGATATATGGTAAATATGTTGTAATTTCTCAAAAATATTCATAAATTACATTTGATACTTTATGTAGTTTATCGTTCCGTAAAGCAACACCATCAAAACAGTACTAAAGTTCAGTCATGCCCAAATGATATTGACATACTTATCAGAAGTCATCTGCTCTTTGTATTTATGTGTCTACTTTTACATTTGTGGTTTATTTTCAATTCTGAAAATATTGTTTAGTTCTTAACAATGTTTATGGAAATGAATGCTAGTTTGACATTTGAAATATATATGAAATATATGTAACTGAAAATTTTTTTAAACAACTTTAATTACTGTCAAATTAATACAATGTAAATAACTTGTCAGTATATTTATCTTTGATCTTACAACGATGCTTGACAAAAAGACAAGATAACTGCCAATGTTACTGCCCCCCCCCCCACCACTCGCCACAGAACCATGCGATTTCAAAAAGGTCAATAGAATCCCCCCCCCCCCCACAATACAATAGAATATTTATGTAACAAACGGGAGATAACCTGCAATTTTCGATATATATTTTCAGATCGATAAAGCTGCTATGATTTATTTTCTTTCTTTTATTCAAAACACAACAAAGCCGTATGTATAAAACACACAAAAAACTATACTTCTAATGTTGACTCCAAAGGCAAAAATTCAGTAAATAACCAGCACCAACTTAACAGGGTTGCAGCATTTACATTGACGTGTGGCCGTGTGTTGGAGTGAATTGCATGATCATTAATTGTGATTCATTTCGGCGTCATTCAACTGTTGCATGTTCACGTTGTTTTTGGTGTATGTTTTCGAGTGCAATGTGCCAAGACTTTCATTCAATTCTTACCTAAATAATGAAGGTTCATTTAACAGAACACAACGTTCTATCTCATGCTCTCTGCAATATGATTGGACAAGCAAAAACTTTTGTTATACTGGTTACCTGGAGTAAAGTGCCTTTCAAAAACAAAATTTCTAGAACAGGGGATCAGAAGTAATAACGCGCGCTAATTATCATCAGTGAAGGACAAACAAGAAAACATGTTTGTCTGTATGATAATAATTTTACGGACGCATTTAATAAATTTTATATCTATGTTACAGAGGTTATTTTACGTTTGTTGTTTAACGCCACTCGATCTCAGCAATTTTTCATCGACTGTATCATACCACTTTAGCTACGGTTTCTTAACGTCCCTGACCACCGTAAAACGATCTCGCACGAACTTAAATCATACCAGGGGCGTAGCTGACCCATGTAATTTCTGTTTACGCATACAAAACAAAGATTTTTTATCTATTTTTTTTTTTTTTTGCGTAATTTTTTTCAGGTTTTTTTTAATCATCTGATGTGCAAGCAAATGATTTTTTGCTTGTATGGGAGCTACGCGCCTGCATACCGTTCATGTCGTGCAGTTTTTATTGTGGGAGTAAGCCTGAGTACGCTGAGAAAACCCCTGATCTTCGATAGGAAAACTGGCAATCCTTGTCAATTAAGTTATTTTATGTTCTCAGGCGCGTAGCTCCCATACAAGCAAAAAATCATTTGCTTGCACATCAGATTGTTAAAAAAAAAACATGAAAAATGATTACGCAAAAAAAAAAACAAAAAAAAATTGATAAAGAATCTTTGTTTTGTATGCGTTACTATATAACGTTATTTTTACGAAAAAATGGATGGTTTTCTTAACGTCGCCTTAACGTTTTTTGTAACCAATTTACGACATTTAACATATATTCACCAAACGTTACAAAAAAATCGTGACGTACATCCGACATTTAAACTACGTATGATTTGGACGAAGATGTTCTTTGTCACAACATTAAAAATAATACATAACACGTTCCGCAGACGTTTGTCAAACGTAATTGAAACAAGCAATTGTTGTATATATGAAAAAATGTCTTCCTGAAAATCACTGTTCCGTCTTTTTCTCCAAAGAAATATCGTATTCTTAACCACAACAATACATCTCTGATAGCCAACGTAAACATATGGAAGAGATACCAACTGGTGAACATTTCAAGAATTCAAGGAACATATATGAAGCTACATATAACTGCCTTTATATCTCGAAAAGCTCTGCTGCAGGCTCCACAAAATACACAGTAGGGTGAAAAACAAAAGACGATTTTCAAAGGAAAAAACGATGCAAATCACTTGTATAATTAAAATAGAAAAATAAATCCTATTTTTATTGTTTAAATATTACAAGACAAAACAGTTAATTAAGACACACAGGTGTACAATAGGACACAAAGAAAATATAAACAGTAGTTAGTTTAAGACATTATTACATACAGACACAAATACAGCTATATTAAAACACATAAATGCAATGCATATTAAAACATATGTTCAACAATTACTTACAGTCAATACACAAAGCAAATTAATAAAAATAAGTGTTGTAGAGAGAGCAAAAAATACAAAAAACAATTTATTCACAATACAGATCTATATCACATCGGATCTTAGGATTTTGTAATATACAATCAATATATTAACTTTTAAAAGTTTTAACAGAGTTCTGCAGTACAATTAAAACTGGTTGGTGTCTAGATTCTGGCACCTAAAAGTAAATAAATAAATAAATAAATAAATAAATAAATAAATAAATAAAATGTCTTGCATCTTCCCAGATTTTTCATAAGAATTAAAGCAATATAATTTCTTTATCTGATAGACTCTTTTTAACCATCGATTACATTATTATTATTGGGGCTTCGGTGACCGAGTGATTAAGGTAGTTCGTCTACTATTGATCACGTGGTCTGTCAACACTGAGATTGCGGGTTCGATTCTCACTGCGGGCAGGGTGTACTCGACTCCAATCTTAATTGACAAGGATTGCCAGTTTTCCTACCGCAGGTCGGGGGTTTTCTCCGGGTACTCCGGCTTCCTCCCCCAATAAAAACTGGACGCCATGATATAGCTGAAAAATTGCTGAAAATGGCGTTAAACATCATTCAAACAAACAAACAAACATTATTATTATTTTATTAAGTACATTATGCATTCTTTATACGACACGGTAGCAGTGGTCAAGTTTGAAGTGTGTGTAAAGCTGTACAAAAAATGTTTAAAATATACTGTAATTTTTTGAATTTGGTCTCAGGATAAAAGTTTTTATATCTCTGTACGCTTATATTTTGAAACGAGGGCGTCGGTGGCCGCGTTGTTATGGTAGTTAGTCATCTTCTTTTGACCACGTGTCTGTTAACGCTGCGGTCGCGGGATCGCGCCTTACGACAGGCAGGGTGTTCTCGAATACAAAATTGACAAGGATTGAGGGTTGTTCGGGCTTTTTAACGGGTATTCCTCCTGCAAAAAAACCTGGACGTCATGATACAGCTGAAAAATTGCTGAAAGTTGCGTCAACCATGCACAATTAAGTAAAACTAACATAAATCTGAAAATGTTTTGAAACAATCTATGTTCTGAATACAGTATTATTTAGTTTTCACTAAATTAGCAATTATTAAACTTACCTAATATCTGGATCCCCTGGCCTATTAAGGGCATGTTTTAGGCATTCCGTTATAATCTCCTTCGCATCCATTTCTGTGGCTGACGGATGATTTTTTTTCTGTATGCCCCTGAAGAAGAAGACAATTAATAAACCTTTTGGTATTTTTTTGTCATCTGGTTAACAGTAGTTGCATTTCGATAAATTGTCATTTGCAAAGATTGATAAGGGTTTACAGTTTCATATTGGCCAAAATAATTATTATTTAAAAGTGTTGACAAAAACATTTTTGCTCTTCCTTTCATATTACATATCGTGTAACACGTAACAATCCTGTGTTGTGGATTGATTATTATTTATGATATAATAATTTAGAAAATAAATTACCTATCATCATCTGACAACACAAAGAAAGATTCAGTAATGGGAGCTTTCCTTTTTTCCCTCTTAAACTCAAGAAACTGTAGTCAGACCATAATGCAGTGCTGCCATTGTCGTCATCATTCGCCGTATGGAGTCCCAACCAGAGCTACCACCCAGAGCAGTATGCAGCTTTAGCTGTACGACAATAAAAAAATAAATGATTTTACTATACATATAATCTTAATCCTACTGAAATATGTGCAAAAATGAAAGAATAATAATATAGGAACCTGATTATCTCCCGTTTAAGCGATGTTTACGAAATATTTCAGTTTGGGGTCCAAATGCACATAACAAAATGTTGACTGGCTGAAATACGTTAATGACATATTTCACGAAATAAGATCAACTATAAATGCATTCTAAGACTCAAATGAATAGGTCTTGTTATTCTTGTCGGGGGTTTTAACGTCCTACACGTTAAATAAATAAATACCCTCGGTCGGACGGTTGTTAGTAGTCCATGGACTCCACTCGGGATACCTAGTCGAAGAACTCGGCAGCATATGTTCTACTAGCGGCCGGGCTGCTCCGATGTAACGTTGGCCTACTCCAGTACCCCACATGATTAGGAGCGTTTCCGCACTCTGACCTATCGTTGAGGTCTTACATCTGCAGAGTGAGCTGCCAGTGTATGCTTTCCTCTGACATTTATGACATGACTAAGTCTAAAATATTACTGCATTTTATACACGCATTCCTATTCATTCTTGTTTTCAATTAAACGATATGCGGTTACAGGACTCAAGTGCGTGTAGTAGAACTTGAAATATTCGAACGTGATTTTGAGGAAAAGGATTCCGAATTAAATTGTGCGAACGTCGCAACGAAACATATACAATATTCAAATTCGTGCTCTTAATTAAAGAATTAAAAGAAGAATTATTACATATCAAAAATATGCCAAACGTTTTCTAATGAATTTTGTCTATTGTATCTTGTATAATAGTACTTACTTTTGAGCTGTGCTTATATTTCCATTTTGCGAATGACCCAGTTTTCTTTGTTTCAATAGCAAACACTCACAAGATATCAAATTACGCTTTCACGTGGGGTTTTACAACCCTTGTGTAATTTCATGACCCCTGCTATTTACATTCGATCGGCAAGAACAAAAAGCCACTGTAAGAGATATACAAAGAAATAAAGCGAACGAAACTGACCGGGAAATATTAATTAAATTCTGGTAGAAATTCATACAATTTGATACCATTAAAGTATCTATGTTGCAATCCCCTACCCCGTAAATCGCCAATTAATAAAAAAACCACTGTAAGAGACATAATTTGAAAAAAGAAAAACAGATTGAGGAGGAACATGCTAATTAAATTCTTGTGGAAATTCATTTATTTATTAAAATGTAAAGAATCTATTATGTCGAAACCCTCCCAACCTCTTCAATCCAGGAAAGACTTTTAAACTGAAAGAAAAATAGTTTAATATGATTTGTTTTAAAATATTTAAAATATTTAAACTATATTATTATTTTAAACATACGTTAAACTGTAAAATATTTATATCTAATTCCCATATATCCCAACCCAACTCACTATTTGTTTTAAATCGTATATGGGTTCTTAATAAGTCGAACACATATTAACGTTACAAGGACGTTGCTAATATGTTCGCTAAGTTTATTGTATCGTAACAAATTAACGAAATGTTTTACGTGATTTAACATCGTCTACACAATGTTATACAAATGTTGCTATTTTTGATAACGTTTTAACAACGTCAGTTAAACGTGCTTCATTACGTTACGAATTAAAGACGTAATAACAACGTTGCATTTTCGTTGTAGATAAGTAACGTCAGGTCCGACATTCTCGCAACTTATAACCAACGTTAGATTTATGTCATGTGTTTGCTGGGGATCCACCCCCCCCCTTTTTTCCAAAAAAAAAAACTGGACGCCAGTATATGCTGAAAATTGCTGAAAGTGGAGTTAAAAAGCAATCAAACATACCAAAAAACAATCAATGCAAAATTCAAATCATCTGGACAATATGGCACCTATACGAGACAGATAATATGATATAAACAAGTACTATCTTTAAAAAAGATAACCGACGCAGTAAAGATATAAATTGAGTTATGCATTGAACTACGAATCGCCTTTATTGTCATACAAATTCCCCGTTTCAATAGACCAGAAATGTTTGATGGAAATTTTTTGGGGGAAGTACTGACGGACAATTATTACTACGTGAATGAAATCATGAACCTATCAATTAACACTAGTCCCAGATGAAACGAGTTTGAAATTATTCATTTATACATGTGTGCCCCCTTTTATTTACGTGTTTTCGATATTAACAGATTTACCAAGCATACAGTTAACCTAAAATTGATAATGTACATACAACTACATGTACTTTGCTGTACATGTACATGTATTCCAGAAAGTTTATTGCTATTATGTATTGAAACCCAATGCCTAAGATATAGAAATGAAGTTTTTCTGCGAGCACCAAAGCAGTTATACAATAATGTAAACAAATTGAATATTAGAAATTTTTTAATAAAATGTTTATAGTTTAAAATTTACTGAATAAGCAAAGTATACTTTACAATTAGAGCCACAACTCTCTATCTATGTGTGTACTACGACGGACGCCCAAGAACAATAATACATTTAATTTAATATCAACATGAATATAAAATGATTGTTAATTTGTATTTAGAAATTAATTAAAATTTCGTCTCTTCGTCTTTTTTATCCTCCATAAAAGCCCGCTAAAATCCAGCGTGTTAATATGCATTTAATTTGCGCTGTACTTCAAATAAAAAATATTTAACATTTTTGTACAAGTTGTTTGATATAATATTTTACAAACTGCAGCCCATCTCTATCGTTCTTTATACATTAATTGCACTATGAAATAATTTTATAAACAAACAGACGGTAAAATCTAATAATAATAGTACACAATTTGAAAGGTGAATTACCACCCTGTTCCGAGCCCCTGTCCAATTTACCACCCTGTTCCGAACCCCCGTCCAATTGGTTTTTAACCAATCAAGAAACAGAATTACGAGAGGTGAAGTGTCATGAGGTCAAAGGGTAAAAAGTGAATATAATACCGACTGCGTCGGAAAAAATGCATGCAAAATTGTCTTTTGTAGACCATGTTGATTTAATAGAAGAGAGATTAGAGAAAGCATTTAAAGACACGTACATATCATCATTAACATGTGGTCAGGAACGTGTGACATTGCAACAAATGATAAAAGATACATCAAATTGAGACACAACAGCAACAAAACAGTTAATAACATCATCAAGGAATACAAAAGAGCAATCAAAATAGTCTTTCCATCGTCAAATACAACAAACACAAGGGTCACACATAACCAGAATCCTTCAAGGCTTCAAGACTTTAAGACCACTTAACAGATAGAAAAAACCTCAATATAAAGATACAAGAAGTCAATAACCAGCTCCAACAAATACCATTAGAGTCAACCAGTACGTTTTAAGAAGAAAAATCAGAAGAGGAAACTACAGACAATCTATTAAAATCAGCACCAACAAACCAGACGGAGTCCATCCAGGCCATCTTCTCAGCTTAGTCATCACCAAATAACCCCTACTTGACACGTACAAAGAGTTCCACCACTCACTACTGCAGTCTGAAGCGATACAAATCCAATTAGAAGAGGAAGAACTAAGCCGCATCCTGTAGACGAGGCAAAACGAAAGATTCCAACTGTATAATAGTAAGAATAGTAAAGAGAATAGGTGAGTTTGATCTTATCAGTCTTTACTACTTACAGCCAATACTACAGCCAGAGTCCAGGATGCCTATATTACATGGATAATAACTGTCAACAAAGGATGCCTGAGCAAAGAGTATAGGTGAGTTTGATCTTAGCAATCTTTGCTCAAACAATCTATAGACAATATATAGTTCAATATATAGCTAGTATAGTTCAATTATTACTCTTATAATAGATACAAGACATATATTACACCAACCCAAAGCAAAGACCAGGTAGTAACGAAAGCACTGTATATCCTTGTGGCACATGTGACGAGCCCTTTACATGGGAGACAGAACAATCAGATGTGATACATGTGATGCAGTGCATGGTATCATATACAATGCCAAGACGTACACAGTGGGACATATAGTTTCTTGGTAGCAGATGCAAATATATCAGTCAGATGGGACTGTGTTATATGCGATAGCCCGAATTACAGCTCACTATGCTATGGCTCAACTACAAAACCAGTAACAGTTTTAGCCTACTGACTGAGTTGACAGATTGTAGCATAACCACAATAAACACATCACCGGGTAACCAGTCTAAACCTAACAATAACTGTACAAAGAGAAAAAACACCAATTTCTCACCACTGAGAATATTAAACATCAACTGTCAGTCCATCAGAAACACGCAGCACCAAATAGGAAACGTTATAGAAAGCACCCGACCTGACATCATTATAGCAACAGAACATGGTTAGATCCATCAATAACCAACAGCCAAATAATGCCACCAGAGTTCAACTTCTTCCGTAAAGACAGAACTGGAAATAAAAGTAGAGGAGGTGTCATAATAGTAGTCTATTATAGAAACCTAGCATCAGAGGTTCCTGAACTAGATACCAACTGTGAAATTATATGGGCGAAAATTGAGCAACAAGGTACCAAACACTTCTGATATGCTCCTTTTAAAACCCTTAAAAATCAGACAGAAAGAGCCTAGAAGAATTTGAAATATCAGTCGAAAGAGCATTATCCAATCATCCCTACATAATAGTTGGCGGCGACTTTAATTTATCAGGCTAGGATTGAGCTACAAAAATACTACGTCAGGGTACCCAATACTATTTAACAGAGATTCTGGATAACAACGGACTTGCTCAACTAGTTGAAGAACCAACAAGAAACAACAATACACTAGACCTACTGATTACAAACTGTCCAGCTAGCATAATGAGAACCAGTGTAATGCCAGACATATCTGATCAAGACATCATCTATAGTGAGCTAGATACTCAGCCTAAGATTAACATACAAAAACCACGACAAAATCATTATATAGAAAAGCAAGATGGGAAAGCATGAAAGAAGTCATGAAAATCGTCCTTCTAGATGTACAAGAATGCATAAGAAAGAAGATAGATATTAACAAAGTATGGCACACTTTTAACGATTGAATAGAAAACAGCACATAAGCACGTAAACCTAGCAAAACTTGCAAAGCAAAAGACAAAAACCCTTGGATAACCCAACAAATCAAGGCACTAATTAAAAAGAAAGACCGAGCATACAAAAAGAAAAAGAAGACTAATCACACTAATGGTATCAAGCGGTATAAGACATTTAGCAAACAGTGCAACGAGAATCGAGGAGAGCATACTGGAATTATATTGAACAGATTATCACACCTGAAGAAAACAAAAGCCTATCTAAGAGATTCTGGACATATATCAAACACAAAAAAGTGACAAGAGCGGTGTAGCCCTACTAAGAAAGGATGAAATATTAGAAACAGACCCAACTATCAAAGCAAACATCCTTTACAGCCAATTCCAATCGGCTTTTTCACCTGAATGTACCATAACTAAAGAAGGAATTCAAACAACAAGAATATATGACAGGCCAGCCACAGAACTACCCAGACAGTGAAAACATCATTATAACAACAAATGGTGTAGAGAAAAGCAGCAGGGCCCGACAACATTAAACCGCATTGCTCAAAGAATTAGCCACAGAAATTGCTCACATAAATCTTTAACTACTCGATGGATACTGGAACAATACCAGACGATTAGAAATCAGCAATGGTATCACCAGCATACAAGAAAGGCCACTTAGCATCAAATTATAGACCAATTTCTCTCTCCTGCATTACTTGCAAGATCATGTAGCACATTGTAACTAGTAACATCATGAAACATGCAGAAGCCAACAACATACTATATCCTCTACAACATGGATTCAGAAGCAAAAGATCATGCGAAACACAATTAATAGAATGCATTGATGTTTTGACAAAAAACCTGCAGTTAGGAAAACAATCCGACCTGTTGATACTTGATTTCTCCAAGGTATTCGACAAAGTATCACATAGTCTACTACTACACAAATTTTACCACTATGGGATAAGAGGAAAGACAAACAAATGGATAAGTGCCTTCCTACAAAAAGAAACCAACAAGTTGTAGTAGAAGGAGAATCTTCCAACAAAGTTAAAGTAGAATCTGTTGTACCACAAGGATCCGTTCTGTGACCCAGCCTATTTTTATTCTACATCAATGACCTTCCGCACGATCTCCACTCTACAGTCCGACTTTTTGCTGATGAAACAGTATCACATCTACTACTACACAAATTTCACCACTAAGGGATAAGAGGAAAGACAAACAAATGGATAAGTGTCTTCATACAAAACGAAACCAACAAGTTGTAGTAGAAGGAGAATCTTCCAACAAAGTTAAAGTAGAGTCTGTTGTACCACAAGGATACGTACTGTGACCCATCCTATTTTTATTCTACATCAATGACCTTCCGCACAATCTCCACTCTACAGTCCGACTTTTTGCTGATGACACAGTAGTATACATCATTATAACATCAGAAGCAGACTGTCAAAAACTACAATCCGACCTTGACAAACTAACTCTCTTAGAGGAAAGGTGGGATATGGAATTCCACTCTGACAAGTGCACTGTGCTGACCGTTTGCAAGAAAAGGAAACCAATCAATATCAACTGCACGGCCATACATTAAAGCATGAAACATCAACAAAATACCTAGGCTGCACCAACACATACGACCTATACTGGGGTGAGCACATCAATAACATCACAAACAAAGCCAGCAGATGCCTTGGATTTCTACATAGGGACCTACATGTCAAGTCTGTAAAAATCAAAGACCAAGCATACAAGTCCCTCGTAAGACCACAATTAGAGTATGCAACAACAGTATGGGACCCGTACCACCAAAACCATATAAACAAGCTTGAAAAAGTACAAAAAGAGTAGCAAGATATGTAACCAACCAATACAGACAAAGAACTAGTGTAACAGACTAGAGTGGAAGTAATTACAGCAAAGAAGAAAAGAAGCCAGACTATGTTCTACAAGATAGTGAACGACAAGGTAGCCATAGACAAACATAAATACCTAAAGGAGCCACAAAGAAGATCCAGGCATTCAGATAATCATAAATTTGCTCAACAATCAGCAACAAAAGACTGTAGGAAGTGTTCCTTATTCCCAAACGCAAAAAACTGGAACAACTTACCACCAGACATCGCACAGGCCAAGTCACTTGAGATTTTTAAATTTCAAGATGCAAGGATGAACTAGGAACAACAACTGTTTTTATCCTGTTCTTAATGATGCGCAGCCTGCCAGTGTATTCAGCAAGTTAAATGTGGGTAGTATACGGAAGAAGAAGAATAATTCATAAAGTTTTACTGTGTTTTACACTGTTTTTTGTAGTAGAACGTGTAATTTGTACAACTGATCGCACGAGTCTCCAACGAGTACGAAAACACGGACTATGGAAAATGCTCCACTTTTACGAACTCTACCAGTGATTGTTTCCGATAGCAAAGCAAAGTATTTAGAGCAAGTAGTTTACCCATCAAAACATCCGGAAAACAAGATTTTCTTCTGGTAGACGAAAGGAGCAGATACTGAAACGAAATTTTTATGGTTGAAACTTCAACGAAAATTTCAGGAACTCTCGTCTCGACATCTTGACATCTTCTTATATGTATTTGTCTCGGAACGTGTGATTTGATTGAAAAACGTGGAAAATATGGGTATTTAGTATCCGAAAGGAACGAGAAAGTTGCGCACATTTGCGATACCTATAGAAAAATATACAGGTATTTTGCAAATTTCCCTACATTCAATTAAACTGGTTTTCCTTGAAATTCCTTTCTATTCCATTTTTTATGGAACTTGTTTAAAGGCCAACCACGTGAATTCAGAAAAAGGACAAAATACTTTAAGGACAAGTCTCGCAAGTAAAAAAAATTATCAGAGAAACCAACTTGCTGTTGAGAGGAAATTCTCCAAACTTCGGACTTGACTTACAGCAAGTTAGTAAAAATGCCAACCGTTTGCCAGTCTGTTATTGGACTGTGAAATTGAGGTTGAGATCACGTGACACCTACCAGACTGTCCTTTACCTTTCATCAACAATCTATAACACGTATTGTCATCCTACCATGCATCGTACAGAGGAACTGACCTAATACAAAATAATTTATGGTAGTCAATTAACCACGAAATGGTCAAGGTCAGGTGAGATTGACAAATACTCACCATAAGTTACCAAAGGACACAATTTGGTTGACCCATGACTTAGGCTTACAAAGTTATAAAGCAAAATGTCAAGTTTTAACGCTGGCAGAAACCCATATATGTTTTGTCTCCACCGACTTTGGACAGCAAGCATTTTCCACTGTAGAAGCTCCAAGAAAAAAACATAAATTCAGGCCATAGTGGCATTAATTTTAATATTAAATAGTTGCATTGCTCCTAAATTTACCACTACTAACCTTTTCCATTAACTAGAGGTTCCCAGGAGCCTGTAATCGCTCACATGGAATCCAAATGACTTCAACTATATTTAAATTTTTGAAATTAACAGTTTCAGTCTAGTTGTTATAGCTTTTAAGTTACTGTGCAAAAACTAAACATTTCTTCAAAAATTTTAGTTGAATACAATAACTCCTATAAGGTGCCATCAAACAATTTATGAAAATTAAATGGTTTGTAGGCATGGTCCTTTAGGGTACTATAGAAATTTACAGTTTTACTCTACTAGTAGGTGTGTTATAGACTAATTTATAATTCAAAAACTGTTCATTTGTCCAAATTCATAATGAAAGGGCAATAACTCCTATAAAGAGTCATCTTGCAATTTTGGACTAAGCAATTATTTGTAGGGCTTCTATTGCTGATCATTTGTGCAATTAACAGTTTCAATCTAGCTGCTATAGTTTTCAAGTTACAGGACAAAAATGAAAAATTTCATAACAAAATTGTCATTTAAGGGTAATACCCCTATTAGGAGTCATCTGACAATTTCAGACCAATTAACTGAATTGTAGAGCTTTTAATGCTGATCATTTTTGCATTTTATAATTTCACTCTAGCTGTTATGGTTTTTAAGTTACAGGACAAAAACGGAAAATTTCATTAAAAAAATTGTCATTAATGGGCAATAACATATTTAAGGAGTTGTCTGACAATTTCAGACCAATCAAGTGAATTGTAGGGCCTTTATTGCTGATCATTTGTGCAATTTACAGTTTCAATCTAGCTGCTATAGTTTTCAAATTACAGGACAAAAACGGAAAATTTCATAAACAAGTGTGGACACAGAAAAACGTCTCGCCTGAATTCCGCATCAGTAACGAAAATAAATTTCGTCATAAGCATTACGTAAATAGCATTAATTATGAGCAGCGGCCTGTATACCAATTATTGTCACCATACTATACATAGTTACAGAGGAACTGTCCTAATACAAAAACTTTAACGAAGTCGCTGAACCGTTAAATTGAGGTCAAGGTCAGGTGACACCTACCAGACAATCATTTACTATTCATCAGCAACCTATATACCAAATATTGTCATCCTACCATGCTTGGTTACAGGGGATCAGCAGTAACCTAAAAACTTTAACGTAGTCACTGGACAGTGAAATTGAGGTCAAGGTCAAATGGCACCTACCAGACAGTCATGTACTATTCATCAGCAACCTATATACCAAATATTGTCATCCTACCATGCGTAGTTACAGAGGAACTGTCGTAACCAAAAAACGTTAACGTAGTCGCTGGACCGTGAAATTGAGGTCAAGGTCAGGTGACACCTACCAGACAGTCATGTACTAGTCATCAGCAACCTATACACCAAATATTGTCATCCTACCATGTGTAGTTACAGAGGAACTGTCATAACCCAAAAACTTTAACGTAGTCGCTGGACCGTGAAATTGAGGTCAAGGTCAGGTGACACCTACCAGACAGTCATGTACTAGTCATCAGCAACCTATACACCAAATATTGTCATCCTACCATGCGTAGTTACAGAGGAATTGTCGTAACCCAAAAACTTTAACGTAGTCGCTGGACCGTGAAATTGAGGTCAAGGTCAGGTGACACCTACCAGACAGTCATGTACTAGTCATCAGCAACCTATACACCAAATATTGTCATCCTACCATGCGTAGTTACAGAGGAACTGTCGTAACCCAAAAACTTTAACGTAGTCGCTGGACCGTGAAATTGAGGTCAAGGTCAGGTGACAGGTGACTGACTGGCAAGTACTCATCATAAGCTACCTCTGGACCAAATTTGATGGACCTAGGGCTTGGGCTTACAAAGATATGAAGCAAGATGTCAAGTGTTTACGCCGCCGCCGCCGCCGCCGGATTCCCATACATATGTCTCGCCTCCAGCGACTTTTGTCGCAGGCGAGACAAAAATTGCCATTTAAGGGCAATAACTCATATAAGGAGTCATTTGACTATTACAGACCAATCAAGTGAAACGTAGGGCTTTTATTGCTGATCATTTTTGCCATTTACAATTTCACTCTACCTCGTATAGTTTTCAGGTTATATTGTAAATACCAAAAAATTTGTCAAAAATCGTCAATAAAGGGCAATAACTCCTACAAGAGGCCAAAACACAACTTCACACTTATAGCAACTATTGTAGACCTTAATGTGCTGATCAATTTGAAGTAAGAAGTAACGGTTATCTCTATAGCTATTATAATTTTTGAGATAATAATCAAAAACCTGTGTTGACCCCACGTTCTATTTTTAGTAACAGTGGCCATATTTGTCTCTTGATCAACAGCCTGGGTACAAATTTGAAACAAGGAACCCTAATGATGATTGTGGCCAAGTTTGAAAAAAATTGGCCCAGTAGTTTCAGAGGAGAAGATTTTTGAAAATGTTTACGACGGACGACAGACGACGGACGACGGACGACAGACGCCAAGTGATGGCAAAAGCTTACATGGACCTTCGGTCCAGGTGAGCTAAAAAGCAGTCGTCTAAACAAAATTTGAGAGCTGGCAGGCTGGATAAAGGGAATATAGAACATCTCTACATTAGGGTGTCTAAAGGTTATCCAAAAGTACAGTCCAATGCACTGATTTCTAATCACTTATGCTAATAAAAATATTGAAGTCACCTGTCAGTTTTGGTCTGATCATACTTTTTTGTTATGTACCTGTTTTGAAAATTTCTGTTACATTACACAATAATAACATTAAAGGAATAAAATACTTTTTATTTATAATAACATTACACAATTAAAATATATAACATCATCGACAATAAATTCATATGATGCAAATAATTAAAATATTCTTTTTTTATTGTTCGAGGTGTGGTAATTCCAATGTGCTGAAATGTTATCATGTTCTGTATTTTTACTTCTAAGATATTCAGTATCCGCCTTGGTCACCAAATATTTGATCAATTTTAGCATTGTTAGGATTGATTGGTCCAATGACATCTGTGTAATTTTGTACCAAATTTTCCCAAATAACCTTGGCTGTCAGCGCTTGTCCTAACTGTAATACAATGTTATAACATATAAAGAGAAGATAATCCAAACATAAACCTTGTAAATTAATTATGCAGAACAACAAATCACAAGAAGAAAACACACATACCAAGGCATAAACTACATGGTAGGGTTGAACAAGTTACAATATTTAACTAGAGGCTCTAAAGAGCCTGTATCGTTCACCTGACTTACAAAAAAAACTTATAAAGAGACATGACTTTTCTTGCAAATTTTGATATTAAATGCTAAAGATGCTTTTTCTATGAATGTTGCCGTGTTGAATATCCAATCAGCCGTTTCATTTTTTCATAGGTTAGTATGTTAAGGGATGTTTCATGGTGGCAGCAATCTTGTATTTTGGATTGAAACAAAAAAACTCAAAATTAGTAGAGGACCATACAATATTACATATCCTTCTGCCAAGCGGTTTTTGAGGAAACGAATTTTGAAATTTCAGCCATTAGAATGCATTTTCAGCTCAGGCAGGCAGCTAGGTTGAATTTCCTATCAGCTCGAAAAACTCAAATAATAACATTACTATTCAAGATTCACTTCTTCATTACTGGTATTTGGTTTAATTGTGTAAAACAGTTTCGGAGAAGAAGCTGTTTGTATGGTTTTCCTATTGGGTCCTATGTTAAGCTGTGGTCCACGGTGGCGGCCAACTTTGATTTTGGATCGTCACAAAAAACTCAAACTTTGTAGAGGACCATCTAAGGTACATTTCTGCAATATTTCAAATCAATCTGCCATTTGGTTTGTAAAAAGAAAATTTTTGAATTTTAGCCAATAAGAACCCAGTAGTGACCCTGGAAACCATGTTGAATTTACACTTGGCTTGAAAAACTCAAAATAGTAAGATAAATATCCAACCATCATTTCTTCATAATTTGGCTTCATTTTGTGGAACAGTTTCAGGGAAGAAGTTGTTTGTATGTTTTTTCCCATGAGGTCCTATGTTAGACTAAGTCCTGCGATGGCAGCCATCTTGGTTTTGGATCGGCACAATAAACTCAAACTTTGTAGAGGACCATCTACGGTACTTTTCTGCTATATTTCAAATCAATTTGCCATGTGGTTTATGAGAAGACGAATTTTGAAATTCAGCCAATCAGAACACATTAGTGGCCCTGTAAGCCATGTTGAATTTGTATAGGCTCGAAAAACTCAAAATAACTATCCAAACTTCAATTCTTCATAATTTGACTAAATATTTGGGACAATTTCCGAGAAGTTGTTTGTATGTTTTTCCCATAGGGTCATATGTTAAACTATGTACTGCGATATGGCGGCCATCTTGGATTTGGATCGGAACTTTGCAATATTTTCAAATCAATCTGCCAAGCAGTTTATGAGAAGATTTTTTAAATTTAGCCAGAATCAGAATGCGTTAATGGCCCTGGCAGCCATGTTTCATATTTGATCAGCACCAAAAAACATTCAATAAACATTCCTGCCAAGTTTGGTTTCAATTGTCAAAGTGGTTTCGGAGAAGAAGATTGAAATGTGAGAAGTTTACGGCCGACGACGATGGACTTCTAGTGATGAGAATAGCTCACACTGACACTTTAGTTCAGGTGAGCTAAAAATTAATATGGCTGTTTCAGTTCCAAGTAATTTTTACTACAGTACTTATTCGCTACTAAAACCTGGCAGTAACTCGTGATAAATGTAGAAACAGGTAATGTGTACAAAGGAGAAAATACAAACTAAGAGTGGGTTAATACATCTATATTTTGGGAATCGTTTTTGTATTTTAGGATGTCTGGGATTTTGTCTCGAAAAAAAAGTTAATTTCAGAGTAAAACTTTCAATTTTTTGTATAGGATAAAGATAAACGCAGAGGATTTTATTTATAGTTTTCATGCTCACAGCATTTGTTACATAAAAATTGTATGAAATAAAACAATAACTCATCCAGTGAAATTTTAACTGCAGTATTTTAATAAGCTATAACACTGATTGATTGATTAATAAATTGATTGAGCTACATCGTAATAGGAATATAACATTGTTACATACATAAACTCAGATGGCGGCTTTGCATTTTACCAATATTGTCCTCAGATCAAGTGTATTCTGGTGTATACTTATAAGAATGGATGCCATGATATTGTTTGTTTTTTTAATGGTGTTTACTGCCACTTTCAGCAGTTTTTCAGCTATATCATAACGCCAGCAGTTTTTACTGCGAGAAGAAGCCGGAGTACCTGGGGGAAAACCCTACCTTTTGTAGGAAAACTGGCAATCCTTGTCAAATAAAATTAGAGTCGAGCACACCCTGCCGGCAGTGAAGATTAAACCGAAATCTCAGTATTGACAGAACACGCGATCAGTAGTAGATGAACTACTTTTAACACTTGCCAACAGAAGTTTGCTGACAGTGGCATAGCCTCTAACAAACAAAACACTAAAATCAATATGACTGGTTGCATGTTATAGCCCCCTGTTACAACGATTTCTGACACAATATTCTGACCAAACCTTATCTGTCCCTTCTGGTATGACTCCTGCATGATAAAAAATTATGAAAAAAGCTGTAATAATAAATGGAATGTAAATAAGGGGTCACCCACAATGTAATGTGCAAACAGGGGTTTATTTCATTTAAAAGGATAAATGAGACAGAAATCAACAATACATATATTTAAACAAAACCAGGCAAAAAGATAACAAATGATTTTGCAACAAAATGCAACTGTACAGTAATTTAGAGGATTTTCCATTTCCCCACATTGATTTACTTCTTTTTAAGACTTAAAGAAAACATGATGCAGGAAGTGCCAACCATTCATGAGTATGCACAGCCACTCTGTTTATATTGGAGTTATTGTTTTTTCTTAGGTTTAGCTATTTATATTTGTCTGTTCTTTAGATGGTAAAGCTACTTATCCAAGTGTTAACATATTAAACAAGTCTTTCAAGCATGGCTATTTTGCAAATATTAAGCAAATATTTAGGGCCTAGGTGGCGAGTGGTTAAGGTAGTTAATATATTATTGAACTGGTGTGCATCTCACTGAAGGTAATGTGTACTGGACTCCAATATTAACTGACCAGGAATGCCATTTTTCCTACGGAAGGTCTAGGGTTTTCTCCAGCTTCCTCCCAATTAAAAACTGGACGCCATGATATAGCTAAAAAATTTCTTAAGTGGTATCAACACCATACAAACAAATAACAAACAAAAGCAAATATGTATGTACAAGTATTTAAATTCATAAAGGTGTATTTGTTGTATATTTGTATATATTGATCCAACCTGATTTGAATGAAAGCCATCTACTGGTTCTATTAGCTCCCATTTTTGACCACCTGCTTTCTCATATTCATCTAATACTAGAACAAATAATAAATAATAGAATATGTGTAAATAAACATTAGATGTTTTATGCACAAAATCTATAACATTTTTTAAAAAAGAATAAAAGAAAAGTTTAAAATTTAACAAATTATTAATGCCAAGCCATTAAACAAATATTTTGTAATTTACAGATACTGAATTTGACCAACCCATCTTAGTTTACCTGGTTACACAAAAAAGTTAAGTCAATGTCATTTATAAAAAAAAGCAGTAATCTTCATTTATCCAAAAGTAAATAACTTGGAAATTTCTTACAGGAAGTTATCTTGCCAAATCAACATTTTGTTTTCAAATGTTCATGATAGAAGAAAATTAGTGATTAAAATATATTTGTGTTTTTTGGACTAAATTATTACTTTCTCATTTTGAACTCCAGGGATAATCATCAATAAAAATCTTGACTAGAAAAACACCAATAGTATATTTGCAAGGCAGCATATTTTCTTTAGAATAAAACCAAAAGTAAGCCTGCAGTATTCTCCAATATGGTATCATCAAGAAAGAATGGTGCTCTGATAAATTTAAATTTATCCTATAAAATTAAACAGTTATTGCATAAATATTGTCCCTTACAGAATATATAAATCGCACTAGCTTATGAGTGCAATAATATATTGTTGAGAACAATAAAAGTATTGTGCAATAATCCTAAATTATGATAAATAAATGCATACCTTGGTTTATTGGATTATCTATATAATAAACCTTGTAGTTGTTAGAAGTATAAGCAGCTGATAGGTTCCGTAAAACATCATTTAACTGGTTAGCTCTCTAAAATAAAAAAATCAAATGTATGAAAGCAAATATAGTAAAATAAAGACAAGAAAAAAAAGTAAACATTTTCCATAATGCCCTGCTTCTAGCGATCTTGAGATAAAGAGAAAGTATATATTTTGGTAAATCCAAAAGTTCCTACCCAACCTCAAATCAGTTTTCTAGAACATATACAAAATATACACCTACAGTATTTTATATAACAGAAAGACATTTTTGGTGATTAGTTGTACTGTTTGTTATATATAGGATCTTACATTAGTACCATTGGATTATCGGATTTCTCCAAATCGAAATAGTTAAATTATGGAATTTTAAGTCTGAGCCTTGACGAGGACTTAAATTTACATAATTTAACCATGGGGATTGGAGAAATACAATAATCCATGAGTACTCATGTACGATTGTGTTTCTCTAATTTTAAAAAGTAGAAAAATTGCGAAACAAAATACAAATTCTCCCAACCCCAATTTTACATTCTTTACTTGAATACATGGTAAATGGTAGGTGTTTTGTTTATGACATCATGAGTTCTTTTTGTGACGTTATTATTTTTAACTAATCGACTGCTGAGCACAACAAATTCACAAGTGACAAGAACTATATTTTCCACACATGTCAAGCGGTTGAAATATTATGTCAAAATTAGAGAATCATATTTTTTCGTTTTATATTTATCTGCCCAGGATATGTTTACAGTTGCCTTAGATTCTAGTTATTAAAACATATAAAATAATAATACCTTAACAAACAGAAAATATATTAGATTGCCAATTGCTCATGTTAAGTTTGTACAGACTGTCCTTTAAATAAACAAGAAATCAAACTCTAAATGGATGGAGCAAAGATTTTGGTATTTTACTCAGGATACATTTAGACTTAATTCTATCTGAATACCTCTGTTGTTAAGTTTCTGATTGTTTCATTGGTGTTCATCCATCCATAACAAGGAGAGATCTAAAACAAAAAATTATTAGATTTGTTTACACAATATTTTAAAGTTTTTGGTTAAACTAACTTTCTACACCATCCAAAAATTGTTACGTTTGCAAATACTGACTATTAATAGAGGGTAAATTAAAAGTAAAAAAAAATTAAAAAAAACGAAGAAAAGTTAATAATTCTAAAGATTCTATAAAATACACGGTCTTGTGATAAAACTAATTTGGGATGAACAACATATAAAAAAGTAACACCAGAAATAGTAAATCGGTCATTCTCAAATAGGATGCTGAAAACATCATCAGAATAAGCGTTTGTTAAAATTTCACATAAACCATGACCCAGATATTAATCATAATGCATCTTTTTTTACCTATCATATAATGAATGAAATGGTATAACTTACAAATCAGGTCAATTTCATTATTTTTTTCTAAAATTACAATATTGTAGTAGAATGGAGATAATTAATGGTCAAGTCATGATTTATTTATTAGAATTCTAATACGATGTACCTAACTCGTACCAGGTGTAAGATTGTTTGTTTGTTTGAATGGTGTTTTAACGCCACTTTCAGCAATTTTTCAGCTATTTCATGGCGTCCAGTTTTTATTTGGGGAGGAAGCCGGAGTACCCGGAGAGAACCCCCGACCTGCGGTAGGAAAACTGGCAATCCTTGTCAATTAAGATTGGAGTCGAGTACACCCTGCCTGCAGTGAGAATCGAACCAGCAATCTCAGTGTTGACAGACCACGTGATCAATAGTAAACGAACTACCTTGACCACTCGGCCACCGAGGCCCCACCAGGTGTAAGAAGTATATATTTCTAATCAATGTCATAAATGATCAACATTCTTTATGGCTACGACACAGAAAGATTTTTCACACATTTTAACGACGTCACAATCAAATTTTTGTCCTAAATGTATTGCAAGTCCTGCATCTCAAAAGTTACATTGTTAACACAAGTTAATATATCTGTCCTATTATTAGAATAATTCATTGGCAAGAATATATACAAGTACTGACCTTTACGCCCTCATTGTATTGGACATCAAGGGCCAACCAGTGGTAAAATCAGTATATATTTGTACCAAATGAATTATTTGTTCATTTTACCAAGTTACTGGTATTGTATCCATGAATTGAATGCAAAACTTAAATTTTAATAAATACAATGGTAAAATATCAAATGTATCATGTATTCCATAAACTATTTCTTAAATCATATATTTGTATAGTGTTTCCAAGAATGTGTAACTGCTTTAACTAGCAGAAAAACAAGGAGATATATATAATTGAATATTTTGTAGTTTAATGCCATCTGGGAAATTTTACAATTACACCATTACTAGAAACCACCTTTTTAAATGCATAGTTTCCTATAAATGTTTTGTACTAGATCATTATGAAGGAATGGATTGCTAAATTGTTCTATGTAAAAAAACTTATATGACATAATATAGAGATCAAGCTAAATTTTCAAAGCTATATTAACTACTAATTTTAGAAGCATAGATATAACTGACTGGACACCAAGTGTATTAAATTTAAACTGTATTGTTGGAATATTTTCATGTAAGCACAGGTAATGATTTTTATACGCTTGTCATGGGTTGTATTACTGAAACATCCATGGTGAGTGGGAGGGCTCCACAGTGGTGTCGACTATCTAACTGAAACATGTGTTGTCTGATCTTCATGAAACTAGGTGGGCATAATAGTTCAGCCAAGTTCATTAGCCAGCCAAATGCTTCAGACACTTCAAAAATATGGCTCTTTAATTATGAAAAACAAATGGCAAATTCGCATCGTCCGCTCTCTAAATCAAACATGTGTTTTCAACCAGCTATTTTGTGGCACTTTGGCACTTCTTTGTTTTAAAAAATCTTTTAAGCCTTTTCATGTTGTTTAATTAGAGCAGAAGCAAGTGTATTGAAAGGTAGCAAACATTAATTAAAGATAGAAATACTTTTGTTTTACTGGCACAGATAAGGTAACTTGTTTGCAATTTGTCAAATACAAAACAGTCATATCTTGAACTCCATTTTAAAAAGTTCAAACCAAACAAAAGTTAAAAATATAAATATAAACCTGTAGGCAGTTAAAATAGTCGTAAAAATCTGGATATTTCACATCATTTCTAAGTGAACCAATAGGATGAACTCTATCATGCAGACTATCATATAACACTCGTCCGTCTGCTAAAGCACATAAGAAAACATGGCTGCCTTTGGGCAGAACTTTCTCCTACAACACAAAGTTTTATGATATATTAATATTTCTAGAAGTAGTTGATTTCCTCTGATTTTGATGTTAACAATACATTCAAAGCCATCATTCCCAAAACTTGTCTATAAACACCTTGATTCATTTTTCCTTTGTAGGCCTGGTTTTTAAAAACTTTCTCTGCTGGAGAACTTTTATATTAAAGTTATTTATGATTATAATTTTACATTTTTGCTAAGTGAATATTTGGTATTTTTTTCAAATTTAACAATTTCACATCATGAAACCTTAAACAAATTACCAAATATTTCAATGTGATCAGTGTATTGTTGTACATTTCTGCAGGCTTTGTCATGCGATCAAAGTCGTCAGCATGTCTGAAAAAATATAACTAGATATGAGTGAGACACTATGGACATTGTTGAATGCCAGGAAGTAATAAATTCTTAAAAATCTCTCTTTTGTATTAAAAATATTCGATGAAAATGGTTTGAAGATATTTCTCACAATCTATGAACATCTTAAGTTCCCCCAAAACGTAGTAGTCACAGTATTTTCCTAGTTGAACAATAGTTCTTTTCTGAGAATACTCTGCTGCCCAACAATATATTTAGTTTTGCTAGCGAGTGCTTACAGCAGTGTAAAAAAGATAATTACTAATGTGACGGCAGTGAATCCTTGGACTGACATGGGCATATCATAAGTACAACACACTTTTTATTTTGAAACTAAATATCAAGCAGTTTATAACAGTGATAGATGAAAGAAGATTATTGGAATTATGAACATACAATTTATATTATGAAACTATGTGTGCCCTTATCTATCTCGTTAAAAGAAACACAAATGCCACCTAATGTAAAAAGTATTGTGAACAAACACAAAATTATAGACAAGTACAATATTATCTTCATTTTGGATGTGTGAACTTCATCTATCCTATCAAAGCATCAGGTAAAATGTTGTGTGAACTAACACACAAATATTACTTTATGATCTCTCTGTACATTTAAAAACAGTAAATGCAAACACACCAAATTATAAGCCTTTCAGGAAAATGATAATCATAGCGAGTATTTGACCGGATGTATAGCTTCTAAAGATGAATAAAGACAAATAAAATAGCTTGTTGTAAGAACATAGGATTGGATGCGTATAATACATGTACATCAATGCAATTTATAAACAGATAATTAAGGAAATCCTGGAAATATTCAAAAATGATACATGTGCCTAGGTAATTGATCTTTAAACAGTGAATACACGATTTATAAATTTGTCCATTCAATACCATTACAAGATTAAAACAAAAAACTAACAAAACCTGTTTGACATCTTGAAATAGTTAAATTTTCTAACAGCTTTTAAGTTATTTTTAGAAACCTGTCATAGACTATTTTGGTTGCCAGTTAATCAGTTAATGACATGTATACAAACCCTCTGCAGACATCATTTCCAACCAGTGCATATATCACTATCACTGGATAGTCTGTGCTTGAATTACGAAACAAACTGTAAAAAACCCCATTATCTTTAACATTTGACACATAAATTTAAGCTGACAAATAAATGAAATTAAATATTTATTAAAAAAATTTGGGACATTTTTAAATCATACAAAACTCAATTTATAACTTTACCAGGATACAACATGAGGATAAATACAGTACTATTATTATTTAAAATATTTAAATGTCGCTCTAAAGGAAGGTGAGATGTTGGGAGAGTGCAAAGCTTTTCACACATAAAATAACCCGTAAAAAAGTAAGTTTGTAAATGTATACTACAGATGATTGGGTGCCATTTTCATATTTTTCACCATAAGTAAGGTTAAACAACTGGTGACATCTGATATTTGTTCATTGTACACTCCTTTTCTTAAAGAAAATTCAATTCTCGAACAAGTAATCCTTTAATTGGAATTCATCAATTGATAATAATATAATAATTGAATATAGCTGGAAAAATGCTCCCGAGCTATTAAATATCAATGAATTAACGTATTTATTATTTATATATTTATAACTTCATTACAACTTTTATCTTATTGCTTAATATTTCAGAATAACTAGTTATCAAATCAATCAATCAATTATGTTTTAGTTGTAGTCCTTCTAATTATCATATACAGCCTATTACAATGGTGCTTTGTGGAAGAATAAAAGACTGGGGCCAGAAACAACACAACATTCATGCCAACATATAGGAGTGTCCAAGCGGAACAGCAATGGGTCAGGGATCTAGCCCCTTTGCTACCAAATTGTTTGACCAAAAATGATTTTTATGGGAGTGGGTAAATATACAAAGAATCAATAAGAAGATGTCTTTAAAGCACTTCAATTGTATTGTAAACATAAGTTCACATAAGGTTCAGGACATATTCTACTTTTCAATCTATATTTGATATTTTCTTTATATATTTAAAACTGTCCTTTAAACAAAATCTTTTTAAATTAGTGGTCATCGACTGTTTTCTAAGTTATGACGTCATCCTTTTTAAAGGTAATTCAATGGCATGTTATTAAACCTTTATTTTTCCCATACTTTTCTGTTAGAATAAATTTAGGTTTTTTAAGGGCTTCATGGCATGTAGAAAAACTGCCATGGCACAATCTACTTGCAAAAAAATTTAAGTTTCGGGCATAATGTAGAATAAATATGATCCAGCCATTTTTGTTTTGCACTTAGATTGAAAAAGTGACTTATGGTAATAAAACTTCATTGTAGACCGAGGATAACCTACTCTCCAAAGTAAAGGAATAAAAAAATATGGTAACCAAATCAGGACTAAGGTGCACAAATATTTTTGAAAAATGAGTAAAGACAAGAAATGGCAGGAAGACGAGTGTTTTTTTTTAATTCAAACTGTATTATCTTTTCTAGATTTGTAGCGCAAAATATAATCAGGAATGTTTCCTGTTGCAAAGTGATTAATTATCATGTTTTCCAATTCTCCAAGGCTCTGTTGCTTTTTAATTATATACAGTCCTTTGAGTCTATTTATAAAGCCTACGGTTACTGACATGTAAGCTTCTCCGATTTTGACGACGACCTTGTCAAAAATAAATAACACTAACATTAAAAAACTATTGATAACTAGATACAAAACATATATTTGCTTCTTTGTAAACATAACATTACACAAATGTTACTCATTATTTTAACCATAACTTAACTAATTTGAAATGAAAGTGGCATTTCAAGCTAAATAAAAAGACAGATGAAATTATCAAGAAATAATAACATAATGGATTATTTACTTAAAATGCATGTCCAAAAGATTTTCCTTGTTTTGGCAATAATGTGCATAAACATGACATATACGTTTACACTTATAACTTAAGGGGTAAGTTTATTGTGCAGTAATACATATTGCTGGAATCTTAAAGAAACGTCAAGGAAAGAAACAATATATTGAATGGCGAAGGATCATAGAGGGTGCTGACAAACCTCAACATGATATCATCCATTGTACCTGATCTGGCACCTGTTAAAACACATTTTATTTTTTAAAATTAAAAAACCTCAATAATGGATGCATCAAAATAATACTAAAAGATAGTCAAGAGACATTGGAGTACATCTAACAGTATATTGGAGACCTTTCAAGTCCAATGCAATATATATATATATATATATATATATATATATATTACACCATTGAATAGAGGGCAATACAGTTTCTTAAAACCATTCATCATTTTATCCAAGTGTATGTATATTGCAGACCTCCTGTGTGTAATGTCAAAAATAAATTGGCATAAATTATTTTACAGTAATTTACCTAACAGAGCTTTGCTAATATTGAAGGAATTAATAATTCAGACATTCTGTGACAGCTTCGTTTGTTTTCAACATTTAATGACATGACCACTTCAGACCAATACTCACTTAATGGGTATAAAATGGGTGGATGAACAAAAAAGGGTCCTATTTTTATTCAGATTAAATTTGTTCTCTGGCAAGGTATGCCTTCAACCTTCATTACAAGGATTGCCAGTTTTCATGCCATGTCAGGGATTCTCACCAGGCACACGGTCTCTCATTATATAATGTATGCCATTATGCTTACATTACATGCTGGCAATATTTGTTCTATTATACTGACAACTTACAAACTAATTAATAAAATCAATTTTTTTTTAATTACAGCTCATCTTCATTATAAAATGCCATCTGCAGGCTAGAGGATTGTACACTTCTGGTTAAAAATTGTAATTTTGGAATGCAAAATGGGTGCATATAGGATAAATTGACCACAGCAAATTGGTGTTGTTTCTTATCTATACAATTTAAAAAAATCATATATTATTAAATATGAAACTAAAATATAGATTAAAAAAAACAAATTTAATGAAAAGGGCAGATAATTTCTTACCATTAGCAGCAATGTTTTGATAATCTCTATGGTTACATCTATTCCTATCTCTCATTCTGAGGTAGATAGAATCTGTAGGCCCATGATTGACATTTGGATAAGGATTCTGCATATATCCTTATAACATAAGAACAAAATTATCAGATTGAAATTAATTCATAGATAATTTAATTTTGGATGCAAAACATTTTATAATTGATTGAAAAATTGTGTGTATATTTCAATGAGTTGTCATGGTTGCACAATTTGTAATATTGGTATTTTGAAATGTATTGCCCAGAACAAATATTTATTAACATTGAATGTATATGTCCAGTTCTTACCGGTTACTGTTGATAATTCAGGCCAATCTATTTCATTCTCCAGTATAAACAGAAGTGGTTCAAATGTCGCCTATTAAAATAATTTTTTAATACATGTTTAGTCTCCACCCTCAACTAAATAGAAAATTCTAATATAGAAAGAAATTTCACCAAAGGCTCTAAGAATTGTCAACTATGAACTTGTACTTAATGTAGAAGAATTTAAAACAGAATTTAAAACATATGTACACATTACACATTGATGAACAACTATGAAGGAGATCAGACCACATGCGAATTTTATGGTACATGTAAAATAGTAATACCTACAGCTTACCTAGATTTCCACCTGTACAGTACAGTAAACAGTAGGTGTGTTTACAAGGTGGACAAATCTTTAAACGCCAACCTTTAATCAGTGTATATAATCTGCCTACAAACTTACAGCAGATATTTCTGAACTATTCAGCCATTCTCTCGGTAGATGGAAATGTGCACTAACGGAATCTCCTAACACTACAGATCCTCTCTGAGACGAGTTGGAGCAAAACTGATCTTCATAGGCATTTCCAGCATTATCCAATCCCTACAGATAAATATGGTCAGATTATTGCATTGACAGAGATGAAATACCGAGATTTATCAGAGAAATCAATTCTGGTAAATCACTAGTGAAAGAAATTCGGTTCTTTCACTCTCAGGATGAGACAATGTAACTAGCAAACACTGATTTCTGCCCCTAGGTGATTCTGTTTAGACAGTTTTAATGCATTTTTGCAAATAGATCATACTTTTTGAAAACATGAATAATGTGTTACTGCTATTCTATCAGAGGATAAGTCAGAAATTCAAAAAATATCTTAAACGAAACCTTTTTTGTGATGAAAAAAAATCCTTTCTTACTTCACCACTGACATTTGCATGCTATTAGCCAAGAAACATAAAGAAGTAGATTGAATTACGTTAAGGTTGACCTGACCAGAGGCTGAACCATTGTCATCAATCATATTGTTTGTTTGTTTGGTGGCGTTTAACGCTACTTTCAGCAATTTTTCAGCTATATTATGGCGTCCAGTTTTTATTGGGGGAGGAAGCCGAAGTACCCGGAGAAAACCCCCGACTTGCTTTAGGAAATCAATCATATTAATTAAGTTTACATTTGTCACAGGAAAACACTGTTTACACTTACAGTTACCATAAATAGAAGAACTTAATGTATGGGTAATTTATGTTTATTGTACTGTCAAAAAACTTTCTTGCTCGCAGTATAATCCAGAAAAAATGTCCTCAAAATACTTACATATATTCCATTACAGTTGGAGTCCTTGACCTTATCAGAAAGCTGAGGCCTTAAAAGACAATACAATATAAAATATGTTTTCTTATATTATAAAGGAAGGTAATAACGAAAAATAAGAATTTACATTATCCTAGCCAATCACATTATTCACAGAATATTCTGTGTATTATTTACAAAGGTTCACTAGACATATAATTTTTATTTTAGAAACTAAGGATGCTATGTTTCTATTTTTATGTATATTCAAGCTTTGTTACTTAAATAAACAAGGATATTCTCTACCAGTATAAACAATGTGGTGGAAGCTCCAAATGCAATGAAGCAGACTATTAAAAGTTGTGAATTTACCTTGAAATACGTCATTTTGAAGATATAATCGCTCTCGTTTTATCGAGGTAGAAATTGTAATGCTGATCACAAGATTAAATAAAAATTTAGTTCACTTTCAGTTAAAAGCATCAACATTTCAAATGAAATGGGATGGTTTAAGAAAGACGCTGCAAAGAGAAACCTGTGCTGTGTTGTGCTGGGGTGCAAAAAAGAAGAAAACGAAACCGCTAGAAGACTCAAAAGGGTGGGCATGGTGTCTACGAGCTAGAAGTTTTGTCCACCCAGTGCTCGCAACCACAATGGACAGAGAGAAAATGCTAAATCCTTCAGGGTTGTACTTTATACTTAAACTTGAAAATCTTCTACAATAAACCAACACGTTTTAATTTTTTATATATCCTTTTTAAAAATTTCTGCTTGTTAAAATTTTTTTCAATTATAAGAATGATCAATAAGTACCAATATTAATTATGAAAAAAATACAAATAGAATGTATTTTGTGATATTGTTTTTATTTTTTTAATGCCACTAAGGAGGTTATAATGTTTTCAAGTTGCTAAGGCAGTACCTGGATCCAGGATGTATACTCTTATTTTTATCATCACAATCTTTACCTCTCCAAGATGTGCCTCTCAAGGTCTGTATAAAAAATAAACAATAAAATCAGTTAAAGAGTTAAGGCACCTCATAAAAAATGCAGCTTGAACTTTAAAGACTTCAAAGATTTGCTTATGAAACATCTGTTTTAATGTTTATGGAAATTATGAGAACAACCAATTTTTAGTGCTCAGGAAAACAATTTTATTCTTTGCTGTTGACACTTTTGTTTAGTTTGCTTACTAATTAATTATTGTCAACAATAGCTCAACACCAATTGGAAATGTTTGTCTATTGCTTAATGCCAGTTTCAGCAATTTTACAGCTATATCATGGCATCCAGTTTTATTGGGGGATGAAGCCAGAGTACCCTAGAAAAACCTTCGGTAGAAAATCTAGAGTGAGATTAGAACATGCAATATTAGTATTGACAGACCACATGAACAATAGCAGACGAACTATTTAACCACTTGGCCGCCAAGTCCCCAGTCACACATAGTAACCAGGTAAGCAGTTGTGTCTTCATAGTCTGCTTTCCTCCACTTATAAAACTGACTGCCTTGATAACGATAATAACATGACTGATCTTACTTAGGTTGATAAATATTGTTATCAATTTATTGACAGTTGCAAAAAAGTTGTCCTCCATAAAACCCTTAAATTCCATTTTAAATGTAACTATATACATCCCTGCACATGTGCAGAAACAAAATACACATATTATTTATTTAAATATAGATACCGTCATGACACTGAATCTGTCACCATCTAAATCAACTGCTGGATAATGGCTGTCAAAAATTCTGGAAAAAAAATTATTGGAATTATTTAAAACTTGTTTCATTTCAGTTTTGTTTCAAAAGACATTTTTATTCACTCATATTAAAGAAAAGAAAATTATGTCCAAAAGACACAGAAGCCAACCCTTCCCCACTCCTTTTTTAAAATCACAGAAATTTTAATGGACTCTGTGATTAGTGATCTCATATAACAGTTGACAAGTTTAAAATGATTTGGTGAAGTCTTTAATTCAAACCTTATACGTGTTTAAAGGTTCAAAAACATTTCAAAATTTTTAAATATTTCGTCAATGCTTTCTCAAGTAATCATTCAGAGACCAATTTCATATGAACCAGACCAACTCTATATGCACCACAGTCTATCAACATGTCATATAGAAATGTTTTCAGAACTTTGTGATCATTCTTTGAAAATAATCAGCATTTCAAGATGTTGTGTTTAATACTTTTGAAATCATAATACACTATTTATGTTCTCCAAGTTCATAATAATCACTTACCTGTCAAGATATTCACAGATCTGTTTGATTCCAGGAAGGTCACAAATATTACGTCCAACTGTAACTCTTGGTAATCCAGGACTCATATAGCTGACCTTTATAAAAATTAAGCATGATCATGTAATAAGTATAATAATTTTAAAGTAGATATACTAGAGTTGGAGTTTGCTTTTCAACCTGTCCACTGTGTTGTATAACCTGCCACAATTTGGAGTGTGCATGCCATTTCTTTTGCTTTTTAATAAGACTTGCAACAGTAATCCATTGGAAAAGAGTCAGAGTTTTCATTTATGCTTAATATTTTTTCAATAAAAGAGCATCTGAGTAGAGTAACCATTGGTGGACTGCCCACTGCTGACAGGTGGAAAAAGCAAAATTCAGCTAAGCTGTAGTGCTCGTTAAATTATTTTTTTTTAAATTGCAAATTGGTACCCTATTTAAATACCAGATTAAGAAGATAAGATGAGATAAATAAACTGTCTGACCTGTGACATAGCCAGATTACTCTTGACGTAAAGAAGGTACATTTTAAATGTTGCTAATGCAAATTTGATTTTTATTACATAACACTCTAAAGATTTTAAGTTTTCTGATTAAAATAGTATATTAGCAAATTAAAATGTATACATGGTGAAATTAAATGTTAACCTTTGGTTCAGGAAATAAGTGACATTGCTGCTGGCCTTTCTCTGTAAAACAGAATCCAAGTCCTCGACAAGCTTCATCCGGGTTATATTTATCTGGTAACCTAAAATTTTTAAATGGAAACAGGTTATCTGCTCTTTTACGCTTTGCTTAAAATTTGCAAGTGGCACTTTTTTGTTTATTTAGTTACAATTAGAAAATGTTTTCTAAATAAGTTTAGCATAATTCCTCTTACATTGATAAACTGATTTAATTTTCCAAGATGTTTTATCTGCACTTGTATAGTTTTCAATAAAATATAAAGATTCATACTAGTATTTATTCTTAAATGTTCTGTTGAGAATGTTCGCAGGTGAAATCTGACAAATATAATTTTGAGCTATAAACAGGATAATTATTGGATGGACTGATTATAAAAAATACATGTATGACCAATAATGTCACCAAATGCATCAAACGAAACCAGGGATCATATTTTTTATATGACCAATTGATTATCCTATAAATCTTTTCTCTCTGTACTAAATTTTTGTTATAGAATATACTTACAAGGACAGTATTTCTACGGCAATAAACTGCACAAATACTTTGCAATAGATCTGAAAAGGTGCTGGAAGAAAACCACAAATTCTATCTAAAGAGTTGATCACTGTTTCATTGTTTATGACTGAGAGTTGTTCCCCTAATGCAAAAATTATTGTACAAGCTGAAAAAGACACAAAAACATGTTAATAATTATGTTATAGTCTGTTGAGTTACATCAGGAAGCTTTCAATAATGATTTCAAGGATATTTCTAGATTAAAATGGTTTAATAGCAGTTTCATTATAGCAAAAATACAGATATATACAGCTGTAGTCCGAAATGATAATAAATACAGTCCGAAATGATAATAAATACAATCACTTTGTTATCCGTACTTTACAGAAAATCATAAAATAAAACATTTTCAATTCACTGTAAGTTGCATTTGAGCTTTTCTGATTATTTCTAGAGAAGTGTAAAATAATATGCATGAGTATAACAAAAGATCACATACCATTTAAGAATAAAAACTGATACAGATGTTCTGAATAAACATACTGATGAACTAGATTTGAACAACACAAAGATATACTAGTATATACCAGTACAAGATTTTTTTAACATCTATCAATACTTATCACTTAAATAAGAAAGTATACAATTTAAATAATGAATTATTTCTTTATTAAAAAACAGAACATTTTTAATGGCAGTTCATGATTATTTACCTTTTCAACTTCAGTGAAAAGGTACAATCAATAATTTAAGCAGAAATGGAACTACTGTAGCATATTTGTTTATTTCGATTCCTTGTTTTGCCCCAATCAGTGAGCCATTTCACTCAAATTGAAGATTAGATATCTCTGCATAAATGCATTTATCAGTGATCATTAATTTTGAACAGTGTTGCCTTAGTACACAAGACACATTAAAACAGTGATTTTTTCATGATTATTTTTTAATTAAATATGAAAATACATCAATTTATCTACAGCAGTATTACTGGCAGTTAAATGTGTTTTTGTCAGAGGACAGAAATTTAACTTCATCAATAAACTCCCCCCACACCCCAAAAAAAAAAAAAAAAAATTAGATAGAGCCAGATTCACATCGAAACAACCAGATTCAAAAGGGACGAGCTCAGGATGAAGTTAACCAACTATGTGATGATATAACTGAGTTAGTAAGATTATCAATATGTTGGTACTAAGTTTGTCAGTAGTGGAATGAAATAACTAGACCAAAGGAAATGGACCCCATACTACCATTAGGGGTGAAATATGTATGGCTAGAACAAAAAAAATCAAATGGGTCGAGCTTTGGATGAAATAACTATACAATTGATATAACTGGAGTCTTACACAAAAAAAAGTTCTTACCATCTTACACTTGTTGTGATTTTAGTAAATAACAAAAGTAATATACGAAATCATGAAAATTATCTGGAAATTTTTTATACCTATTATTTTTAAAACTGTCAAAAAAATATAACTTCACTTTCTATTTGAATCATATATTGTTTCAAAACTATATTTTTAAGTTTTACCGCCCAGTAAGTTGAATAATTGTTTATGGTATCCAGTCAGTTCGCAGCCGAGTCATTTCATCATTGAACCCCGATACTTGTTCACACCAGGTCGATTCACCTGGATTTCAATTCACCCTGGGTTGTTTGCCCAAGTAAAATATATAATAATACAAAATTTTTGATTGTTGAATGTGATTATTCAGATACTGAACAATTTTTTAAGTGAAGCCGTTTAATTGCAAATCTATTAACAAGCAGTGAATGAAACAATTTTGTTGACATTAATTAATTAACTGCAGAATTGTGCTCATATTAACTTTTTAAATTGAAGTCATTTAATTGTGATTGCATGTTAATTAATTGTTTAAAATAATTCGGAAAAAAAACTTGTTTTTATATATCAGGGCGAAACGACTCACATTCACTTCGCCGATGTTTATATTTCCATTTCTAGCCCATGTTTTGTTGAAGGGATGCAACCTCATGACATACTAATAATCAATGCAATGTCCTGATAACTTATTTTGAGGTTTGACTTTGACTTCTATTAGTGTTTTATTTACTACAAATTAAAGGCGTTTGGAGAAAATGAACAAAAATGTTTCTTGTCATGCACAAAACATCAATACAGTCGGAGGACTTTCACTCTAATCACGTAATCCTGAGTTCCCATAGCTTCAAAACCATAGCCTAAGTCCTTTAGGTATTTTTATTTGGCGGACCATAGATCCAAATCAAATAATAATCAAAGGACCTAAAGAGCTACTGATCCGCAGCTAGAGTTCATTCTGCCTCCTTGTAATTTAACACGTTTCATATTATTACCGTCTCCCATGGGTATACATAATCAAATAATGAACAGACTTGGGAGTAAATTACTATTTGTCACTTGATTGGATGGTTCACTTAATCTATAAATATGTTTTTCATATCATTGGTTAAGTCAGGATCACACTAGTACTACATGTAGTATGTGTACTGAAGTTTTGATATATTCTTTGGTTAAATCAGGATTGTAATATTTTTGGTGTTGCACTGTCACGTCCCACATATTGACTTCTATTTCATTCAGTGAACAATTCTAAAGCGGTTTCGAAAAAAAAGATATTTTTCGTTAGCCTTATTTTCGTTCTGATATTGATGCAAATAAAACAACACATATTTTAATTTTTAATTTTCCACATATGTTCAGGGAGTCAATTTTTGTTTAATTATATTTTTCAAAAAGCACGTGTGAAGTGACGACGGGTATTTACATGTAAATCTCTCAATTAGTTAATAGTTTAGCGTAAACAATGTCCTTAATAGGTACAGTTTTACCTATTCTACATATAAATTACAACCAACAGATACTTTAATAAAACCCATAAAATGGTTAATGCAGCTAAGTGACGGTAAGCTTTTTTAGAAAAGCTAAACTTGTGTCTATAATCTGCAATGTTAAGTCTTAACAATCATAAATTTTTACTTGCGCAGTTTGATCCACCATTTTCACCATAATTTAAAAAGTTTCTTGTCTTTGATGCACTGCTAACAGCATACTGGCATAATAATAATACAACAAATAAAGATGAAAAAGCCAAGACTCTCATTTTGGATTTACCTCACAACGAGCATGAAATCACATGACAATCACATGGTAAACGGGGTCTAGGTTATGACGAAGTTTTCTTTAGTGTCGATCATCAAGACGCTTAATTGTATTTGTGCATTTGGATTCATCTCAATATCACTGTATGGAAAGTGTCACGGTAACGGTTGTTTGGTACAAGTTTAGCTTTTCTAAAAAGCTAACCGTCTCTTAGCTGCATTACAAACTTTAAGGATTTATTAAAGTATCTGTTTTTGTTTTTAAATTTATATGTAGGATAGGTAAACAATGTACATGTACCTTGTAAGGACATTGTTTACGCTAAACTATTATCCAATGGTGCTTGAGAAATTTAAATGCCTGTTGTCACTTCACACGTGCTTTTTAAAAAATAATGAAAGAAAAGTTGACTCCCAAAACAAATGTTTAAAATGAGCGGTGAACAATTATAAGGTAAACATTGTACCAAAATCTCCCTACTTTATAAAGCTGTTTACCTTTTAATTGTTCACTGACCAATGCATTGAATGAAATAGAAGTCAATATGTGGAACGTAACATTACTACACTAAAATACTGATTAACGAAAATAAAGATATAGTACTACCAAAACAGCTTTATAAAGTAGGGAGATTTTGGTACAATGTTTACCTTATAATTGTTCACTGACCAATGCATTGAATGAAATAGAAGTCAATATGTGGAACGTAACATTACTACACTAAAATACTGATTACAACCCCGATTCAACCTATGAATATATCGAAATTTCAGTACACATACTAGTGCAATCCTGACGTAGACCAATGAAATGACAAACATATTTATAGATTTAGTAAACCACCCAATCAAGTAACAGAGAGTCATTTACTCCGAAGACTGATCGTCATTTGACTATGTATACCGTCTCCCATGGGAGACGGTAATTATTTCCGGTTTTGGTGGATGTGAAGACAACACAACATGTAGGTCACTTTAAATGCTATTTTCTTAAAAACTTGCAACCTTGATGAATGTCAGTTAGCAAGGTTTTATTAAGGACATAATTTGTGTCAGATACAGAGCTATTTCCAACATAGCATACCAACAGGCTTTTCAAAAATGACAAAAACAATGCAACTTGTTTACATCGTTCCGCATAACTTTTCGACTTCAACGTCAATTTTTCACAATAATATCGACATGATTTCATTTCCATATATTGCCCTTTTTTTATTATATTCATTGGCATCATAAATTAACACTTACCTTGCATATATCTTAATATTATTGGCCAATGGGCCGTTTTAAGCCCACCGGGGTCTGTAACAAGTGTACGTGTTTGGTTTTGTTCTTGTGTATTTGGTTACCAAACACGTACACTTGATACAGACCCCGGTGGGCTTAAAACGGCCCATTGGCCAATAATATTAAGATATATGCAAGGTAAGTGTTAATTTATGATGCCAATGAATATAATAAAAAAAGGGCAATATATGGAAATGAAATCATGTCGATATTATTGTGAAAAATTGACGTTGAAGTCGAAAAGTTATGCGGAACGATGTAAACAAGTTGCATTGTTTTTGTCATTTTTGAAAAGCCTGTTGGTATGCTATGTTGGAAATAGCTCTGTATCTGACACAAATTATGTCCTTAATAAAACCTTGCTAACTGACATTCATCAAGGTTGCAAGTTTTTAAGAAAATAGCATTTAAAGTGACATACATGTTGTGTTGTCTTCACATCCACCAAAACCGGAAATAATACCAAACAACCGTTACCGTGACACTTTCCATACAGTGAATATTGATCCAAAAATTGGCGCATGTTTTTGATTGGAAGCAATTTGTATTGTCTAAAATAATAATTCCTCATGCGAAGAAGTACATGTATATGTAAAATTGTATTCTAAGTAAACATGACTGTGAATACTTTTATTGATGCCAAATTTATATCAATTAATTAAACAATTATTATTGTTTTGCACAGTCAAGAGAGAAGCACAATGTGATGTATTTAATGTTGACATGTTTTCATGGTTATCTCCTAAAAATAGAATGATTGTTTTTGTTTCCACCTATTTGTAGCGAAATTACTATAAGGTGATCTCAGACCTCAGACGGGAATATATGCGTCTATGTGATCGAGAAAAGGTTTTCTTTGGAAAAGAAATAAATACAGATAAAAATATTGCAAAGAGGTCGATTTGATTTTTTGTTAGCATAGTTTGCATTGGTGTCCTCCAAACTTTTTTCATATCAAACATTCTGCACGATTTTCTTGCGGAATTTGCGCATTGGAAAATGCGTTTGAGTATGAAAAAGCGCATTTCACTTATAACATAAAATATCAAAATTTAATCCGATAAAAATGGTAAAAATAAACATGAAATGTGAGGTTTTATTACTTAAAACAAAAAACATAAGTAGCCGATAAAAAATGTTTTAAAGTATACATAAATTGGGAGGTTTTATTAATGGAACTATAATATTTTAAAACCAAAATTTGAATTTTGATTCAACCAATGGTTTTTGAAGATTTGATTAGTATAAATAGTAATTAAGACACCATGGATCCATACAAATAAGCAAGTTTTTGTTTGAAATGAAAAGTATGATAAGACTGCTTAAGTAGAACCTCATTAATTAATAGTTTTTGGCGTTCGTGCAGTTTATTTGAAGATTTTAGTTTTAAACACATGTTAAATGTTAAATGCGACACATTTCTCAATACGATCTCCTCATAATAACTGTATACATGAAGTAAACACAAATAAAAGTGTATCAATAAGACCTATCAATTACTCATTCCATTAGGTAATTTAAATTTAAGACGTTTTTGAGACCAGACGACATATGCTAGCATATTTTGTGCCTTTTGTTGTATGATTGTATAACATGGAATTTGTAAAAAAAATGTGGTACAAGTGACTTGTTTGATGTTTTCTGCATAAGAAAAGAAAACAGCGACAGCTTACCGCGTTTGGCCGAGCTTATGTCCCTTTTATAAATGCAAAAAGTGCAAACTGAAATCAACAATTATTTTTCACAATCATCGTTTTAAAATGTGACGGTTTTCTCATTTTGATAAGGCGATTTCCTGATAAATTGTAACCTAAATTAGAGCGGAAATACATGCTAGGAGCAGGCGATTGTTGTGTTTTGTGTCCCTTCGGACGTCGCTAGCAGTCACATGTACCTTTCATCTCTAATAGGCGTAGCATCGCATTTGATTGGTACGACGGAATGCTTATCAGGATCGCGTATAGCGATCCTATCCACATCTCACGAGGTGTTTTTACGGCAGGGGATTGAGCGGCCGCTTAAGGCCCCGGAAGCTCTGGGGGTAAATGGTGCAAAATCCTGCATTTTGGCTATTTCCTAGCACTTAAACTCAGGTCTTAAAAGATGGGTTTCGTAAGCAATTTTTTTTTATTTCTGAAAATTATTGGTACGACATGCCGTATCGACAAAAGTTATTGGTACGGCGAAAGCGGTACCTGCCGTACCGGCTGCTACGCCTGTCTCTATACCAAATGTTGCCATCCTACCATATGTTTAGTGAGGAACTGACGTAAATGTAGTTACTGGACAATGAAATCGAGGTGAAGGTAATGTGACACCTACCAGACTGTTATGTACCTTTCACCAACAAAGTATGTAACAAGTATTGTCATCCTACCATCCATTGTTCCTGAGGAACTGACCTTATCTAAAAAACTTGAATGTAGTTAATGGACCACCAAATTGAGGTCAAGGTCACGTCTCCAACTTTGAAGCAGGCGAGACAAAAAATGGTCCAAAATCACCCCAGATGGCTCCAATTGCTTAAAAACAGCCTTATTTCAATGAAATGCAGTTCTGCTGAAGAATTACTGTCTCAAAGAGTGTAAATTTTGTTTTAGTGTTTGTTAGCTTGTTATTCATAGGTTTTATGTGGAGGTTCCTATTGTATGTTAATTGTACTTCATGGTTTGTGAAGTTACCTGTGTTAGTTCGTGATATGCAAGTTTTGGACTGGATTTATTTTTTAACGTACAGTACTGTCGCTCTCTTGTAATACTACTGCTTTCTTAAGGAAAACTGGCCTTATAAAAGGGAATGCATCTGTTGAGGGAGCATTTGACATAATGAAAAACTTAACTAAAGTTGTGTGAAACGGGATGGAGTCTGGTGGGAGGGGCCTTAAAAAAAGGGAATACTAAAGCATTTTCCATTTTGGAAGTTCCAGGTACATGTACAGGCTGGATAGAGGGAATATAGGACATCTCTTCATTAGGCTGTCTAAAGGCTATCCAAAAGTACAATCCAATGCACTGATTGATGATCACTTATGTTAACAAGAATATTGAAGTACCCAGTCAGTTTTGGTCTGATAATACTTTTTTGTTATGTATCTCTGTTTTGAAAATTTATAAAACATCACACAATAAGAAAATTAGAAAATGGAAGACTTTATTTATAATAACATTATACAATTTCAATATATAACATAATCTACAATAAATTCATATGAAAATATTATTTTTGGTTAGTCAAAAACTGAACTTAAATGTTAGGCGAGGTGTGGTAATTCCAATGTGCTGAAATGTTATCATGTTCTGTATTTTTACTTCTAAGATATTCAGTATCCGCCTTGGTCACCAAATATTTGATCAATTTTAGCATTGTTAGGATTGATTGGTCCAATAACATCTGTGTAATTTTGTTCCAGATTTTCCCAAATTACCTTGGCTGTCAGCGCTTGACCTAACTGTAATACAATATTATAACTTATAAAGAAGAGATAACCCAAACATAAACCTCATAAATTAATTCTGCAGAACAACAAATCACTGAAAATTCACAACACAAGTAACAAGAAAATACAGAAACAGGTAATGTGTACATAGGAGAAAATACTAAGTAAGAGTGTGTTTAAACATCTGTATTTTGGGAACAATCATTTTCTTATTGTGAGATATGTTCATTTCAGAGTCAAACAGCATTGTCACATACAATTTTGCGAACAATAACAATGACTAATCCAGTGAAATTAAAAACTGCAGTATTTTATAAGCTATAACACTGATTGATTGACTGATTCATCAGTAAATTGATTAAGCTATATTTTGACAGGAATATAACATTGTTACGTACATTAACTCGGATGTCAGCTTTTCACTTGACCAATATTTTTCTCAGGTCAAGGGTATTCTGGTTTATGCAAATAAGCATAGATGCCATGATAAATCATAAGTCTGCTGAAAATTGCATAGGCCTCTAACAAACAAAACACTTAATCAATATGCCTTGATGAATGTTAAAAACTGCATGGACACTAGTGTTACAGCAATGTGTTTAAGAAAATATTGACACAATATTCTGACCAAAGCTTATCTGTTCCTGTTGGTATGACTCCAGCATGATACAAAACTACGCTGTAATAATATGTAGGATTGTAAGGGGTCAACCATAATGTACATGTGCAAGCAAGGGTTAACGGTACATTTACTTCATTTAAATGGATAAATGAGACAGAAATCAACTATACATATTAAAACAAAACCAAGCAAAATAAGATAACAAATGATTTTGCAATAAAACTTTACTGACTGATTTTCCATTTCCCTAGATTGACTTACTTCTTTATCTGACTAAAAGAAAACCAGATGCAGGAAATGCCAACCTTTCAGGAGCATTCACAGTCTCGCTGTTTATCTTGGAGTAACTGTTTGTTTAGGCTTAGCTATTTATTTTTGGTCTGTCTTTCAGGTGGTAAGGCTACTTACCAAACTTGTCATACAAGTCTTTCAAGAATGGTTACTTTGTAAATAGTAAGCAAATATTTAAGGACTAGGTGGCAAGGCGTTAAGGTAGTTAATATATTATTTAAATAATGTGTGTCTCACTGCAAGTAGGGTGTACTTTACTCTAATCTAAACTGACAAGGAATGCCATTTTTCCCACAGAAGATCAAGGGTTTTCTCCAGCTTTCTTCTCCAAATAAAAGCTGGGTGCCATAATATTGCTGAAAAACTTCTGAAAGTGGTATCAATCACCATTCAGACGAATAAACAAACAAAAGCAAATATTTATGTACATGCACTAAAATTCATAAAGGTGTATTTGTATATTTATATATTGATCCAACCTGATTTGAATGAAAGCCATCTACTGGTTCTATCAGCTCCCATTTTTGACCACCTGCTTTCTCATATTCATCTAATACTAGAGCAAATAATAAAATATGTGTAAATAAACATTTCAAAACCCCCAGAAGTCTGTTTCTATATGTATATATAGTAGTAAGTTGATATACCAATTAACCCATTGAAAATCATGACTTAAGCCTTATAATCCTTTAAAATTGCATAGAATTTTATTTCTCTATGGAAATGTCAATCAAATATTTCTTGTGTATTTTGAGAGCATGACTGACCTTGCATACGAATATTTTTTTGTTTTTTTACAAACAAAATGTATTTCAAAAATCACTTTCTGATCTTAATAAAAATGAAAACTTAACTAAGTTTTAATTTAAATCTATAACATTTTTTGAACAAGAAATATTTTAAATTAAACGAATTTTTAATGCCAAACAAACAAAAAAAATAATCTGTAATTTATATAGGTAGATATTGAATACAGCTTTCTTAGTTTACCTGGTTACACAAAAAAGTAGTTAACATAATTACTCCAAAAATAAATTCCTTAGAAACTCTCTACAGGAAGTTATCTCGACTAATGAAAATATTTTTTGTCAGATGTTCATCATGGAAAATTTGTGTTTTTTTTTGACTAGATTCAAACTATCTCAAACGATCTCTTTTCTCCTTTTGATCTCAAGTGATAATTTGACAATGAAAATCTTGTGTAGATTTACACCAAAAGTATATTTCAATGCAGCGTATTTTTTGTAGAATGTAACCAAAAGTTAGCCAGCAGTATTCTCCAAAATGGTATAATCAAGAAAGAATGGTGCTCTGATAAATTATAAGTTCTGATATAAAACAGTAACTGCATGAATATTGTCTCTAACAGAATATATAAATCACACGAGCTTGAGAGTGCAATATTATATTTTGCTGGAAATAATATTCCCAAATATTTGTGCAATAATCCTAAAATATTATAACTAATACATACCTTGGTTAATTGGATTATCTACATAATAAACCTTGTAGTTATTAAAAGTATAAGTAGCTGCAAGGTTACGTAAAACGTCATTTAACTGGTTAGCTCTCTAAAAACAAAAAAAAAATTTAAATGCATGCCAGTAGAATATAATAAAGCAAAGACAAGAATAAAAATTAAAAATTATCCATTATCATATTATATTGATATTTAGAGAAAGTATAAAATTTGATAAATCCAAAAATTCTCCCCAAACTTATATCATTTTTCTAGAACAACTAAAAATGATAAACTTACATTATTTTTATGCAACAGAAAGACATTTTTCTTGTTGGGATCCCAGTTAAACCCATTACTTATGTTTTATGCGATTCTTCAGAGCTTGTAGTTTATAGCAATATATAGGTTCTTGCTGTCTTTTTTTCGTGTGATAATTTTTTGTGATTAGTTGTACGGTTTGTTATTTAGATTTTGTTTGTTTTTAATTTATCTGCTCTGCATATATTTACAGTTGCTTCAGATAATGGTTATAAAAACAAGGCAAAGTTGATCTAGTGATCACTGATACCGTTACTTAAATTTTGCAAACTTTTTTTGGAACATCGACTGGTGACCTTGCCCATTAATGGAATTCCTCCAGCATCAATACACGTCTTACCTACGTGATATGTAATAATATCATAAAGTGTCGTTGAAATCAAATGCACACTTATTGAGTTATTGTCCGGAAACTTATTTTTTGGTAAAAATTTTAAACATATTTTGGCAAATGAGACCTTGAAATTTGATGGATTTCCCCAAAATCAATAAGCTTCTTATCCACCTCCCAAATTTTCATCAAAATTAAATGCAAACATTTTGCTTTATTGTCAGGATTCTTTTTGTTTCTGTAAAAATTAACATTTTTTGGCAACTGTGACCTTGAAATTTGACAGATTTCCCCCAAAATCCATAGGCTTCTGATCCACCCAAAATGGAACTATATTCCAAAGTTTCATGTGACCTTGACCATTGATGGAATTCCTCCAGCATCAATAAGCTTTTAATCTACCTAAAATAGAACTATATCCCAAAGATTCACTGAAATCAAATGCAAAATTTTTTAGTTATTATCTGGAAACATCTTTTTTGTCTAAATTTCTAACGTTTTTTGGCTACTGTAACCTTAAAATTGATGGATTTCCCCCAAAAATTGAAAGGCTTCTGATCCAAATAATAATTTCATTGAAATCAAATGCAAACTTTTTTAGTTATTGTCCAGAAACATCTTTTGTGTAAAAATTTCAAATTTTTTTTTGTGAATTGTGACCTTGAAATTTGAAAGTTTTCCCCCAAAATTGAAAGGCTTCTTATCAAACTGATATGTGACAATAACCAAAAGTTTCCTTCAAATCGGATGCAAGGATGCATGAGGACCACTAGATACCCCAACTCTTTCGGGCGGCAGTATTATAATATAATACATTAAACAATACTTAACAAACACCAAATATACTAGATGCCAATTGCACTCTTAATTAATAACCAAATATAATTTGAGGACGAGGTTTTAGTTTCTCCATTTTATACATACAAGAACTTCATGAATGATCAGTGTGAGACCAAAACTGCAAAAAATTCATACAAAAAATAGTGTTTTTCAGAATGGAAATGTACCCTCAGAATACTGCCAGAATGCATATTTTTGCACCAAAACCCCCATAGCTTCCGGGGCCTTGAACGGCCCCCATACCCCCTCGTAAGGTTCAATGCGCATCTGCACTGGGTCAACTGGCTATGCAGGTTCAAATGGAACTCCCTGCAATTTTTAAGGACTCCTTAACTGGTTTATAAGGGAGTCCTTTTGACTCCGATAGTTACTTTTCCTATTTCTACCCCTGTATACAGACTGTCCATTATAATTTCTTTTGAACTATTTGCATTCACACAAAACATCTGCAGACAAGATTCTTTATAAACTAATAATATGACCTTTAGCAGTCATGTAAGTAAAAAAATAAAAACTCTAAATGGTGACAGCAAAAATTCTGGTATTTTACTCAAGATACATTTAGAATGAATTCTATCTTAATACCTCTGTTGTTAAGTTTCTGATTGTTTCATTGGTGTTCATCCATCCAAGACAAGGAGAGATCTAAAAAAAAATTGTAGCTTTTTATACACGATATTTTAAAGTTTTTGGTGACACTAACTTTCTACACCATCCCAAAAAACTGTCATCTTTGAAAATACTAATAATTTGTTGTATTTTAACCAAACAGTAACAAATCTAAGAGTAGAAACCAAAAATTTCTAAAGAACTGATAAAATACACAATATTCTTGTGTGATAAAAATAATTAGGGTTGAACAGCATATAAATAAAGGTTATAACACTGTTTTTTCCTTGTGGGATATTTGTAAATCAATTTTTCTAAAATATTTGTTGAAAACATGAACAGAATAAAGCAATGTTAAAATTCCACAACCAGAACATGCAAATATTGATGAGATCATAATGCAATATTTTAAACTATTGTAAGAAATACTGTAACATATGGCAGTCAAATCAAATATATTTTATTTTAAAAAATTTTAACAATTACTATACAAAAATTCAATTATGGAATTCTTGATTAAAAGAAATTTACAAAGTTACAACATTGTATCAATAAATTGAATGTTCATGATTATCAAAATGTCAATGAATTCAATACAAAGCCAATGATAAAATTTCAATAAAATCATAGACTAGACCATTAATCAGCTGGGTACTGAAAGAGTTTCTACAAGTATATAAGAACTGTCTAGACTTATTATATAAACAAAGCAAACATTTATGATGTTTTATTAGAACAGTATTAAAGCTACAAGTCTGAAGATATTATTGTCATGTTTTTTTTCTGCCACTTTTAGGAAACAAACTAGGATATCAGATTTAAATCCAATAAAGTTTGAACATCAAAACTGGATACCAAGTCTTGAAGTGTATTAATTCTACATTGTATTATTCAAACATTGTCAAGTAGGTGACATTTTCCTTATTTTTAAAAATCTCTAATTTAAGCCTTTAAAAGTTGTTCAATAAGAAGATATAACTGTTTTGTATTCGAAAAAGTAACTGACATCAATTAAAGTTTTAACTATTACACATATTTTTGTTTCATTGGCTCTGATAACATTTCACTAAATGATGTCTGCAACTTGTCCATACAAATCAGTCATCTATTAATGAACATTTTTAAAAGTCCTAATAAATAAAAGTTAGACCTATTAAGATATGAACCTGTAGGCAGTTAAAATAGTCGTAAAAATCTGGATATTTCACATCATTTCTAAGTGAACCAATAGGATGAACTCTATCATGGAGACTATCATATAACACTCGTCCGTCTGCTAAAGCTGACAGGAAAACATGGCTGCCTTTAGGCAGAACTTTCTCCTGCAAAACACAAATTCTATTACATTATTATTTCTGGAAGTACTTGTTTGATTTTTGCTATGATTTAAACATTAACAATCCAGTCAAAGCAAACATAGTCAACACCTCTATATAAGGAACACCTGTCTATAAAGACCTTGAATTATTTTCCCTCTAGTGATATATGAACCTGTATATAAAGACCACCTGTCTTATGTGACCTTTTCAAAGGAGTCTGAAATGAAGGCCATTCAGGATAAGTAGTGTTTATATGCAAGTATGCAAGTTCAGTTAATAAAATATGCAATGTATAATTAAATTATAAAGGGCAATTGTTCATAACTTAATTATTCTAGCTTGCAATTTATGGACCAACATTTTTTCTTTTTACCACTTAAAAGACTTATACCTTGTTGTTTGTTTGAATGGTGTTAAATGCTACCTTCAGCAATATTTTAGCTATATTATGGCATCTAGTTTTTATTCGGGTACCTTTGTCTGCTTTTTGAAATTAACAATTAGAATATGGAGGATTTTACCAGAAAAAACTACATCTACTACAAAAATGAAGATCAAATCTCCACCCCCAACTACCCCTGTAAATATTTTTTGTCAGATATTGAATATTGTCATCTAGTATTAGGATCAAGATAAAACACAACAAAACATTTTGTTAATAAACTGTATCCCTCAGGTCATTATTTTCATTACACAATAAACTATTTGGTTAATGATGCAGTATAAAATTACAAATGCTTCTGAAAAAGATTTTAGGTATTCGGACAACAATCGGCCACATGATCATATCTGGTGTCAAGGATGTCCATTTTTCTAATGGAGCAAACCACGAAAATGTTCAGCAAACATCAAAAAGACTATTTAAGTAACTAACCTTTCTTGCCCAAAACTGTTAACATTGACTCAAAGTAAAACAATATATTTACTTTGTATCATTAATTAGCAATATATCGATTTAATAAAGCTGTATTTCTTGGTGGAAAAATAACATTAAATGGTGACTTCAACTATGGGTTGGATACCTTAAATCTGGAATATTTATTTTTGGATTTGTTGTTCTTTTAGGTTTCTTCTTTATTTTCTTATCTCAATCCAATTTTTGGTATGGTTCTAAGGTTTCTTGTTGACCATTAGATTTTATTACACTTTACTTATTTCTGAAACTACCCTGACTACGGATGGTTAGTTACCACTTTTTGTGAAACAGGGGCCAGGCTTCATAAAAGTTCCGAGTTGACCTGCTAGTACATATATTATTTATTTATTATTAAAATGTTACAGCTCATAATAATGAATACAACAATACAATCATAGAATCAGGCAGTGAATATTTAAATTTTTTTAATTAGCAATTTCACATCATTTTACAAAAATACTTACCAAATATTTTAATGTACTTAACGTATTGTTGTACATTTCTGCAGGTTTTGTCATGTGATGAAAGGTATCAGGATGTCTAAAAAGATATTATTGGTGGTCAGTGTGACACTACAGACATTACAAACTTAGGTTCAAGAAGCAATAAATTCTCAAAAATCATAGAATTTGTTTTAACAATTTGTAAGGAAATGGTTTTTACACAACACACATCTATATTTCTCAAATATTTTGTAGTGCTTACAGCAGTGAAAAAAAGTACTGCACCACAGCATATTGTTTGTTTTGTTTTTGTTTGTTTGATGGTGTTTTAACGCCACTTTCATCAATTTTTCAGCTTTATCGTGGAGGAAGCCAGAGTACCCGGAGAAAACCCCCGACCTGCGTTAGGAAAACTGGCAATCCTTGTCAATTAAGATTGGAGTCGAGTACACCCTGCCTGCAGTGAGAATCGAACCTGCAATCTCAGTGTTGACAGACCACGTGATCAATAGTAGACGAACTACCTTGACCACTCGGCCACCGAGGCCCCCACAGCATATTCTTGGACTAACCAACTCATACCATAATAACATCAAAATTTATATTTGAAACAAAATGTGAGTTCAAAAACCGTGATAGATGGGAGAGGATTCTTGGACTAGATGAGTAAAGCAAATATTGGCTCATAATTCTAATGATGTGCACAATTTCATATAGTGTCCTTCGTTCCTTCCAAGTTTCATATGATTCTGATCAGTATTTTCAGAGGAATTGAGCTATTAGGATTGATTTACTACCTAAAAACATACTCTGTGCAACTTTGTTGTGTTGTGTGAGGTATATTTGTACAGTTAATTATTGTTATACAGAAAATGTGGTACATAAATGAGACCATGTAAAATTATCTTTACAATGGAAAATACCATTAAGAAATTTTATTATTCAATCCAGTATTTTAACTGAAAATAAAAAAAAAAACTTTTGACATTTTGATTTCAGCATTCACAAACATCATTGTTTAGGATTAATTCAAGTTATTTTTAGATCTCTGGCCTATTTGTTTTTGGTTCTATTTTAAAAGTTGCAAAAACGTAACAATTTACAAGTAAATGTATACTAACCCATTACAAACATCATTACCAACAAGTGCATAGAACACTACCACTGGATAATCTGTGCTTGAATTACGAAACAAACTGAAAATAAATTAACCCAAACATGTTACCTTTAGTGTAAAGCTGACAAAATAAATGAATATTAAAATTAAAACTGGAAAACTGTAGAACATGCTCATTAATATCAATGCTTTGTTGTGTCACAGAATGGCAAACTCCATGTTTTGCAAATGGAAATACCAAATGTCATTCTGATTGAAATGCAAAATATCAGGTGCACAATGGTACTAAGATTCTGTGAAAGTTTCATCAAATTTTATTCAGTGGTGTAGGAGGAGTAGCAGATAAGAGATAATGTATTGAACAGACGGATGGACGAATATGGGGTATAAAGTAATTTTTTTGGACAAATACATTGTAAATCTTCTGAACTTTACTTCATATATCTACCATGATACAACAATGGATACATAAGCTACTGTTTTTCTTTAAGATATATTAAATATCTCTGATTCAGCCACTACATCCTTATCTGACTAAATGCTGCAATAAGTACAGACAAGTGCACATGAACTTGTTTTAACTTGGTCATCTCTAAGAGAACTCTGTCAAATGCATTACAATTATGATAAATTGAAGAAAAAAAAATGCTTTCGATAAATCTCCTGGTTTTCTTAAGTTATCTCACTTGTCTGACAGTTGCCTAGATATATCTCCAGACCAACAGTAGAATTATAAACACTTGTCTGCCAGTTGGGTAGATATATCTCCATAGCAACATCAGAATTATAAACAATTGTAGTTTTTGCAGCTTTTAAATACAATGAATCACTCCCAACCTCCACAGCAATTTTTTTATTTCCAAGTGACCAATACTCAAGATAATCCATCATACACAAAAATGTGTACAGGCAGATATACTACTCAGTACTGCAAACAATTTTCTCTGATTTCAAAATTTTACTGGAGCATAATACAATAACTAGATATAAACACAAATTTGCTTCTTTATATACATTACAGCAATATTTTTTCAGAAAAAGAGTTGGTTGAAACCAAGTGATATTTAATACTAAAGTAAACGTTTTATGAAAATTATTCAGAATTGATAACATCTGTCATGCCGTAATAGAATAATGATTTGTTAAGTCCAGTGGCTTAAAGCGAATTGTCCTTATTTTGGCAATGACATGCATAAACTTTATCACAAATACATTTACACTTATAACTCGATGGATAAGGTTATTGTGCAGTTATAAATATTGCTGGAATCTTCAGGAAACAGAAAGGAAAGAGACAATATATTGAATGCAAGGATCATAGAGGGCGCTGACAAACCTCAACATGATATCATCCATAGAACCTGATCTGGCACCTGTTAAAACACATTTTATTTAGCAAAATAATGATCAAAGGTTTCCAGAACAGGAACCTCACATTTAAAATGTAAAATTCCCAATTATGGCTGCATCAAAATAATGCAAAGAAAAAGTCAATAGTCTAGATTGGAGACATATTGTCCAATGTCATACATTATTGGTTGAGGGCAATATAGTTTTTTTTAACCATTTGTAAGTATACTAAAGTATATGCAGACCTTCTCGGTACAATGTCAACAATAAATTTTAATAGACAGAATTATTTTTAAAGCTTTTAAATCTAACAACAATAAAGGGAAATAAAAATTGTCACTACAACTAGCCATCTATGCTGTACAATAATAAAAGCCTTGCCAACATTGAAGGGACTAATAATTCAGACATTCAGTGACAGCTTCTTCTGTTTTTAACATCTGATGACATGTCCACTCCAGAACAACACTTACATAACAGGTGGGTGAATAAACAAAATAAAAGGGTCTATTCATATTTAGATTAAATTTGACCTCTGGCAAGGTATGACTTAAACCTTCATTACACGGATTGCCAGTTTTCATGCCAAGTCAGGGATTCTCAACAGGCACATTCTGCCAATAAATAATAGACGCCACGTTTACTTTACATGCAGGAAATACCTGTTTTATTAAACCGACCATCTACAAACTACATGTAAATGAATAGAAATGAGATTTTTTTTAAATTAAAATCTGCTCGTCTCCATTTTAAATTGCAATCTGCAAGCCAGAGGATTGTAAACTTGTGGTTAAAATTGTAATTTCGTCAAGCAAAATGGATGCATGTACAGATATCCAAGGAACATAAACATTTGTTGATAAGAGAAAATACATTTATTTAAGATCTCATATTTACACACACATGATTCAAAATACACATTAAAGAAACAATTTAATTTAAAGGGGCTATCATTCTTACCATTAACAGCAATGTTTTGATAATCTCTATGGTTACATCTATTCCTATCTCTCATTCTGAGGTAGATAGAATCTGTAGGCCCATGATTGACATTTGGATAAGGATTCTGCATATATCCTTATAAAATAAGAACAACATTATTAGATTTAAATTTATTCATAAATAATATAATTTTGGATGTAAAACATTTTATAATTGATTGAAAAGTTATGGGGGCCTCAGTGGCCAGACTGTTTAAGGAAGGTCATCTACTGTTGATCATATGGTCTGACAACACTGAGATTGCCGTTTGGAGTCTCACTGAGGGCAGGGTGTGCTAGATTCCAATCTGAATTGACAAGGATTGCCAGTTTTCCTACCAAAGGCCTGGGGTTTTCTTCCTGTACTTTGTTTGTCTTCTTCCCCCAATACAAACTGGACGCCATGATATAGCTGAAAAATTGCTGAAAGGGGTGTTAAATTTAAAAACAAAAATTGTGTGCATATTTCAATGAACAAAAGATGAGTTGTCATGGTTGCCCTTTTTTGTAACATTGGTATTTTGAAAATGTATTGCCCAGAACATTTCCATTTTGAATGTGTATCTGGTTCTTACCTGTTACTGTTGATAATTCAGGCCAATCTATTTCATTCTCTAGTATAAACAGAAGTGGTTCGAATGTCGCCTATGAAAAAATATTCAAAGAGATGTTTAAGGCTTCACCCTCAACTAAATAGAAAATTCCAATACAAAAACAAATTTGTCCAAAAACTCCCGAAAGTGTCAACTATAAACTTGACATTATTGAATTTAAAACATTACACTTTGAGGAACAACATTGAAGGACAGCAGACAACATCTGAATTTAAGATCTATAAGCTTGTCTACCTTTAATCAGTGTATATAACCTTCGTACAAACTTACAGCAGATATTTCTGAAGTATTCAGCCATTCTCTAGGTAGATGGAAATGTGCACTAACAGAGTCTCCTAACACTACAGACCCTCTCTGAGACGAGTTGGAACAAAACTGATCTTCATAGGCATTTCCAGCATTATCCAATCCCTACAGATACATATTGTCAAATTATTACACTGACAGTGATGAAATACCAAGATTTCCCAGAGAAATAAATCAAAAGTGTTATAAATTTACTGGCAATGACAATGTTGCTAGCAAAACTGATGCACAAGAATATTAAACAAAAAGTTCCAGTAAGTTTTCAATATCACATTAATTGTTCATAATTGTAATAAACAGAATAATCAATCTTGCTTCATAAATATTGATAATATAATAACTCATGCCAAAATGCATTCAGATTTAAATCGTACGCATAATAAGTTCCATGCTCTTATTTAATCTATAAAGCATTCTGTGGCCCTGAAGGATAATGTTTTTGGCCATTCTATAAACAAGTATACATTGTATTGGAGGATAAGACAGAAGAATATACTCAAAAAAAGACTTTAACTTGTTTTTACTTTATATTTACATTATGTATGCCTTTATCAATATCCTGGATTTCTAAAAGTTCAAACCGTTACAGATGACATAGAATCATTCTTTGCATTTCTCAATGAAACCGGTAGCCATGAAGACTACAGGCTTCCTTGATGACTTCCACAGTAAACAAACAACGTGGAGTAATTTAAATAAACAAAAATACATTGTGCACGATTTTAAATTGGGACCCCGGCATTTTTAATTGAAATAAAATGTAAATATAAGAATTGAATGAATTATTTTGAAGTTTCCTTGACGTATGAAAGCATTGATGGAAGCACATTTTCATAATGAAGTGCTATCCCGCTTCATTGAAAATGTGCTTCAGTCAACGCTTTCATACGTCAATGAAACTTTAAACAACAAATGCATTCAATTTTCAAATAAAATTCGTTCCTACCTCACCACTGACATTTTCATGCTAGTAGCCAAGAAACATAAAGAACTAGATTGAAATACGTTAAGGTTGACCTGACTAGAGGCTCAACCATTTTCATCTACATGCAATTTTTCAGCTAAATCATGGCGTCCAGTTTTTATTGGGGAAAGAAGCCCGAGTACCCAGAGAAAACTCCGACCTTTAGTATGAAAACTGGCAATCCTTGTCAATCATCAATCATATAACACATGTTTACAATTATCACATGAAAACACTGTTTACACTTAAAATTACAATAAATAAAAGAACTTAATGTATGGGTAATTTATGCTTATTGTAATGAAAAAAAATCTTTCTTGCTTGCAGTATTATCCAGAAAAATGTCCTCTAAATACTTACATATATTCCATTACAGTTGGAGTCCTTGACCTTATCCGCAAGTTGAGGCCTAAACAGAAAATTAATTAAATACAAAATAACATATGGTTCCATGTATTATAATTTACATTAGATTAACCAATCACATGATTTACAAAATATTCTGTGTATTTTATCAAACGTGGTCCAGACACCTTGTTTTTATTGAAAAAAATAAGGATGCTATTTTTCTATTTATGTATTTTCAAGCTATGTTACTAAACTACACCAGGAAATTCTCCATTCCGACCAATAGGTGGGATTGGTGGAAGAGTTTTAAGTTTCTGACGGGCAGAAAAAGCATAATCTTCCTTACCTGTGCTGCATACTTCAACTTGAAAATATTAAAAAATCAATACTTTTTAAATTTTTCAATATACTTTTTTAAATTTCCGATTGCTTAGTTTTTGTTCAATTATGTGAATTATCATAAATACAGGTATCAATTAAGGAAAACACACCAATTGGCTGTATTCTGGGAAGTGATACTATTATGAGACTAAGAAGGTTATAATGTTTTACAGTTGCTAAGGAAGTACCTGGATCCAGGATGTATACTCTTATTTTTATCATCACAATCTTTACCCCTCCAAGATGTGCCTCTCAAGGTCTGTATAAAAAATAAACAATAAAATCAGTAAGAGTTCAAACACCTCAAAAAATACAAAGAATTGATAACTTAAAAAATTTAAAAATCTGACTACAATAAAAGATGTATTATTCAATAGATTTCATGATAACAACCAAGTTCTAGTACTCAGGTAGATATTTTTTGTCTTTTCTGTTGACACTTGAACTTGAACAACCAAGTTCTAGTACTCAGGTAGATATTTTTTGTCTTTTCTGTTGACACTTGAACTTGAACAACCAAGTTCTAGTACTCAGGTAGATATTTTTTGTCTTTTTTGTTGACACTTGAACTTTGTTTTGTTTATGAACTATTAACATTTGCTCAATACCATGATACCCTGTGTAATGGACAATTATATAACCAGTCTCGTCAACCTATATATCTTCACCTTAGTTTTACTGTGGTACTGGCTTGCTGTTCATCAACACTATCATACAAAGACTGGACAATTGATTAACTGACTTAACTTTTTTTTAATTGCATATATTAGGACTAGTTCTTTAAAATTAATGTTAAGCTAAAGCAATTACAAGACAGTCAGATTTGATCACTAGTCTAAATTCTCAGTTAAATTCCACTTTAAATATAACTATACACATTCCTACACATGTGCAGAAAACAAACAAAAAATATAATTAAATATGGATACCGTCATGACACTGAATCTGTCATCATCCAAATCAACTGCTGGATAATGGCTGTCGAAAATTCTGAAAAAAAAATTATTGGAATTATTTAAAATTTGTAGATTAACATATAAATTTGTTTCCTTTCAATTTTGTTTCAAAAGACAATGATGATTTATGTATAGCAATTCTATTTTATCATATGAATATTTGTATAATTCTCATTAACATTAAATATTTATGAAAATTATGTCCTTAGGACATAGAAGCCAAGCCCTCCCCAATACCCTTCCGAGCAAATTAAAATCAGCCAAATTTCAATAAAATATAAGATTAGTGATCTCCAATAACAGTTTCCATCTAAATTAATTTGGTTAAGGCTTCTCCTTTTTTATGCAGGAACCACTAATTTAACTTTTTCCAGCATTATCAGGGGTCATTACTGTGGAATGACAAATGTGAAATCAGTCAAATTCAACCTTAACACGCGTTTAGTGGTCAATGCTTTTTCAGTTTATCATTTGGAAACCAACTTCATACATACAATACAACTCTATGTAATGACCTGATGCATTCTGGTGGAGGCATAAATATACTTTTTTTATCACTTTTTGAAAATAGTCAGCAATAAAGGATGTTTTGTTCCTAAATTATTTTTTTTAAATATAGCATCAAACTGCTGACTTTCTCGAATTTCCTACTAATCACTTACTTGTCCAGATATTCACAGATCTGTTTGATTCCAGGAAGGTCACAAATATTACGTCCAACTTTAACTCTTGGTAATCCAGAACTCATATAGCTGACCTTAATAAGAATTAGGCACCATCATAAATATATTAAAGTAGATACACTACAGTTGGGGGTTTGTTTTTTCATCCTGTCCACTGTGCGAGTGAACACGGAGTGCATGAAACATCCAACTTGTCTAACGCTTAATAATTTTTTCAATAAAAGACATCAAAATGGTGTAAACATTGGTGGACTGCCCACTGCTGACAGTTGGAAAAAAGACATCAAAATGGAGTAACCATTGGTGAACTGCCCACTGCTGACAGGTGGAAAAAAGACATCAAAATGGAGGAACCATTAGAGACTGCCCTATTCTGATAGGTGGATAAAGCCATCAAAATGGAGTAACCATTGGTGGACTGCCCACTGCTGACAGGTGAAAAAAGACATCAAAATGGAGTAACCATTGGTGTACTGCCCACTGCTGACAGGTGGAAAAAGCCATCAAAATGGAGTAACCATTGGTGGACTGCCCACTGTGAAAGGGGGAAAAAGCCATCAAAATGGAGTAACCATTGGTGGACTGCCCACTGCCGACAGGTGGCAAAAGACATCAAAATGGAGTAACCATTGGTGGACTGCCCACTGCTGATATGTGGAAAAAGACATCAAAATGGAGTAACCATTGGTGGACTGCCCACTGCCGACAGGTGGCAAAAGACATTAAAAAGGAGTAACCATTGGTGGGCTGCCCACTGTGAAAGGTGGAAAAAGACATCAAAATGGAGTAACGATTGGTGGACTGCCCACTGCCAACAGGTGAAAAAAGCCATCAAAATGGAGTAACCATTAGAGACTGCCCACTGCTGACATGTTGAAAAGACATCAAAACGGAGTAACCATTAGAGACTGCCCACTGCCGACAGGTGGAAAAAGACATCAAAATGGAGTAACCATTAGAGACTGCCTACTGCTGACAGGTGGAAAAAGACATCAAAATGGAGTAACCATTGGTGGACTGCCCACTGCCGACAGGTGGAAAAAGACATCAAAATGGAGTAACCATTAGAGACTGCCCACTGCTGACAGGTGGAAAAAGACATCAAAATGGAGTAACCATTGGTGGACTGCCCACTGTGAAAGGGGGAAAAAGCCATCAAAATGGAGTAACCATTAGAGACTGCCCACTGCCGACAGGTGGAAAAAGACATCAAAATGGACTTACCATTAGAGACTGCCCACTGCTGACAGGTGGAAAAAATAAAAAACCAGCTAAGCTGTAGTGTATGTTAAATTATTTTAGAATTTTAGAAATCTTGTTTACTTTGACTGTGGAAAGCAACTTTATGGGCTCTTGCATTTTATTTTAATTTACTGGTACCGTATTTAACTAAAATACTTGGTTAAGAAGACATTATATATTAGTTATACTATAGTTTTCATACATGGTTAAAATAAATAAACTGTCCACCTGTGACATAGCCATATTCTTCGTAAAGCGCGTAAAATTTAAATGTTGCTTATGCAAAATAAGCAACTTTTTTGTGTATTTGTGTATATTTCAAGTTTGCCAAAAATACACGAGGTCAATAAATGTTATAAACTGACAACTAAAATGGCATTCTTTGCTTTGTTTCGAGGTTTAACATAAATGTTTTATCTGATTGCTCCAAGTCTGTATATAATATCCTCCTACTGGTCCTTTCTGTTAATTTTTTCACTAATATTTGTGATTTGTTCTGCCTCTTACCAAGGTATCTTGACCACAATTGACCATGAGATCAGTTTATATTAGGTGTCCCAGATGTGAATTGTTTTTCAATGGAACAGACCTCAGTAATGTTTGGAAAACATCTGAAATACTCCTTGAGTAACTAACCTTGTTTTCTCAAACTTTTAACACTGAATAAAAGTAAAACAATATATTCAATTTGTATCATTAGTTAGCAATACATTTTTTAAACCTAAAACTATTTCTTGGTCGAAAAATATAATTATACAGAGACTTTAATTATGGGTCGGATACCTTAACTGAATTGTGAGGTTTGTGTTGTTTAAAAACTTTAAAAATTTTATATTAGCAGGTAAAATGTTCATAAGTTTAATTATCTTATAATTAGTGCTGGCGATATATTACAAGTTACTGGAAACTAATGCTTCCTGATGATACCCCACTCTATAGCTTCAGCTGTTTCCAAGATAGGTAGTTAGCTGTAGCTTATCACAGGATTTATAGTATCAGGTGACTTTATTTAGCGCACTTTCCTCAGCGTACCATCTTTTAACATTGTCTGAACGTCATAAAACTGGACCCTCTTCCATAAATTTATTTTTAATTGTAGGCTTTGTACCCCAACACAACACAGCACAGGTTTCTTTTCTTATAGTCTTTCTTAAGCTGTCTTATTTCCTTTTAAATTAAGACACTTTCCACTAAAAGTTCCCTAAATTTTTATGACCTCACATGATCGGTATTACAATTTTCACCTCATTTAACGAGAGCGATTATATCTTGAAATCAACGTATATGGCATGATCATACACAGATTTTTTAAAGAAAAATGTGAGGAGAACTAGTAATGAATAGACACACACACACTGATGCATACTATGATACACACTCATGGAGACCAAAAACAGTATATTCTCAATCACCTATGGGGAGCAGTGGTAAAAAATGTATGCATGTCATCAACATTAAAAAATTTCAAGTAACTTGAAATTGTGTCAACCTTTGGTTCAGGAAATAAGTGACATTGCTGCTGGCCCTTCTCTGTAAAACAGAATCCAAGTCCTCGACAAGCTTCATCCGGGTTATATTTATCTGGTAACCTAAAATTATTAAATGGAAACAGATTATCTGCTATTCTACCCTTTGCCTAAATTTGCAACCAGCAATTTTTTGTTAATTTTGTAACAAATTAAAATATATGCTATTTTCTAAATATTTTAGCATAACTACTCTCACATTGATAAACTGATTTAATTTTCAAGCTGTTTTATCTGCTCTACTACTATTTGTTCTAAAAATGTTCTGTTGAGAATGTTTGCAGGTGAAATCTGAAAGAATTTTGAGCTATATGGATAATCAATGAATGGAGTGACTATAAAAATATGACTCATCATGTATTCAAACACATCAGACTGAACAAGTGATCGTATTTTTAAAACCACTCAATTGATTATACTATAAATCTGTTTTCAATGCACTAACTTTTGTAATACAAATGTTCTTACAGCGTTAGTATTTCTACGGCAATAAACTGCACAAATACTTTGCAATAGATCTGAAAAGGTGCTGGAAGAAAACCACAAATTCTATCCAAAGAGTTGATCACTGTTTCGTTGTTTCTGACTGAGAGTTGTTCTCCTAATGCAAAAATTACTGTACATACTGAAAAAAAAAGAAAATATTTTATGTTTAATGCATATCATTTAAAAATATAAACTGATACAGGTATACTGCCGATTTATAAAGTTGTCCTATCCAAATTATGGGAACTTGTGTTGTCTAGCAGGATGTTTGCATTACATGTGCTTGAAATGAAACATGATCATAATTCTTAAACAAGTATTTATTAATTAATAACAAAATAAAATATATACAGGACATCAACTGGGGACATATAAAACTGCAAAAAGTTGATAAAAGACCTCTTTGTACAAAGGGAGATAACTCAAAGAGAAAAAAATGAAAATATTCAATGAGATGAAAATCAAAGAGATTAAGGAATAGCAGTGGAAATATCATCGGAATTATTTTCTTTCTTTTATTGTACGAACATTTCCAAAATGGTGAAGAAAAATCAGACTGGGTCATGTGGTGCCAGCATGGCTCAAGCTACACCAAAGAAAAATAGATTTGATGCAATACTGCCTTCGTTCAAGGACAAATGCACTGATCTTTTGGATAGTGGAAAAAATTTTCATAATTGTATCACTGCTGTTGAAGAAAATCTAAGAACCGAGAGCGCACAAACAAGCAGCATGACAAGTAAGGACAAAATCACCATGAAGGTAACAACATGTTGCCGGCATGAGAAGTACTCATTGCCAGGAAACATGATGCAAGACTGGATCAGGGCTCGCGTTGGAGGGCGACTCGGGCGAAGAAGTCGCCTTATCGTGGTCCCACTTCGCCCTCGATCATCTTAAAAAGCGAAGTGAAGTCGCCCTTTCATTTTGTAGAATCGCCCAATGTCACCTTTCAAATTTTATTCCATTTTGTTAAGAAATCTTCGTTTTTTGATACCGTGTCATGTTTATTATGTTTACGCGCCACAAAGTCAACTGGTACCCTTTTATCTTTTATTTGGTATATAAAGCGTAGGTTTAAAATATGACCGGAAACCAGTTCAGAGCAAAAATACGTGAAAGTTTCCGGAGCCGATATGAATTTAATGCCGGAGATTGCAAATATACGATGCTGGTCGTGTTGAAATGAGTATTGCAATGATAGAAACGTATTAAAAAATAGTATTTAGGCATTTACTTTAAACAAATGTAAATTTAATATGTTTAAATACTTTTAACAGATTTTTCACAATGATGTAATTTTCTACCACTAGTTCTAATAGTACTTCATTATAATTCAATCAATATGTAGACCAATTACAAACATTTTTTAATGAACAGTTTTGTGACAGTTGATACTTATTTTTATACCCCCCCCCCCTTGTTAAATTTTATGTTTAATACATGTATTTTTGAAAATGTGTGATAAAAGTTAATCAAATCTAGTCCTTTATCCTCAATAAATTGAACTGCTAAAAACATGTAACAATAAAAAATTCAAATGCCAAATTAACACATATTAAAAACACAAACAAAATAGGATGCTTCCGCGACATATAATGCAACTTCTCCCTGTTGTCCACCCACTTCTCCCTGTTCTATCCTCACTTCTCCCTGTCAGCCCCACAAAAGAGAAGTGACTTCTCCCTATAATTTTGACCCAGCGTGAGCCCTGCTGGATAAGTACGACACAGAGATATGTAACCTGAAAGCACAGGTGAGAAATCTTTCATATAAAAATGACTCTTTAAACCAGTTCTCAAGACGCCATAATAATATGCATTTCTAATATCCCTGAAGTAGACGTTGAGGATTAGATTTGAATAGATGTGGTTGATTTCAAAGCACTATGATTGCCTGAATTCTAGGGAATGCATGATGTCGAAATGGGGAATCAGATGTAGAACTGGAAAATGTAAATCGGGCCGGTGAATTTGAAGTTCTTTCTGTCAATGGAAATTGTGAAATTGAAAATATCCTTGTGAATAGTATTTCAAATTGTGAATATAATATAAATCTGAATGGGAAATTTAAAGTGTTATCCCTGAATGTATGTGGATTATCCTCAATGTAAAATTCCAGATTTTGTTAAATATGTCTCATTGTATGATGTATTGTTTTACAGAAGCAAAATTAGATATAATATATGATGATGTCCAAATTGATGGTTTTGAATTATAACCACCAATAATTCGTGAAAAATGTAAGCAAAAATAAGGTGATACATGATATTCATTGTCCAGTTATAATGCGTTTTGATAAATATGTTACACTTGAACCTGATTTACCTTTGTCCAATGAGCTAACTGCTGATAATGAACATGACATTGTTTATAAACCAAAGTGGATAAATAATAATGCAAATTTATTTGTTGAAAATTTGGATGATGAAAATATAGTCTTATTGAGAAACTTAATCTAGATGTTAATGATATTGATGCTAATACTATCAATTATGTCGTTATTTTATCCCTCGCTATCGCTCATAAATGGTCACCCTGTGGTAAAACAATGATAAACCACATCCTCCGTGAATTATTTCTTAATTCTAAATAGTTATTAGAATTCAAAATACTTTGTATGAATGTAATTACAACTTGCTGTGAGATGATCAAAGAGGTTTGAAATCTTATTGTATTAGTGAAAATGTTAAGAAATGTCTTAGTGATAAGTTAATATAAAACTGGCAAAATGAGGTCATGAATTCCGCTAAATGTCTTAACTACTGGTTATATAAATCTAATTTCTGTCTTGAGCACTATTTGTCAATGTTACCATGTGATTTAAGAATGTAAATTTCGTTGTTCTAGTCATATTTTAGCCATTGAAATTTGGAGATTCTATCATATTGACAGATCTATGCAATACAATGTATTGTAATCTTTGTAATGTTAACAAACTTGGTGATGAGTTTCACTATATATTTTAACACTGGTTTCTATTAAGGTTCATTATTTTGTTACTTGTAAATATGTTCACACTGTATATTACATGCCCCTTGTGGGGTCTTTAGTGTAATAAAATGACATGTCTTATGAAACTTGTAAATGTAACCTAAAATTTCCATAGAGAAAGCCAAATACAGATGCTTGTAGATGTAGTTCCGAAGTTAAAAGGATCAAAAATACAACTGATCACCTTTTTTAACAGTACTTTACAGAAAATTATATAACATCTTTAATTAGCTGTAAGTTGCAATTGAGCTGTTGCGATTATTTCTAGAGTAGCTGTGAATATATCTACTAGTCTAGCAGCATAACAAAAAGAGGACCAGTGACCTACTGCTGAATACAGGGATTTTCCTACCTTTTTTCAAATGGGCCTGGGGCCCTGTTAATTGGGAAAATTACGACGTAAATTCCACAATTGGGAAAAGTCTTAAATATGAATAAAGTAAAAACATTGCTTTTAAACATCAATGTTTTTAACGAAAATGTTTCTTGTATGTAATTAGTCATGAATGACAAGATGGAATCTATAAGCGTGACCTGAAAACTGACAAATTCAAATCAGTTTTCATAAATATTTTGGAAAAAGTTATCAAAATTTACATATGTAGCCAACTGTGCTGACATCATACTCAAAGAGAAAAATTTCCATGAATCTTGGTGGAATTAAATAGAAACTGAGTTGCAAACATCAGATTTTACTTTCACTCTCGTTTGTTCTGGGGTCTTAATAAATGACTGGATAAGAACTTAATTAGACCGAATTATCTGTCGTTTAAAAGCTTATTTTATCATTCCATATTTACTTTTTTCTATTCTGACGTTTATTTTTTATGTTACTTTTAAAAGTAACATAAAAAATAAAAAATAAAACATAAAAAATAAAAAATAAACGTCAGAATAGAAAAAAGTAAATATGGAATGATAAAATAAGCTTTTAAACGACAGATAATTCGGTCTAGAACTTAATCAGATATACAAAAATCTAAAGATGTGCATTGCGTTGGCATTTAGTTTACCCTGATTCGTATGCTAATCGGCATTCAACCGAACCTTCACTACCGACCCTTGTCATAGATGGGTCTAGAGGTGCAAGAAAACTCATGATTTTCTATTCACAAAGGCTCTGGTCAATATTTAATTTCGTAAAAACAAAATTTCCTAGTTTTGATACAATACGTCATCGTTCCACTTCGGTAGTATTTCGCGTTGTGTAATGCCATTTTTGAACGTTAATGCAGGGTCAGGCTTCATTCCAAATGTATTCCTCCGACTTATTCTTTTCTAGACAAAGCTATATTATTATTTGAACAAAAAAAAAAACGCCCATATTACTGGACATCGTAAAAATAAAGTAATTTGTCTTATTTGCAGCATACAATTATCTTTCATATTATTGAACAAAGATCCGCGACTTACCAAATCTCAGGTTTTTTTTATATCATACTGGAATCTGCGTTTGGTATAAAACAAGCAAGCTCTAATATAAAACTGGTTGCCGTTATGACTAAAGATACCGGGAACAGTAATTATAACCAATGTTCGCGAAGTAATCAGATTTTGATTTTGTTTGTAATATTTCGGCTTAGCGTGATTGAATTTATTTTTAGAAACCGGATTACAAAACCTCCTGAAATGGGAATTTTCACTTTCATAATTGGGAAAAATATAGGTTTTTGCCGTTGGGAATAGGGCCGAATATCGGCCCCAAAATAAAGGCAGGAAAATCCCTGGAATAAGATGCTTTATGAGCTTATGTAGCTTCTCCACCTCAAAAAGAATGCTTAATAATACTTGTAACTACATAAGAAAAGTTTATCTTAAAGTAACTTAAAATGTTTTCATGATGAAGGCATACCTTCATGAGTAACAAAATAAGATTCGGGGCCTCGGTGGCTGAGTGGTCAAGGTAGTTCGTCTACTATTGATCACGTGGTCTGTCAACACTGAGATTGCGGGTTCGATTCTCACTGCCGGCAGGGTGTACTCGACTCCAATCTTAATTGACAAGGATTGCCAGTTTTCCTATCGCAGGTCGGGGGTTTTCTCCGGGTACTCCGGCTTCCTCCCCCAATAAAAACTGGACGCCATGATATTGCTGAAAGTGGCGTTAAACACCATCAAGCAAACAAAACAAACAAACAAAATAAGATTCAGTATTTAAGTCATACAACTCCTGAACGGTAGATATTTGTGGACAAGCTGAACTGGAAAAATATCTAATTGATCTTTAAATAACAGAATTGTGACACTATATCTGAAAGGATATGTTTTTAATTTCTTATGTGTTTAAAAACATACGAAGAACACTTTTTATCATTAAACTTTTAAACAAGCGACTAACTTCAACAGCATCGTGTAAATTGATAAAGAAGTCAGCTGACATTATATATAATTATTGGTCAGTTATGTAAGAACTATATGATATAACCTCTATATCAAGATAAGAAAATTGACAGTTATTTATCCGTTTGCTATAAACATGATAATATTGATTGCATATCATTTAATAATATAAACTGAAACAGATATACTGAATAAACATACTGAACTAGATTTGAGCTATACCAAGTACATATATACTAGTACAAGATGTTTTAACGTCAATCAATACTGATTACTTCAATAAGAAAGTACTAAATTTATCGGTAATGATTTATTTCTTTATTAATTACACACAACATTTTAAAAAAGCATTTCATGATTTTTTAACCCTTTTAACTCCAGTGCAAAGCTAAAATCAAAAATTTAAACAGAAATGTAACTCCCAGTTTGTTTATTTTGATTCCTGTTTCGCCCTAAGGGACCAACCATTTAACTCATGGGGGGGGGAGGGGCTTGGTTTTTTCCTTAAAAAATATTTTGATAATGATTTTTGATGAAAACAATATTTTGGAAGCAGAGGGTAAGACAAAAAATATTCTGAAGAAGTATATAAAATAATGCTAGTAATGAAAAAAAATATTCTGTCGCTACGCCTTCAAAAAATAAATATTTCATGACCAAAACAAAAAACCAAGGTCCCCCCCCCTTCAAGTTAAAGTTAAATGGTCTGTCCCTAATTAGTGAGACCTTTCACTCAAATTAAAGATTAGAATTCTCTGAATCATTTGCATCAGTCGATCATTAATTTTTAACAGTGTTGCTGTAGTATGCAAGACACATTAAAACAGTGATTTTTTAATGATTATATTTTATTTAACCAAATATGAAATTACACCAATGTATCTGGAGTAGTATTGCTAGATCGATGTTTAACTTCATCAATCAATAAAAAAAATAAGATACAGAAGGATTCAGTTTAAAACAACCAGATTCAAATGGGACGAGTTGTCAGGATGAACCAACTATGTCATTGATATAACTGCATTGGTACGACTTTAGGACCTTGTCAGAATTGGAATGAATTAACTAGACCACAGGAATTGGACTCCATACTAGTATCATTAGCGATTAAATATGGCCAGAAAAAAAAAAAAATAAATAAAATGAGTCGTGCTGAAGATGAACCAACTATACAACTGAAATTACTGGAATTGGAATTATAAGATTTTGGTACGAAGTTAGCCTAGGAGTATAACATAAAAATTATTCTGGTCAGCTCTCTATTCTTGGTGAGATGTTTACATTGGTAATTTAACTCTCACCATGCAATTGGGTGTTCTACAAAGTGGGAGGCAGATTGGCTAATGACCTTCCATCCAGACAAATCAGATAAATGTACAAAACTTGCAGTATCTCTGAAAAAACTACCAATTAGTCCAGACAAGATTTTATCCTCCATAATCATGATAATCACATTATTGAATCTGTCACATCAGCAAAATATCTTTGGAGTCACTTTACAATCGAATTTAAAATGGAACTTATATTTTGACAACATAATATCAAATGCAAATAAATCTCTTGCATTCCTAAAAAAAAATAATCAAATACTGAAATAAAATCCAAACCTTACCAAGCACTTGTAAGACCTAAACTTGAGTAAAGCTGTAACACTGAACATAAGAAAAAAAAACTGAAATGGAACAGAGACGAGCACCTAGATACACAACAAACAACTACTTTAACAGCAGCAGTGTATAACAAACATGATAGAAACACTAGCAAAGCGTCGTCTCAAAACTCGCCTGATAACATTTTACAAAATTGTACACTGCCTTATTGCAATACCAACAACTATCCTATAGCCTAGTGCCTACCAACAACAGACTCAGAAAATGACATACACAAACATATCAACACATACAAACTTCCAAAGCTACATATACATGGTCATTCTTTCCACACACTTTAACACAATGGAGCATGCTACCACCTCAACTTGTTAATGCAGACTCATATGATTCATTTCGAGCACAGTTAATACCAGTTGTGTTCTTCACACTAATTTAAATATAAATTTTCATGTACAGTTTTAATTGCAATATGAATACATATATATCAAAATTTGGTTCTGCTACATTCTACTTTAAAATTTTTGCTATAATTCAGACATGCCCACGACAAGTAATCTTCAGTGCCTTGTTGTAAACCTGAAGAAGGGGTTGCATGCAAACAGAATATAGATCAAATAAATATATACATTATAATATATAATAACATAGAAAAAATTGAATATGGTATGTACAGTAATGTAACGATTCGCCCCACATTTAATAACAATTCTACCCACTTAATAACCATTTGACCCACATACTAGTACATCACATACAAAAGTAGTTGCAAAGTAGCATTAGGAACATTTCACATAATAGTCGTGTATCATATATATGGAATATAGGACATTTTGTTTGTGATACAGACTTTATCACGGCCAGTATCAGGTGAGCCCGTAGGGCGAACCTGATACGTTAAGCCGTGATAAAGTTTGTATCACAAACAAAATGTCCTATATTCCTTTTATCGGTAATTTTCAAAAAGAGTATTTTTTGTCAATTTATGCCTTATTTTTTAAGGAACTACTTTTTTGGTCGAAGTGATCTGTGAAAAATGGTTTGCAACGTCATTTAGCGTCAACGTCATTCAATTGGAATGTGGCGTGATGAATGGGCGTGTTTTTTTGCATTCATCCTCTGTAAGGCAAGTCTTTTTTTAATGTTTATGTAATAGTTTGTGAATGAGAATCTTTTAATTTACTCTTAATTATAATATGGGGTGTCAAATTTTGTGTTTTTAATATTTTGCTCTTTGACGAACCATATTATTTCAAATTTATGTTGTCAACACCCAACAACGTTTCTGACCTATTTTCAAATTAAGTGTCAGTTCCCCCTTTAATATATGTTTTCTACAATTTGTATTTTACATCGTTATCATTTCTGGTAACTGTTTAGTGCTGTGTAATTTTAAATTTTCAGTACTTTGCAGTGGCCAGGGGGGATACGATTTACACATCATGCATAAATGCGATGAGTTGTAGGTTCTTGTGAAGGCCAAATTTTCCTGCTGTAATAATCCTATTACAGTTTTGTGATTTGTCAGATTAACTTTCAAAAATGGAGAGGTCATTCGCAAGTTCTTGTGGTGAATGAACGGGAATTCTGGATTGTCACTTGATGTTGATGTTTGTGCAATTTGAAGAGTTTTGTTCAGATTACTTATTAAACTGTATTATTGTTAACGGAAGGTAGCTGCGAAAAAGGAACTCTGCTGGTCCCGCTGTGTTCGTTTTCTACGGGGGTGGTTAGATCGTTTTTTATTTATCTTGCTTCCACGTTTGTTTATTTTTGAACATTTTGTTTGTTACTGTGACGTAATAATAGTTAGATTCCTCCGCAGCCTACTGACCCGATAAATTCGGTGATAAATTCCAGTACGTTGTTACTGACTTTATCACCGGTACACATCAAAGGGAAAATGTACAAATTACCGATAAATACCATTATCGCTATTTTGCAGTATTTTCCTTTGATCTTTGTGTGCGATATTATTCCATCTCACTCTACTAACGTGAGATGGGCCCATCTCAGCTCGCTGTCAAGACATCGTTAAGTAAACACTGTGACATCACAATGTTACAAAACAGCGATAAACAGATTATTTACGTTTTTTGAAACTCGATGGACTTTCTCGCCATCTTATCTCAGGGCTGTCGCCCTTCGATGAGATACGACGAGAAAATGCATCTCGTTTAAAAAAAACATAAATAATCTATAATTATATGCTGTCACATATTATAAAAAGTTAATTATGATTGTAAAGAAAGAAACACTCAATTAAAGAGAAATAATTATCATCAGTCAGGGGCATAATCCATGTAATCAAAAAATATTTTTATAACCAAAATAAGTTACTTTTTAGTGACAATTTGTGTTGCCTTCCTTTTAAGATTCAGGAAAAACATAACCTTTTTAAGTTACTTTTTTTCTTCAAAGAAATGGGAAGTAACTCAAAATTATCATTGGGGTTATGTGTAAAATCTAAAAAGTTTTACCTCCCTTTGGGATTTTGCAATACATTGTACATGTATAAAGTAAAGATGCATTTAATTAAACAACATTATTTCTTATGCTATATTCAATCAGATAATCGCATGAGTTGAAGATTACCTAAAAAATGCCATACATAAAAGACCATTTATTAAACATGCAAATATATTTTTACAGGATCCTCTGACCTTAAAATACTAATAACTACATGATGATAATTATGTAATAGAAAAAGCTTTGAAAAAATTTTTTGATGTAAGCACCATCATTCTTATGAAAGAAATTTCATAATAAAATCACAAACTGTTTGTTTATCATTTTATTACAACATAATTGTTCACACCAACATATTCTTTGAATTTTGTTTAAAAGGTTCATGAAATCTTGCAGGGTTGCACATGAGGTATTGCAGTCAAGAGAGATGTTTTATCTTAAACAGGTTACTTTTCATGTTATAAAAACATAATAATAGAAATGAGGTCATAAGAATAAGAGAACATGTTCCTATGTTATAGAAACTACACAAATTTAGAATGCCAAAGATACCAAATTTTATAATGATTTTTTTATCATAACAACTAATAAATGTAAGCAATTCACTAATTACATAAAGGTAATAACAAAATACAAAACACGAACGAAACTGTAAAAACAAACAATCCACAAATCAAAGCTCGATAGAAAGTATGACAAATATATTTGTTGGTATTTTTGTTTTTCGTATACCAGTATTGTTGTCACAAAGTTCAGGTGATCCTCAGCTTGGATCAAATCAAATCAAAAATATAACCAAATGATATAAGGAGCTATGGTTCTGCAGCTAGAGTTCGCGAATCAGGGTCCGTTTGAGCTAAAACATGTTTACCCTAGTTCTTGTTTGCCCTAATACCTGTTTGCCCTGAGTCCCTTCGCCCATATGTTTGATATATATATTTATTTTAAAACAGGTTGCCGATTTTGAGTTGCAGAAGTTTTCATAGTATTGTTTTTAAGAGAAATAATAATTTTTAGACACAATAGAAGCTTTAATATATAAAAAATATAATAACAGCACTACACTAATACATTGCACTTTTTGATTTCATTAAAATATCAAATATCCGAGATTTCATTTTCATTTAACACCCAGCAGGAGCATTGTTGGGCAAATTAATTATTACATTCTACACTTGAATTTCGGTAATGAAAGTGTGATGCTTTAACGGATGTTAATTTAGTTGAAATGCACGATACTTTAAAAGTAATTTAGCCTTGCATTCAATGTTTACTTTGCTGAATGAAGAAAATTTGCCGAAATTCGAGTGTGTGGCCATAAAACTTATTTCTTTTATAAATTTCTCTGTCCAAGCTAATTATTTTCAATCATCAAAATCATTTTTTTAATGATCAAAAAAACACATTAGTAAGTGATTTTATAATTACATTATTATTAGTTGAAGTCATTTATTATTTTTTTAATCATGAACAGGGATCCTCGCAACGCGTCTAGATGCGTATTGTACGTGTCTTTTCAGTTCTGGACGCACCTTTTTTACATCTAATGCATCCTAGTACGCATCCGCGTCAATTGTCAGACGCGTACGAATTTCCATCAAGTCAATTCCGTCTCCGATGCGCGATTACACATTCTTACAAATGGCGATCAATTTTTACCTGTTTCGTCCGATTCTCAGCAGGTAGCAATCGCTCAGGCGGCAAATATGCTTTAATTAAGATGTTTATTAAACAATAAACGTGCATTGTTGATGGACACTCTTTATGGTTAAAATTAAGCGTTGACAATACTCTCGTTTCAAATTTTAATACACGTTGGGAACCTTGCAGTTGCACTCCTTAAGATTTTTTTTTAAAGTAAGAATTCTTGACCGGTACAAAGATATCTTCAATATGAACATTAATTAGTTATCTAATAAACTTTTAATGTTTGTATATATCAATAAGATAATCTGCTATAGACTAGGATCTGAAAAAGGGGGGGTGGGTGGGTAATGAGTTTTTTGGAAGAAATATTATGTCAGCATCTGCATCCAGGTAAGACAAAAGTCTCTCTTTAAAGGGCAAACATCAGCATGTTTCAAGAAATGAGTGCAGTTCAATCAAACTCCAAAAGACTTCCAAACTCAGCTAATACTAATATAAAATAGCATGGGATAAACATTCTACAAGCCATATTATATCTTTTTATGAAAAGACATTTAATGGGTCGGTCATAAAAAAAAACGGTTGTATGCAAGCACTTAGCTGGACTCATCTGCAATATGTGGGAATCATGAAAATTTTTTGGGACTCACCACTTTCAAAAGTGATGAGTCCAGGACTCAACATAAAAAAATCCTACAAGTATCACTGCATGAAACATAACTTCATATATATAATATAATGTATTATTATAAAGTAGGGCGAACGGACCCACTATCCAGGGCGAACAGACCCGATACCAGTTCGCACTGCCTCCTACTGAGGTCCCGGGTCGTTTCGCCCCGAATCCTGTTCGCACCCCGAGTCGTTTCGCCCCGATTCCCGTTCGCCCCGGGTCGTTTCGCCCCGATAATAAATTTAAGTGAGTCGTTTCGCCCCGAAATTCAAACTGGGAGTAGTATTGCATTATAATTAATAGTGTATGGTGTTGGCTTCTTTGTTTTTATTTTCTGTTTGTTTTATGACAAAAAACACTTTTACTGCCAGTCTCTAGTACTTTGTAGGTTTATTTTAAATATTTATTAAACATTCTTGATTATTGAATTAATTTGTGTTGACTTTTCGACGTTGTCAATACAAGAAAATTGAAAATTAAGAGAAAAAAATACATCTTTATTATTAAATTATCTGAAAAATATGTATATTTACTCTTCTGTTGGTTCATTGGTTGGCTCATCATCTCTGTTCGTTAGATCAAATGTGTCGTTCAACGGGTCATTGGATTGGTCTACTGAGTTCATAGATTGGTCTTTTTAAATAGTTTTTGATCAGGTAATAAACGAAAACTCACCACAAGCTTTATATCAAAGTCTTTATATCAAAGTCTTTATTAATTAATCTTACCAATTAAGCATATACATCAAAGACAATAAATTACTCAATTAGGCATGTGACGGTCGTTAACTATTTAATTGAGTTAATTAATTTGATAATTACATAATTAAGATTAAGATAAAAATTGATTAAAATTGTTTTAACACTCCCATTTTACGACCAAATTAAATTAAAGTTAATTGTTCAAACAATATCTTAATTATTAGAATTTAAAAAAAAATCATTTGACAAAGAAACTCTATTTAAGTTAATTGTTCGAACAATATTTTTTTTAAATGTTAACAATGTTAAAATCATATAATTTTTGTATTAAGTTAACTTGAAATAAACGATAAAAAAATCGGGGCGAAACGACTCACTTACCGGGGCGAAACGACCCAGTACGAAACGACCCGAGGCGAACGGGAATCGGGGCGAAACGACCCGGATTCTCCTACTGACTGTCTATATTAACATGTTTCTGAAAAAGTCTGTTCTGTCATACATTTTTACCTGCACAGTTTGTTCCACCGTTTTCTCCATAATTTAAAAAGTTTCTTGTCTTTGATGCGCTGCTATCAGCATACTGGCAAATTAATAAAATAACAAATAAAGATGACAAAGCCAAGACTTTCATTTTAGATTTACCTCAAAACATGACATCACATGACAATCACATGATAAATTGATTCTAGGTTTTAAAAGGGTTTCTTTGTTATAGAAATATATAGATAAAAACATTGTAAAGACGTCGATTTGATTTTTGAAAATTTCTCGTCAAGTGACGAGATTTTACGTTATTTCGTACCGCCAAATTTGAATTATGATACACCCAATGTTTTTGAAGATTTGAATAAATAGAGGGATACCATGGATCCATACACAGAAGTAAGTTTTTGTTTAGAATGAAATGTATTATAAGACTAATTAGAATTAGAACCTTATTAATAAATGTTATTTTTTGCGTACGTGCAGATTATTTCACGAATTTATACTTTTCGAATGTAAAATGCCATATATTTCTTGATACGAACTCATAGCCATAGGCCTTTTAACTGTATACATGAAATAAACACAAGTAACTGTGTCAATAGTACCTGTAAAGTACTCAATCAATTAGGTACTTAAATTTAGAAAGTTCTTGAGACCATTCGACATGCTGGTGGCATATTCTTAAAATTATTCGAGTGAAACTGCACACAAGTCACAAAGGAAACCCCACCCAAATTTATATCTAGCATGACGTGAAATGTAAAACCAATAATTTTTACCTTTTACAATTTTGAAAGTGGCATAATATAAGACACACTTTTCTTGCCTAATCTACAGTGAACTATAAAAGCAGAAGCAACTTTGCATATGCTTACTGGTTGCTTGGTGGCAGAGTGGTCAAGTAGTTCGTCTGTACTATTGATCACATGGTCTCTCAACACTGAGATTGCGGGTCATCTCCAATCCCAATTGATAAGGAATGCCAGTTTTCCTACTGGAGGTCTGTGGTTTTCTTCTGGTACTCCGGCTTCCTCCCCCAATTAAAACTGGACGACATAATATTGCTGAAAGTGGCATTAAACACCATTCAAACAAACATGTATACTACACGTAAAATTTGGGTTTGATTTACGTTGGAACTTGCATAGGATCTATACCATTGTCATTATATTGATAAACTAGAACACATACGAAAAGTGAAGATTCTTTTTACAGTATTGTCGGGTCAAGCTGTTTCGGGAATAATTTCATTACTGGTTTACTAATTCCTGCCATCCCAACTGTAATTTGATGATTATTTTGACATTTCAGTATTTTTCTAAAGAAATTAGCAGTGGCTCACAAAACTGTTGTTTACACTTAAGTTTGACTCTTAGAAAATGTTTCTTGGATATTTATATACATATGGAATATATAGCCCTAAAGACATATTTACTATATGATCAATAGATTATAACAGTTATGTCCATAATAACCACAGGTGATAAAGGAGCCTTTGGGCTAATTCCAGTGCCAACATAGAAATGCCATAATTTATAAGTAATCCATTGCACCAAATACTAGACAAATAACTCGCAACTTTACCAACCAATATTTCAAACTGAGTGCAATTGTGAACATGGACCTTTTGGAAGAATGTACAACATGCTGTATTGCAATCATGGCTTCATGTCTTTTCTCCAGCAGCTGGACTACTCCAAATGGTTCTCCTAGAAGTGCAGTATAATCCTAATCTATTCCTGCACTGCTCTGATTCAGATACACCTACATTTATTACTTTAGCCTAGAAATTCAGTTTTTTAAAACAGATTAAACTTACTACACTAATTAGATTTTACAAGACTTTATATATGTCAAGCATGAAATAGTTTAACCAAACAGAGTGTAGAAGTCAGTACATGTACATTATATGTTAATGGACACAATTTTGAGTAAATATTAAAAAAGCCAATTTGCAAGCAGGCTTTCATATAAATGTCAAATTTATAATTGCACTTTTTTAATTGAATTACATAACACCTGGAGATAAATATTTAAAATGTTTTGAAACAATACAGATAACATAGTTGAATGTTATTGTTATCTGTTCTTTTAATTTGTATTCAGTGGCCTCTGGAAATTGTTAATTTGTCAAATTTAGCCTTAGCCTGTGGAACTACATGTTACAAATGTTTTAAAACCTTTTATGTTATATATGCAGCAACTTTTGGAAAGGACTCGTCAGAGAAGAGAAATGTTGAATCAGAAGATGGGGAAAACACCAGAAGTGATGCCAAGAAAAAGATTTCTTCAAGAGAATACAACTGAAAATGTACAGCAGCCGAATACCAACATGACGGAAGGTAGGAGAACTGTAAAAAGTAAGTTGTTCAGAGTACATACAGATAGCCAAAGATGAAATCTTTTATAAGTGACCATGTAGAAAGGGCCAGGTTTTTCAGATTCTTACATCTTATTGAATTCAATTAATATAAATATATAAAATATTACATGTTGTTGATATGTTTGTTTTTACATACTTAAGGCTAAACAAAAATATGTGTATTAATTGAAGGCTTTTCACATTGATTTTGGTCTAGAATTTGTCTTTTTTTATTGTCCTATAAAAATTTAATACACAAATGCATGTGTACAGTATATTAAGATTTTTTGACGCGAATGAAATTTAGGTTCTTAAAGCATTTTGTTTCCTTTATCTCGGAATTGATTGATTTTTGAATTGTTATCTGTCATATCACAATAAGCAATACACGTTTATTAAATTTAGTTATGTTTAATTTTTCAATGTTGTGTAGCTTCTCCTGGGAAGAGACAGTGTGTCAGAGAAAATGAGACAAACATAAAACCAGACACACCTGCCATTAGTAGTGTAAGGTCAAGGATGCAAAATCTATCTCAGCAACGAGGAGACTGGTCTTCTGAAGGTATTTTAAACCATGGTTAGACCTGGGACAGTGTAGAGTTAAAGAGCATTTTACACTACAGTTCAGGCAAATTTGATTTTTTCCAGTATCTATGAAAGAATAACTTTTATGTTAAACCAGGTTTTCAACAAAAACCTGGTTATTAGATTGGGGTATGGCTGGCGGTGTCAAACAAAAGGTTTCTGGTCAATCACTTTAGTCTGCATAACAAACCATTCTTGCTGAAACTTTGGATATAGCAAGCCTGCATGAAGACCTAGCTTGGGATTGGATTTGGGGCCAGTCGGATCAAGGTCAAGGTCACTCTTACTAAAAAAATAGTTTCTGGTCAATAACTTCAGTTCAGATAAACCAATCTTGCTGAAACGTTGGATATTGCAGGCTTACATGAAGAATTAGCTTAGGATTGGGTAAAAAAAGAAAAACTAAAGAGTTAAAATAAAGTTTTCATATCTTATCTAGCTATGTTTCCAGAGTAGGCACAAAAACATGCATTAAATAATTCTGTTTTTTATTAAATTAAAAGAATAATATACACAAGTATAATACTATCAAACTTTTTTTTTCATTAATTAATTATTGAAATCATTTGTATTGGAATACTTAACATGAAATATAACATTTTTTCTTAAACAAGATATGCAAGTATGCATTATTTCAGTTGTATAAATCATGCACAAAACCTTTATCATTAATCAATGAAAAAAGCAACAAATAGAATAACATTACATTAAACCCAGAAATAATTCTTCTGTTCAGCACACTTCAACTTGAGCAAAAATTGGCTGATCCAAATAGCTTCATGGGACACCCATCTACAGAACTTATCATGATGTCAATAATTACTATACATCTTTATTCTTTTAAGTGCAGCTCATATATTTACCAAAGAAAATTGTTTAAATACAATACACTTTGAAAGAACTGAAGTTTGAAACCAATTAAAAGTCAGGGCTCACCACACTGGGCGAAGTGGGCGACAAAGTCGCCCTACTAGGACCTGAAGTCGCCCTAAGGCGCCTCAAAAGCGAAGTCGAAGTCGCCCTGTCATTTCCCTCAAGTCGCCCGATGGTTCACATAAGATACTTGTAAATCTGGTCCAAATACTTCACCCTGACTACCAATTTATCAGTAAATGTGTAATTCCAAAAAAAACCGGCAAACAATATGTGTATTTAACATATTTTCAAATGATTTACGTCTTTCAAATGTATTACGCGCCATTTGTTTATTTACCGGATGTGACTAATTACCGGAAGTGAACAACGAAGAAAAGTAATGTACAACGGCCCATAATGAAAAATCGTAATATTTTTGATAAACAAACACTTTAAATTGGTTTCAAACTTCAGTTCTTTCAAAGAGTATTGTACTTTAACAATTTTCTTTGATAAGTATTTGAGCTTCACTTGAAAGAATAAAGATGTATAATAATTATTGACATCATGATAAGTTCTGTAGATGGGTGTCCTATGAAGCAATATGGATCAGTACAACTTTGATTAATGATAAAGGTTATGTGCTGTTTGATATTGAATACCATGAATTATAATGAAAAAGAAAGAAAAAAAACTGAATCTAAGTGTGTTATGGTTTTAAAACACAAGAGAAATAATCCTGGAAATTGATGTAAATAATGAAAAATGTATGTAACTACTGCGAATATAATTATTTGTACGGTCCCCCTGACTTCTCCCTAGTGTCTCCTGAAGTCTCCCTATCAGGGCCTGACTTCTCCCTGTTTGGCTGCCAGGGAGAAGTCACTTCTCCCTACTTTTTTAGAGTGTGGTGACCCCTGAAAGTGTTTGTTTATCAGAAAAATTACAATTTTATGGGCCATTGTACTTTACTTTTCTTCGTTGTTCACTTCCGGTAATTAGTCACATTCAGTAAATAAACAAATGGCGTGTAATCCATTTGAAAGACGTAAATCATTTCAACGACGTTTGAAAATATGTTAAATATGCATATTGTTTGCCGTTTTTTATTGGAATTGCACATTAACTGATAAATTGGTAGTCTAGGTGAACTATTTGGACCAGATTTACAAATATCTTATTTGAACCATCAGGCAACTTAGGGAAATAACAGGGCGACTTCTACTTCGCTTTTGAGGCGACTTCAGGTCTTTGCTGCCCAATTCTCCCAGTGTGGTGAGCCTTGGACAGATTGTTTTTCTTATTATTACTTATTTACACACATTTATGTTTGTTTTTTATCAATGCAATTTGTATTTAGATGCAACAGATTCTGATTCCACACATCCTAAACCAGCCCCACGCCAGTCAGTTCAATCCTCATCTTCACCTGATGAAGACGATCAGTCAAAAGTACCTGGAAGCAGGAGAGGTAGACTAGCTAACTTGGCTGCTACTATCAACAACTGGGAAGATGATCTGAGCCATCCACCCATACCGTAAGTAGAAGAAATGTGGAGTACATGCTTCATCTAACAGGAATATTTTATACCATTATGCTTTAATTGTCTTGTTTAGGAAATTTAGGGGTGGTCCATAATTGTCAACCATTTTCATAAGTGTGCAAACCGCACACTTGATAGAGGGGGTTGATAATTTCGACATTTTTGCATACACTTTTTTTTATTTAAGAAATTTTTCATTTCCGTGGAGTTTGGTTTTTATATTAGTTTAATGGTTGATGTACACTAATTGATGGTGGGTGGGGGGGGGGTCCTCAAAAAGTGTGCTTTTTGCACACTTGTGAAAATGGTTGACAATTATGGACGACCCCTTACACTGAATATTATTCTTTTAATTTATAAATAACAGTGTGCCACTTGGGGGCTAAAATTGCCAATTGCATTTTTCGGTCACTAACTTCCAAAACCTAGCAACTAAGTAGAAACCCTTTTTTCAAAAAGGGAAATGAAAAATGTCCTGTAATGGATCTCATGTAAAATCTGACGGACATGCCTATATCACTGCTGCTTCTTTCATTGTTAATTTTAAAATTAAGTACATTTTGGAGTTATTTTAGTCAAAAACCTTTTCACCGTAAACAATAAACAATTTTTAATCACATAAGGAGGCAGTAAAGAAACCAGCAAATTATTGCCATATAAAGAATAAACGGTAGATTAAACAATAAAAACAAGTACACAAGATTATCTTATTGTAAAATTTAAGCCTTTTTTATAAATTTAATTTTCTTATTGCATTTTGTACTTTTACTGAATCCACTCAAAATGTTTGATTACCTTATTTTGTTCCACAGCTTTACTTTCACACCCTAATTCTGGGACAAATGAACATATTCTTTTCTGGAAAAACACATGCATTTAATAGTTTACATGAAAGTTCCTTACAAGGAGTCCTTTTGAAATTAAATAGACTTAATCGTTTGCTATAAGTAAAGTTATTTTAAATGGCCAAAATACAAAAAAAGTTTTGGAGAGTTGATAATTGCTCCATTTTCTTTGATAGAAATCCCAAAAATACAGAAGAAAAGAAGCCAAAATGGCAGCCTCCAAAGAAAGATAATCTGGATCAAAACCCAGAGCCAAAATCTCAAGCAGTAGGGAACAGATGGCAACCTTCTGTAAAAGATGACAATATAGACAAGGCACCAATACAGTCACCTACAAGGAAACCAGCTAGTGCCCCTGCTCCATCGCAAGCTCCTGCATGTCCCTCCCCCAAGAAATATGCAGCCCCACCACCTCCTACAGGTTCACCTCTCAAAAGTAAGACATCAATTGTGTTGATGCAGCCCCACAGTTCAGATGTCAAACCAAAACATCAAGTCAAACAGTTAGTTGATAAAGAACCAGTGAATGCAGAATCAACCAGATCAGTAAATGAGACAGCAGCTGGAATTCCCCGTCAGCCTGTAGTCACAAAAGTGGAACAACCAGTTAAGGAAATGGCTACCCCAGTCACTGATAAACCTCCACGTCCACCATCAAATTCAAGCGAACCAACTTCGACTACGACTATAAAGGATGCAGATAGTGTTGATCCAGCTTCTCAACCAGTATCATCAAGAATGGCATCATGGCAACAGAGAGTAAATAGTGCTAATCCCCCTAAAGAGGAAGAACCGACAGCATATTCAGTCACTGCTCGTATGTCTGCCTGGGAAACCATGACATCAGCAAACCAGGTGACTAATATAAAGAAAGTGGACCCTGGGAATTCTCCAACTAAATCACCCTGTAGACAAGGTCCTGTACAAACCTCTATATCCAAATCCAAGCTTGTCACTCCCAGTAAAGTCGTGAAGGACAGCATTATGGAGAAAGCTAGCAAGATACAGAGTAGCATTGCAACCCCAGTCAGTAACCAGACACCAAATAAACTTGGACCGGGACCATCGCCAGGAAAGATTGGCAGTGCTACCAAGATGATCCACCAGAAATTGTATGACCAGGTGCAACACAGCAAGGCAGATGACATTGCCGATCAGATTAGACAAGAGAGAATGGCTGAACTTCAAAAGTTACAGAACAACAGGTGGCACAATGGTGTGCTGAGGGAGGACAAACCTCAGGTACAACAGATATAAATCATACTGATGGTTATTTGAATAATATATGTTTAGTTTATGGAGTTAAAGACTTACAGGATAATTAATTGGGCGGAGTGAATATCCAAAATATGATCACGAGTGCCGCATAACGCATCTGATTGAACGAGTGCGTGGAACTTGTTCCACGCACGAGTTTAATCTGATGCTTTATGCGGCACGAGTGATCATATTTTGGATATTCACGATGCCCAATTGATTATCCTATTTATTATATAGATCAAAATTGTTTTCGTAAAAATTTTAATGCTTAATCCTAAATTTTATGAATGGTGGATGAATATCTGTATAGTACAAAACCAAGTGACATTTTGTCGGGAAAAACCCTGAGAGTGAAAATAAACGATAATTTTCACATGTGATTAACCCTGATTTCTGTCACTCGGAAAATTCGATATTTCATCTCTATCTATATAATAATTTGAAATCAAAGATTCAAATGCATCAATCATTTGGAACACGCCAGCATTCTACTCTTGTTAACATGTTATTGATATGTTGCATCATGATTTTAGGCTGAAGCTGAATGTGCTGAGCCTAAACAAGACCAGGCCAATAAAAAGGAAGAAATTAAACAAGACCATGCCACTAGAAAGGAAGATATTAAACCAGACCAAGCCAATAAAAAGGAAGAAATCAGAGCCAAAGCAAGAGCAGGTAATTATTGACTGTTTGTTTATTATCCAGAGATATGGTGCTTTGTCAATAAACTTTTCTTATTGTTCCGTTTTGGAGAAAATTTCAATTTTGGAAGCAAAAAGGAATTGTTAATTCAAAGGCATTAGCAATCAATATCTATGTTATGTTTTTTTTCCAATATTGTCACATTTATATTAAAGCACTGCATTATATATAATAGTATTGTTAATATAATTATTGGGGTGTGGTACAGCATGTTAAATAAATGGACATGGACCAATTTGAAAGTCTGCTTAAATATTGTTCATTGATTGTGTAAACCTGTGTGGGCGTTCTTTGGTGGATATTCAGCGTTTTGAAATTCTCTGTATTATCATTGTGATAGGGCGATTTGCCATAGTAAGTAGGCCTTTTTTGTTTCTAAAGGGTTTCTATTATTGTTTACAAACTTTCTTCTGCTATTGATACGTACAATGGTATTCGGACAAACTGCAAGACTTTCCTGCATCCACCACAAACCGCAGGTTTTCGAATACACAAAATATTTTGCACCTAAGTTAAACTTCCGTACTAATTTAGGTCAAAACTTACTATGAAATATTGCCCTATAATAAAAAAAAACGCTGCATATCAAACCGCTGAATATTTTGAGGAAATGTTGATTTAAAAATATAATTTTGGGTTCTACCAAAGGAGCATAAACTCGACCACACACAGTTAGCAGTTTTTATTTGTCATTCAAAAAACCACCACCAAAACATGCCGAGTTTTAATCTGAAGGTTTAGATTTATTAATCTTTGTACATGGGTGTTATTTGAATGTTGCTAAACCTATTTTTACTTTCGTAATTCATACAATACAGTTCAGGTGAATTTTGCTTTTATCCACTTTACTTATCCACAGTGGACAGCCCACAAATGGGCACACAAATTAGTAAAAACAGTGAACATGATAGCTCCTGGTATTCTTTCTCTGGATTATACTTATGAAAGAAACTGCACCGCTAGTCTAAGCCATGGATGCTAGTCCAATCCATGATCATGTTAAACAAGCTTGTTTTCCTTACATTTTGCCCATATCTATGGCAGACATCTACCTGAACTGTAGTGTAATAGTTATTATCAATGTTTGAAGTTCTTGTGTTCTTCCAATTTAAATGTTCTTGGATATACCTATATTAGTTTAATTTGTGAATGAACCCGATTCTCACCAAGGTTTTTTTAAAGGGGGAATTTATCAAAAGCAAGACTTTTCAAAAAGTTTAATAAAAATAATCAGCTCATACAAAAACGTTACTGGACAAATAAAAGATATGTCTTAAAAAAGTTCCTACCTTTTACTTTGGTTAGACAAGACTGTTTCTGTATCACAACCTATCTTGCACTGACACATTTATTCTCAACAGCACTAAATTATATTGCATGCTGGATTAGGAATTATTTTCTGACCATAAAATATTGTGCATTGAAAATTATATTTGCTTGAGGCTTTGAAATCTGGGTTGGAGTAATATGATATATGTAAAAAAATAATACATGTTATCATATGGGGCTACATTTCTTGTTTTTCAATTTTCTATGTGTATTTTTATACCCCTGCAACCTTGTCTGTCTGTCCGTCTTTCCGTCTGTCCACATCCCTTGTAAGCAAAACTCCTCCTAAACCGCTTTACAGATTTTTATGAAACTTTACATAAAGGAAGTACATCATATGTAGATGTGCATGAAGAATTTTCGTCGCTGTCAGATGTTATTCAGGGTAGATAAATGGACTTGGACTTTTTATTAAATATAAAGTATTCAGTTGGAGACCTTGTAAGTGAAACTCCTCCTAAACCACTTCACAGATTTTTATGAAACTTTACATAAAGGAAGTACATCATATGTAGATGTGTATGAAGAATTTTTGTTGCTGTCGGATATTGAGGGGAGATAAACGGACTTGGACTTTTCATTAAATATATAGTATTCAGTTTGAGACCTTGTAAGCAAAACTCCTCCTAAACTGCTTATGAAACTTTACATAAAGGAAGTACATCATATGTAGATGTGCATGAAGAATTTTTGTCGCTGTAGGATATTATTGGGGGGAGATAATTGGACTTAACCTTTTTAAATATAATATTCAGTGGGAGACCTCGTAAGCCCAACTCCTCCTAAACCGCTTGATGAAATTAAAGAAACTTAGCATAAAGGAAGTACATTATATGTAGATGTGCATGAAGGATTTTTATTGACCTCGAATATCAATAAGGGCAGATAATTGGACTTGAAAACTAAGCGGGGGGTAGGGGGGGGGGGGTAATCGCTTTGTGAGGGTGCTCACAGTCCACACTTGTTTGTTTAGGAACAGATAATTTTTAGTGCATCAATCTTTGCATGGTTTTAGCTTGCATGCTTGCTAATTTGGGATTTTTGTTACTTTATTATTCATGCCAGATTTCGATAGAAAGTTAGCTGCAATGGGATTTGACCTTTCAGATGACCAGGCATCATATGACTTCAAAAAAGGACAGCAAAGCAGTTCAGAATCTTCCGGGGAGGAGAGTTCTAAAAAGGTAGCAGCAGTTACCTTTGATAAACCCCCACCAGCTCCACCTGTTCCACAACAATCCACCCAGTTACTGCCACCGCGCCCGCCAAATCAACCTGCATATAAACCAAACAATAAGCAACCAGGAAAACCAGGAACCAGTTTATACAGACTAATATCGCAGAAGAGGAATGATAAACCAAATGTTAAATCAAATGAAGATAATTCAGGAAAGAAGGTTCAGTTTGAAGATAGTTTTGATAGCACAGAGGATGAGGAACTATTTGTTAAAAAGTCGTCCTCAAGTGCAGAGGATGAGGCAGAAAACGAACCCACGTCAGAAGATGACGGCATGGACACACAGGAGGATTCATTTGAAAGTTCAGCTAGCGCTTTCTCCACAGATGTAGATCATAGCTCAACCAGTGCTTTTTCTACAGATGTAGGTCACAGTTCAACAAGCACCTACAGTAAGGATGAGGGTCATCAACCTCAAAAACAATTACCACCTAAGCCCAATCCAGTACAGCATTTTATAGAGGATGACACAGATGGAGATGATTGTAGTCTAAGTGCATTTGTTCCTGCATCAGTACGAAGAGAAAGCATACTGCCACAGCCACCCCCACAGGAGGCATCACCTAAGAAATTGGAAGGTCATGGTAACAAGACACAGCATGTTGTTGCCTCTGTCCAATCTGCATACAAGAAACAAAGCACAACTAATTTGAGGGCTCTTGTGAACGACAATGATTCCTCCAGTCAAGTTAGTTCTACAAGCAGCCTTAACAGTAATAAAACGGAAACTGAAGACGAAACAAACGAAGGAGAAATTGACGACTTCCTAGATGAAGCACTGAGCGAAACAGAACAAGAGGTTAAGCATCCACAGGTCACTCCAGTAAGTCTTTTTTTCTTTAGGGGAATGGGTGTTTGGCGATTTTTATCAGTAATAAGATACTGTCCCAAAATCATGCCAAGATTTCCTAAAATGATTATAGCTTGAGAGCAATTTTTGTATTCCACAATATTACAAAGAAAATATACAGTAAATGTTTTTTGTAAATTAACTGAACTTTTAAATACTAGGAACATAGAAAACAAAGTTATATTATAAATAAACAGTATCCCATACATTGTCAGATTTTTTATCTTCTGTAATTTTTTGGATGTTGTTTTTTTTCTGCAACGACTCAACATGATTTAAAAAAATTAAACATGAGAAGATTTTATAGCTGATTTTTTTAGTTGTAAATTTTGATACCCAATCAAGTAATAGCATGGTGTCACGTTTTGTGAACAGAATTCTTTATGTGTTTAGAAGTGACTACAAACAAGGGTACCAGGAGAAACTATTTATATATATATTTATATACTATCTGTATTAGGCAAAAATTAATTTGTATATATTTATTTTACAGCAAACATATGACCCATGTGGTTTTAACAAATAAATTAGTGCATTAAAGCATTCCTATCAGCTGCATTTATATCATGTTTAAAAAGTGTAAAATATGTTTGTTATTTTTTCAGAGAAAAAGGAGAAGTCACGTGATTGCCACAACTGGAAGTTATGAAGAAAAAGGTGACGAACACAACTTGGTATACAGCGTCAGTATGTACAGGAACAAAAGGTTTGTATTGGTAATGAAGTGGTGATGTATATTTATGTAGCAGCCTCAACATTTTTATAGTTTTAAAATTGATTCCTGTCTTGGGTTTTCACAAGGATAAATAACTTTGTTCTTGATGTTAATTAAAGCTACTTATGTTTCGTTAGTGGTAAACCACAGCAGATTGCATCATGTTCTTCATTTAATCTCTGTGGATTTGTTTCATGAATATAAAACGGACATGCAGAGTCTGACTTTTTTAAGATACAAATTTTATCTGTGCTTGCCAAGGGTCTGGAAACGGTCATATTTGCCGGACATGACCAAAATTTACACTAAAAATGACCGCCTAAGATTTGCTCAAATCGGACATCTAAAAAGTAATATTTTACAGGAAATAATCATTTGTTGGATTTAATCCCTTCAATTTCTGCTATGTAGAATTATTTGTATTAAAAATCAACCCTAATGCTATTTCCTGTCACTGACATGTGTTTATTGACCACCGCAAGTGTTTACGTAATAAGGTCAACAGGTGACATATCCGTTTCATCCATATCGTAAACATACTATTTGCAAACAACATTTTGAAGCAGCAGAGATTGAATATAATAGATTGTTTTTCTATATCACATTGCTAAGAAAATATGACAACTTTACAGTACACGTGCAACTTCAATGAAAATCATGTGCCGTCAAAATCGTATACTACACAAGCGCCAATGTGATAAAAGTTACATAAACCAAGAGAAAACCAATTTGAATTAAAATTCATTGAAAATAAAGAATAAAAATGATTATTTCATTTAAAAATGAAATCTTGTAAAAAGCATCCATCCAGCATAAATACAATTCGGGTCTGAACTTGTTTCAATTAGGTGACAACTTCCTATTTCTGGTTTATCAAAAACTCGACAGGATATTCATTAAAAACAAAATTGTTTGCCATTATGTTGTTGCATAGACAACATGGCATCTTATAATAAAGACCTTTTAGGCAGGAGAATGTATCTCTTTATATATTTTCTTTTTCAAACGATGCATACATCGTAGGAGCCATTCCTAATTCCATTTGTACAACCCGCTTATTCACACTATCGTGGCGAAACGATCCAACGTGCAGACAAAGTTTCAGTACGAAATGACCCTAGACCAATATTCATATTCACTACCATGGAATTTGGTAATTTCTTGAGGGGAAAAATGACCAAAATCCGGACCCCAGGTGCTTGCACATTATCACAATCATACAACACTTAAATTTTTGTAGAAATGTCACAGTGATTGGTTCAATATGTGCACTGTTTAATAGATCAAGTAATGAAAACCGTTTATAGAAAAAAAACAAAGATTTTGATATGAGCCATTCCATGGATGATGGAGTTGGCAAAGAAATGTCAGACAATAAAACATTGTATTTTGAAAGCATGTGTTTTATTATTTTTTTAAAAATTCTATTTAATGAAACAAGGAATGCAAAAATTAATGTTGGAACGCTTTATGTAAAGTGTTTTTAATTATTTTACATTTACATAACTACATAACTAAGTTCTTATCTGATAGTGAATTAAGGTCTCCAGCGAAGAAGATCGTCAGAAATCGTGAGTTCCAGGACAGTATTCATGAAGAAGAAATAGAGATGCCAACAAATTTACCACCAGATGTTGAGAGGAAATCTGTGCATGAAAGAATTCAGGTTCAGTTAAAATACTGTTAAACATATTTATTCTTTTAAATCTGCATAGCCTTAACAGTAATTATAATTGAGTGCTTTACCATTAAAGCATACATACCACATGGAATGAAAAATTTCTCATAACTTCGAAACCATCTTTACTGGATGAAAATAAATGTTTAGAAGGAAAAACAAAAATGCTACTGTCATTGGTCATTCTATTTTCAAATTGCATATCACTAACAACCATTTATTAAAATAATTTTAATGCCTCAATGAATAGTTGCTTATCGTCTAGGAAGCACTAAAGCAGTATTTCCGTATTTCTACTATATTCATAACAGGAACAAATTAACAAACTAAACAAAAAGTTGGGGATGAGGGATAGACCAGAAAAAGGAAATTTTGACTGCTGCATGAAAAGTATGAGAATTTAGTATGGAGCTGTTCTGTTATCAGCAATTTACTCCTTAGAAACTACTTAAGAAAGCTGCAAAATAAGTCTTTGTCATGCAAAGAGCATATCATTCCTCCAAACGTTACTCAATGTCATTTATGTATAGGATTCCTTAATTGTATAACATGACAACCTCATATTATGAGGGTATTCCCCGTCCCCATATTGGGGTTCATGCATGGCAGCTTCATGGGTCAAGCCATGAGAACTGTCTCAGTACACAGATGTTTAAGTGGAAATTCCCAGGCCACATATTAAATTATACTTATTTTTACTGACTTTATAAGAAGGACCAATTTTAAAGATGCATTTATTTAAAATACAGAACTAAAAATAAGATGCATCATGTACTAATAGTTTAAGAATTGGACAATTTGGATAGATACCAAAAAATTATTTTGTATTCATTTGTTATGTCTTCCTATATGACATACAGTAAAACTTCGGTAGCTCGAACTCGGATGGTTGGAACACCACCGATTTCTCAAACTGTTTTTAAAGTCCAGACATTTATTTCTATATAAGTTTGTACAAAAAACCCCGATTTTATAAACACAGATTTCTCCAAAACTCGAACTCGTTTAGAGGTCCCTTTGATAGTAAACTCATGTAAGTCACCATCAATTACTCGAACTAAAATTATAAGCGTCAGTGCGAAGCAATTAACTTCAGTTACAAAGGACGTTGATAACAGAAGCCATAACAATTAATACAGGTATGTCGATTAAAAAATAATGGATAATAATTATTTCATGACTGGTGATTAGTTTGAACAGGCAAATGGACATTAATTGTTTCTTTAATTGAAAATATGAAATATACCAAGCGGATTATGAAATCAACGAAAATATTCCTATTGAAAATCATTTACGACTTTTGTTGACAACTGTGGTTAAATTGATATTTAAAAAAACCAAATATTAAAGCTAAAATAATTTATGTTAAATGTGTCGGCAATAAAAATTGTGGAAATTATTAACTTAATTTAACTGCGATGGATATACCGAGTACAAATGGGTTTTTGGGCTGTAGCAGAAGTAAATAGTAAGCGATGTAGCAATTTCAAATTTTACAAACTATTACACCTAAAATTACTTTATTGATGTCAAAATTCATGAAATAAACATCTAAATACATTCAAAACAAATTTTAGTTCCCAAAAACAACCATACCGCGTGTAGGAAAATTAACGAGCAACTTATAAACAAAAATCGGTCATGGTACGGAACAGATACATTTCCGGAGGTTGTCCAACTTCGGTGGCTCGAACAACCGATAACTCGAACTATTTTTGGCGACCCCAGGGAGTTCAACTTATCGAAGTTCTACTGTATCAGTCTTCACGAAATCTTTCCAAAGAATGGTGGACATTCGGTCCACCAACTTCCCCAGAAATGGTGGACCGAAGCAGCTTTTGCCGGACCAAATTTGTCTCATGTTGCCATTGCTTACATTTAACTAGCTACCTTATATGCATGTAGATACAGACATAAATCTAATACATAAAAGTATTGTAAAAACCATACTATTCATAAATGTTATAAACAAGCTGTGTATATCTGGACAAATGTGTCTAAAGAATATAAATAAAATAACATTTATTATACACAGCAATACTTCACAAAGCTGAAAGCAACTGCTCAATTGGACACCCATCTACAGAAATCATCATGTGGTCATTGATAACTAGTTACCGTATCTTTATTCTTCAATTTCAGCTTACTAGTATATATTTTATATATTATCAAAGCCAATGATTAAAATAAAATATGTTTTAAATGAATTTTTGAGTTTCAACACCATTTTAAAGTGTTTGTTTATCAAACAGTTACGATTTTTCATTAAAGGCCGTTGTAGTCTACTTTTTTCTCATTTTTCGCTGTTGGTAATTAGACTTATCCCGGAAATAAACAAATGGCGCGTAATCCATTTGCCAAACTAAAATGTTTCAAAAATTAGTTAAATACGCATGATCTTTGCAATTTTTATTGGTTTTACATATTTACTCAAAAGTCGGAAGTCTGTGTGAATCAGTGCTACCAGATATAAGTATTTTCTGTGAATGAACCACCAGGGCAACTTGAACTTTGATAATAACAATGTCGGACTTTCGGACCGACGAAACACGATATTTTACCGGTCCAAGCGTTATTATATCGGTTTTGTCCGTCGGACCGACGCATTTCGTGAAGACTGCTGTATTTTAATTTTTAATTTCGAAAGAACTAAGAAATCTTAATTGTTCAATAAAATATTGCTTTTGAGGGAAAGTTGGAAGTCCTTTCCAAAATATTTACAACAGTATTGGAAATGTGAAACATATATGCAAAACAAGATGTTAATGTTTCCAAGATCTGTATAGGTACTGCAAGAACTGCATTATTTTGATGTTTTCAAAAAGGTTTATATTTTAAATAATGTTCTCCGAGTTTGTTTTATAGCTATAGGAATATTTGCAGGAATTACAAGAATTGGTAACACAGGAACAGAGTGTTATAATGCAGACAAGCAATGCCCTCAATCAGTGCTGTTTAGGAAACTCTCATTTTGCTGGCTCAGCAGAACAAGTGGAATGTAATAGATTGCTATTATTAGCCTGTAAGTACGAGCAGCTGATACCTAGAAATCTATTTTAATGTTTATTTGTAGTCCCGACATCACTCTTTGTCTGTTCAAGATTCCAAGTATTGCCAATTATTCGTTGAAATTGCAAGATCTATAAGAAAAGTGGAAATATTTTAAACCACTTAGGAAAAGCACTAATGTTATTTCTCACTCATTTTCTAAATGAGCATTGAAAACAGCATCTGTTTCTCCAAAATAATGGTCCTAAAATTTATCAAAAGCAGTAAATCCAGCCTAAGATAAAATTGTGTCATGTCATAGATTATTCACATGGAAATTGTCAGTAATTTAGCGATAATTTTCCCCCACACAATATTTATTATAATTTAACTTTACACGATTACATTATGGAACAATTTGAATTTTAGTTTCATAAGAAGAGGTCATTTAACCAGTGCAAGTTATTTTGTATAAACTGTGTTGCTTTATTTGGATTGGCCAATAACATTTAAGCTTACAAAGCAAGTCAAATTTTTTGTCATTATTTTGGTTTATAGTAGAAATAAGAGAAAAAAGAAATGTAGGAATCGGACACTGTTATTTTATATTTAGGTCAAAGACGCCAAGCATATATGACAGAAATTCAAAGGTTAAAGGAAACTGGACAGCTCGACCCACCTGGTCATGGAACAAAGGGCTCATTGACGATAAGTGATATCAGACTGCCACTGAAAAAGGAATTTGTTACAAAGATTGGAACAACACAAGGTAAACATCTGGCATATAAGGGTTTAGAGATTGAAAATTCTTGCTTTTCATTTAAACAAATAATGCAATTGTTTTATTTATTCACAATAGTGTGTAATCATGGGGTAAACCTTATCATTAGGGCTGCTCCAGAAAATACTACAGTGAACCCTCGTTACAACGACATTCAGTTTAACGGAATATTCAACATCCGACTGAATTTCAGTGGTAACTAACGTGTCCACGTGTTGTTAATGCTTGATACAACAAAATATTCGGTTTTGACTCCAACTGCATATGTCGGTAACAAGTATACCAAACCAAGCATAAAATAATTCGTTATAACGACAAATTATCAAGATTTACATGTGAAAAATTATCTGTCCAGAGCATTGATTTTTCTAACGGTTGATTGCACTGGTGGACACCTGTTGCTATTGCGTAATTAACTGTGCGTGACATTTCCAATACGAACCCAATCGCTTTCAAGGCATTGAAGATTCCGCCAATTTGTGGTACTGCGTGCTAGGCACAAGAAGAAATTTTAAAAGATTTTTTTTTATAAGTTTTTTAAATATTTTTAAATTAAACTATATACAGATAATGTGTGATTTAGTTGATGATGGCTGAAAGAGCTGTTTGGAATGTCTCAACAGAGTCACTCATAACAGTGCTCAGTGGAAGATTGTTCCAATCTCGTATAGTGCGGGGAAAGAATGACTGCTGGCGTAATACAAGGCGTGTTTGTGGTATTTGAAAGGAGAGTGAATGCGTGTTCCGGGATTTTCTTAATGGTGGTATTTGTCTGTTTTTGGGATGGCTACTAATTCATTTGCAATTTTGTACATGAGGGTAAGTCTGGTGTCAGTTCTGCGGTCTACGCCACTTAAGGTGTTGCATCATGTTACTAACGCTAGAGGTGTTGTGATAGCGACTTGTAACATTCCTAGCAGCTCTTCGTTGTACTTGTTCTATTTTGTTTACATCTTCTTTTATATAGGGGTCTCATACAGAACAAGCATATTCTAGTGATGGTCTTACTAGAGACTTGTATGCTTGTTCTTTTACTGTAATGAAATTTACGTTGATGTTTCTACGTAAGAAGCCAAGAGTCTTACTTGCTTTGTTGGTAATGTTATTTATATGACTATCCCATTTGATGTCAGATTGGATAGTAACCCCTAGATATTTTACTTTGTCGACATGTTCTAGTTTGTGTCCATGCAATGTGTTATTGTATTTTATTGGTGTTTTATTTCTTGTTATTGAAAGCACATTGCATTTGTCAGGGTGAAATGCCATTTTCCATTTTTGTTCCCAGTCACCTAGTTTATTGAGATCTTTTTGAAGTGTATTACAGGGATATGGCTTCATTAAAAGGTGTCAACTGCTATTTAATATTTAAGTCTTCAAATATTTCATAAAAATATTGGCTTAATTACGAGTGTGTTAAGATTGAAGCGGCACATCAGAAATAGGATAATTAACGAAAATTGGTCTCATGTAAATAATAATAATTTTTTTGTTGAAAAAAAGAAAAAAGGTTTTTAAATAAATATTGGCAAGAAAATAAGCATTTTATTATTTTGTGTTATTAAGCTTAGGTATTGAGCAGATTTGTAGATTTTCAGTAGACACAACTTAAAAGGGGAGATAATCAATCCAAGTTTAAAAATACAAATTCATTATTACAGCAAATTCATTTTAACGTCAATGCTGTCAGGAAACTAACATGGTCGATGAAAAGAGGGTTGACTGTACCACCAAACCTAGAATTAAATTATATTGGTGCTTGGTATAATGAAAAAAAAGGAATTCCATTATGATACATTTAATATTTGTATTGTGTTTGTTTTCCTTTACGGTTTAGATATTATTAGTTTCTGGTTAAGTAGTCTCTCCTGCTACTGTTTCGGAGAAATGCACTTCCACGTGGAAAATAAAACAAAACAAAACTATAAAATTATTTATTGATCGATTATTCTGTATTCAAATTTACGTTTTTGAGCCAACTGTTATAACAACAAACAATTTTAAAACAAAAATAGATAAGATTTTCATAAAACAAATATGAATTCATTTGTGTTTAAGTTCATTGAATTGTTAAGTTCGATTCTCCTAAAAATCTTAATGGAAAGAGAGACCACTCTGCACGCAACCGGAAGCCATTAATATCTAACACTGAAATGAATAAATGGACAGATGACCAAAATAATTCATTTCTTGGTTTAGTGGATTAGCACTGTAAATAAAATAAGATTCATTCTAAAGCTCACCCTGCAAGACATACCGGTATCCAATAAAGGAAATTTATACAAATTGGTTTTTTTTTAACATTTTGGAGGGGGGTGTTTGTGACTGGAACTTTACAATGCTATGGGTTGTTGTCATACAGCTTACTTAAAAAAATATAGGTGGGGGGCTAAATTTGATTTAAAATTCTATAGGTGGTGGGGTCTAAGAAAAAGTGCGTCCTTGAATGGGAGATAATATTTTCTGGAATAGTCCTTATTTTGTTTCAATTGAGGTTGGTTGCCAAGTGGTACTGCTAGTTTGTTATCTTTAAGTGCTTCCTGCTCCATTAAAAACTGGATGCCTAGATATACCTGAAATATTGTTGAAAGTAGAGATGAAACACATTCTAAACAAATTAAGGATTGATTGTAATTATTTGTTCATTCGAAATAAACTGGGGTTAGTTGTACTAAATTTTTTCCCTTGAAATATACTGAAAAAATCTCTACAGAGTAGGGGGGGGGGCATATAGTGGTCCTCATGTCTGTCCTTCTGTTCATCTGTCTTAATTTGAGTTCCAAATGATAATTCAAAAAGTTTGCATCCGATTTTAATGATTTTAATTAGTTATCTATCTGGTTGGTAAAAAGCCTATCGATTTGGGGGGGGGGGGGGAATACCTGTCAAATTTCAAGGTCACAGTCCACAAAAACGTTAAAAAAGATGTTTCTGGACAATAACTTCAAAAGTTTGCATTTGATTGCAATGAAATTCTGGGATATAATTTTTATATAAGGTAGATCAGAAACCTATCAGTTTTTGGAGAAATCAGGGTATCATTGATCGCTAGATTGACTTAGACTAGTTTTTTTTTTTTTTATTTTGTGGATTTTTTATTTTTCAGTAATGACTCGGGATTCAGGCATTAAACATAATGTTTATTATACAAATCCTTATTTTAGATACCATTGTTCATTACTTCCTGATTATTATTCGTAACAACGCCCAGATTATTACCACCCAGATGCTTTCTACCCATGATCCAATGATGAGAGGAAGTCTGGATTTTCCTAATCTCATTAAAATCCATGGAATCTCTGGAAGTTTTAAACTGGTCATGGAAATTTACAGTATGGTAAGTACATTTTAACTCATCAAAACCAAAGGAATAGGCTTTTATCCCTTGTCTGTGAAAAATTAACAAGAAAATAGATCAACTTTGTTCAGTATTTTGGGTAATGATCTATGCTATCATAATCAGCCACTAGTTTTCATTAAATTAATTATTTCCTCACTCCCAGTAGGGAAAAGAGGGGCATACTGCTTTTAGTCTGTGTGTTTATGTGTGCTTCTGTCCATAACAATTGGTCATCTCATTTTTTCTCACCAACAGTAAGTGATACAATTCTGAAATTTTGTCAATGGCTTTGTATGATCATAGCATATTATGGGATCCATTTTCACTCCTCTCCGAGTCCAACTTCATGTTTACCAGCCTATATTGTGTTGTATCTTTATAGACCATTAGCTTACAGAAATACTTGTTTTGGTTTTTATTAAATAATATCTCTATGAATCATATGATAAGAATTGCTATTTTTTTGCCATGATTCTTTATAGACATCCTTTTATATATTCATTACTGATTTTAGAATGTTTCAAGAGAATCTGTTGGAAAAGATAAAAAGAAGAAAACCCCCAAGAAACCTTCAATGAAAAGTACACACATGACCAGTAAGTATTAAATTTTTTAAAAAGTTGAACAATGTTATTAATTTGTGTTGCTTTTCAAACACTAAGTTGTTCTCGAGTTTCTTTGCCATATATTTTATGCCTGAGGGTTCTTAAAAGAGAGGGTTTGTCGATATATGCCAAGTTTGAAATCACTGTTGCCAAGGAACATTTTATTAACAAAAAGCTTTATAAACAAAAGGACTATTTACTAATTTTAGCCTCTAAATGTCCATGTTGTATGATTGGTTGTTCTTTTCCAAGAGGTAAGAGGTGTTCATGCATTAGAACAGATATTCTGCACAATGGAATTTTTGTTTTTACACATGTGAGGAGGAAACTTATTTCCACTTTTTTTGCACTTTGCTGTGATTTTTGACACATAAATATAGTATATTTAAGATGATACAAGTACATGTATAGACGTATAATTATATTCATTTATTATCACAAACTCCACTTCATAGTTTATTATTGTCATCAATTTGTCAAGGATATTCACTTTTTTATTTTGTGATAGATGCTATTTTATTAATGAGGTCTTGAAATAAAAAGAAATTTATTTAAAATTCCAACCAGAAGTTCATGAAAATGTTAACTTATTATTTCTGTGTGTTTGTTAACCACAACTAAATAGCTTGATTGGTTCAGTTTTATTTCATTTTTGTGCTCAAACTTATTTTTAAATAAAGATGTCCTTTGGTAGCCTAAACATGATGTCTTTTTTCACCTTGCATGTTACCCATATAAAATGGCTGATTTATCTGTAGAGACAAATGCAATAATTCCTTAAGACGAGAAATGTATTTATATGTTTACTATTTTTGAAGTGCCAAGTCCTGGCGGACCGACAGCCGTGAGAACCACAAGTTTTACACTTATCACGACCTTGCCTATATCTATGAAGTCACTAGATAAAACATCCTTTACACTGGAAAGGGTGAGTAAAAGTACATGTTAAAGTTGATAGAAGCAATACTTTTAAACCTTAGTACATTGTAATTTAATTTGCCTTGTAAGCTAAAATCTAATTGGTTAATTCCATTACTTCATTGGTGTTTACTGTTAAAATTATCAAGTTTTAGCCTTTAACACTTTCATTACTGAATTGTTTTTTTTCCGCGAGTTTCCGTAGCCGATGTTTGATTCCCGCGCGCATTTTCCGTGTCCTGAATTAATTAGCCATGTGCTCGACGTGACAGGAGGCTCCGTGAAAAAACGTAAGTATCTTCGTAGTTTGGTAACATATCGTGATAAAAATTATCACACACGTTCTTTATATAAAGTTTTTTCCGTTCTTAACATCTGTGTACTATTTTGTGTTGTTTATTGTACCGAATGAAGCTATAAGAAGTGTGGACAGCAAGATCGTGAATATAAATAAGTGTGCTCGATTCAAGTTAACACTCAAATTTTTTCTAAACACATTTTTTTTCCGCTTAAACTTAAAAATGCATTTTCAAATAGTCCATTTCGATAAATAACCATTTTAACAGATACAATGTTGGCTAGTTTTATCGAGATCAGTGAAAATTGTAATGAGTTTAGTTTACGGCAGCCATGATGTTTACGCATTTGTTTACATTTGCCAAGTAAGAGTTGTCTTTCTTTATCCGTGTGCATTCGATAATATTGGCAATGTTAACTATCCCCGATTGCATAAGTTTGATCTTATATGGTCATGCTGTTTGAAATATTTATTATTGTTAAGTGTGTTAGAAACACCCATTGCATTTATAGAATGTATATTTTATAACTGACAATACAAAAAGCTAAGGAATATTTAGTCTAAAAATATGTCAGATAACACCTTACAAAAATTATTTTGAGATAAAAAATTAATTAATAATATAAACAAATGTCCAATTACTGCTGTCTACTAACTGTTAGTATTTTTTGCTTGACCAGAAAATGATTTAGCTTTGATGGTCATCAAATTCTTCTGATATTACTATTACAATTTTTATCCTTTTTTAAATTTTAGTTTAAGTATTTTTTTTTTATTTTAAATATATATATATATATATATATTTTTATTTTATTAATAGCATATAGGTCTCAAATTTTAATTATGTACATTATGTTATTTTTAGTTCAGCTGTATACAGTTATATTGGTATTTAGAGATCAGATGAGCAGAAAAACATTTAACCAAGGAAGACAGGATTTTCCTATGTGCACTTACCAACAAGTAGAAGAAATCCAGTGTTGTTCCTGCCTGAATGATATGTGCATTAGGATTCTAATTAAAGTCTTAAATTTCTATTATTAAAATTTCAAGTGTAAAAAGAATCATCAACATAAGGATTTCAATATAATTTAACTAAAAAAAATCAACAAACAGTAACAAGAAATTGTGAAAACTAATTGTCATAAAATGATGAGGAACTTTACAATAATATTTAATTGTAGCAATTTCACTGTATGGAACCTTGTAAAGCATTTAGGCAGACACAGGTGCTTGACACGGACAGAACACCCATATCTTGTTGTCTGCCAAAGCCAAAGTTTTGCCTACCATATCTGGGTCGGACATAACACAGATGACACATGTACTTTTAATTAACAGGACAGGAATGTGTCTCTGTATAAGTCACGATTCATTAGGAACTGCAGATGGTCTTCCTTTGCGATTATTTGTGCATTAATCGGCAACAAGTCCTTTGGCAACAGCCAATGAGAACTCTATGAAAGTGGTTGATGGATGGTCGCTAAAGAAGTCAAATCGGAAAGCATTTAACTTTGCCATCACTAACACAGAACAAAAAATTCTCTGAATACTTCAGAGTCATATAATTGTAACAGAGTAATACTGGATGTATTGATCAGCATTGTAAACCCCAGGCATGTTGAATGTATAGTCTGCTACAACTTTAGGGCAGTCAAATGCAGCCTACTGAGCCAACTTTCAACATCAACTTCATGCTCAACCTGTGTTACATGTATAGATCATGTATAGTAGATAGTACATAGGCTGACTTCTTGTCCTTCCATGTAGTAGCAATAAGACACCACATACTAGTACAGCTGTTCCAAAGTTCTCCCACAGATCTAGTTAGTTCTGGGGTTGTGAAAAATTTGTCAGTACAAATGTGGAAGCCTCTAACAGCTAAATTGGAACCCTCAATACACCTTTGTACTATACTTGTTGCTAAATGTGTTTGAGGAGAAGCATTTTTGACTGGATTATGGATAGATTTCATTGTAATAAATGTTTCCACTTTCTTACTAGTTTAATCGAGGCATGTACTGTCTAAACTAATCGAACCCCTTAAAAGGAATCATGGATTCATCAAATGTAAGATTGCATCAATATTATATTCACATTGAAAAGTGTTGTTCAAATGATCAACTAATGATGGCTTTACTTTATACAATGGATCAAAGTTGGGTTGACTGGGAAGTTGTTCCAGTGTGTGTTGAATTGGAGAAATGCAAATACCTTAAAATTTGTATGAATTGATCACATGCCATTGTTTTAAAGAGTATTGGTGTGTTTAGAAAGGAATCTGTTGACCAGTACATGTCGGTGGAAGCTTTCCTGTCAAAATCTATATTTGGAAGCAATGAATTATAAAAACACTCATTAGCGAAGACCTATAAAAACATTCATAAGCAAAGACCTATAAAACATTTAGTAGGCCTTGTCCATAGCATCTTTTTTTTGTCAAGGTGTTTTCATATATTTGGAGGCTTGTATATCAGTTTCTTTAATAATATTTTCAATAAAAATGTCATTGAGAATGAGTTTAATAAAATCAACTGCTGGTTTTTTGTCATTTGTCATTTATCTTCTGGCACCTGTTATGCCAATACATATTGGTTCAAATAAATGGGGTAGTCCTCTATCTGCATAACTGAAACTCTTATGCCAACCACGATTTTTAGTAAAAGACAAGACATTTATATATTTTATTTTGTTGTATATCGATTCCTTTGATAATGGTTAAAACTCGAGAATACCGAAATATGATTTCCGCCATATTGTTTACTGTGTTTACATAGCGACGGGAATATCCAGTTCTATTAATAATTTTAATACATTTCAGTCGAAATAAGAGAATAATGAAACAGGGTTATTTTGGGATTTTTTTTTTAAATTACGTATATTTATAATAGATTAAGTGAAAGCCAATATAACATCTGATAATATTCGAGGACAACGGGCACCGGGCACCTGACTAACAATTTTCTTCTCGAAACGCTACCCATGGCATAAATGTCTCTGTAGCTCATCAAATTCGGTAGTTTATCCAATTCGGTATTAAATTGTTTGAAAATTTGATATTTAACACAGAAACGCACGCGAAAATGCAATAATTCCAGTACATTCCACGATGCCGATCGCCGCCATTTTCCTAATCGATAGTGTAGACGTCCGCTTGATATTTAATTATTATTATTCATGTTTTTTGCTTAAATTCGGCTCAAAATTCACTATAAACAATAAAATATATATACTTTTCGCTTCACTTCAAATTAAAAATGTATTGCACGTGTTAAATGTTGATAAAATGGTTGGAAGTTTACTACGCCAAAAATCAATACTTGGGTATCCTTAAGGATACATTCGGTCGGAACACCGTGGTGCCTAAAGGATACATCCGGTATACGTACGAGGGTGCCTAAAGGATACACGAGGTGTGAATGGGTTAAATTAAATTGTATACTCCTAATTTCTGAACAGGTTATACTCAATAACCTCGTTATTTCTGTTTGCTCTATTCATGAACCACTTGGTCATTTACTTGGTGTAAACAGACTCGCATCAGATTATATCGTATAACCTGTTTATAAATTTGCCTTCAGTAGTTACAGTGATTGAATTGTGCTCATCAAGGGCATCATATAGTTATAAATGAATAGCTCTTTGAATAAGACAACAAATTTAGTTTTTATATAAATAATAATAAATCAAGAGAAATTTATTTTTTCAGATTCCATACTTATCTCCCCTTCATGGTACAATCTACATGAGACTGAAGTGTCTGATGGAACAGAACGTCGAGGAAAGAGGATTCCTGGTTAGTTGTCACATAAGATGTCTGTTGTGTTAACTTTTAGAATTTAGTTATTGCACTTATACATGTACCTATTCTTTAAACTCTATGTAGACATTGGATATTGGAGATGGAAATACTTTCTTGCAGTCCTTGGAAAATTTTTTATACATACAAAAAATTCCTGTGGTTGGATTTTCATTTGCAGGGCTGTTCCAGGAAAACATACATGGGATGGGGGAAGGCAATTAAAAATAACAGGACCCCAAAAAGGAAGATTACTTTTTTAAGTCCTACCCTACCATAGAGATGAATTAAAAAATTATACAGGCACAGATGGAAGGAAATAAAATTGAATAAAATAAAATGTCAACTAGCCAGGAACGAACATGTCCAACATCCCAAGAGGCAGTCATTATTATTAATTACGTGAGATTTTCGGAAGGTTTCCTGGTTTTAAACATAAAAGTCCAAAATAACCGAAAGCACTGGAAATAGGAAAAAATAATAACCGTTATCAGATGCAAGTGTACATTGACTAAATAAATATTTTAATAACAATTTCTTGCTATTTGATGCTGAAAACTTTTTGAACTTGTTAATTTATTGACATAAACTGGGTTAACTGTAACTCAGAATTGTTTTAGTTTTGTATAAATTTAAAAATTATCAATTGTTTTTTAGACGATGTTTGAGGATGTTAGTGGATTTGGAGCATGGCACAGAAGATGGTGTGTTTTGACAGGAAACAAATTATGTTACTGGAAGTATCCTGATGATGAGCAGAAAAAGGTTTATCTCTTGTTTTTCTATCTGTTTTGGAATACAAAAATTTATCTAATGAAGAGAAATTTTTAACATATACACAGGGTTTGAAGCTTAAATAATGTGTGTAGGGGCCATGTGGGCTCCCAAAAAAAAGAATTTAGTAGCCCACATCAGAAAGTAGGGGCCCACAGGTAAGCGCACCCCATACCCCCGGCCGTAAGGCACCTCGCTGTAAATGGTGCAAAATCCTGCATTCTGGTCATTTCCTGAGGGCATATTGTCCTTAATTTATATATTTTTAAGAGAAATTTTAAAAATTTTAATGGGAAGGGGGAATGTAAGTTGATCCGTGCTATGTACCTAATCCAATGAACCACTTTAAAATAAAAATTGAAGACCTCAATTACATATTATTAGAGCCAAATTATTATTCATGTTTTTAAAGGATGTTTGTTTACCAAACTGGTGTGTTTAGTATGCTCCACTTTTTTTTCAATGTGATGTCCAAGTAATTCATTAAATTCTCAGATTTCTTGTGGTTTTGTTTAAGAATTAAAACACATGTATTATTAAATCATTTTGTGGTGTGTTGCTTGGTTGCCTGAATGTTTTTATGACCTACAGCATCTTTGGTTTTCTTGGTTGTGTTTTTTTACACTCAACTTCAAGGGAATAACATGAATAATGCTTTTCATACCAAATTTTTTAGTCAACATGGAAGTCAAGATTTATTCTGTTATAGTTTTATTTATGTTACTTGTTAATTTATGTTTTTATTTTAAGCTATTCAAATTCATATTCAAGTTTATAATATATTTACAATATTATTATCGCGAATCACACGTAGACCATACAGAAATGTACACACTACCATGATTCGGACTGAGCTGTCTTTAAGTTATCACAATAATATCCTGTTGGCGACATGAGTCGTCAATCATGTGGTCAACCCGATTTAAGTAAATGCAATGGGCAGGATGCTACCAATGATAACAAATGTTCCATTTCCGTGTTAAGTTTAAAAAGTTATAAAAATCGATTGTCGAAACATTAGATAATGTCCTTAAATCGCGCAACCAATTTAGTGGAACAGCTGCTAAATTAACATAACAGCCATAACTCCAAAAGCGCCCCCTAAAACAAAGCATGTGCAATAATAAGTAAACAAAGTTGATTAAATGTGAAATAATAAACATTGACTTCGTGGGCGACGCAGAAAAAGATTTAAGATTGCCCACATTCAACCACTCGCCAAGTGGGCGACAGAAAAATGAATTTTAGTGGCCCACAATCAAATCTACTCGCCAATGGCGAGTGGGCGAGTGCTATTTCAAACCCTGTATACATGATGCTATAGAGAGTTTTTAAAGTTTTTAGTACAAAACCTTTATCTATAAAATATTTTGAATATGGTTTTCATATATATTATAAAAGCAGTGGGCAAGATTTTAAATAATAATTAACTAGTTCTTCCAGTGCAATAAGTATATAAATTATACCAGAACTTAATCATGGCCATACTTTTAAAATTCTAATGTGCTGTTTCTGGACTGACCCACAAAATTTTACATCTGCCTGTAATTTTAATAAGAGTATTAATATTATTTTTTTATTGTAGGATCCTATTGGATATTTTGACTTAAAAAGATGCATTACAGAAAAAGTGGGCTTAATACCCAGAGACATTTGTGCCAGACCCAATACTTTTGAAATGGTTACAGTACGGCAACCTAGGCGAGGAGAACCAGACACCCTGATTACAAAGACATACAACACCATGACTACAACAAGGTAAGGAACATGTTTTATGTGAATATTACAATCAGTATACTTCTTTTTAAATTATACCTTTTCTTTTATCTAAAGACGATTAATAGAAGATAAATTCATTCTTCAAAAGTTTACTTCCTGTGAAGTAATTAGTATTTCAGATGTATTTAGCATAAGTAGATGTAAATAAGAACTATATTAGGACATTAACAGTGCCAAATATTTTTGTATTTTTCTTTGTAGTTTAACAAAAAAGACTTTTTTGTATTGTAGACACTACTAAAGGCTGAATTCTATGTCTACCCAGCTTTCCATACTCTGTCAGTTAATAAAAGGCATTTTCCTCTCTTTTTTTTTACAAAGGCACATGATATCTGCTGACACAAAAGAAGAAAGAATCAACTGGTGCAATAAGGTCAACAGAGCTTTGGCCAACATAAGAACATGGCACTCGGATGCTATGAGGCCAATTAAACTCCCAGCTCCTACAAATACATGAGGTGTCATAAAATCAATAAAAACAATGGATGAGAGTGAAGGGGATCAAAACCCTAGAACAGTGCCAAATTGGTCTGGTAAAAGAAAGACCAGAAGGACGCTAGTCCTAGGACTTCAGTAGCAGTAATTGTGATATATTTTATATATTGTATAAAGGCCGAAGTATAGTATAGATAATGCTTATATAACCAGTCAGCTGTTTTCCCATTACAAGGTTAGGGGGCAGCCCTTTTTTCTCTTGGTGTAATTTTTTATTATAACTAGTTGAGAGCTCGGTTTAATTACAATTATATATTTCTCTTGCTCCCCCACCTTCTCTTTTTACTCATAGCGAGGTTAGAATCAGCTCCAGTAAAAGTTTCCACGACCAGATCAAGAAACCATATAGATAAACGACTTAATGTATTAACTGACCTCATATTTTTCTGCAGTTAACTGTAGTAATTAAGAAAATAGTTTTTTATTAACATAATTTATTACAATCCTCTAAAGACTCCAAGAACATAAAATTTTATACCATTATAACCAGGCAAGTTTTTGAAGCAATCCATTTATAATGTATCAATCAGGAATGCATGCAGGTAAATTTTTATATAACATTATGTAGGTTTGATTGTGCAATTTTTACTGTACAAAATTTGACGGTTTTTTATCATTTTATATTATTTAACTTTGTCACCATTTATTGTAGACAATATTTGTTAATTATATCTGTTTGTAATTTTTGTTTCGTAATCTTTGTTACACTATTTTTTCTGTCTTTTCTTGCTCTTCTAAATCCTATTTGTCACTGTACAATATTTTTTTCATATATTGTGTTTTTCAGTGAGAGAGTTTTTTTTTTCTTTAAGCAATGGAAACTGTTTTATGTTACAAAGGGATTTTAATATCTTAGATATGAAATAAGGCAAATTAACTGTAAGAAGATGGTTTACAAAGCATATACGTGGGTACAGGGTAAACAGACAAATTATAGAATGAAGAATCTTCAAATATTGTCTGTTGACACTTAAGTTTTTATGAATTTGAAAAATTCTTCAAAGCATCCTAAATCTGTTACTGAAATCACAAATTACAAGTACATACTTAAAATTGATGAAGAATGGATGGTTTGCATAATTTTAGCTTCTATTTGGTCATTAAAAAGTATTGATTTTACGAAGTGTAAAATATCGGAATGAATTAGCATCAAGGACCTTTGATTTATTTTAATATTCGACTGATCTATCGTTCATATTTTGTTATGTAAATGTGTGCTGTGTTTTGTTGAAATACCATTCTGTACATGCCATGCACTAATCTATAATAACACTAAAATAAAATACTAATAGATAGATATTCTGATGTTATTGGTCTTTTTAGCACATCTGGCTAAGATTTCTGGAGAAAATTAAATACAGGTTTTATCAAATCGAAACTTGTTCATTTCCACAAATTACCATTAGCCATATAATTAAAACAGAAACTGCCTGCAACTTGACTCGAGGTTTTTTTAAGAAATCCAGAACTTGCTGAAAGCAACCGAATTAAAATTGAATCTTTACCTTGATCCCCCTTTTTGCTATGGTCGCTGTGTGTAGATCGGACAACATTCCATTACCATTACATCTTTATATTACCGGGTCATGTCAAGATTCATATGCATAGATTTTCCCTTAGCTAATCAGAATCATGGCTAGAAAATCTTGGGGTATATATTCAGAACATTAGCAAATTGGCTTTTTCCATTCGATGCCAAATTGTACCAAATGTATAGTAATAGGTCAAGATTGTTAATGAGATGTTAACAATTCAAATTGAATCAAATTGCCTTACAAATATGCAATCCACAGAATAAGCAAGGTCATGAAAATTGTACATACGATCCTAAAACCACAATGTGTTTGTGGATTTTCATTCATGCAAAGAAAGCTACACCAGGGCCAGGTGGAAGTGAAACGAACGGAACTCGGAAGCATTTTTACACACTGGAAATAGGCTGAAATCTTTGGTATTATTCAAAATGAAGGGAAATGTCCTCCAGTTTCGCAATGAATGGACAGCCTTCCATTTACATATAAACCGTCACCAGCGAAGTTAATGGTAGAAAAAAGGCTTTTGGATCATGCTATTAAAATCGGCCTTGATTATACTTAGGTGAATACGTATTATTTTAAACTGGAACAGCAAATATCATATACAGAAATGAAGATGTCTTTAAAAATCATGAAGGACTTTAATGAAAAGGATGTTACAAGAAAACCAAGTATGTCATTAAAATGCAGATTGCTTGAGCCAAATCTGTTGGACAGTGCCTTTATATGACTTGTTACTTTGTACAATGTTACACCATCGAAAGTTGAAGAAACTCATGCATTACCTTAGAGATCAGTCCAGACATTATTCATTTGTTTTAAATTTACAATTGTGACAGAATTAACATTACACCTTACCTAAACTTTGTGTTCATATTTGAAATTGCTTCAGTTACTGAAATTTCTTGCACTGAGCCATGTGGCTTACACACTTCCTATACAGTAAATAAACTTGGGCATATTCTTCTTAATTTCCCATTTGAAAAAAGTGTTCCAGATGCGATTTAATTTAAAATGGTAGAATATGTTTTCCAATTTGAAATATTAATTTTTTTTTCCACTTTCAGTAAATTCATGTCCTCCAGTTTTTGTCTCGCCTGCGACGAAAGTCGCTGGAGGCGAGACATATGTATGGGAATGCGGCGGCGTAAACACTTGACATCTTGCTTCATATATTTGTAAGCCCAAGCCCTAGGTCCATCAAATTTGGTCCATAGGTAGCTTATGATGAGTACTTGCCAGTCAGTCACCTGTCACCTGACCTTGACATCAATTTCACGGTCCAGTGACTACGTTAAAGTTTTTGGGTTACGACAGTTCCTCTGTAACTACGCATGGTGGGATGACAATATTTGGTGCATAGGTTGCTGATGACTAGTACATGACTGTCTGGTAGGTGTCACCTGACGACCTCAATTTCACGGTCCAGCGACTACGTTAAAGTTTTTGGGTTACGACAGTTCCTCTGTAACTACGCATGGTAGGATGACAATATTTGGTGTATAGGTTGCTGATGACTAGTACATGACTGTCTGGTAGGTGTCACCTGACCTTGACCTCAATTTCACGGTCCAGCGACTACGTTAAATTTTTGGGTTACGACAGTTCCTCGGTAACTACGCATGGTAGGATGACAATATTTGGTGTATAGGTTGCTGATGACTAGTACATGACTGTCTGGTAGGTGTCACCTGACCTTGACCTCAATTTCACGGTCCAGCGACTACGTTAAAGTTTTTGGGTTACGACAGTTCCTCTGTAACTACGCATGGTAGGATGACAATATTTGGTGTATAGGTTGCTGATGACTAGTACATGACTGTCTGGTAGGTGTCACCTGACCTTTACCTCAATTTCACGGTCCAGCGACTACGTTAAAGTTTTTGGGTTACGACAGTTCCTCTGTAACTACGCATGGTAGGATGACAATATTTGGTGTATAGGTTGCTGATGACTAGTACATGACTGTCTGGTAGGTGTCACTTGACCTTGACCTCAATTTCACGGTCCAGCGACTACGTTAAAGTTTTTGGGTTACAACAGTTCCTCTAACTACGCATGGTAGGATGACAATATTTGGTGTATAGGTTGCTGATGACTAGTACATGACTGTCTGGTAGGTGTCACCTGACCTTGACCTCAATTTCTCGGTCCAGCAACTACGTTAAAGTTTTTGGGTTACGACAGTTCCTCTGTAACTACGCATTGGTAGGATGACAATATTTGGTGTATAGGTTGCTGATGACTAGTACATGACTGTCTGGTAGGTGTCACCTGACCTTGACCTCAATTTCACGGTACAGTGACTACGTTAAAGTTTTTGGGTTACAGCAGTTACTCTGTTACCACGCATGGTAGGATGACAATATTTGGTATATAGGTTGCTGATGACTAGTACATGACTGTCTGGTAGGTTCCACCTGACCTTGACCTCAATTTCACGGTCCAGCGACTACGTTAAAGGTTTTGGGTTATGGCTGTTCCCCTGTAACTATGCATGGTATGGTGACAATATTTGGTATACAGGCAGCTGCTGATATTTAATGCTATTTACTTAATGCTTATGACGAAATTTATTTTTGTTACTGATTGCAGGCGAGACGTTTTTCTGTGTCCACACTTGTTATTGGGAGGAACCAGAGAACATTGAGAAAACCCAGAACCTTCTGCTGCCTTGTAAATTAAGGTTGTAGTCGAGCACGTTATCGATATTTGATGACGAAGTACCTTCAACAGTCCACCCATTTTTTACTTTGCTAAATAGTAATAGGAAGGAACATTTAATTTTAATAAGATTGAGCCACGTTTGCATATTTCTTGTTACAAATATACACAAAATGAATTATAGGCCAAAAAGACCAATCCAGAATACTTACTTAAACAGGCACAAGTGCAAGGATTCTGAAATTATCCTTTAAGGTAAACTATATTCATGTACAACACGTTAACTGTACATTACTAAAATGTGAAATATGTCAAATGAATGTTATATATATATATATGCCTATACTAGTTTAGTTTCTACAAAGGTAGTCAAATGCCCCAGTCTCCTCTGGCTTCAGTGCATCCAGTTTTAGTCTACATTATTTTATTTGCAATTATCAGTGATTATATTGTGTACATGAGCAAAATGTATTTTATTCACCTAAGTATAATCAGCCTTGAGTATACTTAGGTGAATACGTATTATTTTAAACTGGAACAGCAAATATCATATACAGAAATGAAGATGTCTTTAAAAATCATGAAGGCACACATTTACAACATAATGATATCTCTTCACTGGCAAAATTTTAAAGTGCTGTGCCATATTTTACTGGATTGAGTGAACTTATGAAAAGGTGTGTGTTTTACCAATATGTGTTACGACAGACTTCAATGACATCAAGATACATTTTCTCATTTTTAAATTGTAATCAGGTGTTTGTAATAACAGCCTGACTTACAGAAGTAATAACTTTCAAGTGGTACAGGTTTAAAGTAGTATAAATAATTAATCCTACTCGTGAATTAACCAACAATGAAAAATATTGCTATTCATAATAATAGTGATCAAGGTCAGGTGACTGACAAGTACTTATCATAAGCTGCCACTGGACCAAATTTGGAAACCTATGGCTTAATCTTACAAATATATAAGGAAAATACAGTTTTTATGTAGTCGCAAGATTCCTACATTAAATGTATCTACTCCAGTCCCCACAGGCGAGACAATAAAAACTAGAAACTAATATAATTGAAAATTTGTTGTAACTTAAATTCCAGTTGGTTACATGCCTGTTAACACTGAGGTTGCAGGTTCGAGTCTCATTGGCAGGGTGCGCTCAACTCCAAACTAAATTTACAAGGATTGCTAGTCTTCCTATGTCATCGTGACAGGTGTACGTTTCCTGTTACTTGGAATCTAAATGTATTCGAAATTTTATATACATCCAGTGCTTCGACGCTTCAGTGTATTCAAATCACACATGTCTTTGGCAGGAGAGGAGCGTGCCGTTTATTTAGATTATTTTCATAGATTCTTTGATAAAATTAATTTCCCTATGATATCATTTCTAATTAACCTTTAATCTGGTTAGCCTTTAAAAGTGTGCTAATATTTATACTTCAAAGGTCGACGTCAAATGTTCTCGTAATTGCAATAAACATCATGTTTGTTTACTAATTGTGTTAATTACCCTTCTTAAACGAGAAATTATTAACCTGGAAAATTTACAAGTCCAGGTACAACTGCCGTTTCAAGACGTGCAAAATTTTATTTTATATAAATATATAGTATGTTTACAATATTATTTAGGTAAATAAATGATAGTTAATAAATAAAGACAGGTTAAAATTGTGTCTAAAAGTACTTCTATTGATACAACGATCATCACAACAATAGGACGTATTTTGGTCTTGGTGGCCGAGCGGTTAAGGTAGTTCGTCTACTATTGATCACGTGGTCTGTCAACACTGATTAAAGGTTCGATTCTCACTGCAGCAGGGTGTATTCGATTACAATCTTAATTGACAAGGATTGCCAGTTTTCCTACCGCAGGTCTGGGGTTCTCTCAGGTTACTCCGGCTTCCTCCCCCAATAAAAACTGGCGCCATGATATAGCTGAAAAATTGCTGAAAGTGGCGTTAAAACACCATTCAAGTGAACGTATTTTGGTAATCTTATGTTGTCAGCTGGTCATTAGTAATCGTCGCAGTTTTTATATTCATCAAAGAGCAAAGGCAGAAAAACATTTTTAAACATGTTTATTGGATATCACGTCACAACCTACAATCTCGTGGTAAATACCCTCAATATGCCCCCCCCCCTGACCAAAACATATAAAGATTTATTTATATATTTTTTCAAAATTTCATTAACATAAGGACTTCATATATTATCCTTGGTATGTTAAATACAGTTCTATAAGTATCAATTATAACTTGCATTTTTATACTTATTTTACATCATAATGAATAAAAAATTCCTTAAATAAAATTCTTTATCTTTTGTGACTTTATTGTAACGAGATTTATTTTCTTCATTTTTTTCTATTGTGATATACTCAATTAAAGAGACGACTGCACTGCTTTGCTACATTTACTAAACTAATCTAAAAAATAACATGTGTTACAGTTTTATGTTTATGATAACATCGGTCGAGGTACTGTTCTGGTTCAATTACACTTTTAGTGAGATTGTTGACATATTACATCTCTCCTTCAATTAAATTTATAGTCCACAAAATGAGTATTTGTTAATTGCGATGAAATGAAAATAAATCGTTGCTTGAATCAAAAGATAAAATTTGCACTTTAAATGTTATCACAACACTGTAATTAATTATTTTACAAAACGAAGTCATTATAACGTCGCGGCACTGTTTTAAGTCTCTGTGGTCGAGGCTCCACACGGGGAATATGTCTATTGTCATCTTGTGATTCAATTGTTATTTGTGTAGGTGTAAAATATGGTTTGACGTGACTTACATTCGGCAAATGGTTTTCCCATAGGTTGATCTCAAGAATACTGTTGATCCTTTTTGATACGATGCCGTGTATATTTCATTTTCCCATGTCGGCATGTACTTATCCCTATGTCTCTGCATGTTAACTTTATAACGAGCAGTTTCTGTCCGGTGTTGAATTTCGGAATTTGCACTCTCCTTTTATCCGCATATTCCTTCATTTTCATCTTCATTTTCCTATCCTTTAAGATCACATCTTCGTTGATTTCGTCGGTTTCGTGTTTGGAACCTGTGGTAGTTTTGTCTTGAGGGTGCGATTGAATAACAATTGAGTCGGTGCTTGTCCTGTCGTTGAGTGTTGTGTATTGCGGTACCCTAGCAGAAATTCATAAATTTCGGATTTCCAGTTCTTTCCTTCTATACGATATTTCTGAATCGCTTTTTTCAGTTCAGCGTTAAATCGCTCAAATTCTCCATTGCTCTGTGGTGAATACGGTGTCACTTTCCTGTGTTTAATACCATTTTCGTTCATAAATGTTTTAAATTGATTTGAAACAAATTGCGGTCCACAGTCGGGTACGATCTCCGTAGGAATTCCATGAATATTTTACGCAAACGGTTTATGATGATAAATGTTGATGTTGAACGTAAGATTTCGATTTCCGGATATCTTGAAAATAATCTATTACAACTAATATTGTCTCTCATGTTGGAAATGGTCCTGTCAAGTCAATTCCTAGTTTGTGCCAAGCTTCTTGTGGAATTTCAGTCATATTCAGGTGTGTTTCGCTAGAACCAGTCTGTTTTCCTACTATCTGGCAACTGTGACATCGTTTAATAAGATGTTCCACGTCCGAATCCATTAAAGGCCACCACACCTTTTCTCGAAGTAATTGTTTTGTTTTTAGAATTCCTTGGTGACTGCTGTGTGCAATTTTAAGTACTTGATTCCTTAACTGTTTTGGAATGACAATCCTGTTGTTTTTTTTTTAAAATGAGTCAATTTCGCAGAGCTCATCTCGAATTTTATAGAAAGATGATATATCTCTCGTATGAGCATCTGTTTGTTCTTAAGCATTGCCTAATATTTTCATGGTCTGATTTGGAAATTTCCCGAATTTAATCAATGTTCATTGATTTTGGCACGGCATTTTGGGATACGAAATTAACATATTCATCTTCCTTATTCCAGTCTCCAGTGTGTTGAAAAGCGGCGATCGCGATAATACATCGGCTGCATTATGTGCGCCTGGCAAGTATTTCAATTTAAAGCGGTATGGTTGTAGTTTTAAAACCCAACGTTCAAGTCTTGCATTTGGCGTTTGCTTCCTTGTAAATATTGATGTTAACGGTTTGTGGCGCGTCAGGATGTCGAAGTTTAATCCATACAAGTATACGTGAAAATGTTGACATCCCCATAGGACAGCTAACGCTTCGCGCTCCGTTTGACTATAACGTCTTTCGGTAGTTGTCAATGATCGGCTTGCATCGGCTACGACACGATATTGATTATTGGATTGTTTCTGTTCCAGAATAGCTCCTAATCCTACCGGACTTGCATCTAACTATCAGTCTGGTTTCTGCATCTTGACGATAATATGCAATGACCTCGCTGCTTATAAGTATTTTCTTAAGCTGATCAAATGACTTTTGTTCCACTTCTATCCACTGCCAGTCGGTGTCCTTTCTGGTAAGTTTCCTTAGCGGTTCGGCTATCGTTGCATTATTCTTAATCCAACTTGACACATAGTCTACTAGTCCAAGAAAACTTCTTATTTCTTTAGCGTTGTAGGGGGCTTCGCCTGTCTCACAGCTATAACTTTCCTCTCGTATGCACTTATTCCGTCTTTCGATAACATATGACCAAGAAATGTCAGTGATGTAGTGTTGAATTCACATTTTTCCTTGTTTAATGTGAGATTTTTATCTCTAAGCCGTTGTAGAACTTGACGTAAGGCTTCATCATGCTTCTCTTGCGTTTCTCCAAAAAAAATTATGTCGACCGAAAAGTTTTTGACTCCTTCTATTCCTTGTATGACGTGTTGTAATTTTCGTTGGTATATTTCTGATGCGCATGAAATGCCAAACATTAACCTTTTATAACGGTATAGATAGTCCGAAATGACATACAAATGTTGTTATGTTTCTTGATTGTGGTTCCAGTTCTATTTGATGGTATCCCTGGTTAAGGTCCAGTTTTGAAAATACGGTACTTCCGTTTAATGTTTGAAGAGTTTCATCAACGCTCTCCCTCATGACTGCGGTGTTTGCCTCTCGCATATCATTTGATTTGAATTTTGAATGGTGTTTTAACCCCACTTTCAGCAATTCTCCAGCTATTTCATGGCGTCCAGTTTTTATTGGGGGAGGAAGCCGGAGTACCCGGAGAGAACTTCCGACCTGCGGTAGGAAAACTGGCAATCCTTGTCAATTAAGATTGGAGTCGAGTACACCCTACCTGCAGTGAGAATCGAACCCGCCATCTCAGTGTTGACAGACCACGTGATCAATAGTAGACGAACTACCTTGACCACTCGGCCACCGAGGCCCCTCTCGCATATCATCACATATCCGTACGTCTCCGGACGCTTTAGGGACGACTACCAGCGGTGATACCCATGGTGTAGGTCCTTCTACTTTTTCTATGATATCAGCATCTAGAAGTTCTTTTATTTTCTTGTCCACGCGCTCTCGTGTTGTATATGGCATGCGTCTAACAGATTGAGCTACGGCCTGAACTGTTGGATCAATATGTATTTTCAGTTTGAAATCTTCAGCCCTAATCCTTGAAATCTGTCTTTGTATTCAGAAAGAATGTTTTTAATATTCGGACGTAAGTGTATTGCGTTTACAAGTTTATTTACGGGAATCAACCCAAGATTTGTTGATGTTTGTTTTCCCATCAAATTTCCACTATCGCCAGCCACAACATGATAAATTACGTTGTACTTTAAGTCACTGACCTCTGTTGACCAATCGATAGTTCCCAGCAGCTGTAGTGGTGTACGTGATCCATATGAGAATATTTGAGTGCTTGTGCTATTTAATTTGGACCTGGTTAAACCCAACGATTTGAATGTTTTTTCATCTAAGATATTTACAGATGCTCCAGAGTCGATAATAATTGAAATCGGCTTACCTTGCAATTTAACTGTAAATTGTGAACCCTTTACACTAACTGACACAGTAAAAACATATCCAATAGATGGGTTATCACTATCTGATTCGCAATCGGCCGCACTAATTTGATTGATCGCTTGACGAGTACGACACATTTTAGCGAAATGTCCTTTTTTCCACAATTTTTACAGGACTTATCTCGGGTTTTTGTACAATCACGCTGCATGAGCCCTGCATCGCCACATCGTGAGCATACTGGTGGTTGACGTCTTCGTGTCGCTTGTTGTATAGGTCTCCTAACATTTTGTCGTCTCGGTAACGTCTTAGAGTTGTTATGTCCAGAAAGTTTATTTATTTCATTACTGAAAGTTGGAGTAAGCCATTGCAACCGGGCCTTACTTAAAGCTGAGTAAACCTTTTCAATTTCGGAAAATTGGGATAAGTTAGTTCAATCGGGCCTTATTGAACGTCTTGATATGCCATTGAAATCGGGCCTAACTGAAAGTGTGGGTAAGCCATTGAAATCAGGCCTTTCTGAAACTTCAATCTTGCACTAATGCAAGTTGTAAGAAAAAGCAATCAAGCCTTACTGAAAATTAGGCGAGCCATTGCAGTCGGGCCTTACTGAAAGCTCGGGTAACCTTTTGCAATCGGGCCGTACTGAAGGTAAAGAATTATACAATAGTTGCTTATATAGAGGGCATTGTCATGATATCTTGACTGCACAAGGGAGAGTGGTATTGCCTGAAACATTGATAATGCCCGAGCCAAAGGCGAGGGCATTATCAATGTTAAAGGCAATACCACTGTCCCGAGTGCTGTCAAGTATCATGACAATGCCAGCTATATAAGCAACTATTATATTTATTTTATTGAAGAGTTAAGAAACCATGTGTTTAAGACTGTATTATGTATTTGTAGCTGCTTGCTGTATGATTTGAATGTGGGCCTCATGATATATCATTGTTTGCTATACACAGTTAGTTTTCTAAACTTTATGTCATTTTTTCCTCATTTGGGTTGTACATGTACATATATTTTGTTATAAATTAAAAATAAACAGTTTTATGTTGCTTGTTACTGGAGAGGGCATTACCACGAAGTGATAACGCCCGTGGGCGTTATCACGGCGTGATAATGCCCTCATGTCAAATTACTGCAAATTAATTTATACCAGCTGACATTGTTTTATCCAATTGAAACAAACATAATTTTACTGATATGAAATAATAGCTATTACATTTAGCTTTTACTGAAGGCTAGGGCTAGCACTTGCAATCATTCCTTACTGAAAATAAGGGCTAGCTTTTTCAATCGGTTCTTACTGAAAGTAAAGTGCTTGCATTCCAGATTTACTTAAATTTAGGGTAAGCTATTCTAATCAGGGTTTAATGGTTAGCTTTTGCAATCAAGCCTTACTAAAATTAGGGAAAGCTATTGCAATCAGCTTACTGGAAGTTAAGATAAGCTTTGTAATTGCACTTTCCTGAAGTTATAGTAAGCTATTGCAATGAGGCCTTATTGAAAGATAGGATTAGCTTTTGGAATTCGGCATTACTGAAAGTAATTATAGCATTTTCAATCGGGCCTTACTGACAGTTAGGGTAATATATTGCAATCAGGTCTTAATGAAAGTTTAGGTAAGTCATTGCAATTGAACCTTAATGAAAGTTAAAGTATGTTATTGCAATCGGGCCTTACAGAAAGCTGAGGTAAACATTTGCAAATGGGCGTTTTGGAAAGTTGGGATAAGTGAATTCAATACGGCCTTACTGAGAGGGTAAGCTATTGCAATAAGCTAACTGAAGGTAAGCTATTGCAATCGAGTCTTACTTTAAGTTAGGTAAGTCATTACAATCGGGTCTTACTGAAAGTTATGGTGAGCCGCTGCAATCGGAAAGTTAGGAAGAGATATTGCAGTGTATTATTGGTAGGATAAACAATTGCAAAGAGAATATTGAAAATATTGCCACGAGTGACTCAGAACGAATTAGATAAAACAAGCAAGCGCGCGGGTTAACATATAATGCGTTTCGGCAGGAGTAATTATATTTTTTCACTGTTTAGCATTAGATTTTTCAGTTTTTAGTCGACATTCGTAATTCCTAGTTTAAAATTTGAACTAGAATCTGCGAATGATGAACGAGGAACTAACAATGTCTAACATAGAACTAGAAACTGCGAATGTTCATCGAGGAATCATATGGTTTTAATATTGAACAAGGAACTACAAATTTAGAATACTGAACTAGGAACTGTAAATGTTGAACCAGGAACTACGAATGCTTAACTACAAATTAACATATTTTAAATATTGAACCAGGAACTGCGAATGTTTAAACTAGAAACTACGAATGTTGAAATAGGAACTGACATTTTTTAATATTAAACCAAGAACAATATTAGATGCATAAAGTTTATTCTTCAATGGTCTGCAAATACACACAAATTACAATTTAACATTCGTAGTACACACATAAACAAAGATATATGATTGACATATGAGTTACGCCCTAAAATTACTTTAGAAACACATTAGTGACAGTGCAAATGTTTAAAAGGAACATTTTACAAACTGTGATAGATTTATCTTATTAGAATAACACACTAAAACGACCAAGTAATAACTAATAAGATTTTAAATAAATATTAAAGAAAGATTCTAATCAAAATACATGTATTTGACCTGTGTTAAACTATTGATATTTGGTTTGGTGACATGTTCTAATTCTAAACATGTCTAAACTTGGTTGTTTTCAAGAGGTAAATTGAAATGGTAATCAGTATAAATTGCTATAGCATAATTGAGTTGAAACCAGAAGCTCCACAAATCTTGCGATCTGTAGCAAGACGACGCTAATCAAAATCTGTAATAAATGAAGAAAAGCAAATAGTTCCATTTCATACATTTTTTTTGAAACTTTACACATTGAAGACAATGGAAGCTGTTTTTTTTATTATTACCTTTTCAAAATATAAATATTTTATTCCAAATTGAATTTAAAGCAACCGATTAAAAATATCACCAACACGATATAGGGGACACAAAGTCAGAATCAATATTTTTCATAATGTGAATTTCTAATAAACCAAAATGCATTAAAAATCACACACTCAACAATACAGCTAAATATATTGTGTATTTTCCTACATGGAAATATATGCAATTTCAAGAAACCAGAAGTTACAAAATAAAACATTTTTTAAACATCAACAAAATCGAGCACGATCCATTTTTGTGTCACTTCATCGCTTAATAAAATGAGCAAGTATTCAGCAAGTGTATTGTCACAACAATCACTTATATACCTTCATAATTTAAGAGTTCAGCTAAATAAAATGACATCAAAGATACTAATGTTATAAATTTGTCTACGCCAGACGGTTCATTTAACCAAGACTCATCAGAGGCGCTCAAACCACCAAAACATATCCAAATAATTTTATTATAAAAAATTCAAAACGTTATGTCTAATCACGCTCGGGCGAATAGAAAAACATAAGAATTATTTTCAAAATTTCAGGTTGGTAAGTTTACACTAAGACTATTTTCACTGAAAGAATCAATAAAGAATCATAAAGACAAAAGACCTAATTGCTACTAGCATGTTTTGAAACATTCAAAGCAGATAAAACAAAATAGCATGTGTAAAATAATCAACTAGTTACATGAATTTTATTAATTAGTCGCAAAATACATTGACAACCAGACAATGAAATCGATAAATATCGTAGGCGGTGAAAAAATGACAACAAACGCTTATTAAAAATAGAAGCTGCATAGAGATACTAAATAAGAAAGATGGCAAGCGAAATAAAAAAAGCAAGAACATTCTTAAGCTTATAGAACACACAATAACTTATTTAGTAAAACTGACCTTAAAAAAACTAAAGAAACCACTTCTAAAATGTGTTATTTTTACCTCAGTTAAGGTAAAGATAACATACAAGTAGTTCTATTCAGATATCGTACGTATCTAGAAGATAATTTTACAGTTTCAATATATTTAAAATCCATAAAATACACATTTATTTTCACAATGGTTCAAGCTATTAAGTAATATCGAGATATTTGGACGTTATGTCGCTGCTTGCATTTTCGTTTTTAAATATTATCTTTGGCATTCTTTCAACTAAAGATATCTTCTTTGTTTCATTCTGTCCATGCTTTGGTTATTTCCTAATTACATTCTTACAAATGGTTGGGAATTTTTGCAGCCTTGATACCACATAAAAAGAACTATTATAAATTCTACCTCGAGCGTAAATCTATTATCTTTAAACATCCTTTTCTTTCTAGGTAATACCATAAATGATGGTAATATATAAAACGTACATTATGAATGAAAACGTCCCCCTTTTTGAACTGATTAAATTATTTTCTGAATATGTCGTTCATTTTAGCTAGATAGGCGTTATACAACCAAACGTTCTTACCAAACATAACAACGTGCAAATGTATTTTACATATATTTCTTCGCATTGGGGTTTAATACATGTTTACCAACTTTTTGTTATATCATGATATCCAGTTTGTATTTGGAGTTGGGAGCTATAGTGCCCGATAAACCCCCCTTGAGCGTTGGCATGAAAACTGGAAAACCTTATTATTTTAGATTGGATTCAAGCACACCATTTCCCCCAGTAAGACTTTAAATCGCAAGATCAGCGTTGAAAGGCACGTGATCAATAGTAAATGACTCCATAAAGCACTCGGCCACCAAGGCCCCCGAAACCATTATACAATACATAAAATCATTACGAATTTTCAGAATGTGCAACGTTAAATAAAATTTTCGTACAATGAAACGTTGAAAACCCGATGAAAAATATTCTTGTACATCAGCAAAAAGATGCTATCTACGTTATTGTTAAACACTACCTAAGAATACTTACAATAACATGGGTTATTTTAAATGTTGTTTTAGTGAAATAGAAATAAAAAAACGAGAAAGGGCAAATTTTAATCCAGTCAACAAAAAGACCTGTATCCACTCAAAACTCCTTCAGGACTATTTATAAGTCTTTCTTTTTATTTAGGTTTACATCACTTAAAAATGTATGGTTGATAATATATTGTGCTATCTAATAAAGAACAGAAACTGATGAGTTTTGAAATTGCGCGAAACTCGTACTATTTGACGAGTAATTTACAGTGTGGAAGTATATAAAATCGTCCGTACAATGCTGAAGTTATAAAAAATCATTTCATTTGACTTTATGTCATTCTTTGAAGTGGAGTGTATTTTACTTCATCAAATGCATGCTTTTGTGTTGTAAATACTATCGATGGACTTTGTTCTATTTCAACAAAGGCCAATTTATCCATCAGTTGACAAGTAAAGTAATCTTATGTCAGGAGAAGAAAAATCGCTTATTAAAATTCCGTCCTCGTTTACTAATTTAATATTAACTAAGCATCTATTTCTTTCAACGAAATTTTCTAAATGGTGGAAACACATAAAACACTAATTATGAATACATTAGGTAGTACCACAATTACAGAATCTTCAACTATTAGGTCCTAGACGTACAGTACTGATTGTTGATCTTAAAGAACAAACATGGAGAAAGTAGTGCTGAATAGTCATAAAAACGTGACAGGAACTGTCTATGCCGGACAGAAATGTTACTGCTGTTAATATCTTTTCCTAAATTTAATGATGCACGGCTATTCACAAAATATTTATCCGCAGTACATTCTTGAAGTGCAAAGTTCGTTAATGACAACGACTTTTCAATTTTTTTCAATCCGTTAAATAACGTAGGAAATACGGTTCTTCCATAAACATCAATGTTTTTCTTTTCTATCAAACTATAAGACGAAACAAACTTGTAAATTCGATAGAGGATTTTGTTATCGGCTCGGTATTTATATGGTATCGTTTCAACCATTCCGCAATAATAAGTCACTAGCCATAGCAGATTTAGTGGCTTGGTCAACTGACCTCCATTTACGAAAAGCCCGCATAGTCTTTGCATCATTGCATACTTGTTTTTGTGGTTGGGTTTAAATATGTGATTAAATAACTTCAGCAGATAAAATGCTTTGTCTACTACATTGCGTTCATCGATATTATATCGCAAATTATTTGCTAATAGGAACTTGGATAAAGTAACAGATCGATTAACAACATTTACTCCCTCCTTCCGCAGGATCGTCAGAAAATCCAGTAGATTTCTTTGACGTTCTTCAATTATTTTACCTTCAAACATGTTGTTTTCTGGTATGAAGTAATTTGGACAATACCCAATCCGCACCCAATATATTAGACGATCAAGACAACACTGAAAACAAGTAAATAACGTTTGTGGATTCCAGGAGGACGGATCTGATTCTTCTGCCAACCAAAACATAACTGTTTTCATAAAGTACGAACAAAACAGATTGTTGATTCGACGGTTGGAGTTAATCACTTCCTTGAGTATAATTTTGAGAAACGTATAACATATAAGTTGTGCTTGATTGAATGAGTGAACTAATATCTTTTCTGGTACAGAAAAAGATATTCGCCATTCTAAAGAGTTCTCATTTTTCGATCCGAATTTACTACCAATGGGAACATAAAGTAACCCTTCTTTTGATATTTTTTCGATATCACCTGAAGAAGGCCATTGTGAATATCTTGGTCGATAAAACCACTTGATGCTAACAAACGGCCACGTCTCACTTTTTAGGCAAACTGCGAAATCAAGGAAATCATCGAATGAACTAATACAAGGTCCGTGTATCTTTAAACGCTGACGTGTTCCTCTATTATTCTCCAATATTTGGAGCATAATTTTCTTGAACTCGTCACTTGATAACACTAGCCCATATTCTGAACATGTATATTGAAATAATGGATATCTAATGTTTCCATATGGAAGCTTAAGTAAAACAAATCCCGGTGCTGCGTTTTCTGTATCTGTAATTAATCCAAACTTACTGTCAATTTCTGATTTACAATTGTAAATAGGAAGCTCACTATATACAAACATTATATCAAAGTCACTTCCATTCATACTTAGCCCTTCTGCTGTGCTACCACTCATTAATGTAGTACGCTTACCAGCTGACAAACTATCTTCCAAAACTTTGCAACCCAATCTTTTTAGTTTTAACTCTTCCGCAGATCCTTGTTGATGACAAAGGAAATCGAACATTTTATAGCTGATATCTTTCATGTAGATATAGTTTTCCATTTTTCTGTTAAAAAAGATGATGTAGCTAGTTTTTAACATCGGTTTACTAATAACAAGTTTGAAAAAAAATACAAAAAACCTTGTTTACCTTTCTAAATTCATATAAAAATGGAAAACTACTTCGGTGTCCTAATTAGGCTGTTTTCAATGGTTTTTTGCCACCTTCAGCAATTTTTGTAACTATATAATGACGTCTATATTTTATCCGAGGAGGAAACTAGAATACTAGTTGAAAACCCCAGACATTTAGCATGTTCTAGATGTTAACATATTAACATATTTAAGTTGAGAATTAGGTGTTTAATACAGGATCACAATTTTTTAAAGCAGTTACTCGAAACCTATTACGCCACACAGAAATTAAAACCTGTTATAAGAGGAAGAATGTTTATTTCCCTGGTTAAACAAATAATATAAGTAATTGTTGTGCTTGTATGTATAACCGATACTGATGTATTTAATGGGTAAAATTAGTTACTGCTGCTTCCGGAAAAGAAGTGGTGGAAAAAAGAAAAGAAAACCGACCGAACAACAAGAGCCAAAAGCCAAGGGACAGTTACAAATCCGGATATAGAGAAACACAACACAAAAACTAAAAAGATAAAACAGAAAGAGAGTAACCCGAACCCAATAAAAACCATGGGTGTACTCAGGTGCTCCTGACGAGTAAGCAGTGCCTGTCTCTAATTAGATACCCGTCGAGTTATTCATTGTCTTGTCTAGGGAAAAGTCAAATCCAGGAATAGGAAACACTACATATGACTCAGCGAAAATGTCAGATTGTACTTGAGACACTGATTTCTCATAACGATCAATTAAGTCGTGGTGCCGACCATAGAAACTCTGAAGAGATAACATCATCCTAGGTACAACAAACCCTTGTTTGAGTAGTTTAGCAGTCAACAGCAGTGATCGGTCTAGAAAATCGGAATAACGATCGCATGATCTAAAATAACGTATGTTGTGAAATGTACTTACCATACGCTAGAGCTGCTGGAATGTTGCTGTTGATGAACGGGAAGTTGACAATTGGAAAGTTGAAGTCATCACGCTTGTCATAGAACCTAGTTTGTAGTTTTCCTGAGTCTATTTCTAGAAGTAGGTCTAAGTAAAAGGCTGACCTTAGTGTATTGGTGGTGTCTTTAATTTCAAGCTCGCTAGGGTAAATTAATGTAAATAGTCACCAAATTTAGCATTCTTGAGGGACAAAACATTATCAATATAGTGGAATGTAATATTAAAGGTCTGGGTCAGAGTCTTTTCTTTCTTCTTCAGTAGGCCTGCTAGGAAATCAGCCTGATAAGTGTAGTAGACAAAGTTTTCCATGTTACCTGTTTAAAAAGTTGATAGATATATACAATTGTTTACATCTCTGTAAAATTTCACCAAACACAAAGAGTCATTTTTACCACCAAACATCAAGGGAGAAATTTCAGCCATGAGAATTTGTGAAAAATTGTTACCTTCAAGGAAGTAATTTTTATCACCTGAAATTAAGTGAAAAATTTCTATCGTCAGCAAATGATAAGAACAATTTTCTAATTCAGACATCATAGAAGCAAATTTTTCCATTCAAAAATCATGGGAGAAATGTTACCTACCAGAGAATCGATGACATTATAAATGAGAAAATTCTATGGTAGAAAATCATGGAAAAAATTTCTACAACCGGGATCATGAATTAATATCCAATTACATTGTGTATAACATGCTGTTTGTTTTCTAAAAAATGAATCAGACGTTTTTAAAAATATATTAATAAACGTACAACTATTTTACTGTCAAAGAGTAATTGAAAAAATAAATCTATTCAAATGTTTGTGAGCATTAAAAGATGATAAATTTAGACGAGAACTGAATGTCAGCCACTATATGGTGATACCACTGATTTGACTAATTACTAATCAATGAAACATGCAAGATATATATCTGCTATGAATTATAAATTGAACAATAAAATAAATTGTTCAAAAAATGAAACGAATAGGCCTTTGGAATGTTTGAATGATTTTTCAAGATTAGTTTCCAACATTTAAAGGTCTGTTAATTTGATATGGATTCTGCCAAACGTGCCTTAAAATTTGGCTGACGTTTTTCACCTGAACTTAGTGATTAATTCAACAGCTGTGTTAAAGTGTATAAAATAGTGTGTTAAAATAGTGCCATGCCAAGGTTGAAGTCCTTTTTTCTGCTACACAAAATGCCAGGCCTCAAAGGAGCGCTTAACTAGGGATTATCATGAGAAGAACAACATTAAGGTGATTTCTTGGCCTTCCAAATCAGGAGATTAGAATCCGAATGTACACATATTGGACCAGCTGGAAAAACGTGTGAGCCAGCGTCATCCTCCGCCTCAGATATTCGATCAGCTCTGTCAAATTGCATCAGGCAAACAATTCCACGTAATAAGAACATTGATTGACTCTATTCTCGAATTAGTCATACACTATACTACAAAAACGTATTCTTATCGGTAATACACTGAATTTTGTTTACCAATCTCTAAGGAATGGACTGTATTTTGTCAATTAAAATCAGTTTAATAAATATCTATATTTTTTTATTGTTAAATCTTTATCCAAAATACATCTACAAAAATCTTTTCAAAAACCTACTATGCATTTCTTTGTTTTGCAGAGTATAGAATAAAATGTCAGCAATACCAAACAAAATTGAAAATCCAAATGATTAAGATGTTGTATAGCTTTAATTGTCCGAATTCCAAAACGTTAAACAAATCCTGCTAAGTTATCTATACCGTGAAAAACATTACAATTTTTTTTTCACATTTTAGGGCAGTAAGTTTAGACAATGACTATATCACTGAAAGAATCAATGATATTACTGTCAGCATCGAGGTGTGTGAGTACTGGGATGGTGATACTAACAGTCCGCCAGCAGAGGCATCATTATCTACTCTACTTGTTTATGAACAAAAGCAAAACAATTTAAATCGTTTTTAAATTGCGAATACAAAACTTTCCACGCCATTCGAATTTATGTTTTACCTTTACATACCATAATATTTTAACTAAGGCCATTTTTATTGCTATAATATTATATAAGTGTACACTTCCTTATTTCTCACAAGGTGTCTAGAATGATAAAATGTAAATATTTCACACTCTAATAGGTGTTAAAATATACATCTTCGATATTAATCTGTAAAATCCGACAAGTTTCTTTATTACACATATGAATAAAATTTGGCCCTACCTCTTTGTTTTAAACTGTCGTTGAATGTACACATTGGGTTTTTGTTTTTATAGTATTCATATAAGGATTTCTTGTTTAAACTAGCATTATGCCAATGACAATGTAAAAGTTCCTTCTGTTTAAAAGCATTATTTAGAAAATGTCTGTTTCCTTGTTCCTTCTTAGACCGGAAACACTTATTTTTGAAAATACCCTTTCAATAAAACGATAAATCAAACATAAATCTACCAATAAAAATAATAAATAAAAGACAGCAGCACAAATATACCTAAAATTTATGAAATCGAATAGCTAAAAATAGGAGCATAAACTACTCTTAATATGACCAAAGACACACAAAGAATTCAATTTTTAGGGCAGCTATCTAGGCAATGACTATATTACTGAAAGAATCGATAACATTCCTGTCGGCACCGAAGTGTGACTGCTGGGCTGGTTCATACCCATGGGGCCTAACAGTCCGCCAGTAGAGGCATCATCATCTACTTGTGTATGTACAAAAACAAAAAAAATTCAATCGTTTTTAAATTCCGAATACAAAACTTTCCACGCCATTCGAATTTATGTTTAAACTTCACTTACCATACAATTTTAACTAAATCCATTTTATTCCAATTCTATAATATAATATAAAGTGTACATTTATATTATATTTCTCACAAGGCGTCTAAAATTATAAGTTATAGTATGATAAAATGTCAATATGTAACACTCTAATATGTGTTTAAACAGATACCTTTGATAATTACCTGTAAAATCCGATAAGTTACTTTAGTACACATATGAATAAAATTTCGCCCTACGTTTTTTTTTTGTAAACTGTCGTTGACTGTTTTTGTTTTTATAGTATCCACATAAGGATGTTTCTTTAAATAACTAGCATTTGGCAATGCAAAAGTTCCTTTTTTGTGCATTATTTTGAAAATTCCGTTTCCTTGTTCCTTCTTGAACCAAAAAAAAACCACTCATATTTGAAAATATCCATTCAATAAAACGATGAATCAAACATAAATCTACCAATACAATTATTGAATAAGAGACAGCAACTTAAATCTACCAAAATTCACGAAATTGAACAGTTAAAACTGAGGGAATAAACTATGACTAAAGCCACAAATCAATACTTCATAAACTGATGTACACATGCATTAGTTTGTATAACAAAATTGAAGCAAAATTTATCTACTTTTGAGACATTTATATTTGCTACTTCCATTTGAGGTTATTATTGACTATTGAAATTATGTTATTTTAATTTTGTGCATTATCATTTTTTTATAAAGATACTGACAGCGATCAATGACAATTTATGATTGTGTATTGTTGATTGCTACATGAACTGATGTAAATTTTTTTAGAAAGACTACTGCTATGTCTGATTGTATCTTCCATAACGATGAATTAAGTCATGGCAGTCAAAGAACTCCTGAAATGATAACATCAGCCAAGGTATAATACACTCTTGATTGAGTAGCTTAGTATTGACGGCATTGACCGGTCTAGAAAATTAAAATATGGATCGCAATATCTAGAATAATGTATACGTGTGAAATGTACACATCATATGCCAGAGCTGCTGGAATGTTGCGATCGATAAACGGGAAGTTGACAATTAGACAGTTGAAGTTAACACGTTTGATGTAGTTTCGTTCTGAGTTTTCTTCGAGTGTATAGAAGAAGGTTTTAGTAAGAGACCAACTTTATTCATTGCGTCCCTAACGCCAAGCTATAATAAGTCAATTTAATGCAAATAGGCACACATTTTAGCATTTTTATAGGATAAATCAAAGGTCTAACACTGTCTTTTTCTTCTACAGCAGGCCGTAAAGTAACTCAGCCCAATAAAACTTTTAAATATAAACAGATCCACTAGGCGATACAGATTGGAATAACAACATTCTCTGGAAAACGCGTCATCCAAACAAAACAAATATGTTGTCAATTAGAAAAATCTAAAATTTTATGGGTTTCTTAAGCATATTTATTACCTGTGTCTTTGCTCGCGAAGTGGGTTCTGTCATAGCTAATTACCGGGTATTTATAGCGTCTGATTCAGTTTTGTAAGAAGGAGCAGCGTTAAATAAGATATTTAAGCCTGATTTTAAGCTTCATATGATGAATGTCCTGTAGGGTCGAAAAATCAATGGTTGTAGTGTGTTTGTAATACATTTATAACATCCTTTTCGAATCCGCCACTCACGTGCGTCAGTTGGAAAAAAGACGGGAGTAAGCAGATCGACGTACACGATTTTTTTTATCTGTCTACAATTATGTGTATTGCAAACGTCAACTAACACTCACCTGATTATTCATAGGAAATTCAGGATTATAAGTTTGCCTACTCTCCAAAGTTGTTTACTATTATACAAAAAATGGAATTTTGCTCTATCTTTCGGTTTAAAAAAATATCATGGACGATCGAACACATTGTGTCAGACGCCTTTATAGCATTCACATAAGGCTTCCATGCTAAAGTACATAACATCTGGCCAGTGTGATCGTTCACTTTCTTCCTTTTTGTGCATGACATTAATTGTTCCTGTTTCATTGTTCCATTAGAACTCAATAAACTTATTATGTTTGGAAAAATACCCTTTATTTTGTACATTTTTATTTTACCTAAATTTAAGTTTACAAATTTTAGAAAAAACATCCAGTCATATTACTATTTTATAGCTTTGCGTCATTATCAATGGACATTTTTAAGGACAACATAGTATCAGAAATTACAAATTAATATAATATTTGAGTATTTTTGATAAAAATATTTCATGAAATAATTATTTTTATACTTTACTATGTAAAATCTTACTGGGATTGACTCTAATGCAAATGAATAATTTATTGATTATATTATTATTATATACATTTGTTATAAAATTAATTTATATGTTAATGTACAAGGACCTCGAATACGCTATTGGTTAGTTTTAGCTCATTTTGTAAGTATCGATATAACTTTTTTGGTTTTTAAATCAGCTTTTAATCTGAAATTAACAAATATCCATATTTTTAGACTTTCTTTAAATGTATTTTTATTCTTTTTTCTACCGCATGTTTTACGCTTAAGACTTGATAATTTATAAAGTGTCTTTGTTTAGGATTATTATTTTGTATAAAAATTTATATAAAACTTACATTTTCTGTGTCAATCTTTTTTTCATTTCGTTTCTATTTAACCTTAGCTATGAAATAAAGTGTCAATTCTGTTCGTAAAGTTTTTTAATCGTTTTATCTTTTTAGAATGATTTTACTTTATTTTATTAAAATTTATATAACTGCTCTTCTTCCATTAATCTGCAGTCCACCTCCGGTGTATTGTCGCAGATAACTGTATATGTACATGTACACATGAGAACCGTCGTGCAAGCAAACATTACATTTGTGCAAATTCTTAAAAATACCGATACCTTATGGTAGTATGTAAATTTAAAACAAAGTGGTTTATTGTATGGTAGTCATCTAGAGGATGTCTGTCAATCCAACCAGTGTGGAAGCAGCAGTGGCAAAGCTAGTTTGCAGTTTAGTCCAAAGATTTGCAATCAGGCCTTACTGAAAGTTAGGGTAAGCTATTACAATCAGGCAATATTGAAAGTTAGGGTAAGCTTTTACAATCAGGCAATATTGAAAGTTAGGGTAAGCTATTACAATCAGGGCCTAATAAAACTTACGGTAAATAATTACAATTGAACGTACTGAAATGAAGGTAATTACAAAGTACCGAACACCGAGAACACTGTCAAAAAAGACAAGCCACAATTCAAATTCAGAGACACCCGCGAACTCCAGAACAAAAAAACCCCCAAGAAACATACTAACTAAAGCATTTGTCCTAACTTGGTACATGCGTTACAAAAGAAATTGTAGGTTAAACCAGGTTTAAAGGCATGTAAACTTCCCGCTTAGAAAAAATATAGAGCAAGCTATCGGGCCTTACTGAAAGTTGAGGTAAACATTTGAAACTTGGCCTTGCGTAAAGTTGGGGTAAGCTGTACCAATCAGGTTTTACTAAAGATAAAGGTTAGCTATTACATTTAACTATTACTAAAAGTAAGGGGTAGCACTTGCAGTCATTCCTTACTGAAAATATGAGTTAGCCTTAACATTCGGGCCTTACTGAAAGTTAAGTGATTGCAATTTTGAAAGTTAGGATATCTATTACAATCAAGCATTACTGCTAGTTAAGGTAAGTAATTGTACTTGATAGTTAGAGAAAGCTTTAGCAATCGGGCCCTACTGGAAGTTGAGTTAAACCTTTGCAATTCGGCCTTTCGGAAAGTTGGGATAAGCTATTACAATCGGGCATTACTGAATGTGAGGGTAAGCCATTGAAACCACCTTTAGTTAATGGAAGGAAAGATAAGGTATTGCACTTGGGTCTTACTGAAAGTTAGGAAAACAAAAGCAATCGGGCCTTACTGAAGGTGAGAGTAAGCCATGGCAATCAGACCTTATTTAAAGTTAGGAAGAGACATTGCAGTGTAATATTTATAGGATAATCAATTTTGCATAGTGAATACTAAAAATATTACCACGAGTGACGCAGAACACATCAGCTAACACAATTCCGCGTACGGGTTAAAATATAAATGAGTTTCGTGGTGCAATATTGAAGTTTTAGTTCAAGGCACATTTGCTGTTCTTAGTTCAACATTCGATTGTTCAATTCCTAGTTCATCGCTGTTACTGGTTTAAAATTTGTTGAACAAGGAACAACGAATGTTGAACTAAGAACTGAAAAATCAAACGTTGAACAAGGAACTACAAATTTTGAACATTAAACTAGAAACTGCGAATGTTCACAAGTTTTCAATATTGAACTACAAGTTTAGAACAATGAGCCAGGAACTGTGAATGTTAAACCATGAACTACGAATGTTGAAATAGGAACTGAAAAATATAATATTGAATTAGTAACTGCGATTGTTGAATGTTGAACGCTAAATAAGTAAATAAGAAACAAAAAGCCTACATTCATGAAATGAGAATAAATGGGTGTTATTGTTTTGATAGGGATGACCACATATGTTAGAATTATGTGGGAGTCTCTTTGATAGGAAATAAACAATGGGAGAAGTTCTTAAAGACGAGAAAACAAATAAATTATATAACTTAAGTTATCGCCTTAATTTTTTGTATTACTTTTGGCTTAGAACACATTTTAGTACTGACTGGACTGTTATGTCAATGTAGATGTACAATCTATAACAGTTCTGGTTTTTAAATACAATATATGACAAGGTCCCATTCTATAACGTCCAAAAATATAGGAATAGGGTAGGTTTTAAAATCTCCGTGCGCAGACCTGTACTTAAAAGTACTCATAGTTACCCCCCGTGAGTGAAAAAATCGTAAACGTAATTAGAAATTGAACTGGTATACAAACAATTTTGCAAGCTACATGCACGAATTCTTGACAGAAATGTACACGACATTATTCGATATTGATTCTGACATAAACTATTTAATGTGTTCATTTTTTTCGTCCAAGTACGGATAAGTCATTCAGTATGGATTGGCCCTTCTTTTAAAGGAGAACGTCTTGTTGTATATAACATCGGATGCGACAGGTCTCGCAATGTTATTGGCGTGACATTGTGAAACTGGTTCTTTTTAAACACTGAAATGTGTCATCGGTATGGTTATTAAGATTAAACAAAATTCAAAAGCTTTTATAACAATATTTAGTAATGAAACACTTGGAACCCACAAAAAAAAGAAAGTGTTATATTTCAGGTTCGGGGGCTTTATATTGCAAACAATAACACTATTAGATGCATAATGTTTATTCTTCAGTGGTCTGCAAATGCACAAAAATTGCAATTTCATATTTTTAGTACACATAGAAACAAAGACATAAGATTGACATATGAGTTACTCCCTAAAATTCCTTTGGAAACACATTAATATCAATGCAAATGTTTAAAGGGAACATTTTATAGACAGTCATTACTTAAAATCTTGAATTAGATGCTTCATCGATTTATCTGATTAGAATAACACACTAAAATGACAAAGTCATAACTAATAAGATTTAACATAAATTTTACATAAGATTCTGAGCACCCTACTTTACCCGTTTTTAACCTGTTAATATTTGGCTCGCTGACATGTTCTAATTATAGATATGTCTAAAATTGATTGTTGCTTTCGAGAGGTAGACTACAATGGTAATCCATCTAAGTTTATATTGCATCATTAAGCTGAAACCAGAGGCTCTACAGATCGAACAATCTGTAAAAAGACGACGTTTATAAAATCTGTAATAAATGAATGAAAGCGAATAGTTCCATTTCATACATATACTTAAATACAGGTCTTTTAGAATTTTTCTACTAATAAGGCATTAGAAGTTGGTTTGTGAATTTTTACCTCTTCAAAAGTTACATCTTGTATTCCAAATTGACTTGATAGCAACCGCAAAAATATTACAAACCCATTTAGGCGACTCGAATCAGAATATTTTTCAGAAATATAAATTTTTAATAGACCAAAAAATGCATCAGCAAACATACACTCACAGCAAAACAGTTAAATATAATGTGTAAAACCAGAAGTAATAAGATAAAATATTTTTAAACATCAGCAAAATCAAGCATCAGATAACCACCATCAATTTTGTGTTACTTTATCTCTTAATAACACGACTGTATAAAATTCTTACAATCAATTCATTACTGTATCGTCGTTAATGGTATTTTTTTTAAGTATATAGCAAGTTCATTTACTGCCTCAGCTGAAAAATAGGTCATCAAACATACTAAGATTATACAATTTTTTTACGTCAAACGGTTCATTCAACAAAAACTTATCAGTGGCACTCAAAAGAATTTTATTATAAAAAATTTGAAAACGTTATGTCAAATCCGGTTACGGCCATGGACATAGAATCATTTAAAAAAACAGATCCTTCAATATAAATTATGACTATTTCACTGAAAGAATAAAAATCCAAAATAACATAAATATTGACAACCAGACAATACTTTAAAATGAAGTTAGTTTTAATATCGTTGATGGTGAAAAAACCAAGGCTTAATAAAAATAAAAGCCGCGGAGAATACTAAATTAGGTAAATGGAAAGCGGAATACAAAAAATTCAAAAAGATAAGGAGTAGAACACTCTTCAGCTTGTACATATTGATAAGTAAGTCAAATTGACCTTAAAAACAAAGAGATAAACTACTAAAAGTCTTCTTTGATGTCATTTAAGGAATATATAACATTCAAGTAGTTCTGTTAAGAAAATAGCAAAGAAAACCTTCCATACAACATGAGCCAAAAGCCAAGGGACAGATATTTGGATATAGACAAACACAACACAAAAACAAAAAAAAAAAACACAAAATACAGAAAGAGATTAACCAGAACCCAATAAAAACCATAAGTGCACTCAGAGGCTCCAAACGAATAAGCAGTGCTTGCCTCTAATTAGACACTCGTCGTGTTACTCACTGTTGTCTAGGGAAAAGTCGAATCTCGGAATAGGAAACAGTACCTATGACTCGCATTATTTGAGACACTGATTTCCCATAACGATCAATTACGTCATGGCAAACCTCTGGAGAAATAATATCCATCTAGGTACAACAAACTCTTTTTGAACAGTTTAGAAGTCAACAGCAGTGATCGGTCTAGAAAATGGAATACCGATCGCAGGGTCCAGAATAACGTACAAGTTTTGAAATGTACCATACATTGGAGCTGCTGGAATGTTGCTGTCGATGAATCGGAAGTTGACAATTGGAAAGTTGAAGTTGAAGTTGTCGTAGAGTCTAGTTTGTAGTTTTCCTGAGTCTATTTCTGGAAGTCGGTCTAAGTAATAGGCTGACTTAAGTGTATTGGTGGTGTATTTAATTTATTTTAGATTGCGTACTTATCTTGGGGATAAATCACAGTACCAATATATTTAAAATTCATCCAATACAAATTTATTGTTTACAGTGTTTCAAGCTATTAAGTAAGAATTCATGGGGACGTTGTTTCGCTTCTTGAATTTTTGCTGTTATTTGTTGATATATTTGGTCGAGTAAGACACCACTGTGAGAAAAAAACAACTTTTAACAATTAAACGAGTAAGGTCTTAGCAAAAATAATGAATATAAAGTTTTAACAAGGGAGGTAATTTTACCAAACAATACCAATTTGTAGTACTTTTTGTCCAGTTTATTTTGCAACAGATTAAAATTTAACTCAATAACTTCCATTTTTCTTTCCATCACTATAATGTAAGTAAATTGCTAGACATTATGAAAAAAAATTAGAAAATTTCAATAGACAAAATTTTGTAATCTATTATTTTAATGTTTTTTTTCATTTTCTTCGCTGTATAATATATTAGAAAATTTGAAGTTTCTGTGCTCAACTCGTCGAAAATAAGCTCCAAAATTCTTTTTTACGACTATCTATATGGCAAATTTAAAGAAAATTCAATAACAAATTATTTTAAGTGTAAGTGTCCTGAACGCTTTCATAAAGAATAGAAACAAGGAATTTTGAAATTGGACGAAAGTCGTCATATTTATCGAGTAATTTAAAGTATTTAAAATTGTATTTATCATGCATTGTAAAAGTCAAGTTAAAAGAAAGCATTTCAATTGACTATATGTCTTTCTTTGAAGTGGAGTGTGTTTTACTTCATTAAATGTATGTATTTGTGTTCTCACACTATCGATGGCCTTCGTCCCGTTTCAACAAAGGCAAATTTATCCATCAGTGAAACACGGCAATTGCATTTTTGTAGAAATATCCTTCTATGCTCTAAATATCTTTCCATGCAGTTGTCAACTTATTCAGCTTTCGACAAGTAAAGTAATTCCATGTCAGGACAAGAAGAATTGTTAGTTAAAAATTTACTAAGCATCTATTCTCTCGCCGGAATTTTCTAAATAGTAGAAACACATAAAAGGTAAATAAATGAATACATTAGGTGGTACCGTCATTACCTTTAGGTCTTGGACGTGCAATACTGATTGTCGGCCTTAAAGCCAAAAGGCAGAAACCATGGCACACAAGTCATACATCCATGGCACTTTGAGTCTTTCCAGGAAAGAAATATTACTGAAAATATCTTTTACTGAATATATTGATGAACGGCTGTGCACAAAATATTTATCAGACATTGACTTGTAAAACCCATAGAGGAGTTTGTTTGGGACTTGGAATGCATATGAAATTGTTTCATCATTTCCAAAACAATAAGTCTTTAGCCATAGTAGATTTAGTGGCTTGAGATGCCTGCTAAGGGTTTGCAGTATTGTGTCTTTGTCTACGTTCTTGACAGGATAAAATATTTTGTCCTCTGCCTGGCTGTCATTAATATTATATCGGATGTTATAAGCTGATAGGAACTTGGACAACGAAGCAGATCGATTAAAAAGATTTACACCCTCCTCCTGCAGGATCGTCAGAAAATCTAATAGGTTTCCTTGACATTTTCCAATTAGTTTACCTTCAAACATGTTGTTTTCTGGAATAAAGTAGTTTGGACAATACATAATTCCCACCCAATATATGAGACGATCAAGACAAGACTGGAAACAAGTAAATAACGTTTATGGATTCCATGAAGACGATCTGATTCTTCTGCTAACCAAACATAACTGTTTTCTGAAAGTAAACATCGCCCCTTACAGCAACTTAGCGTTTGCATTTTATTGCAGCTAGATAACCCGTTAAAAACTCCAGACATTTAGCAGGTTATAATTGTTTACAAATGAAAATAGAATGTTAGATATCTAATGTAGGATCACAATGAAGGTATGTATATAAACTTAATGGTACGAGAGTGATTTATGGTACAGAAGGGTAAAAGAATTTTAAAAAAATTGTTGTCATTCTCGGATAGGGTGAGACTGGTTGGGAATAAAGTAGAGGGTGACTGTTACGGAAGAGGTTGGACAATTTTGCAGCGACAGAGGTTTTATATTTTTCATTAAGTTGCTATTCATAATCGAACCGTTTACTTTGTAAGATGTATTGTTGTATGGATTAAATATGTGAGCATTAAGTTCGTCTGTCAAAGTTTCTGAACCAAATAAAAGTAAATTACATGATAATCGAATCGGTGGAATTTGACGAGAGAACGCGTGTCTCTCTCTGTGTGTGTTGAACTAATTTATGACTTTCACGACGATCACACAGTTTTTGCAAACCAGTTTCTATAAACAAATTATTTATTGATGATAGTCTTGTTGCACCTGTAACAATTCTAGCGGCTTCTATTTGCACATTTTCTGTTTGGTGCTTCAGAATTGCAATTGGAGTGTCTGCATATTCTAATTTCCTAAGAATGTTGAGTCGGTTGTATGCTTTTGTGACAATCATATCAATATGCTTACTCCATCCACCATTAGCGGATATTATAAGACCAAGGTGTTTATGCTGAGAAACGTTTAAGATAACAGAATTACTTAAAATCAAGTCCTGGTGAATTGTTTTATTACATTTCCTTGATATTGTCATTGTTTAATTTTTCTAGAATTAAAGTTAACCAGCCATTGTTCAGACCATTCATAATTTTTTTTGTAGATCTCGTTTAACTTAAGGGCAGTATCATTTGGGTTATCAGCTATCATATAAAGACCAGTGTCATCAGCAAATAATTTTATAGTTGAATTTATGTCTGTCACTATATCATTAATAAATAAAATAAATAGAAGAGGTCGTAAGATGGAACCTTGAGGAACCCATGCTCTTATAGTATTCCAGTTTGAGCAACTATTGCTTTTGACAAATCTTGTTTTCTTTCACTTGAGTAGTCTCTAAACCAATCTAGTAGGTTGTTTGAGACTACTATTGATCCTAAATATTAAGCCGCGATGCCACTCTCTATCGAAGGCCTTACTTATGTCACAGAATATTACACGAAAATCTTTTCCTTGCGCTCTACCAAATTCATTAGTAATACAATTGGTTTATAGTAGAATCGCCTTGGGTGAAACCTGATTGATTGTTTGTAATTATGCTATGACTCTTCATGTAATTGTGAAGATGTTTGAAGACGCAGCGTTCCTTTACTGTAACGAGAGAACTTATGAGTGATATCGGTCGGTAATTTTTACTTCATTTTGCGATTCAGATTTAAAGACTGGTGTGACATTAGCTTGCTTCCAAGGTTTTGGGAAGGTACAAGAATTTAAGGACATGTTAAATAGTTTGCAAAGTGGAGTTTTTAGTATAGTTGATACTTCTTTGAGGATTTTGGGTCTTATGCCATCTGGACAGCTTTACTCGTGTCGAGCGATAATAAGACGTCCTCTACTTCGCTTTCATGCAATTGGAGGTACTGCATGCTAAAATCAGGCAAATTTAAATCGTTAGGCAAACTTTTATTGGCATCATTAACTTGACATTGCACAGTAAAGTATTGTTTTGTCGTCTTCAACTATGTCGTTGTCTGTTCTTAAAAGGGGGAGGTTACATTTAGCTGAGTTTCCTAAGAGTGATTAAACTAATTTCCACCAATTACTTGATTTGATTTCATCGCTATTGATTTTATCTTTAACGATACAGTAGAAGCTGACCTATTTGCAAATCGGATCTTTCTTAACAGTTTAGGTTAAATTTAGTGTATACAACTACAACGCACTCGGTACGATTTTGTCTATCATTTTTATACACTGTGTCATCAGGGGTAGCTATTTCAATATCAACAGTTGATGGTTTGAGCCAAATTTCCGTAAATGAAAGTATATCAAAACTGTTATATTCCACTGAAATCTGCTCTGTTTTAGGTATTATGCTTTGTATGTTCAAATGTAAGAAAAATATGGACTCTTTGTACATTGATTATATGTTCAGTAACGATGAACGCCAAAGTAGAAGTAGAAACTGAACCGTTACTGTTACCGTCCACCATAAGACCCGCCTGCTATCATTAACATGATACATATGATAACGCAAAGATACATCGATATTTTAAGGGACTCATTTTTATTGTCAGGGGCTGACCTCTATTTGACCCGTTTTTCTATTAACTCTTCGGAGGTTACGTTTAGAATCACAATCAAGCTTATTAGAATTGGCAGTGATCCCAAAGTCCGTACTTGAGTATTATGTTCGCACAGAGAATATCTCGATATTATAGTCTTGCTGTATTTTGGTGTCTACGTGAGAGTGGATAAAACAGTCCTATTGTCTCCCTAAATTATATTGACTCAACCGGCATCGTAACTGTTCGGATAGTGGTTAAGTGGACTACCATTAAGCAACGTGACTGTCTTGCTATAGGCGCGATTAAGAGAGAAGGACGTATGTATCCAATGCAAATGAAAGTTTCTAACCTCTTCTAAAAGGATGATAGTAAAATGATAGTAAAATGTAGAATGTAGGGGGTAACGTGTGAGTTTGAACTTGTGCTAGAAAAAAAAGCTGAGAGGAGGGAAATGTGCGTAAAGAGAAGTGCAATTGAAGAAGAGTCAGTTGACATGTGCATTTAAAGGGATTTGACGATTGGAGCAGGAGCGTGTGGTAGTAGGGTATATTTTTTCAAGGTGTCATTTCAAATAAAATAAACATACAATATACATGTTTGCAATGAATCTGTAAAAATGTACGAATGAATTAACATGTTATAACATAATTGTACCTATATTTAGTAGAACTTGATATGGAGGAATATAATGAACCAAATTTGGCGCTTTGTCCGCCTTTCTTTCAGTTAACTAAAACTGTATGCTGAAGAAAATAGAGTAGCAATTGACTTGTAGGAACAAAATTGACTTGTAGGGTGAAACGATAAAAAACTAGAGTGCACGCATTTAGCAGCTTTTCCCACTATTTCCACATGTACATGTAATTTATGTTTTACCTTTAATTCTCTACTTACATGTATTAGATGTTCACATAATTTCTTCGTTCATGATTATAGCAAGCAATAAAGCGTCATTAATTAACAAAAAAAAGCTGATGAAAGGACCCGTTATCCGTGCGTGAAGTATCAAGATAAAATTTATCAATGAAGTTTAAAAGAACATATCAACTCTTTTTACCTTTGGTATTTACTATGTGTATGAATGGGGATTAAACGTGTTCTATGAAAATTTTATTTTTATTTTCAAAAAAGAAGTAGTAACTTTAAAGAAAACATTTTAAGTAACCAACTAACATGTATAAGGGATACAATAAGTTACTTTATAAGAGAGAAAGTATGGTGAAAAAAAATTGACAAAGTAAGAGATATTTAGCTGACTTATTGGTAGCGTACACAATTGGGATTATTTATAGATACAACATGTGAATAACTAACAGATAAGCAAGTGGATTTATAAGAATTACTGATAATTAACCAAATAACCTTTGCATGGCTACAAACCGATAACGGACATTGAGTAGACAAGCGACGGTGTTTATGTCATTATCAGTTCGGATGGTATGAATCGTGTCGTCTGTACCTTTGTCGTGAATCTTTCCGCTAAGTATCCAGTGATCTTTGACTTTATTGCAGTTCTTTGCTAACTGCCTAACGTTCCAGTACATTCTATTACGTAGACGGGTGAGATCTACATTAACGTATACTGTGGGAAAGGTTGCTGACGTTTTAATTTTTTTCTGCATTTCAGAATCCTGATTTTGATGTCAGCATTTTTTACGCGAACTATTATCTGCCTTGGTTTTGAAGAAGCCAGTGCTCGCAGACTACTCAAGCTTGGGTTAATGATTCTTGCGGAGTCTACTGATCTGTTAGAGTCTTCCGAACGGTTTGCGGTTTCGTTTACGACGGCTTCCGCGTCGGCCTCTATGTCATCTTGCAACCCGGGTGGCGGAGGACCGTTTCAACGTGACCGTTCTAAGTCTTCGGTTTTGAAGTCGGGGTCCATTTCTGTAAAATGTTGGTATATGATCTCATCTGTATTCTCTCCACGCGTTTCAGGAATGCCGTTAACTCGTATCAAACTTGTATGGCGCTAGTTTCTGGTCAACCATGTCAGATACAATTGTGTTTATATTTGCAAGGAGTCTTGGGTCTACAGCGGACGCAATTCTTTCGACATCGGACTCGGATAATGCCACGTTAGTACTAGCAAATGAATTGTCAAATGGTGTGTTTTAGTCATCTTGACCCGACATGTTTAGTTTATGTCTCTTTGTATTAGGGTGTATAGGTGGGGTTGGCTGGCTGCTTCTTTCGTTTCGTTTTGAAAATGACTTAGTCGAGGACATTTAATACATTTCGATGTGGAATATCAGAGAATCTGCATAAGTTTATGTTTTTGATTAAAGTCCACTTCAACTGTGTAGACAAAACGCAAACAAGATCATAACAAGTTTATAATATAGATCGACGAGTCTATGGGTGGAATGTTCAATATACATATATTTTTACAGTTTATTGACAATACAGCACAAAGAGGCTCAAACAGGGATGTATTTATGCATTTAAACTTCACATTTACGCTCCTAGCTCCAGAAAAAGGTCAGTTAAAAAATCACGTATTTGCGATTCTCTAATCTTGAATGAGCCTTCTGGGCTTTCGTGGGAATGGACTGTATTTTGTCAATTAAAAGGATTTTAGTGAATAATTATATTTGTTAAATTTTAAAATCTTTATCCGAAATAAATCTTCTTAAATCTTTAAAAACAGACTATGCAGATTTTTTCTTGCAGAGTATAGAATAAAATTTATCAAAGATACCAAGGTTAATGTTCCCTCATCCAAGCATACCCCTAAGGATGTGAAGGATGAGGGTCATTCTTGTAATTGAGCCTGAGGCTCAAGAGGGTATCACATAGCTATCATTTCCAGTGTATCGGCGAGATGCACGAAACTTGTCTCAGTTTAAAGAGTTAAAAATAACTCCGTATAATAAGTAACATGTCACATGACATCCAGTATATAACCCAACCTCGTGACGAAATTGTCATCCTTTAAAGTTAAGTTTGTGACAGACACATAATATCACATCAAAGGGCTGGGTACAAACCAAATTATTATCCAACAAAAAAGGGCGGGTATGTGATACCCTCTTGAGCCTCAGGCTCAATTACAAGAATGACCCTCATCCTTCACATCCTTAGGGGTATGCTTGAATGAGGGAACATTCTTATACATTTTCGCCTTTCGGCTAATTCGGGTATCACATAGCTTGTTTAAAGCTCTGGCACAAACAATAAGTTTTTTGGCCCAAAAAACCAGTAAAGTTTACAAAAAACTTTATATAACAAATCGAAATTATTTCAATACATAATCAGCATAAGACAATGAACTATTGCAGTTCCAGTAATAAAACTTTCTGAAAGTTTTTGAGTTTGACCAGTTGGCTGCTGCTAAAATGTCTTTCATAGAACATCCAGAATTAAATGCTGCAGATGTTGAAGCTCCACGATAAGAGTGAGCCTTAAAAATTTTAGTGTCTATTCCTGCTAACTGAAGAACATCCTTCAGTCACCGGGCTAAAGTACAAGTTGTAACCACTTTGAATGTGGAAAACGATACTAGTAAGGAAGAAGACTTTCTTAATTCCTTAACTTTTTCCAAATAACATAATAAAGTTCTGAAAACACATAGTTCTGGTTGACTAACCTTTTCAATGTAATCGGACAATTAGAAAAACCTGGTCTAGTAGTCTTTATAAGCTTAGAGATCTCAAACACAGCTGAATCTTCCAAAATATACATATGTCTAATATCCAAAAACGATAAAGTCTGAGCTCTAGCAGCAGTAGTAAGAGCAATTAAAGCCACAAGTTTATAAGTTAACATTTTCAATGATAAATCCTCCAATGGATACAAAGTAGATAAAAAGTCTAATACAGCAGAAACATCCCACGTCAAAGTATATCTTACTTTAGGTGGATTCATGTTAAAACATCCTTTCATAAATCTTTGTAATGATACAAAATTGTCAAAATTAATTCCAAAATACACTAAAGTCTGTGACAACATAGAACGATGACAGTTTATAACTGAATACGAAACACCAGCCTGTTGAAGTTCTAATAAATATTCAATGATGTTTATTTCAATCGGACGAAAGGTATTAACCTGCCGTCTACCACACCAAAGAACCCATTTTTTCCAATATAATTCATATTGTTTGTTGGTTGCATTTCTCCATGAGGCGAGAATTGTATTAACAGCGTTTTTCGAAAATCCTGAACTAGCAAGTCTTTGCCGGATACAACACAGGCGATCAAATTTAATGTCCTTCTGAGTGGCTGACTTTCTTTGGAATGGGGCATGAATAAAAGGTCTCTGTGTCTTGGCAATCTAACTGGCAAAGAAATGAGAACTGAAATTAACAAAGAGAACCAACTCTGTGTTGGCCAGAAAGGCACAACTAGAATTGCCATCTTAACCTTATCTCTAATAAATGTATCAATTATTTTTCCAATCAAACTGAATGGTGGGAAAACATATGGTAACAAATATGACCATGAAAAGGTAAATGCATCTATAAAAGATGCTTCTGGATCATAAATCCAAGAAGCATAGTTTTTAATCTGGAAATTAAATCGAGATGCAAATAAGTCAATATGTGGTTTGAAAAAATGACTGCAAATTCTTTCAAAAATCACAGGTTTTAATTTCCATTCAGTAGAATCTGAGAAATTTCTAGACAAAAAATCAGCTGTAAAATTTTCAGCACATGGGATGTACTGAGCTGTAAGTAAAATATCCCTAGACTGACACCACTTCCAAATTTCTTTTGCAAGTGTATCCTTAGACAATGAAGCCATGCCACCCATATCATTTATGTAAGCAATTGCTGTGATATTGTCTGATCTAATACCAATATGTTTATGTTTATCATTACTGAAAAATGATTTCAGAGCAAAGAATATGGCCAATAGTTCCAGAAAGTTAATATGATGTTGTGATTCTAAAACTGATCATCTACCACCAGCTTTTTTATTAAAAAATGAGCACCCGAGCCTTCATTGCTGGCATCACATTTAATCCAACTGCATATATCTTTTGGTCTTATCGGTTTACCATTTTGATTTTCAACATTTGAAATCCACCACAAAACTTCATTTTTTGATGATTCGGAAAGCTTAAAGAAAGCATCATAGTTATCATCAAACCTTTGCAAATAATAAATTTTTTCTCTTTCTAATTTTCTGTAATGAAGTTGGCCATACAAAATTGCATCTAAAACATGAACTATCAGACCAATAAAAGAGACAAGTAATCTAATCGCGATTAACCTGTCTTCTAACAACAGTTTCCCAGTTGATAAAATTTTTTGTATCTTCTCAATAGTTAAAAACACCATAAAAAGTTCTGTGTCTATAATAAGACCAAAAAATATTAACTTTCTTGTAGGAACAAGAACAGACTTCTTATAGTTTATACCATATCCAAGTTTGTCTAAAGTTTGAACAATGAAACTGGTATTAGAAATACTTTCTGAATAAACCTGATTCATAACTAAGGAATCATCAATATAATAAATGCATCTTATACCATATTGTCGAAATAAGGCATAGACTGGTTTTAAAACTTTGGTAAAAATTCTTGGAGCAGATGCTAAACCGAAACATAAAACTTTGAACTCGTAAAGAGTATTCCGCCATGAAAACCTCAAATATTTTGTAAATTCTCTATTGATGGAAATACTAAAATACGCATCTGTCAGATCAATGGATGTCAGATAATCATTTCTTTGAATAATATCAAGAGCAAAATTCAAGTTTTCTTGTTTGAAATGTTGATATTTCACATAATTATTCAACTTCCTCAAATTTATAACTGGTCTCAGATAGCCATCTCTTTTTGGAACTACAAAAATTGTAGAGATAAATTGACCAGATATAGGTTTAACTGCTTCAATAACACCTTTTTTAAGCAAGTTATCAACTTCTAGATCAATTAATTTTGCCTTATCTTCCGAAAACATAATCTCACGATATGATGAGTATTCTGGAGGGTCTTGATCAAACTCTATTTTATAACCATCTTTTACTAAATCTAAAATCCATTGATCTGAGGTAATCTTTTCCCATTCAGGGAAAACTAATTTTCTCACCTTAGTGACATCATTTACTTTCGTCTGATTGATTGATAGTAATGGCCTCTTTAAGACTGTAGTTGAGGTCGATTTTGATAACCTCGTCTTTTGTAGTTGGACTGGGGTTGATAAGAACTGTTGCTTCTCTGAACCTGAGAGTTGCCCTGCATAGCAGGGCTTTTGTAGTTTAAAGTTTTATTGTAAGAATACTTAGAAAACTTGGGATTACCCAATGGACATTTCAATGGGTCACATAATTCCTTCACCCGTTTCATACAATCATCTCCAAAGAGTAGCTTAGTAACAGGCAATTCAGATGTACAAATAGGTGTATATCTATTGTGAAGATACTGCTTAAGATTGTATCTCCTTCTGTGTGACAACTTAAGGAAACTATTGCCAATAAGGCTGATACTGTCCGCTAACAAAAACCTTGTCTTAAAAGGATCAAGGTGTTCCTTATTCTTAATACACTGGTCAGCAAGCTGAACTATGGGAACAAGACCAGAGGCCATAGACTTTTGAATCTCTTGCAAGAAGAGATCTTGCTCATGTGCAGGTTTAGGGATAGCCCTCCATATTTCTGCATTAACTGAGGGTAAAACAAGATAATTGCAGTTTTCCGGCCTATGATATCTTTCCTCAATATTTTTAATACTCTCTTTATTAGAGCGAATAGTAACAGCAGCATCTACTGCTTTTGCAAGACCCGCAGAGACTTTAGGCCCAGTCTTTTCAAGTTGCGGGATATCTGGTACCCACTCTCCTTCATCTGAATTAATACTAGTAACTTGGTTATCAACCTTATCTGAACTCGAGTTTCTACCAACTGATAAGTTACACAAGCTAGGAGTATCAAAAGCATCCTGAAATGCTGAATTAGGGTCAGCCCCTTGATCAAGACTATCAGTGTCTAGCATCTCCAACGAAGTAGGCCGAAACAAATTCATTTCAAAATCTCTGACTGATTCCTCATAACTTTCAAAATTAGGTGAAAGAGGGAGGATATTACGAGGTCTTAACGTGCTAGCATTACCCTGGTCCAACACTGGAGAAGGGTGGGTCACCGTAGCAGTAGGTTGCTGAAAAGATGCAGCACTTTGTTGAGTGATCAAATTTTGTACAACCGAAGTCAAACTCGAAATTGACTGCATGACCTCAGAAAAGCCAATTTGCTGTTTTAGATCTGATATTTCGGCTTTACTAAATTTCCTGCTAACCTTTGCAGGGGTGCCATCACGATCTTTAGACGCTTTCTGAGAAATTTTTCTCTTAGAAGGCTTTTTCATAGAGCTACCCTTAATAACACGACCCACAGTCTTATCGGGCGAATTACAAAAAGACAAGGCTGAACCAGCTCTTGTTTTAACCGACGGCTCAACGAGCTCATCGTAATTTTTATCAGAAAGATAAAGAATGTCTTCATTAACATCCGACATAGCATATAAACGTACAAACCTGTTCTGTGTTGACAACAACACAGGTCGTACTACTACTCACGTTTTTTGTAAACAAAGTGAAGAACGCTAAAAGATATACCTAAAACCTGGAAACTAGACACAGATACGACTGATAATATAATAAATATTTATCAAAGCAATATTATTCCTGGACAACGTCCTTGGAAAGATAAAAAGTATAAATTTTATTTATCCAGGTGTTCATGAACATGTAACACCTCGCCGTCTCTGAAAATGGATGACAATTTCGTCACGAGGTTGGGTTATATACAGGATGTCATGTGACATGTTACTTATTATACGGAGTTATTTTTAACTCTTTAAACTGAGACAAGTTTCGTGCATCTCGCCGATACACTGGAAATGAAGCTATGTGATACCCGAATGAGCCGAAAGGCGAAAATGTATAAAAATAGAATTTACTACGCCAGACTTATTAAGACTCATCATTAGAGTTCACACCCAAACAAAATTGCTGTAGAGAATTTATCACCATTCCAAAACGGTAAACCAAATCCTGCTTAGGCTGTGACTATCTACAACTTAAAAAAAAAACAAACCTTAGAATTTGAATATTTTTTAATTTCAGGGCAGTAAATTTAGACAATGACTATATCACAAAAAGAATCAATGGTATTCCTGTTAGTACCGAAGTGTTACTACTGGGATGTTGATATCCACTATGTCTACCAGTCCACTAGCAGATGCATCAACTACTTGTTTATGTGTACAAATGCAAACGAATTTCAAATCGTTTTTAAATTGGGAATACACAGTTTTTTCACGACATTAGAATTGTAACTAAGAAACATTTTTATTCCTGTTCTATAATATTACATTATAAATTGACACATCATTATTTCTCGAATTTTGTCTGAATTATACAGTGTATTATGATAAACTGTAAATATTTAACACTCTAATATGTATTGAAACAAATAACTTCGATAGTAATCTGTAAAATCCGACAAGTTACTTTATAACATTTATGAATGAATTTTCGTCCTATCTCTTTTTTTAAACTGTCGTTGACTGTACACATTGAGCAGACGCTTTTATAGTGGTCACATAAAGATTTGTTGTTTAAATAACTAGCATTGGACCAATGAGACACTTCTTCCTTTTGGGGAATATTTATAACATTTTTTGTTTCCTGGTTCCTTCCTAAACCAAAACCACTAATGTTTGAAAATACCTTTTATATAAAACGATGAATCAAACATAAATCTACCATAAAAATTATCGAATAAGAGACAGCACCACAAATATACAAAAAATCACGAAATTAAACAGATAAATATGAGAGTATAATCTACTCTAAATGTGACTAAGCCACAATAAAGAACACTTTAATAACTGATTTACACAAGACTTACTGGAATTAAAGGTTAGCTATTACATTTAGCTTTCACTAAAATTTAGGGTTGGCTGTTGCAATAATTTCTTACTAAAAATATGGGCTAGCTTTCACAGTCGGGTCCTTCTGAAAGTTAAGTGACGGAAATCTAGCCTTACTGAAAGTTGTGATAAGCTATATATACGTTTGCAATTCAGAAAGATGGGTAAGCTATTTTGATCGGACCTTAATGAACGTTAGGGTGGGTCATTGCAATACGCTTAAGCCATTGTGCGTATGAATATTGAAAATATTATCATGAATGTACTAGCTTATCATTCGCAGCTCCTGGTTCAGTATTCAAGTTTTAGTTCCTCGTACAACATTTGCTGTTCATAGTTCATCATTAAAATTTTCAGTTCATCATTGGTTGCTTCTAGTTCGAAATGTAACACTATGGGTTTCAACCCGGAAGTCGTTAACATTTTAAAATAATTTTTCAATATTTAATTCATTAATTAAATATTATATTTTAACTATTTTAACATATTTTATCTGTAATTGTATGAAGTTTATCTTTAAAGTGCATTGCGTTAAAAGTTTGTACTCTGGCTTGATAGTATTTTGAACAAATTATCTGATTAGAGCCTTATTGACAAGTTTTAATTCCAAAACTATCTGTAATGTAAATAATGTCAACCAGCGATCGTGGTAGGTCCGTAAGGTACAATCAGTACTGTTACCATATTGGGTGAGGGTGTTTTGCACGACGGTTCAATTGATTGACAAACAATGTAACTTGGGTCAACTATGGTAGTGTTAGTGATATGTATTTGTCACATTTCTTATTGTTTTATTTTTCAAAATAGTTATTTGCTTTTGTGTATTCGAGACTGCAGGTGCAGAGCCAGACATTGTGTCTCTGCGACTGTAACCTCGTATGACCTGGCTGCAAGTGATGGAAACTGCGTCGTATTTTTACTGGGTCTATATAAGCAGCGCAATTTCCAACCCTCTTCAGCCTACTCTAAACCCTGTTACGAAAACTGTTGAAATTATACTTTGGATTTGGCAACCTTGTTAAATTAACTATATTGTTCTGTATTGACGCTATGCTGATAATACATTTCGTTAAAACAACTGAGTTAGTCAATTACGGCCAGTGTTGGTATACCAGTATAACGGTTACGTGTTCCTACAACCAAAAAAAAAACACACAACGCGAAGGCATTGGAAGGCCAGCCCTGTCCTGTACCGTAGGATTACACGTGATTCGTTTTGGTGCCGTGACCAGGATCGACCTAAGGCCAGCATATACAAAAGAGATTGAGAAGTTACAGACAGTCAAACCAAAAACAAAGGTAGGAGTTTCATTTTTCTCAAGTACCTCTCTTTATGGCTAACTTCGACGAAAACATTTTGCTTTTTCAACAGCGAATTGCTGAACAACAGGCTCAAATATTAGGTCAAAATTTTGAAACTATTTCTTCACAGTTAACAGGGCTCACATCTGCTGTATATACTCAAATCGTCTCTCAAATAGTAAGTACTTTTGAAGGGGATCAAAAACAGTTTAAGGAATGGGTGAAAAGCATAGAAAAAAAGGCAAAATTAACTAATCTAAATGATAAAGATGTCCCCAGGGTCGCGTATCAAAGTTGCTCGGGACCTGTAGCAGATTTTGTGAGAAGGTACTTAACAGAACAAGAAAATAAAAGGCAAAATCCCAGTTGGGATATACTAAAAAGAAACCTCACAACTAGATTCGCGAATATAACTGATCCATATCAGACATTTGCTGTATTCAGACAAACTAATCAGAGACCAAATGAAAGTGTTCAATTGTACGCTGCACGATTATTAAATGTTGCCGAAGATGCTTACCCTCAACCAGGCGATAGGCCAGTTGTAGAACAACAAATGATAAACATATTTTTAGATGGGTTATTTCATGACTATTTAATAATGAAAATTTTAAGGGAAGACCCACAAACTTTTGACGAGGCCGTACAAATTGCCGCCCATGAACAAAACATTAGGAAACGTTTTTCTCTACGACAAGAAATTGAGCCCAAAAAGTATAATAAAAATCATAATTTGAAAACTCCTCCTAGCGATGACTCTCCTATGGAGTGCGATCATTTCAGACCAAAACGTTGCTATAAATGTAAAAGAATAGGTCATTGGGGAAAAGATTGTAAAGTTAAACTTAAACATAAAATTGAAGTACACCAACAACCACGTTTTGGGCGTACAAATCATGATACACAAAAAACTCCTCTCAAAATCAATAAAAAGGTAGAAAGTGTGTGTTGAGGGTGTGGTGAAAAAGGTCACTGGAAAAATGAATGTCCCAATCGTGAATCAGTGAAGTCTGATGTCTGGCAGGGAAACTAAGGAACTCTCTTCGAAATGAAGCCGTCGGAGAGAGAAATAATGAAAAATTTAATTTTTAAAAGTTTAAAATTTCTTTGGAAGGTAAACCAAATTCTTCTATTTTACTAATTGGCAAACAACGATTTCGGGCATTGGTTGATACAGGAGCAGAAATATCTTTAATTCACAGAAAAATATTTGACAATTTGAAAGATAAACCTAAAGTGACACGTTTGCGTCCTTTAATTCAGGGTGTTTCAGGAAAAACGTTATCAGTACTAGGTTGGGCTGATATTTCCTTTAAAATTCATTAAAATTCATGAATTGGGAATTTATACAATAAAAGATAAATTTTTTATTGTCGATGGCATAAACAGAAATTTAATTTTAGGATTTGATTGTTGAAAACAAAATGGAATTCGATTATATTTTGATCTTGGTAACTTGCGAATTAATAAAACATATATTAGGCTAGAGGAGGATATTCATATTTCTGCAATTCTAAGATTAACTAAGAAAACATTATTGAAACCCCAAACTACTACAATTCGTACAGTAAAATTAAACAAAGGCTTCAACCTTGATGAGTTAGATGCATTAGAAATATCTGACCTTGAAAATAGTTATTTAAGTGCAGAACCAGGCATAATTTTATGTAGGTCAGTTACAAAGGTAAGAAATCCTAGACGAATACCAGTCATGGTAATAAATCATACCAACAGATGTTTTAGATTGAAGAGAGGCACAGTTATCGGAAAAGTTGAGAAATTGAAACGTCACGATGTTAAAAGTGTAAATGAAATAACTATAGAAGATAAACAAGAGTTTGTATCAGATCCTAGTGTGCCTGAAGAATATAAGGCAGACATAGATAGGTTATTAAGTACAAATCAAGATGTGTTTGCAAAGAAAGATTCTGAATTGGGTCATACTGATACTGTTAAACTTACAATAGACACGGGTGATCATCCCCCAATCAAAAGAAGACCATACAGAATTCCGTTAAATAAACGTAAAATTGTAGATGATGCAATAGATGAAATGTTATCAGCAAAGATTATTGAAAGGTCGCGTAGTCCCTACAGTTTTGGTCTTGTTGTAGTTGACAAAAAGGACGGAACAAAGAGAATTTGTGTAGACTTTCGCCCACTGAACAAAATCCTAAAACCAATTTCTTTCCCGCTGATATTTTATATTTGCTAGGATTCAAAATTCTTTGGAAAGATCGATCTAAAGTCCGGTTATTGGCAGGCATTGATTGATGAGAAAGATAAGGAAAAGACAGCGTTCGCCTGTCACAAGGGGTTGTTCCACTTTAACGTTATGCCATTCGGAATAAGTACCGCACCAAGTATTTTTCAGGAACTGGCAAATATTGTTTTAGAAGGGTGTAACTTTGCAACAGCTTATCTTGATGATATTATAATTTTTTTCTAAAACTTATGAGGAACCTTTAATTCATATTCAAGAAGTTTTTGACAGACTTAGGCAACATGGCCTAAAATCGAAATTAAAGAAATGTAGTTTCTTTCAAAGTGAGACTGAATATCTTGGATTTGTTATTAATCAAGACGGAATTAAACCCGATCCTAAGAAAGTAGAAGCAATTAAGACACTACCAAGTCCCAAAAATGTCAGGGAGGTGAGAAGTTTTATGGGAATGTGTAGTTATTACAGGCGATTTATTCCTAATTTTTCAAAAATAGCGGAACCACTGATTTCGTTGACAAGAAAGCATGCACGGTTCAACAAATGGAATGATTCTTGTCAAAGTGCTTTTGATTTTCTTAAGAATAGCTTAACAGTTGTTCCATTGTTGTCCTATCCTGACCCAAACAAGCAGTACGTCCTTTATACTGACGCCTGTGACACATGTATAGGAGCTTGTTTAACTCAGACAGTCGAAACAGAAGAAAAACCAATTTATTTTCTATCTCATAAGTTGAGTAAATCGCAGGTCAAATGGTCAACGATTGAAAAAGAGGCTTTTGCAATACATTTTGCATTACAAAAGTTAGATCACTACTTGCATAATGCAGAGTTTGTTATTAAAACTGATCATAAGCCTCTGAAATATATTTTAGACGCTCCGATGCAGAACAAGAAAATCCAGTTATGGGCCCTCGGAATTGCTTGTTATAACTGCAAAGTCGAGTACATTGCAGGGACAGCAAACTCCTGTGCAGACTTATTGTCTAGAATTCCCAATGTGGATAGTAACAAGGAGTTGGACGAAGGGACCTCTGACGAAAACGTAGACATAGATGAAAGAACCTTTGAAATAAGTACGTTGAACTCAAATCTATTTAATCCCAGAAAATTTGCAAGCTGCGATATTGACACTTACGATGACCTTTGTAAACCAGAGTTAAATTTACCTGAAGAAATAAATCTAAGTAAAGAACAAGACGAAGATAAGGCTATACATGAACTAAAGCTAAGATTAAAAGGGAGGACTGCCACAAAAACTGAGAATCAGAAATTTATTATTCTTGATGACATTATTTATTTCTTGTCAAATGCAGATGCTGATCCCATATTAAGACTGTATGTACCTGAAACGCTTAAACCTGTTGTGATCAAACAATATCATGATCACTTAGGTCACATGGCGCTTGCCAAGACATATGACACTATGAGAATGAAGTATTATTTTCCAAACATGTATAAAGAGCTAAATGAATACATAGAAAAATGCATTACATGTCAAACCAGAAGTGCACGAAAATTGAAACCACCACTACAAGAGACTGATATACCTCCATACCCTTTTGCTAAAATAGGACTTGACCTATCTGGTCCTTACCCTGTAACATTGTCGGGTAATAAATATATTGTCTCTTTCGTTGACTTGTACTCAGGTTGGCCGGAAGCATTCGCTGTACCTGATAAATCGGCAGAAAACATCGTTCAATTACTTATTGACGAAATTTTTCCAGTACATAGTTCGCCATTACAAATTTATAACTGACAACGGAAGCGAACAAGTTAATAAGGCAGTAAAAGAGACTCTTGAGGCACTTAACATTCACCATGTTACTACTTCATATTACAGTCCCCAGGGAAATGGAAAGGTTGAAAGGTTTCACAAGACAATGTATGATATTATTTCTAAGAAAATAAAGCAAGACACATCGTCTTGGGATATTTTCCTCAATCAAACATTAGCAGCGTACAGGTTTCATGTTAATGAATCCACAGGTTTTTCGCCATTTTATCTCTTGTACAACCGTGATCCAGTCCTACCCTTAGACAATATTTTGAAACCAAGGAGGAAATATACAGGTGAGGAATTTCAAAAGATTGCATTACAAGAACAGCATAGATCTTTTGCTTTGGTTCGTAAGCATTTGAAACATGCAAAGAAAAGGCAAAATAAATATGCAAATAAGGATAGTCAAGAAGTTGATTTGAAGGTAGGTGATGCCGTTTACCTTAAAAACCATCGCAGAACAGGTAAATTAGATAGTAAGTGGACACCTTATTACAGGATAGTAGAACAAAGGTAACCAGTGAGTTTTATTATTAAGAATCAATTAACAGGTGAGTCTACTAAGGCACATGCTAGACACATAAGACCAGCAAATATTCCTGAATGGGATCTCCCTAAGGAGAAATTAGCTCGCCCTTAAAAAAAACTACTTATGTTGTTCCTCAAGAATCATCTGAAGAACAGGATTCATTAGACGAATCCTCAGATGACAATATTCCTCTGTCTCGAATCACTAAACATTATAAAAAAGAAAGAGACGACTGGTCTTCCGAAGAAGACATACCATTGTTTGAATTAAAGAAAAGGTTAAGACAAAAGGCCCAAGAAATTAAAGAAAAAAGTGAAGAACCAAAAGAAAAGTTAACAAATGAATTGAATGAAAATTATGATTCCGATGAAATGTTAGTTAATACTGCTCTTGTATCACCGAACAGAAATAAAAAGAAAGGCTTCACTGACGAACAAAATAAAAGTAACGATAGTTTAAAAGTATTATTTGCAACAATTGCGAGATTAATTTAGTCATTCTTTGTAACATTATAACACAATTTTAAACAAAATATAAATAATAATGTTACTTACATCTTTTATTTCGTTTTATCCAAAATGTGTGTAGACATAAATTATGTCAACGATTGCATAAATTTGGTGCGTAATTGCTACAGCAGTTACAGCAGTGTTCTCATTATCAGTGTGTTAAGGTCAAATAGTTTTATTGTTTTGTCGGGAGTTTTATATCATATAGTTAACTTGATGACCTTGTAGTAAACATGTTAAACATAAATGAAATTAGCGTGGGAATAAAACAAATTATAATTGATTCTGAAAGGTATTTCCATACGTCTAAAATTAGCGTGAGTGAAATTTTTATAACCTTTCAGATGGGTTAAAATTTGATATTTAAACATTAAGAAAATAAAACCAACGATATAGGACAAATGATATACAAGAATAAAATAAATTATTTATAATACTTTCACAATATGAATTAAATAAATTTATTACCAAACGGGAGGTTAATGGAAATTCATTGTGTAGTAAATATTTTAATAAGGTAAATACAGAGATAGAGCCTATGTTAACTACTTCTATTTAAATATTAAATTCAATCTAATTTGAGCACTGCTGCTGTTGTTTTTAAATTTAATTATTTGCTGTTATCACTTCAAAATTATAAAGTTAGTCAAGAGTGGGAACGAGGGAACGTAGTCTTCTCCTATATCTGGGGACCAAAACTGTCAACATGAACATCAAGCAGTTAATCAAATGGTGATGATACCAGTAAAACTGGATGACGATGAACCCGTCAACCGAGATGAGCAAAACGCTGCCTCGGCTCTGTCATCAAAGAATGGGAAAGCCAATAGTGATGAAGGACATTTCACTGTAAAACAACTTTATCCGAGATTACAAATCGGTTAAGAAGATAAACAGTGCCGTCATGTACATAAACGAACACTGAATGAACTCAGAACATTGACATTCGATATATACGAAGAAGTTACTCTACATGTTATAATGATAGTCAGTTGAATCCTGTTACAATGACAATGCTTTGTGTATATAGAACACTTGATATAGAAGACAAGCACAATAAAGTTTATGGTGTTCCGAAGTTGTGAAGAGGTGAGGAAATAAGGACATAAACATTAACATTTACTATATTCCGTTTTATACCTGATGTTGTGTGCGTTACATATCCGTGCAAACCGACGATGCAACGTCGTGGGAAGAAACTTGTACTGTACATAGATGTGTATTCACCAAACTTTGAACATGTTAAATATATTCGTTTATATGTCATATATGCTTGATTTGTATACTATTTTATAATTGTAATAGTGTTACTACTTATATTTAGAGTCTTTAGGAAATATTTGCATATTTCCTTTTTGTTATGGGAGGTGTGTAACACTATTGGTTTCAACCCGGAAGTCATTAACATTTTAAAATAATTTTTCAATATTTAATTCATTAATTAAATATTATATTTTAACTATTTTAACATATTTTATCTGTAATTGTATGAAGTTTATCTTTAAAGTGCATTGCGTTAAAAGTTTGTACTCTGGCTTGATAGTATTTTGAACAAATTATCTGATTAGAGCCTTATTGACAAGTTTTAATTCCAGAGCTATCTGTAATATAAATAATGTCAACCAGCGATCGTGGTAGGTCCGTAAGGTACAATCAGTACTGTTACCATATTGGGTGAGGGTGTTTTGCACGACGGTTCAATTGATTGACAAACAATGTAACTTGGGTCAACTATGGTAGTGTTAGTGATATGTATTTGTCACATTTCTTATTGTTTTATTTTTCAAAATAGTTATTTGCTTTTGTGTATTCGAGACTGCAGGTGCAGAGCCAGACATTGTGTCTCTGCGACTGTAACCTCGTATGACCTGGCTGCAAGTGATGGAAATTGCGTCGTATTTTTACTGGGTCTATATAAGCAGCGCAATTTCCAACCCTCTTCAGCCTGCTCTAAACCCTGTTACGAAAACTGTTGAAATTATACTTTGGATTTGGCAACCTTGTTAAATTAACTTTATTGTTCTGTATTGACGCTTTGCTGATAATACATTTCGTTAAAACAACTGAGTTAGTCAATTACGGCCAGTGTTGGTATACCAGTATAACGGTTACGTGTTCCTACAACCAAAGAAACACACAACGCGAAGTCATTGGAAGGCCAGCCCTGTCCTGTACCGTAGGATTACAGAAATTAGTGGTCCAATTTTCCAAATTTTTATTTTCTTGCTGAACAAGGAACTCCGAATGTTAAACTTAAAACTTCAAAGTCACATATTGAAATAGGAATTGCAAAAGTTGAACGAGTAACTAAAATTTTGAATATTGAACCGAGAACTGTGAAGTTGATCCATGAGCTATGAATGTTCAAATAGGTACTGAAAAATCTTATACTGATCTAGTAACTGGGAATGTTGAATGCTAAATAAGGAGCCAATTTGACTCCAGTACATGATTTACAGAGACAAAACAATGGTGACCTACATTATGGGTGTTTTAAATTCGAGTCAATTTGTCTGTAAAAATACACAACTTGAACTGCCTAAACTCATGAAACACTTATTTCTTCCTTTATACATCTGTTCAGATGTTTAAGAAAACTTAACTGCTACAACAAAAATGCATCTTCGTTGTGTAATTGTCCAAAAGCGTTGTTACGTTATTATAGTAAAACTATTATTAATATAATGAGAAATGGGATTGGTTCCGAGTCAAAATATTTCAGTATTTTAATTTTTTCGTCTAACTCTTGCTGCGAATTAGTCATTAAGTATGACCTGGTCTATTTGTAAAGGTGAACGTATGCCGTATGCCCGTATCTTACTGTATATGACATCAGTTGTACCAGGTATTTCATTCATTTGGTCTGTAGCCTGACATTGTCAAACTGGTTCTTTGTCAAAATTAAAATGTTTTATCTTCATGGTGCTTGTAATTTCGAAAAAACCTTCGAATTATTTTCAGAATTTCAGATCGGTAAGTTTACCTGACGAGTAAAATAAATGTTCTTAGATATCGTAATCGTCCCTCTCAGTGACAACCAGACAATAAAAAAAGACAACAAAGGCCAAATAAAAATAGAAGCTACGTTGAGTTATTAACGAACATAGATGGCAAGCGAAAAAACAAATAAAAAAAAATAAGCAAAACACTTTTTAGCTTATAGAAAACACAATTATAGGTATGTACATTCAGAAATTCGACCTAAACACGGAAGAAAGAAACTACCACTAAAAATTCTTATATTTATGTCATTTAAGGTATAAATAGCATAGTTCTGTTAAGATAAGGTACTTATCTTGCAGATAATTTTACAGTATCAATATATTTAAAATTCATCAAATACACAGTTAAAGTGTTTCAAGCTTTTTATTGAGAATTTACGGGACGTTATGTCGCTGATTGAAGAATAATTGTTATGATATTTGCCCTGCATTTGTTTTGTCAAATATTATCAGTGGCCTTTTTTTTCAGTATTTTCTCTGTTCCATTCCGTCTATGCTTTGAATATTTCCTGATCACATTGTTTCAAACGGTTAGGAATTTGTGATGCCTTGGTAAAATTTACATGAATTATTTTAAACGTTGTATTAGTGAAATAGACCCAACAAAAATGGTCAACCTATACCTGGGGTATGAAAAACTATAGGGTTTTGACAATTTTGAAATTTGCACGGACAATTTTATAGCTTTGATGTGTTGTGCAGACAAACGTGTGCATGCGTGTAGCCTGAGCATGCTAACATCGGTGGAATTACAACTCCACCAGCAGCGGTTACCATGACGGATGTTAGAAATCAAAAAAGCAGAATACCGCTTGCAAAATGTATGTTGTTAAATGTACATGTTCAACAAACGACGAATCTGCTAGAATGTTATCGAAGAACAAGAAGTTAACCATTGGAAAGTTGAAGTCATCACATTTATTGTAGTCTTATTTGTAGTTTTCCTTAGTCTTTTTAAAAGGCGACCGAAGTTTTTAGTGGTCTCTTTAATTTTAAGGTAGCTAGGATGGATAAATGCAAATGGTCACGAAATTTAGTATTGTTCAGGAACAAGACATAATCAATATACTAAAATGTAAAAATAATGGTATGGGCTGATGTGTTATTTTTCTTCATCTGCCTTATCACTTAGAACTCGCCTTTTTAGAGACAAGTAGAAAAGGACAGAAGCATACTTAGTACATATTGACATAAACAACAATCATTGAAGAACGGGTCCATCAAAATATGACAAATATGTTGCTAATCGGAAAATTGAAAGTACTAAGTGGCTAATTACCATGTATTTATATTGTCTTATTCCGTTTTCTTGCAAAAGGACTTCCTGTTGGTGAGATTTCGCTGTCTCATGGGTGAGATATCTTCTTGTGACGTCAGTTTATAATGACGTCATGGACGTTACAGTTACGTATTCACAAATGACATCAAATCTATTGAAGAAATGCATAAATAATCAGCAACTCTGGTGAGAAAAGTATCAAATCACTAGTGGAAAGTCGATTCAAGAAAATCTCAAACCGGCAGGCAGAAATATATGTTTGTCCAATCCCTCGGCAGAGCCTCGGGATGGACAAGATATCTTTGCCCTAGGGTCTGAGATTTTCTTGTCTCGCCTTTCAACTTGTGATAGATACAATGTATCTGTTCACTGGCAATATTTTTAAGTGCTGTACCAAATTTTCTGGCTTGAGTGAACTTAGGAAAAGGGGTGTGTTTACCAATATGTGTTAAGCGGACTTCAATGTCATCGAGACACATTTTCATTTTCGAATTGTATTCAGGTGTTTGTAATTAGAGCCTGACATAACAGAAGTCATAACTTTGAAGTGGTACAGGTTTAAAGTAGCATACATAAGTGCAATTAATCCTACTTATGAATTAACCAAGAATGAAAAATAATGCTATTTATAACAATGGTCATCAAGGTCAGGTGATTGACAAGTACTTATCATAAGGTGCCACTGGACCAAATTTGGATTACCTACGGCTTAAACTTACAAAGATATCAAGAACATATAGTGTTTATAGGTAGTCGCAAGATTCCTACAGTAAATGTTTCTACACCAGTCTCAACAGGCGAGACGATAAGAATTTGAAACTGATATAATTGAAAAATTGTTGAAACTGACGATAAAACCAGTTGGTTACATGCCTTTAAACACCGAGGTTGCAGGTTCGAGTCTCATTGTGAGCAGGGTGAGCTCAACTCCAAACTCAATTTACAAGGATTGCTAATCTTCCTGTGTCATCGTGTCAGTTGTACGTTTCCTGTTACCTGGCATCTAAATGTATTTCGTAATTTTATAAACATCTTGTGCTTCAACAGTTCAGTGTATTCAAATCACACCTGTCCTTGATAGGAGAGGAGCGTGCCGTTCATTTAGATTATTTTCATAGATTCTTTGATCTAAAATGATTTCCCTGTGATATCATTTCTATTTAACCTTTAATCTCGTTATACTTTGAAAGTGTTCTAATATTCATACTTCAAAGTCGGTGTCAAATGATCTCGTTATTGCAATAAACATCATGTTTATTTCCTTGCTAATTCTGTTAATTACACTTCTTAAATAAGAAATTATTAATCTGTAAAATTTTTAAGTCCAGGAGCAAGTGTTGTTTCAAGACGTGCAAGACGTACAAAATTGTCTACGGAATTTTATTTTATGTTTAAAAATAATTATAAAACTAAATATATTATTTACAATATTATTTAGGTAAATTCTATCTGAATTAATAAATAAAGACAGGTTAAAAATTGCGTCTAAAAGTACTTTTATTGATACAAAGATTATTACAACATTAGGACGTATTTGGTAATCTTATGTTGTCAGCTGGTCATTAGTAATCGCCGCAGTTTTTATATTCTTCAAAAAGCAAAGGCAAAAACATAATTGTAAACAAGATTATTTATCATAATTACTGGATAATGGCAGGTTATCACGTTACAACCTGCAATCTCGTGGTAAATACTGTTAATATGATGCCCCCATATACAAAATTTTACCACCATTAATCCACTCTAGGAGCGTAACGAAGAGAAAACAATAAAACACCAAAATAAAAATATATTGCTTTTTAACTAAAGAATAACATATCAAATTTCATTTTTTGCGAAGTGTCCCTTTAATTAAAACTGTTGCAAAAGATTTGCAACAACATGTATTCCAAACATCAAACTAACTTTCATAATTATTAACATTGTTAAGAACTAGATGTTTTCAGAATTTAAAATTTACCAATAAAATGTAGTAATAAAAGCCGCATTTTGACAATAATTTATGAATTGGACGTATCCGTACCGTTCCGTTTCCGGAATTAACATTCCGCCCTTTTGTTGACAGTGTGCTTGTAATATTTTCTCTTTCAAAATTGGTTATTTCACAAAAATATAGTAAAATAATTATAGGTTATTTACGTTTTTTGAAACGAGATGCGTTTTCACGTTCATATCTCATTGACGGGCGACAGCCCTGAGATGAGATGACGAGAAAATGCATCGAGTTTCATAAAACGTAAATAATATGTTTATCGCTGTTTTGTAACATTGTGACGTCACAGTGTTACTTAACGACCTCTTGACAGCGAGCTGAGATGGGCCCATCTCAAGCTAGTAGAGTGAGATGGAATAATATCGAACACAAAAAACAAAGGAAAGTACTACAAAATAGCGATAAGAGTAAGTATTATCTATAGTATGATACTCACTTAATATATGTTTTTGTTTCGTCAAATCTCAGGTTGTCATTCCATAGTGAGCCAGAACAACGTACTAAAATGTTGTGGTCCATCATGTGCATAATATCGAAGTGGTTTTTCCTTCAGTCGACCCCAACTGTACATGACATCACTTCATCACACTTTGTGTGATCACAACCATCCTTAGTTTTAATGAAAATGTATAGATAGTCCTGTGCATCAGACTGGTTAAAGTAGGTTTTATGTGTTTTTGCATGAATTTGGAGAATTGGAAACTTGTTAATATTTGGCAACACCGGTCCCCATCTTGTCTACATACACCCACTTGTACATGGCATCACTTCATCACCCTCTGTGTGATAACAACCAACCTTGGTTTTTTGAAAATTTATGCATAGTCCGGTGCATTAGATTGCTTACAAGTAGGTTTTATGTGTTTTTTGCATAAAGTTGGAGAAATGAAAACTTGTTAATATTTGGGAACATTGTCTAATCCTGTCTACAAGCATACACTTGTAAATGGCATCACTTCATCACCCTTTGTGTGTTCACAACCAACCTTGGTTATTATGAAAATTTATAAGTAGTCCTGTGCATTAGACTGATAAAAAGTAGGTTTAATGTGTTTTTGGATGAATTTGGAGAATTGAAAACTTGTTAATATTTGGAACTTCATTCGCCATCATGTCTACATGCACCCACTTGTACATGCCATCACTTCATTACCCTTTGTGTGATAACAATCAACATTGGTTTTTATAAAAATTTATAGATAGTCCTGTGCATTAGACTGTTTAAAAGTAGTGTTTTTACTGTTTTTGCATGAATTTAGAGAACTGGAAATTAGTAAATAATTTTTAATATTTGTGAACAACTTTCCTTTCACTTTCTTCGCTCAATTGTACATTGTTTTTGATGCTCAGAGTTTAATTGTTTTTGCATAAATTCAGGAGGATTTGAACTTAATAAATATTCTAGAATGATTTTCCTTTTTTGGCTACATACCCTTTCCTTGCATATACCACAACATCGTAATCAACCCTTATATTATTCTATGACGGGTACATGTCTGACTTAACGAGGTAAAACTGCATATTTTGACTTATTTACACAATACAAATTGTTTCAGATGCCCTCTCGAAAGAAATAAAGAATCGGTCTGCCTTGGTCAAAAAATAAAATTGATAATAATTTTAAACATAGTTTATCAAAATTGGAAATGAATGATACATACTTTTTTCTATAGTCAAAATTTTCTTTAAAACAAGTAGATTACATTTTTATACTCGTGTATACTCATAAACATTGTCGACTAGACCTTTAGGTGTTTGTCATTTAAACTAAAGATTTCATACAGTCCGAGTGGCATTAAACACATTTCAAACAGATAAACAAACACACTAATATGTTTCACAATGTATATAATAAAGAAGTAAATAGTGGTCACCATAAAACATCCATATACATGTTTTCCTGGTTGTCCTAAAAGCTGCCATGCAAACATAACATTTTTATTAATTTGTATATTACTGTTTCAAATTACATCCTGTTATACCTACTGAGTTTACTTGGTTATCCCACATGCTGTAAAGCCAACAGAAAGTTAGCATTCAATTGTATATTACTGTTGGAAATAACATCTTGTAAATCCTACCGAGTTTACCTAACATGTTTTAAGTATTCACTACACTCAAAATGTGGTCTTGGGTTTGTTTTTGCTTACTGGTGGGGGGAATGTTTCTTTGACAAAAAATCACTCTTTTTGATGACATGAATAAAGTGCATAATTTTGGGAATAAGGTAAAATAATTATAATTAGCTTGTATTTTTGTTAACTTTCTCTTGTTTTTTGTTGTTGAGAAAATGATATGCAATCAATGTCAGCTTTACCAAAAAATCATAAAAAACCAAACAAGAGATTAAATATGTAAATTTGAAAACATTCAAAACAAATGAGAACTAATAAGGGCAAGTCCAATCAAATGTTAGTTGTGGTAATCAACAATTTAAAGTTATTCTTGTCATGCAATTAATAATCCTGACTGAAATGAGGTAGGTAAATAAAAGATATAATAAACCGATCTGACATGAACAATTACTTGTATTGAAGTATAGATTAACGCACGGAATCGCGAATAATTTCTTTAAAAACCGGACATCTTATCTTTCCGTTCTGAACTCGATTACATTATAACATAATTCAAAACTAAAGCTAGTCTTGAACGATTAAATTTTAAATACGTAAACTAGCTCTGCGTTAGTGTCCTAGTTATTTGGAATAGAAGGTCAGTGACATGTCCCGTTACTATAGACTGTGACTAACTATAAACAGTTAATAACATTTATTCAAAAGTAACTGAAGTATTATTTATTTATTATCTTTTGTGACTTTCTTTTATTGTAACGAAATTTATTTTCTTCCTTTTTTATTGCATGTTTAATTGATTTAGACATTTTTATTTATTTCAAACCTGTTTTTAAAATCTAATTTTCGTATGAAAATCATTATGTAAATTATCATTTCCGCAGCGTATGTCAGTTTTTTATTTGTCTTCAACTTTTACCTATCATCAGAGTTCAGTATCGGGTAATAAATACGCAATTAACAAATAACAAGTAATATCTTATATACAATTACATCACAGAAATATTTGTAACCCCACGCTTCGCTCTCGGCAAATTTTTGCGCGAGATTGCGATTTCGAAATCGTCAATAGTAATCAGGCGTTACTTAAAGTTAGGATTAGCTACTGTAATCAGGTCTTAATGAAAGTTAAAGTAAGTCACTGCAATTGAACCTTACTTAAAGTTAAAGATATCTGCAATCAAGCCTTATTGAAAGTTGAGGTAAACTTTTGCAATTTGACCTTGCGGAAAGTAATGTTTTTCTATTGGAATCATTCCTTACTGAAAATAAGGGTACTTTTTGCAATTGGACCTCAAAGAAATTTAACTGTTTACAATCCAGCATTACTGAAAGTTAGGATAAGCTATTATAATCAGGTCTTACTGAAAGTTAAAGGAAGTCATTGCAATTGAACTTTACTGAAAGTTGGAGAAAGCCATTGCAATCAGGCCTTACTTAAAGCTGAGTAAAACTTTTCCAATTCGGAAAGTTGGGATAAGTTATTTCAATCTTGCCTTACTAAACGTTAGGCCATTGCAATCGACCTTACTGAAAGTGTAGTTAAGCCATTGAAATCAGGCCTTTCTGAAAGTTAGGCAAAGCTTCAACCTTGCCCTAATGGAAGTTGGTGTAAGCTATAGCAATCAAGCCTTATTGAAAGTTAGGTGAGCCATTGCAGTCGGGCCTTATTGAAAGCTCGGGTAACCTTTTGCAATCGGGCCTTACTGAAGGTAAAGAACAGCTATGATATTAAGCTTTTACTGAAGGTTAGGGCTAGCACTTGCAATCATTCCTTACTGAAATTAAGCGTTAGCTATTCCAATCAGAATTGAATGGTTAGCTTTTGCAATCAGACATTACTATAATTAGGGAAAGCTATTGCAATCGCTTACTGGAAGTCAAGATAAGCTTTGCTATTGCACTTTCCGGAAAGTTATGGTAAGCTATTGCAACGAGGCCTTACTGAAAGTTAGGATAAGCTTTTAGAATTCGGACTTACTGAAAGTAATTGTAGCTTTTTCTATTGGACCTTACTGACAGTTAGGGTAATCTATTACAATCAGGTCGTAATGAAAGTTAAGGTAAGTCATTGCAATTGAACCTTAATGAAAGTTAAAGTATCCTATTGCAATCCTGGGACCATACTGGGAGGGTTCCCAGTGCTCGACCCACAGAGCAGCCCAGCGCGTCCCCGGGTGGCGGATTGGAGAGACCCTCTCGTTGGGGGGTTGTCAGGTCATAATACGAAAAACCTGACCGCGGACCATAGTGGGTAACGTGTTTGGAGAGTGCAACGCTCCTTGCACGATAAAGACCCCTTTTGTAGATTTCGAAAAAGAGTAGGCTCATTGTAGCCGCTACAATAGGCTAAATTTTCCGCCTCTACCCAAAACGCCATACTTTTCCAGTGGCAGTCAAAATTGTATTCCTTGTGACCCATCCCACCCCCATTTTCCGTTGATTTATTGTTTGTTAACTTGTTCCCGTCCTGAATATAGCTGAAATACTGCTCGCTGGACGTTAAGCAGAAATATAATCAATCAATCAACCTATTGAATTCGGGCCTTACAGAAAGCTAAGGTAAACATTTGCAATTCGGCGTTTCGGAAAGTTGGGATAAGTTAATTCAATCGGGCCTTACTGAATTTTAGGATAGGCAATTGCAATCCGCCCTTACTGAGAGGGTAAGCTATTGCAACCAGCTAACTGGAAGTTAAGATAAGCTACTGCAATCGAGTCTTACTGAAAGTCTTACCAATATTCAAGTTTTATTTCGCGTAGAACATTTGCTGTTCCCAGTTCAACATTCGTTTTTTAGTTCTAGTTCATCATTCGTTGTTACTCAACATTCGCAATTCCTGGTATAATATTCAAAATTTTCATTTCCTTGTTAAACAAGGGACTACGAATGTTGAACTAGGAACTGAAAAATCAAATTTTGATACTAGAAACTGCGAAATAAACATTTTAAATATTGAACCAGGAACTGCGAATGTTAAACTAGAAAACTACGAATGTTGAAATAGGAACTGACATTTTTGCATATTAAAGCAAGAACACTATAAGATGCATAATGTTTATTCTTCAATGGTCTGCATTTACACACAAATTACAATTTAATATTCGTAGTGCACATAGAAACGAAGAGATAAGATTGACATATGAGTTACGCACTAAAATTACTTTGGAAACACATTAATGTCAGTGCAAACGTTTAAAGAGAACATTTTACAGACTGTGATAGATTAATCTTATTTAAGTAACACACTAAAACGAAAAAGTCATAACTATTAAAATTTTACATAAACATTAAAGAAAGATTCTAAGCATACTACTTGACTTGTTTTAACTATTGATATTTGGTTTGGTGACATGTTCTAATTCTAAACATGTCTAAACTTGATTGTTGTTTTCAATAGGTAGATTAAAATGGCAATCAGTATAGATTTTTAAAGCATAATTTAGCTGAAACCAGAGGCTCTACAGATCTTGCAATCTGTAACAAGACGACGCTTATCAAAATCTGTAACCAATGAAGAAAAACCAATAGTTCTCTTTTCATACATGCCGCTTTCGAAATTGTTCACAAAGAAGACAATGGAAGCTGGTTTTTTCATTCTTACATTTTTAAAACATAAATCTTGTATTCCAAATTGAATTGATAGCAACCGCTAAAAAATATCACCAAAACGATATATAAACACAAAGGCAGAATCATTTTTTTTTCATAATGTAAATTTCTATAGAATACACCAAAATGCATAAAAAATCATACACTCAACAATACAGTCAAATATAATGTGTATTTTGCTACATGGAAATATATGCAATGTAGGGCAACCAGAAGTAACAAAATAAAATATTTGTAAACATAAAAAATAATCGAACACGATCCGTTTTTGGGTTACTTCATCTCTTAATAACATCATTGTTTTAAATGCTTATGATCAATTCATTGCTGAATCGCTCGAAAGATATTTTTTTAATGAGCAAATATTCAGCATGTGCATTATAACAATAATGGCATATACTTTCAAAATTTACTGGTTCAGCTGCATAGAATGACATCGAAGATTCTAAGGTTATAAATTTGTCTACGCCCGACGGTTCATCTAACCAAGACTCATCAGAGGTGCGCAAACCTCCAAAACATATCAAAATAATTTTATTATAAAAAATTCAAAAAGTAATGTCAAATCAGGCATTAGGCCACAGACACTTTCAGGTTGGTAAGTTTACACTAAGACTTTTTCACTGAAAAAATCAATAAAGACAAAAGTATGGCGCGCCGTTCTCGTCAAAAGTATGATTCAAAACATCATCACAAATTAAACACTCAAAATTTTAAATTACGCACTCAAAATTAAAATATGCACTTAAATTTTCAATTTCACACTTAAAATTAAAATATGCACTCAAAATGTTACGAAAACACACTCAAAATGTAGATTGAAATTACACACTCAAAATTTAAATTCATGCACTCAAACCTGAAAATAACGCACTCAAATTTGTGCGCATTGTTTTCGCGCAAAACTCATAAATATTCATAAATAAAATTTTATCTAGGTGGTATTTGAGTTTTAAAGCGAACCGTAAGTGCTGAAATCCAAATGTCAATCCACGACACAGAAGATCTGCTTGAGTTTTTCAGTACTTGTTACACGTGTGTTAAAATACAATGCAACTTTTACACCCCTTAACCCCTTATTACCTTCGGATTCAGAGAGTACCGAAAGTGTCCCAGGTTACAGTAAAATAAGAAACGAAATAGAAACGAAACGAAACAGGCATTTTGATAAACCGGTATATAAAACTATTTGTTTTACCATAAAACATCATTCAATAATGGAATAAATCACACTCTATCGTTAATATGAGTCTGAGATACAGGGCCGATGGTAGTGGTAGGGGGTACAAAAATAAAAAATTGCTTCGTCTGTTTCGTTCATTGTTTTACAGTGACCCGTTTCAAGCTAAAAAAACCTGGATTGAAATATTCAAATCAATTTAATGAATATTTATAAGTCATTCGTAAATATGGTGCGCACAATTTAGAGTGTATAGGTTTTCTGTTTTGAGGTCGTAATTTTCAGTTTTGGGTGAACTAATTAGAATTTTGAGTATGTAATTTCAATCTACCTTTTGAGTTTATTTTCGTAAAATTGTGAGTGCTTATTTTAATTTTGAGTGTTTAATTAGTGATGATATTTTGAATCATTCTTTTTGACGAGAACGGCGTGCCATACAAAACACCTAATTACTATTAGAACGTTCTGAAATAATCAAAGCTGATAAAACAAAACAATACTATTTGCAAAATAATCTACTAGTTACATGAATTGTATTAATTAGTCCCCCAAAAAATTGACAACAAGACAATACTTAAAATTGAAATTATAAATATAGTAGGTGGTGGAAAACCGACAACATACGCTTATTAAAAATAGAAGCTTCATAGAGTTACTAGATAACAAAGATGGCAAGCGAAATACAAAAAAAAATAAAAACATAAGGAGAAGAACATTACAAGTAGTTCTACTGAGATATCGTAGTATCTAGGAGATAATTTTAGTTTCAATATATTATTTAAAATCCATTAAATACACATTTATTTTTCACAATGTTTCAAGCAATTTAGTAAGGAGATATGGGGACGTTATGTCGCTGCACTTTAAGCTAAAGATAGTTTCCCTGTTTCATTCCGCCCATTCTTTGGTTTTTTCCTTATCACATTCTTTCAAATGGTTGCCATTTTGTGCAGCCTTGATTGAGTAAGATACGACTTTAAAACGAACTATCAAGAATTAAACATTATACCTCGAACGTTAATCTAATATCGTTAAACATCTATTTCTTTCAACGAAATACCATAATGGTGGTAATATATAAAGCGTAAATTATGAATGAAAACGTCCCCGTGTTTAACTGATTAAATGATATTTAGAATATGTCGTTTCATATAGCTTGATAGACGTTATACAAAGAAACGTTCTTATCCAAACATAACAACGTGCGAATGTCTATTGCATATGTTTCTTTAAATTGGGTGTAAAGTCACTTTAACCAATTTTTAGTTATATCATGGCATCCAGTTTGTATTTGGAGTTGGGAGCTATAGTGCCTGATAGACATCCCGGAGCGTTGGCAGGAAAACTGGAAAACCTTATAATTTTAGATCGATTTCAAACACATCATTTCCCCAGTAAGAATTTAATCGCATGATCAGCGTTGATAGGCACGTGATCAATAGCAAATGACATCGAGACCTTCGAAACCATTATACAATATACAAAATCAATACCAGTTTTCAGAATGTGCAAAGTTAAATAGAATGTTCTTACAATGTAACGTAGGAAACCCGAGAAAGCATATTTTTGTACATCAGCAAAAAGATACAATCTGCGTTATTGTAGGACACTACCTAACAAAAGTTACAATTACATGAGTTATTTTAAATGTTAAATAGACATCAAATTGAGAAAGAACAAATTTTAATCCAGTCAACAGAAAGACCTGTACCCACTCAAAAGTCCTTCAGGACTCTTAATAAGTCTTTCATTTATTTAGGTTTAAATCACTTAATAAGGTATAGTTGATCATAAGTTGTGTTATTTAATCAGAATAGAAACAATGAGTTTTGAAAATGCGAGAAAATCGTAATATTTGACGAGTAATTTACAGTGTGAAAGTATTAAAATCGTCCGTACAATGCTGAAGTTATAAGAAATGATTTCAATTGACTTTATATCAGTTATTGAAGTGGAGTGTATTTTACTGTATCAAATGTTGTGTTGTAAATACTATCGGTAGACTTTGATCTTCTTCACCTAAGGTAAATTTATGCATAAGTTGAAAACCGTGATTGAATTTTTGTAGAAATATCCATCCATACTTTTGAATACTTCATGAAAATATCTTTTTCAAACAATTGGCAACCTGTACAGCTTTCGACAAGTAAAGTAATCCGAAAAATCGCTTATTTAATATCCGTCCTCGTTATTATTTTAATATATACTTAGCATCTATTTCTTACACGAAATTTTCGAAACACATACAACGTAAATATTGAATACATTAGGTGGTACTACAATTACGTAATCTTTAACTATTAGGTCCTTGATGTGCAGTACTGTTTGTTGACATTAAAAAACAACAGAAAGAAATCAGTGCTATATAGTCATACAAACATGACAGTTTCTGTCTATGTCGGACTGGAATGTTACTGTTATTAATATCTTTTCCTAAATTTAATGATGCACGGCTATTCACAAAATATTTATCCGTAGTGCATAGTTCGTAAATGACAACGACTTTTTAAATTGTTTGAATCTATTAAATAACGTACAAATATGGCTCTACCGTACACATCAATGTTCTTCTTTTCTATAAAGCAATAAGACGAAAGACACTTGTGAAATCGATAGAGGATTGTTTTTGAGGCTCGGAGCGCATATGGCATCGTTCCAACCTTTCCAGAATTATAAGACATCAGCCATAGCAGATTTAGTGGCTTGGTCAACTGACCTCCATTTACGAAATGCTCGCTTAGTCTTTACAGCATTGCGTACTTGTTTGTGTGGTTCAGTTTAAATATTTGCTTAAATATCTTCAGCAGAGGATCAATTGCTATGTCTTCTGCCTCGCTGTTAATGATATTATATCTCAAGTTATTAGCTGATGGGAACTTGGATAAAGTAGCAGATCGGATCGATTATACTGAATGTTACACCCCGCTGCGCTAGGTGTTTTGCTTGCATTTTTGTTATTATTCCATATTGTACCTTTGTAGTGTTAAAATCCAATTTAAAACATTTCTACACGATAACACGTCCATATTTTATATTATGCCTTTGTTGTTGACAAGTTCCAAATCGTTCTGTACTTTTGCTACGGGAATTTTGCATAGGAAGTCAGCCATTTGAGTTTCTACAGGGACCTCGCATTGTTTTCAAAAAGATCGTCTGCTTTCGTAACGTTCAGTGGTATTCGGAAAAAACAGCGAGGATTTTCCCTCCTTAACTGCAGACGATATTTCGAACAGACGACAATGCACTCTTCAAAACATACACTTCCGTTGTAATTTAGGTCAAACTTTACTATAGAAAATTGCTCTATCACATTGAAAAATTCGCCGCATTTCAAAACGCTAAATAACTGTGGAAAATAAAGTGATGAATTCAATTTACACATTTTGTGATCTACAAAATGAGCGTAAGCTGGACCATACGCGGTAAGTAGTTTACATTTGTCACGCAAAAACAATAACCAAAATATGTCAACATTTAGTATAATAAGATTTACATCCTCCTTCCGCAGGATGGTGAGAAAATCCAGTAGTTTTCTTTGACATTCTCCAATTATTTTACATTCAAACATGTTGTTTTCTCGTACAAAGTAATTTGGACAATACCTAAATCCGCACCCAATATATGAGACGGTCAAGACAACACTGAAAACAAGTAAATAACGTGTGGATTCCAGGAGGACGGATCTGATTCTTCTGATAACTAAAACACAACTGTTTTCATAAAGTAAGAACACAACAGATTGTTGATGTGACGGTTGGTGTTAATCACTTCCTTGAGTACAATTTTGAGAAGCGCATAACAAATAAGTTGTGGTTAATTAAATGAGTGAACTAATATCTATTCTGGTACAGAAAACGATCCAAATTTACTACCAACATAAAGTAATCCTTCTTTGATATTTTTTCGACATTACTTGATAAGAGCCATTGTGAATACCTTGGCTTATGAAAACATTTGATGCTAACAAACGGCCACGTCTCACTTTTTAGGCAAACTGCTGAATCAAACATATCATCGAATAAACTAATACAAGGTCCATGTATCTTGAAACAGTGACGTATTCCTCTTTAATTCTGCACTATTTGTTGCATCATTTGCTTGAATTCGCCACTTGATAACACTAGCCCATATTCTGAACATGTATAATGAAATAAAGGATATCGAATGTTTCCATAAGGAAGCTTTGGTAAAACAAATCCAGGTGCTGCCTTTTTTGTATCCGTAATAAATCCAAAACATACTGTCAATTTGTGATTTACAATTGTAAATAGGAAGCTCATTATACACAATCATAATATCAAAGTCACTTCCTTTCATATTTAGCCCTTCTTCTGTGCTACCACTGATTACTGTTGTACGCCGATATGACAAAACATCTTCCATAGCTTTTAAAGCCAATCTTTTTAGTTTTATCTCTTTAGCAGATCTTTGTTGATATCAAAGAAAGTAGAACATTGTACAGCTTATATTTTTCATGAAGACATAGTTTTCCATATTTTCTGTTAAAAAAAAGAAGTTGTGAACATCGTTTTACTAATTAAAATTGGAAAATAATACGAAAAGTTTTGTTCAGCTTCTAAAATTTATAAACAGTTGGAAAACTAATTCGGTGTTATAATTTTGCCGTTTGTTAATTGGTTTTATCGCCTCTTTCAGCAATTTTTTAATAATATTATGACGTCTATATTTTATCTGAAGAGGAAGCTAGAATACCAGTTGAAACCCCAGACATTTAGCAGATTATAGTTTTGTTTACATATTTAAAAATTGAGGGTTAGGAGTTTAATGCATGATACAATTTTTTACTGTATTTAAGTACTGCCTCTGAAAGAAATTCAAACCTGTTATAATAGGAAGAATTGTGTACCGTTCTACGTCCTTCACCTTGCTTTTATTCTATATTATAAATTATATTATATTATTCTTTATTACTTTCTCAGATCATATTTCTGCACAAAGGAAATTAAACGTTTTTCATGTTATCTGTTTAAAAAGATGATGGTTATAAACAATTGTTTACATCTCTGTAAAATTTCTGCTACCACCAAACCAACAGAGTAATTTCTACAACCAAACATCAAGGGAGGAAATTTTTGCCATGAGAAAACATGAAAGAAATTGTTATCTTCAGAAAGTTAATGAAGTAAGTTTTATCACCTGAAATCAAGTTCAAAATTTCTAACGTCAGCAAATTAAAAAACATTTTCTACTTCAGACATCATAGAAGAAAATTATTCCATTAAAAAATCATTGGAGAAATGTCACCTTCCAGAGAATTTATGACATTATAAATGAGAAAATTCTGTGGTAGGAAATCATGGAAAAAATTTCTACAACCAGGACCATGAATTAATATCCAATTACATGTTATGTATGACATCATGTTTGTTTTCTGCAAAACGGATCAGGCGTTTATAAAGATATATTAATAAACGTACAGCCTTTTGCTGTCAAAGTGTAATTGAAACAATAAATATGTTCAAATGTTTGTGAGTATTAAAAGATGATAATTTTAGACGAGAACTGAATGTCAGCCACTATATGGTGATACCACTGATTTGACTAATTACTTATCAATGAAGCAGGCAAGATATATATCCGCTATGAATTATAAATTAAACAATAAAATAAATTGTTTAAGAAAGAGACGAATAACCCTTTGGAATTTTTCAAAATGGAAATTATGTATTTTACCAAGCGTGACGAAATGATTAATTCAATGCATGATTGTTCAAGGTTAGTTTCCAACATTTTGAAGATCTGTTAAATTGATTTTGTTTCTGCCAAATGAGTACGGTGACTCTCTAAAGCGCCTTAAAACTTGGCTAACGTTTTTCACGTGAACTTAGTGTTTAATTCAACAGTTTTTTTAAGTGTATAAAAGGAGGAGGTTTGAAGTTTTAATTACCCTTAACGTTAAAATACTTCAATGCCAAGATTGAAGACCTGTTTTCTGCTACAGACACTGCCAGGCTTCAAACGATCACTTAACAAGGGATTAACTTGAGAAGAACAACATTAAGGTGATTTCTTGGCCTTCCAAATTAAGTGATTTGAATTCGAATGTACACTTGTGGGACCAGCTGGATAAACGTGTGAGCCAGCGTCATCCTCCGCCTTAAACATTCAATCAGCTCTGTCGTCAAATGTTGCAACACGAATGGCAAACAATTTCACCTAATAACTCAAGAACATCGATTGACTCTATTCTCGAGTTAGTCATACAGTATACTACAAAAACGTATTCTTATCTGTGATCAACTGAAATTTGTTTACCGGTCTCTAAAAAATGAACTGTATTTTGTCAATTAAAACAATTTTAATAAATATCTATATTTGTCATTGTGAAATGTTTATCCAAAATACATCTATTAAAATCTTACAAAACCTAAAATGCATTTCTTAATTTTGTAGAGTATAGAATAAAAATTTCATTAATACCAATTAAAATTTTAAACCCAAATGATTAAGATGTTGTAGACGTTCAATAATCAAAAGTCCAATACGTTAAACCAAATCCTGCTAAGTTATCTATACCTTGAAAATAGAAAAATCTTAGAATTAAATTTTTTTCTTCAAATTTTAGGGTAGTAGATTTAGACAACGACTAATTCACTGAAAGAATCAATGATATTCCTGTCATGACCAAAGTGTGAGTACTGAGAAAGTGATACTAACAGTCCGTCAGCAGAGGCATCATTATCTACTCTACTTGTTTATGAACAAAAGCAAAACAAAATTTTAATTTGCGAATACAAAACTTTCGACGAAACTTAAATTTATGTTTAACCTTCACTTACCATAACATTTAACTAAGGCTATTTGTATTGCTATAATATTTTATAAATGTACACTTCCTTATTTCTCACAAGGTGTCTAAAATCACAAGTTGTAGTATGATAAACTGTAAATATTTAACACTAGTAGATGTTAAAATAGATATCTTCAATATTAACCTGTAAAATCCGACAAGTTACTTTATTACACATATGAATAAAATCTTGCCAAACCTCTTTGTTTTAGACTGTCGTTGCTTTTAAGTATTCACATAATGTTTTATGTTTTATTTAGAAAATGTCTGTCTCCTTGTTCCTTCTTAATTCGGAAACACTTATGTTTGAAAATACACTTTATATAAAACGATAAATCAAACATAAATCTACCAATAAAAATAATGAATAAGAGACAGCAGCACACATATTCCTAAATTCACGAAACAGAACAGCTTAAAATAAGAGCGTAAACTACTCTAAATATGACTAAAGACACACAACTAAATTTCAAATTATTGGGCAGCTAAATTTGACAATGACTTTATCACTTAAGTGCATCTTTCCATATTTCTCACAAGGTGTCTAAAATTTTAAGTTATACTATGATAAAATGTCAATATGTAACACTCTAATATGTGTTTAAATAGATGCCTTTGATAATTACCTGTAAAATCCGATAAGATACTTTATCACACATATTTTGAAAGTATCCACATAAGGATGCTTGTTTAAATAACTAGCATTTTGCCAATGCAAAAGTTCCTTTTTTGTGCATTATTTTGAACGATTCCGTTTCCTTGTTCGTTCTTAAACTAAAAACACTCATATTTGAAAACACCCTTTCAACAAAACGATGAATCAAACACCATACACCAATTACAATTCTTGAATAAGAAACAGCGACTTAAATCTACAAAATTCACGAAATTGAACAGTTAAAAATGAGGGAATAAACTATGACTAAAGTCACACAAGTACACTTTATAAACTAATGTACACATGCATTAGTTTTTAGAGGCAAGATTTATCTACTTTTGAGACATTTATATTTGCTACTTCCATTTGAGGTAATTAGTGACTATTGAAATTGTGTTATTTTAATTACGTGCATTATCATTATTTTATTTTTATAATGATATGACAGCGATCAATGACAATGTATGATTGTGTATTGTTGATTACTACATGAACCGATGTAAACCTTGTTAAGATAGACTACATCTATGTGTGATCGTATCTTCCACAACGATGAAGTAAGTCTTGGCAGTCATAGAACTCCTGAAATGATAACATCAGCCTAGGTATAACAAACCCTTGATTTAGTAGCTTAGTATTTGACTGCATTGATCGGTCTAGAAAATTAAAATACGGATCGCAATATCTAGAATAATGTATACGTTGTGAAATGTACACACCATATGCCAGAGATGTCGGAATGTTGCTATCGATTAACGAGAAGTTGGCAATTAGACAGCTGAAGTTAACACGTTTGATGTAATTTCGTTCGGAGTTTTCCTCGAGTGTATAGAAGAAGGTTTTAGTAAGAGCCCAAGTTTATTCATTGCGTCCTTAACGCCAAGCTACAATAAGTCGATTTAATGCAAATAGGCACCAATTTTAGCATTTGTATAGGATAAGTCAAGGTCTAAGACTGTCTTTTTTCTTCTTCATCAGGCTGTATAGAAACTCATCCCCATAAAAGTTTTAAAAATAAACAGAACAACGAGGTGATGAGCACAATTAGTGAACATTGGAATAACAACATTCTCTGGAAAAACGCGTCATCCAAACAATACAAATATGTTGGCAATTAGAAAATCTAAAATTTAATGGGTTTCTTAAGCATATTTATTACATGTGTCATTGATCGCGAAGTGGTTTCTGTCATTGCTAAGTACAAGGTATTTATAGTGTCTGTTGGAAGAAGCAGCGTTAAATAAGATATTTAAGTCTGATTTTAAGCTTCATATGGGGAATATCATGTAGTGTCGAAAAATCAATGGTTGTAGTGTGCTTGTTATACATTTCTAACATACTTTTCGAAATCCGTCACTCACGTTCGTCAGAGGAAAAAATGCGGAAGTATGCAGATCGACGTACACGAATTTTTTTATCTGTCTACAATTATGTGTATTGCATACGTCAAACTATCACTATTCTGATTATCCATAGGAAATTCAGGATTAATGCCTACTATCCAAAGTTGTTTACTATTATACAAAAATTGGAATTTTGCTCCATCTTTCGGTTTAAAGAAATATCGTGGACAATTGAACACATTGGGTCAGGCGCCTTTATAGCATTCACATACGGTTTATATGCTAAAGTACATAGCATTTGGCCAGTGTGATCGTTTATTTTCTTCCGTTTTGCGCATGACATTGATAATTCCTGTTTCCTTGTTCCACTTGAACCCAATAAATTTATTGTTTTAAAAAAATACTCTTCATTTTGTACATTTTTATTTTACATGCATTTAAGTTTATTCAAATTTTTCGAAAAAACATCCAGTCATATTACTATTTTATAGTTTTGCGTCATTATCAATGGACATTTTTAAGGACATAACATCAGTAATTACAAATAAATATAATATTAGAGAATTTTTTATTAAAACATATCATGAAATACTTAAATTGTTTACTTTTATACTTTACTATATAAAATCGTACTGGCATTGAATCTAATACAAATGAATTTATTGATTATATATTTATATACATTTGTTATAATATTAATTTATATGTTAAAGTACAAGGACCTCATATATGGTTCTTGTTAGTTTGATCTCATTTTGTAAGCATCGATATATAACGTTTTGGTTTTTAAATCAGTTGTTTAATCTTAAATTTACAAAAATCCGTATTTTTGTGACTTTCTCTGAATGCATTTTTGTTCTTTTTTCTACCGCATTTTTAATGATTGAGACTTTATAATTTATAAAGTGCCTTTGTTTAAAAATATTATTTTTGTATGAAAATTTACATAAAACTTACATTTCGTTTTCATTTAGCCTGAGCTGCGAAATTAAGTGTCAATTCGGCTTAGTGAATTTTGAAATCAAGTGATTGCAATTCAGCAAGTTTGGATTATATATTACAAACAGGTCTTACTGCTTGATGAGTCATTGTAATTGAACCTTAGTGAAAGTTAGAGTAAGCTTTAGCAATCGGGCCTTACTGAATGTTGAGTTAATTGAGTTAAACTTTTGCAATTCGGCCTTTCGGAAAGTTGGGACAAGCTTTTTCAATCGGGTCTTACTGAAAGTGTGGGTAAGCCATTGCAACCACCTTAATGGATGGTAGGATAAGCTATTGCAATCAGGTCTTATTGAAAGTTAGTTAAGCCAAAGCAATCGGGACTTACTTAAAGTTAAGGAAAGCCATTGCAATCAGACCTTACTGAAAGTTAGGAAGAGACATTGCAATGTAATATTTATAGAATAATTTATTGTACAGAGTGAATATTGACAATATTACCATGAGTGACGCAGAACACATCAGATAAAACAATTCCGCGTTCTGGTTAAAATATAAATGCGTTTTGTGGTGTAATATTAAAGTTTTAGTTGAAGGTAAATTTGCTGTTTTTAATTCAAAATTCGATTTTTTTTAGTTCCCAGTTCATCGTTGTTTTTAGTTCAACATTCGCAATTCCTGGTTCAATATTCGAAATTTGTATTTTCTTGTTAAACAAGGAACTACGAATGTTGAACTAGAAACTGACAAATTAAATCTTGAACGAGGCACTAAACATTTCGAACATTGAACTAGAAACAACGAATGTTCAACGAGGAATCAAAAGTTTTCAATATAGAACCAGGAACTACAAATTTAGAACATTGAACCGGGATCTGTGAATGTTAAGCTAAGAAATACGAATGTTTAACAAGGAACTAACATTTTGAATATTGAACGAGAAACTGAGAATGTTAAACTAGGAACTTTAAATGTTAAAAATGGAACTGAAAATAGAATATTGATCTAGGAGCTGCGAAAGTTAAACCGAAACAAGTCGTTAATATTTATTTTTATGTTTAATGTTGAACGCTAAATAAGTAACCAACTTGACAAGGAAACTGTCAACTTGACCTACTTTATGGGTGTTCACTTTTAAATTTGAGCGCATAGACCACTGTCTGTAAATAAAATGTAATCAAAGATACCAAGGTTAATAGAATTTGCTACACCAGACGCACGTTTTGTCTATTCAGGACTTATCAGTGGCGCTCGAACACAAACAATATTTTAAATCCAAATAAATGAGATGTTGTAGAGCCTTTATCACCCATATTCCGAAATGTTGTGCCGATTCCGGCTCTACACCTTGAAAATAGAAAAGGCTTAGAATTAAAATAATTTAGGAATTTTCAGGGCAGTAAATTTAGACAATGACTATATTAATGAAAGAATCAATGATATTCCTGTCAGCACCGAAGTGTGACTACTTGGTTGGTGATACCGTCGGGGACTAACAGTCCACCAGCAGAGGCATCGACCCAGTGATTGCAAGTAAAATGTCATCAAAGATACCAAGGTTAATAGAATTTACTACGCTAGACGTGCATTACGTCTATTAAACACTCATCAGTGTCGCTCGAACGCAAACAATATTTAAAATCTAAATAAAGTAGATGTTGTAGAGCTTCTATCACCAAAAATTCCGAACTGCTGTGCCAAATCCGGCTAAGGCTATCTACATCTTGAAAATAGAAACCTTAGAATTAAAATAAGTTTCCAATTATAATACTTGCCTTAACTCATGAAGCACTTTTTTCTTCTAACAACAGTTCCTTAATACAGCTGTAAAAATTTTGGATAATCTTACTGGATACACAAAAACGCACCTTCGTTGTCGAAAAGAGTTGTTACGTTATAATAGGAAAACCAGGGCGGTAACTTGGTATATATAGGGTTATTCGGATGTGCGGCCGAAAGGGTCTACTTTTAACCCTTCTAAAATATCTGAAAAGGTAACTCTGTTCATTGAAAGATATATCATTGGGTAGTTGTAAATTATCTTAATAAATCAATGCCCCTTGTGAAATGCCCTAATTAATTTCTAATGTAAAGCAGAAGACGTAAACCACAGTGTATTTAAAAAATGAAGTGATTCATTAACATCACTTGATGAAACAAAAACCTACATTAATGAAATTATAACGAATGGGTGTTATTGTGTTGATAAGGATTACCACAGATGTTAGAATTAGGTGGGTATCTCTGTGATAGGAACGAAACAATGGAAGAGGTTCTAAAAGACGAGAAAACAAATAAAATTTATGTCTTAAGATATCGCCTTAATTTGTATGTGTTACGTTTGGTTTAGAACACATCTGGTATTGAATGGACTGTTATGTCAATAAAATAACCGGTCTAGTTTTAAAATAAATATATGACAATGTCCCACTTTATAACGTCAGAAAATATATAGGGAAGGTTTCAAATCTCCGTCCGCAGACATGTACCTAAAACTACTCTTAGTTATCTCTTGTTAGCAAAACAATCATAGAAATAATTTTGGAAGCTACCTGCACAAATTCTGAAAAGAAATGTACACGACATTATTCAATATTGTTTAGGACATAAAATATTTTATAAACCTAATGATATTTGGCTTGATGACACGTTCTAATTCTAAATATGCCTCAACTTGATTGTTGCTCGCAAGAGGTAGACTACAATGGTAATCCATCTAAGTTTTTATTGAGTAATTAATCTGAAACCAGAAGAAACTTTAATAATAAATGAAGTAATATGTAATAAATGAAGAAAAACGTATAGTTCTATTTCATACATATTACAGGCCTTTGTCGAAATTTTATACAAATAAGACAATGGAAGCTGGTTTGTTAATTCCTACTTTTTCAAAAGATACACATGTTCATCTTGTATACCAAATTGAATTGATAACAACCGCAACAAATATTACAAAAACGTATAAGGGAAACGAAGTTATAATCAATATTTTTCAGAATGTGAATTTCGAATAGACCAAAAATGCATCAGTAAGCATGCACTCACAACAATACAGTTAAATATAATGTGTATTTTCCTACAAAGAAATATATGAAAGTAACAAAATAAAATATTTTTTAAACATCGAACACAAAGAAACCATGATCCATTTTGTGTTACTTAACTCTTAATAACATGACTGTATTAAATGATTACCATCAATTCATTGCTGTATCGTTGTTAATGGTATTTTTTTTAAATAGCAAGTAATCAACAAGTTCATTTACTGGCTCAGCTAAATAATACAGTTTGAAAGTAATGATAGGTTAGTCAAATTGACCTCAAAAACAAGAGAGAAACCACTACTAAAATTTTTTTTATAATGTCAAAATTTCAATAGACATAATTTTGTAATCTATTATTGGCCGGATTTCACAGAGTGAAAATCCGGATTATAGTATGGTGAATGTCGGGCGGGCGGCGCTCGGCGGTCGGCAGGCGGGCGGGCAGGTGGCGTGAGGGCGGGGACAAATTTTCGTAACAGTTTTCTCAACAACTACTAATCACATTCTCTTGAAATTTGGTATGCAGAATCAGCATAGCCTTTAAACAAGGTGGAATTCAATTTCAGGTCTGCCGTTCACCTACTTACTGTTTAACGAAAAACGGCCATTTCTGTCTTTGATGGATTTTTTAATGCTTTTTTTTTATTCTCTTCGCTGTATAATTTATTAGAAGATTTGAAATTTCTGTTCTCAACCCGTCGAAAATAAGCTCCGAGATTCTTAATTATTTTAAGTTTCAGTGTAATGAACCCTTTAACAAAGAATAGAAACAATGAAGTTTTAAATTGCCCGAAAGTCATTTAACGTATTTAAAATTGTCTTGACAATGCATTGTAAAAGTCAAGTTAAAAGAAATAAGTTCAAATGTCAGGACAAGAAGAATCGTTAATTAAAAATCGACTAAGCATCTATCTCAACGAAATTTTCTTAATGGTAGAAACATAAAAGGTAAAAAAATAAATGAATACATCAGGTGGTACTGCAATAACGTTATCTTCAACTTTTATGTCTTGGACATGCTATACTGATTGTTGTCTTAAAAACCAAAAGGAACAAATTATTGCACACAAGTCATTCATCCATTGCACTTTTTATTTTGGCAGGAGTGAAATGTTACTGTTAATATCTGAATATAATGGCACACAGCTGTGCCCAAAATATTCATTTTTTTAGAAATATCCATCCACACTTAAAATATCTTTCCATACAGTTGTCAACTTGTGCAACTTTCGACAAATAAAGACATGAAGAATCGTTAATTGAAAATCGACTATACTAAATGCCAAACCCCCCTGGAAAAATTTGTTTGCTTGCTTTTTTTCATTATTCTGTATGTTACCTTGTAAATACGAAAATTCAGTAGAAAAATGTAGATACGATAACCTGTCCATGTTTTATAATATGCCTAATTGTTTAGTTGTTACAGATCGTCCTTGACTTTTGCTACGGGAATTTTACATAATAAGTTAGCCATTTTTGTTTCTAAAGGGACCTTAAGATGTTTACATATGTTCGTCGTGTTTCGTGACGTTCAATGGTATTCGGACAAATCGCGATACTTTTCCCGCCTTAACTGCAGACGACATCACCCGAAGGATTTTGAGTAGACAATAATCGATTGTCTAAAGTACACCTTCGTTCTAATTGAGGTCAAATTTTAGTATCGAAAATCACCCTTTCAAAATTTAAAAACTACCATATTTCAAGGAAATAATTATTGATTTCAAAAAGTACCCTTCTTGATCTACAAAAGGAGCATAAGCTGAACCATACGCGGTAAGCAGTTTTTATTTTTCACCCAAAAAACCCTATACAGAATACGTCAACACTTACTATAAGCATCTATTTCTCTCAACGAAATTTTCTTAATGGTAGAAACATAAAAGGTAAAAAATAAATGAATACATCAGGTGGTACTGCAATAACGTTATCTTCACTTTTTAGGTTTTGGACATGCTATACTGATAGGTGGTCTTAAAAACCAAAAGGAACAAATTATTGCACACAAGTCATACATCCATGGCATTAAATATCGTAGATGCTGGAAAAAAGACAACAAGGCTTAATAAAAATAGAAGCTGAGGAGAGTACTAAATTAGATAGAAAACGAAATACCTAAAACTCTCAAGAAAGTTAAGGAGTAGAACACTTTACAGTTTGAACATAATGATTGGTTAGTCAAATTGACCTCAAAAACAAAAGAGAGAAACAACTACTAAAAATTTTCTTAGTTTTTTTATAATATCAAAATTTCAATAGACATAATTTTGTAATCTATTATTGGCCGGAATTCACTTAGTGAAAATCCGGATTATAGTATGGTGAATGTTGGGCGGGCGGCGCTCGGCCGTCGGCGGGCGGGCAAGTGGCGTGAGGGCTGGGATAAATTTTCGTAACAGTTTTCTCAACAACTACGAATCACATTCTTTTGAAATATGGTATGCAGAATCAGAATGGCCTTTCACAACGTTGGATTCGATTTCAGGTCTGCCGCTCACCTACCTACTGTTTAACGAAATGCGGCCATTTCTGTCTTAAGTTTGATGAATTTTTTAATGTTTTTTTTTATTCTCTTCGCTTTATAATTTATTGAAAATTTGAAATTTCTGCGCTCAACCCGTCGAAAATTAGCTCCGCAATTCTTATTTTGTACGACTAACGCTATGGCAAGTTTAAAGAAAATTCAATAAAAAATTATTTTAAGTTTAAGTGTAAGAACCCTTTAACAAAGAACAGAAACAATGAATTTTTAAATTGCCCGAAAGTCGAAATATTTATCGAGTAATTTAACGTATTTAAAATTGTCTTTACAATTCATTGTAAAAGTATAGGTTAAAAGAAATAAGTTCAAATGACTATATGTCACTCTTTGAAGTGGAGTGTGTTTTACTTCATTAAATTCGTGTATTTTAGTTGGAAATACTATCAGCGGCCTTCGTTCCGTTTCAACAAACTAAGGCAACTTTATCCATCAATTAAACACCGTGATTGCATTTTTTTACACTTGAAATATCTTTCCATACAGTTGTCAACTTGTGCAACGTTTGACAAGTAAAGTAATTTCATGTCAGGACCAGAAGAATCGTTAATTAAAAATTGACTAAGCATCTATTTATCTCAACAAAATTTTCTTAATGGTAGAAACATAAAAGGTAAAAAAATAAATGAATACATCAGGTGGTACTGCAATTACGTTATCTTCAACTTTTAGGTCTTGGACATGCTATACTGATTGTTGGTCTTAAAAACCAAAAGGAACAAATTATTGCACACAAGTCATTCATCCATTGCACTTTGTATTTTGGCAGGAGTGAAATGTTACTGTTAATATCTGAATATAATGACACACAGCTGTGCACAAAATATTCATCCGGTGCACTTTCTTGAACTGAGTAGTTCGTGGCAGACAATGATTTGTAAAACCCATAGATGAGTTTGTTTCGGACTTGTCATGCATACGACAGTGTTCATCCTTTCCAAAACAATAAGCCTTTAGCCAAAGTAGATTTAGTGATTTGAGATGCCTGCCAAGGCTTTGCAGTATTGTGTACTTGTTCATGTTCCTGAGTTTTAATATCTGTTTCAATATATTCACCAGAGAATAAATTATTTGTCATCGATATTATATCGGATGTTACAAGCTGATAGGAACTTGGATAAAGTAGCAGATCGATTAAAAATATTTACGCCCTCCTCCCGCATGATCGTTAGAAAATCTACTAGGTTTCTTTGACATTCTCCAATTATTTTGCCTTCAAACACGTTGTTTTCTGGAATGAAGTAATTTGGACAATACCCAATTCCCACCCAATATATGAGACGATCAAGAAAAGACTGAAAACAAGTAAATATCGTTTCTGGATTCCAGGAAGACGGATTTGATTCTTCTGCTAACCAAAACATAACTGTTTTCATAAAGTACGAACAAAACAGATTTGTGGTAAGACTGTTTGTGTTAATCACTTCCTTGAGTACAAATTTGAGAAGCGCATAACAAATAAGTTGTACTTGATTGAATGAATGAACTAATATTTTTTCTGGAACGGAAAAAGAAATTCGCCATTCTAAAGGGTTTTCGTTCTTTGAACCAAATTTACTACCAATGGGAACATAAAACAACCCTTCTTTTGATATTTTTTCGACATCACTTGATCTGGGCCATTGTGAATACCTTGTTCTATAAAACCACTTGATGCTAACAAACGGCCACGTCTCACTTTTTAAGGAAACTGCGGAATCAAACAAATCATAGACTGAACTTATACATGGTCCGTGAATCTTGAAACGGTTACGTATTCCTCTATAATTCTCCACAATTTGGAGCATTACTTGCTTGAATTCGCCACTTGATAACGATAGTCCATATTCTGAACATGTATATTGAAATAAAAAATATCGAATGTTTCCACAAGGAAGCTTTAGTAAAACAAATCCCGGTGCTGCGTTTTCTGTATCCGTTATTAATCCAAACATACTGTCGTTTTGTGTTTTGCAGTTGTAAATAGAGAACTCATTATATAAGAACATAATATCAAAGTCACTTCCCTTCATATTTAGGCCTTCTGATGTCTAATACTGATGTGCTAATGTCTTTCATGTAAATATAGTTTTCCATTTTCTGTTAAAAAGATGATTTAGATTTTTGGTAACATCTTTTTAAAATACATAGGAAAAGTCTTGTTCAGCTTCTTAAGTTAAAAAAAGCTGGAAAACAAATTCGGTGTTATAATTTATTTGTTTTTCAATGGGTTTTATCGCCCCTTTTGGCAATCTGTCAACTTTATCATAGCGTTTATATTTTATTTGAGGAGGAAGCTAGATAACCGGTTGAAACCTCCAGACATTTGGCAGGTTATAATTGGTAACATATACAAGTAGAATGTTAGATGTTTAATTATTTAAGTACTGAGTCGAAACCTACAACATCATACACATCAGTGCTAACAAACGGCCGCGTCACTGCGGAGTCAAACAAATCATCGAATGAACTAAAACAAGGTCTGTCAATCTTGAAGCGGTGACGTATTCCTCTATTATATTTCTCAGTTGTAAATAGGAAGCTCATCATATACAAACATAATATCAAAGTCACTTCCTTTCATATTTAGGCCTTCTGATTATTGACGCTGATATGACATAAAATCTTCCATAGCTTTGTGCAACAATCTTCTTTTTTTTGATCACCTTCGCAGATCCTACTTTATCGCAAAAGTTTTAAAATAAATACGAAAAGTCTTTTTCAGCTTTTAAAGTTATTAAAAGGAGGAAAACATTTAATTTATTTGTTTTTCAATGGGATTTATCGCTCCTTTCAGCAATCTTTCAACTAAATCATAGCGTTTATATTTTATTTGAGGAGGAAGCTAGAAAACCCTTTGAAAACCCCAAACATTTGGCAGGTTATAATTGTTTACATATAATGTTTACTATAGAATGTTAGGTGTTTAATGTAGGATCACCATTAGTAAAGATCTAACTCGAAACCTACTACACCATACACAAATTCCAACCTCTTATAATAGGAAGAGTGTCTCTGGTTAAACAAATAACTAGTAATTGTTGTGGTTGCCTGTAGAACCGAGAATCATGTATTAAATGGGTAAGTTACTGCTGCTTCCAGAAAAGAAGTGGTGGAAGTTTGAAATGAAAATATTTAATCCAAACATCCTATCAATCTGTGCAACAGAAATGTCAATTATATGGAAAACATCAGTGTCACTATCCCTCATATTAAGCAGTTCTGCTTTCCTTCACCCGGCTTTTATACTAGAAGTAACATATTTCAGCACAAAGGAAATCAAACGTTTTACAGGTTATTTCTGGCTAGTAGACAAAGTTTTCCATTTTACCTGTTTAAAAAGGTGATGGGTATAAACAATTGTTTACATCTCTGTAAAATTTCTACTATCACCAAAGCAACAGAGGAATTTCTACAACCAAACATCAAGGGAGAAATTTTTGCCACATGAAAGAAATTGCAACCTTCAAAAACTCAATGAAGTAATTTTTATCACAAGAAACCAAGTGAGAAATTTCTACAGTCAGTAAATCATAAGAGAAATTTTCTACATCAGACATCATAGAAGAAATTTTTCCATTCAAAAATCATGGGGGAAAATGTCACCTAACAGAGAATCAATGAAGAAATTTTAAAAAATTCAAAGGACAAATATCAACTATCACGGAATCAAGGGGGAAATATACTTTCAGAGAATCAAGAAATAAATTTATACATAAGAAAATCTAGGAGAGACTTTTCTGTCGTAGACATTATAAATGAGAAAATGCTATGGTATGAAATCATGGATCTACTACCGAGATCATGAATTAATATCCAATTAGATTGTATATAGCATACTGTTGGTTTTCTAAATAAAGGATCAGACATTTTTTAAAATACATAAATAAACTATTTTGCTGTCAAAGAGTAATTTTTGCGAGTACTAAAAATGACAATTTTACACAAGAAAAACTGAATGTCAGCCATGGTAATACCACTGATTTGACTAATTACTTATCAATGAAGCAGGCAGGATATATATTCCCTATGAAATATAAATTAAGCAATAAAATACATTGTTCAAGAAAGAAACGCACAGACCTTTGGAGTTTTTCAAAATGCAAATTATGCATTAAGCGTGATGAAATGATTTATTCAATCAATGATTTTTTTTATAAGTCCGTTTTGATTCGATTTCTGCCAAATGAACACGGTGGCTCTCTAAAAGTGCCTTAAAATTTGGCAAACGTTTTTCAAGTGAACTTAGTGTTTAATTCAACAGCTTTATTGAAGTGTATAAAGGAGGAAGTTTGAAGCTTTATTTCATCATACCGTTAAAATACTGCCATGCCAAGTTTGAAGTCCTGTTTTCTGATAATTCCAGGCCTCAAACGAGCGCTTAACAAGCGTCTATTTCGATAAGAACAACATTAAGATGATTTCTTGGCCTTTCAAATTAACTGATTTTGGTTCGAATGTACACTCGTTGGACCAGCAGGATAAACGTCTCAAATGTTGCAACAGGAATGAGAAACAATTACACGTCATCACTCAATAACACTGATTGACTCTATTCTCGAGTAAGTTATACACTATACTAAAAAAACTTATTCTTATCGGTGATCAACTGAATCTTGTTCACCAATCTCTAAGGATTGGACTGTATTTTGTCAATTAAAACCATTTCAGTAAATATCTATATTTGTTTTTTGTGAAATCTTAATCCAAAATACATTTACTTAAATCGTTAAAAACCTACTGTGCATTTCATTTTTTTTTTGCATAGTATAGAATAAACTGTCATCAAAGCAACATATAAAAAAAAACAAATAAAAAAAAATTGAAAACCAAAATGATTAAGATGTTGTAGGGCTTTAATAATCAAAATTTCAAAACGTTAAAGCAAATCCCGGTAAGTTATCTTCACCTTGAAAATAGAAAAATCTTAGAATTTAAATAATTTTCAAATTTTAGGGCAGTAAATTTAGACAATGACTATATGACTGAGAGAATCAATGATATTACTGTCAGCACCGAGGTGTGTGAGTACTGGGAATGGTGATATACGGGAACTAACAGTCCGCCAGCAGAGGCAGCATTATCCACTTGTCCATGTGCAAAAGCAAAACAACATTTAAATCGTTTTTAAAGTGTGAATACAAAACTTTCCACGACATCCGATTTTATTTTTAATCTTCACTTAACATAACATTTTAACTAAGGTCATTTTTATTTTTGATAATATTACATTATAAGGTGTACACTTCCTCATTTCTCACAAAGTGTCTAAAGTACAAGTTGTAGTATGATAAACTGTAAATATTTAACAATCTAATGTGTTAAAATAGATATCTTCGATATTAATCTGTAAAATTCGACAAGTTACTTTATAGGTGTTATGAATAAAATTGTGCCTACCTCTTTTATAAACTGCTGTTGACTGTACACATTGGGTCTTGCTTTTATAGTATTTACATCAGGATGCCTTGTTGAAATAACTAGCATTTGGCCAATGCAGAACTTCGTTCTTTTCTGTGCATTATTTTGAAAAATTCTGTTTAATTGTTCCTTGTTACACCAAAAACATTTATGTTTGAAAATACCCTTTATATATGATGATGAATCAAACATGAATCTACCAATAAAATTAATGAAAAAGAGACAGTACTATAAATCTGCAAAAAGTCTCGAAATTGAACAGTCAAAATGAGAGCATAAACTGTGACTAAAGCCACAAAAGTACATTTTACTAACAGATGTATACATGCGATAGTTAGTAGAACAAAATTGAGGCAAAATTTATCAACTTTTGAGACATTTATTATTGCTACTTCCATTTGTTGTAATTATTGACTATTGAAATGTGATTTTAATTTGGTGCCTTATGATTATTATTTTTTAATAAAGATACTGACAACGATCAATGACAATTTATGATTGTGTGTTGTTGAACATGAACCGATGTAAATCCTGTTTCGAAAGACAACCTATGTCTGATCGTATTTTCCATAACGATGAATTAAGTCTCGGGAGTCACAGAACTCCTGAAATAATGACATCGGACTAGGTATAACAAACCCTTGATTAAGTAGCTTAGTATTGGACTGCATTGACCGGTCTAGAAAATTAAAATACGGATATGGTAATTTAAAGGTTGTGAAATGTATACACCATATGCCAGAGGTGCTGGAATGTTGCTATCGATACACGGTAAGTTGACAATTAGACAGTTGAAGTTAACACGTTTGATGTAGTTCAGTTCGTTCGGAGATTTCCTCGAGTGTATAGAAGAAGCTTTAAGAGACCAAATTTTTTCATGGTGTCTTTTACCCCAGGCTACAAGAAGAGGATTTAATGCAAATAGGCACCAATTTTAGAATTTTTATAGGACAAATCAAATGTCTAGGACTGTCTTTTCTTTCTCCTTCAGCAGGCCGTACAGGAACTCAGCCTCATAAAAGTTTTTAAAATAAACAGATCGAAGAGGTGATGAGCACAATTAGTACACTTAAGGATTGTTTTCAATTGCTGATTAGATTATTGGATATAGACGACTTAGGGTCAGTTTCCGCCAATAAACCGCGAAGTGTTTTATGTCCAGCGTAAATCTACCCAAAGTCGTCTATATCCAATAATCTAACAAACAATTGAAAACAATTCTTATATTTTGATTTCAATATTATGAAAAGAAATAACAAAACAATATTTAACAAGTCGTCAAATAATGTTTGCATTTTATAATTTTTAGTGTCCTCGCTTGTTGTTTGCAGAAGAATTCATGTAGAGTCAGCGTCATCAATACATATAATTATGACGTCAACAATCAGTCACTTGCTGAAATACCAAGTTAGGTTATACGAAATGGACAATGTTGATCAGCTGTTGAATATTGAAAGGAAATTTAAATCTTCGGAATTACTTTCTCTGAAAAACGAATCATCCAAACAAGACAAATATGTTGTCAATTAGAAAATCTAAACTTTGATAGGTTTCTAAAGGATATTTATTATCTGAGTCATTAATCGCGAAGTGGGTACTGTTATGGCTAATTACCAGGTATTTATAGCGTCTGATCAAGTATTTCAAGAAGAAGCAGCGTTAAAAAAGATATTTAAGCCTGATTTTAAGCTTCATACGGGGAATATCGTGTAGTGTCGAAACATCAATGGTTGTAGTGTGCTTGTTACACATTTATCACATCCTTTTCGACATCCGCCAGTCATGTGCGGCCGATTAAAAAAGGGTGAGTAAGCAGATCGACATACTTGATTTGTTCGTCTGTTAACAATTACTTTATTGCAACATCAAACTAACACTCACCTGATTATCCATAGGAAATTCAAGATTATAAGTTTGCCTTCTCTCCAAAATTGTTTACTATTATACAAATAAATGGAATTTCGCTTTTTCTTTCGGTTTAAAAAAATATTGTGGACGATTGAACACATTGGGTCAGACGCCTTTATAGCATTCACATAAGGTTTAGATGCTAAAGAACGATTTGGCCAGTGCTATCGTTTATTTTCTTCCTTTTTGTGGATGACATTGCTTATTCCTGTTTCCTTGTTCCACTTGAACCCAATAAACTTATTATGTTTTAAAAAAATACTCTTTATTTTGTACATTTTAATTTTACATGAATTTAAGTTTATTCAAATTTTTAGAGAAAACATCCAGTCATATTAATATTTTATAGTTTGCGTCATTGTCAATGGACATTTTTAAGGACAGCATAAAATCAATAATTACGCATTAATATAATATTTGAGTATTTTTGATAAAAACATTTTATGAAATAATTAAAGTGTTTATTGTTATATATGAAAGTTAAGGTACGTAATTACAATTGAACTTACTTAAATGAAGGTAATTACAAAATATCGAACACTGAGCAAACTGTCAAAAAAGACAATCCACAAATCAAATTCCGAGAAACCCGCAAACTCCAGAACCAAAAACAAGATATATCCTAACTAAAACAATGGTCCTGACTTGGTACAGGCATTTCAAAAGATATGGTTAAACCAGATATAAGGGATGCTAAGCCTCGCTGTTAGAAAAAATCGAGCAAGCTGAAAGTTGAGGTAAACATTTGCAATTCAGCCTTGCGAAATTTGGGGTAAGCTATTTCAATCGGGCCTTAATGAACGTTGGGTAAGGCCTTGCAACCACCTTAATTGAAGGTAGAATAAGCAATTGCAATCGGGTCTTACTGAAAGTTAGGTTAGCCAAAGCAATCGGGACTTACTGAAGGTTAAGGAAAGCCATTGCAATCCGACCTTACTGAAAGTTAGGAAGAGGCATTGCAATGTAATATTTATAAGATAATTAATTGTGCAGAGTGAATATTGAAGTTAAAATATAAATGCGTTTTGTGGTGCAATATTGAAGTTTTAGTTTAATGTACATTTGCTGTTTTTAGTTCAACATACACTACTTGAACTGCCTTAACTCATGAAGCACTTATTTCTTCTCACAACAGTTCCTTTATGCAGCTGTTAAAATGTTTAAATAAACTTAACAGGGAGGTAACTTGGTATATCTAGGGTTATTAGGATGTGCGGCCGAAAGGGTCTACTTTTAACCCTTCCAAAATATATGAAAAGGTAGCTCTGTTCATTGAAAAATTTATCATTGAGTCGTTGTAAATTATATAAATATATCAATGCCTCATGTGCAATGCCCTAAATCATTTCTCATCTAAAGCAGAGGACGTAAACCACTGTGTATTTAAAAATTAAGTGATTCATTAACTTTATAACTTCAAAAATATATGAATAGGGTAGGTTTTCATATCTCCGTCCGCAGACCGGTACCTAAAATTATTATTAGTTACCTCTTGTGAGTAAAACAATCATAACCGTATTTAAAAATTGGACTGGAATAGAAATTATTTTGCAAGCTTCATGCACAAATTCTGAAAAGAAATGTACACGACATTATTCGATATTGTTATTGACATTAAATATTTGATAAACCTAATGATATTTGACTTGTTAACATTTTCTAATTCTAAATATGTCTCAACTTGATTGTTGCTCGCAAGAGGTAGACTACAATGGTAATCCATCTAAGTTTTAATCTGAAACCAAAAGCTCTACAGATCTTACAATCTTTAACAAGACGACACTATAATAATAAATGAAGTAATATGTAACAAATGAAGAATAACGAATAGTTCCATTTCAGACATATTACAAGCCTTTTTCAAATTTTACACAAATAAGACAATGGAAGCTGGTAGTTAAACACTATGTGTATTTTCCTACTTAGAAATATATGAAAGTAACAAAATAAAATATTTTTAAACATCAACAAAATCGAACTCAAAGAAACCATGATCCATTTTGTGTTACTTATCTCTTAATAACATGACTGTAAAAAATGCTTACCATCAATTCATTGCTGTATCGTTGTTAATGTTATTTTTTTTAAAATAGCAAGTATTCAACAAGTTCATTTACTGGCTCAGCTAAATGATATGTCATCGAACATACTAAGGTTATACAATTTTTTACGCCATTTTGTTCTTTCAACCAAGACTCATCAATGGCACTAATTTTATTATAAAAAATTTCAAAACGTTTTGGCCATAGACACTTTTCGAATATAAAAAAAACATAAGAATCATTTCAAAATATCAGATCCTTAAATTTATATTATGACTATTTCACTGGAAGAATAAAAACACTTAAGTAACATAAATATTGACAACCAGAAACTACTCTAAAACGAAGTTACATTAAATATCGTAGATGCTGGAAAAAAGACAACAAGGCTTAATAAAAATAGAAGCTGAGGAGAGTACTAAATTAGATAGAAAACGAAATACCAAAAACTCTCAAGAAAGTTAAGGAGTAGAACACTTTACAGTTTGAACATAATGATTGGTTAGTCAAATTGACCTCAAAAACAAAAGAGAGAAACAACTACTAAAAATTTTCTTAGTTTTTTTATAATATCAAAATTTCAATAGACATAATTTTGTAATCTATTATTGGCCGGAATTCACTTAGTGAAAATCCGGATTATAGTATGGTGAATGTTGGGCGGGCGGCGCTCGGCCGTCGGCGGGCGGGCAAGTGGCGTGAGGGCTGGGATAAATTTTCGTAACAGTTTTCTCAACAACTACGAATCACATTCTCTTGAAATATGGTATGCAGAATCAGAATGGCCTTTCACAACGTTGGATTCGATTTCAGGTCTGCCGCTCACCTACCTACTGTTTAACGAAATGCGGCCATTTCTGTCTTAAGTTTGATGAATTTTTTAATGTTTTTTTTTATTCTCTTCGCTTTATAATTTATTGAAAATTTGAAATTTCTGCGCTCAACCCGTCGAAAATTAGCTCCGCAATTCTTATTTTGTACGACTAACGCTATGGCAAGTTTAAAGAAAATTCAATAAAAAATTATTTTAAGTTTAAGTGTAAGAACCCTTTAACAAAGAACAGAAACAATGAATTTTTAAATTGCCCGAAAGTCGAAATATTTATCGAGTAATTTAACGTATTTAAAATTGTCTTTACAATTCATTGTAAAAGTATAGGTTAAAAGAAATAAGTTCAAATGACTATATGTCACTCTTTGAAGTGGAGTGTGTTTTACTTCATTAAATTCGTGTATTTTAGTTGGAAATACTATCAGCGGCCTTCGTTCCGTTTCAACAAACTAAGGCAACTTTATCCATCAATTAAACACCGTGATTGCATTTTTTTTACACTTGAAATATCTTTCCATACAGTTGTCAACTTGTGCAACGTTTGACAAGTAAAGTAATTTCATGTCAGGACCAGAAGAATCGTTAATTAAAAATTGACTAAGCATCTATTTATCTCAACAAAATTTTCTTAATGGTAGAAACATAAAAGGTAAAAAAATAAATGAATACATCAGGTGGTACTGCAATTACGTTATCTTCAACTTTTAGGTCTTGGACATGCTATACTGATTGTTGGTCTTAAAAACCAAAAGGAACAAATTATTGCACACAAGTCATTCATCCATTGCACTTTGTATTTTGGCAGGAGTGAAATATTACTGTTAATATCTGAATATAATGACACACAGCTGTGCCCAAAATATTCAATCGGTGCACTTTCTTGAACTGGGTAGTTCGTGGCAGACAATGACTTGTAAAACCCATAGAGGAGTTTGTTTCGGACTTGTAATGCATACGACTGTGTTTCATTCTTTCCAAAACAATAAGTCTTTAGCCATTGTAGATTCAGTGACTTGAGATGCCTGCAAAGGCTTTGCAGTATTGTGTACTTGTTCATGTTCCTGACTTTTAATATCTGTTTTAATATATTCACCAGAGGATAAATTATTTGGTCTTCTGCCCCGCTGTCATCGATATTATATCGGATGTTATAAGCTGATAGGAACTTGGATAAAGTAGCAGATCGATTAAAAAGATTTACACCCTCCTCCCGCAGGATCGTTAGAAAATCTAATAGGTTTCTTTGACATTCTCCAATTATTTTGCCTTCAAACATGTTGTTTTCTGGAATGAAGTAATTTGGACAATACCCAATTTCCACCCAATATATGAGACGATCAAGACAAGACTGAAAACAAGTAAATAACGTTTCTGGATTCCAGGAAGACGGATTTGATTCTTCTGCTAACCAAAACATAACTGTTTTCATAAAGTACGAACAAAACAGATTTGTGGTAAGACTGTTTGTGTTAATCACTTCCTTGAGTACAAATTTGAGAAGCGCATAACAAATAAGTTGTACTTGATTGAATGAGTGAACTAAGATTTTTTCTGGAACGGAAAAAGAAATTCGCCATTCTAAAGAGTTTTCGTTCTTTGAACCAAATTTACTACCAATGGGAACATAAAGCAAACCTTCTTTTGATATTTTTTCGACATCACTTGATCTGGGCCATTGTGAATACCTTGTCCTATAAAACCACTTGATGCTAACAAACGGCCACGTCTCACTTTTTAGGCAAACTGCGGAATCAAACAAATCATCGACTGAACTAATACAAGGTCCGTGAATCTTGAAACGGTTACGTTTTCCTCTATAATTCTCCACAATTTCGAGCATTACTTGCTTGAATTCGCCACTTGATAACAATAGCCCATATTCTGAACATGTATATTGAAATAAAGGATATCGAATGTTTCCATCAGGAAGCTTTAGTAAAACAAATCCCGGTGCTGCGTTTTCTGTATCCGTAATTAATCCAAACATACTGTCGTTTTGTGTTTTGCAGTTGTAAATAGGGAGCTCATTATATACGAACATAATATCAAAGTCACTTCCCTTCATATTTAGGCCTTCTGATTTGCTACCACTGATTATTGTAGTATGCTGATATGACATAAATTCTTCCATAGTTTTGTGTAACAATCTTCTTCTTTTTACCAATTTCGGAGATCCTACTTTATCGCAAAAGTAATCGAACATTTTACTGCTCATGTCTTTCATGCAAATATAGTTTTCCATTTTCTGTTAAAAAAGATGATTTAGATTTTTGGTAACATCTTTTTAAAAATCTAAATTTTAAAATAAATAGAAAAAGTCTTGTTCAGCTTTTTAAGTTATAAAAAGCTGGAAAACAAATTTCAGTGTTATAATTTATTTGTTTTTCAATGGGTTTTATCGCCCCTTTTGGCAATCTGTCAATTTTATCATAGCGTTTATATTTTATTTGAGGAGGAAGCTAGATAACCGTTTGAAAACCCCAGACATTTGGCAGATTGTAATTGGTAACATATAAAAGTAGAATGTTAGATGTTTAATTATTTAAGTACTTACTTGGAACCTATAACATCATACAGAAATTTCAACCTCTTATAATAGGAAGACTGTCTCTGGTTAAACGAATAACTAGTAATAGTTGTGCTTGCCTGTAGGACCGAGAATCATGTATTTAATGGGTAAAATTAGTTACTGCTGCTTCCAGAAAAAAAGTGGTGGAAGTTTAAAATGAAAATATTTAATCCACACATCCTATCAATCTGTGCAACAAAAATGTCAATTATGTTTTAGCAGTTCTGATTTCCGGCCTTTATACTAGAAGTAACATGTTTGAAAAAACAATCTTCATTATTTTTTCAGATCCTATTTCAGCACAAAGGAAATCAAAAGTTTTACAGGTTATTTCTGGCTAGTAGACAAAGTTTTCTATTTTACCTGTTTAAAAAGATGATGGGTATAAACAATTGTTTACATCTCTGTAAAATTTCTACTATCACCAAATCAACAGAGTAATTTCTACAACCAAACATCATGGGAAAAATTTCTACCTTCAAAAATTCAATGAAGTAATTTTTATCACCAGAAACCAAGTGCGAAATTTCTACAGTCAGTAAATCATAAGAGAAATTTTATACATCAGACATCATAGAAGAATTTTTTTTCCATTCAAAAATCATGGGGGAAATGTCACCTAACAGAGAATCAATGAAGAAATGATTATAAAAAAATCAAGGGAGAAATATCTACCATCATGGAATCAAGGGGGGAATATACTCTCAGAGAATCAAGAAATAAATTTATACATAAGAAAATCTAGGAGAGACTTTTCTGTCGTAGACATTACAAATGAAAATATGCTATGGTAGGAAATCATGGAAAATATTTCTACCACCAAGATCATGAATTAATATCCAATTACATTGTATATAGCATACTGTTTGTTTTCTAAAAAAAAGGATCAGACATTTTTTTAAAATACATTAATAAACGTACAACTATTTTGCTGTCAAAGAGCAATTGAAAAAATAAATATATTCAAAATTTTGTGAGTACTAAAAAATGAAAATTTTAGACGAGATCTGAATGTCAGCCATGGTGATACCACTGATTTGACTAATTACTTATCAATGAAGCAGGCAAAATATATATTCCCTATGAAATATAAATTAAGCAATAAAATACATTGTTCAAGAAAGAAACGCACAGACCTTTGGAATTGTTCAAAATGCAAATTATGTATTAAGCGTGATGAAATGATTAATTCAATCAATGATTTTTTTTAAAGTCTGTTAATTTGAATTGATTTCTGCAAAATGAGCACGGTGGCTCTATAAAAGTGTTTTAAAATTTGGCTAACGTGTTTCAAGTGAACTTAGTTTTTAATTCAACAGCTATATTAAAGTATATAAAGTAGGAAGTGTAAAGCTTTATTTCATCATAACGTTAAAATACTGCCATGACAAGTTTGAAGTCCTGTTTTCTGACAATTCCAGGGCTCAGACGAGATCTTAACAAGCGACTATTTCGATAAGAACAACATTAAGGTGATTTCTTGGTCCTTCAAATCAACTGATTTGAGTTCAAATGTACACTTGTGGGACTAGCAGGATACACGTTTCAAATGTTGCAACAGGAATAGGAAACAATTCCACGTAATAACTCAATAACATTGATTGACTCTATTCTCGAGTTAGTTATACACTACACTAAAAAAACGTATTCTTATCGGTGATCAACTGAATTTTGTTTACCAATCTCTAAGGAATGGACTATATTTTGTCAATTAAAACCATTTTAGTAAATATCTATATTTGTTTTTTGTAAAATCTTTATCCAAAATACATCTACTAAAACCTTAAAAAACCTACTGTGCATTTCTTTTTTTGCAGAGTATAGAATAAACTGTCATCAAAGCAACAAAAAAAAAAAAAAAAAAAAACAAATACAAAAAAAAAAAATGGAAAACCCAAATGATTAAGATGTTGTAGAGTTTTAATAATCAAAATTCCAAAACGTTAAAGCAAATCCTGCTAAGCTATCTACACCTTGAAAATAGAAAAAACTTAGAATTTTCAAATTTTAGGGCAGAAAATTTAGACAATGACTATACGACTGAGAGAATTAACGATATTACTGTCAGCACCGAGGTGTGTGCGTACTGGGATGGTGATATACGGGAACTAACAGTCCGCCAGCAGAGGAAGCATTATCTACTTGTTCATGTACAAAAGCAAAACAAAATTTTAATCGTTTTTAAATTGTGAATACAAAACTTTCAACGACATCCGAATTTATTGTTAACCTTCACTTAACATAACATTTTAACTAGGTTATTTTTATTTTTTATAATATTACATTATTAAGTGTACTCTTCCTTATATCTCAAAACGTGTCTACATTACAAGTTGTAGTATGATAAACTGTAAATATTTAACAATCTAAAGTGGTAAAATAGATATCTTCGATATTAATCTGTAAAATTCGACAAGTTACTTTATTACACTTATGAATAAAATTGTACCCTACCTCTTTTTTAAACTGCTGTTGACTGTACACATTGAGTCTTGTTTTTATAGTATTCACATAAGGATGCCTTGTTGAAATAACTAGCATTTGGCCAATGCAAAACTTCCTTCTTTTCTGTGCATTATTTTGAAAAATTCTGTTTAATTGTTCCTTGTTACACCAAAAACATTTACGGTTGTAAATACCCTTTTTATATGACGATGAATCAAACATGAATCTACCAATAAAATTAATTAATAAGAGACATCACTATAAATCTGCAAAACGTCCGCAATTGAACAGTTAATAATGAGAGCATAAACTATGACTAAAGCCACAAAAGTACATTTTATTAACCGATGTACACATGCATTAGTTTGTAGAACAAGATTGAGGCAAAATTTATCAACTTTTGAGACATTTATAATTGCTACTTCCATTTGTGGTAATTATTGACTATTGAAATGTTATTTTAATTTGGTGCCTTATTATTTTATTTTTATAAAGTTATGACAGCGATCAATGTCAATTTATGATTGTGTATTGTTGATTGCTACATGAACTGATGTAAATCTTTTTAGAAAGACTACTGCTATGTCTGATTATATCTTCCATAACGATGAATTAAGTCTTGGGAGTCACAGAACTCCTGAAATGATGACATCAGACTAGGTATAACAAGCTCTTGATTAAGTAGCTTAGTATTTGACTGCATTGGCCGGTCTAGAAAATTAAAATACGGATACGGTAATTTAAAGGTTGTTAAATGTATACACCATATGCCAGAGGTGCTGGAATGTTGCTATCGATAAACGGTAAGTTGGCAATTAGACAGTTGAAGTTAACACGTTTGATGTAGTTTAGTTCGTTCGGAGATTTCCTCGAGTGTATAGAAGAAGCTTTAAAAGACCAAATTTATTCATGGTGTCTTTAACCCCAGGCTACGGGAAGAGGATTTAATGCAAATAGGCACCAATTTTAGAATTTTTATAGGACAAATCAAATGTCTAGGACTGTCTTTTCTTTCTTCTTCAGCAGGCCGTATAGGAACTCAGCCCCATAAAAGTTTTTAAAAATAAACAGATCAAAGAGGTGATGAGCACTATTAGTACACTTAAGGGTTGTTTTCAATTGCTGGTTAGATTATTGCATATAGACGACTTTGGGTCGGTTTACGCCTATAAACCGCAAAGCGTTTTATGTCCAGCGTAAACCGACCCAAAGTCGTCTATATCCAATAATCTAACAAACAATTGAAAATAATTCTTATATTTTGAATTCAATATTTTGAAAAGAAACAACAAAACAATACTTAACAAGTAGTCAAATAATATTTGCATTTTACAATTTTTAGTGTCGTCGCTTGTTTTTGCGGATGAATTCATGTATAATCAGCGTCATCAATACATAAAATTATGACGTCAACATTAAGTCACTTGCTACAATACAAAGTTAGGTTATACGAAATGGACAATGCTGATCAGCTGTTGAATATTGAAAGGAAATTTAAATCTTTGGAATTACATTCTCTGAAAAACGAATCATCCAAACAAGACAAATATGTTGTCAATTAGAAAATCTAAACTTTGATAGGTTTCTTAAGGATATTTATTATCTGAGTCATTAATCGCGAAGTGGGTTCTGTCTTGGCTAATTACCAGGTATTTATAGCGTCTGATTAAGTATTTCGAGAAGAAGCAGCGTTAAATCAGATATTTAAGCCTGATTTTAAGCTTTAAACGGGGAATATCGTGTAGTGTCGAAACATCAATGGTTGTAGTGTGCTTGTAACACATTTATCACATCCTTTGCGACATCCGCCAGTCATGTGCGGCCGATTAAAAAAAAGCGGGGGGGGGGAGTAAGCAGATCGACATACTTGATTTGTTCATCTGTCTACAATTACGTGATTGCAACATCAAACTAACACTCACCTGATTATCCATAGGAAATTCAGGATTATAAGTTTGCCTACTCTCCAAAGTTGTTTACTATTATACAAATAAATGGAATTTCGCTTTTTCTTTCGGTTTAAAAAAATATTGTGGACGATTGAACACATTGGGTCAGACGCCTTTATAGCATTCACATAAGGTTAGATGGTAAAGAACGATTTGGCCAGTGTGATCGTTTATTTTCTTCCTTTTTGTGGATGACATTGATTATTCCTGTTTCCTTGTTCCACTTGAACCCAATAAACTTATTATGTTTTAAAAAATACTCTTTATTTTGTACATTTTAATTTTACATGAATTTAAGTTTATTCAAATTTTTAGAGAAAACATCCAGTCATATTACTATTTTATAGTTTGCGTCATTGTCAATGGACATTTTTAAGGACATCATAAAATCAATAATTACGCATTAATATAATATTTGAGTATTTTTGATAAAAACATTTTATGAAATAATTAAAGTGTTTATTGTTATATATGAAAGTTAAGGTACGTAATTACAACTTACTTAAATGAAGGTAATTACAAAATATCGAACACTGAGCAAACTGTCAAAAAAGACAATCCACAAATCAAATTCCGAGAAACCCGCAAACTCCAGAACCAAAAACAAGATATATCCTAACTAAAACAATGTTCCTGACTTGGTACAGGCATTTCAAAAGATATGGTTAAACCAGGTATAAGGGATGCTAAGCCTCGCTGTTAGAAAAAATTGAGCAAGCTGAGAGTTGAGGTAAACATTTGCAATTCAGCCTTGCGAAAGTTGGGGTAAGCTATTTCAATCGGGCCTTAATGAACGTTGGGTAAGGCCTTGAAACCACCTTAATTGAAGGTAGAATAAGCAATTGCAATCGGGTCTTACTGAAAGTTAGGTTAGCCAAAGCAATCGGGACTTACTGAAGGTTAAAGAAAGCCATTGCAATCCGACCTTACTGAAAGTTAGGAAGAGGCATTGCAATGTAATATTTATAGGATAATTAATTGTGCAGAGTGAATATTGAAAATATTACCACGAGTGACGCAGAACACATCAGATAAAACAATTCCGCGTTCAAGTTAAAATATAAATGCGTTTTCTGGTGCAATATTGAAGTTTTAGTTCAATGTACATTTGCTGTTTTTAGTTCAACATACACTACTTGAACTGCCTTAACTCATGAAGCACTTATTTCTTCTCACAACAGTTCCTTTATGCAGCTGTTAAAATGTTTAAATAAACATAATAGGGAGGTAACTTGGTATATCTAGGGTTATTAGGATGTGCGGCCGAAAGGGTCTACTTTTAACCCTTCCAAAATATATGAAAAGGTAGCTCTGTTCATTGAAAGATTTATCATTGAGTCGTTGTAAATTATCTAAATATATCAATGCCTCATATGCAATGCACTAAATCATTTCTCATCTAAAGCAGAGGACGTAAACCACAGTGTATTTAAAAATTAAGTGATTCATTAACTTTATAACTTCAGAAATATATGAATAGGGTAGGTTTTCATATCTCCGTCCGCAGACCGGTACCTAAAATTATTATTAGTTACCTCTTGTGAGTAAAACAATCATAACCGTATTTAAAAATTGGACTGGAATAGAAATAATTTTGCAAGCTTCATGCACAAATTCTGAAAAGAAATGTACACGACATTATTCGATATTGTTATTGACATTAAATATTTGATAAACCTAATGATATTTGACTTGTTGACATTTTCTGATTCTAAATATGTCTCAACTCGATTGTTGCTCGCAAGAGGTAGACTACAATGGTAATCCATCTAAGTTTTAATCTGAAACCAAAAGCTCTACAGATCTTACAATCTTTAACAAGACGACACTATAATAATAAATGAAGTAATATGTAATAAATGAAGAATAACGTATAGTTCCATTTCAGACATATTACAGGCCTTTTTTAAATTTTACGCAAATAAGACAATGGAAGCTGGTAGTTAAACAGAATGTGTATTTTCCTACATAGAAATATATGAAAGTAACAAAATAAAATATTTTTAAACATCAACAAAATCGAACACAAAGAAACCATAATCCATTTCGTGTTACTTATCTCTTAATAACATGACTGTAAAAATTGCTTACCATCAATTCATTGCTGTATCGTTGTTAATGTTATTTTTTTAAATAGCAAGTATTCAACCAACAAGTTTATTTACTGGCTCAGCTAAATAATATGTCATCAAACATACTAAGGTTATACAATTTTTTACGCCATTTGGTTCATTCAACCAAGACTCATCAATGGCACTAATTTTATAATGAAAAATTTCAAAACGTTTTGGCCATAGACACCTTGCGAATATAAAAAACATAAGAATCATTTCAAAATATCAGATCCTTAAATTTATATTATGACTATTTCACTGGAAGAATAAAAAAACTTAAGTAACATAAATATTGACAACCAGAAACTACTCTAAAATAGGGTTGTCAAATTGACCTCAAAAAACAAAAGTGAGAAACCATTACTAAAAATTTTCTTAATTTGTTTTAAAATGTCAAAATTTCACTAGACAGAATTTTCTAATCTATTATTTTAATGCTTTTTTGTTCGCTATATAATGTATTAGAAAATTTGAAATTTCTGTGCTTACCCCGTCGAAAATAAGCTCTGAAATTCATATTTTTTACCACAAACTATATAGCAAATTACAAGAAAATTCAATATCAAATCATGTTAAGTGAAAGTGTCCTGAACCCCTTAATAAAGAATAGAAACAATGAATTTTTAAATTGCCCGAAAGTCAAAATATTTATCGAGTAATTTAACGTATTTAAAATTGTATGTAAAATGCATTGTAAAAGTCAAGTTATAAGAAATAAGTTCAAATGACCATATGACACTCTTTGAAGTGGAGTTTGTATTACCTAATTAAATGCATGCATTTTTGTTGTAAATACTATCAGTGGCCTTCCATCCGTTTCAACAAAGGCAACCTTATCCATCAGTTAAACACCGTGATTGCATTTTTTGTCGAAATATCCATCCATACTGAAATATATCTCCATACAGTTGTCAACTTGTGCTTTTTTCCACAAGTAAAATAATTTCATGTGAGGACAAGAAGAATCGTTAATTAAAATTCTACTAAGCATCTATTTCTTTCAATGAAATTTTCTAAATGGCAAAAACACATAAAACGTAAATAATAAAAGCAATTAATCACATAAATAAATTTGCGGAATATGCACTTGCTCATGAATATTTATTTGACAATTTTTGAAATGATTTGTCCAATCAAAATTAAGGAGGTGTGGCTTAACGATTGATGAAATAAGCGTGTAATAATGCAAAGACTTTAATCCAATTATCGAAAATGGGTTATGTAAGTTTGAGGGGTGAATTTTGAATTGTTTTTGGGTGGGGAGGATCTTGACGGTCAAGTTGCGCTTTTTGAACCACACCTTCGCTTAATGGTTTGAATGTATATACAAATTGTTTTAAATATTCTTATTATAAATTTTAACTTTAATTAATTAAACACGGTCGCCTATTATGGTGGCTATTTTACGCCAATCTTGATGTTTGTTTTTGTTAATAAATTAATGCGAACAAGCTCGCTGTGTGGGAGGGAATCAAGACACAAATGAATACATTAGGTGGTACCGCAATTACGTTATCTTTAAATTTTAAGTCGTGGACGTGCTATACTGATAGTTGGCCTTAAAAAACAAAAGAATGAAATTATTGCACACAATTCAAACATACATGGCTCGTATTGCCTTTGCAGAAAAGAAATGTTACTGTTAATATCTTTTACTGAGTATAATGACGCACGCTGTGCACAAAATATTCATCCGGTGCATGTTCTTGAACTGCGTAGTTCGTGACAGACAATGACTTATACAACTCATAGAGGTGTTTGTTTCGGACTTGGAATGCATCTGACATTGTTTCATCCTTTCCAAAACAATAAGTCTTTAGCCATAGTAGATTTAGTGACTTTAGATGCCTTTGAAGGCTTTGCAGTATTGTGTACCTGTTCATGTTCTTAATATCTGTGTCAATATATTCACCAAATGATAAATTATTTGGTCTTCTGCCTCGCTTTGATCAATATTATATCGGATGTTAAATGCTGATAGGAACTTGGATAAAGTAGCAGATCGATTAAAAAGATTTATTCCCTTCTCCCGCTGGATCATCAGCATATCTAATAGGTTTCTTTGACATTCTCCAATTATTTTACCTTCAAACATGTTGTTTTCTGGAATGAAGTAATTAGGACAATACCCTATTCCCACCCAAGATATGAGACGATCAAGACAAGACTGGAAACAAGTAAATAACCTTTCTTGATTTCAGGAAGACGGATTTTATTCTTCTGCTAACCAAAACATAACCGTGTTCATAAAGTACGAGGGGGCCTCGGTGGCCGAGTGGTAAAGGTAGTTCGTCTACTATTGAGCATGTGGTCTGTCAACACTGAGATTGCGGGTTCGATTCTCAGTGCAGGCAGGTGTACTCGACTTCAATCTTAATTGACAAGGGTTGCCAGTTTTCCTACCACGGGTCGGGGGTTTTCTCCGGGTACTCCGGCTTCCTTCCCCAATAAAAAATGTACGCCATGATGTAGCTGAAAAATTGCTGAAAGTGGCGTTAAACATCATCAAACAAACAAACAAACCAAAAGTACGAACACAACATTTGTGGTAAGACTCATTGTGTTAATCACTTCCTTGAGTACAAATTTGAGAAGCGCATAACAAATAAAGATTGAATGAGTGAACTAAGATTTTTTCTGGAACGGAAAAAGAAATTCGCCATTCTAAAAGGGTTTTGTTCTTCGAAAAAAATTTACTACCCATGGGAACATAGTGTAACCCTTCTTTTGATATTTTTTCGACGTCACTTGATCTGGGCCATTGTGAATACCTTATTCTTTAAAACCACTTGATGCTTACAAACGGCCGCGTCACTGCGGAGTCAAACAAATCATCGAATGAACTAATACAAGGTCTGTCAATCTTGAAGCGGTGCCCTATTCCTCTATTATATTTCTCTAAAATTTGAAGCATTACTTGCTTGAATTCGCCACTTGATAACACTAGCCGATATTCTGAACATGTATATTGAAATAAAGTATATCAAATGTTTCCATAACGAAGCTTTAGTAAAAAAACACCGGTGCTGCGTTTTCTGTATCCGTAATAAATCCACACTGACTGTCATTTTGTGTTTTACAGTTGTAAATAGGAAGCTCAGTATATACAAACATAATATCAAAGTCATTTACCTTCATATTTAGTCCTTCTGATTTGCTACCACTGATTATTGTAGTACGCTGATATGACATAAAATCTTCCATAGCTTTGTGCAACAATCTTCTTTCTTTTTATAACCTTCGCAGATCCTACTTTATCGCTAAAGTAATCGAACATTTTAAAGCTGATGTCGTTCATGTAAACATAGTTTTCCATTTTTCTGTTAAAAAAGATGATTTGGAGTTTTGCTAACATCTTTTTAAAAATCAAAGTTTTAAAATAAATACGAAAGGTCTATTGCAGCTTTTTGCTTTATAAGTTATTAAAAGGAGGAAAACATTTAATTTATTTGTTTTTCAATGGGATTTATCGCTCCTTTCAGCAATCTTTCAACTATATCATAGCGTTTATATTTTATTTGAGAAGGAAGCTAGAAAACCCGTTGAAAACACCAGACATTTGGCAGGTTATACAGTACTTGCACCCGTAAACGCAACACTTTGACTGATTGATAACTGATTGCTGACGGATTTTGGAACGCTGACGGATCGCTGACTGATTGATGATGACTACATCCGTCCAAATTATGAATCCGTCATTACCTTGGTAACCGTCAGCGATTAGTGGGATCAGTCCAATCAGTGCGATCCAGAATCCGTCATTTAATTATATGCATAAATCGGTTAGTCTATTGACAGATTCGTATAAATTAATAATTTAAAGATAAAACGGATTCTGCGTCATTTTGTATATAATATATGCATTTATTATACCATTTATAATAAAATAAAAACATGCGTTTAAAGGAATTGTTAATACAATCTCTCGTTCTAAATGAATAAATAAACATATTTAAAGAAAAAATTTTTTCTTTATATTATATAATTAAGCACATTTCTTTAAAGCAGGACATATCTGCAAACCGAGTCCTGCAACCCTTCAATAAACTTTTATTTAAGGCACATCAGTAGCGACGAGGTAAATTTTTTTTTCGTAATCCATTATTGATTCTCCTTTTTTATTCTCGCGACTCGTGATTTCGGTCTATTTTATTTTTTGCGACCTGTTACATGTATATTTTTTGTCATATATTAAGCCGACCCGACTCCCCCAATCAGTAACAGATTTATTTTACATTTAGGAAAGAACGTGGCCTCTTTTTGACATCATTATTAGTTACTTAAATGTATGCCTGCGTGTTTTTATTTAGTCTACAACATTTTAAATACAAATGTGTATAACAATTGTTGAACAGTTAAACAATAATTGTCAATCAAAACGCATTGTTTACTAAACAAAAAGTTGTATTGTAAAATATACAGGGATTCTTGTCGCAAGTTTTATTGCCCGCAGTGAGACTCGAACCCGCAACCTCAGTGTTGACAGACCACGTGATCAATAGTTGATGAACTTACATCACCACTCGACTCCTTCAATTAATTAGATAAAGATGGACAAAAGGGCAAAAATTTTGAATTCCACTTGAAAAATATGGGGCATGGGTTGGGGCGTAAGATTTACTTTTTTTTTCGTGCAAGGAGCGTGACACTCTCTAAACATGTCACTATGGTTCGCGGCAATTTTAAAATAACCTGAACCACCCCCCCCCCCGCCGCGAAAAAAAACAAAAAAAAAACGAGAGGACATCCCATGTCCGCCAGCTGAGGACGCGCTGGGCAGCTCTGTTAAACCTAGTAACTAATTTCAAGTACTTCCGAATTTAAAGGAAACCATTTATACTTATATACAAGATACAAGATGTTTTATTTGCAAATTAATGCGCCCATTTCTGAGCAGAATAATCATATTACAATAATAATAATAATAATAATAATGATACAATATCAACAAAATATAATTGAACTAAGCATAATATTGATTGTAGTCATTGGTTTATTAAACATAAAGGGAAAAATGGGAATAATAAAAAAAAAAACAAACAGCAAATAAAGAAGGAAAAGAAGAGAAAAAATACACACAATAAATGTTAACTTAATATTTTATGATATGATATTAATGACTTTCAACAGACACACCAGGATCCAGACAACCTAAAGACTCTAACATTTGTTTTCTCTCATTAAATAAATTTGCAACAAGCTTTTCAGTGATCTCAATGACATATTTATCTTCAGATAGCATTAGCCATATAAATTTATTTTCATTATTTAATAATTCATAGTTTTTATATTTACTTTTGATTTTATCTAAATGCAATTTACGAATACATTCATAACTTGGACATTTAAGCATAAAGTGTATTTCATCTTCTACATTATCTTTACAGAATTTACAATAACGTTTATTTGCTTCAGTCCCAATATATCGACCTCTTTCAATTTCTAATGTATGGTCACTTATTCTAAATTTTGTAAGTTGTTTTTTAAGGTCCTTATTTCCGTAGTTTAAGTAATTTTCAAATTCAAATTGTATTTTAAATTTTCTGTATGTTCTTAACTTATTTCCACCGTTCTTTGTCCTTTCGTCATTAAGTAAGTTAAGTTTCCATATTTCTATAAATTTATTTGAAAGTTTAGCTTTAACTTGTTTTATTATAAAACTAGATTTATAATTTTCATAGTTGTAAAAAAGTGTTTCTAGTTTAAGATATTTAAAGATTTCTCTAATACATCCATACCAAGAGTCCTTTTTTGATATTGTCATCTGTTTTGATAAATTAAAAGCCTCAAGTAATAAAGAGGAACCATTTTGATCTATGTCTTTTACTATATGACACCAATATTTAATCAAATTTAAAAATACAAAGTATAAAATTGGATAACTACCAAGTTCACCTCTACATGCATCATTTGAGGACCTGCACCTTACATTTAGTGTATATTTACAAAATTTTGTATGAAGTTTCTCCAGAATAAGGCTGTCTATTTCTTTATTTATATATTTTGACATATCATGTTTCAATAGTTTACTTGGGGGAAAATATCCCCATATTTCTGACCCATATAATAGAATGGGCCTAATAGTATGGTTAAATATATGCATTAATGTTTTCGCATTTGGAGAGGTGTGTGTAAAAATATTTTTTAATTTGAAGAATGCTTTAGTTCCTTTGTTATATAATTCTTGCTTAGCTGTTGCTAGATTTCCAGAGGCATTAAAGTATAAACCAAGATTTTTATATTGATTAACACATTTTATAAGTTCATTTTTAAATTTAATTTTGATTTCTTTTTTTCTGCCTGATTTGTTGAAAACTAAGACTTTAGTTTTTTCTAGATTAACAGTCATTTTACATTCATTTGAAAATGATTCTAATTTATTTATACAATTTTGAAGCCCTTGTTCAGATGTTGATAGTAATACTACATCATCTGCATAAAGCAGACTATTGAGTGGCTTTGTTAATAATTTGACTGGATCACATGTCTGATCAAAGTAACTAGGAAGATCATTAACAAATATATTAAACAGGTTGGGGCTTAGATTATCTCCTTGCCTCACACCCAGACCACATTTAAAAAAATCAGTTCTGAGTTTATTTACTTTTACACATGCATAAGAACTTTCATACATGTTTTTAATTATGTTATAGAACTTTGAACCAACACCAGTTAACTTTAATTTATATAATAAATGAAGATGGGACACATAGTCAAAAGCTCTTTTAAAGTCCACAAAGCAAACAAATAGTTCTTTTGAATTATTTTTAACATATTTTTGAATCAGATTTTTTAGAACAAACATATGATCACTTGTTCTGCAACCTTCACTAAATCCAGTTTGTTCTGGTCTTATGATTTCTTTTTCTTTTAAAAAATTTGAGAGTCTATTATTAAGTACTCTATTTAATAATTTTCCTATATTATCTCCTATTGAAATTCCTCTATAATTATTTGGATCATGTTTATCCCCAGATTTATGCAATGGATTAATATAGTTAAAACCCCATGATTTGGGATAAATTCCAAAAGAAAATACTAAGTTAAATATTTTACAATAAAGTGGTAACATTTGGCACTGGCTATATTTTATCATTTCATTTGATATTTTAGAGAAACCTGATGCCTTTGAGTTTTTCAATTGTTTGATTGCCTTTTGTATTTCATTTTCGGTTATTTTAAAATCTAACTCATTAAAAACAGTTACTTTTTCTAAGTCTTTCAACTTATCATATATTTATTTATCATTATTTTTATCATTAAACTTATTTAAATCCTTAAAATATTTATACCAATCGTCCACATCAATGTTAGGATCTGATTGGAAGGAGTTTTTATTACCATTTTTAAGTTGTTCAAGCAGATTCCAATATGCCTTTGGATTCTCTTCTTGTAAGGACTCTAATTTTCCCATTAAATCATTTTGAAATTGTCTCATTTTTATTTTCCTGGTTTTTCTAAAAATTTTCAAATGTTTATAGAAGGAACCTCTTATATGTGGGTCTTTATTATATTTATGCATTAATGCACATTTATTCATTAAATCTCTTTTCATAGATTGTAAACTTTTATCAAACCAAGGTTTATTTTTAATTTTATTTTGTTTGGGGTTTGGTTTATTTTTCCTACACTTGAGAGATTTATCTGCTGATATCAATATGTCATTGAGATCTTCAGCCAAAGTATTTACTTCTTCTTTATCAATTATTTTATCCTTCAATTGTTGGATTTTACTTTGTATAAGTTGTGAACTTAATGCTGCTTGGAATAAATCTGGGGACTTTTCTTCCCAAATATATTTATCTGGCATGAGTTTGCCTTCAGATTTAATAGGTGATGGAAAAAATCCACATTTTATTAAACAACTAATTTGACAATGATCTGAGAGATGTGGTTGAAATTTATGAACATTAAAATATAAAATAAAGGGCATTAAATCTTCTGAAACTACCATATAATCTACTACACTGCTAACTAAGGGTTGGTAGCATGTGTAGGCACCTAACAAATCTCCCAATTTTCTCCCATTTAATATACGTAAATATGATGAGATGCATAAAGTCAACAACTGTCTACCTCTAGAGTTTGCTATTTTGTCATGATTTAATCTAGACAAAGAGCCTGTATCTAATTTATAGGAATCAAATAAAGGAACATGTTTATCAGAGTCATTTATAATATAATCTGGTTCTTGTGAAGTCCTGGCATTAAGATCACCAGCCAATAAAACATGCCCATATTGTGAATACTTGTTAATATCATCTTCTATCAAATCAAGGATATCAAACTCCATCTTCTTTAAATAACTGGAGTATTCTGGGGGATCATAAACAAAGCAAACATATAGATCTTCCATAAGACCAAAAAAGGTTTTGCACAATTTTAACCAAATGTAGTCCCTCGTTTTATGATCTAAAAATTTAACCCCTGCTCTTAATTCTTTCCTGATATAAATAGATAACCCCCCACTTCTTTTTTTGGTTTTGTTAGATTTTGGTCTTATTAAATGAACAGGTTTGGGAAAGTCTTTTAATTCTAAACAGTTGTCTAGATCGCAGTGTGTCTCTTGAAGACAGAATATATCTTGTTTTTCTATTTTTTCTAAAAATTCAGAATCATGAAATTTATTGAACCCTTTAGTCTTAAAACCATTTATATTCCAAACAGATATTTTCAAATTTGTTTTCTTAAGACTCATGAACTATCAAAATTCAAATTTAGAGACTTCTATTCAACAAAATTCAAAGAATATAAAAATCTTTGGAAATTGTTTGAAAGTATTGCTTCTACATGTACCTGTATATAATTGTACTGGATAAATCCATTACTTTAAGAAATTTTATATTATAATATATACATGATATATAAACTTCACATACAACATTAAATTTTATGAACAGATTTTCTCAACTACATGTATATAAAGATCAGTCAAGGTAATTATTAATACAATATATTATAATACCTAACAGAAACCTCTGTCACATTATAATCATGGCAGTGTCAATTCTTTAGTAACATAAAGTTATTAACAAATAATGTGACTAATAATAATCATAAGACCCAGTTTGTGGATAAGCATATATATCATTAACTGTGGAATGACTTCAACAGACATCGTAAAATAAACAAATTGCGACGGCTAAAATGCGAAAGCAGAATTGATTTTCGCATTACGCTTACATGTTCGCATATTTAACTCATAAGCTTCGATATACAAACGCGGTTAGTAGTTCAATCTTTATTTGAGATTTAATTCTGTGTAAATTCATGTGACACAATGGGACAGTGAATAAAATATATAAATAGATGTTTTCGCTTTTGTCGTAAATCTTATTCAGTATTATACACCGGAATTCTTAGAAATTGTGGCACAGTAGTTTATTCTTTATTTGAGATTTAATTCTGTGTAAATTCATGTGACACAATGAGATCGTGAATAAAATATATAAATAGATATTTTCGCTTTTGTCGTAAATCTTATTCAGTATTATACACCGCAATTCTTAGGAATTGTGGCACAGTAGATTATTCTTTATTTGAGATTTAATTCTCTGTAAATTCATGTGACACAATGAGATAGTGAATGAAATATATAAATAGATATTTTCGCTTTTGTCGTGAATCTTATTCAGTATTATACAGCGGAATTCTTAGGAACTGTGGCACATAAGTTTATTCTTTATTTAATTCTGTGTAAATTCATGCGACATTATGGGATAGGTAATAAAATATATAAATAGATGTTTTCGCTTTTGTCCTAAATCTTATTCAGTATTATACATCGGAATTCATAGGAACTGTGGCAAAGAAAAAAAATGATCAAACCACGACAAATGATCTTTTAAGCGTTTACAATAAAAAAAACCTCGACCTCGGAGGTTAAGGTAGCAGTAACCTATTATTGATCTCCAAGTTGTCTGTTCGATCCTTACAGCGAGATAGTGTGCTCGACTCATCCCTATAAATTTGCAAACAGCACCAGTTTTCCTGTCGAAGGTTTGCTGTTTCGTTGGGTACTCCAGCTCTTCCCAATAAACACTCGACGTCATATTATTTAAACTAATATAATTTTTGAAAATAGCGTTAAACAAACTTCAAACATACATACAATGCTAACGCGAAAAGGCGAAGTGAAAAAATGTAACGATTTTGTCTTCACGTTTTTCGTGTTTCTCGCTTTTTCGGCTTTAAAACTTTTCGAAGACAAATACCAAATGTACGCCTTGGCATGCGAGGTCAAATATTTTTTTGAATTTATTGTGTGTGTGGTTTTTTTCATTTCTTTTTTTAATTATTTTTTTTAATAAAATGACACTATGTGATGTTTATATTCCGTCAAAGATGCATTAGTGATAGATTTTTTTCGGGGGGCGGGGGTAATTTCCATTTATCATTAGACGTTTTCCGCTTTCAAAATACGGACGTGCGCCTTGGCACGCGAGATGCTTTTTTAAAGTCATTGTGTGTGTGCGTTTTTAAATTTACTTTGTTTTAATTATTTTGTTAATAAAATGACACTATGTAATGTTTATATTTCGTCACAGATGCATTAGTAATAGATTGGGGGAATTTTCATTTTTTTTATTAATAACTTAAGACCAGTTTTAGCCTTATTATTAGGTAAAACGATCCATTAATGAGGACATAACAGTTGACATTTTTATACTTCTAATATTTGCCAGTGAAACGAATTTTCACATTTCGAAATATTAATTTTACTAACCGGAAGTTGAATGGACGGATTGGAGCGATCAGTCCAAATCAATCCGTCAGATCAGTCAAATCGTTCCAAATCCGTCAATTGACGGATGGACGGATTGGGAACGATCTGACGGATTGGGAACGATCTGACGGATTGGGAACGATATGACTGATCTGACTGATTGATTACATATAATGTTTACTATAGAATGTTAGGTGTTTAATGTAGGATCACTATTAGTAAAGATCTAACTCGGAACCTACTACACCATACAGAAATTCCAACCTCTTATAATAGGAAGAGTTTTCTCTGGTTAAACAAATAACTAGTAATTGGTGGGCTCGCATGTACAACTGAGAATCATGTATTATATGGGTAAAATTGGTTACTGCTTCTTCCGGAAAAGAAATGGAGGAAGTTGGAAATTTACTGATTAATCTGATTGATTTGTTTCCAACCAAAATTTAATAACCATTAAGCCCAATTCTTGAGATATATTGTAAACAAACAAACTAATGAATCGAAGGTTAATAACTTTTTTGATCTGCAACAACTTGTTGTAAATGATGAAGAAATCATATTTTACACAGCTTTAAACATGGTTACATAGTGGTTGTAGATGATGTCCAGGAGTTAACTGAGTCTCAGTTTCTTTTATTCTAAACATGGAATTTGAAGTCGATATCCCTGAAATAATTTATCAGAAAGTTGAATACTTTTATTTAAATGTAATTCCTAAAAATAACTCTTTTGAAGTCTTAATTTGTTAAATGATCCTTTACGTCATCTAAAGATTTGTTTAACTATATTGTTTGTTTGTTTAATGTGTTTAACGCCACTTTTAGCAATTTTTCAGCCATATCATGGCGTCCAGTTTTTATTGGAGGAGGAAGCCGGAGTACCCGAAGAAAAACCCCGACCTGCGGTAGGAAAACTGGCAATTAAAATTGGAGTCGAGTACACCCTGCATGCAGGGAGAATTGAACCCGCAATCTCAGTATTTACAGACCACGTGATTAATAGTAGACGAACTACCTTAGCCACTCGGCCACCGAGGCCTCTTCAACTATATTAAATTTGATAATAAATAAATAATTTTTGAGTTGAACTATTGGGGTCTAGGATAAAATGAAACGAGAAATTTCAGCCATAAGAAATTTCTACCTGCAGAAAGTCAAGGAGGGAGTTGTCACCAGAAATCCAGTGAGAAATTTATACTTTCAGCAAGTCATAAGAGAAATTTCTATGACCAGCAGGTCAAGAGAGACATGTATACCCTCATCAAATGACAGAAGAAATATGTAGAAGAAAATTATTCCATTCGAAAATCATTGGAGAAATGCCATCTACCAAAGAATCAACGAAGGAATTTTATCAGAAAATATCTACTAGCAGAATCAAGGGAGAAATATCTACTATAACAGAATCAAGAAATAAACGTCTACGGTATATTATTAGGAAAGACTATACTACCGTAAACATGAATTTTTATCAGAAAATCGAGGAAGAAATATGTCCTAGTAGAGTCAAAGGAGAAATATCTACTAGCAAAGAATAAAAGGAGAAATATCTACTGGCAGAAAATCAAGGGAGACATATGTACTATCAGAGAATCAAGAAATAAATATAAATTTTTAGAGTATCTGGATCAGTGTCTACATTAGAAAATCTAGGAGAGACTTTTTTACAGAATACATTAAAACCGGGAAATTCTATGGTAGGAAATCACGGTATCATGAAATAATATCCAATTATATTGTATATAACACATTGTTTGTTTTTTTTTAAAAGAGGTCAGACGTTTTTACAATAGACTAATAACGAATTATATATATATATTAGTAACACTATTTTGCTGTAACTTTGTAATTGAAAAAAATAAATATATATATTTCAGTGAGTAGAATAAGATGATAATTTTGTACGAGAACTGGATGTCGGCCACTAAAGTGGGATACCACTGATTAACATTGTTGACTTATTACTTATCAATAAAGCATACAGGATATTTATCCGCTATGAACAATAAATTAAACGTTTAAACGTGTAGGGGATAAAATATGCATAGTATAAACACTAGACACAAAATATTGATTTCTTTTGTTACTAGACACATTTGAATGCGAGACATGTTTGCTACTGTGCGATGGTGTCGCTTGCTTCTTTTTATTACAATTTGTGGGTAAAATAAAGCAATACGGAATTGAAATGTTATTTACATTTCATTAGAATGATTCGTAATAACATACATTTCCAAAACTCGTTTGTCTCACAGTCTGATTATTTGTTATAGCATTTCTCGTAAAAAGAATAACATGTTTGCCTAGAAAAACAACTGTGCAGCTATACCTTACTCCAAATAACTTAAGAATTGTCTACAGGGCCAGAACAGTTAAAAGACAATACTAAGGAATAATTACATAAAATTATTTCTAATACGCAAATTCTTTGTCTAGTACATGTACTGAAAATTTCCAACTCTTTCGACGCATAGTCTTTTGGAATTTTTCTAAATGCAAATTATGTTTTTAACAAGGGTGATGAAATGGTTAATTCAATCAATGATTGTTTACAGGTAACTTTTTAACTTTACAGGACTGTTAATTTGTTTAATTTGATTTGGTTCTCTGTCAAATGAGGAAGGTGACTCTCTAAAAATGCACATCAATTCTATTGCCTGGAAATTGTGCTAACGTTTTTCACGTGAACTTAGTGTACAATTCAGCAGCTCTGTTAATGTGTATAAAGGGAGGAAGTTAAATTTTTTTTATCATAACGTTAAAATACTACCATGCCAAGTTTGGAGTCCTGTTTTCAGTTTTAGACAATACCAGGTCTAACCCAGCGCGCTAAAAAGAACTATTTTGAGTAGAACGACATTAATGTGCTATGATGGCATTTCATATCAAGGAATTTGAATCCAAATGAACTCTAGTGGGGTCAGCTGGATAAACGTATGCGCCAGCGTCAACCTTCGCCTCAGACCCTCTATTAGCGGTGTCAAACCATTTTAGAGTAAATCTATATTTGTAATTGTAAAACCTTTATCTAAAATACATCCACTAAAATCTTTAAAAACACACTATGCATTCCTATTTGCAGAGTATAAAATGTTATCAAAGACACCAAGGTTAATAGAATTTACTACGCCAGACGCGCGTTTCGTCTAATCAAGACTCATCAGTGGCGCTCAAACTCAAACAATATTTAACATTCAAATGACTTAGATGTCGTAGAGCTTATATCATCAAAATTTCAAAACGGTATACCAACTTTGGCTAAGGCTATCTACATCTTGAAAAAAGAAAACCTTAGAATTAGAATAATTTTAGAAATTTAATGGCTGTAAATTTAGACAATGGCTATATCAATGAAAGAATCAATGATATTTCTGTTAGCACCGAACTGGGAAGTTATAACTAACAGTCCACCAGCAGATTTATCATCATCTACTTGTTAATTTGTACAAAAGCAAACCGAAACGAAATTTCAATCGTTTAAAAATTAGGAATAAAAAACTTTTCACGCCATCCGAATTTTAACTAAGGGCCATACTTATTCCAGTTCTTTAATATTACATTATAAAGTGAATCACTTGTAATAACACAGGACTGGGTGGGTATAATACATCAGTGAGTATTATAAACAGACAGATATAGTTCCTCATTTCTCACAATGTGTCTGAAATTATAAGTTATAGTTTATTTTGAGAAACTGTAAATATTATATTTCCTCTACCTCCTTTAAAAAACTTTTGTTGACTGTACACATTGGGCAGACGCTTTTATAGTTTTCACATACAAAATGCGTTGGTTAAAAAGCTGGCATTGGGCCAATGAGATACTTTTTCCTTTTGGGGAATTTTTTTAACATTTTTATTTCCTTGTTCCTTCTTTAACCGGAAACACTAATGTTGAAAATAGGCTTTATATAAAACGGTGAATCAAACATAAATCTTACAAAACAATTATTGAATTGGAGAAAGCACCATAAATTTACAAAAATTCACGAAATTGAACAGCTAAAAAGTGTACTCTTTGTGGCTGTAGTCACATTTAGAGCCACAAAAATACATTTTAATAACTGATGTACACATGCCTTACTTGAAGTAAAGGTTATCTATTACATTAGGCTTTTACTGAAATTAAGGGTTAGCTATTGCAATCATTCCTGAAAACATGGGTTCGCTTTCGCAGTCGGGCCCTACTGAAAGATAAGTTATTGCAATCCAGGCTTACTGAAAGTTAGGATAAGTTATTACACTCAGGCTTTACTGATTATTAATTTAAACTAACTGAAAGTTAAAGTAGGCTATTGTAATCGGGCCTTACTGAAAGTTGATGTATACATTTGCAATACTTTCGGAAAGATGGTTAAGCTGTTTTAATCGGGCATTATTGAACGTTAGGGTGGGTCATTGCAATCAGATCACTGGAAGGTAGGATAAGCTATTGCAGTTGGGCCTTACTGAAGGTTTAGGTAAGCCGTTGCAATCTGGCCTTACTGAAAAATAATCTATTGCTAAGTATGAATATTGAAAATGAATATTGATAATAATGTCACGAATTTACTAATTTACCATTCGCAGCTCCTGGTTGAATATTCAATTTTTAATTCCTCGTACAACATTTGCTGTTCCTAGTTCAACATTTAATTTTTGAGTTCATCCTTGGTTGTTTCTCGTTCTAAATTCGCAATTCTTGGGTCAATATTCAAATTTTTTATTTCCTTGCTTAACAAGGAACTACGAATGATAAACTAAGAACTTAAAAGGCACATATTGAAATAGGAATTCCGAATGTTGTTCTAGGAACTGCGACAGTTGAACGAGGAACTAAAATTTCGAATATTTAACAGGGAACAGTGAAGTTAAACCATGAACTATGAATGTTCAAATAGGAACTGAAAAATCTTTAACTGATCTAGTAACTGGGAATGTTGAACGCTGAATTAGTAACTTTACTCGAGTATATGATTTACAGAGACTAAATAATGGTGACCTACTTTATGGGTGTTTAACTTTAATTTGAATCACTGTCTATAGATAAACAACTTGAACTGCCTAAACTCATGAAACACTTATTTCTTCTTTGAGGCATATGTAAAGATGTTAAAGAAAACTTAAATGCTACACAAAAATGCATTTTCGTTGTGTCATTGTACAAAAGCTTTGTAACGTTATTATAGTAACACAATTATTAACGGAATGAGAAATTGGAATGGTATACAAATAATTTTGCAAGCTACATGTAAACACCAATTCTTGAAAAAAAATGGAACTCTACAAACGGAATGTTCTATATTTTAGGTTTGGATGCTTTATATTGCAGACAATTCAACTAACAAGATGCATCAATTGTCTGCAAATACACACAAATTACAATTTAGTACCTGTAGTATACATAGAAACATAAAGATAAAATTGACATATGAGTTAAGCCCTAGATATTCCTATGCAAACAGATTAATATCAGTGAATATGTTTAAAGTGAACATTTCAAAGACAAAAACAAAATTATAACTAGAGTTAAAGGTAAAAAAATTACTGGAATCTGTTGCTTCATAGATTTATCAGATTAGAATAGCACACTTAATTCCCAAAGTGATAGCTAATAAGATTTAACATAAACACTACAGAAAATTATAAGCACCTACTTGATAAGCATAAACAAATTTTATTTTCCCGTTTTTAACCTATAGGTATTTGGCTTGGTGACAAGTTCTAATGTTAAATATGTCTTAACTTAATTGTTGTTTGCAAGAGGTGGATTAAAATGTTAATCAGTGTAAGTTTTCTTTGTATTATTAGGCTAACACTAGGGGCCATACAGGTCTTGCAATCTGTAAACAAGACGACCCTTATAAAAGTCTGATATAAACAAATCGGCTACAAAAAAACAATGGAAGCTTTTTTTCTATTCTTAAATCTTCAAAAGATACATCTTGTATTTCACATCGAATTGATAGCAATCACAAACATACACGGGACACAATATCATACTTAAAATTTTTCAGAATGTGAATTTCTAATAAACCAAAATGCAGAAAACATACACTCAAAAACACAGTTTTGTCTTTTTTCCCGGAAATTGAGAATAGCGAGGGAAGGAAACTTTCTTTTCTGTTTCATCACTTGCAATACATGGTTAGCAATTTTGTTCAGTTACTATTTCAAAACTCTTCAAATTCATTCTATAAGCATTGGCAACTAACAGGTCAGACTAATTAGATTAAGAAAAGGTAGGTTTCCAGGTTTCCAGGTTTTTCCTTCTTGTTTCCTTTTATTTCCTGGTAATTTATATGATGTTATTTCATTACCATACTGCACAATAATGTACGACAACAAGCAATGTGCATTACAAATGTGTCATCTTACAGCGTTTGTATGTGTGCATGATTGTGTTAGTACTGATTTGCTTGCTGAATTCGTTGTTTAAATATTTTAGTGTTTATACATGCATTTATGGATAATCTAAGTATTTTATCAAGGAATGTAACTTGGCTAGAAGACGGAACACTTCTATTATTTGTTTCCAAGAAACGCATGGCAAGTTGAAAAAAGTGGATATAGGAATGGGTGGTACCTGCATCGTTAGTCATTATACTAACAGAAGTGCAGGAGTTTGTGTTATGTTTTAAAATGATTTAGGTGGTAAAATACATAAGTCGTTTGTTGATAATCGTTGATCGGTATATTGTTTTAGATATATCTGTGTATAGTCACCGCCTTACATTAGTTTGTCTGTATGGATATACTAAAGATGAACCATCTCTATTTCATAATAGTTTACATAAATGTCTTCAATTGATAATACTATACTAGACTTTACCGTGTCAATCCGACGGGATTTTGCCTGTCAAAATAAAAAACTGCTACCGCGTTTGGTCGAGTTTATGGTCCTTTTGTAAATCTTTTATTACACTTTTTGAAATCAACAATTTTTTCCACAGCTAAACGGCGTTGTGAAATGCGGCTTTACAAAAGGACCATAAACTCGACCAAACGCGGTAGCAGTTTTTAATTTTGACAGGTTAAATCCTGTCGGATTGACACGGTAAAGCTTAGTATAGTGTTATAATGTGTGGCGATTGGAATGTTGTCAAAGATACACGTTTAGATAATTTTAATATAATTCACGATAGAAATACAAATAGTAGGAACAGAAATTGAGAAAAATTATAGAAACATATGATATGATCGATCCATGGCGTACATGCCACCCAGATGAAAGAAAGTACACTTGTCGCCAGTCTTCACCAATAAAACAAAGTCGTCTTGATTTTTGTTGGTTACACAAGATTTTTTTTCACTTATGAGAAATGTAACTATATATCCAAGTTGTAAAACAAAATTTCTACAATACTTTGAAGGTGAAGACAGGAGATATATCAGTAATTGGCGTCCAATTAGTATATTAAATACAGATATTAAAATTGCTTCAGCAGTAATTGCAAACAGAATAAAAGAAGTGTTGCCATTTATCATAAATGATACACAAAAGGGTTTTATTATATGACTTAATGCATCACTTAGAACAAAACGAAAAAACCTGGTCTTTTGTTGCTAATAAATTTTGAACAAGCTTTTGATTTTATTGAATGAGGATTCTTAAGCAAAGCATTGACAAGCTTTAATTTTGGACCATCAACAATTTAAATTGTTTGAAACACTTTATAGTAATGCATCAAGCTGTGTAATAAACAATTGGCAAATATCTGACTTATTTAAACTTGAGAGAGGTTGTTAACAAGGGAACCAAATCTCCTTATCTATTTATTATTGGAGTTGAAAGGCTATCAATTAAAAGTCAAATACAAACATTAGGGGGTCCTCGTGGAAGATAACGAAACATTAGTTACCCAATATGCAGATGATACATTTCTAATGTTAGATGGAAGTGAAATTTCTTGTACAGAGTCTCTTCAATGCTTTGAGCTTTTTCATAAAGTTTCCGATTTAAAAATGAATTAGACAAAACTAGAGCTGTGTGGGTTGGAAACAAAAATAAATACTCTGATCCTGTTCTCTGCGCAGACAAAAACTTCACTGGACACATTTTAATTTTAAACTGCTGGGAATTGACTTCTCCTTAAATTAAGATACTATGACAGAACGTAATTTCTCTACAAAAGGTGAAAGAGTTTACAGGAATATTGAAAAGTTGGCAACATAGAAAACTCAACTTACTTGGCAATAATACAGTTATAACGTCATTACCACACTCCAAATTAATCCATTTAATAACTTTATTACCCAGCTTCTCTGATAAGAGGATGAATGAGCTCAGTCATTTGTTCTTTAACTTCATTGGGGATGGAAAACCGGATAAGATAAAACGTAACACTTTAGTTGGAGATATATTTCAAAGGGGTTTACGAATAATACATATTCAGTCTTTTAATATTTACCTTAAATTAAGTTGGATAAGAATGCTCCTGTCCAAACTAGACGGAAGCTGGCAACAGGTGTGTTTGTTAAATCTAAAGAGATTTGGTGGATTAAAAGAGAATTAAAAGAGAGCTCTCTAGAATTAAATAACTTGTTTTGGAAAGATATTATTTGATGTCTACATATAGCAAAACCCCGTACAAAAACAATAGTTGAGTATATTCTATCATTAGATATTTTAAATGTGTCACCATTGTCAAATTTCCCTTTATATATCACTTGGAAATAAAAAAAGTGCAATTTTTTAAAGATTTTTTTAACCAGCATAGTAAAGATTTGAGTACTTTTGCTGAATTGAAACAGAAGCTACAGACCAGCAACTTTTCAACATATTACAATCTGATTGCCATCCTCCCAAAATATATTAACAATTTTGTGAAAAAACTGTAAAGCAGAGAGTAAACACTCTATTAATGGAGATAAATTTAGTAACAACATTGTTAATGATAAAAAGCCAAAATTTATTCATGATGAGCTTATTAATCAGATTGTGCAAATGCTATTTCAAAGATTTTTGAAGTAGGAAGAAACTTGACAAACAGAAATAACAAACTTGTCAAAATATTTTGTAACAATAAAAAGTCACGTAACAATGCATATTTATATAATTTTCATTATAAATTTTTACATAGAATCATTACAACAAACATTTTTTTGTACAAAATAAAACTTAAAGACTCACGACTGTGCTGCTTTTGTAAAAATAATGATGAAACAATTGAACAATTATTTTATAAATGTACTATAACTAATAAGTTTGGGAATGTGTTAGTAATAAACTTAGATGATATTTTTGCAATGTAGATTTTGACAAAGAAGGTTTATTTCTTGGTTTTGTTAATGGCACACTCCTATTAAATTTACTTATAATTATTACTAAAAGATACATTTACAAATGCAAACTTAATGAAGCATTACCAAATGTTATAGAGCTACAGTGTAAAATACAACAATATAAACTAATTAAACGTTATATTGCAGAAAATATATAAATATATAAGAAAAATAACACACTGTCCAAATATGAAAAAATTGGGGCTCCTTTACATCCTATTTTCTCAAGATTTCAATTGATTGATATACATGTACATGTTAGTATCATATACTTTATTGTAACGCAAGCTATAAAGATCACTTTAGATTATAAATAGGTGTTGGTTGTATGAGGTGACATGAGAGTTTAAGAGAGTGTGATCAACTTCTCTTTTAATTTTTACAGGCTCTTTAAGTATGTAGTCAAAATGTATTATAAACCAAAATTAATTAGTCAGATTCTAAAGACATATTTATAATCACTGAAAACCTAGTCAGGTGGCATTGTACAGGTCATTGTCAAATCCTTACCTAAGAAAAACAAATTAAACAAGTGTGGACTGTGAGCACGCTCACAAAGGGATCCCCCCGCTTCGCTTCAAGTCCAATTATCTCCCTGAATCATTTCTGACAGCGACGAAAATTCTTCATGCACATCTAAATATGATGTACTCTCTTCATGTAAAGTTTCATCAAAATCTGTCAAACGGTTTAGGAGGAGTTGCGCTTACGAGGTCCCGCACTGAATACTATATTTTAAAGGTCTAAGTCCAATTATCTCCCCTGAATAATATCCGATAGCAACGAAAATTCTTCATGCACATCTACATATGATTGTACTCTCTTCATGCAAAGTTTCATCAAAATCTGTCAAACGGTTTAGGAGGAGTTGCGCTTACGAGGTCCCGCACTGAATACTATATTTTAAGTCTAAGTCCAATTATATCCCCTGAATAACATCCGATAGCGACGAAAATTCTTCATGCACATCTACATATGATGTACTTCCTTCATATAAAGTTTCATCAAAATCTGTCAAGCGGTTTAGGAGAAGAAGCGCTTACAAGGGATGTGGACAGACAGACGGACAGACGGACAGACGGACAGACAGACAGACAGAAAGACAGACAGACGGATAGACAGGGTGATTCATATATACTCCCCAAACTAGTTTGCGGGGGGTATAAAAAACAACAATACAGTTAAAATCGAACTCCAAAACAACCACGATAACGATCAATCGATTGCTGCATCGTTTTTTACGGTATAAAGAATTTAGTATTTGCCAAGTTCATTATAATTTACTTGATTCAGTTGAACAAAACGCTATCAAGATACCTCGGTTGTAGATTTTGCAATACCACACATTTCATCCAACCAAATTCATCCATGGCGCTCAAACCACCAAAACATATCCTAACAGTTTTATCATAAAAAATACATAATGTTATATGAAATCCGGCTAAGGTCATTAGAAAAACATTAGAATGATTTTCAGAATTTTAGGTCGGTAAATTTACCTGACGATATCACTGAAAAAACCCCATTACTAATGGTACATTCTGAAACCTGATAAAAGCAGATGATAAATATCAATAGAATAGTCTATGCACTGTTTGTAAAATAACATAATAACATAAATTTTATGACCGTCTCCAATGCATTGACATCCAGACAATAAAAAAGACAACATAGGCCTAATAAAAATAGCTACGAATATTTAGTAACGAAGATAAATGGCAAGAGAAAAACAAAGATAATAAAGGAAATAAGTAAAACGCTCTTTAGCTTGTAGAATACAAAATTATTGGTTAGAACATTCCGAAAATTCACCGAAAACGAAAGAAAGAAACCTACATTAAAATTCTTATATTTGCGCCATTTAAGGTCTTGGAGATAATGTTACAGTAGCAATAGATTTAAAATCAATCAAATACACATTTACTGTTCACAGTGTTTCAAGCCTTTTAGTGAAAATTGTGTGAACTTTATGTCGCTGATTGAAGTGGAGTCATTTGTCATTGTATTTTGGTTGTAAAATATTATTATCAGTGGCTTTCTTTCAGCTAAAAATATTTTCTCTGCTCCATGGCGTCTGTGCTTTGGATATTTTCTGATCACATTGTTGCCAACGGATGGGAACTTGTGTGGGCTTGCTTAAATTTACATGAATAATTTAAAATGTGTTAGTGAAATAGTCATAAAAAGGGGAAAATGGTCAAATGTTAATCCAGTCATCAGAAACACACTGCCTGTACTCACTCCAAACTCCACCACGACCGTAAAAAGGTCTTACTTCCATTTAGGCTAAAATCACATAAAGGTATAGTTTATCATATATTGTAGTGTGATTTTTCATAAAAAATAGAAACTATGAATTCTTAAAATGCGCAAAACTCGTATAATTAAAATCATCTGTAAAATGCAAATTGATTGCAAATTCGAGCTAAAAGAAAAAATTCAACTGCTTCATACAATGCATGCATGTTTTAAAAAAGCAAACTAATCCCATGTCAGGATAAGAAAAATCGTTAATTCAAGTTCTAATTCAAAAGAGGAGTTTGTTTGGTGTATGGAATGCATATGGCATCCTTTCAACCTTTCGAAAATATTAAGTCATCAGTAAAAGATTTAACGACTTGGTCAAATGATCTCCATTTACGAGACTAATAAGTCTGCAATATTTTGTAGTTGCTTATGTGATTCTGTTTAATAACAGGAAGCTATTCAGAATAGTATAAATTACTTTAACTTCTGCCTCGCTATCAATTTTTATAATATCGCATGTTATTAGCTGATATGAACTTGGAAAACGTTACAGGTCGATTTAAAAGATTTACTCCATACTTTCGTAGGATGGTAAGAAGATATAGTAATTTTTTGACATGACGTAATTTGGACAATACACAATTCACACCCAATATATGAGGCCAACAAGACCGACTTAAAACAAGCTAATATAGTTTCTGGACTCCAGGAGGAAGGTTCTGATTCTTCTGATAAGCAAAACACAAATGTTCTCATCAAGTACGAACCTAACAGATTGTTATTGTGACGGTTTGTGTTAATCTTTTCTTTAAGTACAATTTTGAGAAGTACACAACAAAACAGTTTAGTTATTCCATGAGTGAACTAAAATCTTTTCTGGTACAGAAAAAGACATTTGTTATTCTAAAGAGTTATCGGCGTGCGGTCCAAATTAAATACTAATGAAAACATACGGCTTGTGGTTGTGGGTTTAATTAAGACCATGACAAAATGTGTTACTGTTGCTCCAAAAGAAGCAGAAGATGGTAAGGGGACTTTAATGCACATTTTTATCCGAAAAAACTGGATGCCTTGATATATTTAAAAAATTGTGATAATTGTCTTTATATTAGATGCAATATTTTCAATCATAATAATAGAAGTCATGTTCTACAACAACGTTAATTGCGTTTATCATTAATACAATATCTGAATTCATCAACCTTTACGCCAAAGACGTGAGGAATATTGTATACAACCAATGAATCGAATTTTTATCTGCTACTTTTGGGGCCGCGGTGGCCGAGTAGTTCAGGGAATTCGTCTACTATTGATTACATGGTCTGCCAACAATGTGGTCACGGGGTCAAGACTCACTGGCAGGGTGTACGCGACTGAACGATAATTGTCAAGGATTGTCAGTTTCCCTACCGAAGGTCGGGTTTTCTCCAAGTACTCGGCTTTCTCCCTCAATGAAAACTGGACGCCATTATATAGCTGAAAAATTTCTGAACATCATTCAAACAAACAAAAAACAATTCTGCTACTATTTGTTGTTCATGATGAAAAAAAAAAGAAAATCGAATTTACATTCAATTTACCCGAGCGAGCTTGAAATTATTGACATTCAATTTACCACAGCGAGCTTGAAATTATTTACATTCAATTTACTCTTGAAATTAAAGACACCACCAATACAATAAGGTCAGCCTCTTACTTAAACCTACATCTAGAAATAGACTCAGGAAAACTACAAACTAAACTCTACGACAAACGTGATGAATTCAACTTTCCAATTGTCAACTTCCCCTTCATCGACAACAACATTCCAAAGTGTGTACATTTCACAACGTATACGTTTTTCTAGATCCTGCCATCGGTATTCCGATTTTCTTGACTGCTAAACTACTCAAGGTAGGGTTTGTTGCACCTAGGTTGATGTTATCTCTCCAGAAGTTCTATGGTCGTCACCATGACTTAATTGATCGTTATGGGAAATCGGTAACTCAAATACGATCTGACATTTTCCTTGAGTAATAGGTAGAGATTCCAATTCCTGGATTTGACTTTTCCCTAGAGATGACAATGAGTAACACGACGGGTGTCTGATTAGAGGCAGCCACTGCTTACCCGTCCGGAGCACCTGAGTGCACCCATGGTTTTTATTGGGTTCGGGTTACTCTCTGTTTTTTGTATTTTTGGTTTTTTTGTTGCGTTTGTCTATATCTGGATTTTAACTGTTCCTTGACTTTTGACTCTTGTTGTTCAGTCGGTTTTCGTAGCTATTTTTCTTACATGGCTAGGAACGTGGTCTTATAGAGTTTAGAATGATGTCCAGGATTTGATTGTGGTCACACTTTCTAGTCCTTCGAAAGATTCTATGTGGAATTTTTTACTTATTGCTACATATTAAGAGTTTTCTAAAATTATTTTAAACGAAATTCGACTAATTTTATATATCTTTGTAAGTTCATAACATTTGCGCTTTTTGAATAAAAAATATGTTTCTTTATCTAAAGATTTGCGCTATATTTTCAAATTATATTGATAAATTAGTTTCTTGTTGAATTATAGTTATTTTCGCGTCACTATAATGACCAATATCAAACAAAACTTAAATTCTAGACTTTCCTTTTCCAAGCAAAAAATGAATAGTGCATCTTATATAAGGGTAATTCTACGTGCATACGATAACAGAAATTATAACATTGTCTTTTTTCTGTAGATTTTTGATACCAAATAACTACATGATAGAAGTAATATCCGCTGGTTTCTCCTATTCATGGTTTTAATATTTTTCATGACGTTGGGAAATCTATAAGAGTTTTAAAGGAAATGGTTTTGACTACAACAATATGCGTTAAAGCAGATACATCGATATTGATCTGTAAACTCGCATATTCTTCCAAATCATTTACTTTTATACTACTAAATATTTCTTTTGTACTAATCTCGTTTTGTTGATGACGATTTAATAGTTTCGGTCAAACGCTTAAATAGTATTCTATATGACGTCCTGCTTTAGCTATGTAAACAAAGCCGTGTCAAAATTCCTATAATTTTAATTCGCACATGCGTAAACTGCGTGTTTTGTGTAAATGTAAAAACTGACTTACAAATGCCGTTTGTTATGTGTTATCCATAATTATCGTTATTGTTAATAATTTAGTTATTTTGAGTCTGAATTCTGAGATTTATATGATTTAAACTACTCCCGATACATTATTTTTTTAACAATTCTACATTCGAATTAATATGACGTCACAATTAGAATTCCGCCGACGTCATATTACGCTGAACTGAAAATTTCAAACTGGAACGATGCAATTTTGTTAAGATTTCTCAATATTTTTGTTTAAAAGGTACGTACATTCAATAAAATGACGAGAAAATATGGTTATGTCAATTTTATTTGCTTTAACATACTGTTTTGGGATATATCGTATTAGTTTCAAAAAAACAATATTACCACTGAAAGCGTCCTCTTAGAACCGCTTCGAAATTTTAGAACATCTGTTAGACATATTAGAATCGAAATAGATTATTGCGAGCGGGCTTTATGGGAATTAGAACATGGTCAGACTTTATATTTGTCTTCATTTTATACCTCGCTATCGCTCGGTATAAAATATTGACAAATATAAGGTCTGACCATGTTCTAATTCCCATAAAGCCCGCTCGCAATAATCTATTTCTTAATTCAAATTCTTTGATTAAATAACTAGCACTTGTCCGATGTAATCTATCGCTTTTTCTTTATTATTTAAAAAAAATCCTCATATTTCTAGTGTTTTGATTGGTCAATTGTTTTTGGTTGAGAGAAAATGAAAACTTTCATGAAAAACTATTCTTATATTAAAATTATAGTTTTGTATTCGTGTGATACAGATTACTTAAAACAACTTGAGCGTAAGCTACTGCGGCTTCCGGTAACGATAAACGTAGAAAATATTCTTCATAGCCACGCATTTAATAGGGACGGTAAGGGGTATTGCTGATATGCCTAAATCCTAGATATCTAATAGGTTTCAATAAATGTGTATCAATGAAAAACAATGCAGCTTGTTTTAAATCAATATATTAAATATCAAGGGTTTTATGCTCATTTTAAGGTAGGTACCCTGTGGCGTTTTTCTGTAAAGTCAGCTATAAAATGCACAAGTACTCAACTTTATAAACATTTAAACAAAAAATATCAAACATTTTATCTTATACAAATCAAAAAATATTTTGACAGTATATACATTGGTGAACAATTTTACAGCAAAAGAGTGAAGAAAAGTCACTTCTTCACATTTCTGTAAGACAATGAAAAAAGGGGGAGATAACAATTTTCCATTTGTCAATATCATGTCCAACAGTAGTAAATATAACATTTCAACTTACACAAATATGTAATGAGGATGTGTGTGAATCATGAATTTAGTTGTCTGAGGTCACCTGAAATAAAAATAAATATTTATTTTAAACATATGAAAATATAATTTAAAATTAAAATTATTATTGCTAATATATTCATATGTATACATCTTTCTGACTTTGGCTAAAAATAATCATTTTCACTTATAATAAAAATTCTGATACTTAAAAGTGATATTAATATTGAGATCATAACTTCACAAGTATTTATTCAACAAAAGACAGAATAATTAGATATTTAACACTGGCGAAGTATATACAATTTTTCATTCGTATTTACTACAGATAACTAATTTTAATTGGTCTTGGATAGGGACAGCTTTTTCCGTCTAATTACTTTTTCTTCTATTTTCTTTCCTATCTCAATTTTCAAACCAAATTTATCACTAGAATTTGATGATTGTTTCAATATATCCCATCCATTATTTTATGCTGCCCTATGACCTAACACCACTAATGTATGTAACAATAAATTAATAACAATAAATAACATGCAGACATGCAAGCATGCAGGAATTTAAATCATTTCTCCTGAAATGTTCTTCATATGTAATCAAAATACGTACATGCCAGGTAACTGTTAAATCAGCAGTAATCTTGTTGCTGTTAATGATGACATCTCTCGTCAACACTGCTGTTAGAAGTAACACTGAACTGGAAGAACTGCCGTAACTCACCTCTTCTGGAAAAATTTCAAGATTCCGATTTTTATAATCATCTTTATTTTTGCAGTTGTAAATGACTGTTGCCGTAGTAGTATCATCAATGTTTCTATCATAAACAATGTTATTAAAGTCTGGAAAGCGTTGAACCACACTTATAACTTTTTCCAGTCCATTTTCCCTCATCAAAGGCGTGAACACTGTCCACTTTCCAACCAACAACGCCAACATAATCTTAGCAACATCGTCAACAAATTACCTGTTCTTACACTATTATAAGCCTCGCCTGACCTCTCATACGAAGAAAATGTTAATTTATTTTTGAGGTTCAAGATTGTATACTTAGTACAAAGCGATTTGATTAAGACCTCATCTCTCCACTTAAAACTCATCTGTGTTTTCCTGTATCCACAATTTATTTTATATATCACTTCAGTTATAAAATAATCAAGTTTATTTGCTTATGTTGTAAATAGTTTTGCTCCTTTTAGTATTATTAATGTAACTATAATGAATATATGAAACGGATTAATATAAGTCTGTGACTTGTTTCCAGATCCTTACATTGTATGCGATGTATTAACTATGTTCAATACCACGAATAAAAATATGTTTACACTAAAGGTGTGAACAACTCTTTTTCCAACAAGCTAAGGGACATTTTGAGATTTTCTTGCAGTTCTTTGGCCTGTTTCGGCATCTCCTATAAGTTTAAGAACATTGATTTTCAGTTTGTTTATCGAATGAGGCTTTCCTTTTTCACTGACCTGATAGATTTTTTTTATCATTTACTGTTTGCTTCAATACCTTTTGGCGAAAACGAATCTGCGCTATCAATGCTTTCCTTTTCTCTGTTATGCCTTTAATTTCATATAAAATAGTGTCAACTTCATCTGGTTGCTGCCATAACCCATAAAATATAATGTCATCAGTATGCTTACTTTTAGTTTTCAATGCATTTCTTTGTTTTTTCTCTAAAGTTATTTTCTAATCTTTTAGTTTTTGCATTCGTTGTTTATTTATTTCCTTTATTCGCTTCCTGTTCTTTACACTAATCTCTCTACCCTTTTTAATACTGTCAGTAAGAAGCTTTTCTTTTTCTTCTTGAGGTAGTGAATCAAGCCGCTTAGAAGTTTTATTGAAAACAAACATAAGAAAAGCTTCATTTGAAATTGTAGAGGCACTTGGTCCATATCTAAGAAAGAAATCTAACATTCCAAATACTCGTTCTGGTAGTTTGCTATGGGGTTTTACAGATTTTGATTGATTTCTCATTTCATCTGATGAATCAAAAGTTTCCACCCGGCAGTTGTTCCTTCAAGGCTTTTTCTAATACTGAATGTAAGCCTTTAAATGCCAGCATCAGAGCAAATGCACATGCTATATCGTCTAGTTCCTCATTAGGTATAACTAACTTTCCAAAAAATGTTGTCTTACTGTAAGGTCATCTGGAAAGGGGTAGTTCTCACCATTAAGAAATGAAGTAGTATCTCTACTCATTCTTTTCAGGTATGGTAAAAGTGCATAATAATATTCATTAAGTTCAAGAACATGTTTACTGCTTTCAATTAACCTCCAAAGTGGAACTGTCAGTAATTTGGAAATATTTCCCAAAACTTTGCAAAAGCAATTATGTATGATTGTTTTACAAGTTGGACTGTCAATTTATGCAGTTTGTTTTGTATCCAATCTGTGGCTTCAAAAATGATTTTATCCTTTCAATGCTATTTGACCCATAAGAAAAATTATATTAAATCTATTTCCTCTGAAATCTATAAAAAGAACCTTTTCATTCTCATTCTCGCAGTAGGCGTTGAATGCGCTATAACATCCATTATTTTCGTCCGCACCTCACCCATAAAATTTGCCACAGAACCTTTGAAAAGATATTGTCTTGGAGTCAGATGAAAAATCTTAATTTCAGAGGATTCCTCTTCATCTGAACTTTCTGGTTTAAATACTTCAGTTTCTTGTAGTTTTTCAAATTGTTTTAGAATAGGAGAAAGGCACTCTGCAAAATTGACTAATAAGTGAAGACCACAAAAGAAATTGTTTACTTCTGATGATAATGATTTTTCAGAATCGGTCAATTCATTCCAGTTTTCGATGACATTGGGCAATATATCCAATTTATATTGTCATTAAATGCTATGTTTGTTTGCGATCAAACATGAAGTCACGAATATTGCAAAGAGGAGATTATTTAGTCTATTATGTTCACAAATATCAGAAATGTCATATTATATATTTATAAAGACATCGACTGTCGTACTTGCAGCTTTATAACTCATATCTCTTAGGCCAAGAAAATAAACAGTTTTGTTTTCATTACTTATCACAAAACGCTGCTGTTTCAAGAAAAACGGAAAGAGACGATACAACTACCTAGTAATTAGTCATGACAGAACTTACTTCGTCATTAATGACTCTAAATCTACTACTAAATATACTGAAGACCAAATCTGTCACATGTTAGATTTTCTGATTGACAACATATTCGTCATGTTTGGAGGACATGTTTTTCAACAGACTGTTGGTATTCCAATGGGTACTAATTGTGCTCCTCTCCTTGCCGACCTGTTTTTGTATTCTTATGAGGCTGAGTTCCTTGAAGGCCTGCTGAAGAAGAAAGAAAAGACACTGGCTCAAACCTTTAATTTAACATTCCGCTATATTGATGATGTTTTGTCCCTCAACAATGCTAAATTTGGTGACCATTTACATTCAATTTACCCTAGCGAGCTTGAAATTAAAGACACCACCAATACACTAAGCTCATCCTCTAACTTAGACCTACTTCTAGAAATAGACTCAGGAAACTACAACCTAGACACTACGACAAACGTGATGACTTCAACTTTCCAATTGTCAACTTCCCGTTCATCGACAGCAACATTCCAGCAGCTCCAGCGTATGGCGTGTACATTTCACAACTTATACGTTATTCTAGATCCTGCAATCAGTATTCCGATTTTCTAGACCGATCCCTGCCGTTGACTGCTAAACTACTCAAACAAGGGTTTGTTGCACCTAGGTTGATGTTATCTCTCCAAAAGTTCTATGTTCGTCACCATGACTTAATTGATCGTTATGGGAAATCAGTGTCTCAAATACGATCTGACATGTTTGCTGAGTCATAGGTAGTGATTCCTATTCCTGGATTTGACTTTTCCCTAGACATGACAATGAGTAACTCGACGGGTGTCTAATTAGAGGCAGGCAGTGCTTACTCGTCCGGAGCACCTTTATTAGGTTCGGGTTACTCTCTTTCTCTGTTTTTGTGTTTTTGGTTTTTGTTTCGTGTTTTGTCTATATCCGGATTTGTAACTGTCCCTTGACTTTAGATCTTGTTGTTCTGTCGGTTTTTTTTCTATTTTTCCAGTGGAAATTTAAATGTTTGCCCTTTTGTCCATTTTTCTCTAATCGATCGTTTTTTAACATGTTTTCGTCCTGAATAAAGCTGAAATACTGCTCACTGGGAGAAAAGCAAACATCAATCAATCAATCAAACAATGAAGCAAGTTATTATTCAAATAGAAGGACGCTCTTTTAAAGCGGAATTTATTAAACGGTTCTGTTTTATCGATTTGACTGTCATAACAATGTTTAAGCAGATCTTTATAGACCTAATGAATTAATGACGTAACAAATTTTACGCTTAGCCGCAGGATTCGCAGATTTTTGTCCCTGGTGTTATTAAAGGACCCGGTGTCTGATTACGCATCTACTAGTTATCACATACCTGTCAACGGGTTGTGGATTTTCGAATGACTCCATGTAAGGTGTGCCCGACTCCAACGTAATTGAAAAAGATTAATAGATTCTTTCATACGTTTTTGGGAAAGACCGGTTGATCTTTCACGAGTGATAGAAATTGTATGTCTTTTCGCGAGTGGAGCGCAACGGAACGAGCCAAAAGACATAAAAATTTCTATCACGAGTGAAAGTTCACACGGATTTTCGCAAAAACGTACATGTATGAAAGAACCTATTTCTTCCGTAAACCAACAACTTTCACATTGCTATAACCTATATACGCTCCACTGTTTTAGACTCCATTGTCTCTGACGTCCAATCAGAACGCCGGAAATAATGAACGTCATAGAAGAACGTTGTTATGCTTCCAATATACTGACCGATTTAGGCATATAATTAAATGACGAATTCTGGATCGCACTGATCAGACTGATCGCTGACGGTTACCAAGGTAATGACTGATTGATAATTGTGGACGGATATATTCGTCATCAATCAGTCAGCGATCCGTCGGCGTTCCAAAATCCGTCAACAATCAGTTATCAATCAGTCAAAGTGTTGCGTTTACGGGTGCAAGTACTGTATAAATGATTAATAAGTTTTGCCAAACTTTCTAGTCTCATCCCCATAAAGACATGTATTTTTTGTGAAGCAAGGGTTTTACCAATCTGCATTTGTCCTACTGCAATTTTGTCAACAACTATATTTTCAACAGTTTTTGTAGAAGGGATTGCATTGGAATTTTTATTTGCAAGTTTTAATTCTTCTTCCATTACTGGACCAACATTCTCAAAAGAAACATTGTATGATGTTAGATTCATAACACATTGCCTAGCTTGTGATGTGTACATATTCTTATCAGTATCGTAAAGTTGTCCTGTATCAGTGTATGCAAATAATCTTTTTCTTCTGTTGCATCCTTTAATTGCATTCTTAAATCTTTAATATCATTCATTGAGTCTGTCTTTTGTACATTTCAAGACATTTCTTTAAGCTTTTTGAGGTGTTGATTCATTTCATATTTTTGCTTCATATTTTGCAATTTTAAATTTTCAACCTCAGTCAAATAGTTTTCAGTATTTTTGTTTTTGTTCAGCTATAACCTACTTCAAATGGTTATTTGCCTTACTTTGTTTTTGTAAAACGTAATATTTACTCCTTTCCAATTTTTTTTTAGCAAAACATTTTTGTATGATAATTTATTTTTGGTTTTTATTAAATTCTTAATTCTTTCTTCATGTTTTTCATTTTTGTTACCTTCTTAATGTATTTTTTCTCCTATTTTGATGAAATCAATTTAAGTTTTTTTTTATCTTTCTGCATCTCACAAGAATGAGCTCTTTTCAAGGACTTGATTTCACGTTCATGAAATAATTGTAATTCTTTTAAGGACTTATGATGTCCTTTAGTCAATCTATCTTGCTTTGATTTGGTCTTTTCTAAATTTAAGTCCATTGCCAATGAAGCGCAGGTTTCCTTATACATTTCAATTTCTTGACTAATAAATGAACCCTCTTTAGGTTTATCTGTATAACTGTTTTTTTTCGCGTGTGGAAAATTTAGCGTTTATGTTAAAAAACTGTGCTAGTTTATTTTGGCGTAATGTAATTTTCGCCGTCCATTATCATAATGAATAACTCTATCATTTGTGTTAATATTCCGAGCGTTTTTTTTATTTCTGCGTTCCAACTTTTATCGCGAATATAGCGAAAATTAAATCACCGCGAAAAAAACCACTTATACGGTATTACAGTTGCTACTGGTATTGCAAAAGTTTCGTTTTCAAATTCAAGATTGTTTTTTTCCTCTTTTATCTTTTAGTTTAGCTTTGTAGCGATACAATTTTGAAACCAGAGCATTTTTATTAATTGGCGCCTTATCACTTGCGTAAATTGTGCATTTTCACCTTCTTTTGTGATGTTTGTTGTAGAACAACATTGGTCAAAAATTTCCAAAGCAGTTTTGACATCACATTATGTATTTGTTTGTACAATGAAACCATATATATAATAATGTTGATATCTTCAACTTTCTGTCTACATGTATATACAGTTTATCTTAAATAATTATGGCACGAAGTTTCGATGCCTGCTCTTGCATATAGTTGCAGTGAAATGTTCTAAGAATGAATGATGGGGGGGGGGCGTTTAATCTTCCTTCCTCAAAAGCATAAATAACAGCTTTCGTTATTTTGTTTTTTAAATATCTATGTAGTTGAACAGTGAGTTTTGATTTCAAATGTCTCTGATCAGTTTTCATTAGGTGTAACTGATCTCTTAATATCAATATTTTTGTTGGAAAGTCAAATAGCACTACTGTTGTGATATAATCGACAAACCTTACCGCTTTTCATAATATTTCTTCTGGCAAACTTTAAGTCTTCGATGCAAGTTTGGGTGCGTACTCCTACACAATGTATTTTTGTCATCAAACCAACATTTCTTTGATCTACACAAGTTTGTTACCAGCAAGTTCTACTTGAGGTTTCGGTTTGGGTGCATTTTTCAGATGAAATCATGTGTTACCTAAAAATATAACTAAAACCAACTAAAAATATAAATAAAGCCAACATAAACTGAAGACTCCACTTTACAAAATAAAAAAAACTTTAAAAGTTTCTATGATTTATTCTCAAATCAAATATCAGAGGCCTAGGTCAAAAGAAAGCTATTGTTTTGCACATTCTGCTTCGTATAAATGAAATTTCAAATGGGGAAATAGGGAAAAGATATAAAATTTCAGGGACATGCAAAAATATATAATTGTGAATACCGGGTATTATAGTCCAGGTCCAGCCTGTCCAGAACTTAAGGACTGGTAATGCATCCCATAACATAGAATAGTCAACAATAATCAAAAACTCTACAAAGCATCAAATAAGTGCAATTACTACATCATGTACATGCCCAATTAGTAAATATCTGTAGTGTCGTTCCGATAATCTGCATTTCTATATTGGGACATGCATGTTGTAAATGGTATACTTATCAAAATATCTAGTACGTACAAAGAGCTTAATAAGTCGCTTTTCGATTGTATGTAAGAAATTACGGCAAATAAAATGGATCGCTTATTTTTAGTAGCCTGTATTGACAGTTGATTGATCATTACGCGGGCTTCTGTGTATGATTGACACATTACAGTTCATTTTAACACAGAAACAATCCAGATTTTACATAGTAAGACTTAATTTGGGCCCACCCACATCTAAAACGAACCGGAGAAAAATCATGAAAAGATCGGGACATTTTCTTAAAGGCAAAAGGAGTTACCTCCCTTACCCTTTACCATCCCTAGTACCTGTCTTCATTGTCCCATTTCAACCAAACTTGTTTATAAATATGTTAAAAACCCGTATTGTTAATATCAGAATTGCAAAATAATTGTTGAACAATATTCATGGACGTTATTACATTCCCAATATACCCCTTACCCAAAAAAATCCACACAACAGACACTAAAGAATCAAACCAGGTCTAACTCAAGTGAACATAAAATAACTATAAATATTTTGCATAACTCAGCAAAGTTTACATCATCACACTTTTGATGCTAAAACATTAAGCATAAAACACAGAAATACTATAGAGAAAGTATGTGGTGCCCCAACAGTTATATCCCTTGTTTAAGTAAAAAAGCATTTGGACTTGGAGTGTATAATGGATCAATTACTAGAAATAACCCATAAATTGGTTTATTGAATATAAACATTATCAATTCATCATTTACTGACCAATTCTGGTGTAATAATTAGGAGTGAAAGATTTCACTGACTGACAGTATGAATTAATTGATAAAAAATGGTTGTAATGTTTGAGGTATTTTTTATATTATTCATAAACAGCAGCATAATTTAAAATAGGTCAAAATTTGACCCTTTCTATAATTGTTTTTTTAATTATTTGTGTTATATTCTTGTTTGTTTTGGTGCTGTTCCGTCTTTTCTTAAACAACAGTTTCGTCTCTCCTTGATCGTTTCATGAATACTACTTTTCGATTACTAAGGTCACTTAGCTTTCAAAATGATATTTTTGAAAATTTAAGGTAATTTGAGACAAACCTTTGTCCCCATTACACAAATCTAAGTATCGTTCTCAAATATGACTAAAAGATTTATCGTGGAAACAGAATTGTAGCATGCGATGATTGGTGTAAGTAGTACCACACAGACTGTATGTTTATGACAACACTTGTGGATAATGCTTTAGCAAATCCCAATATATCATGATACTGTACATAGCGGTAAGACAATTAAGATTTTCGAGATAGTACACAATTTTAGTCGGAACACATTGTGTTCATTGACAAGTGTACAGTCCTTATCTAGTCCTGTGCATCCAACATGGACATCTTCATGGATGAACAAAACTAAATTTCACAAACAATCGCAGCCATAAAAATTCACAAGCACGAAAATCTGATAATCTTTTCAATTTTTTAAAGCACTTAAAACACAAAAGGCGTGGAATATAATAATCAGCTACCAGAAGTAATTCTAGCTTTTTATTAACGGTTGAAGTATTTTTTTATATTCGTATGTTTTTTTTTATTCTATAATTATGTGAGGCGGGCTTGCAATAGGTGCATCAAAACGTCATTGGGAAGTCACTAATAAAGCAATATATAGAAACTAGAAGCTGAATCAATTGAACAGCTATGCATTTCTTTTGATCTAGCTTATCTTTCCTATAAGGAGTTGTCCAACACATATGTACCAATTGCCTTCTTTGCACATCTTTGTAAGCTGATTAATTTTGTATGGAAACAAATTCTCTTTAGCTATTACGGTTTTCAAGATATTGAGGAAAATGACAAAATCGACAATTTTAATGATTTAAACGCAATAACCCTAAAAGGCGTCGTCACACAACTTCAACTCAATAGAGTCTTGTAGAGCTTTTGATGCTGAGGAAAAAGGTTCACTTCAGGTTTCGAATATCTGTTTTTGAAATATAAACCAAAAATTATATCTGACCCTCCTTTTCGCCATGTTGTTTGGTCAGCTGTCATGATTTGTGCAATTTTGATAGAGGACATCATACAGATGATGTGTGCAATGCTTCTAATCAGTCCTTTCGTTGGTTTTAGAGGAGAAGATTTTAAAAAATTGATTAAAATAAACAATTCAAGGGGAATAAATCTTAACCATGAATTCAATTTTGTCGCTCTCATAGAGCTGAACAATTTAGTAATTCTGACTTTTTCTCTAGTTCTTATAATGTTAAAGATTTTTAGGTTATTGAGGCAAAAATCATAAAGTTTTATGATTAAGGGCAATACGTCCTATAAAGTGTCGTCGAACAATTTCAGCTTAATGCAAAGTTGTGTACAGCTTTTGATGCTACAGAAGAGAAGGAAGGTCTCTTCGGTTTTTCTTATCTGTTGTTTTTTTCATTTTAATTATCATTTATGAGTCACACTTTTCTAATTTTATTTGTATAAACACAACCAATGTATCTTTATTGTATACAATATGATAACAAATAAATAGATAAATAATAAACAGAACACACGCATTAAAAAAGTATAAAAGAGCAGATTTTTGTAAAATATACAACTGGTAATTTAAATGTATTTTCCATATTACAATTATTTCTATCAGATATTATTTCTCTCGTCGCTGAGTACAACTTGAAAAATCGAATTGTTTTAAATTGGGTCCCTTCAAAATACTCTAAGTTACAATGTCCTAATTACTACACAGATTCTTTCCTTAGATTTCGTCGAGTCGTGCAGTTCAGAATACATACAAATTAGGTACTGACTATCCCGTTCCAAATTTTCAATTTTATACCATTCTGCATATTTCGGAACTTGTATAGGATAAATAGTTGGATACGGACCCAATTTCTGGTACTCTAATTTAAGTGTTGAAATCATACTCGGACTCCGAACTTGCCACCAAATGTCAACTGATCTGTCCGTTTCAAAGAGTTTGGTGAAGCGCAAGTTGTTGGTAGTGACCGTTTGTGGTAATGGTGTGGTTTTTGTAGTCGGTGTTGGTACGGTCTGTGCACTAACGCTGTTTTCAAAATCTTTGCATGCAGGTATTTTATATGATGGATCACAGGTAAGGCCACCATCTTGTATATTCCAAATAGGTATATTTTTCAGATGCTGGGGTGATTGACACATGCCATTAAATCTGTACCTAAAGAATGGTTCTTTTCTACTGCGATCCTGGATCCAGTCTTGTAACCATTTAATCTCACAATCACATGTAAGAGGGTTATCGTCAAGAAACATACTCGGTAGAGTCGTAAAATTTCCGAAGACGCAACGGTTGATGCTTTGAATTTTGTTTTGTTGTAAATTTATAAACTCTAAACTGTTTTCCAGGCCGTACAGTTTTTTTCTCGTTAAGGCCGACAACGAATTACGGTCAAGCATCAAATGGCTAAGCCTTTTGTTGAAGCTGAATTCTAGATCCGGAATCTCCGTAATACCCGTACCACCGAGTTCCAATACAACTAAATGTTCTAGATACTGAATTGTTTTCCACATATCTGCTTCTTCCAATGTTGTGTCTGTTAATATCAATTTTTGAAGCCGTTTCAGTCCACTGACACTATCAACAGTCAGCGTAAATTTCCCACTTGTTGCTTTTCCATCTTGATTCCTTAGATCTATTACTCTTATTGTAACCAACGATATGAATGTGTGTTTTTCTATTGTGTCGAGTTGGTTGTATGACAAATCTAGATTTTCCAATTTATTAAGCCCTTGGAATGCGCCTTTGCTTATAGTTGTGATTTTATTTGTGCCGAGATTCAAAGTGACTAAACCTTTCATGTTAAAAAACAAACCGTCTGGTACGATGTTTATTTCATTGTGTAACAGATTTAATTTATTTAAATGCGCCCAGGACATGGCCGCAAGAGGACCAAGTTTTGTTTCGTCAAGATTATTAAAATGGAGTCCAAGAGATCGAAGTGACTGTCCAATTCCTTCAAAGCACCCTGGATAAAGGGTGTCAATCCTGTTATTAGACAAAACTAACTCCTGGAGATTTGTCATGGTCCTAAACGCACCATATGGAATGTTTTCCAGTTGCAAATGCACAGCATAAAGAGTTTCCAGATTTCTCAATGATCTTAATTGAGTGACTGGAAATTCTCTAATAGGCAATTCCTCCAGATGGAGCTTCTTTAGTTTTGGAAATCGATGCATAAAAAGATCGTCAGAGAATTTTGATACATCAATGCATTTCAATTCTAATGTTTCCAGGTTTACTAACGTGTCCACTAATGTATTTGATCTGGTCATATGACCTTGATTAAAATGTCGCAAGGAAAGTCTCTTTAAATTCGAAAGTCGTGATATCGCCCTGTATGGAGGCGAAATGTTTTTATCGCCATCTAGCGATAGTTCTTCCAGATAACTGTCCAATCCTTCGAAAGATGAATCGGTTACTTGTGATATAGGATTTTTACTCAAATCAAGTCCTTGCAATCTGAGAGCCCTGAAGGCAGAAGGAGGGAGGAATGTTATTTTGTTACAAGAAGGACACTGATCTCCGTTTGATAAACGAACTGTGTCGTAACTATTACTAAGCGTTAATTCCAAAAATATTTCGTCCGACGGCTGAAATTTTGGAACAGAAGTGAGCCCTTTATCTCTACAATTAATAATTCGTCCCTTTCCGATTGGTCCATCTTCACAGCTGCACTCTGATACGGGACATGGCAACTCTGCCATGATGCTGACAACAACAGCACAACAAATCAGTTTAGTCAACAACATCATCATTTCTAAAAAATGAAAAAAGAACAATAAATCAATTCACACCAATATTTGTCTTGCATATACTGCATACATGTCGAAGTTAGCGCACTTTATATACGCTTCGGATATTGTCTTTCGCGTTCGGAAGCAACAAATAAGCTTTGATCAGCATCCCATTATTTTGATAATTTATGACACAAAATAGATATAATAGAGGATAAAACGCTTGACATTTATTACAAATGAGAAACAGTTAATATTTTGTTTAATTCCCTTTAATTTTGTTAAGAAAATTAATATTTATTATATTTTCCCAACAATTACAAAGCACAATTCAAATTGTCCTACTTAATTGACATTCCTTGAACGACATTTGTTCAATTAACAAGAACGTATATAAATTTAAAAGATATCTTGGTAAGATCCTTACCCCTAGTAATTGTATTTTAGAAGAAAAAATATACTTATAATACACTTTCCGTAAAAACCACTACTTTTTCCCAGTATATTGTTATGGAAATAAATATTTCGTCGACTGTTTGCATGTCCATGATATAAAAATTATCAAATAACATGAAAACAAAATCTCTGTGCAGAATACCTAATATGGAAACGGATTATGCTTGAACTGGTCCGCTCTAATGACAAATAAAAAAAAAATAAACAAATGTTAAGTATATCTTACCTGTGTTATGTTTTTGAGGTGTTCTTGTAATTGTGTTAAGTGTTATTTTGCTGTTTCTTATCGTAGTTTTAAAAATATTATGCATAGTGCATGTGGTGAAGTCGTTGATATATTTAGCAGATCGTCACCGCCTACTCATTTTGAAAGGTTCGTCTTTTTATGTTCGAATATTACGTGTTATTGATTCAGTAAACCTGTGTCAAAAAAATTAATACCATTAAACATTTAAAAGCATAATCATGCAAGATTATGTCATCAATAAACATTATTAGTTATAAATTTCTTATTCGTATGTTATATATCTCATATTTTCTTGACAATTTTCAAGTATGCAATGACTTATTTATATTTTAAATTTGTATTGCTGATAATGTGTCAACACATAAAATTTCAAAATCTGTTTTGTGTGAAATGTGATTTTAGTTACGACCAAACAGATTTTTCAATGTTATAAAATTATAATTTAAAAAACAAATTGATAGCTTTATTTCACTTTCAGTAGTTTTCTGATTAGTCTGAAAAAAATTCTGAATATATTTTTAGAGAATTATTTTCTTTATAGTTATTTGTTCTACCACACAATTTTTTATGTCAATTTGAAAAATTAAAGAATATATTCTATAAATACTGTTTGTTAATACCTATCAATGTTTCAGTAAGATATGTAATTCCTCTGTACAGTAATACATGTCATTCCTCTGTACAGTAAGACATGTCATTCCTCTGTACAGTAAGATATGTCATTCCTCTGTACAGTAATACATGTCATTCCTCTGTACAGTAATACATGTCATTCCTCTGTACAGTAATACATGTCATTCCTCTGTACAGTAAGACATGTCATTCCTCTGTATAGTAAGATATGTCATTCATCTGTACAGTAAGACATGCCATTCCTCTGTACAGTACATGTCATTTTTCTGCACAGTAAGACATGTCATTCCTCTGTACAGTAAGACCTGTCATTTCTCTGTACAGTAAGACCTGTCATTCCTCTGTACAGTAATACATGTCATTCCTTTGTACAGTAATACATGTAATTGCACTGTACAGTAAGACATGGCATGCCTCTGTACAGTAAGATATGTCATTCCTTTGTACAGTAAGACATGTCATTCCTCTGTACAGTAAGAAGACATGTCATTCCTCTGTACAGTAATACATGTCATTCCTTTGTACAGTAATACCTGTAATTGCACTGTACATTAAGACATGGCATGCCTCTGTACAGTAAGACATGTCATTCCTCTGTACAGTAAGACATGTCATTCCTCTGTAAAGTAAGACATGTCATTCCTTTGTACAGTAATACATGTCATTCCTCTGTACAGTAATACATGTCATTCCTCTGTACAGTAAGAAGACATGTCATTCCTCTGTACAGTAATACATGTCATTCCTCTGTACAGTAAGACATGTCATTCCTCTGTAAAGTAAGACATGTCATTCCTGTGTAAAGTAAGACATGTCATTCCTGTGTAAAGTAAGACATGTCATTCCTGTGTAAAGTAAGACATGTCATTCCTCTGTACAGTAATACATGTCATTCCTCTGTACAGTAAGAAGACATGTCATTCCTCTGTACAGTAATACATGTCATTCCTCTGTACAGTAAGAAGACATGTCATTCCTCTGTACAGTAACACATGTCATTCCTCTGTACAGTAACACATGTCATTCCTCTGTACAGTAAGATATGTCATTCCTGTGTACAGTAACACGTGTCATTCCTCTGTACAGTAACACATGTCATTCCTCTGTACAGTAAGACAGGTCATTCCTCTGTACAGTAACACATGTCATTCCTCTGTACAGTAACACATGTCATTCCTCTGTACAGTAAGATATGTCATTCCTCTGTACAGTAATACATTTCATTCCTCTGTACAGTAAGACATGTCATTCCTCTGTACAGTAAGACATGTCATTCCTCTGTACAGTAATACATGTCATTCCTCTGTACAGTAAGATATGTCATTCCTGTGTACAGTAACACGTGTCATTCCTGTGTACAGTAACACATGTCATTCCTCTGTACAGTAAGACATGTCATTCCTCTGTACAGTAACACATGTCATTCCTCTGTACAGTAAGACATGTCATTCCTCTGTACAGTAAGACATGTCATTCCTCTGTACAGTAAGACATGTCATTCCTCTGTACAGTAACACATGTCATTCCTCTGTACAGTAACACATGTCATTCCTCTGTACAGTAAGATATGTCATTCCTGTGTACAGTAACACATGTCATTCCTCTGTACAGTAACACATGTCATTCCTCTGTACAGTAAGACATGTCATTCCTGTGTACAGTAACACATGTCATTCCTCTGTACAGTAACACATGTCATTCCTGTGTACAGTAACACATGTCATTCCTCTGTACAGTAACACATGTCATTCCTCTGTACGGTAACACATGTCATTCTTCTGTACAGTAACACATGTCATTCCTCTGTACAGTAAGACATGTCATTCCTCTGTACAGTAAGATATGTCATTCCTCTGTACAGTAATACATGTCATTCCTCTGTACAGTAAGACATATCATTCCTCTGTACAGTAACACATGTCATTCCTCTGTACAGTAACACATGTCATTCCTCTGTACAGTAAGACATGTCATTCCTCTGTACAGTAAGATATGTCATTCCTCTGTACAGTAATACATGTCATTCCTCTGTACAGTAAGACATGTCATTCCTCTGTAAAGTAAGACATGTCATTCCTCCAACAAACAATAAATTCTAGACATGTGGTGGACAAAAAATTAAATGCCGCTGTACCACTATGGAAAATTTTGAGTAGATCTTGGCAGCTGTGTGGTTTGAGCACTGGGAACACTCCTAGTATGGACACAGCATCAAGTACAAAAATATATCAATTTAAACATGGTCAGACAGAATTAAACAGGTTGATCCCACCGAGTTAATGTAAGTTTAAGGCCACTAAGATGGTCAGAATATACATGTACATTGTTGAGCATGCTTAGTTTTATTTTTATCGTGACTAAGTAAACTTTCCCGAAAGGGGTGCCACTTTGCACTGACAATTTGTTAACTTGTTCCCGTCCTGAATATAGATGAAATATTGCTCGCTGGACGTAAAGCAGACATCCAATCAATCAATCAATCAATTAATCAATCAATCATTCCTTAAGCTTATAGATTATCTTCGACATTATATCGTTAAGATGTTTTGCTAGGACTTGTGTGAAATTAAAAGAACAGATAAAATCACCATTTATCAATAATCAATAAAAAAAGACTCTATTACCCGGATCGCAGGTATAAAAGGTACAAGAATTCAGAATTCAGATTATAAATATATATATATTAAACAAAACGATGTGTAATGAACCTCTAGACCTGCCTCATGTCCCTTGAATTTTTTTTCTATTAGAGACATACATCTATATAATCAAAATTTCTTATCCGATCCACTTGTGTACACAAGCTGACTATTTAATAGAATAGGAAATATTGATAATAAAAATGTATGTCCATAACAGAAAATTCAAAGGGACTTGTGGCAAGTCTAATGAACCTCAAGTCCAGACAAGACATCATAAAGAAGACAACAATAGTACAAACGCGGAAAAAATAAACAAAGCTTATACATGTATTAATTCTTACAGTTGCTTGCGTTTTATTATTTTTTTTTGATAAGTCCTTAATAATAAACGAAATGAAAACGATGTTCGTAAAAGATTGTGGCGGTATTTTAACTGAAACCACTGTTGTTCGTCGTAATATAAAATGCGCAGGTTAATAAATAAACAATATAAAATCGGAATTGTGTTTACTTATTATTTGAATATTTGAAAAGATAAACTTACCCAAGAGTAGTCACATATTTGTTTGTTAACCAGTATTTTCTTAATTAAATAGACGTTAAAATATGTCATATTGCCATAAACTGTTCCCAGTTATGCAATTATGGAGACACGGTCTTTGTTTGGGACAGAATTATAAAATATCTACCACGGGAATGAGAGAAAATGATATGGGTGGATTAAATTCTATTCCAGACATTCAAAATCTATAAAATACAAGTAGCATTAACCTTGTATACATATTTGTTATCATTTTGAATTTGAATTATATTTCTAAGATCTACAATAAACTATAAATAATGCAACATACACAGGCTAAAAAAAGAGATAAAAGTATTGAAATATATAAACAAGACGTAGGCTTGTAGTTTGGGCTAATTGGTATGACAGATAAGTTGTATGGTATCACTGAATATCACTGAAAGTGTTTATGACATTATAATTGTTGATTTGTCTTTTAAGGTGACATATACTAGTATCGGGTATTTGATAAGGAATTTTTTATACAAAAATAATGAAATTTATTCTTATTTTTTGGGGGGTACAGCATTCATTTGAACTAAAAGCCAATGATTATATATACACAATTGTTTAGGAATTCTCCTTGTCTTTGTTGGGGGTCCAACCACTAAATACGTGACCTGTGAGTGATACAGACTAGAAAAATACAATTTCTCACCTTATTCCTAATTATATACAACAAATTCCATTTCAGTCAAAACGTGACTAACTGTCTGGAGATAATGACATTAGTCAGTCATATGCAAATCTCGTTACGATTAGTTTCATTAAATGATACTTCAGTCTTGAAAAGTATCATCAAAGATACGAAGGTTATATTTACGACGCAGACGCGATTGTCGTCTAAACATGACTCATAAGTGGCTCTTAAAATATATTTAAAATCCAAATAATCAAGATTTACAGCTTTTATCATCAAAAGTTCAAACGTTACCAAATCCGGCTAACACGTATTTCTAAATAGGTCAAATTTGCATTAGTAAATATTATTTTTAAAACTAAACTAAATATTTCTGTTCTGCCTATTTGTTATAATAGGATTACTGTATACAAGTCCCCACATGTGCGCATTTTGGCCGTGAAGGCGGAACAGTCAATCAGTTTATAATAAATGACACTGCCCAATACTCAAACCGTACTGAATATGCCAAAAGACCATTCAAGTTAAAGGAGGCCTCGTTGGTATGTTTCTTGTCCTTGTTTAATCCATATGTCAATGATACCAATATGATAGTTTTCCATTCAAAATGTTTGCAAAAGAATGAGACAGAGGTTTTTCAGTTGCATATTTCTGACAGCTGCTGGTACAATCCTTAGTAAAACATTTCACGGCATGCCGAGAGTGATTACTTTTGATGAACTGCTTCTTAAAATAAAGTTAAGATCTAAACAGTATTGGTTTACTACTTCAGTAGATAATTTACACGTAATATATAACAGCTTTTCAGATTCATCGATATATTAAAATAAATTCCGGAAATATTTTTATACCTCGATTGATGGTTGAAAGTGTAGTGAGGTTTATATATTTTTATAAGATATTACCGATGTAATATATGCAGTTACTTTTGTTTCCTTGACACCGTAAACAGGAAAGGGATAATTAACTCCACATTTTGTACAAGTGTTTTCAAAGTCGTCTTATGCATACAATAAATGATTCTGATAAAACTGCTATTTAAATTCTAAAGTTGCAGGTGCATATATTAATTTACTGATGAGCTCATTTATAATTATTTGTGGCGTGTTTTATATATGGTCAAAACGTGTGTTTGGAATGAAGGTTATAAAAGGTATTAAAGGTTATATAATAAACATAAAATATTATTGTTATATCATTAAAAAAGTACTTTAAAGTGAATCGACACAACCGCATACATTTTAAATAGATATTGAATTGAGCAAATCACTTCCAATTTGAACAAATTAGCCATACCCACATGCATATTGTGCATAGATAGATGTATGCATGTGTATCGTGTAAATTAATCATTTCACGGAAGTTTTATATGGAAACTGTTGAAAAATGTCGAAATTTATGCAACCTATCCATTTTATCCATGTGCTGCCCATGTGATTATGTTGAAATATGGAGCTTAAGATTTTATTAACAAAATGAGATATTGAAGTCGGGAAATGACTTCCAAATTTATTTTAAAATGACCGATTTTTTGCAATTGTAATCGATTTCGAGACAAAATGGCGATACCGGCAGTTGTTTTTGCGGTTAAATTCATAATATATAAATATACGGGTCTTATGCATCATGAAACTAGTGCCGGTCTTGTCATAATAATGTGCTTTTTGTTATTTTGTATATAATATACAATACAAATAACATCCTGTATCAGCAGGGGTATGAAATCCAGGTGTTAACAGGTAGATACTTTTGAGGCCAGAAAAGGGTAATAAAGGTAAATGCAGTACCATTCATCTAAAGGAAACAAGATGAATCAGATACTGAGACAATATATTTTTATTAATCTAAAATAGACACATATTGTGCATAGATAGATTTATGCATGTGTATTGTGTAAAGTAATCATTTCACTATTATTTTAAACTCTGGTTTGAGATAAGTTTAATGAAATTCAATGTATAAGTAATAATTATATGTAGTACATGTACATGTAATTTGTACATATATGCCATTTTATCAGATCAACTGCACTATATATATGCAAGTTAGAATTGACCAATAAAGATATTATTTAAAAAATATTGACTGAATATAATTAATTACACATATGGAAACTCGTAATAAACAACGATTAACTTACAAATGAATTTCTTCTTTGAACAGTTTAACTACTTTTTGTTAATTAATCTTAAGAAATATTTTCTTTGTCTTGTGGAAATAATTTTGAAATGCCAAATTTATACTTTCCTTTGAAATTGTTTTGACAGGGACATCTTTGCAATCAACATTTGTTTGCACAGCAATAATTGTGATCATAACTACATGCTCACAAAACAAAATAAAAGCCTTCAAGTTGTCAATTCCGTAAATGAAAATGTTTTCTTAGGACATACAAAGGAAATAGAAATGTCAGTTTCGCCCTCTACTATTTTGTTATCTCCCTGTAATTATCTGGGACCAGTCAAAGGTGAATTCGGGAACTAGTTATCGAGAGTAAACAGTTAACTAACCTAATTATGACCGATATAGTTGGGTATGGCTTCTCGAAAATTTTGGTAAATGGTTGAAAAGCTTGACAGAGAGATGTTTTCACGTATAAAGAGGCAGGAATACTTTTAACCAAAATGAATTTGATAATCATTCAATTTATTACCAAGGAATTATGTGGTATTTGGAGAGGTATCAATTATATCAAAGGAATCTTATACAACTACAATGGATTTGAAAGCCAGCCACATTCTTATTAAGTCACAGTGCATTTAAAGCATGGGGACCCTTATTACTATAATGAACATATAACGAATACGTAGGGAACATATGGGTTCATTTGTGAACAACAATTGTTTTAATACACAAATAATGTATATTTCTTATGTTAAAATATGATTTTACACAGTGACTCGATGACATAGCTCACTTTATACATTTTACAGCCCCATAAACATTTTCCCCAAAGTTTTATGAAGATCGGATAATAACTATTTTAACTAAGAGAGCGGACAAGGCGAATTTGCCATTTTTGTGTAAATAAAGGGCCATAATTCTGAAGTGATTTGGCTGGTTATTTAACTTGGCCGAGATATTATGCCAATAAACATTTTTCCCAAGTTTCGTGAAGATCGGACAACAGATGTTTGAGTTAGAGAGTGAACATCGCTGTGGACGCCGCCTGCCCGCCATGGGTATTTCCATAATATTCGTATACAAATGTTCAATTTAAGACGCTTTAACGATATGATCTTGTGTTTAACATTGAAGGAATTCACATAACGAGTGGTTAAGGTAGTTCGTCTACTATTGATCAAGTGGTCTGTCAACACTGAGGTTGCTGGTTGGGTCTCATTGCGGGCAGGGTGTACTCGACTCCAATCTTAATTGACAAGGATTGCCAGTTTTTCTACCGAAGGTCGGGGGTTTTTCTCCGTGTACTCCTATTTTCTCCCCAATTAAACCTAGATGCAATAATATAGCTGAAAAATTGCTGAAAGCGCGTTAAAACAATATTCAAGCAAACATTAGGTCATCAAGACAAATTTGATCTTAATTTAACAAATTCTATATGATGGCCATATGTATAACCACGGAAATATGAATACAGGATTTGTTGAGCAGTTTCTTGACGTTTTATGGGATAATGTTTTTATTGTCGTTGAAATATAAACCACTTATGACAATTTTTAAATTAAATTCACAAAAACGGATTATGTTGCCTATTAAGCTGCGAATCTGTCTGATACATTTTATGTCATTGTATCTGCCTCCAAAATATATCACAGCACAGTTGTCAGTTTAAGGATTACTTGGCTCATTGCTCCAATTTCGTAAAGAGAAATAGTTATATAAATGGGTTTCAACCAGAGGGCATAAATACACGAGTATTCATTGGAATAGAAACAGGTGAAAATAAAATGAACAAACAAAAAGTAGCTAATGAACTATATTAACTATTCCATTTAGCAGAATCCAATAAGATTGACAATTTTTTTAATTGACAAGTTTTTTTTTAAAAAAGAAGCAAATAATGTACGTTCACTTCAAATTAGCTCTTAATCCGAAGAAACTGTACATAAATAGTGAAAAGTATAGCTTTGACTATATGCATATGTACACATAAACCTTCGTTGACACATGTACTTACATAAGTGTTAAATTTGCAGGATTGTCATACGATGTGTAATATGTCTACAAACCCTACTGTGACCTGTCGTTCAAACCTATCCAACAACCATTTGTTGGAAAGCTTTCGTTAGGAACTGATTGATCTTGGTCTACAAAACAGTACACACGGTTATAAAACGGACTAAGAAGTAAGATTGTTTTGTTTGTTTTAATGATATTTAACGCCATTTTCAGCAATTTTTCAGCTATATCATGGCGTCCAGTTTTTATTGGAGGAGGAAGCCGGAGTACCCGGAGAAAACCCCGGACCTGCGGTAGGAAAACTGGCAATCCTTGTCAATTAAGATTGGAGTCGAGTATAACCTGCCCGCAGTGAGAATCGAACCCGCAATCTCTAAGAAGTAAGAAAACGTTCTATTTCGTGAAATGTTATTTATGAATACGATCAGAATTTTTCTGCAAAAGAATAAACATTGGGGTCAGTAAATAAATAAGATTGATAACTTTGGGTTAGGTAAATAAATAGGAACTATAACTATGGGTTCGGTAAAAAAGTAAGATCGTTAGCTTTGGGTTCGGTAAATAAATAAGATGCCTAACTGTGAATGGGTTCGTTTAATAAATAAGATCGCTAACTATGGATACGGTAAATAAATAGATTGTTAACTTTGGGTTTGGTAAATAAAATTTTGGAATGAAAAATAAATAAGATAATTAAATTTGGAATCGGCAAATAAAATACGATTGCTAACTTTGAGTTCGGTAGGACATGTATGCATTAGTTTACCATTTCATCGACAGAGTTGAAAGCTAACAAAGCAACATTATACGGTTGCGCCTGTTCTTGACATTTCTCCATTGCTTCGTTCCATGTGGCAAGATCCGAACTGTTGCGGATAAAATAGCAACTGTTAAATTCATCACCGAAAACGCTGAACCATCCATTTGTACAAGGGGAGTCTAATAACGTTAAAAGTTACTGCCATTTAACATTGAAAACCGTGATTTAATAGAATCAAATTTATGTATTAACAGTCGAAAGTGATGAAAAATGGAACAAGTACACTGGCACACGAAAATCAAGAAAATCATATGTGTGCATAGTTCGTAACTTTTCATGAAAATTAAAGGAAACTAGTTAGTTCTAAAACTGTGATTAACAACAAGACAATCGTACACATATATTTTATTCGTTTTTATAAAGAATTAATAATGATATGCTGAAATGATTAATGCACTTAAAATTTAATCGAGATAGCCACATATGTAATCAACTGGTTATACCTTCTAAATGAATATCACAAATGTATGCAGTCTTAACGAGACAACTCATGCCATTGAAGGAGCCATCTTGCGTAATTTCAGCACAATCTTCGTTTCCAGCAAAGTTGTTTGGCTCAGATTTCCAGAGACTGTAAATGTATAATAACACAAATATTTACATTGAAGAACATGCATTCAATATTAGGATCAGATACCCATTCAGCTTTAAAACAGTAATTGATGTCACTGAAAACTGAATATGCTACAATATAACATATTAAACACGTAATTTGCATTATATGACAAAAATAAAGTATCTGCTTAAACCCCCTAAGATGATTATATGATTGATTTATGCGATTGTATACAACAATCATTACAGTCAATGTTAATGCTTAGTGCCCTAAAACTCCATTTGATACATGGATACTTATTACCTTTACAATATGTCATGTGTCATTCTGTATTGTGTTTTTAGGTTGTGTTTATGTTAGTATTGCCCTGACCCTTAAGGGTGTAATTTTACAATAAATTTGTTTTACACGTCACATTAGGAATATGTTTAGATGAAGTAATGGTTGCAATGAATTAAACAACTAGTTAAAAAGATTCAGGTTTGCCTGTAATATAGTAGACCAATTCCCATTCTGTTCATTAATGTGGTAGTTCAGGCCAGACCAGAAGGCGTTTGATCTGTAATATCGTGTTTGTAACTCAATCCACGTCTACTAAAGATTAGCATTAAAACACGCTTTTGCTGGAAGATATTAATAAAATAAAATAACAACAAAAGATAAAAAAAGAACTAAAAAGACTTAACACGCTTTTGTTTTTCTTTCTAATTAAAGTGACAAAACGTGAGGTTCCATGTACAAAAGTATAAGAAAAATAGAAAGGAAACCGACCGAACAACGAATCTGAAGGTCAAGGGACTATTACAAATCTGATTTTAGACAAACATAAACAAAACAAAACAAAAACCAAAAACGCAAAAACAGAAAGTGAGAAACCTGTAAGTGTCTGCCTCTATCTACACTGACACACGCCGAGTCACTCAGTCATTGTCATGTTTTGAAAATAGTCAAATCAGGGAATAGGAAAGACTACTACTCAGCGACTACTACTTAGCGAGCATGTCCGATTGTATTTGATTTCCATAGTGATAGATTAAGTCATGGTGACGAACATAGAACTTTTGATGTGATAACTTAACCCTTAATAAATAAAACATTGTATTTTTTAAGCTGTTCAAAGTAAAACATGAAAAAAAAGTTAATACAGAGTAATTAAAAAGGTCAAACTCGGCGTAAATAGAATTAGGTTGCCAACTAATTCACAATAAAAAGAAAAATAGCAAAGGAAACCGACCGAACAACAAGAGTCAAAAGTCAAGGCACAGTTACAAATCCGTATATATACAAAAGCAACATAAAAAAGAGAGTAACCCGAACCCAATATAAACCAGGGTGTAATCAGGTGCTCCGGACTAGTAACCAGTGCCTGCCACTAATTAGACACCCGTATGTTTCGTGTTACTCATTGTCATGCCTAGGGAAAAGTCAAATCCAGGAATACTACATATGACTCAGCAAACATGTCAATTCGTGTTTGAGACACTAATTTCCCGTTTCACTAAAACGATCAATTAAGTCATGGTGACGACCATAGAACTTCTTGAGAGATAACATCAACCTTTGAGCAACAAACCCTTGTTTGAGTAGTTTAGCAGTCAAAAGCAGTGATCGGTCTAAAAAAATCGAAATACCGATCGCAGGATCTAGAATAATGTATAAGTTGGGAAATGTTCATGGCATCACTTCATTACCCTCAGTGTGATCACAACCAACCTTGGCTTTTATGAAAATGTATAGATAGTCCTGTGTATTTGACTGCTTATGAGTAGATTTAGGTGTTTAGTGCATGAATTAAGAGAATTGGAAACTTGTTAATATTTGGGAACACCGGTCCCCATCTTGACTACATACATCCACATGTACATGGCATCACTTCATCACCCTCAGTGTGATCACAACCAACCTCGTTTTTTTTTAATTTATACATAGTCCTGTGCATTAGACCTCTTAAAAGTAGGTTTAATATGTTTTTGGATGAATTTGAAGAATTGGAAACTTGTTAATTTTTGGAAACACCAGTCCCGATCCTGGCTACACACATCCACTTGGACATGGCATCATGTCATTACCCTTTGCATGATCACAAACTTGGTTTTTATGAAAATTTATAGCTAGTCATGTGCAATAGACTGCTAACAAGTAGGTTTTATGTGATTTTGCATGAATTTGGAGAATTGGAAACTTGTTAATATTTGGGACACCCTTCGCCATCTTGGCTACATAGAGCCACTTGTACATGCCATCACTTCATCAACCTTTGTGTGATCACAATCAACCTTGGTTTTATGAAAATTTATAGATAGTCCTGTGCAGTAGACTGCTTAAAAGTAGGGTTTTTACTGTTCTTGCATGAATTTGGAGGACTGGAAAAGAGTAAATAATTTTTAATATTTGTGAACAACTTTCATTTCCCCTTCTTGGCTATATTGTACATTGCTCAGATTTTAATTGTTTTGTGCATAAATGTAGGAGTATTTGAATTAATAGATATTATAGAATGATTTCCCCTTTCTTTGCTACATACCCCTTCTTGAATAAACCATCACAGCGTTATCAACCCGTATATTATTATATGACGGGAACATGTATGAGTCAATGAGGTAAAGTTGTTTCAATTACATGTTTTGACTTATTTACACAATACAAATTGCGTTATTTTTTTGTTTCAGATGCCCCCTCGAAAGAAATAAAGAATTGGTCTGCCTTGGTCAATTGTGCGTTTTGCGAAAACACACAGTCTTGGTGTTCTGTTGCCATATCAGATGCTCTATGTGTCTTTTATATTTCCATCCTGCCGATGTTCAGGGGTTTTCTTCGCCTTCTTCCCCAATAAAATCTTGAAGCCATGATATTGCTAAAAGTGGCATTAAACACCATTCAAACAAACAGTATATTTTCATTCAGGTTTTGCTTACTGGTGGGGGTAATGTTTTACTCTTTTTGATGACACGAATAAAGTGCACAATTTTGGTGAAACGGTAAAATAATTATAATTAGCTTGTTTTTTTTGCTAACTTTTTCTTGTTTTTGTTCTTGAGAAAATGATTTGCAAACAATGTCAGTTTTAACAAATAATAAAAAAACTCAACAAGTAATTAAATATGTATATTTGAAAACATTCAAAACAAATGAGAACTAACAAGGGCAAGTGCAATTAAATGTAAAGTTATTCATGTCATGGTTTAGCTAAATAAAATGACATCAAAAATACTAAGGTTATAAATGTGTCTAACTATTAGGTCCTGTACGTGCAGTACTGATTGTTGAAATTAAAAAACAGCAGGAAGACACCAGTGCTAAAAAGTCATAAAGACATGACAGTTTCTGTCTATACTGGATTGAAATTTTACTGTTGTGAAGATCTTTTCCTAAATTTAATGATGCATGGCTATTCACAAAATATTTATCCGCAGTACATTCTTGAAGTGCATAGCTCGTGAATGACAACGACTTTAACGACTGTTCACATATTTTGAGACTATTAAATAACGTGGCAAATTGACATTCATAAACTTCAATGTTCTTTTCTATCAAGAAATAAGACGAAAGAAACTTGTAAACCCGATAGATGAGTTTGTTTGAGCCTCGAAATTCATATGGCATTTCAACCTTTTCGAAATAATAACTCATCAGCCATAGTAGATTTAGTGGCTTTGTCAACAGACCTCTATTTACGAAAAACTCGCTAAATCTTCGCAGTATTGTGTACTTGTTTGCGCGGTGGAGGTTTAATATCTGTTTACATATCTTCAGCAGAGGAAAAATTGCTTTGTCTTCTGCCTCGCTGCTATTGATAATGTTTCGAAAGTTTTCAGCTGATAGGAACTTGGATAAAGTAGCAGATCGATTAATAAAATTTACACCCTCCTTCCGCAGTATCGTCAGAAAATTCAGTAGTTTTCTTTGATATTCTCCAACTATTTTACCTTCAAACATGTTGTTTTCTGGTATGAAATAATTTGGACAATACCCAATCCGCACCCAATATATGATACGATCAAGACAACACTGTAAACAAGTAAATAACGTTTGTGGATTCCAGGAGGACGGATCTGATTCTTCTGCTAACCAAAACACAACTGTTTTCATAAAGTAGGAACACAACAGCTTGCTGATGTGACGGCTGGTGTTAATCACTTCCCTAAGTACAATTTTAAGAAGTGCATAACACATTAGTTGTGCTTGATTAAATGAGTGAACTAATATCCTTTCTGGTACAGAAAAAGATATTCGCCATTCTAAAGAGTTTTCGTTTTTCGATCCAAATTTACTACCTATGGGAACATAAAGTAATCCTTCTTTGGATATTTTTTTGACAGCACTTGATGAGGGCCATTGTGAATACCTTGGTCTATAAAACCACTTGATGCAAACACAGGGCCACGTTGCACTTTTCAGGCAAACTGCGGTATCAAACACATTATTGAATGAACTAATGCAAGGTCCATGTATCTTGAAACGGTGACGTATTCCTCTATGATTCTCTACTATTTGGAGCATCACCTGCTTGAATTCTCCACTTGATAATAATAGCCCATATTCTGAACATGTATATTGAAAAAAAGGATATCGAATGTTTCCATCTGGAAGCTTTAGTAAAACAAATCCCGGTGCTGCGTTTTCTGTATCCGTAATTAATCCAAACTTACTGTTAATTTGTGATTTACAATTGTAAATAGGAAGCTCAGTATATACAAACATTATATCAATGTCACTGCTCTTCATATTGAGCCCCTCTGCTCTGCTACCACTGATTAACATAGTACAGTTACCAGACGACAAAACATATTCCACAAGTTTCAAAATCGATCTTTTTAGTTTTACCACTCTCGCAGATCCTACTTGATTACAAAGGATATCGAACATTTTACAGCTGATATCTTTCATGTAGACATAGTTCTCCATTTTGTCTGTTAAAAAGAGGATGTAGCTTGTTGTTAACATCTTTTTAAATTAAAGTTTAAACATAAATGCGTTCAGCTTTTTAAGTTTATAAAAAGTTTGAAAACGAATTTATTGTCATTATTTGTCTGTTTTTCAATGGGTTTATCGCCCCTTTCAGCAATTTTTCAACTATATTATGGCATCTATTTTTTTGTTTGAGGAGGAAGCTATAATACCATTTGACAAGCCAGACATTTGGAAGGTTATAACTTTTAACATATAAAAGTAAAACAGAATAAAGTACTGACTCGGAACCTATTACATCATACAGAAATTCAAACCTCTAACAATAAAAATAGTTTTAATTTCTCTGGTTAAAGAAATAACATTCGTCATTGTTGGGCTTGTCGGTATAACCGAGAATCATGTATTACATGGGTAGAATTGGTTACTTCAGCTTCCAGAAAAGAAGTCGAGGAAGTTTGAAATGATAATAATTAATCCAAACATACTGTCAATCTGTCTATGCCATTATCCTTCATATTTACTCGTTCTGCTTTCCTTTAACTGGCTTTTATACCATAGAAAGTGACGTCTTCAATAATGTTGGAAAACAATCTTCTAAACACTCTCAGATCCTATTTCACCACAAAAATCCGATATCCTTTAAGCCCATTTCTTTAGAAATATTGTATACAAACAAACTGATTAATCGATGACTGAAACTAGTTGTTGTAAATGATGAAGAAATCATATCTTACAAGCTTTGAACTAGATCACATAGAGGTTTTAGAATGATGTCAAGGATTTTCTCTGTTTCGCACATTCTAGTTCAAGAAATTTGAAGTCGGATTTTCAAGTTATTACTACATATTCAGGGTTTCCTGAAAATATTTTATCAGAAAGTTGAATGCCTATTTCTAAATATAAGTCCTAAAAAAGCTCTATCGTAGTTTACATTTTTGAACTAGATAAAAAATAATTAAGTTTTGAGTTAAATTATTGTCAATATCAGGCGATTCTCTATAACAGTTTAGACTATTCTGTGCCTCTGTAATAATAAATATTCTTACAAAGCTGTCTAACATAAAAATGAAAATTAAAACTGTCCCTTTATAAGCATAAATGAAAAGTGCATCTTATGCTAGGATGGGTGTTCATCATTCTACATTTCACCATTATAGAAATAGGATTTTCTTTTGTTATATTTTGTATAGAAAATTTTACCACCAGGAAAAGAAACACATCAGAAAATTTTTTCCAATTTCTGCTATTCAAGAGTTTAAATTATTCACATGACACAAATCTGTATAAAGGATACGTTTCTTCTATAACAGTGTGATTTCTACTGCGCTGAAAATCATAGAAGAAATTTTAAACATCGGGATAATGAATTAAGATCTAATTACACTGTATGCAACATCTTGTTTGTTTTCTAAAAAAGGATCAGACGTTTTTTTAAAATATTAAATAATGATTAGGAAAATGTACAACTGTAACTATGCAATTGAAAAAAAATTATAGATTTTTATTGAGTAGAATAAGATAATTATTTTACACGAGAACTGAATCTCATCCACTACAGGGAAATACCACTGATTTGGCTAATTACTCATCAATGAAGCAAGCAGGATATATATATCCGCTATGAATAATAAATTAAACATAACTTTTAGGGGATAAAATATCTAAACAAATTTAAACTTTGCAAAGTTAAATAGTACAAACAAAAGCAGCCAACCACATCGAACGGACTAATCTTATAACGAGTCACAATTATTTTTAGACAAAAATAATTTACTAAGATACAAATGTTGTAACTTTTAATAACCAAAATATTGATTTCTGGTTACGAGATCGTACGTTTAACTGTTGTCGCCACTTCTTGTTATTGCAATCGGTGGGGAAAATAAGGCAAATTCAGATGTCCTGTCAAATCCTTAGCATGATTTGCAAACATATATTTTTTAAATTGCCTAGAATGAAAATTGTTCATTTATACTATTCTCGGAGTAATTGAAGAAATGCACTATACTAAGGAGTAATCACATAAACTAATTTCTAATACGTCATTACTTTGTCTAGCTCATGCACTGAACATTTTTACAAATAGAGTTGCCTAAACTCTTTAGAACTGGTTTGATTATATTTGTAAAAAGCCATCAACATATGACATCATTTTAGAGAATTTGGAACATATAAGATTATTTCATTGAACAGTATTCAGTGTTGAATATGTATGCGAAACAATCGAGAATAAAACAAATTGTTCAAAAAAGAAACGCATAGTCGTTTTTAGATGTTTTCAAAATGCAAATTATGTATTTCAAGTGTGATGAAATGTTTAATTTGATCAATGACTTTTTACCGCTAAGTTTTCAACTTTTAAGGTGTGTTCATTTGATTTGGTACTTTGCAAAATGTGCTCATAAATTCTATTTACGTAAACGTAGAGTTTAATTCAACAGCGTTAAAGTTTATAAAAGGAGGAGGTTAGGAGCTTAAACTCATCATAAAATGATGAATACTGCCATGCGAAGGTTGGAGTCTTGTTTTCTGCTACCGACAATGCCACAACGCTCTCTACAAGGTACTATCTTGAGAAGAACAACATTAATGTGCTTTCATGGCCTTCCAAATCAAGGGATTTGAATCCAAATGAACACTTGTGGGACCAGCCGAATAAATGTGTGTGCCAGCGTCAACCTCCGCCTCAGACCCTCGATCAGTTCCGTCAAATGTTGGAATGGCAAACAATTTAATGTAATTACTCAAGAACATTGATTGACTCTATTCTCAAATTAATTATAAACTGTACTAAAAATACATCTAATAAAAATTCACTTTGCAGAGTTTTTATAATTCATCATCTACTTATATTTTTTTAACAAAAGCCAAAAAAATTTCAATCGCTTTTAAATTGCGAATACAAAACTTTCTACGCCATTCAAATTGATTTTTAAACATTACTAACCATAAAATTGTAACTAAGGCCATTTTTATTCTAATTCCTTAATATTACATGATAAAGTGTACACCTCATTATTTCTCAAAAAGTTTCTTAAATTATAAGTTATAGCATGATAAATTGTAAATATTTAACACTCTAATTTATGTTCAAATTGATACCTTCGATATGAATCTGTAAAATACGACAACTTTATTGTAATTATAAATAAAATTTTGCCCTACCTCTTTTCTTTAAAAACAACTGTCATTGACAGGACATTTGGGCAGACTCTTTTATAGTATTCACAAAAGAATTCCTTTTTAAATAACTAGCAATTGGCCGATGCAACACTTCCTTCTTTTTGTGCAATATTTAAAAAAAATCAGCTTCCTTGTTCCTTCTTAAACATGAAACACTTATGTTTGAAAATACCCTTTATATAAGACGATGCATCACGCATAAATCTACCAATAAAATTATTGTATAGAGGACAGCACAAGAAATATTCAAACTTCACGAAATAGGACAGCTCAAAATGAGAGCATAAACTACAGTAAATGTGACTAAAGCCACAGAAAGTACACTTTAATAACAGATGTACACATGCCTTACTGGAAGTAAAGCTTAGCTATTTTATTTAGTCTTTACTGAAAGTTAGGTTTAGCTAATGCAAGAATTTGTAACTGAAAATATGGTAAGCTTTTGCAATATAAAGTGATTGCGATCCAGCATTACTGAAAGTTATGATAAGCTATTGTCATTAGGTTTTACTGAAAGTTATGGTCAGCTAATACCATCAGGCATGACTAAAATTACGGAAAGCTATTGCCATCCGCTTACTGGAAGTTAAGATAAGCTTTGCAATTGGGCTTTACTGAAAGTTATGGTTAGCTATTGCAATCAGGCCTTACTGAAAGTAAAGGTTAGCTTTTACATTTAGCTTTTACTGAAAGTTACGGTTAGCAATTGCAATAATTTCCTACTGAAAAAATGGGTCACCAAATGATAATCGGGTGTTTCTTAAGTTAAGTGATTGGGTTTTGCTTTTGACTTACTGAAAGTTAAGGTTATCTATTACAGTCAGGCCTTACATAAAGTATAGTTATTACAATTGAACTTAACTGAATGTTACAGTAAGCTATTGCAATCGGGCCTTACTGAACGTTTCGGTGGGCCATTGCAATTAGCTTACTGGTAGGTAGGATAAGATTTTTCAACCGGGCCTTACAGAAAATTAGGTAAACCATTGCACTCGGGTCTTATCGAAGGTTAGGGTAAGCCATTGCTATCGAGCCTTACTGAAAGTTAGGAAGAGACATTGCTGTGTCATATGTATTGAAAATATTATCACGAGTGGTGCCGCAGAACGCATTAGATAAAACAAGCCCGCGCTTTTCCGCGTATGAGGTAAACATAAATACGTTTCGGAGTGATCATATTTTCATTGTTCAACATTAGATTTTTCAGTCCCTATCCCAACATGCGTAATTACTAGTTAACAATCTCCTGGCTCAATATGCAACTTTTAGTTCCTCGTACAACATTTGTTGTTCCTAGTTCAGTATTCAATTTTTAAGTTCATCTTTCTGTGTTTCTAGTTCGAAATTCACAATTCCTTGTTCCATATTGGACAAGGAACTTTAAATGTTGAGCAAGGAACGAAAAATTTCGACTATTGAACTAGAAAGTGTGAATGTTCAACAAGAAATAAAAAACAAAACAAAAGTCTTTCAATATTAAACAAGCAACTAAAAATTTCGAATATTTAACACGGGTCTGCGAATGTTCAAAACGGAACTGAAAATCGAGTATCGAGGATCAGTGCACATGTTTAAAGTGAACATTTTAAAGACAAAGTCATAACTAGAGCTAAAAAATACTTGAATCTGTCTCTTCATAGTTTTATCAGATTAGATTCTTCTTCTTCGCCATATCTCTGAACATCTAATGTACATCATCGACGTGAGCTCTTGCATTAGTCGACAACAAACACCACTCCACTTTCTCTTGCGTCTATCTCATTAGAGCTTGCATCCCTACGTCGTATCTCGCAAACGTTGATGACGTCCATGTTGTTCTTGGACGTCCTCTTTTCGCTGTTCCGTCTACTCTACCGTGCAATTCAACATTTGCTATCCTATTATTATCCATCCGTATCACGTGTCCTAGCCATTGATGTTATCTTTCATGTACTCATTGCACTTCTGTTTCTGTCTGGTTCAGAGCCTTTCTGATGTTTTCATTCCTCAGCCTATCCTTGATACGAACTCCTAGGATCTTTCTAAGCGCTGCCATCTCGAACACAAGTAATCCCCTTTCTTCAGCTTGTCTTTTGTACTTACTAGCATCCGTTCTGTCTTGGTCTCACTTATCTCTTGTTCGTACCTTGTGCTGACTCAACTGTCCAGGATGGATTGTGCGTGAGTCGGTAGTTCGGCATGATGCCAATGTTGTCGAAAAAACGCAGGTTGATTGTTCTGCTATTTATGCGTACTCCAAGCCCTCAAGTGCTACTCTCATAATGTGCTCCAGGTAAATGTTGAATAGATCTGGCGACAAAATGCATCCTTGTTGCACACCGATTACTTGCTGAGACCACTCCGTTAGATCGTTTCCAATTCTAATAACGCTTTGCGTTCTCTTGTACAAATTCGCAATCAGATTGATAATTTTATGGTGTATTCCACAGTGGTGTAGTACTCGCCATAACCTTTGTACCATATGCGGTCAAAGGCTTGCTTGAAATCTATGAAAATCAAGTAAAGTTCCTAGTTTTGCAGCGCTAGGTACTCTTCTGCTATCAATCTGAGTGAAAAGATTTGCTCAATTGTTCCACTTCTTGATCTAAATCCAGCTTGTTCTTCTGGCATTTGAATTTCGATAATACTCTTCATTCCACTCCTGATGATCTCTAGTATGATCTTACTTGCATGACAGATAAGGCTAATCGTGCGATACTTCTCAAATTTGGTAATGTTTCCTTTTTTCGGGATAGTGACTATGAGGGACTTCGTCCAGAGTGTAGGTGAATCTCCAGCATTTCAAATCTTGCTGCAGATGTTGTGCATCAGTTGACCACCTTCTTTTATTAGTTCTCCTTCAATATCATCAATTCCGGGAGCTTTGTGCAACTTGCTCTTGTCAATTGCTGTTTTGACCTCGCTTTCAAGGTTACTAAGGTGCTGCTCATCTCTCACAATTTCGCCAAAGTTGTTCCAGAACGTCATCATCCGTTTGTATTTTGGCATTGCATAGTCCTGTGCCGCACTCTTTGGAGGATGTCTTTGGTAAGCCGTTTGCCATCCTTGTTTCCATGCTTGTCATTCAATTTGATTCCTTTCTTGAGTGTTTTTGGCCTTTTGAAAGAGAGATCACATATCGTTCTTCCGGTTTGCTTCCTCTGCCTCATAACACTTTTTGTTAAACCACTCTTCCCAACATCATGACGTTCTTAAGCGGTGTAAATTAGCGCTTCAAGTCTTCATCTTGCGGACTACTGTTCATCTTTACCTTTATTGATCATCGTTGACAGGCAAGGCTGAATACTTCATCACTGATCCACAGTTCCTTGTTATACCTCTTCAAACCAATCACTTCTTCAGCTGCCTTCTTTGTTTATAATCAAACAAGTTGATTTGTTCTAAATATCACGTCCTGAATATAGCTGAAATATTACCTGCTGGCGGTAAAACAACATTCAATCAATCAATTAATCAATCTTTAAAGCGTGGCTAACAATGTCAAGTGCTTCATCCAACCTCGCCTATTCGACCATGCGAAAGTGCTTTCAAAATGATTCTTAATTTTGATCTTTTACTTCTAAAGTAAAGTTTGTGAAGTTTGCTATCACAAGATTGTGATCATTTACAACGTTTGGCACTACTGTATTTGGGTAGCTGCGTTTGTTGTTAATGCAGCTTCTTCACCTTTGGTAAATCATGATGTAGTCATTCAGCTGTTGCGTTCGATCACCGGGTGATTTCCAGGTCAATTTCCTCAAAGGCTTGTGTTTTAACCAAGTGTTTGTTATGATCAGTTTGTTGAGCCTGCAAAATTGGAGTAGTCGTTCACCTCTTTTGTTCATTGTTCCATATCCATGATGCCCCCAGAACTCCGTTTCATGTGGCGCTGTCGTCTGGGCATCGAAATCGCGCATTATGACCTTGATGTCTCTTCTTGGGCCGTTGTCGATGGTGTGTTGCAAAGTCTTATAGAATTCATCAACATTTTCATCACTATGGCTTGTAGTCGGTGCATATGATTGTATTATTGTGATGTTGTGACCTTGACCAATCAGATAGAATACCACACTAAAATGCCCCAGTGATAGCTAATTAGATTTGACATAAACATTACAGAACGATTCTGAGCACACCACTTACCCCGTGTTTAACCTATCGATATTTGGCTTGGTAACATGTTCTTATTAGGAATATATCTCAACTTGATTGTTGCTCGCAAGATGTATATTAAAATGGAAATTCATGAAAGTTTGCTTTGCATTATTAAGCTTAAACTAGAGGCTCTACAGGTCTAGCAATCTATAATAAGACGACGCTTATAAAAATCTGTAATAAATGAAGAAAAAAAAACATTTTCATCACTATGGCTTGTAGTCGGTGCATATGATTGTATTATTGTGATGTTGTGACCTTGACCAATCAGATAGAATACCACACTAAAATGCCCCAGTGATAGCTAATTAGATTTGACATAAACATTACAGAACGATTCTGAGCACACCACTTACCCCGTGTTTAACCTATCGATATTTGGCTTGGTAACATGTTCTTATTAGGAATATATCTCAACTTGATTGTTGCTCGCAAGATGTATATTAAAATGGAAATTCATGAAAGTTTGCTTTGCATTATTAAGCTTAAACTAGAGGCTCTACAGGTCTAGCAATCTATAATAAGACGACGCTTATAAAAATCTGTAATAAATGAAGAAAAAAAAAGTTCCATTTCATACCTATTGCACTACTTTTTTTTCCAAATAAGACGATGGAATTTTTTAAACGATGCATCTAGTACTTCAGATCGAATTCATAGCAATCACAAATACTATAACTAAAACCATATATGAGACACAAAATCATAATCAATATTTTTTAGAATGTGAATTTCTAATAGACCAAAAATTCAGAAAACATACACTCAATAATACAGTTAAAATCAAACTCTAAACAGCCATGATCCATTTTGTGTTAAGTAATCTCTTGATAACACGACTGTATTAAATGCTTACGCTCAATTGATTGCTGCATCGCTTTTAACGGTATAAAACAATTGAGTAGTCATCAAGTTCATTATAAAAATATAGCATACATTTTCTACTTTGCTTGATTAAGCTAAATAAAATGTCATCAAAGATACCACGGTTATACAATTTTCTATACAACAAGTTTCATCTAACCAAGACATCCGTGGCGCTGAAACCACCTACACATATCCAAACAATTTTATCATAAAAATAGAACACGTTATGTCAAATCCGGCTTAGGCCATAAGAAAACCCTTAGAATCATTTTCAAAATTTCAGGTCGGTAATTTTAGACTATAATGATATCAATGAAAGAACCTCATTACTATTGGTACATTTGAAACATTATAAAAGCAGATGATAAATATCAATAGGATAGTCTATGCATTATTTGTAAAATGATAACATACATTTTATTAATTAAAGTCTCCCAAATGCATTGAGAGCCAGAAAAAAAGACAACATAGGCTTCATAAAAATAGAAGCTGCGGAGAGTTACTAATGTAGATAGGTGTCAAGCAAAAAACAAAAAGTCATAAAAAAGAAGTAAAACACCCTAGCTTGTAGAATACAAAATTATATGTTAGTACATTCAGAAAATTGACCTTAAAAACAAAAGAAAGAAACCAATACTATAGTCTTATTTTTACGTCAGTTAAGGCATAGATAACACAAAAGTAGTCCAGTTCAGATTACGTACTAATCTTGTAGATAATTTTACAGTATCAATATATATTTAAAATTCATCAAATATGGATTAATTGTTCACAGTGTTTCACGATATTTAGTAAGGATTTATGGGGCCTCGGTTCGTCTACTAATGATCACGCGGTCTGTCAACACTTAGGTTGCGGGTTCGAGTATCACTGCGGGTAGGGTGTACTCGACTTCAACTCTCATTGCCAAAAATTGCCAAAGACTAATAAACTACCATTTTTTTCCATTACTAAAATGTATGTAAATTGCTTGACATTATAAAAAAAATCAGAAAATTTCAATAGACAGAATTTTGTAATCTATTATTATTGGAAAATTTGAAATTTCTGTGCTAAACCCGTTGAAAAAAAGCTACGAATTTTTTTTTAACAATAACTATATGGCAAGTTAAAAAAACTGCAATAACAAATTATTTTAAGTGTAAGTGTCCTGAACCCCTTAATAGAGAATAGAAACAATGAATTTTGAAATTGCACGAAAGTCGTAATATTTAGCGAGTAATTAAACCTATTTAAAATTGTCTTTACAATGAATTGTAAACATCAAGTTATAAGAAAGAATTTCAATTGACTATATGTCACTCTTTGAAGTGGAGTGTGTTTTACTTCATTAAATCCATGTTTTTGTGTTGTAAATACAATCGGTGGCCTTCGTTCCGTTTCAACAAGGCAAATTTATCCATCAGTTGAAACCGTGATTGCATTTTTGTAGAAATATCCATCTTCATTTAAATATCCTTCCATACAGTTGTCAACTGTGCAGCTTTTGACAATTAGAGTTATTCCATGTCAGCACAAGAAGAATCGTTAACTAAAAATCTACTAAGCATCTATTTCTGTCAACGAAATTTTCTGAATGGTGGAAACACATAAAAAGTAAATAATAAATGAATACATTAGGTGGTACCGCAATAACGTAATCTTCAACTTTTAGGTCTTGGACGTGCAATACTGATTGCTGACCTTAAAAAACAAACGAAAGAAAACTAAATGTCACTTTGTATCTTTGCAGGAAAGAAATGTTACTGTTAATATCTTTTACTGAATATAATGATGCACGGCTGTGCACAAAATAGTCATCCGGTGCACGTTTTTGAACTGCATAGGTCGTGACAGACAATGGCTTGTAAAACGCATAGAGGAGTTTGTTTGGGACTTGGAATGCATATGACATTGTTTCATCCTTTCCAAAACAATAAGTCTTTAGCCATAGTAGATTAAGTGACAAGATGCCTGCTAAGGGTTTGCAGTATTATGTCTTTGTTTACGTTCTTGAGTTTTAATATCCGTTTCAATATATTCACCAAAGGATAAATTATTTTGTATTCTGCCTCGCTGTTATCGATATTATATCGGTAGTTATAAGCTGAAAGAAACGTAGACAAAATTGCAGATGGATTCCAGGTAGACGGATTTGATTCTTCTGCTAACCAAAACATAACTGTTTTCATAAAGTACGAACAAAACAGATTTGTGGTTAGACTGTTTGTGTTAATCACTTCCTTGAGTACAAATTTGAGAAGCTCATAACAAATAAGTTGTACTTGATTGAATGAGTGAACTAAGATGTTTTCTGGAACTGAAAAAGAAATTCGCCATTCTAAAGGGGTTTGTTCTTTGAACAGAATTTACTACCAATGGGTAGTACCCTTTTTTGATATTTTGTCGATATCACTTGATGTGGGCCATTATGAACACCTTGTTCTATAAAACCCCTTGATGCTAACAAACGAAAACATGTCACTTTCAAGGCAAACTGCGGAATCAAACGTTTCATTGAGTAAAGTAAAACAAGGTCTATGTATCATGAAACGATGACGTATTCCTCTATAATTCTCTATAATTCTCCACAGTTTGGAGCAATACTTGCTTGAAGTCGCCACTTGATAACAATAGCCCATATTCCGAACATGTATATAGAAATATAGGATATTGTATGTTTCCATATGGAAGCTTTAGTAAAACAATTCCCGAGTCTGCGTTTGCTGTATCCGTAATTAATTTAAAAAAATGTGTGATTTACAATTGTAAATAGGGAGCTCATTATACACAAACATAATATCAAAGTCACTTCCCTTCATTTTTAGCACTTTTGATTTGCTACCACGGATTATTGTAGTACGCTGATATGACATGAAATCTTCCATAGTTTTGACAAACAATCTTCTTTTTACCACTTACCCAGGTCCTACTTTATATAAAATATAATCGAACATTTTACAGCTGATATTTTTCATGTAGACAAAGCTTTCCATTTTTCAGTTACAAAAGATGATTTAGATCTTGTTAACTTCTTTTTGAAAATCAAAGTTTCAAAATAAATACGAAAAGTCTTATTCAGCTTTTTAGGTTTTAAAAGGCTAGAAAACAAATTTGGTGGATATATTTTTTGTTTTTCAATGGGTTGTATCGTCCTTTACATCAATCTTTCAACTATATCATGGGGTTTATATTTTATTTGAGGAGGGAGCTAGAAAACCCGATGAAAACCCCAGACATTTGGCAGGTTATAACTGTTTACATATAAAAGTAGAATGTTAGATGTTTATTGAACGATCACAATTATTTAAGTACCGACTGGGAACCTACAACATCATACAGAAATTCAATTCTCTTATAAAAGAAAGAGTTTTCATTTTCCTGGTTAAACAAATAACTACTAATTGTTGGGTTTGTCTGTTTAACAGTGATTCATGCCTTAAATGGGTAAAACAGGTTACTGCTGCTTCCAGAAAAGAAGTGGAGGAAATGTACTAAGTAATCTTGTTTCTTATCAAAACAATGATTGATTTGTTTCTAAACAAAATTCAATAGCGTTTAAGTCAATTCTTCAGATATAAACAAACTAATGAATTGAAAGTTTATATTTTTTTTTTGGTGTAAATGATGAAGAAATCATATTTTACACAGCTTTGAACGTGGTTACATACACAGAGGTTTTAGAATGATGTCCAGTATTTAACTTAATCTCTGTTTCTTTCATTCTAGCCATGGAATTTGAAGTTGTATATTCTAGGTATAGCTACATATTCAGTTCCATGAAATAATTTGATCAGAAAGTTGAATACTTTATTTAAAATAACTCTTTTAAAGTCTTAAGTTGTTATAAAGTTCTTTACGTCATCTAAAGATATGTTCAACAATTTAAAATTGCATAAAAACATAAATATTTTTTTGAGTTGATATATTGTGGCCTAGGACAAAATCAAACAAAATATTTCAGCCATAAGAAAACATGAAAGAAATTGCTACCTTTAGAAAACAAAGGAGGGGATTGTTCTTACCAGAAATCAAGTGAGAAATTTCTACTGCCAGTAAATCAAAGAGAAATTACTATCATTTAAGTATCACCAGAGAAAAATTTCTACCATCATCAAATGACAGAAGAAATTTGTACTTTAGACATCATGGAAGAAAATTATTCCATTTAAAAATCATGGGAAACTGTCACCTACCAGTGAATCAAGGAAGACATTTGATCAGAAAACCGAGGAAGAAATATATACTAGCAGAAAATCAAGGGAGACATATGTACTAGCTGAGAATAAGGGGAGAAATAACTACTAGCAGAAAATAAAATAAAGAGAGAAATATCTACTTTCAGAGAATCAAGAAATATTTATCTACTTTTAGAGGATCAAGAAATAAATTTCTACATTAGAAATTCTAGAAGAAATGTTTTTACCGTAGATATTATGATGTCAAATCAAGGAAGAAATTTCTAACATCGTTTTTACAATATACTAATAACGGATTAGGTATATATTAGCAAACCTATTTTGCTGTAACTATGTAATTGACAAAAATAAATATATATATTTGTGAGTAGAATAAGATGATAATTTTAGACGAGAACTGAATGTCAGCCACTAAATGTAGATAACACTGATTAACTTTAGGAGATAAAATATGCATAGTAGAAACACAACACACATTTGATTGCGGGATGTGTTTGCTACTGTGTGATGTCGCCTGCTTTTTGTTATTACAATCTGTGGGTAAAAATTAAGCAATACGGAATTCAGATGTTATTTATATTTCCTTAGCATGATTTGTATTAACATACATTTCCACAACTCGTTGTCCCACAATCTGACTATTTGTTAAACTGAGTGTTCCCGTAAAAACAATTGCACATTTGCATCGAAAAACATTTGTTCAGCTGAACTTTTCTCGAAATTACTCAAGAATTTTCTACAGGACCACAACAGTAAATAGACAATACTAAGTAATAGTCACATGAATTTCTAATACGCCATTTCTTAGTCTACTACATGTACTGAAAATTTCCCAAATAGAGTTGCCTAAACTCTTTAGAGTTGGTTTGATTATTTTTGTAAAAATCCATCAACATAGACATGGGGCGTATAAGTTCATTTCGTTGAACAGTATTCAGTGTTGAATATGTATGATTAACAATCGACACTAAAATAAATTGTTAAAAAAGAAACGCATAGTCCTGTGGGATTCTTCAAAATGCAAATTATGTATTTACCAAGTGTTATGAAATGTTTAATCTAATCGATGATTTTTACAGGTAAATAGGTAAGTTTTCAACCTTTAAAGGTCTGTTAATTTGATTCGGTTCTCTGCCAAATGAGCAAGGTGACTATCTAAAAGTACACATCAATTCTATTGCCTAGAAATCTGGCCAACATTTTTCACGTGCAGTTAGTGTATAATTCAACAGCTGGAGGAGTTTTAAGCCTTAATTCATCATAACGTTAAAATACTGCCCTGCCAATGTTAGAGTTCTGTTTTCTTCTACAGACAGAACCTACTTTGAAAACTTTTAAAACTCACTATGCATTTCTTTTCTGCAGAGTATAGAATAAAATTTCATCAAAGATACCAAATTTAATAAAATTGACTACACCAGACGCGCGTTTCGTCTAATCAAGTCTCATCATTATCCATTGTTATCGCTCAAATACAAACAAAATTGAAAACCCAAATGATAAAAATGTTGTAGAGAATTTATTACCAAAATTCCAAAACGTTAAACTAAAGCCAGCGGAGGCTGTGACTATCTATATCTTGAAAATAGAAAACATTAGAATTCAAATAATGTTTAAATTTTAGAGCAGTTGATTTAGACATTGACTATATCATTGAAAGAATCAATGATATTCCTGTGAGCACCGAATTTTTACTACTGGGATGTTGGTACCCACTATGACTAAAAGTCCACCAGCAGATGCATCTTCATATCATCTACTTGTGTACATAAGCATAACGAAATTTCAATCGTTTTTAAATTGGGAATATAAAACTGTTTACGCCATCTGAATTTTAACAAAAGGCAATTTATAGTCCCGTTATATCATATTACATTATAAAATGTACACTTCCTCATTTCTCACAAGGTGTCTAAAATTATAAGTTATAGTGTATAATGATAAACTGTAAATATTTAACACTCTAATATGTGTTTAAACATATGCCTTCGATATTAATCTGTAAAATCCGACAAATTACTTTATTACACTTATGAATAAATTTTTTTGCTCTACCACTTTTTTTTTAAACTGTCGTTAACTGGACACATTGGGCAGACGCTTTTATATTTTTACATTAGGATTCGATGTTTAAATAGCTAGCACTGGGACAATACGACACTTCTTCCTTTTGGGGTATTTTTAAAAACATTTTTGTTTCCTTGTTCCTTCTTAAACCGGAAACACTAATGTTTGAAAATACCCTTTTTATAAGAATAGGAGACAGCACCGTAAATTTACAAAAATTCCCGAAACTGAACAGCTAAAAAGTGTACTTTTGTGGCTGTAGTCACATTTAGAGCCACAAAAAAAAAATTTAATAACTAATGTACACATGCCTTATTCTAAGTAACGGTTATCTATTACATTTAGCTTTTACTGAAATTTAGGGTTAGCTATTGAAATCCAGCCTTACTGAAAGTTAAGATAAGCTATTACAATCAGGTTTTACTGATCATTCAGGTAAGATAATCTATTGCTCAGTATGAATATTGAAAATATTATCACGAAAGCCACAGAAAGAATCAGATAAAAAAGCGCGCAATTGTTCCGCGTTCACGTTAAAATATAAATACGTTTCCGCACGAATTATCGCAGCTCCTGGTTCAATATGGAAGTTTTAGTTCCTCGTACAACATTTGCTGTTCCTAGTTCAATATTTGCTGTTCCTAGTTCAATATTTGCTGTTCCTAGTTTAATATTTGCTGTTCCTAGTTCAATATTTGCTGTTCCTAGTTCAATATTTTCTGTTCCTAGTTCAATATTTGCTGTTCCTAGTTCAATATTTGCTGTTCCTTGTTCAATATTTGCTGTTCTTAGTTCAATATTTGCTGTTCCTAGTTCAATATTTGCTGTTCCTAGTTCAATATTTGCTGTTCCTAGTTCAATATTTGCTGTTCCTAGTTCAATATTTGCTGTTCCTAGTTCAATATTTGCTGTTCCTTGTTCAATATTTGCTGTTCTTAGTTCAATATTTGCTGTTCCTAGTTCAATATTTGCTGTTCCTAGTTCAATATTTGCTGTTCCTAGTTCAATATTTGCTGTTCCTAGTTCAATATTTGCTTTTCCTAGTTCAATATTTGCTGTTCTTAGTTCAATATTTGATGTTCCTAGTTCAATATTTGCTGTTCCTAGTTCAATATTTGCTGTTCCTAGTTCAATATTTGCTGTTCTTAGTTCAATATTCAATTTTTCAGTTCATCATTGGTTGTTTCTAATTCGAAGTTCGCAATTCCTTTTCTTATATTGATCTAGTAAATAAGAATGTTAAACCGAAACAAATGTCAAATATTTATTTTAAGTTGAATGTTGAACGCTGAATAAGTATCCAACTTGAATCGAGTAAATGATTTACAGAGACAAAATAATTGTGACCTACTTTATGGGTGTTCAATTTAAATGTCTGTAAAAATACACAAGTTGAACTACCTACACGCATGAAACATTAATTTCTTCCTTTATGCATCTGTTAAGATGTTTAAGAAAACTTAACTGCTACACAAAAATGCATCTTCGTTGTGTAATTGTCCAAAAGCTTTGTTACGTTATTATAGTAAAACACCTATAAACTTAATTAGAAATTGGAATAGTGCTTGTAATTTCCATTAAAAATATCAAAACTTTTACAATAATTTTATGTAATAAAATACCCGGAACACTACAAAACGGAAAGTGGTATATTTTAGGTTTGGGTGATTTATATTGCAAACAAGTAGACTATTAGATGCATCAATTGTCTGCAAATACAAAACATAACAATTTTATATTTGTAGTATACATTGAAACAAAAAGATAATATTGACATATGAGTTACGCCCTAAAAATGCATATGCCAACAGATTAATATCAGTGACTATGTTTAAAGTGAACATTTCAAAGACAAACTGGAGGTAAAGGTAAAAAATTACATGAATCTGTCACTTTATAGATTTATCAGATTAGATTAATACACAAAAAGGAGTTGGTTCATTTTCTATGAATTTTGGCCTCATATTTGGTGAAATATAAATTATCTTCTATATCTTGTGTTTGCACTTTTTATCTCTCTAATATAACCAATCTTTATAAAAATAAATTTCAAGATTTTTCTTATGGGTCGTATTCTAGTGAAAAATCTACTTCAACTTGACGAAATTCTTGCATATTACTTAATTTGTGCACACTTCTCACTAAAAATTCTATATGAGCACAGCTATCGACAAACTTGAAATTAATCACAAGGAAGAAACTCATCTATATCTTTCTATTGTGAAAAAGTGAAAGATGTCGAGGCCTGTGCTCTATCTAAACAAGAAGATTTTCGTAATTTAAAACTATGCAATCCATACGAAATCGCGTATTCTCGTTCGTACCGCGATTTTGTTAATTAGATTTGTCATGGCAACGGAAGTGACGATATATCCCCAAATAACGACCTCAGCAGACGGATGTTTTCGCTGGAAGTATTATTTATGCCAATATAAGTAAGTATGAAAATTATTATTCTTCATGACTTACTAAGTATTAAACAAGCTAACCCGGTAGTGTTTTAAATGTGGCAGTCAGTGAGCATACGATTTCCGGTCAGATCAGCGAGATCGTTTGATGAATGCAAACAAACAGCTAACATTTTTTGACAAACCAATCTTCCACCATTTTTCCTTTAAGATTGTCAGTTTAACGATTTAAAATTTAAAATTTCTTCCCATTCTTTTTTTACATACTTGGCGATCGTAGTACTGGTGCACAATACTGGAATAAAAAAACTTCAGTATTGGTTCCAGTATTGTAAGTAATGAACAAGTCTTGTTGAAATAAATATGTGACAACACCAAAAGGCAATTATAGTGTATTTTATTATTTTATAGGCAATAACACAGCAATCAAGATTGATTAAATTGAATTAATTTTAATCACCAAAAACATTTAATATGAAATTAAGGAGTCTATTGTAATCAGTTACTCATATGTTAATTAGATATTTAGAAACTAACAAGAAAAGTACATAAAAACCACCAGACCAGCACATGGAAGCATGTCAAACCGTGAGCTGAGAAATAAAGAAGTCTGTTGTAATCAGTTAATAGATACTTAGAGACCAACAAGAAAAGCACATAAATACCACCAGACCAGCACCTCAAAGCATGTTAAAGCAAACTTAGTAACACAGATGGTATATCGTCTTTATTCCCTAACTTCCCTAAGCAGATTTCTATTATAGATTGAGTAAATATTATCATACACCGACACAAAAACAACTACTTAAAAACTGGTCTACTCAGAACTAGATGCTAAGATATGTGACCAGTCCTTTACAAAATATAACAGATATTTGTTACACTGTTTTAGATATATAAATTTAACAACACTTTTTGTTTGAAATCTTTCATTTTATTCACACGTCAGTAATTAGATTTAAAAACTGACAATATTTATAAAAATATTAAGAATTGAAAAAAAAACGCAATACTGGAATATACATTTGTATTCAAGTATTGTGCACAATGCTTGTATTCCAGTATTGCGATTGCCAAATACAGATGATCCCATAGTCTAGTACATGTTCTGTACAGTTCTGTTGATTGCCCGTGGAGTGTATAAATGTACTAGTAAGTATATTCTCTGAATGTAAACAAAGCTAACAGTGGCTAATATTAATACTATAAAACTAATAAGACAACAAAGAAAAAAGTAGGACTTCATTGCTTTCCCACCTTGTAAAAACACCCCAACAATGATAAGACCATATGCTAATAAAATTTAATGCACCATATTTTCATAATACATGTACAAGTATGTTAACATAAATGTCTTTATATCAAATAATTTTTACTTAGATTTTACACATCACTTTACCAAATTTTATCGTAGTACTAGTAATACATGTTTAACAGATATTTTTGGGATCTATAGATAGATAGATAGATATACATGCATACAGACATGGATAACATGACATGTTGTTAGAGATGGCAATACAGATGTTTTGTATCATCTACATGTAGTTAGTCATTTCTGGGGCCATTGACAAAACAAAAAGCTGCTGCGGACTTTATGTTCTCTTATATGAGGTGATTAAAACTGTTTTCTCATTAACATTTAACATCTCATAACAGTTATAAACATTAAACAGTACTTTCTATCCTTTTGTCTCCTATTGCCAAGCATATTTATCATATAAATGCATTGTCTTACTGGTGACCTTAACTGGATACAAATAGGTAAATTTACAGGTACTGGCTTGCCTAAAATGTGGAAAAGTCTTGTCTTGCCCACCGTATGTATTTTTAACAAAAGTGTGTGTACTTTTCCTCAAACTTATGTGTTAATGTAAACATCAAGCTTAGGTATAACTTATACTAAGCAAATGCCTTCCAAACATGCAACGGCCTCGGTGGCCAATAGGTAGTGGTTAAAATAGTAAGTCAATTACTATTGACACTATTGCCTGTTAACACTGAGGTTGTGGGTTCGAGTCCCACTGCAGGCCGGGTGTACTCGACTCCAATATAAGGGTCGGGCGTTTTCACGGGGTACTCTGGCTTCCTCCCCCATTAAAAACTGGACCTCATTATATTGCTGAAAGTTTCATTTAACCACACACTATTCAAACATTCCAAACATGCTAAAGATTATTATTATTAGAAATTTAAGTCAATAACTTTAATGAGAAATAATATCAGTCTCTCCATATATCTTGAAAAACAACTACTGAACAGTTTGTTATATTTTAATGAAACTTGGTACAGTGTTCGTATGTAAATGTGCATAAATCATTACAAAGTGTTATTTACTTATCTTTGCTTTTGTAAGTCTGGATCTTTTGGCATTTGGTATGGTGATTTGTTATAATTTTCTCCGCGATAAAATCAAACACACATAAGTTTAAAATTATAATATAATGATACTATTTTGAGAATCACTAAATAAACTTATATATTAAACATTTGCAGATAAATAACTCTGAAGAAATATGTGCAAGAAAACAACTTACAATAAAGATCTGCAAAATGGGTAGCCAAAGAAGACTTCAAATCCCTCAACTTAATGAAGACCACTTATAAATTTGACACTTGGCGTTTATCAACTGAATATTCAAGAATATATAATGATGTCGATTCTACCATCTTTCTTCATAAGGATAAACAGAATTTATTGTGTTTCAAGATTCAGCGCAGACACGTTACTTCAAAGCAATACTTTATATGGATCAAATATTCAGATAGAAATGTCCGATAGGCAGGATCTTGTGTAGTAGGCGTATGTGCTCATGTGGCTGCCATAATTTGGTATTTATGTGGTGTATGGGAAATAAGGCATTCTAATCTTGATTTAGTGTTTTTATGTCAGATGCCAATGACCTTCGTCTGACTATTGACTATTCATTCTTTTGAATCAGCGACAGAAATTTTTAAGTTTTGCTAAAGTGATAACATTTTGTTATGTCTTACCATATACATGTAGCTCACAGTTAACAACCAATGTTAACCCTAAAAAATCTATGAAGTATTGTAAATGGCTTTTACAATCTAAATGTGCATTAATATGTAAAGTTTATCTCAGAAATACAAGTTTTAAGTCATGTCTTTTAATCATATGCAAATGTTTTAATGTTTAATGCCTTTATTCCAGAAATCTTTGAATTTTGATTTATAAAATCCCCTTCAATAACGCCCAAAAATATGTCATCTTGCGCATTAAGATGCCTATTTATCTGAAACTATCTAAATAAAACCTATATGCAATTATATATTGCTGTTTTAAAGTGTTATTGATTGTTTTTAGAAATCCATGATTTTTTCTTTTAAAAAAAGACATTTGTAACCCACAAAAATCTTTTACGCGTTGAAATTGGCTTTAAAGAATAAAACCTATATGCCATTTCTTGCATCATATATTATTGTTTTAACATTTTATAGATTGTTTCCAGAAATCCATGATTTTTGTTTTAAAAATAATCCTTTTTTTATGTTTTAACCCTAAAAAATCTTAAATGTGTTGTATATGTAATTGGCTTTTAAAATCTAGCAATATGAAAACTAACCTAAAATAAAAGCTATGTTCCATTTCTTACAATCATACATGTATATTACTGTTTAACAGTTTTATAAATTTAATTTCCAGAAATCCATTAATTTTGGTAAAAAAGCAACTTTTAACCCCAAAAACTTTCTTATGAGTTATAATTGGCTTTAAAATGTCTACTAATATGAAAACTATACCTAAAAAGAAACACTATATGCCATTTATTGCACTCATACATTACTGTTTAAAAGTTTCATCGATTTTTTCCAGAAATCCATGAAGTTTGTTAAAAAAACACTTTCTACCTGAAAAAAATAAGTTATGTGTTGTAATTCTATTCAAATATATTTTTGGTATGAAAACTTTACTTAAATAAAAGTTATTTGCTATTTCTTGCTTTCATATAATGTTGTTGTTAATATTGATTGATTTTTTCCCAAAATTTTTGATTTTTCATCAGATTTAGCTGATTTGCCCCCAAAATTAGGCCAATTGAGAAAAATGCGAAAATTTTGTATTTTAATCATAATTCAACCTTATTCTACCAGAATATTACAAAAAAGTTATTTTAAAGATGGGGCAAAAATTGGCCCTTAGTGAACCTAGTCCTTTCTTGAATTTGTCGGTTCATGGATTTATCAGACTAAAATAGCACACTTAAAACCCAAAGTGTAAGCTAAAAAGATTTAACATAAACACTACAGAAGATTATGAGCTCCCTACTTGAGAAGTATAAACAAAAACTATTTTCGCGTTTTTAACCTATTGGCATTTGGTGACAAGTTCTAATTCTAAATATATCTAGACTTGATTGTTGCTTGCAAGAGGTCGATTGAAATGGTAATCAGTATAAGTTTTCTTTGCATCATTAGGCTACAAATAGGGGCTCTTCAGGTCTTGAAATCTGTAAACAAGACGACGCTTTTACAACTCTTAAATAAATGAGGAAAAACAAATAGTTTCCATTTCATACATTACATTATTTCGAAATAGGCTACAACTGAGTTTCTATTCTTAAATTTTCAAATAAAAATGTCATCAAAGATACCAAGGTCAATGTAATTTAATACGCCAGACGCGCGTTTCGTCTAATCAAGACTTATCAGTGGCGCTAGAACCTAAACAATATTTAAAATCCAAATGAATGAGCTTTTATCACCAAAATTTCCAAAACGTTATACCAAAATCCGACTAAGGCTATCTACACCTTAAAAATAGATAAACCTTAGAATTAAAATAATTTTAGAAATTTCAAGGCAGTAAATTTCGACATTGACTATATCAATGAAAAAGTATATGATATTCCTGTCAGCACCTTGAAAATAGGAAAAACTTTAGAATTAAAATAATTTTGGAAATTTCAAGGCAGTAAGTTTCGACAATGACTATATCACTGAAGAAGTATATGATATTCCTGTCAGCACCGAAGTGACTAATGGGCTGGTGATACCCTCGGGGACTAACAATCTACCAGCATGCAGAGGCATGAACCTAGTGGTTGCAAATAAAAATGTCATCAAATATACCAAGGTCAACATAATTTACTACGCCAGACGCGCGTTTTGTCAAGTCAAGACTCATCAGTGGCGCTAGAACTCAAACAATATTTAGAATGCGATGTTGTATAGCTTTTATCACCAAAATTCCAAAACGTTATACCAAAATCCGACTAAGGCTATATACACCTTGAACATAGAAAAAACCTTAGAATTAAAATAATTTTGGAAATTTCAAGCAAGTTCACATGGAATTGATAGCAATCACACAAAATATATGGGACAAAAATCAGAATCAATATTTTTCAGAATGTGAACTTCTAATAGACCAAAAATGCCGAAAACATATATTCAACAATACAGTTAAAATCGAACTCCAAACAACCACGATACATTTTTGTGTTGCTTTATCTCTTAAAAACATGACTGTATTAAATGATTACGATCAATTGATTGCTACATTGCTTTTAACGATATAAAACAATTGAGTATTCAGCAATTTCAAATTTAAAAAAAGTTGATATATATTTTTATAATTTTACTCGATTCAGCTAAATGAAACGCCATAAAGATACCTCTGTTATAAATTTTTCTAAATCGTACGTTTTATCTAACCAAGAACCTTCCGTGGTGCTTACACAACTAAAACATATCCAAACAATTTTATCATAAAAAATATAAATCATTATAAAACATTATAAAACATTATATAAAAGCGACTTAGGCCATTAGAAAAACCTTAAAATCATTTTTTAGAATTTCAGGCAGGTAAATTTACCTGACGATATCACGGAAAGACCCCCATTACAACTAACCTGATAAAAGCAGATGATAAATATCAATAGAACAGCCTATGCATTATTTGTAAAATAATATAATAACATAAATTTTATTACGCTTCCAATGCATTGACAACCAGATTATAAAAAAAAAAAACAAAACATAGTCCTTATCAAAATAGAAGCTACGGAATTTTACTAACAAAGATAGATGGCAAGCGAAAAACAAAAAATAATAAAGAAAATAAGCAAAACACTCTTTAACTTGTAGAATACAAAATTATTACATGCAGAAAATTGATTTAAAAAACAAAAGAAAGAAACCACCACTAAAAAGTCTCATATTTGCATCATTTAAGGTATAAATACCATACAAGTAGTTTTGTTAAGATTACGTACTTATCTTGGAGATAAATTTATCGTATATGTTTAAAATCAAATACACAGTTGTTGTTCACAGTGATTCAAGCTTTTTTAGTGAGAATTTATGGGACGTTAAGTCGCTGATTGAAGTGCAGTGTTTCATATTTGACATAGTGATTGCATTTTTGTTGTAGAATATTATCAGTGAACTTTTCTTCAGCTAAAAGTATTTTCTCTTTTCCATTCTGTCTGTGCTTTGGATAAAAACTTGTTAATGCATTTTTGTGAAAAAATTCCACCCATACATTAAATTCTTCATGAAAATATACTTCAAAATCCTTGGCAACTTGGGAGCTTTCAAAAAGTAAAATTATCCATCTCAGGATGAGACACATCGTTTATTAAAAATGCTTCTTCGATTGCTACTTTAATATATCTACTAAGCATCTATTTGTTTCAGCAAAGTTTTCCAAGTAGTGGAAACACATCAAGCGTAAATAATGAATTAATACATTAGGTGGTCCCCAAAATGGTAATCTCCAGCTGTTAGGTCATGAAATTTCAATACTGATTGTCTGCTTGGCAGCATAAAGATTTAAAAAATACATGATATTTCATTTCTATGCAGGAATGAAATGTAACTGCTGTTAATGGGGCCTCATTGGCCGAGCGGTTAAAGTAGTGCGTCTACTATTGATCACGTGGCCTGTCAACACTGAGGTAGCGGGTTCATTTCTCACTGCGGCCAGGGTGTACTCGACAACAATCTTAATTGACAAAGATTTCCTGTTTTCCAACCGTAGGTCGGGGATTTCTCCAAGTACTCCGGCTTCCACCCCAAATAAAAATCATGAACTAGCTGGTGAATTGCTGAAAGTAGCGTTAAACACCATTCAAACAAACAAACAAAACTGTTATTAATAACTCTAAATTTAATGATGCAAGACTTTGCACAAAATATTTATCCGGTGTACATTCATGAAGTGTATAGTTCGCGACTACCAACGAATTTTCAAATAAACGATTTATTTTAGCCCCACCATAAAAAACATTATTGTTCTTTGCAATCAAGCAATAAGACAAAATTAACTTGTAAAACTGATAGAGAAGTTTTTTTTATGTATTTATTTCAGTTGTGTTTGTTTTGATCCTCGTTGGAGTGAAAACATTACACAGGTGACGGGTAATTAACAAATACTAAAATCGGCACGCGCCGATAAAAATGCAAATATCTCTAGATTGTATGGGTTGTCTTGTAAGTAAACTTCAACCCCTTTTGTTCTACAGACAAACACGTAATTTTAAAGGTGTTTATTTTTAATTGTCTACATCGACTCTAAAATCATACCATGGAAAGGCAAATTGCCACAGAACAAGTAACGGACACACTTTATTGAATGAAACTGAATCGAGTGCGCCGTTTCGTTCTATCGTACAAAGTTGACATGTATTCGAGAAAAAAACATTCGTTATATGTCCAGTGAGCAGTTGTAAGTATAGTAAGTATAACATAAGTTAACGATGTTATCGTTCGTATATTGGGCATTTATTGTTCGTACGACGTTGTTGCATCGTTCGTACATCGTTTGTATATGGCTAAACGTATATCGTTTTTCTATGGTAGAACATATATCATTAGATAATATGTAAAATCGGCCCTAATTTATTAATATTTCATCACTGTACTAATAGAAAAATATTAATCGACCGTGGTACAACGGAATAAACGGGAGCATAACCTATTCAGAATGTAATGTACGCATGGATTATTTAAATAACTAAAGACAGATTTTTCAGTTTTTTTACATTTATAGTGGCTTCTTCCTTTAATTGATAATTATTATATAATTACCGACTTTGATAAAGGTCGCTATCGGGATTTTTCAACTTTTCAAGCACACAGCAGGTCGATATTGCATTCACTTAATAGTTTGCGCAGCGGAGGAAAATAAGCATATTTTGATGCAATTTCAAACCGGAAATAGTCTGTAGACCAATAAAAACTTCCAAAAATATGTTCATGTAGTAATGACAATTAAATAAATAATATTGTATGTTATTTCGATAATTGTATACCATAATGGACAATTTACGATTGTGTCTGGTGGATTGTTTCATGAACTAATGTAAATATAGTTAATAGAAAGGAAACCGACCTAAAACAAAGTGTCGGAAATCTAGGCATGGTTACAAATAAGGATTCAGACAAACATGTACGACACAAAAAACAAAAAGTGGGGTAACCCAAACGCGGGTGCTCTGGACGATTTAGCAGTGTCTGCCTCTAATTAGATACCCGTCGACTTACCCATTGTTTTGTCTAGGAAAAATTAAAATCTGGAAAACTAGACTCAGCGAATATGTTTCCCATATCGATCAATTAGTTCATGGCCATAGATCTTCAGAAACGATGAAATCCATCTGCCGGGATAAATACAACAAAGCATTGTTTGAAGCCTACAATTAACAGCAGTGACCGGTAAAGACAAGCAGAATACCGACTGCAAGATCTAGCTAGCATAATGTATGTTGTTAAATAAACATGTACACCAAACGACGAACCTGCTAGAAAATGTTGTTATCGATGAACAAGAAGTTAACACTTGGAAAGTTGAAGTCATCACATTTATTGAAGAGTCTAGTTTGTAGAATTTTACGTAGTCTTTTTAGAAGCCGACCGAAGTTTTGGGTGGTGTCTTTAATTGTAAGCCTCCTGGGGTGGATAAATGCAAATGGTCACCAAATTTAGCATTTTGTCATGACTTATTACCATGTATTTACTGTCTTATTCCGTTTTCTTGCAAAAGAAGCGTTTAATAAGGTCCTTAGTTATATATAGTATACCACGATAAACTGTAAACATCTATCGCTCTAACATCTGTTCAAAAATATCTTCGAGATTCATCTGTAAAATACCAAAAATTAGTTACCTATTCTTCCAGGTCATTTAATATTACGCTAATAAATAAAACTGCCCTACTTCTTGTTTTGAGAAACTGTCGATGACGATTGGACACATTAGTGTTTTTGTAGCATTCACATAAGGATAATTTGATTGGTCACTTCCTTGTTTTTGTGCATTTTTATTTTTGCATAATTTCTTGTTCCTTCCTAAACCAGGTACATTTGTTACATATGAAACTTTTTTGTGCTTTTTGAACATGCGTTTTAGCCTATTCAATTTTTAGGGAAAAAAATTCTTCCAGTCAAATTACTATAAACTATAATTTTTTTAAAATAAATAGAATATGTGTAAAAAGCTGTAATTTTGATAGAAATATTTTATGAAATAATATTAATTTTAATACCATACAATTTAGGTATTTACATATGTGTTGGTGAAAGAGCGGTAGATTTGTCAGGATTAATAGAAAGTTTACTTCTTTTCGCAAGTGGAGCGCAGCAGAGAACGAGTAAACACACAAGAGGAAAAAGCGCATGGAAGTACCTATTTCTTACGTTAAATAACTGTTTTCACATTGCGATATCCTATAGACTCCCCATCGTTTAATATCTCACATACAATCAGAACGCCCGAAAAAAAGACTGAAATGGCAGAATGTTGTTTCTTCCATAAATGGCCGATTTCTGATACAGATGACCCAGTACAGAAGAGCTCACGCGCACACATCTGTACTTGCTGCGTCATCCAATCAAAACGCCAGAAACCAAAACAATTCATAAAAAAGAAGATTGCACTATGATAGTTTCCATGGTTAATGAAATAAGGAGTGTGATAAAACCAAAATTAAGTTACTGATGATTTTGTTAGATGTAGAGAAAGTAGAATATAAGTACATAGCTATAGAACATAAAATGCAATGAGGTTGTATAGTTGGTTAGCGAATAACAAGCAGTATGTTAACGAACACAAACTTTGTTTTGGAAATGATAATTTTTGACTGCCACATACAAAGTATGTAGAATTTTGCTGTTATATCGTGTGGAATGTTTCTTCTACGTATATTTCCAAAAGGGGTCTTTATCATGGGAGCATGACATTCTTCAAGCATTTTATCCACTATAGTCTGGTCTAAGATTTCTGTATTATATAACCTAAAACTCCCTATCGTGAGGGCATCCCTATACACCTACGGGGAATATAAAGGTCAGTTCCATTGGTCAAGCCATATATAAACCTTAGTACACAGATCTTTGAGTGAACATCAGTAAGCCATATTGGAATTTCTCTTAAAAATGTACATTTACATACAAAATTAAAAATAAGGTGCATTTTAAGATATGCTTTAAGAATTACACATCATTGCATCAAAAACGTATCAATGAATGTTTATTGATTGTTGACTTTATCTGACATATACTAATTTAATTTTCTAAAAAACTAAGAAAATATCCTGTTTAAAAATATTGCAATAACTCTTCAGGTTAACATTAACGAAAAATGTGAAACAGGCAAGAGAACACGAAGACAATAATGTTTTCAATATCAGAAAGTACTTACATTCAGAACCTATATTGTTTTAAAAAAAATTCGCGAGAGAAAGAACCTGTTACTTTGAGAGTGTGTTAATTGCTGTAGGAATATTATCAGGAATTACAATAATTAGTCACGCAGAAACAGAGCATTATAATGAACACAAGCAATGCCATCAATTAGTGTTGTTTTGAAACTTTTGTTTTGGTGCTCATCAGAACAAATGGAATTAATGAATTGCTATTATTAGCCTGTAATTATGAACAGCCGATATTGATAACTGATAAAATACTTGACAATACAGGTCTAGCGAAAGTAAGTGTAAGCTATGGCATTCGGGTCATATTGAAAGTAAGGGTTACTTTTTGCAAACGGGAATACTGAATGTTCTGGAAAGCCATAAGGCCTCATTTGAAGTGGACATTGCAACTGGGTCTTACTTCAAGTAAAGATAAGCCATTGCAATTAAGCCTTACTGAAAATTGCGAATGCTACTGTGAAAGTATTAATGTTCGTTGGGAATCAATTTTCGTGGTTTTCGTGGTTAGACTGAACCACGAATTTAAGTTTCCAACGAACAAATATTCTGAATAACCATTTGACAGTTCAATATGTGACGTGGCGTCGTATGGTCTGAGACTGACCCAATTGACACATTCATCTCTGGGCTTGTTTTCACAAACATTAAGCGGCCATTTATACCTTCAGAGAAAATGAAATCCACGGTAAATGTTCAACGTATATGCATTTTGTTTAAATGGTGTAAATTATCCATACAAGAAATAAATGTTGTTTTTATTTTGCAGAACAATTTACTTCCGGTAGCAAAATCACCGTTGAAGTAAAGTGTTCATTTTCTACGCAGATGGAAGTTGCAATAATTATTGCTACTGGCGTCTTTAATTAAAACACTTGTAAAAGTGGTAAAATTATTTTTTAATCAGTAACATAATACGCTTTTGACATTAATAAATATATCATTATACAGAGCACTAGGATCGTATACAATATTACATTAATACAATATATTAGTCAAACATAGATGTTTATAACAGACAAGCTTTTCTGAACCCGAGCTGAATAAGGTCCTTTCTTGTTTCCATTTTGCTGTGTGTTGCTATCACCACTTTGCATGGGTAGGTTTAAGTACTGAGGTTTTCAGGTCAATTACCACATTTCAACTTTGACCATCATCTTCTTGTTCATTTATCTGCTGTATTACTTGAGCCGAATACCAATCGTGGAAATGTGATTTCAGCTCTTCCTTATACTCCCGATCTGAATGATCCAAAGGTTTTAGTTTATCAGTACATGCAGCTGGGACAAAGAGTGGTATGATGCCATTTTCTTTTAGCAAGTTTAGTAGTTTTTTTTCCACGGTGGGCTTTATACACATCGAATATGACTATAGACTTCTAGCTTTCCTTAGAGAGTGGTAGAGATTCCCGTATATCCTCCACGTATGGAATGATGATTTTTTTGTGAAATGTATCATCGACTCCTCATTGCTTCAATGGGATTCAGTATAGGTCACATCCCAGTTGCTGGGGAAGTCAACTCCTTTCGGTAAACACCTGTCTGTTTTTCCGGCATATATGACTTGTGGCGGTAATAAAGTTCCAGCTTTAGTCACAGCAAGCAAGAAGGTAATCTGGCGTTTATCGTGACGGTCAAGGCCTGACATAGAAATTTGCTGTGTTCACTCTTTCTCAATTGTCCAGTCACCTCCTGGCACTAACTGACATCCGGTCTGGTCCCAGTTGATAATTAAAGAATCGGGAACATTGTTGTCCTTAGTGACTTTGGCAATCTTTTCGGTATATGTCTGACTAATATCCCCGAAATCCTGTAGTAGATGTTTTAGAGATTTCGTCCCCTTTCTCTTCACATACCCCATACGTCTCAGAATGGATTTTGCTAAAGCTTTGGTGATTGTGATATGACCTCCATAGCGTTCCAAACGATGTCTTGCGAACTTTGTCACAATAGCCTCGGCCGCTGCAACCACAATTCGAACATTTATAACCACCATTGATGCGAACCTTTTTAATCCAGTCTTGCACATCTTTACGTCCAATTCACCAAGTAGCAGTGGGTTTCCTCTGGGGAGAAAAGAAACGTCTAAACCAACTGCACAGAGATGGAAAAATATTGTCAGACTATGGAAATATTCAATCAAATTATGTTTTTACGTGACAAATTAACTTGAACCTTAAATTGATTGTTAACCGCTTTAAATTGCAATAAAAACACCGGTCACCTTTCGTTTAAATACCATTAAGTGTGAGTGACAGTGATTAAGAATTGTTTACACCTTCACGCGTAATTGAATGCATGCACCATACAATGACAATTCATGACACTTTACAAAACGAACAAATTGTGGAACACAAGGGTCGATTAATCTTTATTAAATGTGGCGGGCAGTGGCTACAATTTATTTCTTTTATTAATCAAAATATAAGAACAATCAAAATATAAAAAAAATCGGGAGAGGAAATGAGTATGCACCTTTTCTGTTTATCAGGAGGTAGCTGTCTCTCATGCTGCGTACAGTTGTTTCGGAAACTTTACGGCCAAGGTCAGATGTGAATTTTCTTGATGCTCTGGCAACACCGTTATCCACTGCATATCGGGCAATCTTAGCACGTGTCTCTTCGTCATACGAATTGCATTCACCCCTCTTTAGTTTTCTTGAGGATGAAGCTGCATTCGTGGTGTCAACCGCATCGTTAGCAGTCTGAGTTATAAGAGCTTCCTGGTATGATTTGCTCTCTGCTGGGTGACAGGTTCCTTTGTTTTAACCGAGCCAGTTTTCAACCACTGAGTTAAAATTGTTGACAGTGTGATGACCATTGCGTTTTTTATGCCGAATAAAATTGTCAAATTATGTCACTGTTTAGATTGAGTAAATTTAAGCTTGGATGCTGGGCAGGTTCAAGCTTGCGTCTGATTTTAACAAAGTTCGGTATTATCTAATCATGGACTTTTTTATCAGTGTAATTATATATAATTACGCTTATTAATTACCATTAACAGGAAAGGTGATTGTAAGAAAATTAATAAATATTTAATTAACTATTTCATATAAATAATATTCTGGTGTAAACATCACTAATTAGCTTTCAAGTGAAATGTAAATGAACCCTTTCACATGCCGCCAAACAAAAATATCTTTAAACCGCCGCCAATCAAAACACAACAGATGGGAAGATGGACAATGTCTTCTTATTACTTGCAAAAAGCTTTATGGTTTTCCTTAGATGTTAGTATTTTTTAATGTATTTTTGTGCACATTTTTTTTTAAATCCACGAGCAAAACATTTTTCCTAAAACCACGAAAATTGATACCCACGAATAAAAGTTCTTTCACAGTAGTAACTGCGATTGTTGAGTCGAAACACGTCTTTAATATATATTTTTATGTTCAATGTTGAACGCAAATAGAGTAAATAAGAAACAAACAGCCTACATTCATGAAATGAAAATAAATGGGTGTTATTGTTTTGAAAGAAATGACCACATATGTTAGAATTATGTGAGTCTCTGTGATAGGAAATAAACAATGGGAGAAGTTCTTAAAGGCGAGAAAACAATTAAATTATATAACTTAATATATCGCCTTAATTTTTTGTATTACTTTTGGCTTAGGACACATTTTGGTACTGACTGGACTGTTATGTCAATGTAGATGTACAATCTATAACAGGTCTGGTTTCTAAATACAATATATGGCAAGGTCCCTTTCTATAACGTCCAAAAGTATATGAATAGGGTAGGTTTTAAAATCTCCGTCCGCAGACCTGTACCTAAAATTACCCATAGTTACCCCCCGTGAGTGAAAAAATCGTAACCGTAATTAGAAATTGAACTGGTATACAAATATTTTGCAAGCTACATGCATGCATTCTTGACAGAAATGTACACGACATTATTCGATATTGCCTCTGACAAAATCTATTTCAGTGTGTTAATTTTTGTTGTCCAACTACGGATTAGTCATTCAGTATGGTTTGGCCTTTCTTTTAAAAGAGAACGTCTTGTTGTATATAACATCGGATGCGCCAGGTCTCTCATCCTTTTGGTCAGTGGCGTGACATTGTGAAACTGGTTCTTTTTCAACACTGAAATGTGTCATCGGTATGGTTATTAAGAATAAGCAAAAATCAAAAGCTTTAATAAAAATATTTACTAATGAATTCCATGGAACCCACAAAAGTTGAAAGTGTTATATTTCAGGTTCAGGTGCTTTATATTGCAAACAATAACACTATTAGATGCATACTGTTTATTCTTCAATGGTCTGCAAATACACAAAAATTGCAATTTCATATTTTAGTACACATAGAAACAAAGATATAAGATTGACATGTGAGTTACTCCATACAATTCGTTTGGAAACACATTAATATCAATGCAAATGTTTAAAGGGAACATTTTACAGAGAGTCATAACTAGAAAAGTTAAATTAGTCTTCATAGATTTATCTGATTAGAATAATACTCTAAAATGACCAAGTCATAACTAATAAGATTTAACATAAATCTTACATAAGATTCTTAGCACCCTACTTTACCCGTTTTTAACCTGTTAATATTTGGCTCGCTGACATGTTCTGTTCTAAATATGTCTAAAACTGATTGTTGCTTTCGAGAGGTAGACTACAATGGTAATCCATCTAAGTTTATATTGCATAATTAAGCTGAAACCAGAAGCTCTACAGATCGAACAATCTTTAACAAGACGACGTTTATAAAAATCTGTAATAAATGAAGGAAAGCGAATAGTTCTATTTCATACATATACTTTAATACAGGTCTTTTCGATTTTTGCTACTAATAAGACCATTGAAGCTAGTTTGTTTATTCTTACTTTTTCAAAAGATACATCTTGTATTCCAAATTGAATTGATAGCAACCGCAAAAAATAGTACATAAACATTTAGGGGACTCGAAGTTAGAATCAATATTTTTCAGAATATGAATTTCTATTCGACCAAAAAATGCATACACTCACAACAAAACATTTAAATGTAATGAGTATTTTCCTACAAAGAAATATATGAAATTTTTGAAAACCAGAAAGCAATAAGATCAAATATTTTTAAACATCAACAAAATAGGGCACCAGACAACTCCGATCCATTTTGTGTTACTTTATCTCTTAAAAACATGACTGTATAAAATGCTTACAATTAATTCATTGCTGCATGGTTGTTAATGTTTTTTAAAGCATTCAGCAAGTTTATTTACCGCCTCAGCTCAATAATAGGTCCTCAAACATAGTAAGGTAATACATTTTTTTCCGCCGAACGGTTCATCCATCCAAAGCTCATCAGTGGCGCTCAAAAGAATTTTACTATAAAACATTTCAAAACGTTATGTCTATTCCGGTTACGGCCATAGACACCTTGCGAATAAAAAAACAACGCAAGATTCATTTCAAAACATTAGATCAATAAATTTAAAGTATTACTATTTCTCTGAAAGAATAAAAAAACCTAAATGACATAAATATTGACAACCAGACAGTACTTTACAATAAAGTTTAATATCGTAGATGGTAAAAAAGACTACAAAGGCTTAAAATAATTAAAGCTGCGGAGAGTAGTACTAAATTAGATAAATGGAAAGCGAAATACAAAAAATTCAAAAAGGTAGGGAGTAGAACACTCTTCAGCTTGTACATAGTAATAGGTTAGTCAAATTGACCTTAAAAACAAAGGAGAAACTACTAAAAGTCTTATTTGATGTCATTTAAGCCGTATAAAACATTCAAGTAGTTCTGTTAAGAAAATAGAAAAGAAAACCTTCCGAACAACAAGAGCCAAAAGCCAATGGACAGTTACAAATCCGGATATAGACAAACATAAAAACCAAAAACACAAAACACAGAAAGAGATTACCCAGAACCCAATAAAAACCATAGGTGCACTCAGAAGCTCCGAACGAGTAAGCAGTGCCTGTCTCTAATTAGACACCCGTCGTGTTACTCACTGTTAAGTCTAGGGAAAAGTCGAATCCCGGAATAGGAAACACTACCTATGGCTCAGCGAAAATGTCATATCGTATTTTTTAAAACACTGATTTCTCATAACGGTCAATTAAGTCATTGCGACGACCATAAAACTTCTGTAGAGATAACATCAATCTAGGTACAAAAAACCCTTTCTGAGCAGTTTAGCAGTGAACAGCAGTGATTGGTCTAGAAAATGAAATACCGATCGCAGGATCTAGACTAACGTACAAGTTGTGAAATGTACCATGCGCTGGAGCTGCGGAATGTTGCTGTCGATGAACCGGAAGTTGACAATTGGAAAGTTGAAGTCATCACGTTTGTCGTAGAGTTTAGTTTGTAGTTTTCCCGAGTCTATTTATAGAAGTAGGTCTTAGTAAGAGGCTGACCTTAGTGTATTGACGGTGTCTTTAATTTATTTTAGATTGCGTACTTATCTAAAGGCTAAATTACAGAACCAATATATTTAAAATTCATCCAATGCAAATTTATTATTTAAAGTGTTTCAAGCTCATGGAGACGTTGTTTCGCTTCTTGCATTTTTGTTGTCATTTGTTGATATATTTGGTCGAGTGAGATACCACTGTGAAACAAAAACAATTTTTAACAATTAAAGGAGTAAGGTCTTAGCAAAAATAATGAAAAAAAAAGTTTAACAAGAGAGGTAATTTTACCACATAATACCAATTTGTAGTACTTTTTGTCCAGTTATTTTGCAATAGATTAAAATTTAACTCAGAAACTCCCATTTTTCTTTCCGTCATAATAATGTATGTAAATTGCTTGACATTATAAAAAATTAGAAAATTTCAATTCAAAGAATTTTCTAAACTATTATTTTAATATTTTTTTCATTTTCTTCGCTGTATAATGTATTAGAAAATTTGAAATTTCTGTGCTCAACTCGTCGAAAATAAGCTCCGAAATTCTTTTTTACGACAATCTATATGGCAAGTTTAAAAATGTACGATAACAAATTATTTTAAGTGTAGGTGTTCTGAACTCTTTCATAAAGAATAGAAACAATGATTTTTAAAATTGGACGTCATATTTGTCGAGTAATTTAAAGTATTTAAAACTGTCTTTGACATGCATTGTACAAGCCATGTCAAAGAAAGGATTTCCATTGACTAAATGACATTCTTTGAAGTGGAGTGTGTTTTACTTCATTAAATGTATGTATTTGTGTTCTAATACTATCGATGGCCTTCGTTCCGTTTCAAAAAACGCAAATTTATCCATCAGTTAAACACGGTGATTGTATTTTTGTAGAAATATCCATCCGTACTTTAAATATATTTCCATACAGTTGTCAACTTGTGCAGCTTTTGACAAGTAAGGTAATTCCAAGTCAGGACAAGAAAAATTGTTAATTAAAAATTTACTAAGCATCTATTTCTCTCAACGGAATTTCCTAAATGGTACAAACACATAAAACGATAATAAATGAATACATTAGGTGGTACCGTCATTACTTTTAGGTCTTGGATGTGCAATACTGATTGTCGGACTTAAAAGCCAAAATGAAGACAACATTGCCCACAAGTCATACACCCATGGCGTTTTGTGTCTTTGCAGGAAAGAAATGTTACTGTAAATATCTTTTACTGAATATATTGATAAACGGCTGTGCACAAAATATTCATGAGACAATGACTTGTAAAACCCATAGAGGAGTTTGTTTGGGACTTGGCATGCATATGAAATTGTTTCATCCTTTCCAAAACAATAAGTCTTTAGGTATAGTAGATTTAGTGACTTGAAATGCCTGCTAAGGCTTTGCAGTATTGTGTCTTTGTTTACGTTCTTGAGTTTTAATATCCGTTTAAATATATTTACCGTCTGATAAATTATTTTCTCTTCTGTCTGGCTATCATCAATATAATATCGGATGTTATAAGCTGATAGGAACTTGGACAAAGTAGTAGATCGATTAAAAAGATTTACACCCTCCTCCCGCAGGATCGTCAGAAAATCTAATAGGTTTTCTTGACATTCTCCAATTATTTTACCTTCAAACATGTTGTTTTCTGGAATAAAGTAGTTTGGACAATACCCAATCCTTACCCAATATATGAGACGATTAAGACAAGACTGGAAACAAGTAAATAACGTTTCTGGATTCCAGGAAGACGGATTAGATTCTTCTGCTAACCAAAACATAACTGTTTTCATAAAGTACGAACAAAACAGATTTGTGGTAAGACTGTTTGTGTTAATCACTTCCTTGAGTAAAAATTTGAGAAGCGCATAACAAATAAGTTGTGCTTGATTGAATGAGTGAACTAAGATTTTTTCTGGAACGGAAAAAGAAATTCGCCATTCTAAAGGGTTTTCTGTTTTTGAACCATATTTACTACCAATAGGAACATAAAGTAACCCTTCTTTTGATATTTTTTCGACATCACTTGATGTGGGCCATTGTGAGTACCTTGTTCTATAGAACCATTTGATGCTAACAAACGGCCACGTCTCACTTTGTAGGCAAACTGCGGAATCAAACGTTTCATCGAGTAAACTAATACAAGGTCCATGTATTTTGAAACGGTGACGTATTCCTCTATAATTCTCCAAAATTTGAAGCATTACTTGCTTGAATTCGCCACTTGATAACAATAGCCCATATTCCGAACATGTATATTGAAATAAGGGATATCGAATGTTTCCATATGGAAGCTTGAGTAAAACAAACCCCGGTGTTGCGTTTTCTGTATCCGTAGTTAATCCAAACAAACTGTCATTTTGTGTTTTACAGTTGTAAATAGGAAGCTCGTTATATACAAACATAATATCAAAGTCACTTCCCTGCATCGTTAGCCCTTCTGATTTGCTACCACTGATTATTGTAGTACGCTGATATGACATGACATCTTCCATAGTTTTGAAAAACAATCTTCTTCTTTTTACCACTTTTGCAGATCCTACTTTATCACAAAAGTAATCGAACATTTTACAGCTGATATCTTTCATGTAGACATAGCTTTCCATTTTCTGTTATAAAGATGATGTAGATCATTATCTTTTTAAAAATCAAAGTTTGAAACTAAATACGAAAAGTCTAGTTTAACTTTTTAAGTTATAAAAAGCCGGGAAACAAATTCGGTGTAATAGTTAATTTGTTTTTCAATGGATTTTATCGCCCCTTACAGCAATCTTGAAGTTTACATTTTACTTGAGGAGTCGGCTAGATAACCAGTTGAAAACTCCAGACATTTGGCAGGTTATAATTGTTTACAAATAAAAGTAGAATGCTAGATGTTTAATGTAGGATTAAAATTAATTAAGTACTGACTCGTGACCTACTACATCAAACAGAAATTCGAAACCTGTTACAATAGGAAGAGTTTTCTCTGGTTAAACATATAACTAGAAACAAGACTTTGAGTTTTATATAAATCCATCTCCTAAAACAAAAATACAATAACTGTTTGCACATATTCAATAGTCATCAAAGGCAATGTTACACAATAAAAGTATGTATATAAACTTAATGGTACGAGAGTGATTAATGGTGCGGAAGGGTAAAATATTTTTTTTAAATTTTTTGTCACTCTCGGAAAGGGTGAGATTAGTTGGGAATAAAGTAGGGGATGAGTGTGATTGAAGAGGTTGGACAATCTTGCAGCGACGGATGTTTTATATTTTAAATTAAGTTGATATTCATAATCGAACCGTTTAAGATGTATTGTTGTACGATTTAAATATGTGAGCATTTTGTTCATCTGTCAAAGTTTCTGAACCAAATTAAAGTATATTACATGTTAATCGAATCGGTGGAATTTGAAGGGAAAAAATGTGTCTCTCTCTGTGTGCTTGAAACCTTGGGAAATATAAAAGATAACGGGAGTTTGTCTCAGAACTATTTCCACAAATACATGCTGGGGATGGTATTGGATTCTTGTCATATTGATCTTTATTTAAAGTTTCGAATGGGGTAAGAGTGTGCCTGATTTATTATTATTAATATTATTACAATACTTGTATAGCGCTTATCTAAAATGACATTACTCTAAGCGCTTTACAGAGCATAAAATCACATAGCACAAGCAATAAAATATATACACAAAATATTACACATAAAAAATGCTTAGAACATAAAAATTTAAACATATTGAAAATGTAAAAGTCACAATACTAACAAGAGTTAAATGTGTAGTTATCTTTAGGATGAATTGTAAAATATAGGACAAGAATGATCGGAATTATCGCAGATAATAATAATAATTTATAGATAGTGAACTACCCAAAACATAAAAATCTTTTATTAAAAGACTAAGATAAAAATTAAAATATAATTAACTAAGAAGACCATCGAATATATCTTTGAAGGTTAAATGAGAGAAAAAAAACGAGTTACAATAATTAAAATGAACACGTTATTTAAAGTATGATTAATTCAAAAGATTATCAAGTATATCACAGTTCCAAGATAACAGAGATTGCTTAAAACAAAAAAAAAGACCGTCAAGTATATCACAGTTCCGAAACAGCACAGATTCTATACACCAAAATTTAAAATGCAAGTTTAAACAGGTGCGTTTTAAGGTGCTTCTTGAACACGTCAACAGTTGGTATAATACGCAGATCGTGCGGCAATTTGTTCCATAAAACAGCAGCTACTCTATCAAATCGTCTTTCTCCATATGTCTTTGTTCTAATCGTTGGTGTTTCTAACAACATATTGTTTTCTGATCGTAATGTTCTCCTCGGTTGGTATAATGTCACAAGTTCCTGTAAGTAGACCGGTGCCTCACATTTTAAAGATTTGAATGTGTACAACAACAGTTTGTATTGGCAACGAAATGATATCGGCAGCCAATGTAGTGATTTTAGGACGGGTGTGATATGTTCGAACTTACGTGTCCTAGTTATTAGTCTTGCAGCTGAGTTCTGTACACGCTGAAGTCTTTGAATTTCCGCTGATGGTATGCCGTACAAAAGGGCGTTCCCATAATCAAGACGAGATGTTACAAGCGAGCAAACTAGTGTTTTTGTTGCGTCTTCAGTAATAAAAGGACGGATCCGGCCTATATTTCTAATGTGGAATTAGCAGGATTTCGAAATTGCTGTCACTTGTTGGTTCATAGATAGTGTTTTGTCGAAGAATACGCCAAGATTGATGACTTAGTCACGGTATTTCCACCAAAAGTTAGACTGTAATTTAACAAATCTTTCGCTCGATATTTCGGAGCAAACACAATGAGTTCTATTTTATCTTCATTGAGCTTTAACATATTGGAGCACATCCAGGAACTTATGTCATTATGGCAAATTTCAAGGCGTGTTGATATATTGTCCCAGTTGTCGAGAGGTTTAAAAACGAGATAAACCTGTGTGTCATCGGCGTAGCAGTGGTAGCACATGTTGTGACGTTTACATATCTCGCCGATAGGTTTTGAGAAAATGCAGTACAGCTTGGGCCCAAGGACAGACCCTTGGGGAACACCATACTGAAGTGGTATCTCATCAGAATGAACAGCACCGACTGCAATACGTGCAGTCTGCTTGGAACGAGTACATTTAGGTATGGAGGGGTTTTGTTGGTTATCCTTTTATATAGTTTTTGCCAGACAGTTTCTATATACAATTTTTTTATTGTTGCACCTGTAACAATTGTAGCGGGTTCTATTTGCACATTTGCTGCTTGGTGCTTCAGTATTGCAATTGAAGTGTCTCAAATTATATCTTCATATTCTAAAATTGGGCGTATGAATATTAAGTTTTTTTGGTGTTCGCCTGTCAAGAATAAAATTTTAATTTCCGAAGAATGTTGAGTCGGTTGTATGCTTTTATGACAATCATATCAATATGCTTACTCCATCCACCATCGGCAGATTTTAAAAAACCAAGGTTTTTATGCTGAAAAACTTTTTAGATTACAGAATTATTCAAAATTAGGTCTGGGTGAATTGGTTTATTACTTTTCCTTGATATTGTCCTTTTATAGTTGAATTTATGTCTCCATTTATCATTTATAAATAGAATAAATAGAAGAGGTCCTAAGATGCTCTGATAGTTTTCAAGATTGAGCAAATATTGTTTATGACAACTCGTTGTTTTCTTTCTCTTAAGTGGTTTCTTAACCAGTCTAGTAGGCCGGTTGAGACTCCTATTGATCTTAGCTTTAATATTAAGCCGCGATACCACACTTTATCGAAGGCCTTACTTATGCCACAGAATATTACATGAACTTCTTTTCCTTGATCAAGCGCTCTACTAAACTCTGTGGGTGACGTATCAAGGTAAAATGTATCAATGAAGTTTAAAAATACTTATCAACTCTTTTTACCTTTGGTATTTACTATGTGTGTGTGAATGGGGATTAAACGTGTTATATAGAAATTTTATTCTTATTTTCAAAAAGAGAAGGAGTAGTGACTTTTAAGAAAATATTAACTTTAAAGAAAATATTAAATTAACCAACTAACATGTATAAGGAATACAATAAGTTACTGTAACAGAGAGTATGGTGAAAAAATGTACAAAGAGGTATTTAGCTGACTTACAGGTAGCCTAAACAATCGGGATTATTTATAGATACAACATCTGAATAACTAACAGATCAACAGGTGAGTTTATTAGAATACTGATTATGAACCAAATAAGTTTTGCATGGTTACAAACTGATAACGAATGTTGAGTAGACAAGCGACGGTGTTTATGTCATTTACAGTTCGGATGGTATGAATTGTGTCGTCTGTACCTTTGACGTGAAACTTTCCATTAGGTGTCCAGTGACCTTTGACTTTATCTCGGTTCTTAGCTAACTGCCTAACGGGCCAGTACATTCTTTTACGTAGACGGGTGAGATCTTCATTAACGTATATGGAAAGGTTGCTGACGATTTTAAATTTTTTCTGCATTTCAGAATCCTGATTTTTATGTTAGGATTTTTTACACGAACTATGATCTGCCTTGGTTACCGTTCTAAATCTATAATATCATTTGACCACGCGTTTCAGGAATGCTGGTAACTCGTATCAAACTTAGTATACCGTATTGTTCTATATCATCCACCTGATAACGAAAGCGCTGGTTTTCAACAACCAGATCTTGAATCTGGCATTTGTATGGCGCTAGTTTCTGGTCAACCATGTCAGATACAATTTTGTTTATATTTGCAAGTAGATTTGACTCGACAGCGGACGCAATTCTTTCGACATCGGACTCGGATAATGTCACGTTGGTACTAGCAAATGGATTGTCAATTGACGTGTTTGATTCATTTTGATCCGACATGTTTAGTTTATGTCAAGTCGTATCAGGGTGAATAGGTGGGGTTGGCTGGCTGTTTCTTTCTTTTCGTCTTTAAAATGACTTAGGCGATGACATTTACTACATTAATACATTAATACATTTAGATGGAGAATATCAGAGAATTTGCATAAGTTTATGTTTATGATTAAAGTCCACTTCAACTGTTCGTGTACACAAAACACAAACAAGATCATCACAAGTTCATAAAAAAATGTAGGTCGACGGGTCGACGGGTGGAATGTTCAATATGTTTATTTTTTAAAGTCTATTGACAATACAGGACAAAAAGACTCAAAACGGGATGTATTAATGCATTTAAACCTCACAATTAAGCTCCTAGCTCCAGGAAAAGGTTTGTAAGTTAAAAAATCACATATTTTCTAGAGAGCAAAATAATGTCCTACCGCGTTGAGTTCGCATCCAGTTATATTGTAAGGCTTGCTTGTATAACCGAGAATATCTATGAAATAGGTAAAATTGGTAACTGCTGTTTCCAGAAAATGTACTAATTAGTTTATTGTCGAAACAATGATTACTTTGTTTCTAAATAAAATTCAATAACATTTAAGTCCAATTCTTGAGATTTATTGTATAAAAACAAACTAATGCATAGAATGTTAATAACTTTTATTACCTTCTTGTAAATGATGAAGAAATCATATTTTACAAAGCTTTGAACTGAACTTGGTAACATAAAAAGAGACGTTTTTAGAGTATATTAATAAACAATTAGGTACATATATAATAGTAAAACTATTTTGCTGTAACTATGTATTTGAAAAAAAATAAATATATTGATATTTTTGTGAGTAGAAAAAGATACAGGATGATACCACTGATTAACTTTGTTGACTAATTACTTATGGTTTTATTACATTTGTAGAAACCCATCAACATAGAAAGAATTTGGAGCATACAAGTTCATTTAATTGAACCGTATTCAAGGTGGAATATGTCTGAAGAACAATCGACAATAAAATAAATTGTTCAACAGAAAAACGCATAGCCTTTGAAATTTTTCAAAATCCAAATTATGAATTATTGATTTTGTTCTCTGCCAAAGTGCACATCAATTCTATTGCCTGGAAATTTGGCTAACGTTTTTCACGTGAACTTAGTGTTTAATTCAACAGCTGTGTTAAAGTGTATAAAAGGAGGAGGTTGAAGCTTTAATTAATCATGACGTTAAAATACTGCCAAGCCATGGTTGGAGTCCTGATTTCTGCTACAGACAATTCCAGGCCTCACACAGCGCGCGGGACTGTCTTAAAAAGAACAATATTAATGTGATATCATGGCCTTCCACATCAAGGGATTTAAATCCAAATAAACACTTGTAGGACAAGCTGGATAAACCTGTGCGCTAGCGTCAACCTCCGCCTCAGACCCTCGATTAGCTCCGTCAAATGTTGCAACAGGAATTGCAAACAATCCCACGTTATACCTCAAGAACATTGATTTACTCTATCCTCGAGTAAGTTATACACTATACTTACTTAAACGTATGCTTATCTGTGATAAGCCGAATTTGGTTTCTCAACTCTAAGGAATGGACTATATTTTGTCAATTAAAATAATAAGTGAATAACTATATTTGTTAAATTTTAAAATCTTTATCCAAAATACATCTACTTAAAACTTTAAAAACCAACCTTGCAGAGTATAGAATAAAATGTTATCAAAGATACCACCTTTCATAGAATTTACTACGCCAGACGCGCGTTTTGTCTAATTAAGACTCATCATTAGCGCTCAAACCCAAACACAATTGCTGAAGAGAACTAATCACTAAAATTACAAAACGTTAAACCAAATCCTCCTTAGGCTGTGACTATCTACATCTTGAAAATAGAAAACCTTAGAATTCAAATAATTTTTAAATTTCAGGGCAGTAAATTTAGACAATGACTATATCACAAAAAGAATTAATGATATACCTGTTAGCACCAAAGTGTTGCTACTGGGATGTTGATATCCACTATGACTAACAGTCACCAAAAGATGCATCATCATCTACTTGTTTATGTGTACAAATGCACAACGGAATTTCAATTGTTTTTAAATTGGGAATACAAATTTTTTTCACGCCATTAGAATTTTAACTAAAGAACATTTTTATTCCAGTTCTATAGTCTTACATTATAAAGTGTACACCTCATTATTTCTCAAATTTTGTCTGAAATTATACAGTATATTATGATAAACTGTAAATATTTAACACTTTAATATGTATTAAAATAAATACCTTCGATATTAATCTGTAAAATGCGACAAGTTACTTTATTACACTTATGAATACATTTTTGTCCTACCTCTTTTTTTAAACTGTCGTTGACTGTACACATTGAGCAGACCCTTTTAGTGTTCACATAAAGATTCGTTGTTTAAATAACTAGCATTGGACCAATGAGACACTTCTTCCTTTTGGGGAATATTTATAACATTTTTGTTTCCTGGTTCCTTCTTAAACTAAAACACATGTTTAAATATACCTTTTATATCAAACATAAATCTACTATTAAAATTATCGAATAAGAGACAGCACCACAAATATACAATAATTCACGAAATTGAACAGATAAAAATGAGAGCATTATCTACTCTTAATGTGACTAAAGCCACAAAAAGAACACTTTAATAACTGATGTCCACATGACTTACTGGAAGTAAAGGTTAGCTATTACATTTAGCTTTCACTGAAATTAAGGGTTAGCTGTTGCAATAATTCCTTACTAAAATATGGGTTAGCTTTCACAATCGGGCCCTACTGAAAGTTAATTGATGGAAATCTAGCCTTACTGAAAGTTAAGATAAGCTATTACAATCAGGTTTTACTGACAATTAAGGTAAATCATTGCAATCGAACCTTACTGAAAGTAAAGTAGGATATTGCAATCGGGCCTTACTGAAAGTTGATTAACACTTTTGCAATTCTGCCTTTCAGAAAGATGGGTAATCAATTTTTAATCGGGCCTTACTGCACGTTAGGGTGGGCTATTGCAATAAGCTTAAGCCAATGATCGGTATGAATGTTGAAACATATTGTAAACAATTTTCTAGTTTATCATTCGTAGCTCCTGGTTCAATATTCAAGTTTTCAGTTCATCATTGGTTGTTTCTAGTTCGAAATTCCTGGTCCAAATATTCAAATTTGTTTTCCTTGCCGAACAAGGAACTACGACTGTTAAACTAAGAACTTAAAAGTAACATATTGAAAAAGGAATTGCGAATGTTGTTCTAGGAACTGCGAAAGTTTAACGAGGAACGAAAATTTCAAATATTGAACTGAGAACTGTGAAGTTGAACCATGAACTACGAATGTTCAAATAGGAACTGGACAATCTTATTCTGATCTAGTAACTGTGAATGCTGAGAACTGAAATGTTGAACGCTAAATAAGTAGCAAACTTGACTCTAGTACATGATTTACAGAGACAAAATAATGGTAAGCTACATTATGGGTGTTCAATTTTAAATTTGAATCAATTTGTCTGTAAAAATACACAACTTTAACGGCCTAAACTCAAGAAAAACTGATTTCTTCCTTTATGGATCTGTTAAGATGTTTAAGAAAACTTAACTGCTACACAAAAATGCATCTTCGTTGTGTATTGTCCAAATGCTTTGTGACGTTATTATAGTCAAATAATTATAAACATAATGAGAAATTGGAATGGTATACACATATTTTGCAAGCTACATGTTAACCAATTCTTGAAAAACTGTACACGTCATTATTCGATACTTGTTCTGACACAAAATAGTTCAGTATTTTCATTTGTTTTTTCGTCTAGCTTATGCTGCGGATTAGTAATTAAGTATGACTTGGTCCATCTGTAAAGGAGAACGTTCCCGTATGCCCGTATCTTACTGTATTTGACATCAGTTATACCAGGTATCTCATGCTTTTGGTCTGTAGGCTGACATTGTGAAACTGGTTCTTTTTCAAAACTAAAATGTTTTATCTTCGTGGTGCTTGTAATTTCGATTACAAACATCAAAGCTTTTATAATGATATTATGTAAGGAAATACATGGAACCCTACAAAAACGGAAAGTGCTATATTCTAAGTTTGGGTGCTGTATATTGCTAACAATAAGGCTATTAGATGCATCAATTGTCTACAAATACACACAAATTACAATTTTATATTTGTAGTACACATTGAAACCAAAAGATAATATTGACATAAGAGTTACGCCCTAAAACTCCTATGCAAACAGATTAATATGTTTAAAGTGAACATTTTAAAGACAAAGTTATAACTAGAAATAGAACAATAACTCGAATTTGTCAAGGATATGTCAGATTAGATTAATACACTTAAAATTACTTGAATCTCTCGCTTCTTAGATTTATCAGATTAGAATAGCACACTTAAATCCACAAGTGATAGCTAATACGATTCAACATAAACACTACAGAAGATTATGAACTCTCTACTTGAGAAGCATAAACAAATTTTATTTTCCCTTTTTTTACCTATTGGTATTTGGCTTGGTGACAAATTCTAATGCTGAATATGTCTAAAATTGATTGTCGTTTGCAAGAGGTATATTAAAATGGTAATCATTAAGTTTTCTTTGTATTATTATGCTAAAACTAGGGGTTCTACAGGTCTTGCAATCTTATAAAAATCTGACATAAATGAGGGAAAATAAATAGTTTATATTTCATACATTACATAACTATGTCTATTTCAAAATTGGCTACAAAAAAGACAATGGAAACTGGTTTTCTATTCTTAAATTTTCAAAAGATACATCTTGTATTTCACATCGATCGATAGCAATCAAAAAATATATGGGACACAAAATCAGACTCAATGTTTTTTCAGAATGTGAATTTCTAATAGACCAGAAATGCCAAAAAAACATACACTCAACAATACAGTTAAAATCGAACTCCAAACAACCACGATACATTTTTTGTGTTGCTTTATCTCTTAAAAGCATTACTGTATTAAATGATTACGATCAATTGATTGCTGTATCGCTTTTAATGGTATAAATAATTGAGTAGTCAGCAAGTTCATTATAAAAATAATATCATATATTTTTATAATTTACTCGTTTTAGCTGATAAAAATGACATCAAGATACCTCGGTTGTAAACTTTTCTATACCATACGTTTCATCTAATCAAACCACCAAAACATATCCAAACAATTTTCTCATAAAATACATAACGTTACATCAAATCCGGCTAAGACCATTAGAAAAACCTTAGAATCATTTTCAGAATTTCAGATTGGTAAATTTACCTGACGATATCACGGAAAGAACCTCATTACTAATGGTACATTCTGAAACATGATAAAAGCAGATGATAAATATCAATAGCAGAGTATATATGACAACATAGGCCAAATAAAAATGGAAGCTACGGAGAGTTACTAACGAACATAGATGGCAAGAGTAAAACAAAAAATAATAAAGAAAGAAGCAAAACACTCTTTAGCTTGTAGAATACAAAATTATAAGTTAGTACATTCAGAAAATTGACCTAAAAATGAAAGAAAGAAACCACCACTAAAAATTCTTATATTTACGTCATTTAAGGTATAAATAAAATACAAGTGGTTCTCTTAAGATTACGTACTTATCTTGGAGATAATTTTACAGTATCAATATATTTAAAATCCATCAAATACATATTTATTGTTCACAGTGTTTCAAGCTTTTTAGTGAGAATTTATGGGGTCGTTATGTCGCTGATTGAAGTGGAGTGTTATGATATTTGACCCTGCAGTTTTAATGTAAAATCTTATCAGTTGCCTTTTTGTCAGTATTTTCTCTGTTCCATTCAGTCTATGCTTTAGATATTTCCTCATCACATTGTTAAAAATGGTTGGGAATTTGTGCAGCTTTGGTAAAATTTACATGGACTATTTTAAATGTTGTATTAGTGAAATAGAAATAAAAAAGGAAAATGGTCAAATGTCAATCCAGTCATCAGAAAAACACTTCCTGTACCCATTACCAACTTCTCTACAACCGTAAAAAAGTCTTAATTTTAGTTAGGCTTACATCAAATAAAGAAAAAGTGTATCTTATATTGTAGTAAATGTGATTGTTAATAAAGAATAGAAACGATGAATTTTGAAATGCGCAAAACTCGTATTATGTTTGATGTTTTTAAGGTGCGAAAATATTTAAAATTATCTGTACAATGCAGATTGATTGCCCAAAGTCGAGTAATAACAAGGATGTTAATTACTTCATCAAATGCATGCATGTATTGTTGTAAATATTACCGGTAGCCTTCAACAAAGGCGCATTTATCCATCCGTTAAAAACTTAAGTTAAGATAAAAGCTTACGTTTGATTGGTTAATTTTTTGGGGAATACCAAATTTTTCATTGGATAATATTTATATCAAAAGTTCAATCTGAGATGACCAGTAATGGGATGTTGTTAGATCTTCAGAGCGACAATAACAAAAAGGGGGAGCTAGTGAAGATTTAATTTTAATTACATTGGGTGGAAAACCCAATTAACTTATTTTTGAGTGGGTTAAAAAAAAATGATAAAAGTGATATAAAAAAATACCCAGTGAAATAAATCATCAGATGGATGCAAAACCCAATGAAGAAAATCTTATCTGGAGCTCTGTGAGTGGCGATAAATATTCCAACGAACAAACCAACCATCCTTGTAATTCTATACAATTATACTAGAGATCATTTTATTAAGCAAGAAAGAGACTGCTGTCACTATTGGGGATGGAACTAATGACACACCTGTACATTTTCTGGAAAACTGAGTTTGAAAATAAGACTTTGAATGTGGTAGTGCTCAACTGTTATTCAGTTGACAAGGATTGAAAGTTTTCCTACCAAAAGTCAGGTACACCTGCATCCTCCTGCAATAAAAACTGTACGCCATGAGATAGTTGAAAAATTAGTGTAAGTGGCATTAAACACCATTCACACAAACATGAATTTTCTGGTCCAAAGATGAGTCAGAGACAGTGATTTCATGCCGTGTCAATACAAGTGTGATATTGTTCAAATACATATAACTATGTTTTTAGATAAGATTTTCTTTAGTTATTTGGGGAGTGGGGGGACTCGGTGGCCGAGTGGTTTTGTCAGTTCTAATACTATTGATCATGTGGTCTGTCAACACTGAGATTGCGGGTTCGAGTCTCACTGCCGGCAGTGTGTATTTGACTCTAATCTTAATTGACAAGGATTGCCAGTTTTCCTACCAAAGGGGGGCGGGTGGTTCTCTCCGGGTACTCCGGCTTCTTCCCCCAATACAAACTGGACGCCATGATATAGCTGAAAAATTGCTGAACGTGGCATTAATTAAACATCTTTCAAGCAAGCAAGCTTTAGTTATCCACAGTCTAAACTTTGTTGGTCACAGGCTAACTGGGTCTGTACCTGCAAAATTTTACAGCCCCACAATAAAATTAACAAGCCCGAATATTTCATGTACATTTTTAAGGTGTCAATACTCGAAAATATTAAATAAAGTCGCAGTAATAAAATAAATAAAAATAATAAAATAATTTTCAGTCTTTTATTTTCTTGAAAATGACATACGTATTGTCTCTCGGGGAATAGAACGAAAACTTGCGTTTTTCTCATTAAGTGTTGGTATGTGCAATTTTATTTTTATATGGGTAAATTTATCTTAAGCAGTTTAACTTAAATTATTGATAATAAGTTCTACTCAATGAAATACCAGAACAAGCAGTTTAATTAACTTCTTTTATCCCGCCACGTGCGGGATCCGGGTGGCTAAAAGAATAGACCGCAGTCGCGCTAGCTTGTCGTAAAAGGCGACTAAATAGCGCCCAGTACCCTGACCGGCGTGTCAGGTCGGTTTGCCTAAAGACCGACTGGGATGTGTGCCCCAGGTGGTTGAATTGGGAACCCCTGGCAAGCTGGGGTTGTCAGGCCATAATACGGAAAACCCGACCGCAAACCATATTAGAGCACCGTGTTGGGAAAAATGCCACGTTCCTCGCACGTTAAAGAACGCTGCTGTAGTATTCGCTATGAGTAGGGGTTTCGATCCCGCTGCAGGAGGCTAAATTGCCTGACCCTATCCATCCTCCCATTTGCCGGTGGCAATCTAAAATCCGTTACCCCTATTTTTCCTTGTGTCCCATCCCATTTTCATTCATCATCATTTCATGTTCATTTTATCATCCATTTCATGTTCATCGCCTGAATATAGCTGAAATATTGCTGCTCGGGCGTTAAACACCATTAATCAATCAATCAATCAATCTTTTATCCCACATTTCCAAAAACATTTAACATTACAATGAAAAGGAATCAACTGCCACAAGACTGTTAAATAAAATAAATGTTTCTTTGTTATTAGTACATGAGTTGATTGAATAATATAAAGTACTAGTAGCATTAGAAGTAGGAAATAGATACATTGTCAAACATATAATAATATGTATTTAATGTAAAATGCACTACTCAAAATATTTATACAGATCAAAATTAAAGTTTTTGATAGTGACTGCCAAAATCTGGACTGTTTACATCCTAACAACACTCGTTTCAATACCAGCAGCATCGTTTTTGTAATCTGCGGCCTTTTGTTCATATCTGCTCTGGAAATTGTCATTTTTACTTTGGCTTTGAAATGATGTCTGCTCTTTATTTGCCGCAAGGTATTATGTTAAATGTACATGTACAAGCTTTACCTAGACTGATTATCAAATTTATTGAACTAACGCTAATGGGACCCGTTTCATGTATATATTTATTATGGCTTTGTTGTTGCAAAAAATTAGAGTTAAAATAAATAAATTATATGCATCTCTGGCGATTTTTGGTTGGATTTCACAGAGTGAGAATCCGGGTTATAAAATGGTGAATGTCTGGAGGGCAGGTGTGAAAAAATTTTCTTAACAGTTTTTTTCAGCAACTACTAATCACAGCCTTTTGATATTTGGTATGTAGCATGAGCATGGGGTCCCATACCGTGGGATTTCATTTCTGGTCTGTCGCTCACCTACTTCCTGTTAACCGACTTAGTTCATTTTTAACATTAATGTTCAGTGGTAGTAAATTTTTGTAACAGTTTTCTCATCAACTACTTATCACAGCCTCTTGATATTTGGTATGTATCCTCAGCATGGGGTCCCATAATGTGGGATTTCATATCAGGTCTGTCGCTCACCTACTTCCTGTTAACCGACTTAGTTAATTTTTAACATTAATGTTCAATGATATAAAATTTTCATAACAGTTTTCTCATCAACTTCTAATTAGTCTCTTGATATTTAGAATGTAGCATCAGCATGGGGTACCATACCATAGGATCTAATTTCAGGTCTGTCACTCTCGCTCACCTTCTTCCTGTTTAACGAAATCCGTCCATTTTTGACTTTGACAGATTTTTTTATTTATTATCAAAATGAATTTTATTTCTTGGCACACACCAGCTGGGTGTCCATAGTTCAGCCTTTTCGAGGACCAGACTTAATTTACACACCACGGATATCCGACTACTGGTTTAAATCAAAGACTGCATCCATAACCAGCTGAAATAAAGATATGTGCCTACTAAATAAATCATTTATATTGTTTCCATATTTCTAAATTTACAGTGTAACTTCAATAACTGTACTGATGGACCACAACTGATAAATATCCCTGTGATCTGGTTAGGAATATATGGGTTACTGTACCTGCTTCCGTTCGTTCAACTCGATGTAAACAAAGTTGGAATTTCTGAAGTGACCTAGCTTCGATTCGCTTCCCTTCAGGAAGCTCGCTTTTTTAGTAATTAACCTATATATTCCTTGAAATACTGTTGCAACTGGTATATTATAAATATGGAAAGACAAAAAAATATAATTTTCAAGAAAGGGGGGTGGGGGTGGGGATTATTGGGGCACCAAAGGGAGTCCTTTCCACAAGTACCTGTGAAAACACCAAGCACATGTACCAGTCCACAGTTGCTTCCCTTTCATTAGTGCCGTATTATGCGGTATACATGACTGTATTTTGTGTTCTTGGTGTAGTTTTTCGACCAAAAACTGCTATCCAAACATTTTTTGTATATTTTTTTAACAAAATAAAAGAATTAAGATATAAATCTCTACACCATTAAGTGTAAATTTTGCAGAAAGTAATGGAAATTATTACTCTATGAGTGAGAAACCAAATTTATTCACACCCAGTTTTTTGTGAAACATTGATTACAGAACTTTTAAATGTGTTGGACTGTGTCTAAAAGTGAATTATAATTGAAATTATATGTATTGCTTTTTGAATTATACACTAAACTAGGACTAAGTGTTGAATAACACACTTAACTAAATTTAAAAAATGTAATTATTTCAAAATAATGTGTTGTACTTAAAAGGAATAAGACAGGTATCAAGATAATGCAAAATGTTTATACATGGCACATTTCTGGTGTAACTGTAGTGTTATTTGTTGTAAGTGCTGTTGTATGTTAATAGCTTTGTATTTATATCTTTTATCATTTTTATGTTTTCCAATAATTTAACGCAAACAAATTAAGAAAAATATTAATACTATCTCATTTATTACATGTATTAAATTCAACAAAGTTACCCCCTGTTAGGGATAACACAAACAAAAATACATGTGATGCACGAAATGTATTGTGACGTGCAAAATTGGACACTTTTTAAAACACGACACCACAGTGCTTTCCAAAATTCCTGGGGAGAACCCTGATAATGTGTGAAAATTATCAAGGTACAGTACAGTACAGTAGTACCAGTATCTGTACTTGTGCAAGCAGGGACAAGGGTACAAAAGTAAAAATATGGTTGTCTGCATGATACATGTACAAGCTAAATGGCAGGAACTACAGTACTTGATAACTATAGTAGACTGGTTAGACTTACAGGGCTTTTTCAGGGGATTCTATGGGGCCGTTATTCCCAATTCCATTCCCATTCCCAATGAGAATAGTCATCTTTTTTCCCAAATCGGCAGGAAAATTCCCAATCAATGATTGTTCAAATAGTTAAAATTCAGAATTTTTTCAATTTTTGGAACCGTTCCACGTTTTATCTACGTTTAAGTAACCACACAGGAATTGAACTACGAATTTAAGTTTCATTTGTACAATGGCCTATCAAAACCGGAAATATTATTCCAAATTGTAAATAGAGTCGATTTGAACCAATAAAATAAAACTGATGCATATTTTTAATTTGACAAAAGGATGAAACTGGCGGAGGACAATGACAATGTGTAAACAATTGAATAGAGTTTGATGACAGTACTCCGACCAAGTCCAACTTGTAGACTAAAAATTGCATGGAATAAATGTCCCTTCCAACTAAGAGGATGGTGTCATTCCCATTTAATAAATGATTTCTAAGGTGTAATCCCTTTGAGAAATTCAACTTGTTCTGCTTCCTCTAACAGTATAAAAGCTTCTGAGAGCTTATTTTTGTCTCGCCTGCGACGATAGTCGCATTGGAGGCGAGACATATGTATGGGAATCCGGCGGCATAAGCCCTAGGTCCATCAAATTTGGTCCAGTGGTAGCTTATGATGAGTACTTGTCAGTCTGTCACTTGTCACCTGACCTTGACCTCAATTTCATGGTCCAGCGACTACGTTAAAGTTTTTGGATTATGGCAGTTCCTCTGTAACCACGCATGGTAGGGTGATAATATTTGGTATATAGGTTGCTGATGAATAGTACATGACTGTCTGGCAGGTGTCACCTGACCTTGACCTCAATTTCATGGTCCAGCGGCTTCGTTAAAGTTTTTGTATTAGGGCAGTTCCTCTGTAACTATGCATGGTAGGGTGACATTATTTAGTATACAGGTTGCTGCTGAAAAGTTCATGACTGTCTGGCAGGTATCACGGTGCACCTGACCTTGACCTCAATTTCATGGTCCAGCAACTATGTTAAAGTTTTTGTATTAGGGCAGTTCCTCTGTAACTATTAATGGTAGGGTTACAATATTTGGTATACAGGTTGCTGCTGAAGAGTACATGACTGTCTGGCAGGTGTCACCTGACCTTGAACCTAATTTCACGGTCCTGCTAATACATGTATGTAAAAGTTTTTGTATTAGGGCATTTCCTTGGTAACTGTGCATGGTAGGATGACAATATTTAGTATACAGGTTGCTGCTGAAAAGTTCACGACTGTCTGGCAGGTGTCACCTGACCTTGACCTCAATTTCTTGGTCCAGCGACTATGTTAAAGTTTTTGGATTACGGCAGTTCCTCTGTAACCATGCATGGTAGGATGACAGTACTTGGTATATAGGTTGCTAATGATTAGTACATGAGTATCTGGTAGGTGTCAACTGACCATGACCTCAATTTCAAGGTCCAGTGACTACATTAAAGAGTTTGGATTAGGTTCGTTTCTCTGTAACCATAGATTGAATATTTTAAAGGATATCAATTTTATGTTATTGACGTAATGCTTATGAATATGAAGTATTTTTTTCGCTACTGATGCGGAATGCAGGCGAGACATTTTTCTGTGTCCACACTTGTTATTGTTATGTATGTGCTACCGACTTAAATATTACTTTGCTTATTTACATACTTTAAACAGTCTTACTCCTACTCCTGCTAATAGTAGTATTGAAACCCAAGACCAAGCACCTGCAGACTGCATCTTGTAAAACCACTATATTGTCAATGAGACAACAAAATCATGTCATTTTGACTTGTGCAGTGTGTTCTTTAGTTCGAGTTATTACTTATCATTAATAATTAATGTTAACTTTTGATTCTTAAATAGAGGTTTCAAAAGGCTTTTGATGATTTTTGGCCGGATTTTACTAATCACAGCCTCTTGATATTTGGAATGTAGCATCAGCATGGGGTCCCATACCGTAGGATTTAATTTCAGGTCTGTCGCTCACCTACTTCCTGTTTAACGAAATCCGGCCTTATTTGACTTTGACAGATTTTCATAGAAAATAAAATGTCAATAAAATTTCCCAATTCGGTTGAAATGGCATTTCCAAAATTGGTTGAAAAAGCCCTGACTTAAAATTCACTTTTTCAATCTAATTAAAATGAAATCTTTCTCGAGCTCCCCCCTTTTTAATCTTTCACAACGCAGCGACCAATAACCAAAAGAGAGGAGCAGGTGAAAGATTTAATTTTAATTAGATTGTCACTTTTTTATTGCGGCTGTTTAAAATCAGTTAAATGCCAAGATGCAGATACTAATAGAGATGTGCAAAACATTATTTTCCATTACCTAGAGGTACTGGAAATTGCAACTTCAATGTGCAGTCTGTTTTAATTCAGTTGGTTGGAAACATGTACAAATTGTGCAATCAAAATGTAAGAAATTAACACTTATAATTCAGGGTTCGACATTAACTTGTTTTACTGCTGGACCAGAGGTCTTGGTATCATTAGAATTTACTAGACCGGACATAATGTAAACTAGACCACATACGAAAAGGCCAAAAATAATTCAGAAATTAGGAATTAATATTTGGTTTTAGGGAACTGTTCCGACTTTATCTGGAAATCATACCACAAGAGAGAAGAAAGAATTCATTGAAGACGAAAGTAGACTGTCTAACTATACTAAATCAGGCTTATTTATTAATAGAGATTTTTTACTTGTGCATTTTTATTTTATCCAGCTTATTTCCAAGTTTGCCACTGTTAACATAATTACATCATACATCCGCAGGGGTCAAAATAACCGCTCGCCCGAGGCAAGTAAAATCTGCTGCAGGCAAGTAAGTTCCATGACAAGGTTGTCCGTTGGGAGAGTTGAAAATATCAAGCCATGATTACAAAATTTTGTCATCCGTTACTTTATTCATGAGCGTCGGGCTTTTACCACTTGTTTTCGTAATGTAGAATAATTCTGAACTTCTTTTGTCATGTAATTTATAATACACATTTTTTTTATTGGTTGGTTATAAAAAGTTTACCAATCAGAACATGTTTTACAAAATATTTGTGAAATTGGTTTCCAATTAACAAATAAATGGATCTTTTGTTATTTCCTGGCTGACTTTCAAATTGTCTCGGTAGAAATCTCAATCATCATGATCATAGTTTGAAGTTTTGAAGGAATATTTTGACGGAAGTAAAGGGATGCGTACTTGAAATCGTCAAAAGTACCGATTGTGTATCGCCAAAAATTTGACCCATGGCCATCTCTTAAAAATTGTTGAAGCATCTTCTGCCGTCGCCCCCATCAAAGTCTAAAAATGCATTGCACGGAAGAGGATTCTGGATTCTTGGACTATAAAATTTCAAATCGGTAGAATCGCTGATAGACGCTTCATCCTGTATCTAAAACGGACAATAACCAAAACGAACTATTGCCAAAATTGAACATAACATAAAATACTAGGCTAATATTTGAATAATTATGATATTACATGAAATTTTCATTCAAAAAATTTGACCGGGTTTCATGAAGAGGTCAGGTTGTCAGGCACATGGGCAAAATAGGGTGTCTATTTTGTGTAATCAACTTCTACAGTTTTCAACCCAGATTAATTAATGATACAAATTAAATAGTTTGTCTTACTTCGAGTCAATGTTAAGATTTTTTAGCAAAAAATGTTAGTTACTCAAATAGTATGTTCGTTGTTTGTCGAAAATGACCGAGGTCTGCCCCATTGAAAAGCAATGGACATCCGGGACATCAAATATGATCACAAGGTCAATTGTGGTCCGGATACCTTAAAGGGAAAAATTTTATCTTTTCTGTTTATGTCTTAAAAGAAAAATTTTTATCTTTCTGTTTAAGACTTCAAAAGAAAAAATTTTATTTTTTCTGTTTAAGAGTTAAAAGAAAAAAAATTTTTCTTTTCTGCTTAAGACTTCAAAAGAAAAATTTTTAGCTTTTCTGTTTAAGACTTAAAAGAAAAACATTTATCTTTTCTGTTTAAGACTTAAAAAGAAAAAAAATCTTTTATTCCTTGCTTATAATATAATAATTTTTTTTCTTGTTTAAAAAATGTGTATCACAACATACTAATATCTAATAAATGAATAAAATTTTATCTTTTGTAACAGGAAGAAGAATGATGAGCTATACACAAATATATCATTGAATGGAACTGACATTATTTGATTAAATAGAAACAAGTTCAGAAAGTTCTTGTATATGAAATTATTGTGACTTTCGACGATTTCAAAAGTTGAAAAAGAGAAGAAATAATTTGGTAAGTGAGTGTTAGAAAAATATTTATCTTTTTGGGATAAAATTTTATCTTTTTTCCAAGAACATGAAATAATTCAATTGTAATCACACTTTGATAATTTCAGACTTTATCAAAACACATCAGACCCTCTTTAATGTATTTTTGTAAAAAACAAAATCCATCCATACATTAAATGTTTCATGAAAATATCAATCAAAACAGTTTGCAACTTGGGAGCTTCAAAAAGCCAAATTATCCATGTCAGGATGAGAAAATTCGTTTATTAAAAATGCTTCTTCGATTGCTAATTTAATATATCTACTAAGTATCTATTTCTTTCAACAAAATTTTCTAAATGGTGGAAACACAAAATCATAAATAACGTAATCTCCAGCTGTAAGGTCATGAAATTGCAATACTGATTGTTTGCTTAGCAGCATAAAGACTTAATAAATACATGATAATATATTTCTATGCGGGAATGAAATGTTACTGTTATAAAGGGGCCTCGGTGGCCGAGCGGTTAAAGCAGTTCGTCTACTATTGATCACGTGGTCTGTCATCACTGAGCTTGCGGGTTCGAGTCTCACTGCTGGCAGGGTGTACTCAACTACAATCTTTATTGACAAAGATTGCCAGTTTTCCAACCGAAGGTAAGGGATTTCTCCATGTACTCCGGCTTCCGCAACCCCCCCCCAAAAAAAAAAACCCCATGAAATATCTGAAAAATTGCTGAAAGTGGCGTTCAACACCGTTGAAACAAACATACAAAACTATTATTAATAACTCTAAATTTAATGATGCAAGACTTTGCACAAAATATTTATCCGGTGTACATTCATGAAGTGCATAGATCGTGTCTACCAACGAATTTTAATATTCTTTGAGTCTATAAACGAACGTGCACAATAAAGCCCCACCATATTTGTTCTTTGCAATCAAACAATAAGAGAAAAGTAACTTGTAAAACTGATAGAGGAGTTTGTTTGATGCATGAAATGCATATGGTTTCCATTCAACCTTTCGAAAACAGTAAATCATCTGTCATAGTAAATATAGTGACTTAGTTTACTGATCGCCATTTATGAAATGCCGGCTAGGTCTTCACAGTATTATGTAGCTGTTTATTTAATAGTGTTTAAAAAGCAGGTAGTTATTCAGCAGGGGATATGTTGCTTTGTCTTCTGCCTCGCTGTCATCGATATTATATCGCAAGTTATTAGCTGATAGGAACTTTGATAGTAGCAGATCGGTTAAGATATATTCCCTCCTTTCGCAGGATCGTCAATAAATCCAGTAAGTTTCTTTGACATTCTCCAATAATTTTACCTTTAAACATGTTATTTTTGGTGTGAAGTTATTTGGACAATACAAAATCCACACCCGATATATGAGACGATCAAGACCAATCTCCACGCATAGGATTCTGTGTATCCTACGTCAACAACAATCACCTCTGCCACACATTGGTTGACGCCATGAGAGATATCTCTTATGGCGGATAAGCTTCAAGTACAAACACGGTAATTTTAATGTAAAACTGCATCAAAAGTGTGTAAAATGTATTAGTTTACAAACATCAGTCTTTATTTACAAACGTCACGGGCAGACAACAAATTTAGTCCCGCAGTAAATGGGGGATGACGTGTGGCAGAGGTTATATGTAGGAACCAGTTATGCTCTCTGTGCCGTAGAGTGGATCAAGACAAGACTGGAAACAAGTGATTAACGTTTCTAGACGGATGTAGGACGGATCTGATTCTTCTGCTAACCAAAACACAAATGTTTTCATAAAGTACGAATACGACAGATTGGTGAAGTGACGGTTTGTGTTCATCACTTCTTTAAGTTCAATATTTTGAGAAGTGCATAACAAATAGGTTGACCTTGATTGAATGAGTGAAATAATATCTTTTTGAGTACAGAAGAAGACATTCGGCACTTCAAAGAGTTCTCGTTGTTGGAATCAAATTTACTACCAATGGAAACGTAAAGTAATACTTCTGTTGGTATATATAACAACATTTTGTGTGGGAATACCTTGGTCTATAAAACCACTTCATGCAAACAAGCGAAAACCTCTCACTTTTTAGGCACACTCCGTAATCATACTTATCCTCGAATGAACTAATACAAGGTTCATTTATCTTACCCATGTTTAACCGCTATCTGCTCTACAGTGCGTACCAATTATTTGAAGTATTATGTGCTTGATTTTCTACTTGACAACAATAGCACATACATCCGAACCTGTATATGTATATTGAAATATACTTAAAAAACAATCCTCTTTCTTTTATCACTTTTGCAGATCCTACTACAGCACAAAGGAAATCGAACATTTGACAACTCATATCTTTCAGGTGCTCAGCTTTTTTCAATTTCTCTATTTAAGAACGACGATATAGATAGTTGTTTACATCGTATTAATTATTTAAGTTTCAAAAATTAATAAATAAATTCTTTTCTAGCTTTTAAAGTTTATATAAATTAAATCAAGTAATTGTTATAATTGTTTCTTTGTTTGATCGCCCATTTTTGCAATTATTCAGTAATATCATGGTATCTGGTTTTTATTTCGGGAGGAAGCTGGAGTATCCGTTGAAAATTCCGCACATTTGGCAGGGTATAATTGTTTATATATTTAAAAGTGGCGATTAAGTGTTTAATCAGGATAATAATTATTTAAAAACTGACTAAGACGCTACTTTATCACATAGAAATTCGAACGGTAGAATTCAAACCTTTTTTACGATAGAAGCAGTTTTCATTCACCTAATTAATCAAATAATATTAGTAACTGTTGGGCTTGTTGATTAATTAGGAATCATGTCCAAAATGGGTACTCCCAACAAAGAAGCGCAGGAATTTTTAAGGAATAATAAAACAAAAAAACTGTCAATTTGTGATTTACATTGGTAAACATGTAGGTCATTATATGCAAATTTCTTTTCTCTTTTACCTGTTTAAAACGGTGATTGAAATCAATAACTGTTTCCATATCTTTACATCGTATTTTATATTAATCTGCTGAATATAAATTCATAAAGACTTTTCGGTCGTGTAAAGTAATAAACAACAAATTTTTAGCACTCTATATTCTACTATATTATTCGAACGATTTACTTTAAATCTTTTTAAGCTTCCCGGAGTTTTCCATTGAACTAGTTTATCGAATACTTAATAATTATTTGGCTTGTGGCTGTTGGTTAATTAAGACCATGGCGAAATGAGCTATTGGTGCTCCCAACGAAGCAGAGGAGGGTATGGGGATTTTAGTCTCCATTTCTACCCGAAAAAAACATGCCCTTATATATTTCAAATTTGTGAAATTTGTCTTTATATTAGATGTAATATGTTCAGTTAAAATAATAAAAGTCAAGTTCAAAAACAACGATAATTGCGTTTATTATCGACACCATACCTGAAGTCTTTACCTTTATGCCAAAGACGTGAGGACTATTGTATACAAACCAATGAATCGAAGGTTTATCTGCTACTTTCGGGGCCGCATTCGCCGAGTAGTTCAGGTAGTTCGTCTTCTTTTGATCACATGCGGTTGCGGGTTCGAGACTCACTGCGGAATATTTATCTGTAAAATCGAAATCATTTACTATTAGACTACTAAACGAAATTTTGTCCTAATCTCATTTTGTTAATGACAATTTGATAGTTTGGGTCAAACGCATCATAAACATTGTTTGATTAAACTAGCTCTTGTCCAATGTAATCTTTCACTTCTTTCCTTATTGTCTATTAATTTAACAATTCCTCATGTTTCCCATTACACTTATTACGTTTGAAAGACCAATCCTGCACATATCTCTGAATTAATGACAGTTTCTGTGAAAATTTGGCATTTTAAATTGAATGACTTAAAGGAACACAACGAATCACACAAATTCTCGAAATTGAACAACATGAAAAATGCGAGCATAACTTATTAAGAATGTGACCAAAAGTACGAAAAGCACATTTTACTAAATGTGATGTAGGCATGAATTCTTTGTACAAAATTTTGAAGACAGATTGTGCACAGTTTTGAGACATTCATAATAGCTTCTTCCTTTAAGTGGTAATTATTATATAATTACTGACTTTGATAAAGGTCGCTTTTAGGGATTTTTCAACTAGAGCCGCAAAGCGAAGTAAATATACATTGCTCAGGGTTGAGAAATCCCGATAACGACCGCATACCAAAGTCAGTAACTTTTTTATTACACGAATAAAACCAACAAATCCAACAAAAACTCGAAAAAGTATTTAGACCAATAAAAACGGGCAAAATAATGTTCATGTAATGATGATGATAATGCAACAAGTTTCATAAAACGAGTGTCTGAAATTTTTTTTCGTCTTGTCCTACTACCGGTATTTGATTCTATTTTTCACCAATTCGTTAAAAAAAGTCCAGTTATGTTGTGTTGAAAGATGTCAACAAATAGAGTTATCTGACCTGATCGTATTATCCAGTGTACTTTAATATTTTTATTGGTAAAAATGTAGCAGTTTTTAAATGAAATAACTAAAAATTCAATACAACGAATCCGCAAAAATTAACCAAATTTAACAACGGAAAAAACGAGAGCATATCCTATTCAGAATGTGATGTACGCATGGATTCTTTGTATAAAAATCTGAAAACAGATTTTACCCAGTTTTATGACATTTATAATGGCTTATTCCTTTAATTGGTAATTATTATATAATAAATGACTTTGATAAAGGTCGCCATCGTGATTTTTCAACTTGTGAATATACATTGCTGAGGGTAGAGAAATCCGGATAGCGAGCGCAAATCAAAGTCAGCAACTTTTTCTAACATGAATGAAACTAACAAATCCGCGTCTTTCGTAGCAAATCTATGAACAACAGATGCAGGCATTATTATTAAGTAAACAAACCTAAAACAAGGTGCCGAAAGTCGAGGGACGATAACAAATCCTGATTCAGACAAACATGAACGACACAAAAACAGAAAGTGGTGTAACCCTAACTCGGGTGCTCTGGATGATTAAGGAGTGTCTGTCTCTAATTAGACACCCGTCGACTTACTCATTATCGTGTCTAGGAAAAAAAAAGTAAAATTCGGATAACTAGACTGCCGATGACTCAGCGAAAATGTTTGATCGTATTCGTAATAGATTTCCTATAAAGATCACTTTGTTCAAGGTGATGGCCATAGAACTTCTGGAAGAATGACATCAATCTAGATACCACAAAGCCTTGTGTTTTAGCTTAGTATTAACAGCAGTGAGCGGTTTAGAAAAGCAGAATACCGATAGATCTAGTTAGCAAAATGTATGTTGTTAAATGTACATGTAAACCAAACGACGAATCTGCTAGAATGTTGTTATCGATGAACAAGAAGTTAACAAATGGAAAGTGGAAGTCATCACACTTATTAAAGAGACTATTTTGTAGTTTTAGTTTTTGGTGGTGTTTTTAATTTTAAGCTTGCTAGGGTGGATAAATGCAAATATACCAAAATGTAAAATAGAAGGTATGGGCTGATGTCTTATTTTTTCTTCATCTACCTAATCACTTAGAACTCAGCATTTTAAGAGACCGGTAGAGGAGGACAAAAGGATACTTAGTACATATTGATATACACAACAATCTTTGAAGAACGGGTCCATCAAAATATGACAAATATGTTGCTAATCAGAAAATTGAAAGTACTTTCAGTCATAGCTAATTACCATGTATTTATATTATCTTATTCCGTGTTCCTGCACATGGAGCGTTTAACAAGATCTGTAAGTTATATATAATATACCGCGTTAAGCTATAAATACATAGCACTCTAACATGTGATAAAAGACACATTCGATAATCATCTGTAAAATCCCACAAATTAATTACCTATTTTTCCAAGTCATTTACTATAACATTAATAAATAAAATTTTGCCCTATCTCTTGATTTGAGGTTTTAAAGAAACTGTCGTTGACGATTAGACACATTGTTTTTTATAGAATTCACATAAAGCTCATAAAATTGCTTATTTACTTCCATTTCTGCATTAGTTTTGCGTTTTTGCATAATGTTCCTTCCTAAACCAAGTACATTTGTTACGTATGAAATTATTTTGTGCGTTTTGATTTTACATGCATTTGCGTTAATTTAAATTGTAAGAAAAAAATTCACCCACTGCCAGTAAAATTAATATTTTATAGTTTTGCATCATTGTCAATTAACATTTTGAGAACAAAATAATAAACAGTGTACAGATCTTTGTGAAACATTCCTTAGCCAGATCGAAAGTTTTGCTGTTTATAATGTACATTAAAATACAAAATTACAAAGAAGGCACATACTGAGATATATTTTCAAAATTACACATTACTGCAGCAAAAAAGTATTATCAATGAACGTGTATTGATTGTTGAATTTTTTCATGATATATAATTTTATTTTCTCAAGAACTAAGAACTCTATAGGTAACATCTATGAAAGTTGTAGAAATGTTAAATGGCAAGGGAAGACGAAGACTTTAAATTAATGTTTACAAGATCTGAAAGTACTACACGAACCTTTTTAAAGCTTTTCTAGAGGGAAAAGCATCTAACTTAAAATTAAAATAAAACTGATAGTGTTTTTAGCTGTAAGAATATTTTTAGGGAATAACAAGAATTAATCACACAGGAACATAGTGTAATAATGCAGACGAGCAAATCCCTCAATCAGTGCTGTTTAGAAACTCTCATTTCTGTTGCTCAGCAGAGCAAGTGGATTGCAAAAGATTGGTATTATTAGACTGTAAGTATGATAACTGATACAATACTTGACAGTACTGTTCTATATATCTAGTTTGCTCCTTATAGTTGCAACTATATATTATTAGTTACAGAGGCAGTTGTTTACCTTATACAAGATATACATAGTTTACACAATTTATTACCGTGTATATCTTGTATTAGGCCATCACCTGCCTTTGTAATGAAAATATATCCTATTGACTGTCCTATAACATCAGATATGCTGCACATTGTTTTTACACTTGTAATGAGGAAACAAATTTTCCTATTTTTTATTGCACTTTTGCTGCGATTTTTTACACATTAATGTAGCATAGTTATGATAATACATGTGCTTGTATATACATTATATTTATCCCTTATCACAGTCAACTCCACTCCCAGTTTTTTCATCAATTTTGAGTGTTGTTATAGACGTTAATTTATTGATGAGATCTTGCAATACGAAGAAATTGATTTAAATAAAATATTCCAAACAGAAGTTCAGAAAAATGAATGCTTGTTATTTGTCGACTGTAATTAAATAGCTGGATGAATTGGTTCTATTTGTTTCATTCTTTTGCTTTGACTTGACTATTTTTAAATTTTCAAATAAAGATGTGTAATTTGATCATCAGATCTTTGTTTCACCTGGAAATTTGTGTTTTGGAATTGCCCATGTAAAAAATGAAGTGGTTAAACACAAATAATAAACAGTAAATTGCTTTCAACCATTTACTAAAAGCAAATCAAATGTAGTATTTATTGTCCACTTAAAAGTGTGGATTTTACTGTATTTATCGCATATAACATAAGCACACTACTGTATTCAAGAAATACAAAATGCGCAGCGATATTAAGGCACTTTCAGTCCCATTTTTAAGTTGGAGTTATCCCCCTTTTACGACGTCTGATTATGCACAATATGGCGGCTAACGACGTTCAGCGTCTATAGTTATATTTTGTAAAGTCAATTTTAGATGAATCCAAAACAGTGTAATTTCAATTGTGTATGATTATATGAGTTACTCTTAAGATAACTGATACTAAAATTCTACGGTGTACACTTCATTTTTAATGAGATGACAAGTTTTTATAACCAGCAATAGTCGCCATTTCGCTCCGCCCATTTATGGAAATTGACCAATTTACGACCAGTCGATTTCAATTAGAAGCTTGAAGTCATTTGGCAGAGCACTTGTTGCAGGTAAAAGAATGGCGAGTATTTTGCGACAAATAGAATAAATATAATAAATTTGCTTATTTTGACTTTTCCTAGACAATTTACCTTAATTTAAAATAATGTGACTCTTTTGTCCCAACAATGTCAGCATTCTGTCAAAATAACTTTTAACATAAGAACGAACATACATGTATACCCTATACCAGATGCTCATATGTACAAGTATGGTCTACAAATCTACTTTCACTCTCAGTTTCTGTCCAAAAATAGTGCATGTCCTTAATTGACTCGAAACATTTCTTATGTTCAATTATATCCACTAAAACTTCATTCATCCTCGAGTTTCCTTTAAATATCAGCTTTCCAAAAATATCCAATGGTTGACATTCTATATAATAGTGAACTAATCTAACCTCTGAACTGGATCCTGTTATTTTATGGTCCTATACCTAAAGATGTTTTGTTCATGTGTTCAACAAATTCTAAGAAATTGTTCTAATCTTAACTTTCCGGTATGTTATTGGAAGCCCCCCCCTTTTTTTAAGAGAGATTCAAATTTTTGGAGTAATAATTTTATCAATGGAAATACATTTCAATTAACTTTGAATATTATGTGCCTTGTCCACCAAGAGAAATATTTTGTATTTGTGTTAAATGCTGCATCTTGGTGGTGTACTTCAATAATTATACCCCACACAACGAAGATGCCGACAGGGCTCACGCTGGGTCAAAATTATAGGGAGAAGTCACTTCTCTTTTGGGTGGCTGACAGAGAGAAGTGAGGATAGAATAGGGAGAATGGATGGACAATAGGGAGAAGTTGCATTTATATGTCGCGAAAGCGTCCTGTTAACTTTTATTTTTTAAATCAGTGTTGGCATTTGAATTTTTATTGTTGTATGTTTTTTTAGCAGTTTAATTTATTGAGGATAAAGTATCAAAGATTTGATTAACTATTCAGTATACTTATTTCACACATTTTCATAAATACATGTATTAAACATGACAATAAAAAAAGAATCAACTCTATATAGCTATCACAAAACTGTTCATTAAAATATATGTTTCTTTGTCATTTATACACAATTTGATTGATTTATAATGAAGTACTAATAGAACTAGAAGTAGAAAATTGCATCATTGTGACAAATTATATATTATGTAAAATTGTAAAATTCACTTTATAGTATTTAAACATATTTAGGCCAGATTAAAAATATAGTTTGTTTCTCCTCGCCTGACCGACCCAGAGAAATGCCCGCCGATCCAAAAGTTTTTTCTCCGATTTTTTAGGGGTTTTTTTTAAATTCCTGGAAAAAACTAGGTACAGGTCCAGTACCGATCATGGTTTTATTATGACCGGAGGTGATCAGAAGTTTCTAGATTTCCGTTGAATGTGAATTTGAAACTATGAAAGAATGCTGCTGCAAAAAAAAAACTTTTTACCTACCTACCTACCCACCTGTAAAATCTAGGGTCGGAAATGGGGAAACAAACATATTTTTAAATGTGGCCTTAACTTAAAATTGTTTAAAGTAACTGCCAAAATACTATTACCGGTATTACTACGTTTCTATCATTGCAAAACTCATTTCACCACTATTAGCATTGTATATTTGCAATCTCCAACACCAAATTCATATCTGCTCCGAAAATTTTCATGTTCTTGTGCTCTGAACTTGTTTCCGGTCGTATTTTAAACCTGCGCTTTATATAGGAAATAAAAGTTAAAAGGGTACCAGCTCAACTTTGGCGCATAATAAACACGACACGGTATCAAAAATATGAAGATTTCTTACCAATATAGGAATAAAATTTGAAAGGCGACATTAGGCGATTCTACAAAATGAAAGGGCGACTTCACTTCGCTTTTCAAGATGATCGATGGTGAAGTGGGACCATGATAAGGCGACTTCTTTGCCCGAGTCGCCCTCCAAGGCGAGCCCTGGCTGGGGTATGTTTTTGTACTGTCATGCTGTTGTCGCCTGAGTAGCACTATAATTTTATAATGGATTTTTACGAAACTTTTGTTACTTATAGTACGTGCCTGGATGGGATTGATTTTTAGGGAAATTTGTCAAGGGGGACCAAATTTTGGGGAGGGTGACTTGGTCAACTTTCATGTAAATGTATATTCAACGTTGTCGTCTGGATAGCACTTTCATTTCTAAATGGACTATTATGAAAATTTGGTGTTACTTATAGTAGGTACTTGGATGGGATTGATTTTCAATGAATTTGTCCAGGGGGGCCATATTTTGGGGAGGGGTACTTAGTGTACTTTCACATACATATATCTTCAATGTTGTCGTCTGGATAGGTCTTTCATTTCTTCATGGATTTCCGTGAAAATTTAGGAAATTGTTACTTATTGTAGGTGCTTGGAAAGGATTGATTTTAGGGAAATTTGTCAAGGGGGACTTGGTCAACTTTCATGTACATGTATATTCAATGTTGTTGCCTCGATAGCGCTTTCATTTCTTCATGGATTTTCATGAAACTTCAATATAGTTATACCAATTAATACCACCTTGATGTAATGGGAACGCTTTGGGTATAGTGAGCTTGCTCACAAAGGTTCTATCTCGAGTAAAGCTAAAAGTTTATCAATTTTATAAAATGAGGTCATACACATGTAGTTCTGTTGATCTTTATATTTAAATGAACAGTTCCTGCTAAAAAGAAACCCTCAAAAGTAAAAGTTTTGTGAGCAAGAAAGAAATAAAGCCTGCACAATAACTTGTTTTAAACTTGTCCCTTTGAACAAGTAACTCAAAATTTACTTGTCTGAATGATAACATGACTTGGCCAAACATTTGTACCCATATGGCGACCTACTGAAATTTCGCCAATGTCACTTTTCTCAACAATGTGAACTATGAATCTAAAGTATAGTGACAAGTGTACATGTACTTAAAATTTGTTGCATTTATTCCAAATAATTCAGCAATAATGATATTAAAGTATACTATATTTACACACAGCAAACATTCAATCCAAAGGATAATTAGAAATTTTAGAATGGTTTGAACATCTATATCTGTATTATCCTGTAACACTTTTAGTTCCTGATCTGTCAATTAGTCCTAATTCATCCTGAATAACCAGAAAAGTATGGAATGTCAAAATATTTAACAATTTTGTATCATGTATATTATCAAAATAATGTGTTATTAACAAATAAAGTCCAAGAAATACCATTTAGGGCCCCCGCCACAATAAAAAAAGTGACAATCTACTTAAAATTAAATCTTGCACCTGCTTACTCCTTTCTGTTATTAGTCGCTGCGTTAATAACCAATAACAATAGGGGGGAAGCAAGTGAAAGATTTAATGTTAATTAGGTTGTAAAAGTGAATAATAAGTCTTACCAGTCTACTATAGTTAGCAAGTAGTTCCTGCCATTTAGCTTATATCATGCAGACAACCAATATTTTTACCTTAAGTACCCGTCTCTGTTTATATAAGTATAGAGGCTGTACTGTACCATGATAATTTTCACACATTATTATGTTCTAATTGTATTTTAATATAATTAAAACGAAAAATTGTGTTCTTTTAACAAGTTGCTCAAGTGTACATTTTATTAATAATGTTATGATTTTATTGTTAAATCTTAACTGTATATTTTTTCAGAAGCAAGACAAAGAATTATCAACCCTGGAATTACAGTCACTTGCTTGCAGAACCATGAACCTATGCATATATAAAGTTAGGAATACAAATACTGAAACTGATTGTTGGACTGGACAATTGGCCACAGCTTGACAGCAGCAACATAGATAATATAATGAATAATGTGTCAAATTGGCCCTTTTTAGGGCCACCACAGTTATTCAAAAAGAATCTAAATTGTGTGATGCACATTTTTTAAACAAAATTATTATCAAGTAGTAGTTTTTTTAACAACGTCATAAAATTTCTATCAAATTAAACAATACCATTCTAAAATTTTGTCAAAAATGTCTATAAAAAATACAATACACAACTGTAATCAAGGCAACTGAATAAGTTCACACTGAAAGACAAAAAGCGATGAAATGAATTAGAAGCCAGTGACAAAGCTTTATTTTGAGGTTTTCATTTTTATTAGGGCCAATGAGTATATCAGTCTGTCTGTCCGTCCGTCCAAAACTTATCGTGTATGTGCTATAACTTTTTCATCTTTCGAGGTGGGCTTTCGATATTTGGTATGTGGTTAGATAATATCAAGACAATGTGTCGCATGCCATGGTTGATGACCTTTCACCTTGACCTAAAGGTCAGCTGGACCCATAGAGATGGATTAACACTGATATCTAGTTTTTACTGTTCTAAACCAAGTGCAATGTACAGAAATAGTATAACCAGGCGCACAGTTAATAACTGATCATTGGCTGTTGTTTCTATGTTATGCTTAAAAAACATTATTCTACAAGAAAATTTACAAGACAATTTTTCCTAAAACTTTCGTAAAGTTACCAGATCACTGGGATATATATCAGTTGTGGTCCATCAGTACAGTGCTAATTTTAACGACTGAATTTAAATTGATTAATTTAGCTGTTTTAAATGCCTCACAAATGCAACGTGTGATTTTTATACTTTAAAGCTTGTCTTTCTTTGGACTGTAAGTCCATGGGTGAAAAATCAGTTTTTCACCAAGAAGTTTAGTTTCTTCTGTTTCTTTTTAAAGTGAGGATTATATTTGAAAACTTGATTTTAGTGATTCGTGAAATACATACGGGTCTACTCTGAAAATATCTTCATTGAAGTTGCACTGTATATTTGGAAATTTGGAAAAATTTTATTTTGTAGCCACATATCTTCACATGTATATGAAAGCTTGTTATGGTTACTTAATAAAATCTTATTTAAAAACATATTTAAATGTATTTAAACAAAAATATCACCCATGTATTGACAAGGCATGACATCACTGCCTCTAACTTATCTTTGGACCAAAAAATTTATGTTCAAATAGCATTTTATGTCACTTCCAGCAATTTTTCAACTTTCTCATGGCATACAGTTTTTATTGGAGGAGGAGGATGGAGTACCTGACTTTGGAAGAAAAACTTTCATTCTAATGCAGTTCTTGATGTAACGTCAATTCTGATAGGATACACTACAAACACCAAAACCTCAATTCCCGCAGAAAACCTTAATCTCCGTGGGAAAACCTTAATTTTTTAAGGAATCCCTATAAAATTAAGTGTTGGTTTTTTAAATTAAGGTTGTCCCAGGGAAATTAAGGTTTTCCCTCGGAGATTAAGGTTTTCCCGCGGAGATTAAGGTTTTTTGTTGATTGGACCCCTGGGTCGGTTTTAAGCCCTCTGGCATTGTTGTTGATAACGATCATCAGTTACTCTGCAGATTTATGACAATAGTTATAAAGCTTTATATTTATGTATAAAATTTATTCTTGTCCAAAATAAATATGTATACGAATATCCCAAAATTAAAATGCATGAACGTGAATGCATTTTCTATCAACTTTATTTCAGAAAAGACGTATATTTAAAAATTATTATTATACAAATTATTAAAATATAATTTTTAAGTAACCGTTAAGTTATTATTTTTCCATTTGAAGATCGGTAGGTAAGAAATATAGAACAATCAATACACGGTCCGAACTTGTAATACACATCCGCCATACTGTTTGTTTACCTGTACAAAATGAAAGGAATAAAGGACGGATCAAATTATTTATATATATATATATTTGTTTTTTTATTCGCAGGTTTCTGGTAAGTTTTTGGTATTCATATTGTTGTTGAACAAAATCTAACATGTTGTTTATTTTTCATTTTTAACCTTCGTTTTAGCTTTATATTTTTATTGGGTTGTTAGATTTTTTTATTGTCGATTTTATTTAATTCAAATTATGTTAATTGTTAATAAAATTAAACGTGTTATTTGTTTTGCTTTCATAACAAATTCTTAGTTTTTACTTTATAAACATTTATTTTTTGTTATATTTTAATTTGCTCAGAAATTTATTTTCAATACAAAGCACGTTTTCGCCGTTTTCTGTTATTTTCTATTCAGCTTTAAATTGTTTCAATTTATAATTTTAATTGGTATTACAGCTGTGTAAATGAATTTTTTTGTTTTTCTTGAACTGAAATTAGCAGTGTTTTTTAATCGATACTAGTTTATTTATAATTATTTCAACCCTTGAGACAAAAATGAATACATGCGTCCATTAACTTAAATGAAATCCTATAGTCGGGTGCAGCTCTTATGCCCTTCCGTCGAATATCATCGGAAAATCAAAGAATAATCGACTAATTAGAATATTCTTTACATTAATTTGACAAAAATTTCCAAATTGTTAATTTAACATTTCTTCGTTTTTTGCTTTTACATTTTTTTTTCAATTTTTTCAATTTTATTTTTTATTTCTTATATATAATTATGTTCGTGTTTTTAAGTATTTTAATTGCTTTATTATGACCTTTAGTTGAAGACATTAGTACAGTGTATCCAGAAAAAATTATGCAAAGTAAGATCCACCATCCTATCACAGGAGAGGACGATTTGTCTTTTTAGCTTAAAATGTAATCTTTGTTATGTTCGTTAAGTTCACGAAACAATTACTGTTGTTAAATTTTGTTGTTATTTTTCTAAATCTATATTTTTAAAATTTAACACTAAAAAATCAAAAGTAATGGTTGTTGGAAAGCGAGTTGATCCAAATAATAAGTGGTCGCTCGGTGAACAACACATAGATGAGTTAAATGAATATAAGTATCTCGGTTACTATGTAAACAGGGCCCTTAAATCTAATCACCATGTAAATGTGTACTTAAAAGATAAAATGGAAAATCTGTCAAACTATATGACATGTGTCCTTGGTGAGCACGGGGACTTTAACCGAATAAACTTTGGTGGCGCCATTTGGAACTCGGTTCTTAGGCCCACCTTGACACACGCATGCTCTGTATGGGCCCCTTTATCTTCTGCAAATCTATCGTTGATCGATAGTTGGCAATATCGAGCGGCTAAGATAGCTCTTAATACGAAAATGAACATTCCTAAATGTGCTTTGCTACTCGAATTAGGCTGGGAGCCAGTAACGGCATTCATTACTCGTCAGAGAGTATCTTATTTCAAACGAATTAATAGATTACCCGTAAGTAGACTATGCGTGCGTGTACTCGCTGAGCTTCAACGGCATGGTGAAGATTGCTTAGGATATGTACAAGAAATCAACAATCTTAGGGATAATTTTGATTTTGAAAACTTCGATTCTTTTTATGGACACTTTACCCGGGAAAAGTTATTCCAGGACGTAACTTCTAAGAGTAGTCTTAACCTATATTTAAGTTGTCATGTACAAATAGGAAGTCAGACATATTTGTCCGATGCAAGTGACTTCAAATCTTCAAGATTGAAGCTGCTTGCACGGACAAATTATTTGCCTGTCAACAAAAACCTATTAAGGATGAACTTGTCTGAAAGTGAATTTTGTCCGTTATGTGACTCTGGTGAGTCTGAAGATATTGAACATTTGCTTTTGCATTGCCCTTCACTCGAGCATATCCGGCAAAAATATTCTACTATTTTTTCATATACGACTAATACCGTTGGTTTTATGGAACTGTTGTCACGTGCCAAAATCTTATTTTTAATTGGAGACATAGGTTATGCTTTTAGCAATGAAGTTGGATATTTTTATGATGTAAATGGAAGAATGTTGCTTTTAGATATGTTCAATTATCGAAACAGTATCGTTAATAGAGACAACTCTTAACACAACTAATGATGTATGTTTCAAGATGTCAATGTCAGTGTATGTTTTTATCATTTTATTTTGTCTCCAGATTTTATGTCACGTCAGTGTATACATTTTATTACTATGTGAATTTTTAATGCATACGATATGTATGTAAATATTACCTGTATATATTTTAATATGTTTTAATAGACGCACCGTTACTTCTACCCTGGTAACAGGTGCCCCCGATGTAAAGGGGTAGTTTCTAAATAAATAAATAAATATATATACATGTTCATAATTTGAAATGTTTACTCTAAGATTATGCAATAAACTTACTGAGATGGTCTCTTCTTTACTTCTATACAAAGCTACAACCACGGGTTAGTTTCTGCCTTACAGCCATCTTTAATCATCTGTTACGCATGTTGCATCAAAGTGCGCTTAGTAACAGATTTTCCATTGTTCACGTCCTGAATATAGATGAAATATTGCTTGCTGGACGTTAAACAACAATCAATCAATCAATCCATTATAACAGGAGGAACAATAACACATGTACCGATCCATAGTTAAATTCTGACAAAGCTGTTTTATATACTGTCGGTAGTATTTTCTCAATATTGTTCGTTTTTACAAGTTAACTCTATAAAAATCGAAGAATGTGTCCATGGGACACAGATGCCCCCGCTAAATGAAGTCCCAAACAGGAAGTAGTTTTCCGACATATCTGAAAGTTGATTAGGACGTACAACTTGTGATACTGAACCACCCTGCCAAATTTCAAACTGTTCTTATGTACAGTTTCTGAGAAAGGCTTGACGGAAATTCGTACATACGGACGGACGAATTTACGTACAAATGAAGTCCCAAACAGGAAGTAGTTGTCCGACAGGTCTGAAAGTCGCTTAGGACGTACAACTTGTGATACTGAACCACCCTGCCAAATTTCAAATTGTCCTAATGTACAGTTTCTGAGAAAAGCTTGACGGAAATTCGCGCGGACGGACGGACATGAGTAAAACTTAATTCCCCCCCGACATGTCGTCGCGGGGGCATAAAAAATGTTTATTTGAAAATTGGTACTAGGGCTTAATTGTAAAAATCGCACTACAGATATTTATAGTCATAATTAGTTATGATATTTAATTTTAGTCCTCTGCTAAAATTAGTGGTCAGCATTTCCTATAATTAGAGAACATAACTACATATACAATAGAGCAAAGAAAATAATCAACCAGTCAGAAAGAAGCTTATTATATGTCCAAAGTAGATGGATAGTTCTATCTTTATTCTCCAAATTCAATGAATACAATGGTTTCAGAGCGAGAGATTGAATGTCATACAAATACAATAAACAAATACAATATACAATAAACAAGTACATTATACAATAAACTAATAGGTATTGCAACACCATCTACTTTCTTATACAATCAATACCATATATATCTCGCAAATAATTATTGTTACAAATAATAGCGATAAACAGAAAAAAAACAGAATAGACAAAATTCAATACCTTATCGGTATCAGATTTGTCAAGTAAGTTTACCTTTTTGTTGTTAATATCTACAGATCAGCTGAGTTTTCGTAATGTGGTCGGGGTTTTACTGTTAAATAATTGACGAAATTTAATTGTGTTCGGTGTATAAATATACATTCTAGAAATAAATTTCAGAAAATACCGGGTATTGTAAGATATAATGATATTCATCACTGATTTCGTTTTTATTACACAACGGACAAAGTCTATTTTCTCTTTCTATATTTTTCCAACGACAAAGCTCTATTGGCAGTTTATGATTACCTAATCTAAATCTACAGAGAATATTATTTTACAAATTGAATACAAGAAAATACGTTTACTTCATTCGATTTACATATTAAGAGCTTATATATCATGCTGGATAATTTTGACTGTTTACCACATATTAGTTTACACCAATAAGAAGAACCTGGTAGTTTAATTTGTATGTGAAGTGGGTATCTACCTTACTCTCCATATATCCTTACACTAGGAGTGCTAGACTCGAGATTCAATAGCAGCTTACAATATTTCAAGTGCAACATTTCTAAGATATCACAGTTTTGGAATCCCCAAACTTCTGCTCCATATCTTGTCGAAAAGATCTAATTGACAACTAATAGATACATTATGCAGACGGCCTTTATTTAGAATTTCATACATTGCTATAAAGGCTTTCTCTACGAGGTATTTTTTATTTTTATTAAAAGAGCCCGTTCTTTGGAAAAGACTGAACCCCGAGTTATATAAATTCACTTACAATTTCTAATTCTCTTTCCTGAACGTGAATTTAAAATTTCGTGAGATTGCACCTTTACTGAATATCATAACTTTAGTCTTATCTATGTTTAATTTTAGCTTCCACTTTTCGCAGTATTCTTGAAAGAAATTTAGACCCAATTGTAAATCGTTGGCAGACTCTGCCAAAAGTACATTTCTGCAAATAAGATCGTAAATAATTTTACGTATACATCGAGTTCACTCTCTAAATCGTTTGTAATGGTTGTCAACCCATAGATAGATTGTAATATGATCGACATGTGTTAATTTGTTTTTCCAGTTGCAAGAATTCGAACATTTAAAAAGAAATCTTATACATCTTAATTTTACGATTTAAAGAACAACATTTAGAATCGCTCTTGAATACGTAAAACCAGAGATATATGCACGGAAACTGATGGCGTAATACATAATGTCTTAGTAGTAAAACGTACAATATAAATTATCTTTCAACATATAGCTGAAATGGCACCGTGGATCAAATTTACGGTAAAGCTGTTCAAACTGCATATTATAAAGCTAGCTGCGTTGTTTGTAAGCGATATAGCTGATTTTGTTGAAACCCTTTTGTATATATATACGCGGTTAACGGAGACTAATCCGAATTGAATGATAGATCGATCGGTACAAAAATCTAATAACCTTATAAGGTGAGGTGATGCATTCTAGACCCCTTTTTTATCACGGGGCCTTGTGGACGCCAATTCATAATCGCACCCCTCCCCATTTCCAGCCCCCATCCACCAATGATGTGCTACAATACATAATATATGTAATGGAAAAATAACTACAAAATAAATAATTTATACACAATTTAACAAGACATATAGTCCAATATTGTATTATTGACCAAGTACACAATATTTCTTCCGCAGAACAATACTGCACAAAAAAATGATGTGCTCTGTTGGAGTCCTAGGCTTGCATTTTTCTGAAAAAAAACATGATAATAATTTGTATAATTTCATACTGGCGGGCAGGGGTACAAATGATACAGAATATGAATTCATAATTCCCATTCTCGCCTACAGGATTTATCGAGAATAAGGCCCAAATTAGTTACTTTTCTATGAGGACATATAAATTACTTTGCCTTGTTATTTCTTAATACCTGCAGCCATAAAAATGTCTAAATCACTAACAGATAATACAATAGAAAATATAAATATATATATACATCTCTTTATACTTTATACAGATATAACAATATTATATTACGATCGATACTTACAGCATTAGCGATCTAATTATATCAAACCGCAGCTTCTTAACTAACGATGTAAAATAAAACAGCATAAATGTGTTTTTAAGATGATTTAAATTTTGTGTATTACTGCTTATAAATTGTAAATTGAAACAATTTGAAGCTGAATAGAAAATAACAGAAAACGGCGAAAACGTGCTTTGTATTGAAAATAAATATTTCTGAGCAAATTTCAATATAACAACAAATAAATATTTATAAAGTAAAAACTAAGAATTTGTTATGAATGCAAAACAAATTACATGTTTAATTTTATTAACAATTAACATAATTTGAATTAAACAAATAAAATCGACAATAAAAAAAATCAAATCATTAGAAACCCAACGTAATAATAAAAAGTCAAAATAAAAATATAAAGCTAAAACGAAGAAAGGTTAAAAATGCAAAACAAACAACATGTTAGATTTTGTTCAACAACAATATGAATACCAAAAACTTACCTGAAACCTGTGAATAAAAAAACAAATAATTAAAAATAATTAGATCCGTCCTTTATTCCTTTCATTTTGTACAGGTAAACAAACAGTATGGCGGATGTGTATTACAAGTTCGGTCCGTGTATTGATTGTTCTATATTTCTTACCTACCGATCTTCAAATGGAAAAATAATAACTTAACGGTTACTTAAAAATTATATTTTAATAATTTGTATAATAATAATTTTTAAATATACAGTACGTCTTTTCTGAAATAAAGTTGATAGAAAATGCATTCACGTTCATGCATTTTTATTTTGGGATATTCATATACATATTTATTTTGGACAAGAATAAATTTTATACATAAATATATAGCTTTATAACTATTGTCATAAATCTGCAGAGTAACTGATGATCGTTATCAACAACAATGCCAGAGGGCTTAAAACCGACCCAGGGGTCCAATCAACAAAAAACCTTAATCTCCGCGGGAAAACCTTAATCTCCGAGGGAAAACCTTAATTTCCCTGGGACAACCTTAATTTAAAAAACCAACACTTAATTTTATAGGGATTCCTTAAAAAATTAAGGTTTTCCCACGGAGATTAAGGTTTTCTGCGGGAATTAAGGTATTGGTGTTTGTAGTGATAACGTGAATAATTTCATGGCATCAATTCCACGATTGATGCCGTCAGATTTTAACGCAAGCGCAGACGTTATTTCCGGCAAATAAAAAATTCCAATTTTAATCAGTTAATTTAGTTTTTTATTGCCGTAGCATTAGAATCCCGATAACTGTATTGTATTTGAAGATTTGCCGGCATCAATTGGTGATTTGATGGTTGGAAATATCCGTTTACTGGCTCCGCTTACGCGTCGCCAATAAACTCAATTTTCGACCATCAAATCACCAATTGATGCTGGCAAATCTTCAAATACAATTCAGTTATCTCCTAAATCATTGTCAACTAAAATAGCAGTTCAGCATTGCTTACATTTGAAAGTCTAATCTTCAAACTCAGTGTTCCAGAAAATGTACAGGTGCGACTTTAGTACCATCCTCAATAGTGACAGGAATCTCTTACTTGCTCTCCCTTTATGGCATTTAAGAAATCAAATCATCTATAGTATAATTGTTTTCAATTACAAGGTTTGTTTGAATGTTTATCCCCAGTTTGCCACTCTGCAATTTTTCAGCTATATCATGGCATCCAGTTAAAATTGGAGGAGGAAGCTGTAGTACCTGGTGGAAAACCAGATATTCGGTATGAAAACTAGCAATCAATGTCATATAAGATAATGACTGCAGTCAAGTGCACCCTGCCAGCAGTGAGACTTGAATCTACAACATCATGGTTGACATGTGATCAATAGTACACAAACTATTTTAATTACTTGGCCACTGAGGCCCCCAGGAATGGTTGGAGTTGTTTTATTATGCAAAATATGTTTTGGAGGAAATTATGGATTTTTATGCCCCTGCGACAATAAGTCAGGGGGGAGGTGGGCATATCAATGTACCCTTGTTTTTAAGTATTTTAACACATTACCTGAGCTAGTTTTTTTCCTTTTTTAGGTAGACATTGGATGTACACATAACTTTTCAAGTTAATAATTTGATATTATTTTATCTCCTGGCCTCAAAAAAGGGGGTGGGGGTTGCACATAACATAAAACTTGCAGATGAATTAGTTAACAATCGTGCATCAAAGTAAGGTAAAAACATATACTATAAAAAAACTTCAAAACAGGGAGACTAAGTTTGTATAGACTGTCACTGCCTAGGATCAATTTTGAAAGGGGATCACTCACCTGATAGGTCACACCTATTTACATATTATTCTAAAAGTAAAAAAATAGGCATTAAATGAGTAAATCTATTGTCAATATAGTTATCTATTGTGGATGAAAAATGGAACTCCTAAGGAAGTCTATTACCAAAGTAAGTACACCATTCTTGGATCAAAACCATATTTAAACCATTTTTACTGTCATAAAGACTATGTGTGTTGAATATTATTTGGATCCTAGGATGTGGTGACACCTATTTCTGAAGTTGAAGTTATAAACATCCATGCTATCAACCTATTGTGAAACTAGTAGGACTAACAAAGTTATATTTAAAAAGATTTTAAAAACAATTGCAAAATATATATTACAAAGACATTTCTACTCTTTCATTTAGCAAAGTCGGAATCTACAATAAGTTTTTTTCTAATGACAAGGTACAAAAATGGCCTTTAACCTCCCATGTCCCTGATCACCACAATCTAATAATGGTAGCAAGTTTTATCTTATCCGTTGAATTGTAATTTTTTCTTGGATTATGTATATTGCTCCCCCAATTCTTCAGACTTATAATATTTTTGTTACATACCCTATAACTTGAAATGTAACCAATCATCATTATATAGATTTTAGACATCTTTAAATTTTGCAAATCCTAATAAAAGTGAACTGCTTGTTTATTAAGTAGTTTTAAGGCAGTTTTAAATCTTTTACCAGTTATTAGGCAGTTGCAAGCAATTTTGGTCTTGGCAGTTTTTAAGAACTGCTAAATGTTCTCAGCAGTTCTTTCTTAGCAGTGTACATCTCCAATAACTGTTCATACAAATTGGAGCAGCAAAATTTAAGACTCATTCAAATATATGCTATAAACTCATGAAAAGATGCAGAAAGTAAGTTATTTTGCTTTGAAATTAATAACTTAATTTATTTAAAATATTTCCTTCCCAAAATATAACTAAAATTTATTATGATAAATATTTTAAATGTTGTGTACAATGAAGAATCATCATGCATGTGATGTTAATCTGTTTCCTATATAAAGCATGGACGCTATACTAGTAGGTTATATTAGTAATAATAATGTAGTAACAAGTACATGTTCCACATATAACAAATAAACATTCTTAAACCAGAAGATTTTGGCTTCTCAAAAAGATTTATTGTTATTTTAATTGATTCATTCCCATTCTTTGATTAGTTGTATATGGCAAAATTAACTTAAATACAATAAATTATATGGGTTTCATAATGTAGAAGTTAGTAAAATTCAAATCTGAACACTTTTAATGCATAATTTTCCAGTCAGATTTATCCCAGGATTGAACATTTTTTACATTTTGTAAACAAGACTGGACCCCAGGCAGTTTATTAATATTCTATATAATTTGTGGTCTAGTGAGAATTTTTGTCCGGATTTTCTTCTGTTCTTTTGCCGTCTGTGTAACGTCGGTAATAAACGTGATCATTTAAGCGTTTGCTGTAAACCGTCATACATTTCTGATACGATAAAAAAACAAATGATGTGTTACAAATGTAGAAATCTACGGTTACAAATTGATACGTACATACATGATTGAAATATATTTGCAAAGTAGAGTATTTTCCAAGTTTAAAAAGTGCTGTGAACCTAACTTCTGTACAAGTTAAATATTAAAACGAGTTGCCTGAAAAGATGTTTACCATGATTTATGATAAAAAAGACGATTTTTCACGTTTTAAAGTGATAAATGTATGAGATGGCTGTTTAAGGTTTTAAATTCACAGCAGTTTTTATATTCAATAAAGGTTTCTAAATCGACAGGTATTTTGATTTTAGTTGTATGTAATCGTCTTAAACCGTAGATTTGAGGAAACTCTGAAATATTTCAGTTGTTACTAAAAATAGATCACGTGACTACTTTCATTTTTAAAATTTTGCAAAATGCAATCAATATGGTCACGTAATGTCATTTTGAAGTCGGTAATACATATATTTGAACATAATAATTGAATTAAGACAAACAAATGCATGCTAAACAAGATATGTTTGTATATCTCTTTTTTTAATTAAAAATTCCGATAAATGCCCTTAACACACCTGCGTGGCAGTTGATTAATACAAAAGAAGTTAGTCGTTTTCTTCTCTTTTTCACACAGGCACAATATATCTGTTGACACAGAAGAAGAAAGAATCAACTGGTGCAAAAAGGTCAACAGAGTATTGGAGGTGGGGGAGGGGGCAACATAAGAACGTGACACTGAGATGTCATGAGGTCAATAAGACTAATAGTTCTAAAAATACATCACATGTCAATAATAAAAGGTATCTGTTTAAAGCGTGCATTTAAAAAAGTTTTACATCAAAATGTTAAAATCTTTCATTAAATAAAAATCTTTTGTGAATTTCTTTTATTATCAAGAGATTTATTTTCTTCTTTTTTCTGATGCATATAATAACTGATTAAGACATTTTATTATTTATAATATACCTCTTTTAAAGCTAATTTTCGTTAAAGAAAATCATTAAATTTTCATTTTTTCAGCTTATTATGTCGGTTTTTTATTGGTCTTTCATTTTTATCTTTCATCAGAGTTTGGTTTGGATAATAAATAAACAATTAACAAATAACAAGTAACATCAAATTGTCAATAGTAAGCAGGCATTACTTTTAGTTATGGTAAGTTATTGTAATAAGTCCGTACTAAATGGGGGGGGGGGATATGGCATTCAGGCTTTCATGAAAGTTCGGGTAAGCTATTGCAATCAAGCCTTTCTGAAAGTACGAGTGGAAAGTCCGGTTAGCTCTTGCAATCAAGACTTACTGAAAGTTATGGTAAGCCATTGCAGTCGGGCCTTACTGAACGTTCGGGTAAGTCATTGAAATGAGGCCTTAATGAAGGTAAAAAATAGCTGACATTTAGCTTTTACAGAATGTTAGGGCTAGCACTTGCAGTTATTCCTCAATGGAAAAATGGTTGCTTTTGCAATCAGTCCTTGCTGAAAGTAAAGTGATTGCAATACAGCCATACTGAAAGTTATGGTTAGCTATTGAAAACTGACTTTTCTAAAATTAGGCGTTGCAATTGGGCTTTACTGAAAGTTAGGGCAAACTATTGCAATGAGGCCTTACAGAAAGACAGGATAAGCTTTTTGAATCGGGCCTTACTGAAAGTTAGGTGTTGCTTTTGCAATCGGGCCTTGCTGACAGTTAGGGTAATATATTACAATCAGGCCTTATTTACAGTTAAGGTAAGTCATTGCAATTGAACCTTACTGAAAGTTAGAGTAATCTATTGCAAATGGGCGTTATGATAGTTGAGGTTAACTAGCAATTCGCCCTTAGGGTTAGCTATTGGGATCATTCCTTACTGAAAATAAGGGTTATGTTGTGCAATCGGGCCTTACTGAGAGTGAGGGTAAGCCATTACAATCGAGTCTTGCTAAAAGTGAAGGTGAGCCATTGCAATCAAACCTTACTGAAAGTTGAGGCAAACTTTTGCAATTCGACCTAGCGGAAAGTAACGGTTAGCTATTGCGATCATTCCTTACTGAAAAAAGGGTTACAATATGAAATCGGGAATTACAGAAAGTATATTGTTTACAATTTAGCATTACTGAAAGTTATGATAAGTTATTATAATCAGGGTCTTACAGGAAGTTAAAGTAAAGTCATTGCAATTGAACATTGCTGAATGTTAGAGTAAGCTATTGCAATCGGGCTTTACTGACAGTTGAGGTAAACATTTGCAATTAGGCGTTTTGGAAAGTTGAGATAAGTTATTTGAATCAGGCCTAGAACGAATAATCGTATCCCCGCTTTTTTGGCGTGGGTACGAATTTAGTCCCATTACTCGTAATGTAGCAGAGCGGGAGTGAATCACTCCCGGCACTTTGATGTCCAAAAGTATTTGTATATGCAATCTGCCTTGGTCATTCTTTATATCTTTCGACTGTCACCATTTTTCTTATCCGGTTTCGTGTTTGAGATCGATCATTATTGCTACGTGATGATAATTATTGCCGTTTTTAATAACCCGCATAGCGTTTTGTATGAATTGACATTCGTGTCTCTTTTTAATTACGTGTACTGCATGAAAAACATATGGTGTGTTGCATCTTAGTAGGTGTCGTTATGTAAATTGCTGGATTCTTACTATGGAATGGTTGTTACAGTATGCAAATTAAGACGATTTTACTAAAATTAGGTCACATTATCCATATACGGAAAAAATTATCAACACAGCATTTTCAAAGACGAGAAAAAAGAAATTTCTTCAATAAAGATCTTTACCCCTTAGTTTCGCAATGTCTGAAGCTGTAATAACGTAAACGAGATATATATTATGTTTGAAAGTTATGTATAAATAAAGTTAGAATTTTTTATTTGCTACATTACTAGTAATGTCTCTTAATTCTGGCGTTAATCCGACAAATCACAAAAGTAACATCGAAATATAACGGCAATAAAATTCGGCATAAATCAAGCCTTACTAAACGTTAGGATAGGCCTTTACAATCGGGCCTTACTGAAAGTGAGGATAAGTCATTGCAATAAGCTGACTTGAAGTTAGAATGAGCTATTGCAATCGTTTCTTACTTAAAGTAAGGTAAGCAATTGCAATCGGGCCTTACTGAATATAATGTTGGACCGCTTCAATTAGACCTTGTTGAAAGTTAGGAAAATGCATTGCAGTTTAATATTTATAAAATAATTGCTAAGTAATTATTGAAAATATTACCATCAGTGACGCAGAACCACCAGAACGAATTAGATAAAACAAGCGCGCGCAAGGTCCGCGTACGGGTCAACATATAAATGCGTTTCGGCACGAGAGATCTTATTTTCATTGTTCAACATTATATTTTTCAGTTCTTAGTTGGACATTCTGAATTCTTAATTTAATATTCGCAGCTCCTGATTCAATATTCAAGTTTTAGTTCCTCGCACAACATTCGATTGGTCAGTTCCTAGTTCATCATTAGTTGTTACTAATTCAACATTCGCAATTTCTGGTTCAATATTCAAAATTTTTATTTCCTTGTTGAACAAGGAAAATCAAGTAACCAACATGACTCGAGTATATGATTTACAGAGACAAAGCAATTGTAACCTACATTATTTAAAATTAAGTATTATTTTGTCAAAATCTGAAAATTTAGCGATTGATACAACCTGTGTGATACAAAACCTTCTATCATCTATATATGTGATACAAGATGTACTTTTGCCAGACCTACTTTTTGACGTCATAATGAATGTTATAACCAATGATTCGCGATGGTGACTCCCATTCTATGAAAGAAATGTGCCGTCGTAATGCGTGTGACGTTAGGGACTATATTTTATGTCAAAATGCTTCGTTTAACATTAGGAATTTTAAATTTAAAACATTCAGTTTTGTGATACCCTTTTTATATCTCTTAATTTTAGATAAACTTATTACATACATACATATTACGCTACGCGTCTCGTAGTGATACGAATGTACACAACTGTCTCGCCGTGATACAGGAAGTTGTACCTACACATAATGTATGCAATGTGTATTTATCGTGTCTATGGGTGTTCAATTTTGAATTGCAACCCATATACCACTGTCTGTAAAAAAAATACACAACTGCCTACACTGATGAAACACTTTTTTCTTCTCACAACAGTTCCTTTATACAGCTGTTTTAACATAACTTTGCAAGCTAAATTTTAACACCAATTCTTCAAAGAAATGTACACGACATTATTAGATATTCGTTTTGACATTTAATATGTCAGTGTTTTAATTTTTTTCGTCCAACTTGTGCTGCGGATTAGTCCTTTAGTATGGTTTGGTCTTTCTTTTAAATGAGAAAAGTTCCAGTTTTTTTTGTATATGACATCGAATGTGCCAGGTCTCTCGTCCTTTTGGTCAGTGGCCTGACATTGTGAAACTGGTTCTTTTAAACACTGAAAGGTGTCATCGGTATGTTGCTTCTAATTTAGATTAAATAACATATACGTATTAATAATATTATATAATGAAATACCTGGAACCCACACAAATAGAAAAGCTATAGTTCAGTTTCAGGTGCTTTATATTGCAAACAATTACAGTATTATTGCATAATATTTATCCTTCAATGGTCTGCAACTACAAAAAAAATTACAATTTTATATTTTAGTACAAATAGCAACAGAGATAAGATTGACATATGAGTTACGCCCTGAAATTCCTAAGGAAACACATTAATATCAGTGAAAATGTTTAAAGTGAACATTTCACAGAGTCATAACTAGAAAAATTGACTTTGTCGCTTCATAGATTTATCAGATTAGAATAACACATACATATTACATGTCTTTTTCAAAATTTTCTACAAATAAGACAATGGAAGCTGGTTTTTTATTCTTACCTTTTCAAAAGATACATCTTGTATTCCTAACTGAAATGATAGCAACCGCAAAAATAATATCACAGAAAAACATATAGAGGACACAATCAGAAGTCAGAATCAATATTTTACAGAATGTGAATTTCTAATAGACCCCAAAAGGCACCAGAAAACATACACTCAACAATACACTTAAATAAAATGTGTATTTTTCTACAATCAAATATATGAAATTTCGGCCAAATAGAAGGTACAAAATAAAATATTTTTACACATCAACAAAATCTAACACGAGCCATGTTGTGTTTCCTTATCTCTTAAAAACATGACTGTATTAAATGCTTGTGATCAATTCATTTCCTGTATCGTTGTTAATGCACATATTCAGCAAGTTCCTGAAAACAATAATGGCATCTTATTTTATAATTTACTGATTCATCTCAATAAAATGTCATCAGATACTAAGGTTATAAAATTTTCTACTCCAGACGGTTCACCTAACAAGACTCATCAGTGGGGCTCAAACATAATTTTATCATAAAAAATTTCAAAACGGTATGTCAAATTCGGCTAAGCTCATCGACACCCTGCGAATAAAAAAAACCTTACAATCATTTTTAAAGTTTCAGGTCGGTAAATTTATACTATGACTATATCACTGAAAGAATCAAAAGACCTCAATACTATTGGTTAGTTCTGAAATGTAATCAAAGCATATACAAAATATCAATAGTATTTGTAAAATAATAATAATAATATTGACAGCCAGACAATACTTTAAAATGAGATTACTATTAATATCGTCGTAGGTTGTGTAAAAAGACAACAAGGCCTAATAAAACAGAAGCTGCGGAGAGTACTAAATTATATAGATGCAAAGCGCAATACAAAATATCAAAAAGATAAGGAGTAGAACACTCTTCAACTTGTACATAATGATAGATTAATAAAATTGACCTTAAAAACAGAAGAAAGAAACCACTACTAAAATGTCTTATGTTTACGTCATGTTAAAGTGTAGATAACATAGAAGTAGTTCTGTTCAGATTAAGTACTTCTCTTGGAGATAATTTTACAGTATCAATATATTTAAAATTTATCAAATATAAATTTATTGTTTAAAGTGTTTCAAGCTATTTAGTAAGAATTCATGGGGACGTTATTTCGCTTCTTGCATATTTGTTGTAATTTCTTCGCAATTTGTGCATCCTTGGTCGAGTAAAATACCACTTTGAAACGAAAACAATTATTAAAAACTTAACATTCTACCTGGAGTGATATCCTAATATCTTTAAAAATCTATTCCTTGGAAAATAATAATGAAAGTTTATACATATCGTTTTACTTCAATTTAGTTATTGTTGCAATAGAAAGCTTTTGCATAAACGAGCTTGGCTTTATAAATAAGGGGCCTCGGTGGCCGAGTGGTTAAGGTAGTTCGTCTACTATTGATCACGTGGTCTGTCAACACTGAGATTGCGGGTTCGATTCTCACTGCAGGCAGGGTGTACTCGACTCAAATCTTAATTAGCAAGGATTGCCAGTTTTCCTACCGCAGGTCCGGGGTTTTCTCCGGGTACTTCGGCTTCCTCCTCCAATTAAACCTGGATGCCATGATATAGCTGAAAAATTGCTGAAAGTGGCGTTAAACAATTTCAAACAAACAAACAAAACATTATAAAAAAATTCAGATAATTTCAATGGACATAATTTTTAAAATTTATTATTTTAATATTTTTATATTATATCCTCAGTACAATGTATTAGAAAATATAAATTTCGGTGAGCAACCCGTCCAAAGCAAGCTCTAAAATTGCTATTTTTCATTATGAATTATGATTGCTTGTATAAAGACTAATAAAGAATAGAAACTATGAATTTTGAAGTTGCACGAAAGTCGTAATATTTAACGAGTAATTTACAGTTTCAATGTATTTAAAACCGTTTTTTCAATCCATAAGTCAAGTTATAAGAAAATATTTCAATCGACTATATGTCACTCTTTTAAGTGGAGTGTTACGTTTTTAAAGAAGAATTCATCCATACTTTTAATACTTCATCAAATGCATGCATTTGTGTTGTAAATACTATCGGTGGCCTTTGTTACGTTTTTAAAGAAGAATTCATCCATACTTTTAATACTTCATGAAGGCGTCTTTCCAAACAGTTTTCAACGTGTGCAACTTTCAACAAGTAAAGTAATCTCTTCTCAGAGCACGAAAAATCGTTTCCTAAAAATCCGTCCTCGATTGCTAATTTAATATCTATAACTAAGCATCTATTTCTTTCAAAGACATTTTCTAAATGGTGGGAAAACATAAAACGTACTTAATGAATGAAAACATAAGATGGTACCGCAATCACACAATCATCAACTTTTAGGTCCTGGACTACTACTGATTGTTGGCCTTAAAAACCCAAAGGAATAAAGGATTGCTAAAATGTCATAAAAACATGACAGTTTCTGTCTACGCAGGAATGAAGTGTTACTGTTGTTAATATCTTTTCTTAAATTGAATAAAGCACAGCTGTGCGCTATACATTGTTGAAGTGTATAGTCCATGACTGACAACGACTTTTCATATTCTTTGTTTCTATAAAACAACGTGGCCAATAGGGTCCCATTATAAAAAAAATCCATGTTTTTTGCGATCAAGCAATTTGACACAGGTAACTTATTAAATCGATAGAGGAGTTTGTTTGAGACTTGGAATTCACACGGCATCGTTTCAAACTTTCCAAAATAATAAGTCTTCAGCTTTAGTAGATATAGTGATTGAGTTAACATACATTTAACGAGATGCCCGCTATGTTTTCTTAGTATTGTGTACTTGTTTGCGCGGTGGACTTTAACTATATGTTTTAACATATTCAGCAGAGGATAAATTGCTTTGTCTGCGGCCTTGCTGTCATCGATATTATATCGCAAGTTATTAGCTGATAGGAACTTGGATAAAGTAGAAGATCGATTTATAAGATTAACACCCTCCTTCCGCAGGATCGCCAGAAAATCCAGAAGGTTTCTTTGACATTCTCCAATTATTTTTCCTTCAAACATGTTGTTTTCTGGAATGAAGTTGTTTGGACAATGCCCAATCCGTACCCAGTAAATGAGACGATCAAGACAAGACTGAAAACAAGTACGAACATAACAAATCGTTGATGTGATGGTTTTTGCTAATCACTTCCTTGAGTACAATTTTGAGAAGTACATAACAAATAAGTTGTGTTTGATTGAATGAGTGAACTAATATCTTTTCTGGAACAGAAAAAGATATTCGCCATTCTAAAGAGTTCTCGTTTTTCGATCCAAATTTACTACCAATGAGAACATAAAGTAACCCTCCTTTAGATATTTTTTCGATATCCTTTGATGTTGGCCATTGTGAATACCTTGGTCTATAAAACCACTTTATGCTAACAAACGGCCAAGTCTCACTTTTTAGGCAAACTGCGGAATTAAACGTATCATCGAGTGAAGTAATACAAGGTCCATGTATCTTGAAACGCTGACGTATTCCTCGATTCTCCACTAATTTGAGCATTATTTGCTTGAATTCGCCACTTGATAACAATAGCCCATATTCTGAACATGTATATTGAAATAACGGATATTGAATATTTCCATATGGAACCTTCAGTAAAACAAATCCCGGTGCTGCGTTTTCTGTATCCGTTATTAGTCCAAACATACTGTCAATTTGTGATTTACAAACAGGAAGCTCATTATATACAAACATTATATCAATGTCACTGCCCTCCATATTTAGCCCTTCTGCTTTGCTACCACTGATTATTGAAGTACATTTACCATATGACAAACCATCTTCCAAAACTTTGAAAAACAATCTTCTTTCTTTTAACACTTTCGCAGATCCTATAACATCACAAAGGAAATCGAACATTTTACAGCTGATATTGTTTAAGTAGACATAGTTTTCCATTTTTGTCTGTAAAAAGCGATGCAGATAATTGTAAACATCCTTTTAATAGTCAAAGTTTGAAATCAATACGAAAAGTATTGTTCAGTTTTTAAGTGTCATAAAAAGTTGGAGAAGAAATTCTGTGTAATAATTTGTTTTTCAATGGGTTTGATCGCCCCTTACAGCAATTTGTCAGCTATATATTGCGTCTATATTTTATTTGAGGAGGAAACCAAAGACCCAGTTGAAAACCCCGAACGTTTGGCAGGTTATATTGTTTTTTTTACATATTTAAAAGTGGATGGTAATGCAGGTTCCCAATTGTTTATGTACTGACTAGGAACCTACTACATCCCACAGAAATTCAAGCCTCTATATGATAATAAGAGTATTCATTTCCGTAATTGAACGGCTTGTATGTCTGTGCCACCTACATTAATGTCGATGGAGACAACATTTATGCTCTCGTAAAAAAGAGTCCCTTGTGGTTGTAAGAAGTATTGAATTTTGATTTTACATTATAAAAACTGTAAGTTATTGTTTTAAAAGAGACATTTTAGAAGATGGGTGTCGATATATGTGTGTGGCAAGCTAGAATTGGACTTTTCACCCAATGAGTAAATTTAAATGTGCCGCCATGATGTCAACACAGTCAATCAGTTTACCTTTGGTCATAAAATTGTCGTTGCTAATAGGGCTGGTATTGTTAGTTGGGGAGACATCAAGGCCAACCCTGGTCCTCGCGGTCAAGACACGGAAAACACAGATCGCCCTGTAACTCAATCATTTTCCCAATGCACATTACACCAAAACTGGGAAAAGGGGAATAACTCTACTGACATTTGCCAAACTTTACATGTGATTAAAGATCAGATGAGGTCCATACCCCCACGGTCTAAATGATGTTAAATCTGAAATGTCCAGTGTTAAAAGTAGTATTGAACTGTTAACCAGAAACTTGATAACACCATGGAATTTCTAGAAAAGGAAAACAAGGAACGTAAGTTACGTGTATCAAATCGAGAAAATCAAATTGAAAAATTTGAAGCTCTCAATTGGACAAATAATTTAATATTTGTTGGTATAGATGATAGTATGACAGCAGATGGAAAACACTCTGAAAGAGACGCGTCGAATATTTTTTCAAATACTGATGAAAAGATATCGTCCAATACTGAAGTGGAAAGATAGTCATGGTCTGATGTGAGAAGAAAGTGCGCATTTTTCTACATAAGATTCTAAAATGCACTAAAGAACTTGCAGATAAAGTAAGAATAGAATCTGTACAGCTTATGAGAGGATCCGAGAAGCACCGACCAATTATGGTGAAATTTCTCAGCATAAGAGACCGTAATTTAATTCTGAAACATGCAAAAAGTGTCTCAAGTTAGGTGATAAATATCTTGTTAATAAGGACTTCACACTAAAAGTTAAAACAGCAAGGAAAAATCTAAGCTTATTTCTACTTGAAGCAAGAGAAAAGGGAAGTAAGGTTCGATGCGTGATGACAAGCTTATGATTGACAGCAAACTTTATGTGTATGATGAAAGAACTAAAGGGAAAGCAGAACTCCCTCCATGATAGGATTGTCAGGAAATGAACTGTACAAAAAATGTAAACTCCTGACTAATTTAAGAGCTACATCTGATGTCAAGATATTATCAGAGTACATTGATACTAAACAAAATTTTCATATGTAAAAATAAACAAAAGATTTCTAAACAATGTAAGAAACAAGAACTCTTAAATGCAGCTTCAAATAATGATGCTTGTAAATTTTGAAAACTTGTCAAGTCAGCTACAATTCCTACTTGTAAATCAGATCCTGATATTTCTTGTGATCAGTGGAAAGACTATTTTAGTAGTTTCTTGAATACAAACAATGTTGATAAAAACCCAGAGTTTTCAGAGGTTGTAAATGATTTTATGCAAAATCATAACAATGACTGTCATGACTGTAAAGAGGATTATTCTTTTTAAATAATGACATAACTGAAGATGTATGAAATTGTATGCGAAATAAAAAAAGATTGAAAAGAATAAGTCACCCGGTGAAGATGGTACACCGGGAGAGATGAACAAATGTCTATAACTAGAATGTTACCTGTTCTCTTGAAATTGTTTAAAAGAATTTTTCAAACTTGTGAATTTCAAGAATGTTGGGTAACCTCTATTGTAAAACACGTGATAAAAATGACTGTGGAAATTATCGTGGTATATCTTTGTTATGTGTACAATATTTATGGACATTTTATCTAAACATCTTATAATATGGGCAGATATTAATGAGCATATTGTTGAAGAGCAAGCTGGTTTTCGCAGTGGATACTCCACAATTAATTCAATGATAATTAAATAATATTTTTATTTAGACAAGCATTATTTCGAAGTATTTATCCAAAAGGGAGGAGTATTATACTATGCATTCATAGAGGTTACCAAAGCCTTTGATGGCATTAATAGATCAAAACTGTTCTATTTATTGTCATGTAAAAATGTACATGGTAAAATGATTAAAATATTACAAACTATATATAGTAATGTAAAAGCAAGAGTAAAAAGTACAAGTGGTCTAAGCAAGTCTTTAAGTTGTAAAATAGGTGTTAGACAAGCTTGTATTTTAAGCCCCTGGCTGTTTGCAATGTATATCGATGAACTTGCCAGTGAAATGAAAAAGAACTGGTGGGAACGGTATATTTATTCATAAGGACTTTCATGACATTATGCTACTCCTCTTCGCTGATGACCTAGTGCTTATAGCCGACACATGTATCGATCTTCAGAGACGATTGAATTGCTTAGCATCATATTGTGATAAATGGAATATGACTGTAAACATGGACAAGTCGTAAACTGTAGTCTTTAAAAATAGTGGTGTTCTCTCAAAAGATGAAAAGTGACACTTTAAAGATGAACTTATTCAAATCGTTAGCTATTACAAATATCTTAGAATTATATTTTCAAATCGTCTAAAATGGAATGTCTGTTGTAGAACACTGAGTAATCAATGTGAAAAAGCTTTAAATATGATAAAACATTTGCTTATGTAAGCTAGACTGCAAAGATATAAACATTGGATTCAAGCTTTTTAATTCGATCGCTGCACCTATTCTTTATTATGAAGCTGAGGTGTGGGGTTTACACAGAGTGAAAGATATTGAAAAGGTTTAAAATAGTTTATACAAGTGGCTACTAGGAATGAGCACTAGGACGATCAATTATATTGCTCGAAGCAGTCTTTTCACTAACTTCCTTTGCAAACCAATTTAATACCTATAACGTCTACAGAGACCAATAGACTACCCAAACTGTGTTACAAAATGAAGTTTGATGTAAACAGCCGTGGGCGTAGGAACTGGTGCTCTAGAATACAATCTTTTTTATTTATGTATGGTTTTGAGGAAGTTTGGAAAACAAGGTGTACAAAAAGAAGTGCTATTTTTAGATATATTTAAACAGAGGCTAAAATATATTTTTATACAGAATTGGTCAGTATATAAACAACTCCTCTAAATGTGAGTTTTATACAAAAGTGAAAGAATCTGTTTGCGTAGATGAATCTTTACAAGGTTATCTTATAACTTACGTTGGCAAATTTATTCTAATCTATGTTCTTACCATAAGCTGGCTATAGAAAGGGGTAGACGTGAAGGTCAACCTCGTGAAAATAGATTGTGTCATATTTGTAATTGTCATTCTGTTGAAAATGAATATCATTTCATTCTTGTGTTTCCACTGTTGACTGATCCTAGGAAAAAAACTGTTTAACTGTGTGGTGTCACAACAACGGCAGTGACGTTAAACTCACAAATCTGTTTAGATCAAATGACTTGAGTACTCTTAGAAATCTTGCAGCTTATATAAAAAGGGCAAAATTGTTGAGAGAAGTGTTCTTGTCACTATTAATTATTATAACTTTACTATTACGCATATTTTGTGTATGTGTCCTTGAACTTTTGTCAAAGTTTAGTTTGCATATACATTCTACTATATATCTATATGCTGCCTATAATGATTTATATGTTATGTTCATTATTGATATATTCATTGTATATATGTTCAAATTATTTGTAGTTGGCAAATTATTAATGATGTATTGTACCGTGGGCTGGAGGCACAATAAAGTATCTTGTATCTTAGTATTCATTTCCTTGGTTAAATAAATCAATAATGGTTGGGATTGTCGGTATAACCGAGAATTATGTATTAAATAGGGTAAACTGGTTACTAGTGCTTCCAGACAAAGACGTGGTTCAAGTTTGAAATAGTAATAATTAATCCAAAAATACTGTAAATCTGTATAATTATGAAAATAACGTCAGTGTCCCTATCATTCACATTAATCCGTTCTGTTTTCCTTCAAAAGGCTTTTATACTATAGAAAGTAACATCTTAAATAAATTTAAAAAAAACTTAATCTTCATTACTTTCTCAGATCCTATTTAACCACGAAGAAAATCAAACGTTTTACAGCTTATATCTGTCTAGTAGACAGAGTTGTCCATTTTACCTGTTTGAAAAGGTCATGGATATAAATAATTGTTTACATCTCTTTTTAATCATTTGTATTATTTATTTATATCATTTGATATGTGCTTAGCTCAAAAGTATACGCGGGGCCTCGGTGGCCGAGTGGTCAAGGTAGTTCGTCTACTATTGATCACGTGGTCTGTCAACATTGAGATTGCGGGTTTGATTCTAACTGCAGGCAGGGTGTACTCGACTCCAATCTTAATTGACAAGGATTGCCAGTTTTCCTACCGCAGGTCCGGGGTTTTCTCCGGGTACTCCGGCTTCCTCTCCCAATAAAAACTGGACGCCATGATATAGCTGAAAAATTGCTGAAAATGGCGTTAAACAATATCAAACAAACAAACAAAACATTATAAAAAAATTCAGATAATTTCAATGGACATAATTTTTAAAATTTATTATTTTAATGTTTTTGTATTATCTCCTCAGTACAATGTATTAGAAAATATAAATTTCGGTGAGCAACCCGTCCAAAGCAAGCTCTAAAATTCCTATTTTTCATTATGAATTATGATTGCTTGTATAAAGACTAATAAAGAATAGAAACTATGAATTTTGAACACCATCAAACAAAACATTGGGCTGTTTGAGAGGATTTAAGACACACTTCTGGTGTAAGAGTGTTTCTATTATTCTTGCTTATATTTTGTTAATTGATCTTTTTCAAATCTTGAATAAGTTTAGCAGACCTTCATATTTACACTTATTTTTGTTCAAATTATGTTACGTAAGCTAACTTATATGTTTTTGTCTTAAAAGATTGTCTCATGAAAATAAACCAGTTGTTCATATTTTCTCACTTAGTATCTCTTATAATGCAATACATGTACATACACCAAAACAACATTTATTACGTCATCATACCGAAGGTCGGGGGTTCTCTCCGGGTACTCCGGCTTCCTCCCTCAATAAAAACTGGACGCCATGAAATAGCTGAAAAATTGCTGAAAGTGGCGTTAAAACACCATTCAAATAAACAAACAAACAAAAGTATACGCATTTATTCTAGCGCTATATTAAATCTTACTACATCAAACAATAATTAGAAGGATCTGCATCAAACCTTTGTAGGACACACTTTTGCAACTGAACTAGTTAATCAAAATAATTTATAATATGTGTAATGCTCGTGGGTTTAGTAAATGATTATGTCAAATAGTGTTACTTCTGCTCCCAAAGAAGTAGAGGAGGAGAGATTCGTTGATGGTTCTTCCCGATGGTCTAGGCCTTTCTACCATAACAAAAACTGAACGCCATGATATAAATGAAAATTATGAAGAATGCCTTTATGTTGGATGTAATATGTTTAATTAAAATAATAAACGCCAAGTTCTAAAAGGCAAAGCGTGTTTATTATCGATTCAATGATTGATTTTTGTCTAACCAAAATTCAATACCATTTCAGCCAAATTGAAAAATATTGTATACAAACTAATGAATAGAATGTAAATAACTTTTTTAGTTATCTGTAACTACTTGTAAAAGATTAAGAAATCATATCTTACAAATCTTTGAACTTGTTCACATAGAGGTTTTACCATTGTTTCCATGATATGACGGAGTCTTTGTTTCACACATTATACTCTACGGAATTTGAAGTTATTGTTAAATATTCAGTTCTTCCCAGAATTATTTTATCAGAGAGTTAAATGATTTTATTCTAATATAATTTCTAAAAATAACTCTTTTGTAGTGTTCATTTGTTAAATAATCGTTTTCTTCATCTTAAGATCTATTGTACATTTTTAAATTATTTTGTGTCTCTGTTATAATTAATATCCTTAAAATGCTGCCTAACATAAAACATAACATTCAGAACTGTCCCTTTTATACGCATAAATGAAAAGTGCATCTTATTTAAGTGTGGTTGTCCATCATTCAACATGTACATCTTTACATAAATAACAAAGTTGTTTTTCTTTTGTTGTATTTTGTATAAAAAAGTTTTACGACCACGAACAGAAACCATAAGAGAAATTATTCCAATTTCTGCAATTCAAGACTTTAATTATTCACATGACAGTTTGCAAATCAGTATTACAATAAAGAATAAGTTTCTACTATAACAGTGTGATTTCTACTGCCGAATATCAAGGGAGATATTTCTGCCATGAGAAAACATGAAAGAAATTGCTTCCTTCAGAAAGTCAAGGAAGTACTTTTATCACCAAAAATCAAAACAGAAATGTCTACCATCATAAAAATTTCTGCTTCTGACATCATATAAGAAAATCATCGGAGAAAAGTCACCCACCAGAGATAAATGAAGTATTTTGTGTCAGAAAATCAAGGAAGCAATTTGTATAAGCAGAGAATCAAAGGGAAATATTTGCTATCACAGAATCAAAGGAGAAATATCTACTATCACAGAATCAAGAAATAAATGTCTACAGCAAATAATCTAGTAGAGAATTTTCTACGGTAGACATTACGAACGAGAAAATGCTACGGCAGGAAATCCTAGAAGAAATTCATAACATCGGGATAATGAATTAAGATATAATTACACTATATTCAACATGATGTTTGTATTTTTTCAAAAAAAGATTAGACGTTTTTTAAAATATTAAAAAAAGGATTAGGTATATATTAGTAACACTATTTTTCTGTAGCTATGCAATTGAAAAAAAAATTTTTGTAGATTGTTTGTGAGTAGAATAAGATGATTATTTTAGACGAGAACTGGATGTCAGTCACCACAAGGGGATACCCCTGTTTGGATAATTACATATCACTGAAGCAAGCAAGATATATATTTGCTATGAGTTGTAAATTAAACATAACTTTAAGGGGATGAAATATCTAAACAAATTTAAACTTTGCATAGTTAAATACTGAATATGATGCATACCAGTACGAACGCACTAATCTTATAACGAGTCACAATTATTAACAAGAACACAAATAATTCACTAACTAGATATAAATGTTGTAACCAAAATATTGAGGTAATACGGTATTCAGATGTTATTTTCAATTTCTAAGCATGGTTTGTAAACATATCTTTTTAAATTTGCCTAGAATGACAATTTTTCATCTATACTATTCTCTAAATAACTCAAGAATTGTCTACAGGAACAGAACAGTTCATACAAAATTCTAAGGAATAATCCCATAAACTAATTTCTAATAAGTCATTTCTTTGTCTACTACATGTACTGAAAATTTTACAAATAGAGTTGCCTATTCATATTTCTAAACACCAATCAACATATGAAATCATTTTAGAGAATTTGGAGCGTACAAGTTTATATCATTGAACAATATTCAGTGTTGAATATGTATGCTAAACAATCGACAATAATACTAATTGTTCAAAAATGAAACATAGTCCTTTTTCAAAATGCAAATTATGTATTCCAAGTGTCATGACATGGTTAATTTAATCAATGATTTTTATAGGTAAGCTTTAAACTTTTAGGTGTATTAATTTAATTTGGTTTTCTGCCAAATGAGCACATGATTCCTTAAATGTGCACATCAATTCTATTGCCTAGAAATTTGGCTAACGTTTGTCACGTGAACTGAGAGTTTAATTCAACACCGTTCAAGTGTATAAAAGGAGGATTTTTTTTGTTTGAATGGTGTTTTAACGCCACTTTCATGAATTTTTCAGCTATATCGCGGCGTCCAGTTTTAATTGGGGGAGGAAGCCGGAGTACCCGGAGAGAACCCCGGACCTGCGGTAGGAAAACTGGCAATCGTTGTCATATAAAAGGAGGAGGTTAGAAGCTTTATTCATTATAACGTTAGAATGCTGCCATGCCAAGATTGGAGTCCTGTTTTCTGCTAACGACAATGCCATAGCGCGCTTAACAAGGGACAATCTTGAAAAGAGCAACATTTATGTGCAATCACAGCCTATCTAATAAAGGGATTTTAATCCAAATGAACACTTTTGGGTCTAGCTGGTTAAACGTGTGTGCTAGCGTCAACCTCCGCCTCAGACCCTCGATCAGCTCCGTCAAATGTTGCAACAAGAATGGCAAACAATTTCAGGTAATAACTCAAGTAAATTGATTGGCTCTATTCTCGAACTAGTCATAATCTATACAAACTGAAATCTGTTTACAAATACATCTAATAAAATCCACTTTGCATTCTTTTTCTCGCAGAGTATAGAATTCAACATCTCCTCTTTTTTGTTCACAAAAGCAAAAACAAAAAATCAATAGTTTTTAAATTGTGCATACAAAACTTACCACGCCATCCGAGTTTATGTTTAAACTTCACTTACCATAAAGGCAATTTTTATTCCAATTCTATAATAATATGGAGTAGGCATTGCCAAAATGCGAGCACAGACAAATATGTTTTTCTAACTTTTACACATAATTCCTTGTTTTACTTTGTTCCTTAATTTTGTGAGGACCTTATACTATATGTTGATGTATTTTCGTTATTGTTTTGCATGACAAATGAAAACTACTTACTGCGTATGGTCCAGCTTACGCTCATTTTGTAGAAAAATAACTGTGTAAATTGAATTCATCACTTTATTTTCCACAGTTATTTACCGTTTTGAAATGTGGCGTATTTTCAATGTGATAGAGCAATTTTCTATAGTAAAGTTTGACCTAAATTACAACGGAAGTGTATGTTTGGAAGAGTCCATTGTCGTCTGTTCGAAATCCTTCGGGTAATATCGTCTGCAGTTAAGGCGGTAAAATCCTTGCGGTTTGTCTGAATACCACTGAACGTTACGAAAGCAGACGATCTTTTTTGAAAACAACGCGAGGTCTCTGTAGAATTCAAATGGCTGACTTCCCATTAAAATTCCCGTAGCAAATGCCAAGGACGATTTGGAACATGTAAACAACAAAAGCATAATATAAAATATTGACGTGTTATTGTGTAGAAATGTTTTAAATTGGATAACACTACAAAGGTACAATATGGAATAATAAAAAAAAATGCAAGCAAAACACCTAGCGCAGCGGGGTGTAACATTTTGCATAGTACACTATTTCACTACATGTAGTTATAGCGTCAACAATAAGTAACTATAAGTCAAATAGATGCCAACAATTTATTAATCTATTTATTAAGTCATATTTTGTAATGAACATTAAGCATAGTTCCATTTATACAGATTTCACTCTTCCATTTTCGGACATACTTTCCGAGCCCCTCCCATTTCAGAATACAGAATATTTCATTAACTTTTGTTAAGAGTTATCCCGCTTTGGTCAGTGTTACTATCCTTCCCATAACCCCTAAATGGAACCCCTTTTTAAACAACCAATGAAAATTAAGGGCCTTGACCTAAAATAGTCAGGTTGACACAGTTTGCATTGGCGGAAAATATTCAAAATGTGTTCTATTCCGATATTTTAGAAATTTGTCAGTTAACAGCTGCATAATTCGATAAATAATTATGTGATTAGAATGTGTTCTACGGGGAAATAACATATTGGTAAGGATTAGTTTGATTTTATGGATCCGTTCCGTTACTTATGTTTTATGTTGGTGGAATAATGTGCCATTTGTGCCTCATACTCAGATGTTTTAGAGTTTTGTCAGTGAAGAAGTTTATAATGTGATTAAAAAACATGTGATAAGGAAGTGTTCTATGGAGCAATAACATTTTGTGAAGATTCTTTTGTTTTCGTGGATCAGTTCCAGTTACAGTTCGATGTTTCATGGTTTTATGTTATGCCGGAAATATTGTGTCATTAGGGAATATTATACTACAGTAAGTTTACTTTTTTCATGTTGATCTACTTTACAGTTTGTTGTATTGTTCGTATTAAATAACGCATATACAGTTTGGTCAGCTATATTGCATTTTATTAAATTTAATTTTACAAATTGAAAACGGGACCTGTCGCTGTGTAATGTGATGTTGTAGCTGCGGAACCGTAGCTTGTTATAATTTGGTCCACTACATAAAAAAAATTTGGTACGAATACATTACGGTTCCGCAGTTGTAGTATAACTGGTGATGATTATGTATATTTAGAGTTGAACAAAGTAAATACATGTTATAGTGTAGTTTTTAAAAAATTGTATGGCTAAAAAATATTTTCTTATTTGGCTAACTATCGCGAAAATATTGAGACAAATTTAAGTTAATTAGGGGTCCAGGCTTGTTTGATATGTGTTGTATTTTTCTGATTTTGCAGTCCATATTATAATTATTAAGTCATTGTAGCATACTTTAAATAACGGCTAAGGATTTAAAGAAATAAATTTAAAACATCAAATAACCTTCTTCAGACTTAAAAAGGTACGAACTCGCAGCTTGTTATTCTTGTTCCGTTTTTGTGCCACCGGTAATAAACAGGCGATTACGTAATAAATATTGAAGAAATAAATTGGGAAAAGTTAGTTTTTCCTTAATTTTTATGCACATAAGAATTTGTATGTGTTAGTCACTGTTTTATACAATTAAATAATTCATAATCTTATTCTTACCAAAATTGTTGAATTAGTAGGAAGAAATTAATGTCAATTTACTTTTTATAGATATTCTGTACCAAGCGAAAATCAGTAAGCGCATGAGCCGTAGTCGATGCATATATAGAGACAAATACTAAATATTTGGTAGATAATGAAATACAATTGTTGAAATGTATGAAAATTCCTCGTTGTGTAGTGTAACGGGGTGGTATTATCACGCTACTTTATTTTTTTAAATAAATCAAGAAGGCAAACAGCTTGCAACTAAATTTTTGTTTGAAACACAATATTATTTTAATTTCCATCAAATTCTAAATTTTTAATTTATAAAGTTAACACCACATTTAATACTTGTCGCTACCCTATGACAGTGCCTCTAAATTCCAGTGGTCACGTGACGTCTTTCTTGTAATGGTGACGTCACATGAAATGTCTTTGAGTGTCAGTTTTTAAAGATCGATTTAGAGATTCCAAAAAAATAGTATGAAATTTTTGTTGTTATCTTTAAATATAACATTTACTTTTTATCGATCTCAACTTTATTTTTAAGTCTTTCTTTAAAATTAATGTTTGCCCTTCTTCATTCACTTTGTTCCAGTTTTTTGACGATATCAACTTCCGGACGAAAAAAAATCAATATCAGCATTAAGCAGATTTTGATCACGTGATTTCATTTTGATCACGTGACACGTAATTGCCGTAGAGCTCACCGCTCTTCGCGGGCAGCTTCGCTGCCCGCTGCGAGCTGTGCTCGCTATTACATTATAAGTGTATACCTCCTTATTTCTAACAAGGTGTCTAAAATTATACGTTATAGTATGATAAGCTGTAAATATTTAACACTCTAATATGTCTTAAAATAGATACCTTCGATATCTGTAAAATCCGACAAGTAACTTTATTTCACTTATGAATAAAATTTGTCCTACCTCTTTTCTTTTTAAAACAATTGTTATTGACTGGACACATTGGGCGGACGCTTTTATAGTTTTCACATAAGAATTCCTTGTTAAAATAACTAGCATTTTGCCAATGCAATACTTCCTTCTTTTTGTGCATTATTTTGATTTTTCCTGTTTCCTTGTTTTAACAGGAAACACTTATGCTTGAAAATAGATAACGATGAATCAAACAAAAATCTACCAATACAATTAATGCATAAGAGACAGCACCTAAAATATACAAAAATTCACGAAATTGAACAGCTAAAAATGAGTGAATAAAATACTCTAAATGTGACTTCAGAAACAGAAAGTACACTTTAATTACTGATGTACACATGCCTTACTAGAAGTAAAGGTTATCTATTACATTTAGTCTTTACTGAAATTTAGAGTTAGCTATTGCAATCATTCCTTACTGAAAATGCAATTGGTAACATAATTGTGCAAGCTACATGTTATCACCAATTCTTGAAAATGATGTACACGTCATTATTTTGATACTTGTTCTGACATAAAGTATTTCAGCATTTTCATTTTTGTTTCGTCCAACGTGTGCTATGGATTAATCACTCAGTATGGTCTGAAAACATATATTCAACAATACAGATAAAATCGAACTCCAAATAACCACGATACATTTTTGTGTTACTTTATCTCTTAATAACATGGCTGTATTAATTTGCTTACGATCAATTGATTGCTGCATCGCTTTTAACGGTATAAAACGATTGAGTTGTCAGCTTTTTCATTATGAAAATTATGACATCCGTTTTTATAATTTACTATGCATTATTTGTTAAATAACATAATAACCTAAATTTTATTAATTAAAAACGCCAAAAACATTGACAACCAGACAATAAAAGAAGACAGCATAGGGTTAATAAAAAATAGAAGCTGAGGAGAGTTATAAACGAAAAATAGATGGGCATGCAAAAACAAAAAGTGATAAAGAAAATAATTAAAAAACTTTAGCTTGTAGAATGCAAAATTAAAAATTAGTACATTCAGAAAATTGACCTTAAAAACAAAAGAAAGAAACCAATACTAAAAAGGCTTATTTTTACGTATTTTTACGTAATTTAAGGTATAGATAACATACAAGATGTTCGGTTCAGATTACGTACTTATCTTAGTTATAATTTTACAGTATCAATATATACACCTCGCCAAAAGTTAAGCTTACTTACTTACTTAATCCACTTCGTCCATGCGTGCACATAGGGCGACTACAACTTCTTTGCAGCCTCTTCTGTCCTTTGCATGTGACTTTGCTTAATTCCAGGTCATACCAATTTTCTTTAGTTCGTAGCTGTTTCCCCTACACCAGGTGTTTTTTGGCCTGCCTCCTTTTCGTTGGCCTTGGGGGTTCCAATCTAGTGCATGTTTTGTAACATTTGTTTCTTTTTTCCTTACTGTGTGGCCAATCCCTTTCCATTTTTTTTCTTATTACCGTTTCCATCGGTTCTTGCTTGGTCCTTTTCCACAGTTATTTGTTGTTTATTTTGCCTGGACATCTTATGCCTAGGATGTTTCTGAGGCATTTGTTTGCAAATACTTGGCGAGACTTGATGGTGGAGACAAGTTTAACAACCATAAAGGAGGACAGATTTGACATTACTTTCAAAGATTTTAATTTTTGTGGCTGTGCGTAGTGTTTTGCTTTTCCACACTGGCTTCAGAATGGCAACCTTGTTTAACTCCAGTGGTAACAGGAAATGGATCTGTCAGTGTGCCCGAGTGTATGACCTGGCAAGAAAATCCATCATACAGTAGTTTTATCATTGATATGATCTTAGTTGGAATTACATAGCGCCCAAGGATGTTCCACAGGACTTGATGGTCTTTGCTGTCAAAAGCTTTTTGAAAATCTATAAAATTTAGATATAGTGATGACTGCCATTCAATAGTTTGTTCAATGATGATTCTGAGAGTAGCTATTTGATCTATACATGAGCGCTCTTGTATAAATGCCGCTTGTTCTTATCTCAATTTTTTATCTATTACAACTTTCATTCTTTGTAAGATGATGCTACTTTGGACTTTGATTGGGATGGATAAAAGAGTTATTCCTCTCCAGTTGTTACAGATAGATCTTAGTCCCTTATGTCAGTCATTGGGTATTTCTTCTTAAGATGTTTTATGGCTTATGATACTTCTGCCTGTGTTATCTCATTTGTATTGATGTTGAGTGTTGGACCAATATCTAGATTTGGTGGATCTGTAGTTGGTGGTCTATTTAATACCTCTTGAAAGTGTTCTTGCCTGTTTTAAGCTCAGCCTGGTCTTCTAGCTTGGTCAAGACTTTGTTGTTTTTGTCTTTGACTGGCAAGTTCTGGTTTGAGATTGTTCTACTATGTTGCCTGTTGATATTATAGAGTGTTTTCCACATGCACTTTCTGCTTCCTCAGCAAGTTTTTCGGCATTGTTCCGTTTGTCTTGTTTGCAACCTTTCTTAACTTCATTGTCTTTTGTGCTATACAATTCTTGTAAGTTTTTCTTCTGGAGTCTAGTGGTAGCATTCATTAGTTTTTCTCTGATGATTCTACTCTCAAGAGACCAAGTTTGATCAGACATCCATTTCTTGCGTTTCTGTTGGTGAATCCTAAATTTTCTTCACATGTTTTGGTGATGGCGTTTTTATTGTGTTCCCATTTGTCTTCTATCTTAGAACCTTCTGTGTTTAGATCTACAAGAATGTTGAATTTGTTTTTCAGAGACAGTTGAAAAACTTGAGTGATATTTGGCTGTTTAAATTTGGCTACATTAAATTTTCTTTTAGATGTTTCTTTTTTCTGGGTTGCTAGTAGTTTGAGCTGTATTTTTCCAATAAACACAGATGGTGGTCTGATGCTGCATCAGCTCCCCTTTTAGATCGAACATCTTGGAGTGATGATCTCCGTCTATAATTATTCTGATGCATTCTATTTGGTTTTATGTGTCTCCTGTTGTGATATCCAGGTGGTTTTATGGCATGTTTTGTGATCATACCAAGTACCTCCAATTACTAAGTTGTTAATAGCACAAAAGTCAGCGAACATTTCTCCGTTTTCATTAATCTACCCTATTCGATGTGGTCCTATCTCCCGTTCTCTCCCAATTCTATCTTGCTCAACTTTAGCATTTGCATCTCCCATAATAATTGGGATGTCTCTTTTTGGGACAGTCAACTGCAGATTGTAATGTTGTAAAATTCATTTTTGTCTTCTTCATCTGCATCATTTGTAGGGGCATATATTTGTACTATAGTTGTCTTTTGGAACTTTGTATCAAATCTTGCTAAGATAACGCTAAGCAGAGATTGGGTTCCACTCTAGAAGTGACTTCTTGGCTTTCTTGGTCAACATAAATCCAACTCCTTTGTCATGGATGTCATTTTCATTTGGATTTCCAGAATAAATTATTTTGTGGCCTGATGATAAAGCTGCCATACCAGATGTATTCCATCTAACTTCACTTAGTCCAAGAATTTCGATGTTGTATCCGTCCATTTCTTTTGCAACTTGCAAGCTCTTACTGCATTGGTACAATGTTCTGATGTTCCAAGTACCAATTCTTGTTGGAAGTTTGGCAGAGAACAACTTCATCGGCTTTCGCGTCATATGTTGTCCTCTTTGTTCTTTTCTCGAATAATTGTCCTCTTTCGCAAGTCTAGGACGAGTCAGAGGATTGGCATTTGTAATCGTTTCTGTAACCACTGTGAATCCACTAGCGGGGGGTTGGGCCATCTAGTTTCATAAGTTAAGCAACACCCTATTATTTTCCGAGATTCATTTAAGATTTTATATATTTTAATATTTTTTCAAAGAAATGACAATTTCTTGAACATAAATGACAATTGAAACAATCAAACAACGTGTTTACAGTCGCTTTACTTATTGTTTGATGAAAAAATTTTTAAAGCAAAGATATCAAAAACATCACAGGTCAGCTTTCAGGGAAAGAAAAGTCACTTTGAAATATGTTAAACGCAAAAATACACAGTAAGTCGTGTAACCACCACACTTCCGGTACAGTTCATTAACTCTCCTCCTCATGCTGTTAACTACAGTACTTGAGATAGAAAACGCAACACTTTTATCAATCCGTCAGCGATCCGTCAGCGTTCCAAAATCCGTCAGCAATCAGTTATCAATCAGTCAGATCAGTCAAATCGTTCCCAATCCGTCAGATCGTTCCCAATCCGTCCATCCGTCAATTGACGGATTTGGAACAATTGGCTGATCTGACGGATTGATTTGGACTGATCGCTCCAATCCGTCCATTCAACTTCCGGTTACTGAAATTAAATATTTCGGAATGTGAAAATTCGTTTCACTCGCAAATATTAGAAGTATAAAAAAATGTCAATTGTTATGTCCTCATATTATGGCTCGTTTTACCAAATAATAAGGTTAAAACTGGTCTAAAGTTATAAATGATATAAATGGAAATTCCCCCAATCTATAAAAAATAGAATACGACATAGAAACATCACATATTGTCATTTTATTAACAAAATAATTAAAACACAGTAAATTAAAAAAACACACAATGATTTAAAAAAAAAAAATATTTGACCTCGCGTTCCAAGGCGTACGTCTCGTATTTGTCTTCGAAATTGTTTGAAGAAAGTCTAGTCTAATGTTATAAATGATAAATGGAAATTCCCCCAATCTATAACTAATGCATCTGTGAAGGAATATAAACATCAAAGAGTGACATTTTATTAAAAAAATAAATAAAAAAGAAATGAAAAAAACCCACACACAATGAATTCAAAACTATTTCGTGCCAAGGCGTACATCTCGTATTTGTCTTCGATATTTTTTAAAACGGAAAAAGCGAAAAAAAGACGGAATCGTAACATTTTTTTTTCACTTCGCGCTTTCACGTTATCATTATTTGTATGTTAAAGTTTGTGTAACTATTTTCAAAATTATATTAGTCTATATAATATCACGTCGAGTGTTTATATAGAAGAGCTGGAGTACCCTACTAAACATCAGACCTTCGACAGGAAAACTGGTGCTCTTTGCAAATATAGGGATAAGTCGAGCACACCCTATCGCTGTAAGGGTCCAACAGACAACTCGGTGATCAATAATAGATTACTGCTACCTTAACCACCGAGGTCGATGTTTTTTATTATAAACGCTTAAAAAGCTCATTTGTCGCAGTTTTATCTGTTTTATTTCTGTGCCACAATTCCTAAGATTTCCGGTGTATAATACTGAATAAGATTTACGACAAAAGAGAAAACATCTATTTATATATTTTATTCACTATCTCATTGTGTCACATGAATTTACACAGAATTAAATCTCAAATAAAAAATAAACTACTAATTAAGTTTTTATATAAAAGCTTATGAGTTAAACATGCAAACATGTAAGCGTAAGATAACAATCTATTCTGGTTTCTCATTTTAGCCGTCGCAATTGGTTTATTTTACGATGTCTGTTATAGTCATTCGATGTTTAATGATATATAAATATAAATGGTTTCCTTAAAATTCGGGAGTATTTGAAATTAATTACTAGGTTTCACAGAGATGCCTAGCGCGTCCTCACCAGGCGGACATGGGATTCCCCCTCGGTTTTTTATTTGAGGGGGAGGATGGTTCAGGTCATATTAGAATTGCCGCGAACCATAGTGACGTGTTTAGAGAGTGTCACGCTCCTTGCAAGATAAGGATCTCTTTTGTAGATTTCGGGAAAGGAATAGGCTTAAAAAGATGAATGTCCCCCCTACCCATACCCCATATTTTTCCAGTGGAATTCAAAATTTTTGCACTTTGGTCCATCTTTCTCTAATCGATTGAGTGGGCCTCGGTGGCCGAGTGGTTATGGTAGTCTACTTTTGATCACGTGGTCTGTCAACACTGAGGTTGCGGGTTTCAGTTTCACTGCGGGCAGGGTGCACTCGACTCCAAACTAAATTGACAAGGATTGACAGTTTTCATACTGAAGGTCGGGGGTTTTCTCCGGGTACCCCGGCTTCCTTCTCCAATAAAATCCAGACGCCTTGATATAGATGAAAAATTTCTTAAAGTGGCGTTAAACAGTATTCAAACAAACAGACAAACAAATCTAATTGATTTATTGTTCAACTTGTTCTCGTATGACTGTAATGACAATGTTAAAACCGATCTTCATAGACCTAAAGAATTAATGACGTTTTGTTAAAAAATAACTATTTCCTACTTTAAAGATTGTCTATATGTAACACATTTTTACGCTTAAGTGCAGAATTCGCAGACTTTTCTCCCCGGCGTTATTGGGGCCTCGGTGGCTGATTGGTTAGTCATCTACTAGTTATCACTGCAGATAGAGTGCGCCCGACTACAATTTTATTTACAAAGATTGTCTGTAACCTGTAATCTGGCTTCCTCCCAACCCACCCCAATAAAAATGGACTCCATGAAATAAGTGAAAAATTCAGCGTAATTGTAATTATACTTTTAAAACTACGTTTATTGTCTGTCAAATAAAACTTGCGACAAGAATCGCTATATATTTTGCAATACAACTTTTTGTTTAGTAAACAATGGGTTTTGATTGACAATGCTTGTTCAACAGTTCAATAATTGTTTATACACAACAGTTTTATAATTATATTTAAAAAAAATGTTGTAAACTAAATAAAAACACGCAGGCATACAATTAAGTAACCAGTAATGATGTCAAAAAGAGGCCACCTCCTTTAGTAAATGTGAAATAAATCTGTTACTCATTGGGGGAGTCGGGACGGCTTAATATAGGACAAAAAATATACATCTCAGGTCGCAGAAAATAAAATAGGCCGGAATCAAGAGTCGCGGAAATAAAAAAAGAGAATTAATAATGGATTACGAAAATAAAACATTTACCGCGTCGCTACTGATGTGCCTCCAATCGAAGTTTTAAAGGTTTACAGGGCTCGACCCGCAAATATGTCGTGCCTTAAAGAAATTTGCTAAACTATAAAATATTAAGAAAATAGTTTTTTTATTTAAATATGTTTGCTTATTTTATTTTTTAGAACGAGACATTGTATTAACTAATTACTATTCTTTTGAATACTTGCGTTTATTTTATTTTCAATGTTATTATAAATGCATAAATGATATACAAATGACGCAAAATTCGTTTTATCTTCAGATTATTAATTTATAAGTATCCGTCAATAAACTGACCGATTTATGCATATAATTAAACGGATTCTGGATCGCACTGATTGGACTGATCGCACTGATCGCTGACGGTTACCAAGGTAATGACGGATTCATAATTTGGACGGATGTATTCATCATCAATCAGTCAGCGATCCGTCAGCGTTCCAAAATCCGTCAGAAATCAGTTATCAATCAGTCAAAATGTTGCGTTTACGGGTGCAAGTACTGTAAACGACGAAGTGTAGCATATGGTAAATTCTGCTATATATTTTGAATGGCAACACGTAGTTCTTTGACATTTCAACAAGCAGGTGCTCTGTTATTGATTTTAAGGCCAAAGATATCCCACAAATGTTCGATCGGATTCATATCGGGTGACATGGATGGCCATGGAAGATGCTCAATAGCTTCCCTTTTGATAACATCAGGTACAATTGCAGCTCGGTGAGGTTTTTTGTTGTCATCCATAAAGATGGGTCTCTTACCAAGTGCATGATTGTCAATATGTGGTACAATAATAGCGTTAATGACGTCTTTTCGATATTTCTGCCCTGTCTTATCAACCACATACAGATTCAGTTTACAGTCGTATGAAAAGCCTCCCCACACTGTAACACAACCACCGCTAAACGCTGTAGTGACTAGGATGTTGTTCTGGTTGTAAGCAGTGCCTCGTTGTCTCCAAACACGCATGCGCTCATCAATATGACGAATAAGGAATCTGCTTTCGTCGGTCCAGTGAACTCGTAGCCAGCTTCGAATATTCCAATGGCGGTGATATCGTGCCCACTCTAAACGTGCTTGGCTATGTCTCTGTGTCAACAGTGGACGTATCAAGGAACGACGAGCTCTCAATCTTGCATTGTTTAGGCGCCTGTTAACTGCTCGAACGGCGACTCTGGTTGCAATATTCCAAGATATTTTGCAGTTGCTAACGGTTCGCGTTTGGCTTCACGAACGAGTGCTGAATCCTCCCTTTCAGATGTTTTTGGTGGTTTCTGGATAGCTCCATCGACTCGATGACGTTTCAGTAGCCGGGATACAATACTAAATTGAATGCCAAAGTGCTGTGCTATCTGACGCAAACTCTGTCCACTATTACGCATTCAAACGATCTGCCACTTTTCAGCTTCATTTAATTTCTGTCTAGGCATTGCAAAAATGTAAAGATGAAAAGACCAGGAGATGAACACTAAATCGTTAAGGAAAACAAGGTTTTTAGGCGTTCTCGACTACCGTATGACAAACTGGTTTTGCTATTTAAAGATTTGCCTGAGGAGTAAATTAAAGTAACTTTCCCGTGCTCGAATGATGGCTTTAGCACATAAATAACACAAAGTTAATATTCATTCAGATTTTTTAAATCATAAAAAATTGTAGGTGTTGCTTAACTTATGGCGTGGTGTATATTTAAAATCCATCAAATCCACATTTATTGTAAGCAGTGTTTCAAGCTTTAAGTAAGGATTTATGAGGAGGTTATGTCGCTGATTGAAGTGGAGTGTTGTGATATTTGGCCAAAGCATTTTTTGTTGTAAAATATTATCAGTGGACCTTTTTAGCTAAAAATATTTTCTTTCTTCCATTCCGTCTATGCTTTGGCTTCTTCCTGAATACATTGTTTCAAACGGTTAGGTATTGGTGCGACCATGGTAAAATGTACATGAATTACCGGTATTATCAATGTTGAATTAGTGAAATAGACATAAAAAAGGAAAAATGGTCAAATGCTAATCCAGTCATCAGAAAGACACTGCCTGTACCCATTCCCAACTCCTCCACAGACCCTTACTTTCATTTAGGCTTACATCACATAAATGTATAATTGATCATATATTATAGTGTGATTTGTAATAAAGAATAGAAACAATTAATTTTGTAAATACGCAAAACTCGTATTATGTGTAATGCTTTAAAGTGTGCAAATATTTAAAATCATCTGTACAATGCAGATTGATTGCCCAAAGTCGAATAATAAGAAGAATTTTAATTTCTTCATCAAATGCATGCATTTAAGTTGTAAACATGATGGTTGGCATTCGTTCCGTTTCAACAAAGGCACATTTGTCAATCAGTTAAAAACTGTGATTGCATTTTTGGAAAAAATGTTAATCCGTACATTAAATGCTTCATGAAAATATCCTTAAAAACAGTTGGCAGATGCTTACAAAAAGCAAAATAATCCCATGTCAGGATAAGAAAACAAATCGTTAATTAAAAATGCTTTTTCGGTTGTTGATTTAATATCTACTAAGCATTTCTTTCTTTTAACGAAATTTTCTAAATTGTGGAACGACATAAAACGTTAAAATGAATTAATTAGGCGGTACCGCAATTACGTAATCTCCAGTTTTTGGGACATGGGATTGCAATTACTGATTGTTGACTTGGCAGCATAAAGATTTCATAAAAACAAAAAAGTGTATATCTATGCAGGAATGAGATGTCACTGTAAACAATAACGCTTAATTTAATTTAATGATGCAAGGCTATGCACAAAAGAGAGTACGAAAAGTGTAAGAGAAAAGTAATTTTTAATACGAGAGAGGAGTTTGTTTGAGGCATGGAATGCAAATGGCATCTTTTCAACCTTTCGAAAATAGTACGAACACAACAGATTGTTAATGTGGTAATCACGTTTTAAGAACAGTTTTGAGAAGTGCATAACAAATAAGTTGAGCTTGATTGAACAACTGAACTAATATCTTTCCTGTAAAAGAAAAAGAAATTAGCTACTCTAAAGAGTTGTCATTGTTCAATACAAATTTACTACCCATGGGAACATACAGTAAACCTTCTGTTGTTTTTTACGACATCATTTTGTGTGGGCCGTTTTGAATAAATTGGTCTATAAAACCACTTTATGCAAACTAGCAGAAACAACTCTCGTTTTAGCACACTCCGTAATCATACTTATCATCGAGTGTACTAATACAAGGTTCATTTATCTTACCCATCTTCAACTGCTTATCTTCTCTACAGTAATTACTAATTATTTGAAGTATTATTTGCTTGACTTTCTCCTTGACCACAATAGACCATATTCCGAACCTGTTTTTGTATATTGAAATAAACTTTGCAAAACAGCCTTCTTAATTTTGCCACTTTCGCAGATCATTCTTAATTCATAAACCTTTAGGCCAAAGACCTTCTGTTCATCTGCTACTATTTGTCGCTAATGATGAAGAAAAGAAAATCGAAATCGTATCTTATAAAACTTGGAACGTGGTTACATCGTGGTTTTAGTATGATGTCCAGGATTTGACTGAGATCACACTTTCCAGTCCTCTAATAAATTCTAAGTCGGATTTATAGTTATTGCTGCATATGAAGAGTTTCTTAAAATTATTTTATAGGGAATTTGCGACTAATTTTATATATCTTTGTAAATTCATAAAATTTACTCTTTTTGAATCAATAATATGTTTCTTTATCTAAAGATTTGCGCTACATTTTCAGTTGAATTATTGTCATTATCGCGATAGTCTATACCGGATTACGTCATTTTGTATTTCTATAATAATAAATATCCTAATAATGTCCAAATAAAGCATAAAGTCTAGACTGTCCATTCCAAACGAAAATGAGTAGTGCATATGAGGGTGTATTTTCATAATTATGCATGCATACGATAACATAAATTATATAACTTAGTTTTTCTTCTCTCGATTCTGGATACAAATTAACCAGAAAAAAGACACACGAGAGAATAATTTCCATCGGTTTCTCCTATTCATAGTTTTAATTATTCACTTGAGGTTAACACATCTCATCTGTATAATCGCCTATTCTTCCATGTCCTTAAACATTAGACTACTAAATTAAATTTTGTCCTAATCTCGTTCTGTTGATAATGATTTAATACTTTGTGTCAAACGCTTCAATGGCATTCACATTCTTTGATTAGATAACTAGTACTTGCACAATGTAATCTTTCAATCCTTTCCTTATTGTGTATTATTTTTAAAATCCCTCATGTTTCTTGGTTCCTTCTTACCCAGTACACTTAGTACGTTTGAAAAATACCAAGACCAATCAAGCACACATCTCTTAATTAATGACTGTTTCTGTTAAAATTTGCCACTTAAAAATTGAATGACTAAAAAGAACACAAGGAATCACAAAAATTCACGAAATTGAACAACATGAAAAATGCGAGCATAACATATTCAGAATGTGACCAAAGCTAAGGAAAGCACATTTTACTAAATGTGATGTAGACTGAATTCTTTGTAGAAAATTTTGAAGAACAGATTGTACCCAGTTTTGAGACATTTATAATAGCTTCTTCCTTTAAGTGGCAATTATTATATAATTACTGACTTTGATAAAGGTCGCTTTTAGGGATTTTTCAACTAGAGCCGCAAGGCGATGTGAATATACATTGCTGAGGGGTGAGAAATCCCGATAACGACCGCATACCAAAGTCAGTAACTTTTTATTACAGGAATAAAACAAATCCTTGTCTCTCGTAGCATATTTTATTAACAAGAAAAAGTATTTATACCAAAAAAACCACGCAAAATAATGTTCATGTAATGATAATGAAAATGCAACGAGTTTCATAAAACGAGTGGCTGAGGTTTTTTGCGTCATGAACTACTACCGGTATTTGATTCTATTTCTCAATAATTCTTTTAAAAAAAGTCCAGTTATGTTCTGCTGGAAGGTGTCAACAAATAAAGTTATCTACCCTGAACATAATATCCAGTGTACATTTGTTACGTCAACGGGTTCGTTTTAATGTTTTCCGCTTTCGAATTGTAGCATAAATTAGGTCATGGAAGCTCAGATATGTTGTTTTCATGTTAATATGTGAAGATGCATAGTAAACCAACACAACCAAAGCAAATTTTTTATGATTTTATTGCTGAACCGACAGTTGACGTCACAATACATTTTTACAAGGCTATTACAACCGGCTTAAAATACATGTATGTACCACGCTGACTTTTTAGTGAGAAGGGTTCATCTCACGTTTATAGAATGAGATTGGATAATACCGCATACAAAGACCAAAGGAAAATACTGCAAAATGACCGTACAAGCAAAACCTCGACATTTATACAAAAAAGTTAAGAGTGTTCATGTTACTTTCCTACTACTGACACTGAGGTAAAATATAAATGTTAAACCGTATGATATTAAAGAAAGATGTGTCACTGCTTTATGTTTGATGCTGCTGCGAAGACAACAGGATGAATAACCCCATCTTTTATTCGCAGTTCTGACACGAACAGTTCATGTGTTTTATAGCATATTTGTAACTCGAAATGTGCCAGTGCAATCATTGTTTTCATATTGTTCACATGGAAGGAACAGTACATTTTTTGTCGCTTTTTCATTTTTGGAAAGAAGTTAAAATCAGAAAGGAAGAAAATGAACACACTTAAATATATATTAAGTATGATGTAAAAAACAACATTGTTAAGACTTTTGTTTTTTATTATCACACTATAGTTTGTCGTTTATACCTTTTCGCGATTTTATAATATTCCTCCATGTCATCCTACAATTGCGTTACAAATAAGATAAATTTAATATAATACATCACATTTATGTTTGTTATCGTATATAAAAAAGGCGAGTGTTCAGATAGTTTACATTCAGCATCAGAAATATAGGGTTAACACCAAGTATTTATATACGTTTACAAATTAAGCCCAACACTGTAAGAATTAGAATCAATAGCGAATTTGACAAAGTGGTTTAAAGCCCTGGACATAATGCAGGCGAATAGGTGCCACACAAGTCGAAAACTACATTGGATTGTGCTGAAAATCGAACTCAATCTGCATTTTATAGTACTTAACAGATGACCAAATTTTTAACAAAATCTTTTGACGCGTTTTCAACTTATCATCTGGAAACCACCGCGGAACGGACAGACGGACGGGAAGACGGACGGATTGACATTCATATCGATACGGAGGGAATAACATTATGTGGCGGGGGTATAAAAATGTTCGAACGCATGCGCGACAGAGTGTTCCGGTGGAATGCCGTGAAAATTTAATAGCTACACAATCGTAAAATATTATATGTAATAAAAATTGTAAAAAGTACAATAAAACCAGGCTCGTAAACGAGATAAAGGATCTCACCGTCTCTTATATATTTGCTTTGTTTTTGTCATTGGGAAGCAAATTAACTAATTTATTTATTTATTTATTATTATTATGTTTCATTTTATTTCAAACGTTGAAACCCTGATCCCAGTTCAACGTTGCTTCAACGTCAGACATATAACGTTTAACTCGACAATCTGAATTCAACGTTGTTATTTCACGTTGGGTGCCTGCTTGGTATGGTGCTTGTAATTTAGATAAAAAAAACATTAAAGCTTGTATAAAAAATATTATGTAGTGGAAATCTGGAACCTTACAAAAATAGAAAGTGTTATATTTTATGTTCGTAGTCTTTATATGGCCAACAGTGACAATATTAGATGCACAATGTTTATTCTTCAATGGTCTACAAATACACAAAAATTAGAATTCAATATTTTATAATACATAAAAACAAAGAGATCAGATTAACATATGAGTTACGAAATAAAATTCATATGGAAGCACATTAATATCGGTGCCCATATTTCAGACAGTTACGCGTCGCAAGTAAACTCGGTCAAAACAACAAATGATGCCGGTGAATCTTGAAAAACAATACAATTATCTCTTAAATCGTAAATAGTTTTGGTACCCAACGAAAAAGAGAGATTCAGATTGATACACTTAAAACTCATTAACGTATCATATTTTAATACCCATTTCGGAGGGAACATATTTAAAATCTGGACGGTTCACATTGATTGTCCATAGTCGAGTTATTATTATAAAGGATTTCAATTAACGATATATCCGATATTGGTAACGATATAATCCAAATGCTAAATGTTTTATTGTCATCTTTAGAGGACATGATTTTTAAAAGACTGTTGGCATTCCAAAGGGTACTAATTGCGTTCCTCTCCTAGCCGACCTGTTTTTGTATTTGTATGAGGCCTTGTTCCTAGAAGGCGTGCTGAACAGGACAAAAAGACACTTTTCCATACTTTTAATTTCACATTCTGCTATGATAATGTTTTTCCCTGAACAATGTTACATTTTGTGAATATTTACATTCAACCTATTAGCGAGCTTGAAATTAAAGACACGACCAATACACAATAGGTCGGCATCTTACTTAGATCTACTTTTAGAAAAAAAACTTTGAAAACTACAAACAAGACTCTAAGACAAACATGGTGACCTCAACTTTCCAATTGATAACTTCCCGTTCAACGATAGCAACATTACAGCAGCTTCAGCGTATGGTGTGTACATTTTAAAACTTGTACACTATTCTGAAATTGTAATTGTGGAAAGTGAAGCTCCTTGTTAATTAGTAAAGGTTAGGTCTAAGTACACCAAGTCTGCAGGAAGGCTAGAATCAGCAACCTCATTGCTGACAGGCACGTGATCAATATTATTACAACTTTACAATGCAACCACTTAGTCACCTTAACTGACAGTACATTTAATAAACTGAAATCAATTTGCCATTTAAACTTGTGGACTGCTAAAATATTCAGTATCAAAGGAAGCCCGAAGTTTACTGTTCACATTTTTACTTTACTATAAGTAACAATCTCAGATCTTGTCTAGAGACACATGCACATGATATTGAAATTCGAAATACTTCTTTAATCATAGTTGAGAAAGAGTAAGCTGAATTATCAAGTTGTGCTTCATCAGTCAACTTGAAAATTTCTGGCATATACAGTAAGAAGATTTTTATAAATTTAAAGTAATAAAACAACGAAAACCATGTAAATTTGTATAATTAAAATAAAGCATGATGTATTTAAATCAGTCATGCAATATTTTATAAATATGTAAACATAATTGCAAAAACAGAAAACATTTTGTATCACAGTCCATGTGAAATTAAAGTTCAATCAGTAAAACAACATGATTGTAATATAAATTATAATTAACAGAATCTTTTAACATGATTGCAGATATACATGATTTGAGTTTCTGGATGGATGACGATTCATGATTTTTCTGATCACTGCTGGTTACTGGTGCATTGGGTGCAACTATTACGGGTTTTTGGTGGCATTATCATGGAGTGAATCAACTACTTGTTCTGCTGGAGATGACCGCTGTAGTGGTGTCTCCTAAGTGATGTCTTGGACATTTCCTAATAGAAAAAGTGTAAAATACTGAATGTCTGAAAAAAAATGTGTGACTTTGGTTTATATCATGACATTATCTGTCAAAGGGAGGACATTCTTGTTGTGTTAAAATAAGCATTTATCTTTATCACAAGTTATTTTTTATTAAATTGATTTGATTCGTCTTTTAAGAAAACAACAGAAAATATTTATAAACTATGAAAGACTTACCATTTCTGTATTGTATGGGTATTCACACATTCAATTAAACATTTATTTCAGAGACTTTAAATTGTTTAATGCCTTTCATTCATTTTTCAGCTATCCATGTACTGGGGCGTTTTTAATAAGGGAAGGCAGCTGATGAAAACCCCAACACCTAAGGTATGAAAACTGACAATTCATGCCATTATATATGTGTGGGTTTCTGTCGGTTACTCTTGGGGGACCCATCTATTATCCACAACTCCACCATCAACACTGAATGGAATTTGATGAATCTTAGCGCCAGTGTGCAACTAACAGTTAACATTTTGATTAAAATCATACTCGGGGTTTTGATAGAAAACACGGATTTAGACTTAGATTGGGTACTTATTTTAAGTAATCAACTCCTAAAGTTTTCAGTCTAGATCACTTTATGGTAACGAAACAATTAGACATTTATTGAATTTGTGCATCTACTATAATGGAATTGTTCTTATTTGTGCAAATAAAATACCATATAAGGTTCATGAAATATTGCACAGAATGGTTAAAAAAATGACATGTATTTAGAACGAATTGCTCGACTCCAAACCCTTGATTTAAGAGGATGTTTTTGTACATGTTAGTTTTCTACAGTAACTTTCACAAGCATATATGGTTTTCTGTGTTGATAAATTATGGCAACAAGAGATGTGGTCTATTGATGATTATTGTTTCCTTATCGTTCAGCTGTATTCAGGACAGGTAAATATGGTCTATAAAAAAAAAGAATGTGTTTACTGAAAAAATAATGTGCACGATATAAAAGAATTTTTTTTAAATGTGTAAATTGGGACCTCCGTGGCTACTCGACTTCAATTTTAATTAACAAGGATTGCCAGTTTTCCTACCGTAGATCCGGGCTTTTATCCGGGTACTCCGGCTTCCTTCCGGAATAAAAACTGGACGCTATGATAAGCTGAAAGTGGCATTAAACACCATTTAAACAAACAAACATTTTAAAATTTGCACATATAGGTCAAAATAAAGTCCCTTTCAAACTTATTGCATTTTACTAAATGAAAGGGACAGGATCTCGGAATGTTGAAGAAATGAATCAATCGTACAACTAATCTGGAAAGGGTTTTAATTAACAATAAAGTGATATTCTCGTCCCATGGCTATATGTTTGAACGTTTCTTTCTGATGGACAGTAAAAAGGGTTTTTCCCCGAGGTTCGTATGCCCGCTACGGTTTGCGGTCAGGCTTTCGTATTACATTGTATAACCAGACGTCCCCCTAGAAACTAGAGAAGTTCTTGGTAGACCACTGTGAGCCCTTCCATTATCGTCCCAGCAATTGTTTTATTACAATATTTGATTCGAGCTTATTCCTTTTTTTTAAAACTACCAAATAACAATTATTATAACTCGCTCGCATACAGATAGGTGCAAGGTTTTAAAATCACTATTGGAGTAAAATATATCGATTTTTTTGTAAACTCGTGTACTAAAATAACATGCCAAAATACAATTGTGCATCTGCAGTTTGGATTTACTGAACAACGCCATGATAAAGCCGAAAATGTGAGAGTGGAATAAAAAAAACTTATTTAAAGTAATCAAATTACTAAATAGTCGCTATTTCAAGTGTTTTTGTGGCGGACAGAACATTCTCCAAGAATTGAACAGAATAAAAAAATCCTTCATAGAATTACTAATTCAACTCTTTACAAAATCGAATAAAGAGGCTTATATAGTTGTTCTGTTTATGAAATTAATTTATATAGAGGTGCATGCTTATCAGTCTAAGGGGTCAGGAGGACCATTTTCGGGACACGGGATTTTGCATTTCTTTGAACGGGAATTCGGGATTTTGTTAAAATTTGACCGTGACTTCGTGATTAAAACGTAAGCGAGATACCGGAAAGAGCAAAACTTTTTTCGCCGGGAATTCGGGATTACTGTTATAGTTACTAAAATTAATTTTTATAGTTTAATAATGTCAAACCTTACTTGAGCACAAAACTAAATTTTATTCCTACCTACCCACCCATGTTCCCAGCTCACTATTAGGATAACAGCCAACAGACATATTTATAAGTATGGCCTAAGTGTCATTTAGCTTATCCCATTACCATGCTGAACTTGTTGTTCGTTGCTAATAATAAAATAGTGTGAAAATTATGTAAAATTAGCATATAGCAACTTCAGGTTGATCTACTTTTCAGTATTAGCAATTTTAACAACATGTTGACAATTTTTCATTGATTAACATTCTGAATTTCGCAAGAATTCGGGAAAATATCATTTTATGACCTGGAATTCGGGATGTTCTCATTTTTGGATCGGGAATTCGGGATGATGACCCCTACTCCCCTCCCTCCAGTATGTATTAATTTATAAAAACGTGCATGCTTAAGAATCTGCATATATGGGCAGACACTCGAATTTCCCTTCATTCAGAGGTGTAAACGAAGTGTACTGTTAAAATGTCTTGCATTTATTTCTCTATACAAATGACTCCTGAATAATTATAAACAGGTGTTTCAACTAAACTACCGGCAGTTAAAAGACATGTTTATCGCCGAAAATCTGTATGTTGTGCTATATATATATAGATGGTATATTTTCCAGTCATAAAAGTATTACATATACATAATTATATACACGCATTATGTTTATGTAATTCTGTGTGACAAAAAAGGAATTTAACAGAAAAGTGTGTGATGTAAAGAGGTTTTTTGTTACAACAAAGAAAATATGGGTAAAGCTATAAATTATTACGTCTGGTAATTGTTTTTATAGTCTCGTTTATAAATAACTGCATTTTTCATTTTTTCCGCCAATTTATCATGTTTATTACATGTTTATTATGCCAAAACCAATTGAAATCGTAATCAATTTTATACCAGTAGTAATAATGTTTAATTTATTAAGAATATACCAACACTTCAATACCTCCATTTCTTCAACAGCTGTTTCTAGCGTCTTTTTTGTAGGAGTTACTACCCGTTATTGCAATACATCATTGACCGTGTGAACTTTAGTGACATAAACAGCGGCTCCTCGACGTGTTTCCGCTGGAAACAATGGCTGACCGCTCAATGTCAATTATCCGTAGAAACGTCAAAAAACCGTCGCATGGCAAACAAAGAAAGACAATTGCTAAACCGATTGTGTGAATCATCTTATAAATTGCAATTACACATCTTCACATCCAAATGTAAGTAAATTTATGCATATTTATTTAAAAATCACGTTTTTCTGGACTACAAAAAGTTGTGACCATGACTATAACTTATAAATTTGCGCCGTTTTAACGAATTAAATTATATTCAGAATATGTCTTTCATTAATGCTTGATAGACGTTATACAATGAAACGTTCTTACCAAGGATAACAACGTGTGATGGTCTATAACATTTGTTTCTTTGAATTGGGTTTAACGCCGCTTTCACCAGTTTTCAGTTATATCACGACATGCAGTTTGTACTTGGGGTGGGAAGCCATAATATACTATAAACAACCAGAACTGTGAGAAGGAAAACTGGAAAACCTTGTAATTTTTAGTTTGGAGTCAAGCACACCATTTATCCAGTAATGCTTTATTCTGTAAGATTAGCGTTGATAGGCACGTGAATAATAAAAAATTACTACCACCTAAAGACCTCGGCCACCAAGGCCCCGAAACCTTTTCTAAGATACAAAATCAATACTACTTGTCAGAATGTTGATATATACAGAACCGTACAACACATCATAAAAACCAAGTTAAATAGAAATGACAATGAAAAGTGGAAAACCTGAAGAAAAATATTCTTATAAATCAGCAAAATCTGCGTTATTGTTGAACACTACCTAACGCAACTAACAATCACATGAATTATTTTAAATGTTGTACTGGTGAAATAGGCATAAAAAGGAAAAGGGACAAATTTTAATCCAGTCAACAGAGCGACACTACCTGTACCCACTCCAAACTCCTTCACGACTCTTAAACGTATTTCTTTTATTTAGATTAACATCGCTTTATAGTTGATCATATATTGTCTTGTGATACTTAATGAAGAATAGAGACAATGAATTTAAAATTGCGAAAAACTCGTTATTTTTGTCGAGTAATTTACAGTGTGAAAGTAATTTAAATCGTCTGTACAATGCTAAAATAATAAGAAAGGATTTCAATTGACTAGATGTCATTCTTTGAAGTGGAGTGTAATTTACTTACTCATATACATGCATTTGTGTTTTAAATACTATTGGTGGCCTTTGTACCGTTTCAACAAAGCCAAATTTATCCAACCGTGATTGCATTTTGTAGAAAAATCCATCCATACTTTTAATACTTTATGAACATATCTTTCCAAACATTTAACAATTAGTACAGATGAGTACAGTAATGCCATGTCAGGACAAGAAAAATAGTTTATTAAACAACCGTCCTTGATTGCTAATTTTATATCTACTAAGCATCTATTTCTTTCAAATTGGTGGAAACACATAACGTAAATAATGAATAAATACAATAGGTCTTGCCGCAATTACATAATTTTTCACTTTAAGATCCTGGAAGTGCAATAAAGTGTATTGACCTAAAAAAGCCAAAGGAAGAAACCAGTGCAAAAAAGTCATAAAGACATGACAGTTTATGGCTCTGCAGGAATGAAATGTTACAGTTGTCTTTTCCTAAATTTAGTGATTCTTTGACCCTATCAAAGAACGTAGCCAAAAAGGCTCTACCATCAACAACATCATTGTTCTTTTCTATCAGGCAATAAGCCGGAAGTAACTTGTAACACGGATAGATGTGTTTGTGTGAAGGTTGGAATGCAAATGACATTTTAACCTTTCCGAAATAAAAAGTCATCAGCCAAAATAGATTTAGGGACTTTGTTAACTGACCTCCATTTACGAAATGCCTGCTTAGTCTTTGTACCTTTATGTACTTCTTTATGTGGTTGAGTATAAATATCTTGTACTTATTCATCAGAGGATAAATTGGTTTGCCTTCTCCCTTACTGCTATCGATATTATATCGCAAGTTATTATCCGATAATTTGGATAAAGTAGCAGATCGATTAATAAGATTTACACTCTCCCTCCGCAGGATCGTCAGAAAATCCAGTAGTTTTCTTTGACATTCTCCAATTATTTTACCTTCAAACATGTTGTTTTGTGGTATGAAGTAGTTTGGACAATATCCAATCCGCACCCAATATATGAGACGATCAAGACAACACTGAAAACAAGTAAATAACGTTTCTGGATGCCAGGAGGACGGATCTGATTCTTCTGATAACCAAAACACAACTGTTTTCATAAAGTACGAACACAACAGATTGTTACATTGACGGTTTGTGTTAATCACTTCCTTGAGTACAATTTTAAGAAGCGCATAACAAATAAGTTGTGCTTGATTAAATGAGTGAACTAATATCTTTTCTGGTACAGAAAAAGATATTCGCCATTCTAAAGAGTTCTCGATTTTCGACCCAAATTTACTACCAATGGGAACATAAAGTAGCCCTTCTTTTGATATTTTTTCGACATCATTTGATGTTGGCCACTGTGAATACCTTGGTCTATAAAACCACTCCATGCAAACAAACGGCCACGTCTCACTTTTTAGGCAAACTGCGGAATCAAACAAATCATCGCCTGAACTAATACAAGGTCCATGAATCTTGAAACGGTGACGTAGTCCTCTATAATTCTCCACAATTTGGAGCATTACTTGCTTGACTTCACCACTTGATAACAATAGCCCATATTCTGAACATGTATATTGAAATAAAGGATATCGAATGTTTCCATCTGGAAGCTTGAGTAAAACAAATCCCGATGCTGCGTTTTCTGTATCCGTAATTAATCCAAATATACTGTCAATATGTGACTTACAATTGTAAATAGGAAGCTCAGTATATACAAACATTATATCAATGTCACTGCCATTCATATTTAGCCCTTCTGATTTGCTACCACTGATTAATGTAGTACGCTTACGATATGACAAAATATCTTCCAAAGCTTTGAAAAACAATCTTCTTTCTTTTACTACTTTCGCAGATCCTATTTGATCACAAAGGAAATCGAACATTTTACAGCTGATATTTTTCATGTAGGCACAGGTTTCCATTTTTTCTGTTTAAATAGATGATGTAGATTTGTATTAACATCTTTTTCATAATGAAAGTTTGAAAACAAAAATACGAAAAGTCTAGTTTAGCTTTTAAGTTTATAAAAAGTTGAAAAACAAATTAGGATTTATATATTTTTTTTCAATGAGTTTTATCGCCCATTTCAGCAACTGTTAAACTATATCATGGCAATAAGAGATGAACACCATTAATGTGCTATCAATGCTTTCCAAATCAAGGTATTTGAATTCTAATGTGGGGCCAGTTGGATAAACGTGTGCGGCAGCGTCAACCTCCGCCTCATACTCTCGATCAGCTCTGTCAAATGTTGCAACAGGAATTCCACGTAATAACACAAGAACATTGATTGACTCTATTCTCGAGTTAGTCATACACTGTACTAACTTAGACGTATTCTTATCTATAATAAACTGAATTTTGTTTACTCTTCTCTATGGAATGGACTGTATTTTGTCAGTTAAAACCATTTTGAATATCTTTATTTGTTATTGTAAAATTTTTATCCAAAATACACCTACTAAATTCTTAAAAACCCCACTAAGCATTTCCTTTTTTTTTGCAGAGTATAGAATAAAATGTTATCAAAAATACAAAGGTTAATAGAATTTACTACGCCAGACGCACATTTTGTCTACTTAAGACTCATCATTAGTCCAAACAATATTGAAAACCCACATGATAAAGATGTTATAGAATATTTATCACCAAAATTCCAAGACGTTACATCAAATCCTGCTAAGGCTGTGACTATCTACCCCTTGAAAAAAGATAGCCTTAGAATTCAAATGATTTTCAAATTTTAGGGCAGTAAATTTAGACAATAACTATATCACTAAAAAAATCAATGATATTACTGTTAGTACCGAAGTGTTTCTTCTGGGATGTTGATACCTGCTATGACTAACTGTCCACCAGCAGATGCACCATCATCTACTTGTTTATGTGTACAGAAGTAAAACGAAATATTAATCGTTTTTAAATTGGGAATACAAATTTTTTCACGCCATCCAAATTTTAACTAAAGACCATTTTTATTCTAGGTCTCTAATATTACATTATAAAGTGTACACTTCCTCAGTTTTCACAATGTGTCTGAAATTAAAAGTTATAGTATATGATAAACAGTAAATATTTAACACTTTAATATGTATTAAAACAAATAACTTTGATATTAATCTGTAAAATCCTACAAGTTACTTTATTATACTTATTAATAAATGTTTGCCCTACCTCTATTTGTTTGAACTGTCGTTGACTGGACACATTGGGCAGACGCTTTTATAGTGTTCACATAAAGATTATTTGTTTAAATAATTAGCATTGGGCCAATGGGACATTTCTTCCTTTTTGGGGAATTTTTATAACATTTTTGTTTCCTGGTTCCTTCTTAAAACAAAAACACTTATGTTTGAAAATACCTTTTATATAAAACGATGAATCAAACATAAATCTACCAACAAAAGTTTCGAATAAGACACAGCACCACAAATATACAAAAATTCACGAAATTGAACAGATATAATTGAGAGCATAATCTACTCTAAAAGCCACAAAAAATACACTTTAATAACTGATGTACACATGACTTACTGGAAGTAAAAGTTAGCTATTACATTTAGCTATTGCAATCATTCCTGAAAATATGGGTTAGCTTTCGCAGTCGGGTCCTATTGAAAGTTAAGTGATGGACATCTAGCCTTACTGAAAGTTAAGATAAGCTATTACAATCAGGTTTTACTGGTTATTAAGTTAAATCATTGGAATTAAACCTTACTGAAAGTTACAGTAGGTCATTGCAATCGGGTCTTACTAAATGTTGATGTATATTTTTGTAATTCTGCCTTTCAGAAAGATGAGTAAGCTATTTTACTCTGGCCTTACTGAACGTTAGGGTGGGCCATTGCAATATTGTTCGGTATGAATATTGAAAATATTATCATGAATGTACTAGTTTATCATTCGCAGCTCCTGGTTCAATATTCAAGTTTTAGTTCCTCGTACAACATTTAATGTTCCTAGTTCAACATTCAATTTTTCACTTCATCATTTGTTGTTTCAAGTTCAAAATTCCTGGTCTAATATTCAAAATTTTTATTACCTTGCTGAACAAGGAACTAGGAATTTTAAACTAAGATCTTAAAAGTCATATATTGAAATAGGAATTGCGAATGTTGTTCTAGGAACTGTGAAAGTTGAACGAGGAATTAAAATTTCGAATATTGAACCGAGAACTGTGAAGTTGAACCATGAGCTACGAATGTTCAAATAGGAACTGAAAATCTTATGCTGATCTAGTAACTGGGAATGTTGAACTGAAATGTTGAACGCTAAATAAGTAGCCAACTTGACTCTATAACATGATTTACATAGACAAAATAATGGTGACCTACATTATGGTGTTTTAAATTTGAATCAATTTGTCGGTAAAAATACACAACTTGAACTGCCTAAGCTAATGAAACACTTATTTCTTCCTTTATGCATCTGTTAAGGTGTTTAAGAAAACTTAACTGCTACAACAAAAATGCATCTTATTTGTGTAATTGTCCAAAAGCTTTGTTACGTCATTATAGTAAAACAATTATAAACATAATGAGAAATTGGAATGGTATACAAATAAGTTTGCCAGCACCATTTTAACCCGGTCCATCTATAAAGGAGAACTTTCCCGTATGCCCGTATCTTACTGTATATGACATCAGTTGTACCAGGTATCACATGCTTTTGGTCTGTAGCCTGACATTGTGAAACTGGTTCTTTTTCAAAACTAAAATGTTTTTATCGTCATGGTGCTTGTAATTTCGATTACAAACATCAAAGCTTTAATAATAATATTATGATATGAAATACCTGGAACCCTACAAAACGAAAAGTGCTATTTTTAAGTTCAGGTGCTGCTTGTTTCAAACAATTAGACTATTCGATGCATCAATTGTCTACAAATACACACAAATTACAATTTTATATTTGTAGTACACATTGAAACAAAAAGATAATATTGACATATGAGTTACGTCCTTAAATTCCTATGCAAACAGTTAATATCAGTGAATAAGTTTAGAGTGTATATTTTTAATACAAAGTTATAACCAGAGGTAAAACAATAACTTGAACATGACGCCTCGTGGATTTATCAGATTAGATTAATACACTAAAAATTACTGAAATCTGTCGCTTCATATATTTATCAGATTAGAATAGCACACTTAAATCCCCAAGTGATAGCTAATAAGATTCAACATAAACACTACAGAAGATTATGAACTCTCTACTTGAGAAGCATAAAAAAAAATTCTTTTCCCGTTTTTAAACCTGTTGGTATTTGGCTTGGTGAATGCTGAATATGTCTAAACTTGATTGCCGTTTGCAAGAGGTATATTAAAATGGTATATATCATAATAAATATTATAAGTAAATATTATAAGTTTCTTTGTATTATTAGGCTAAAACGAGGAGCTCTACATTTCTTGCAATCTGTAAACAAAAATATATATATAAATCTGAAATAAATGAGGAAAACAAATAATTTCCATTTCATACATTACATGTACTATTTCTATTTCAAAATTAGCTACACAAAGGACAATGGAAGCTGGTTTTCTATTCTAAAATTTTCAAAAGATCTTGTATTTCACATCGAATTGATAGCAAGCACAAAAATATATGGGACACAAAATCAGACTCAATATTTTTCAAAAAGTGAATTTATAATAGACCAAAAATGCAGAACACATACACTCAACAATACAGTTAAAATCAACTCCATACAACCACATTTTCTGTGTTGCTTTGTCTCTTGAAAGCATTACTGTATTAAATGATTGCGATCAATTGTAATTGTAATCGTAATCGCCGCATCGCTTTTAACGGGATAACAAATTTGACTATTCGGCAAGTTTTTAAAAAAAATAATGGTAAATATTTTTATAATTTACTCGTTTCTGCAGAATAAAATGTCATCAAGATACCTCGGTTATAATTTTTTTATACCATACGTTTCATCTAACCAAACTCATCCGTGGCGCTCAAACCACCAAAATATATCCAAACAATTTTCTCATAAACTACATAACGTTATACCAAATCCGGCTAAGGCCATTAGAAAAAACTTAGAATCATTTTCAGAATTTCAGATCGGTAAGTTTACCTGACGAGTAAAATAAACTTACCGAGATATCGTAATCGCATCTCTCTAATGCAATTAATCATTATGTGTATATGTCATATCAGAAATGTATATATATATATATAATTATATCTAAATTTATGACAAGAAACACCGTCATATGTATCGTTGCATAATCTTCTAGACTTGTATATTATTATGTTTTGTTTATGCTGTATCGTCATGTTTGTCGATCCGATACTAAATAAGTGTACTGGTTCAGCAGCTTTCTTTTAGACCCTTTATATAATATTTTGAACTGCCTGTATTGTGTATTTACACGATCCCAGTGGACTTATATTATTCCATCTCCCAATTAAAAAAATATTATTCCATCTCCCAATGAAGAATATCTTAAACATTTATAGTTAATCGCCACTGATGAGTCTTATGTAGACGAAACGCGCGTCTGGCGTAATGAATTTGTCACCTTGATAATTTTGATTACATCTTGTTGGAATATTTGAGCAAAGCCAAGTAACAGCACGGCACGTCCCCGGTTAGCGGACTGAGAAACAACTATTAAAAAAGTTTTGAGTTCATTTAAAATGAGAAAGTTTAAGATGAATATGTTATGATTGTTTACGTTATTTATTTATATTGACACTCAATGACTAAGGCCATTCGTTGGTCAGTCTGTGTCTAAATTTATGACAAGTAACACCGTCATATGTATCGTTGCATAATCTTCTAGACTTGTATATTATTATGTTTTGTTTATGCTGTATCGTCATGTTTGTCGATCCGATACTAAATAAGTGTACTGGTTCAGCAGCTGTCTTATAGACCCTTTATATAATATTTTGAACTGCCTGTATTGTGTATTTACACGATCCCAGTGGACTTATATTATTCCATCTCCCAATTAAAAAAATATTATTCCATCTCCCAATGAAGAATATCTTAAACATTTATAGTTAAACGCCACTGATGAGTCTTATGTAGACGAAACGCGCGTCTGGCGTAATGAATTTGTCACCTTGATAATTTTGATTACATCTTGTTGGAATATTTGAGCAAAGCCAAGTAACAGCACGGCATGTCCCCGGTTAGCGGACTGAGAAGCAACTATTAAAAAAGTTTTGGGTTCATTTAAAATGAGAAAGTTTAAGATGAATATGTTATGATTGTTTACGTTATTTATTTATATTGACACTCAATGACTAAGGCCATTCGTTGGTCAGTCTGTGTCTAAATTTATGACAAGAAACACCGTCATATGTATCGTTGCATAATCTTCTAGACTTGTATATTATTATGTTTTGTTTATGCTGTATCGTCATGTTTGTCGATCCGATACTAAATAAGTGTACTGGTTCAGCAGCTTTCTTTTAGACCCTTTATATATATATATATATATATATATATATATATATATATATATATATATATATTCCATGTGTGTAAACAAACAAACATGTTTTGGCAATAATAGTGTTCGTATCAATTACGGGTATATTACCGCATTTATAGTAAATTTATATGTAATTGTGCATTAATGTACATGTGACTAACTTATAATATTATCTTGCCTAAGTTACACCCTGCTTACTTAGGCACTAATATTACAGGGTACTTTGCTAATGATAGCTGTAATTAGTAAAGTAGCAGCTAGTGATATAATAAATTGTTCAAGTTTGGGGAAAAAAAGGTTTACCTGACGATATCATGGAAAGATTCTCATTACTAATGGTACATTTTGAAACATGATCAAAGTAGATGATAAATATCAATAGCATAGTATATTTGTAAAATAATATAATAACATTAATTTTATTAACGTCTACAAATGCATTGACAACCAAACAAAATAAAAAAAGACAATATAGGCCAAATAAAAATAGAAGCTACGGAGAGTTACTTACGAACATAGATGGCAAGCGAAAAACAAAAAAATAATAGAGAAATAAGCAAAACACTCTTTAGCTGGTAGAATACAAAATTATAGGTATGCACATTCAAAAAATTGACCTAAAACGGAAGAAAGAAACTACCACTAAAAATTCTTATATTTACGTCATTTAAGGTATAAATAGCATAGAAGTAGTTCTGTTAAGAACAGATACTTATCTTAGAGATAATTTTACGGTATCAATTTAAAATTCAAATACACAGTTATGGTGTTTCAAGCTTTTTAGTGAGAATTTATGTGGAGGTTATGTCGCTGATTGAAGTGGAGTGTTGTGATATATGATCGTGCATTTTTGTTGTCAAATATTATTAGTAACCTTTTCTTCAGTATTTTCTGGGGTTTTTTTTCCGTCTATGCTTTGAATATTTCCTGATCACATTGTTTCAAACGGTTGGAAATTTTTGCAGCCTTGGTAAAATTTACATGAACTATTTTAAATGTTGTATTAGTAAAATAGACATAAAAAAATGGAAAAATGGTAATCCAGTCATCAGATAAACACTTCCTGTACCCACTACCAACTTCTCTACGACCGTAAAAAAAGTCTTAATTTCAGTTAAGCTTACATCAAATAAAGAATAATAGGTTCTTTCATACGTTTTTGGGAAAGACCGGTTGATCTTTCACGAGTGATAGAAATTTTATGTCTTTTCGCGAGTGCAGCGCAGCGGAACGAGCAAAATGACATAAAAATTTCTATCACTAGTGAAAGATCACACGGACTTTCCCAAAAAAGTATGAAAGTACCTATTTCTTCCGTAAATCAACAACTTTCACATCGCTATAACCTATAGACTCTCCATTGTTGTAGACTCCATTGTCTCTGACGTCCAATCAGAACGCCGGAAACAAAAACGTCAAACAAGAACGTTGTTATGCTTCCATAACAACGTTCTTGTTTCTGGCGTTTTGATTGGATGACGCAGCAAGTAGAGTTGTGTGCGCGTGAGCTCATCTGTACTGGGTCATCTGTACCAGAAATCGGCCATTTACGGAAGAAAAGTTGATCGTATATTGTAGGAAATGTGATTGTTAATAAATAATATAAATGTGTAATGCTTTTAAGGTGTGAAAATATTTAAAATTATCTGTACAATACAGATTGATTGCCAAAAGTCGAGTAATAAGAAGTATTTTAATTACTTCATCAAATACATGCATTTATTGTTGTAAATATTATCGGTAGCCTTCAACAAAGGCACATTTATCCATCCGTTAAAAACTATTAATGCATTTTTGCAAAACAAAATCCATCCATACATTAAATGCTTTATGAAAATATCCTTCAAAACAGTTTGCAACTTGGGAGCTTCAAAAAGCCAAATTATCCATGTCAGGATGATAAAAATCGTTTATTAAAAATGCTTGTTCGATTGCTAATTTAATATATTTACTAAGCATATATTTCTTTCGACAAATTTTCTAAATGGTGGAAACGCATAAATAATGAATTACTACATTTGATGGTCCCCAATAACGTAATCTCCAGCTGTAAGGTCATGAAATTGCAATACTGATTGTTGGCTTAGCAGCATAAAGATTTAATAAACACATGATAATTTATTTCTACGCGGGAATGAAATGGTACTGTTATTAATTTGGCCTCGGTGGCCTAGCGGTTAATGCAGTTCGTCTACTATTGATCGCGTGGTCTGTCAACACTGAGCTTGCGGGTTCGAGTCTCACTGCAGGCACGGTGTACTCAACTACAATCTTAATTGACAAAGATTGGCAGTTTTCCAAACGAAGGCAAGTGATTTCTCCGGGTACTCCGGCGTCCCCCCCCCAAAAAAAACAAAACCATGAAATATCTGAAAAATTGCTGAAAGTGGCGTTAAACACCACTAAAACAAACAAACAAAACTACTTTTAATTACTCTTAATTTAATGATGCAAGAATCTGCACAAACTCGTGTCTACCAACGACTTTTAATATTCTTTGAGTCTGTAAACGAACGTGCACAATAATGCCCCACCATAAAGAACATTATTCTTTGCAATCAAGCAATAAGAGAAAAGTAACTTGTAAAACTGATAGAGGAGTTTGTTTGAGGCATGGATTGCATATGGTTTCCATTCAACCTTTCGAAAACAGTAAGTCATCCGTCGTAGTAGATATAGTGACTTAGTTAACTGACCTCCATTTACGAAATGCCCGCTAAGTCTTCACAGTAATGTGTAGCTGTTTATGTGATAGTGTTTAATTAGCAGGTAGTTATTCAGCAAGGGATAAGTTGCTTTGTCTTCTGCCTCGCTGTCATCGATATTATATCGCAAGTTATTAGCTGATAGGAACTTTGATAGTAGCAGATCGGTTTAGATATATTAGGGTCGTCAGAAAATCCAGTAAGTTTCTTTGATATTCTCCAATAATTTTACCTTTAGACATGTTATTTTTGGTATGACGTAATTTGGACAATTCATAATCCACACAATCCACGCATCAGAGATAAAAATTAATAAGATCTCATGTATTATTTTGTATTATTTTACAAACATCATTCTTTGTTTACAAACGTCACGGGCAAACGACAAATGTAGTCCCACAGTAAATGGGGGATCACGTGTGGCAGAGGTTATATGTAGGAACCAGTTATGTTCTTTGTGCCGTAGAGTGGATCAAGACAAGACTGGAAACAAGTAATTAACGTTTCTGGATTCCTGGAATACGGATCTGATTCTTCTGCTAACCAAAACACATTTATCTTACCAATGTTCAAACGCTATCTGCTCTACAGTGATTGCCAATTATTTGAAGTATTGTTTTCTTGACCTTGCTACTTGACAACAATAGCCCATATTCCGAACCTGTATATGTATATTGAAATATACTTAAAAACAATGTTCTTTCTTTAATCACTTTTGCAGATCCTACTACATCACAAAGGAAATAGAACAGTTGACAACTGATATCTTACCGGTACTCCGCTTTTTCATTTTCTCTGTTTGAAAACGACAATATAGATAGTTGTTACCATCGTATTAATTATTAAGGTTCAAACATTAATAAATTTATTCTTTTCTAGCTTTTAAATTTTTTTATACAAATTTGGAAAACAAATTCATTGTTATAAATGTTACTTTGTTTTATCGCCCATTTTTGCAATTATTCAGTAATATCATGGTATCTGGTTTTTATTTGGGGAAGAAACTGGAGTATACGTTGAAAATTCCGCACATTTGGCAGGGTATAATTGGTTATATATTTAAGAGGGGCGATTAAGTGTTTAATGCAGTATAATAATTATTTAAAAACTGACTCAGACGCTACTACATCACATAGAAATTCGAACGATTGATTTCAAACTTTTGAACGATAGATGCAGTTCCACCTAGTTAATCAAATAGCATAAGTTACTGTTTGGCTTTTCGGTTAACTGGGAATCATGTCCACAATGGGTAAAATGCGTTTCTGCTGCTCCCAACAAAGAAGCGCAGGAATTTTTAAGGAATAATACTACAAAAATATTGTCAATCGGTAACCATGTAGGTTATTATAAGCAAATTTCTTTTTTGTTTTACCTGTTTAAAACGGTGATTGATTTGAATAATTGTTTCGATATCTTTATATTGGTATTTTATATTAATTTGCTGAATATAAATTCATAAGCACTTTTCGGTCTTGTAAAGTAATAAACAACAGATTTCTATTACTTTATATTCTACTATATAATTCGAACGATTTACTTCAAATCGTTTTAAGCTTCACAGAGTTTTCCATTGAACGAGTTTACCAAATACTTAATAATTATTCGGCTTGTGGCTTGGTTTAATTAAGACCATGACAAAATGTGTTACTCTTCTTCCCAACGAAGCAGAGGAGGGTATGGGGATTTGAGTGCCCATTTCTACCAGAAAAAAATGGATGTCATGATTTATTTCAAATTTGTCTTTATATTAGATGTCATATGTTCAATTAAAAAAATTATAAAAGTCAAGTTCTAAAACAACGATGTGTGTTTAATATCGATACAATACCTGAAATTATAAACCTTTTATGTTCAATAAAAAAAATAATAAAAGTCAAGTTCTAAAACAACGATAAGTGTGTTTATTATCGATACAATACCTGAATTTATAAACTTTAACAACACAGTTGAAATATTTCTCTTGCTACAACTACCTTATTTTTTTGTCTTACCCTAGAAGATGGCACATATCCCAGTTTGTGTTATTTTCAACTTAATTTTGTAGCAAAACTATCATAAAAAGATTCTAAAGGTCATATTAAACTACAGGAACGTTTTCAGTTTGTTTAAGGCTTTCGGGTTATTTTGACTACAAAATACTCTTTTTACCTTAGTTTGGTTTTTTAGAATCTGCTCCAGTAACAGTTTTCATGTTAAGAAACTATTTAGATAAACGACTTAATGAACCTCTTATTAACTGACCTGATACATTTTAGGACGCTACGATTTATTTGGTCATTCAAAATCGAAGTCTTATGAGGTGGGTTACATTTAATTTCAATGGTTTGACATTATTTAAAAGAAAATTTGTCAGTCATATAAGTATTATGAAACTAGTATTATGGAACTTTATAATGCTGCTTTCAACTTTTTTATGACACGAAACTGTTTTTGTTATGAAGGCATTTTAATGTCTGTGACATGAAATAATGCAAGCCAACTTTATTACACATATTTATCTTGCAACCATGGGTGCAGGGTAAAAAGGCAAAATTCCAGAATAAAACATCTTTAAAATATTTTTTGACACTTCAGTTTTTAATAAGTTTTTAAAACTCTTCAACACACCCAGAATCTTTTGCTACAATCACTAATTAAAAGTACATACTTGACAGTACTTGAATGAATGGTTAGCATAATTAAATAAATGTGTTAATATTACCAAGTGTAAAATATCAGAATGAATTCTAATAAAGGACATTTGAATTATTTTGAAAATGGACTGATATTGGACTACTGACAGTTGAAGTCAACCCTTGCAATTGTGCCTTTCTGAATCTAAGGTTAAGCTATTGCAATAGAGGAAGAAAGGGTTAGCTATTCAATTAAGCCATACTAAAAGTTAAGGTAAGCTATTGAAATCAGACCTTATTTGAGGTTACGCAATAGAGTCCTATTTAAAGTTATGGTAAGTAGTTGCAATCCGGCCTAAAGGCAAGTTGGGGATAATCTATTACAATTACTATGTTAGGGTAAGGTAAGCCTTACTGAAAGTTAAGGCGAGCTTTCGCAATCCTGCTTTACTGAGAGTTCAGGTAAGTCATTGCCATATAGCCTTACTTAAAGTTAGGATTAGCGTTTGCTTACTGAAAGTTAGGGTAAGCTATTGCAATCCAGCCTTACTGAAGGTTATTGTAAGCCATTGCAGTAGTGTTTTATTAAAATTTTTGGTAAGCCTTTGCAATTGGGCCTTACTGAATATTTAGCCATTAAAATCATTGCCTTACGGAAAGTAAAGGTTGCTATTGTTATCAGGCTTTACTGAAAGTTAGGGTAAGCCATTGCAGTGTAATAATTGCAGAAAAATGATATGCGCAGATTGAATATTGAAAATATTCCACAAAACGCATCATATTAAACAAATGTAGGAACGTGTACCGCACGTGAATTAAATTTGAACGCGCTGAGTCACGAGTAATCACATTTGCAACATTCATGATGCGCGATTGATTATCATCTTTATTAAAATTGACGAGCATGTCGTCGAAAACTGGTTCGGTATTCAAAAGGTGTAGTCCCCTTTTAACATTCGATTTTTCCGTTCCTAGTTTATCATTCTAATTTACTAGTTCAGCATTCACAGGTTGCAATCTGTAACAAGATGACGCTAAGAAATCTGTGTAATAAATTTTACGAAAGGAAATATTTACCATTTCATACATGTTAAACAATTAAAGCTGTTTTGTTTTTTATTCTTACATTTTTAAACGCTTGAATTCATATCAGTCGCTAAAAAAACTACAAAAGCGTAGCAAGCCCAAAATGAAGTGCACGACGAAAAATATTATAATATTTAATAGACTTTAACTGTACTGGCTAAAAAAGGACTCAATACCAGTTGCAGTCGTTCTCCGTCTGCCACTGACTGAGGCTGACTGCAAATGTCATGTCAGTCATTTCATGTCTGTCAAAAGTTGTCTGTTGCACGGTGTATTCGTTGTATCTATCAAAAAATGTAGGTCGCAGTCATTTTTGCCGTTGTCCAAGTCGAAATGTGTCTGTTACAACGGCGTTACCGTTGTATCAGTCAAAATGCGACTTTCACAACGTCTGGTAATTATTAAATCCCCGACCACGAAGTGTCGGGGATTTATTGTTTTTGCACCGTTTCTTATTATTATTATTATTCTTCTTCTTCTTCTTCTTCTTCTTCTTCTTCTGGACCTAACTTTGTCCGTAGGATTTCTCGAAGACGAAAAGACATAGGTCAATGAAACTTACCAGAAAGATAGGTCACCACTAGGAAATGTTGTTTCCGATTTCGAAATTTTGAAAATGGCGGCCATCTTGGATTGGCGGCCATTTTGAATTTGAAAAAAATACAAAATTAATCATAAAAAATCACAAACAATATGGATATGAACCAAAATAGGTTTATAGGTCAATATTAAGGTCCCGGACAATATGGGACCATTTTCCGAAAAATCCAAGATGGCCACCATATTCAAAATGGCCGCCAAAGTGCGAAAATTGAAAAGTTGTCCGATTTCAACGAAAATTGGCATTTAGGTCAATATTGATATTACGAACAACATGGTGACATGTTCGAACAAATCAAAGATGGCCGCCAAAGTCCAAGATGGCCGCCATATTCAAAATGGCCTCCAAAGTGCGAAAATTGAAAAGTTGTCCGATTTCAACGAAAATTGGCATTTAGGTGAATATTGATATTACGAACAACATGGTGACATGTTTGAACAAATCCAAGATGGCCGCCAAAGTCCAAGATGGCCGCCATATTCAAAATGGCCGCCAAAGTGCGAAAATTGAAAAGTTGTCCGATTTCAACGAAAATTGGCATTTAGGTCAATATTGATATTACGAACAACATGGCGACACTTTCGAACAAATCCAAGATGGCTGTCATATTCAAAATGGCTGCCAAAGTGCGAATATTGAAAAGTTGTCTGATTTCAACAAAAATTGGCATTTAGGTCAATATTGATATTACGAACAACATGTCGAACAAATCCAAGATGGCTGCCAAAGTCCAAGATGGCCGCCATATTCAAAATGGCCGCCAAAGTGCGAAAATTGAAAAGTTGTCCGAATTGTGACAAAAGTGGGCACGGGAGGGGATTTTTTTGTGACTTGCTTGCAATCACAATCAGCACTTGTTATTTTTATTTTTTTTAAACGCCCGTAAATAAATATTGCTAATGTTCAATTATTTTACGAATATGTTTGGAAGTAAACAATTCTCATTTATGTAAATTTAACATATGCACAGTTTACGATTACAAATGTTATGCAAATAGTAACGTTACAGATAAATGTATGTTTAAATATATCTGTTTTCTAAAAATTAATGAATATTGCTGAAAATGTTAGCATTTATTTTATATTTATGAAACGGAATTTATCAATGGCTTACTGACTTAATTGATGAAAACAAAAACCGTTTTTACTCATAATAACGTACGCCTTTTCTACATTTGACATAATTTTTCTGCAAACACGGACAAAGTTAAAAAATCTATATATAATAATAATCTTTAATCATGTCGGAAACTGTTAATGTTTTATTCAGTACGTCAATATACATAAAATTTTGACATTTTATTTGTTTTATTTTTTTCTGGTATTTCAATTAAAATATTAAAAAACCAAACAAAGTCATGTTTCTGTTCTTATCCTTAAATGGATCTGGTAATTTAGTGTACACAATACAATTGTCCTTGTCCAGTTTGAAGAATGACACATGTAACCTCATGTTATACCTTGCTATCACTAAGTGTAAAATATTGACAAATATAAGGTCTGACCATGTTCTAAATAGCAATACATTTGTATTTCTTAAATATGCAGGGCTTTTTGTGTAAAATTCTCTAAGTGCTATCATGGTTCTGAATCTGCGCTCTCTAAGGGATAGTAGCACTGATCTTTTTAATAACTCTTCATATGATGAATTATAGTCATAATTTTATTTCTTTCCTTTTAAATTGTAATTGTATGTATTCGTACTTATGCCAGATATTTATAAGGCAATTTAATTTAACATTTATAAAAGAAAAGAAATATGTTGTCTCAAAAAATATAATGATGTATGAAAAATGACCTTCATGTTTTACCTCTTATGTTGATAGAATTTTTAAACTTCAACTCAGTAAATAATTACAATGTTTAAAGAATGTGATAGCTTTTTGTCATTTTTAGTGTGTTTTTCGTACATGAATACACAAACAGGTTTGTTTGTTAAAGTATTACATCACTAACAAAACATTTCAGGTGTTCCAGATTAATTGTCTATTGAAGGAGGAAGATGAATTATAGCTTCAGCAGGAAAACATGCAATCTTTGTCAATTGTCTCTGTAACAGAAACAAGCAGACACAACTCAAACACCAAATATTTTGTAACACAAAATGGGGGTCCAGTTGTTCCGGAAGGATAAGCAATTCATGCTTCATCATGGCACCAGTCACACAGGTTAATGATGAAGTTAGATGTATCATAGCATAGCAGGAGGAAAGTGGTTACGACAAACGGTACAAATCAATGGTCGTTGCATCATTATATCAGTGTTTTTTCTTCGTTTTGTTTATAATGTTACTCTTCCACCTTGAAGCTTTTAAAAGTGCCATTTTAAGTTAGCGGTTGAATATGAAACACTACACAGTTGCTGCAACAAATACAGGCTTTAATTGAAACTTGGAATCTACACAAAACTTAATTTACGACATATCAATGCCGATTACTGACTGTAAGCAATGACATCAGAAATGTAACATCATATAACATGGGTAGACAATGGATTTTCCATTTCAATACTCGTACTGTGCTCGGTGTTTCATTTTTATGGACATGGCAACACACCAAACTACAAAATCATTTTTTTACGAAAAAACACTCGACAAAGTCTTGATATTTTCACTTAAATAAAGTGTCCGATAACGCTTTTCATTTTATTTCTCATGTCTAAAATATCCGTATAATAGTTTTTTAATATTTAAAACTTCCGGTACGGAAAATTCGTTTATACCACATATAAATAAAGGTCATAACAAAATACGAACACCGAGGAAACTGTTAAAAATACAGAACAAGAAATAACAACACAAAATATAAAGCAACTACAGCATTGACTTGAGACGGGCATTTAAAAAAACATGGTGGATTCAGCTAGGTTTTATTGGTTGCCAAATCTCCCGCCTCCATGACTGTAGTGTGTGAGTTGTTATGTTGATGCAAACTGTTGCGTGTCGCACACCACTAGTCAGTATTAGTGATCATCGCATTACACTCATTGTGCATTGAATTCAAAATTGGGGAAAACTATCTGCAAAAAGTATATAAGTCAACAAATGGTATACATAGTAAAATTTATTACAGGCGCGGACAATCGTTTTTTCTTCTTGTTATCTTCGATTATAAGTCAATCCAGAAGAAATTTATGACGTTTGCAAAAATCGTTATACTCACAGCAAGCTCTTTCATACTTGATCACCTGGACGCCTATTTATTTTTACTGACGCTTATGTCTAAGCATTTAACGAAAAAATTGCAAGCAATGTTTTTTTCAAAAAAAGTTATGAAGAATTGTGACAATGTTATACTATATAACATGTAAACAAGAGTATACAAGTAAAGCAATGGTATTGCAGAATGTTTTGTCAATCTCGAAACATAATGCAACCTGACTTTAGTCAAATAACACAATTTCTTTCTTTGTTAATTTGAACCTGTGATCAAAATCTTACAAGGAATAGAAGTTAAGTTAACGATATATGAAGTCGAAAATATATTTGTTATTAATAATGACAAGAACATAAAGTGTCATATTTTATTTTATCAAAATGATTATTGCAGTAAATTGTGTCCTTGTTCGTGTCATCTGATAACTGCGCAATGAGTTTTGTAACTGTTTGTGTTGACGGATACAATGGATCTGCAAAAAAAAAATGAATGTAATGTCAAAACATCAAGTAAAACATTCACAGAATTGCTAATATTATTTATTATGTCTCCTAAACGAAGTTTTGTTAAATATATTGTTTTTGTCCGGTTCCTTCTTATTATTATTCTTCTTTCTTCTTTTTCTTTTTTCATTTTTCTTTTTTCTTCTTTCTGCTCAATCTTGTTTGCACATTTGCTCTGAGATGCAATGTCCATTCAATATGAAAATTTTGGGAACATTTTAAAGGTGACCTGAAGTTTTGCAATAAAATTTGGGAATTTTTAAGATGGCCGCCATTCCAAATGACTGCGGTTTCCCTGGAAACAGGGTTCTTTATATAGGAAATTGCATTATCTTGGTAAAAATTAGTATTTGGGGGTTTTCAACAAACTGAAGATTATAGTGGCAATGGGGGTTTTTTGGGAGGCATCTTGTGTTTGCAAATATTCTTATTGCAATATGTTTAACATATTTAAATAAGAAGAAATTTGTTTTGAAAATTTATTAGAAGCTACTTAACAATGGGTTCACAATGGCAAAAGTAAAGTCACTTAGACACTTAGGGTCAAATAGGGTTGGAATTGATTCTGTTGTTCTGGATACTCCGGAATTCAAGAGTTTACAATAGCTTTTTAAATGAAAAAAGAAATTTGCAATGTCAATGCACAATATTTTATTAAAACTATAAGAAATAATCTTTCTAATTGAGATTATTTCACAACTCGGAAACATGCCCGATTCCTCAATAATAATGTCATAAACAAAAAAATCACAAACGTGTCCGATTTCTCCTCCATAATTACGTCTAATTTGGATTCCGTGAAATTATACTTACAGTACAGTAGAAATTTAGAAATTAAATAACGTCATAACTTTAACTTTGTCAAACGTGCTGTCTAGCGCCATATACTGTCTCGTACATACTGTCTACAAAAGTAGCCTGTTTCAAACGCTATACGATGTGTCATATAAAGTTCTGTTTAGCGCTATGTGCTATGTAAAAAACATCCTTCTACCGCCGTAATCTGTGTCAAACGTCCTGTCCAGTGCCATAGGCTGTGTCAAACTTCTTGTCTTGCACCGTAGGCTGTGTCATACGTCCTGTTGAGCACCGTTGATTGTGTTAAACGTTCAGTGTAGTAACACTGATGGTTGCCTGTGTTAAAGTGAACCGGGTTTTTAATCATATCTTGAACCGTAGACGTCAAACGTCCGGTCTAACGTCGTAGTCTTTGTCAAACGTCAAGTCTAACGCTGGTGCATAATGGCAACGTCAGCAAAATGTATGATAGAAAACCCAATTCTTAAAACGATAAATAATAAATAAAATATACCTTATCAAGCTAGAATTTCGTTATTTGACCTCTTGTACTGATCACTGTTGTCCTGATTCTTTTAGGTTAACCCAAATATGCACTTTTAATATAATGCACTTGAAGTCCAGTTTGATTTATGCCGCGTGACACATGGGATTTTACGACTTTCCACACATTTTCTTTTACATTAAGGTCAGCGCTCTGAGATGGTCATGGCAAAGTAAGAATTCGATTTTCTGTTTTCCAGTCAGAGGTCCGTTTCGAAACATGACATGCTACATTACTTTTATGTAATATCCACGGTGCAATTTAATAATATTTTGCAATCACAGGCCATTATAAATGTATTAATATATTTATCTGAGTTTTATAGTTCCATCCATTTAGGTCAAGGCAACTACACCAACGTACGAAAAACAACCAAAAAAATAGCACAGCATTTAGGGACATATATTGTTAGGGACAATACCCATACAGTCGAAGTGAAACTGATCATCAGATCGCGTGCAAACATACACTTTTCTATCAGCTCCATTTGAATTAAGTCTCATCACTGAAACTAATTTCGGCCCAATTATCCTAAATACGATATTGAAGCTTTGTCCTTCAATAACGGAGCCGTTTTTTGCGGTTTTTTGAGACCAATGGTTATTTTCTTTGTAACTGATCTACGTTTGTAAGCAGATTCCTTTTTACAGTGCGAGATGAAATGGTACAGTGCAACAAAACTAGAATTGTAATCTTTACTTCAAAAAAAGCAGCTCTCCTGTTTTTGCTTCTACGTTTTTGGTGCGACCTTTTAGCAGACGACAAAAGAAAACAAAAGTGAGGTAACTAATATTTTATAACGTTATATATTTTTTAATAAAACGACATATTTATTTATTTTCACGGCCGGACGTCAGCAAAAAAATTAATGCCCGAATACTTTAGGCAAAATGCTATCTACTTCACCGTAAGTTATGCCTTACGTTCATATACTTGTCCAGCGCAGTAGGCTGTATTAAAGTTCGGAAAGATTTATGTTAGCTAAACCAAACTAAGCAAACAACCTACGTGGCATCTAAGGCAGTGCCAAACCTCAGGTTTAAAGCCGTATGATATGTTATACATCCTGTCTTAATAGCTTCGTATAATGTATCACAAATCCTATTCAAGGCCGTAAGTTGTTTCCTATATAGGGCCGTATGCTATGCTCAACATCATATCAAGCGTCGTTGGTTTTAGCTTCGGGCAGTGCCGCCCAGCGCATTTGTGCGTATCCGTCAGGTATTGTTAGATGTGTAAATGTGCAAAGATTTCAAATTGAATTTCAAACCGGAAAAGATTGTGAACTTTTACTTTCGCGTTTTTTGTCAAATCGGACATATTATGCAGTCAGGCTCGTTTGTAGATCAGGACACGTTTCTATATTTAAGATAATATACTATTGCCTTTATATCTAAGCATTGTCTGATACTGGCAGTGTTTGATATCTATGTATAAAAACTGCCAAAAATCTCAAAGAGAAATTAGATACATGTAAATAAAAGTTAATAAGAGTTAGTTGCGCTATGGCATAATTGAACATAAAAATATGCCGCACTAACTCCCGAGATTCATTCAAAAAACGTAGGATTTTTAACATGACTGAAGCTTAATACACTAGAAACACGTCGCCTGCTTTCATATTTTATAATGTCTGATAAATCGCTATTCATTATCATTCATCTGTAGCTTTAAACTTGCGTTGATCTCTAACACATCTTTACCAAGCAATATATAAAACCAAAAGACATTATTGTCAGTATATATATTTATGTAAATCCTGAGATGGTTAATTATTAAATTAATCGGTCAGTTTATTGTTCGCTTTATTTAATTGTAAGGTCAAATACGAACAATCTATCAAACACCGATAAAACCCAAGATTGAAAATAAACCAGAAACAATGTAATAAAACAATATTTAGTGAGAGACAGTGATGCGTATCAAAACCTTGATCTTTATGTTAATAACAAACATACAATACCACATTACACTCTCTGGCTATGTGTGTTAATTAAACACATTTTGGTGGAAGAAATCGAATTTTGAATACGTAGGTGCATCTCGTTTAAATTTGTAAATAAAGAAGGCTCCCAGTTTTTGCAGTCAGAAAAGCAATACGAACCTACATTTTTAATAACACCAAACGAACCATATATTTTTTAACATATATGAACTGTCTTTATTTAACATTAAATTATCTTTTTCTTTGAACGATAAAGTAGTATCCCTATATGGAAAATTATATCAAAAGGCCAATGGAAGTTTCTATTCTGTAGCAAAACATTTAAAAGCTTAACGTCGAAAAAGTCAATTTGGCAATATCAAAATGTCGTGGACATCCCATGCCTAGAAGCCTTGTTGTTCATTATAGTTTGTGTAATAGAATGAAGAATGAAAAAAATTGAACATAATATCGTGTCACAAATCCTTTCAAATAAAAAACCAGAAAAATATTTCGTAGTACATGATCATTTATGCAAAAATTTACATAAATTTCTAATCTTCGAACAAGTACATCACTTTTCGCTCAATGAACTATAAATATAAGTAACAATATTTTATTTGTTGTTTGAAACCATATATAACTTGTACATGTGAAACAAGAATTTTACAGTTTATTGGTATACATTCATAACGATTTCTGTTGTAACGTGAAAGAAAGACACACACGAAAGTTGATGCAATAATACATTGTTCATGTGGTTATTTTTTCGCAATACGTGTAACTCCGCTTTTTTTAACTTTCATTTTGATTGGTTGGATTTTCGTTTCATTTTGATCTGTCACATTGTGTCTTTTAATTCTGAAGGCAATCAAAATTAGAATTACGAAGACCAAAGCTTCTCCAACCAATAAAATCGTTGCAGCAATGCCCAGGTAAAACGACGAATCTAATTCCATTCCACTCTTTAACATTGTTTTAACGATAATTCATGTGATGCTTGCCATAAGTGCTGAAAAGAATTAAAAAAAACACACATTACAATTAAACCAAAAGAAAAGAGAGAAAGGTTATACATAATTGACAACTTTATAAGGCATGTGCAGTTAAAGATGATTACAGTGACATTATTTTAAAACAACATTAAGGGGCTCTGCCACACAGATCACTTATATGTAGGTATTTGTTTAATCTTTTTAACGCCACTTTCAGCACTTTTTCAGCTATTTCAGGGCGTCCAGTTGTTATTGGGGGAGGAAGCCGGAGTATCCGGAAAAAACCTCAACCTAGGGTAGGAAAACTGGCAATCCTTGTTAATTAAAATTGGAGTCGAGTAAACCCTGCCTTCAGTGAGAATCGAACCCGCAATCTCAGTGTTGACAGACCACGTGATCAATAGTAGACGAACTATCTTAAACACTCGGCCACAGAGGCCCCTAATAAAGTTAGCAAGTACATGGCACATTACTGTCAGTCAAAATAAGGGTGATAGGTAAATCGTAATAGCGTGTTTGTTCATTTATTGGGGTGGACATTACAGAAGTGCTGAAATATGTTGGTAGCCAAAGGACATAAAGGATCTAACACCAAAGAGAGTGCAAGACGCTCTGTCGAGTTGGAGTCCAAAAGAACCAAAACAATCCCGCCTTTCCCGCCCACTAGAGTTTGTTTCTTTTCTCCCTTATTAGTAATCCCCTAATTTAGAAAGATATGACAAATATGTACATGTGTTTGTACACAAACCAAAGGATTGAATGAAAAAACTTTCCAAATCTTATATACTAACAAATATTCTTTACCCCTTTAACTTAAAAAGCCAAAGATAGAGAAGTCTTATTTAGAAAGTCTATATGAAAAAACTACAAATGAATCGTTTAAATATAATGATAAAAAATAATAAAATAATCGTAAAAATACAAAATCGTTACTAATAGAAAAAAAACATGTTCGGTAACCTTTTTCTAAAACAGTAGGGCTATAATACTCGCAATAAATCACAATTCGATTTTGTCCTATGAACTATATTGATAAAATTCGACTACTATATTAAACTAGCTCAGCTCGAAAAGACCTGGAACGAAGCAGTCTACACAGACAACAGGCATAAACAGGTGACAAACACAAACAGTTTGTGGGCCGTATAAATTTATTGATTAGTTGGGGGTTTCTTCAACGTCCAGCGAGCAGTATTTAAGCTATGATCGGGACATGAACAAGTAAACAAAGGGGTTAAATTTCGACTTCCGCTTAAAAATTGTGAACTTGTGTTCGGATAAGAGATATATTTGTAATGAAGCGAGTTTAATGCGTCCATACTTTTCCGAAACCTACAAAAGGGGTCAGGAAGATCTAACCGTCGCATTCTCTAAACACGTCACTGATTATAGTCCGTGATAGAACTTTACGTATAATAACCTGACAACGATTCAACAAGAGGGCAATCTTATCCGCCATGCGCGTGCGCTTTGTTGCTATGTGAGATGAGTAAACATGCGCTGTTATACTTATCATATACTTATATTATGATATATAGCACTTTTGATTATGTTTTTAAATTTTTTGTGTTAGGTCAACAAATAGTTGTATGGATCCAATGATACCATTCAGTCTTTCTTGGAAATCTTTATTTCATCTATATTTAGGAGAAGTTCAATATATCAAGCTTTAGATAAATTTTAATAGAAGGACAATTTTTACAAACATGTACAAAAACTGTTAAGACTCGCATAAGGACTAATCGTTACAAGCCTGCAAAATGAGATTTGTATTCTGATTGTGACTGTATGATTGATTTCACGTTTCATTGTCAATTACCTGTTAATACTTTCAAGACTACTAATCCTCGAAACCAATTGTTTGTCAAATGGAATAGCAAGAAATGAAATAAATTTGTGAATTATGTTCATATGAGGGTCAAACGGAGTTATACTAGATGTGCTAAGCGAAATCGAGAGTTGATCCTCGAGGCATGTTATACAACAGTGTGACGTGAATGGTATTGTTATTAAAATAGCAGATAATTTTAGATGCTCTGCGCAGGAAACATTTGGCAAATGTTATGATGGTCAAAATTTAAAACATTTATAGTTACACAAAACCATGACTTAATAGAAACAAATTTCATAAAGCGCGAAAACGCTATAGCTTTTTGAAAAATGTCGAAAAGAGACCAAACATGCTTCAAGTAAAAATTATAAATCCACTTTAAACTCTGAATATGCTAAATATCTAAATGCATTCGCCAACTCTTAAGGAATACTTCTCTAAAAGACTCGAAATTTTTTGCAAAATACTGAATAGTGTAAGAGAAAATGTTAATACAAATAATAGCGACATTGATTTGATAATACCTCTTTTAAATACCTTACTGATGTAGATTTGGAAGATGGTCCGTAATTAAATCTAAACTTTGATAATACTGGTATTCGGGGAAACGCTCAAAACTTCTTGAATTTTCCCACCACGGACGAAATCGAGAAGGTCGTTAAAAATCTAAAAATAGCAAATCACCGGGAGACGACGATATTTTAAACTAATATATAAAATAAACACGGAATGATTTTATGCCTATTTATGTTATTAAACTTAATTCTTGTCACAGACGTAATTCCATATGGAGGCTGTATTGGTATATTGACCCTTATCTTTAAAAATAAAGGACTCCGAACTTAAATTCCTGTTTTAGTCACACATTTACGTCTATTCTGAATACTCGATTAAATGATTTTGCAGATCCCATTGAACTTGTTTCTAAATGTCACGCAGGAATGCGAAGGAGTTTTTTACTGTTGATAGTATTTTTTCCTCTTTTCAATGATCTCTGTATATTTTTCAGCTGGTAATTTTAAGCCGTTTTGCACTTTTATTGACTTTAAAAGAGCGTTTGCCACTGTATAGAGAGCACGTTTATGGCAAAAACAGGTAAAATGTTTGCTGTAATATACAATACAGTACAAAATCATATGTAAAATATTTAATGCATGTTCAAATCTCTTTACGTGTAAATAGGGGTGAAGCAGTGAGAGAATTTATCTCCTTTTCTTTTTTCATTGTATCTGAATGATCTGGAGGAATATTTTGTAGTTCAAAATATAGATACATGTACATCTGTAGCTAGGGAAAGTTTGAAGAAATATGATTGATTGATTAATGGTGTTTAACGCCCGAGCAGCATTATTCAAAATTAATTAAATATGAGTGTGTATGTGAACATGTCATCTGTTATTGTATGCTGATGATACAGTATTGTTGTCATTAAGCCCTAATGGCCTGAAAACGCTTTAAATATTTTTGAACAGTATTGTGAAATGTGGAAATTAAAGCTGAATACAGAAAAAACCTAAAAATGTGATTTTCACTAAAAGAAAACCCACTCAAGAGTTACAAATTTAAACTGTTTTATCATGATATTGATATTCGAAAATCCTGAAATAGTTTTTAATTATAACGGTAGTTTTGGTACAGCGAGAAAATGATTGCACGAACAAGCCCAGATATCGCTATCTGCTTTGTATGAAAAATTCAAAATGGAAATATACCTGTAGACCTACAATTTAAACTTTTCGACGCATTAGTGGCGCCTTTTTTATTGTACTCATATGAGGTCTGTGGTTTTGCAAAAAAAAGACAATTGAAAAAACTCATCTACAGTTCTGCAAGAAACTAAGCTAGCACCCCAAACTACATGGGCTATGGGGAGCTAGAACGATGACCCACTTGAAACCGTTGTAAAGCAAAGGATGGTATTGTTTTAGAATAGCTAACTTCTGAACAACAATAAACTGTCATCTATTCTATATAGACTAATGCTAAACTACGTGTAAAAAATCCAGATATTTAAATGGATATCATAATATGTAAACTCTATTTTCAATAAGTGTGGCTAAAGTTATATGTGATACAATCAGATTCCGCTCGATAGATCTAATCTTAAATCTATTATTAAACAAGCACTTAGTGATCAGTTTATTCAGCGCTGGTTCCTGCAAACAATAAAAACTTCTCGAGGTTATTTTAGCTCAATGTTCAAAACTAAGTTTATGTTAGAACCATATTTAATAAGACTTAATACAGCATATAGAATCATCATTACAAAATTTAGATGTCGTAATATTAACTTTCCCATTGAAATCGGCTTGTATGCCAAAAGAAAAGCGAGTTTGTAGTTATTGCCAAGATAAAAAAGGCGATAAGTTTCACTATATGTTCGATTGTACGATGCCGAAAATTAGGACCTCGAAATAAGATATATACCATCTTATATTCGATCCAATCAAAGCAGAGTAAAAATTAACATACTTTTCAATTTGTAACGTTCCTTACTATATGAAAATATCTATTTCTTAGAAAGCTGATAAAATATTTTAATAGTTACTTATTAATACTATACATATATATGTTTGTATGTCTACGTTGACGTGTGTCATGTATGTATTTATGTATTTCTTGTTGTCAGGTCTTCTGACATATGATATTGAAAGCTGTGCTTATATGTAATTGTTTTACATGTTTTTACGTATTGTGTTTTGTGTATTGTGTATAATGAATGTATCTGTTGTCAGTTTTGTCTGTCATCTGATATTGAAAAGTATATTATTTCGTCCTCTTGTACACGTTTTTGTCTGAGTGAATAAAGAATTGTCTTGACAAATGAGCAAAGCTTAAGGAAGCTTAATAATAATAAAATGTCGTCAAAGATACCAAGGTTAACAAAATGTTTTTCTTCGCCAGACGCGCGTTTCGTCTAATCAAGACTCATCAGTGGCGCTCAAACCCAATCAATATGTAAAACTCCAAATGACTAAGATGTTGTAAAGCTTTTATCACCAAGATTCCAAAACGTTATATCAAATCCGGCTAAGGCTATCTACACCTTGAAATAGAAAAAACCTTAGAATTAAAATATTTTCTGAAATTTCTAGTCAGTAAATTTAGAAAATGACTTTATCACTGTTAGAATCAATGATTTTCCTGTCAGCACCGAAGTGTGACTACTGGGCTGGTGATACCCTCGGGGACTAACAGTCCACCAGCAGAGGCATCGACCCAGTGGCTGCAAATAAAATGTCGTCAAAGATACCAAGGTTAACAAAATGTTTTTCTTCGCCAGACGCGCGTTTCGTCTAATCAAGACTCATCAGTGGCGCTCAAACCCAATCAATATGTAAAACTCCAAATGACTAAGATGTTGTAAAGCTTTTATCACCAAGATTCCAAAACGTTATATCAAATCCGGCTAAGGCTATCTACACCTTGAAATAGAAAAAACCTTAGAATTAAAATATTTTCTGAAATTTCTAGTCAGTAAATTTAGAAAATGACTTTATCACTGTTAGAATCAATGATTTTCCTGTCAGCACCGAAGTGTGACTACTGGGCTGGTGATACCCTCGGGGACTAATAGTCCACCAGCAGAGGCATCGACCCAGTGGTTGCAAATAAAATGTCGTCAAAGATACCAAGGTTAACAAAATGTTTTTCTTCGCCAGACGCGCGAGAAAATAAACTGCATAATTCCGTCTTTCTTTTTGTCCGAAGGATGGAATGCATAACATATAAAAGACATATTACCTGCAGAACAAGATATTGCAACTAAAGTGGCACCAACTATCTTTCTTATTTTCAGTGAGAAATACATCTTTAGTGATGACGTTAGAAACACTGGTGCAATTATTATAGTGCCGAAAGTCAGTATAGTTGCCGTTATGGCTAGGGCTCTACAAGCTATGATTGCATCTGAAAAATGTACAAAACAAGTTAAAAATCAAAATAAAAAGATGTTCTTATTGGTGGATTCATCAATTTTACATAATGTATTACTTGTATCTATTTTCTGCGACACGTTACTTAGATAAGCAATCGCTTTAGTTTCATAGCATACCATTTATTAATGTTGTTGAAAGTTTTTCAATTTAAATGATCAAATAACGTTCCTTTGTCCCACTAAATACAGCCGTTTCACTATGATAAAAACTGTTAATACCACGTCAACTCAATAATGTGCAGAGGATGTTGCATATAACACACATGAATGAATGACGCCCACGTCACAACGAAAATCTCTGTTAACAGAATTGTCGATGAATTTTGTGTGGTTGGTTCCACATTTCACTGTTACTGCTATTTATTGAAAAAAATTAAACATAGCTAGTAAGTATTTTTGTTGTTGTTTTTATATACACTTTTCTTATCGATATGGATTTCAACCATAAGTAATGCAAAGATTGTCATAAGTGATGTAGAATATGCGCACCTTTGCGGTCACATGACAGTTATCTTGTGTTCATAGTGGTTCTTTTCATGTATTGCTGCTTATTGTGTCCTGGCCTTATAATGTTTAGCTTGATAACATATCAGATGTACTTCATTGTAAGTTATTACGAACAGTGTAGTTTAATAAAAAAATTTAAATATATTGTTAATATAAATAGACGTCAATCATTATTTATTATGAGATATTGGTTTATACAATGGACGAATTAGTCGAGATTCTGGGATTTTCTTTGAATTTTACTGGTATCTGTTAGTTGCCATAGTTTTAACTGCTCATTTGATTATTGTTTGCTTTCTTTCCGATGACCGTTTTATTCACGAAATAATCCTCACTGAGTTATCTAGAAAATAGTGCTTGCCCAGGGCATGAAACTGCTAAATAACCTTCTTAATAAAGCCATCGTTTTATATGAGGCTGTGGATAGGCTTGTTACAGTCTACTTCATTCCTCTTAACAAACATACACTGTTTGTTATAACTTTGTTATAACTTGCATTTATCTTAGCAAAATAAGGTATCCCGTATTTCCGTATGTGTTTTCTTTTCATACTTTCTCTCTCTCTCTCTCTCTATCTCTCTCTCTCTCTCATACCTTAACAATCCACGATAATTAACACTTTGCAAAAACAATCAGTGATCTATGAAACGTAATGGATTAAGATTAATTTCTCCCGTGTAATTTTTTTAAAGACAAATTGAATCGAATACTCGGTTCAGAAGTAAAAACAAAACCAACATTTAATAACTGATACCATGTGCATGCACCTTTATGTGTCATTATTATTGTAGATTGACATGGTTGGAAGATTTCAATTTTAACTGCTTCGAATGCATCAAATTCATCTGATACGCTCAAGGCTCTACCTGTACAATTTGTACACTTTGTAATGCCAAAATTTGAATTCTTGGTCCTCTCAAGTTGATTGTTTGAATGGTTTTTAAACGCCATTTTTAACAATTTTTTAGCCAAATCATGGCAGCGAGATCATAATGTGTTCACAGCGTGATCAATAGTAAACTTACCACCGAGGCCCTAACGAACGCCATACCAGTCATTTGATGTGATTTTTTATATAATCTGTAGTTTGTATATTTTGTTTAGTAGTAGATGTTTTATATTTAGTAGTAATATCGTGGTATTCGGTAATTAAATAGTTTTGTTTAGTAGATATTAAGTTTTATGTTAAGTATTTTATTCAATAAGTTGAACGATTTAATTATATTCGGAGGTTATAAAATTATATATAATATTGTCTCTTTAATACGTTTAGTAGTTATTTCTTATGTTCAGCACTTAAATCTTTATATTCGTTGCATTATACCAAGCATAGTGTACCATATTGGTGTTTAATTAACTCTTAGTAGCTGAAGTTGACAAGTATTGTAATCATCTGGTATGAAATGTACGAAAAAACGTATTGACTATTGACAAGTTGTATCAACAAGTACGATTAATGTAAAGTTATATTTAACCTGTTCTGTTTTAATACATATTGTATTGAGAAAAATATTATTTAGGAACATTTAAATGACAAAAAACTTGCAACATCTGAAATAAGAGTAGCTAAAATATTTTATATGAAAAAAATATTTTTATATGCAACAATGTTTTTTTTAAATGGGAAATGAAAAGCAATCAGGCATATACATAGTTTATAAAATAAATAATACTAACGTAACAAGAATAAAGCCAGGTTGATACACTAACTAGGAATGAAACAATAGTACATGATTATACCTTCTGAAAAATAACCAGTCGTTGCCGAGTCGACCGTTCCTGACGAAACAACTTCGCCTTGATCGAGTATGTAATACGTTTCCCATAGTCCTATTTCAGATGTTGTTGTACCTTCATAAAAGAAAATGTACTTGATCCAGTTCTGAATAATCTGCGAGGCAATTAATAAACCAAAGCTCGCACAAGCAAAAGCTATCCCTGCTATGCTAAGTAACAGAGTGGCCACTGTCGCCCGATCCATTTGAAGACACGGTCGCCAAACAATATATGTCACGTTTTGCAGAAGTTTAAATACCATTTCGGTACCCATTTGTTGAAAGAATTATACCATATAACAGACAAAGAAACAGTTAGTTTTATTAACAAACCAATCAAATTACGGTTGAAATAATCTTAAATAAACTCATTCCAATTGTAACTTTATTGTAACAGTTTCTTTAAAAAATTCAAGACTTCTTGTGACTTTCAAACGGAAACTTTCTATTCTGAAATAAGTGAAATGAATTATAATGCACATTAGTTTAAAAATATCGTTTATATCTTAATGACGCATATTAAGGATTATTAGTGGTTTTCAATCAAATAATATTCTAATATTTATAGTCAGGGTTATAAAATTACACCATACCTTTCCAGTGGCACCCATAATGTTGCCCTTTGGTCCGTCTTGCCGGAATTGATTTAATTTTTGTTTGAATATAGCTTAAATACTCATCGATGGACGTTAAATCAATCATCCAATCAATCAATCATCAAAAATACTGGTTCAATCTATGACCGGTCAATATTAATTAGGGGTGGGGGTGGTTGCGACTGGTGCATTACAAATTATCATGTTCGAAAAAGACTATGTATTATCTCCTAAAGGTATGAAAAAGTTGATGTCCTACGTCAGATGTGCTATTTAAATGTGGGTGTCCTATCTAGTAAATAATTATATGGTTACACTTATAAAACTATTTCAAGTTGTCCGATTTTAGAACAGTACTTTTTTTTAAATAAACGTCAGAAAATATATTTTTCTTTATCGGTGCTGAAAATAACAAAACTTGGAATCTTGTTTTATGCAGGCATAAAAAGTATGTGTCCTATTGCATTTTGCAGCGGTCCCATCCCCCAATACATATTGACCGATCACTTACCCGAAAACACATAGTAACAATAGATTTGTCAATCGGAAGTGACGCTTCAAAACGGGAAGTGAACATATTTAAGACAGGAAATGTTGTCTTCAAACCAAATATATGGTTGCTAGGGCATTTTGTCATCGGAAAATTACTTTTGTAAACCGGAGATGACATTAATGAAGCTGGAAGTTAATGTTTTTGACCGGAAATGTTTTCCTGACTCAAAAAATGTTGGTTGCTTGGGACTTTTGTCAACCGGAAGTGATCTCTTGAAAACAAAACTGAAAGTTTATTGCATTTTTAAGGTCAAGTCTTCATATGACAACTGATAAACACCCTTGGTATTTATGACTTACGGTTAATTTTTCACAATTGAGTCATCAAATATTCCGAAGTCAGTTACTGGAATAAGCTCTCCTAAACAATTTTTGGTAATAGGCAATAAAGTTGTCTCAACAGTCCCTTTACATTTAACACTCATCAATTTTCCTCTATCTGCTATAGTTCCGGAGATTACTTGATAATAAGGTTTTAGGTGTTTGGGAATATAACACCATAAAGAAAAATGTTTGGGTTTCATAGGGTGAATTCCGAATAGACTTTCGGCCCAAAACTTGTCGCGAAAGATCAAAATGATATCTAGCGTACAGTTTAAACTGTTTGATTTTGAAAGTTGGCGAAAAAGGGAAAAAATCAAATAATAAGCAAGAAAGACCTTGTTGGCATATAAAACATTAGTTTTGCTCAGCATTACTACCCATCCGGAGTAGCCATCGTTTTCACATGCCTTTGCAGATGTTCGTCAGATGTGGTGCTTGCGTAATGTTGACTTATACAAATTTCATATCCTATCTCTTCTACAATTACCTGCAAAGACGTTTTAGCTTTTTGGCCTGCATGTCTGGATTATCTTTGTAATCACTTTGCATCAATCTTTAAACTTTATACATTTTACTCTTCCAAACCATTTGAGTAATATTTGTCGTGTTGTCTAAAAAGATTTCAAAAATTTCATATTGATTGAATTAAGAATATAATAATTACTTAAAATTTATATATCTCCTATTACAGTAGTTTAAATAGTCTAAAGCTTTGTGGTCACCTGTGACACAGATATTCCGTAATTGTCAACTAAGTCATGAAGGCGACCTTAAAATTTTCTAAAAGATGACTTCAATATTGCCCTTGTGAATCTCTGGATGCGTAGATTTTCTGTCAATTGACACCATCTATCAAAAAATTTGGATGGGGAAATACGGGCTGTTTAATACAGTGGCGGATCCAGGGGGGCGTAGGGACGTACGCCCCCCTTTAAAAAAGTAAAGGAAAAAAAGAGAACAGGGAGGGTTACAACCAGCGCCAAAGGCAAAAATGTAATCCCCGCTCGTCCTCGCCATAGATTAATGCATTAACGGTACTAATTCGTTTATTATGATATCTCTGTTGTATATACTGTACCAAATAAAGGTTACTGAACACTATAAAAACCTTGCTCGTTGACTTTCTTTTTCGATATCTCCCTTTTAAGCCCCCCCCCCCCCTCCTTTCGAAAATCCTGTATCCGCCCCTGTAGTACCTGATCAATGGCGAGATGTATACATGTACTTCATATGCAGCTGCTGCTGGAATGTTGCCACATAAAAATGAAAAATTCACAATAGGAAAATTAAAATCATCCCTTTTGTCGCAAATTTTGGTTCCCAAGACTTACACCTAGATATCTTATTGTTAACTCTAAATAAAACAACAAACATCAGGTATTAAAATGGTTTACAATCACATTCTATAGGTTTCATGACACAAACTAATTGCAGAGAAAATTTTATCATTAAAGAACAATGATCGAAGTGTTATACCGATGAAAATTGCAGACTGTGTATAATATTGTTTTAAATTATTTCACCTTTATCTTAAATTGTTGCATCTGAGATAATACACTTTTTCAGTGTCAAACTGATAACATAGTGAGTGGGTTACCAGGGTACGATACACGGAGCTGGATAGTGTAGGCCTCCCGTCTGGGCTTCTTATGTAATACTACGCAAAGCTAGACTGTGGACAATAGTTGGTAACATTTTTGAAGCGTGCAACACTGCTTGCACAATAAAGACCCAATATGAAGATTAAAAAAGAAAAGACTTATTATAGGCGCTACAATAAGTAGGTTCATTGTATACAAAAGACAAAATTAGGACCGGTCAATATTAATTTTGGGGGGGACCAGTGGATTTCAAATTATCATGTTTTTAAAACGTCCTATCTCCTTAAAATACAAAATAAGTGTCTGTCGTACAGCAGATGTGTTATTAAAAAGTGGATCCCCTATATAGTGATAATTGAATGGTTACAATTCAGTATGTTTGCTTGTTAAACAAATTGTGTGATTACAATATGTTGGTTTGGGATTAAAATGTCAGAAAAATGTTTATTTCATTCATGATATTGTTATGAAAAAAAAACGTGTTGTCCTATCAGTGCTGAAAATGACAAACTTTGGAGTCCTATGTGTATGCCAGGATTAAAAACAAGTATGTTTCCTATTTTGCATCGTCCTAACATCCCAATAAATATTGACCGGTCCCTTATTCGTCCTTACTCAATATTCCATACTTTTCCGGTGAAAGTCAAATTTTATTTCGATTGGTCCATCCTTTTTTATAGCTGAATATTTGTTTGTACATTTGTCCGGAATATACCTGAACTATTGCTAACTGGACTGGACTAAGCAAACATTCAATCAATCAAATCAATCGAACGCAGTGAACCTTACTTTCTGTTTACAACATATTTTTTTCAAATGGTTGAGAACATTATGTAATTAAGCAATGGAAAAAGAAAGAAAAATATCCGGAACAAGCAGAGATGATAGCTTCATTGTGTGATTGTAATACTTGAAAACGATTGTAGAATGGTTGCCATGACACCAATTTAACATTACTTAACATGAAATTATTTTTGTTCTTTTATTTTCTTTATTAACTTTTCACAACAAATTCTTGCATTAATTGACATGAGGAAACTATAGCTTATCTTTTTCTGAATCGCAATTGTCATCCACTCTATAGTAACAACAGTTTATGTACTTATGTGAGGTCATTGAACTCGCGACTACATGAATATGTAGTTAAATTTATGTCTAGTATTTATTTCCTTCACCTGTTGTATGTGATTTTTATACATAATAATATATAACTATTATGTTTGGTAATTGTTTTCAGTTTTTAGTTTAACTCATTAGATTGCAAAAACCTTAGGGTTCCTCTATCTGAAGACAAAACATTGGGCCATTCATGTACAATGTACGGTATTTTTAGGTTTGGAAAGCGACACGGTTAAAAATGGCTATACGAATTCCTATTGACAAGTTAACTCAGGTAAAAGACAAATCGGAATTCATTTTTCGTAAGAAGTAGGTTATGTTGAAGGATTTACAATCTTTGGAAACCTCATTCAATTTTTGTGAAATACTATCTGTGATCTTTTAATCGTAGATTCTGTGATGCAATGTGCGGATTAAGTAATGCCAGGCACCATATTATCATGGAGTATGAAGGAGGATATACAACACTTTTATTGTTGAGAAAATGTTTGATTGAACTGAAAGGGTGAATTATGTCATAAGGGCAAGAGGCGTCCAATAACATTAGAGTTACTCGAACACATCGTAAGCAAATTGGAAGCGAGTCGGGTTTTTTTTATTATGAAGCTAATTTATTTGTTTCGCCTTTTCAATAGCATTTTATGGTTTTTACGAGTGCGTGAGATTACCTTTACAAAAAACTGCCAGTAGTAGCAAAGATACGATAACTTAAAACAATTGATGGTATTCAATCTCTTAAAATTCGCTTAAATCAGTCAAAATGTGTTTTTTGTTTGTTTGTTTGAATGATGTTTAACGCTACTTTCAGCAATTTTTCAGCTGTATCATGGCGTCCAGTTTTTGTTGGGGTAGGAAGCCGGAGTACCCGAAGAGAACCCCCGACCTTCGGTAGGAAAACTGGTAGTCCGAGAATCCTCTGCCGTCCAATGCTTTTTTTGCGTGGGACGTCAGAGAGCTCTCCATAAGCAAAACAGCTGATTTTGCGACACGGGTCTAAGTCTGCAAATTTCAACGTGTCCAGATGTTAAAAAAACATTTTCGTCCAGTTAAACTATATATAATTCGCTTCTTAAGATATTTTTCTCTGTGAATATATCATACCTTCAATCAATCTAATTTAAGCACTGGATTTAAGTAACATTAATATTGTTGTCATGTGACTTTTTGTTCAAAATGAAAGCGAAATGTCCGAACGTAAGGGTATCGATGGAAATGAGCTTAGAAATGGACCTAAATCATCTTGACTGAAGGTATGATGATTATATTAATAGAGAAAAATATCTAAAGAAGCGAATTATATATAGTTTAACTGGTTGAAAATGTTTGTTAACATCTGGACACCATGAAATTTGCCGACTCGGACCCGTGTCGCAAAATCCGCTGTTTTACTTATGGAGAGCTCTCTGACGTCCCACGCAAAAAAATAAAGCGTTGGACGGCAGAGGATTCTCGGACTAGAAAACTGGCAATCACTGTCAATTAAGATTGGAGTCGAGTACACCCTGTCCGCATTGATACTCGAACCCACAACCTCAGTGTTGACAGACCACGTGGTCAATAGTAGACGAACTATCTTAACCACTCTGCCACCGAAGCCCCCATGGTCAAAAGGTTGTGAGTTTTTATCAGAAAAAAAAATTAGAACAAAAGTTGGTATTTTGCCGTATAAAAATAATGTAAAATTTAGACCTTTTGCGGAAAGACCTTTTTTTTCATTTCAGTAACATGTAATGCGGTTTTCAATTGTCATGTTTTGAAGGTTGTGGGAATCGATTCATCGCGTTATAAATGCACATTCCTTTAGAATCGGTGCTTCTTCCCATGACTAAGCAAATGGAATTTATGCCGGGGAAATAAGGTCGTTGGAGTTCTAGTGTATTTAGGTCATATAGCTAGTTCCGTATAAATACAAATTTATGTGGTATTGTGGATACCCCTTAATTATTTTACGTCATGTAGTAATTCAATATGTCTATATATGAATCATAATTCATATATCATTTAGTTAACCTTAATTAGGTGTTCTTCAAATCTGGATTAATTAACATTTTAGATGTTCTATAACATTAACTTGAACTTGAGCTATATTTGAAACGTTTATGAATAAATCTAAATCTATAGATAATATAAATATCCGCACACTCGTCCAGATGTTAAAATCCCGGGGCTAATTCGTTTTCTAAATAAACATTTATTCTATAAACCGCGTCTTAATGGAGTCATGTAGTAAAATCAATAAATTTATTTATTTCAATAGGAAAGTTTAATATTAGCTGAAAAAAACATATTATTTCTTGAACAGATTTTAAATCAATATTTAACACATTTTAGCGAAGTATTTGAAAGGACTATTATTCAATACGCGTCAATATTTTCATAATCGATTAAACGGATTTTTGGACAAAAAAATTTACATATTCCAAAGGTATTGACATTTTGACAAGTACACAAAATCCCCTAGCTGTTTATTTATAACATAATTGTTAGGTTTTTGTGTAATAAAATAATACAGATAAAATGTCGTCAAAGATACCAAGGTCAACAAAAATTTTTTTTTCGCCAGACGCGCGTTTCGTCTAATCAAGACTCAAACCCAAACAATATGTAAAAATCCAAATGATTAAGATGTTGTAGAGCTTGTATTACCAAAATTCCAAATCGTTATATCAAATCCGGCTAAGGCTATCTACACCTTGAAATAGAAAAAACCTTAGATATTTGGGAAATGTAAATAATTTGATAATTGCTATAATATAGTATTATTAAAAGGTTGTTTTCATATTAAACACGTATTATGTCCAAGTACAGTTGTATTGACCCAAGTCAACAGCGAGGGTCATTACAACAGTACTCGTTTCAATACAACTGTACGAGGACATTATACAGGGACCATGTTTTCAAAATTAATTTAAAATAGGTCTTAGGACATAATTTGGGACTGGCTTAGGACAGTCTTATGAAGTGTCTTAGACCTCATACCGAAGGTATCCTAAGACCATCCTAGCAAAGATGTCCTAACTCTGTCTTAAGTTTATGCATGTGTGATTACTTATTAAGAACTTACGTAGTCACTTAAATTTTCGATGTTGACTGCAGTTAAAAATAAGTTAATCGAAGTTTTATAAACATGTTTCAATAAATAGATAATTATATGTATTTTAAATAAATTGTTATAAATTAAAAGCCTCAAATTCTGTGTTTTGCTTTGTGATATAATTTGGCCAGAGTTTATAATTGATCAAAACCAGTTTGATTGCAAGAACTCTTCTTTGTGTTAAGTTCAAAGGTTGATTTCGTGCTGTAACGCACTATTTGTATATAAATAAGGTAACATTTAACTTGTTACACAATTTATTGTAATGGTAAGAAAAGAAGTCCAAATTGTACAAGAACGGACTTCAAATTTGGTTAGAATAGGTTAAAATCATAAGTGGGTGCTATTAAGCAATCATTCTAATGTTAAATTCAAAATGAAAACTTACAAATGTTAAAATTACAGCAAACTAAAATTACGACCATCCTAAGACCATCTTAGAACACATAGTTCGTTGTCCTAAAGTTAGAATAAAAATTATAACTTGTCATAACTTGTGACATCTTCGGTGACCCGACACTTAGGACAAAGATTTGTCTTAAGATGGTCTTAGGACATGTCTTAATTATAAGACATCTTCAAAAACATGGATTAATATGAAAACACGTGTCATGATACTTGTATTAACCAATGCACCAACCTGTTAATATCACCCATATTATTTCATAAAACCAGTTTAGACCAGCTACGTACATATAATACCGCTCAACTGTATAAAGACGAGTTGAATTCCATACCGTATAAAGACCAGTATAAATGACCAGTAACAGATTCAAAATTTCGTAATATTTGGTAAGTTCTATTTCACTACATTGGTTAAATAAATCGAAATACTAACGCTTAAAATAATCTCGAAACTATTTAGTAAACCTGTTTATTTATAAAATACAGCTAGCAAATTAGAATAAATTGTACTTAAAAAAAAGAAATAAGACATAGACAATATTAAGTACAAGACGAAATAATCCCACTCCCTTGTATGTTAATTGTATGTTCCATCCACCGCCCCCCCCCCTTTTGTATTATTGTTCATGTAATAAATACAATAGATTTGTAATGAAGTCATAACTTAAAGGGGTATATCTATGTAACACTTCACCCAGCTTTATCATATATTATAGACAAATATACACCCGTTGATAAATTTTATAATGTCTATTGTTTTTGTTCTTTGAATGGCTTTTAGGCCACTTTCAGCAAGTTTCAGCTATATCATCCTGTCCAGTGTTTTTTTTGGAGAAGAAAGCCGGAGTACATGGAGAAAACCCCCGACCTGCGGAAGGAACACTGGCAATCCTTGTCATTTAAGATTGGAGTCGACTACACAGCTTAAACCAGTCTTAAAGATCTTATTAAACGCCTTTTTCAAGAAAAACGGAATGAGACGATATAAATACCTAGTAATTACTTCGACATCAATAACTATAATTCAAATAATAAATATGCTGAAAAAGCAAATCTGTCAAATGTGAAATTTTCTGATTGACAACATTGTGATGTTTGGTGTTTGAAGGACATACTTTTGATTTCACATTCTGCTATATTGATAATTTTTTTCCCTGAACAATGCTAAATTTTGTGACTATTTACATTTAATCTACGCTGGCGAGCTTACTCAAGACACCACCAATACATAATAGGTTGGAATCTTACTTAGACCTACTACTAGAAAAACATTGACAACTATAAACAAAACTCTAAGACCAACGTGGTGACTTCAACTTTCCAATTGATAATTTCCCGTTCAACGATAGCAACATTACAGCAGCTCCAGCGTATAGTGTGTACATTTTGCAACTTATTTGCTATATATCCTGCGATCGTTATTCCAATTTTCTAGTCCATTCACTGCAGTTGATTACTTAGCTACAAGGGTTTATTATATTTAGGTTGATGCTATCCCTTCAGAAGTTCTAAGGTCGTCACCATGACATTTTTGATCGTTATGAGAAATAAATCTCTCAAATACGATCGGACAATTTTAAGCTTAGTCATAGGGATGCTTTCCAATTCCTGGATTTGACTTGATGGACATGACAATGACTAATTCGACTGGTTTCTAATTATCAGGATCACGAAGGAATATCCAATTACACAATAAGTTGTTTATTTTATCAAAAAGATATCTGATTTTTTTTTTACTTTATGGTTATCATTAGTTAAATAAGTATACACATACGCTGAAAACCCGTAATCAAGGAAAAATCGTCTGACTGTTCGGACTGTATAAGTTAACAGTTAATATAGATAAGACTTTTTAATAAAACATAAATCAATGAATAATTAAGATACAATTGAAATGCAGTGCAGTGTTGGCAGTTAAGGTGGTCAAACGTGACAGGAACTGTACAATCTTGCGTTTGTTTATTAATCTCTAAGGAATGAAAGTTTTCAATTACAACCATTTTAATGAATATCTATAAATGGTCTTTTAAAAACTTGGGTCCATACTGCATCTATTAAAATCTGTGAAAATCTATTAGGCGTTTTGTGCAGAGTATATAATTCATCATCTACTTGTTTATTTGTACAAAAGAAAGAAAAAAATTCAATCGTTTTTAAATTGTGAAAGCAATCCTTTCTATGGCTTCTGAGTTTATGTTTAAACTTAACTTACACTAAAATTTTAACTAAGAACATTTTTATTACAATGCTATAATATTACTTTGCAAAGTTGACACCTCCTTATTTCTCAAAGATGTCTGTGGAAAAATTATAAGTTATATATATTATATTATAATAAACTGTCAAGTAAACTGTAAGTTACTCAACTACTTTTATGAATGAAATATTACCCTACCTCTTTTTATTAAAACTGTCTTTTACAGACTGGACACATTGCGATATGCTTTTATAGTATTCACATGAGGATTCATTCTTTAAATCCCGAGCATTGTGCGAGTTCGACACTTCCTTCTTTATTGTGCATTATTTTGAAAGTTTCTTTGCTTCCTTGTTCCTTCTTTAACATAGGAAATTTATTATGTTTGAAATTGCCATTTATTTAAATATCTGAATCAAACGTAAATCTCCTAATATTAAATTAACGAATACCATAGCACAACAAATCGACAAAAAGTTACGCAATTGAACAACAAAAAACGAGAGCATAACCTGCTCTAAATGTGCCCACATCTACAGAAAGAACACTTTATGTAATATACGCCAGCATTGTTTTGTAGAAACATTGTGAGGAAGTATTTGTCTACTTTTGAGCCTTTTACAATAGATACTTCCATTTTATCGACAATTAAAATTATATCATTGTACGTCTTGTGCCTTAAATATTGTCTAACTATCATAAAATATTTAAATCTGCTTCAATTATATAAATCGGATTAAGACAAACGTATAAAACACAAAAACAAAGCCTAAAAACAAACAAAAACCAAAAAAAACCAAAAACAAAAACCAAACAACAACAGAATTTGAGAGATCTGAACCAAATACAAACAGTAAGTGCACTCTGGTGCACCTGACAATCATGCAGTGTCTGCCTTAAATAAGACACCAGTCGAGTTAATGTTATTTCTAAAAAAGTAAAATACAAAAATAGAAAAGACTACCTTCTTTTTAGTGAAAATGTCTCCTCGCATTTCCTTTAACGATCAAAAAAACCTTCGTACATCAAACCTGTGTTTGAGTAGCTTTGTATTCAACAAGAGTCCAGAATACCGATCGTAAGATCTAACATAACGTATAAGTTAGAAATGTACAAACTATATGCTAGAGCTGCCGAAAGTTTGCTATCGATGAACGGGAAGTTGAATTTGGAAAGTTGAAGTCATCAAGTTTGTTGCAATGTCTAGTTTGTAGTTTACCTATGTCTACTTTTAGAAGGTCCAATAAGTAAGGAACCGACCTAGGTGCTAGGGTATATTAAATGCAAATAGTCACCAAATTTCGCATTGTTCAGGAACAAGACATGATCTATTTTCAGAAGAATTACTACTAGTAAGAGGCAGAACTTTGTGTGGTGGTGGTGGTGTTTTTAACTACATGTATAAGCTTACTAGGGTAAATTTATGAAAATTGTCACAAGCTTTAGCATTATTTATGGGAGAAGACATCAACAATATAGTGGAATGTAAATGAAATGTCTGGGACGGTGTTTTTTCATTTTTCTTCAGCAAACCTTCTAAGAACTCGGCCTCACATCACCAATACAGCAGAATGTGACATCAGATTACTTAGACGGTGTCTTTTTCTTTCTTCTTCAGCAGGCCTTCTATGAACTCAGCATCATAAGAGTACAAAAACAGATCGGCGAGATGAAGACAATTTTTAGTCATTAGAAAAAAATCTGTTTTAAAACGAGTTCTCTGTACATTACAAATGTGTTGTCAAATCTAATATTTGATAGACTTCATCCTAAGTTCATTTATAATCGGATTAAGAGTCTTGATGACAAATAAGGTTCTGTCATGGCTAGTTACCAAGTGTTTAATATTCAGTGTATTTATTATATGATTTAGAGTCATAGATGACGAAATTAGTTCTGTCATTGGTACTTACCAGTCCAAGTGTCATAAAACACCTTAAATTTGGCTGTTCTTAAATACATGCATCATCTATTATTCAAAATCGCTAGTAATCACTTGATTTTGTGTGAAAAAGGTGGTATGATCGACACAAACTATTTGTTAACCTATCTGCAATTATGTATACTGCAAACGTCAAAACTAACAATCACCATTTGATCCCGTTCGGAATTTCGGCATTACAGTTGACATTACAAACTATTCTGGAATAAGCAGACAATAAAGGTGTCATATCAAGTCCTGCAATGGAAAATTAAGTGAAATTTCTACCACCAGAAAGTTCAGGAAGAAATTTAAATTATCAGCAAATCATGGGAGAAATATCCCCCACCAGAGAATAAAAATTTCTAATAGTAAAAATGTTCAAATTTCTATCCACAGATGGAGATACGCTGCAAAATATGTGGGAGTAAAAGAAGGTGTTTTAATGAAATACATAAAATGCAAAAAATATATAATCTTGTGTCTGAAATAAGAGACAGTATTCAGATTTTTTCCTTGTGCACACTGGAGTTAGCCAAAAGGAAAAAATATACCCTTTTCTTTTTTTTTAATTCTTAAAGGATTTGGAAGATTTTTGAAGAGTTAGGCTGATATATCACTAGAAGAAATTAAATATACATGTTAGACATCATTATATGTTGAATTTTTTTTTTCGTGTGTTACGCCGATGATACGGTTTTGTTTGCAGAATCATGTGATTCTGTGGAAAAATTATAAGTTATATATATTATATTATAATAAACTGTCAAATAAACTGTAAGTTACTCAACTATTTTTATGAATGAAATATTACCCTACCTCTTTTTATTAAAACTGTCTTTTACAGACTGGACACATTGCGTCATATGCTTTTATAGTATTCACATGAAGATTCATTGTTTAAATCCCGAGCATTGTGCGAGTTCGACACTTCCTTCTTTATTGTGCATTATTTTGAAAGTTTCTTTGCTTCCTTGTTCCTTCGTTAACATGGGAAATTTATTATGTTTGAAATTGCCATTTATTTAAATATTTGAATCAATCGTAAATCTCCTAATATTAAATTAACGAATACCATAGCACAACAAATCGACAAAAAGTTACGCAATTGAACAACAAAAAACGAGAGCATAACCTGCTCTAAATGTGCCCACATCTACAGAAAGAACACTTTATGTAATATACGCCAGCATTGTTTTGTAGAAACATTGTGAGGAAGTATTTGTCTACTTTTGAGCCTTTTACAATAGATACTTCAATTTTATCGACAATTAAAATTATATCATTGTACGTCTTGTGCCTTAAATATTGTCTAACTATCATAAAATATTTAAATCTGCTTCAATTATATAAATCGGGATTAAGATAAACGTATAAAACACAAAAACAAAGCCTAAAAACAAACAAAAACCAAAAAAAAACAAAAACAAAAACCAAACAACAACAGAATTTGAGAGATCTGAACCAAATACAAACAATAAGTGCACTCTGGTGCACCTGACAATCATGCAGTGTATGCCTTAAATAAGACACCAGTCGAGTAAATGTTATTTCTAAAAAAGTAAAATACAAAAATAGAAAAGTATACCTTCTTTTTAGTGAAAATGTCTCCTCGCATTTCCTTTAACGATCAAAAAAACCTTCGTACATCAAACCTGTGTTTGAGTAGCTTTGTATTCAACAAGAGTCCAGAATACCGATCGTAAGATCTAACATAACGTATAAGTTAGAAATGTACAAACTATATGCTAGAGCTGCCGAAAGTTTGCTATCGATGAACGGGAAGTTGAATTTGGAAAGTTGAAGTCATCAAGTTTGTTGCAATGTCTAGTTTGTAGTTTACCTATGTCTACTTTTAGAAGGTCCAATAAGTAAGGAACCGACCTAGGTGCTAGGGTATATTAAATGCAAATAGTCACCAAATTTCGCATTGTTCAGGAACATGACATGATCTATTTTCAGAAGAATTACTACTAGTAAGAGGCAGAACTTTGTGTGTTGGTGGTGTTTTTAACTACATGTATAAGCTTACTAGGGTAAATTTATGAAAATTGTCACAAGCTTTAGTATTATTTATGGGAGAAGAAATCAACAATATAGTGGAATGTAAAATGAAATGTCTGGAACGGTGTTTTTTCATTTTTCTTCAGCAAACCTCCTAGGAACTCGGCCTCACATCACCAATACAGCAGAATGTGACATCAGATTACTTAGACGGTGTCTTTTTCTTTCTTCTTCAGCAGGCCTTCTATGAACTCAGCATCATAAGAGTACAAAAACAGATCGGCGAGATGAAGACAATTTTTAGTCATTAGAAAAAAATCTGTTTTAAAACGAGTTCTCTGTACATTACAAATGTGTTGTCAAATCTAATATTTGATAGACTTCATCCTAAGTTCATTTATAACCGGATTTAGAGTCTTGATGACGAATTAGGTTCTGTCATGGCTAGTTACCAAGTGTTTAATATTCAGTGTATTTATTATATGATTTAGAGTCATAGATGACGAAATTAGTTCTGTCATTGGTACTTACCAGTCCAAGTGTCATAAAACACCTTAAATTTGACTGTTCTTAAATACATACATCACCTATTATTCAAAATCGCTAGTAATCACTTGATTTTGTGTGAAAAAGGGGGTATGATCGACACAAACTATTTGTTAACCTATCTGCAATTATTTATATTGCAAACGTCAAAACTAACAATCACCATTTGATCCCATTCGGAATTTCGGTATTACAGTTGACATTACAAACTATTCTGGAATAAGCAGACAATAAAGGTGTCATATCAAGTCCTGCAATGGAAAATTAAGTGAAATTTCTATCACCAGAAAGTTCAGGAAGAAATTTAAATTATCAGCAAATCATTGGAGAAATATCCCCCACCAGAGAATAAATATTTCTAATAGTAAAAATGTTCAAATTTCTATCCACAGATGGAGATAAGCTGCAAAATATGTGGGAGTAAAAGAAGGTGTTTTAATGAAATACATAAAATGCACAAAATATATAATCTTGTGTCTGAAATAAGAGACAGTATTCAGATTTTTTCCTTGTGCACACTGGAGTTAGCCAAAAGGAAAAAAATATACCCTTTTCTTTTTTTTTTAATTCTTAAATGATTTGGAAGATTTTTGAAGGGTTAGGCTGATATATCACTAGAAGAAATTAAATATACATGTTAGACATCATTATATGTTGAATTTTTTTTTTCGTGTGTTACGCCGATGATACGGTTTTGTTTGCAGAATCATGTGATTCTATACAAAATAACCTAAAAATGTTAGTATGTATTATAATTTACGGAAACTATCAATTAATATCTTATATTTTGTAAACGTAAAATAACAAAAAATCTTGTGTTTACAATTTATGGTGAAATAACTGATGGTGTATTTTATTATACCTATTAATATTTAAAAATTAGAGCAAATTTAATCCCTCGTGCTAGCCTGTCTTTACTCGATGTTTATAAAAGAATTTGAAATTAACCTATCACTGTAGATATACAGCTTAAATTATTCGATAGTCTGTTGAACCAATTTTGATTTGGGAATTTGTTAATATAATAGACAATGAAAAACACATCTGCAATTTCTTTTGAAAAGATCTTGCATGTGTATTTTCTACATTACAAGATTTATGGGGATGTAAGTACTTGAATGATCTTTTTGGTGGTAAAAGTATAATGTTTAAACTGCAATTTAGTGAGGTGTGTAGCTTTACATGGATATCTTATATAAATATATTATAAATTAAAACAGTTTATTCATTTATATTCATTCTTATCGCCCTACATTTAGCACATATTTATACTTTTAATGAGTCAACGCTTGCAAGACTTGTTAATTAAAATGCGATTTTTTTTATGTAGACAACAATTTTGTCAGACGTACTAAGTTATATTTACCTTGGCATCTTCGATGACATTTTATTTGTAACCGATGAATGGATTACTGTTAGTCTTCGAATGTATGAACATCCCAGTAGTTACACTTCGGTTTTGACCGGAATATCATTGATTCTTTCAGTAATATAGCCATTGTCGAAATTTACTGCATGGAAGTTTTCAAAATTATGTTTTTTTCTATTTTGAAGGTGTTAATAGCCTTATCCAGATTTGGATTTTGTATTACGTTTTGGAATTTTGGTGATAAAAACTTGACAACATTTTTGTCATTTGGATTTTTAAATATTGTTTTAGTTTGAGCGCCACTGACAAGTCTTGATTAGACGAAACGCGCGTTGAGCGTAATAAATTCTATTAACCTTGGTTTCTTTGATGACATTTAATTCGAATAGTTTCGCGTAATCGTGTATTATTGTTATCTCAGTAAGCTTTGCTCATATGTATGTTGTTTTAAAATGTATCTCATGTTACACTGTTAATTGTCTGAGTATACTAACTTTCATTTTGAAAACTGTCCTGACGATTGAAGACATTTGGTCAGACACTTTCATGCATTCACATAAGGATTCCTTGAATAACTAGAATTATGCCCATGTGATCGCCCACTTCTTTCTTTATTGTGCATTTGGAAAAATTCCTTCTTTCCTTGTTTCTTTTTAAACACAATGCACGTATTACGTTTGAAAAAATACCTTTTATTTTGTGTATTTTGATTTCACGTAGTAAACCTGCATTGCAGTATATTTTAAATTTTAAGAAAAAACATTCAGTCAAATTTCTATTTGATAGTTTTACCTCATTGTCAATAAACATTTTTAAGGACAAAATAATATCACTTTTGAAAAATATGTGGTAAAAAAGAGTCAGTTTTTGTGTAAACAAATGAAATAACACTGTTCATGCTGATTGTATATTATATAAATTCTTCATTACATTTACGTTAATTCAACAGAATTATTTTTTCAAATTAGTTTTTTATATTTTAATGTAAAATTACCTCTTATACGATCCTTGGTTAGTGTTTTCTTTTCTGGTAATTATCGAACTTTTTTATTTTAAATACAAATTCTTTTATAATTGTTTTTTAAATCCGTATTTTTGTTACTTTCTTTTGACGAATTTGTATTCATTTTTAATGATTTAGACATTATACATCATTATACATGTATACCTATTTTTTGAAATATTATTCTCGTAAAAACTACATATTAAATATTTTGTCAGCTTTCTACCTCGATCCTTTTAGGTCATTTCAATTTTACCTTAGTTGTGAAATTAAAAGTATTAAAAATGTTGTCCCATTCGTGTAAAATGTTAGTTGAACAAATACTAGAACATCTTTTTTCTTTTAATTTAACTTCAAATAAAAAAATACTTTTCATTAAAATTGTTTTAAATAATATTTTTATTTAGAATGCTTCATATTGTCCGGGGCTAGTATAACTTGCGAATGGGTATTATTTCAAAGTTTCTATAATAATGACAGAAAATTCTTATTTCATTTTGTTTTAATATTATGATTATAAAACAACATCAAATTAATTGTCTTATGTTTATATAAAGAAATTTGCCTAAATTTCCATTTCGCCGTAGTATTTATTTCTACCAACTTGACTACGCGTACTTCATGTAGCTGCAATAATGAAGTTCCTTTGATTTTTTTTACTTTCAGGTGAGATAAAAAGAGGCACCCTGCCGGAAGTGAGACACGAATCGGAAACCTCAGTGTTGACAGACCCCGTGATCAATAAGAAATGAACTACTTTAACCACTAAGCCACCGAAGCCCTGCAACCCAGATATACACCATGTGTAACTCGGAATAAAGCGAGTCCACTCAATGGGAATCGATTTTGATTTCTTACATCACCAAATTTTAGTTGTTCGCCTTCAACTGTGTAGGTGCATGCAACACCCACCGACATCCCTAATGAACAATCAAATGAGCAAAAAATATTAATATAAACTTTTTATCGATTGCTCGTTTCAGATAATTTAATTGTATTTCTAGGTTTTGAAATGATTCCTATACATAACTCAAAGTATGATGAACACATGCCACAATTTTATTTACGTCTATAAAATTTCCTTTATCTTTACGGAAATAACCGTTTTATTCTCTTTTCTTAAAAATTCTTTTGCCAACTCTAAAACTTCACTCTTCTAGTAAGAATATAACCCTCAACTTCGACAGGACAAAAATATTTGTCCAACTTTCCTGTTGCAGAATCATCGACAACGTTTTTTCTCATTTTTTGACGTGTTGTGGAATGCTTGTCTATAACATTTTCTGCTTCATTTCGAGTGGTTCCTTGACGTTCAATTCAATAAAACATTCATTTGAAATGAGGATCAACGGATACACGGAAATAATGTCCCGCAATTATTTTATCTAAAGAAAGGTTTTCCTGTGTTTAGGTCTTAGATGTGCAATACTGATTGTTGGCTTGGCTGTATAAAAATTCCATAATTGCATGACAGTTTAATGTCTTTGCAGGAATGAAATATACCTGTTATTAATATAGCTTCCCTTGATTATTGAAATAGGTGCATTTAATACTTATCCTATATAATTTTTTAATTGTTTAGTTCATTACTTACAATGATTATTCATATTCTTTGTGTCTATAAAGGGATGCTGCCAATGTGGCCCCAACAGAAACAACATCAAGCAATACGCCAAACGTAACTTGTAAAACCCATAGAGAAGTCTTTGAGGAGTAAAATTCATATGGTATTTGTTTAATCTTTTCAATATAATAAGTCATTAGACAGAGATATAGTAACTTATTTAAATTAACTTCATTTTCGAGGAGATGCCCGCTTAGTGTTCGCAGTATTTTTAGTTGTTTATGTGATTGAATATATAAATAGCAGCTTGTTATTCGGCAGAGGATCAATTGTTCTGGCTACTGCCTTGGATATATCACAAGTTATCATCAGATAGTACAAAGTTGAAGATCGATTAATAAGGTTTACACCCTCCGTCCGCAGAATCGTCAGAAAATCAAATTAGTGTTATTGACAAACTCCAACGTTTCTTCGAACATGTTTTCACATATGACGTTATTTAGACAATACCCAATCCGCATCCAATATATTTGACGATCAAGACAAGACTTAAAAACAAGCTAATGGCGTTTCTGGATACCAGAAGGAAATATCTGATTTTTTCAGCTAACCAAAACACAACTGATTTCATAAAGTATAAACACAACATATGTTTGATGTTACGGTTCGTGTTAATCACTAGTTTAAGTGCTATTTAAGGAAGTGCATACCAATTATGTTGTGTCTATAAACCACTTCATGCAAATAAACGGGCACTTCTCACTTATTAGATACACTGCGGAATTAAGCATTACATCGAATGAAGTAATGCGAGGTCCATGTATCTTAAACATGTTGACTTATAATTTCTTTCTTTGCGAATAGAAACGTTTGAGCATTATTTGCTACTTGATAACAATAGCCCATATTTTGAACAAACATATTGAAATAAAAGATATCGTATGTTTCCATGTAAAAATTTTAGCAAAGAAAATCCCTTTGCTGCGTTTTCTGTAACGACAATTCATCCTAAAATCTTGTCAATCTGGGATTGACACTTTTAACCATGTAGGTCAATTATATGCATAACGTCGGTGTCACTATACCATTGTTATTTAGCCCTACTGTTTTGCTTACACTACGATTTCAACCACAGAAGGTAACATTTTTCATAATTCTAAAAAAAATGTTCTTACTTTTACAACTTTCTCAGATCCTGTTTCACCACAAAGGAATCAAACATTTTCCTGCAGATGTCTTTCTGGTAGACCGAGTTTGCTATTTCAGTAATACTTATTAAGAAATTCTAGATTCGGCCCTGTTATTGTTAATATTGTAGTTAGAAAGTACAACTAAATAAACATGATACTACGCCTTTTGGATTAATATAATTTAAAGTTTATCATGCAGATGTGGCGCTAAAATGTAAGTACTCATAATTACTTTTTTGAATGTACTTTACAATGATGCTAGAAGTATACTTCGAAGTAACCTAGCTTGGGTTTAAGAATGCTGCAATATAGACCAAACTTCTTTTGTGATTAAATTAAGCACTTTCGCCAGAACACAGAATTGTTTTTTTTCATCACGTGTTTGATATATTAAGATTACAAATTGATTCGACATTGTTTAGTTTGTGCATATTTTTGTGTACTTTTCTACCAATAAAATATGTTTAAATTAAACTACGCAGACCCCTCCAAAAGCTGAACGTCATGATATATATATAAATTAAAGTGTTATATAGCTAATACAGCTATCCTCAACCCAATACATCTACCCTTAAACATAATACAGGTCAAATATAAAAACACTTTTTAATGACACTTTTATCAACCAGTAAATTTTAGTACTAATTTATCATGGACCAATATAGCTATATTCGATCAAAATCGTCTTCACATGGACATAATAAAAGATTATTATAAACAATCCTCAGTATGAAAATGTCATTTCTTTTTAAAACGATATTTATATATAATTTAAATTACCGGAAATGACATTCATTCTTGAATTGGCTCTGTTTTTCTGTATTGAGCATGTGTTTTCCGTATTGGCACTGTTTTTCTGTATTGAGTCTGTTTTTGTCCGTAATGGCCTTGTTTTTTTGTATTGAGCCTGGTTTTTACTGTATTGGCCCAGTTTTTTCTGTATTGAGCCTGTTTACTATATCTGTATTATATGGACACTTTCACATGTATTTTACACAACTGGTTTTAACAGGGAATGACATGAACCATCAACCTTTTTTTAAGTTAAATCAGTGAAACTATTGATTTTGACATTTATGCTTATTTTAATAAAAGAGGTTATAAGATTGTATTATTTGCTATTTTCAGCAGTCTGAGGCTGTTATTGCCTTCAATGCCCTTTATAATACCCAGAAAATTGGTTTTTTCCAATTTTTAAGGAAAAAACAGATTTTTAAAGATATCAAAAGCTTAAAATGCATTTAAATGGATATTTTGGTGTAAGAATCTCACATTACACTAAATCAAGCAATTACATTTCATTTTTGGATTTTTCTAACATTCTAGGTATTTTTAAATGGTAATTTATATGGTTAAAAGGTGCTATTTTATCATATTTTGAATAGCGTATTATTACAATCTGCAACCACCTATTTATGAATTTAATATATATTCTAAAATTCCTGCCTATAGCATAAAAAATATTAAAAAAAGTGAGAAGCCTATTTACTTACACCTGGGACTAGTATAACTAACGGGATTGGACACTCGCTAAGTCTTCAGTTTAAAAAGTACGATTTCCTTGTCGCGCGAGACCGAACGAGATTAAACGAGAACGCAGAAACGACAGCATCTATTGTACAATACGGTACTAATATTTCAGTTAAAATTTGTGCAATTATCTTGTGACAGTAAATATTTTTTATTAGTTTTTTATTTTAAGTGTTTTATTTGCCTCATTGTATTATCTTGACCATGTTTTATCATTTAAAAATATATTATTGAAATCAGCGAAAATCGGGACCTTTTTTAACGGTCACCATTTTTGTATGTCATTTTTATGAACTTTATACTTTCAGACCATATATCATCGTAATGCAAAATTACACATTTAAAAGGTATAGACCAACCAATTGGTCTTTTTCGTCGCGTTGCAGCATATATTATTTTTGTTGTGAATCCCCATTTATTATCGGATTTAGTAGCATGAAATATTAGCACGTTTTCGGAAAGACGGCGCAAATTTTTAAACGGTCCCCTTAAATAAAACCAATCCACGCCTTTATTATAAACGAATTTTTTTTTTCTTTCACATTCTGAAAGAATAATGTTTTAAGAATGCACAGAAATAGGTCATAATTGATAACATGATTAATAAGCATACTTTTTTACCTTTTTTCGAACACTTTTTTCACGAGGACATCTCCATCCTGTTACGTATTTTCAGCTTCTATTTTACAAGAAACTCCTCAATTTTAAATGCAAATGATAAAAAAAATTCAGAAGAAGTATCTCTTTTAATTTGGCGTGCACCTGTTGCAATTGTTATGTAATCACAGGCGTGGTGAACAAATGGTTCAATTAACAACGGTGTCAAAAGTTGTCTTAGGGTACACCCTAGGTAGCTAATACCTGTGTCATCATATAAATTGTCTAATTGGTGAAAACCATACACATCAAATAAAATCATACAAGGCGGTTTTGATTTTAATTCACTGGGACAACAATCGAATTTTAGAATTAAAAACTTTTGTTTTTGTTATTTGTTTGTTTGTTGTGTAAGTTTTTTTTCTTTTTGTTTTTGTTATTTTGTTTTTTTTATTTTTGTTTGTTCGGTTTTTTTTATGTGTGTTTTGGTTTTTTTCTAATTTGTTAAATTTTTGTAATTAAATGCATCAATGTATTGATATTTGCACGTAACTTGCTTAAGTCGCGAACAGATTGTATCGTACAAAAGCCGTATATACGGTCATATCCGTGTCGACACTTGTTCGCAAATTAGAGTTTGGCGCGACGAGGAAAAGTATAAGATATCGTTAGATTCCAGTCCCGTTGATTTATAGGTTCCTGCTTACACCTGGAAATGTAACATCAAATATCCCTCTGGACCGCAATTTTATTTTAAGAAGTACGGGAAATTAACTCCCCTGATAACTCTTGTTTCTTGAAGGACAGTATAATATGTTACAGTTCAAAAATGTCAGCCCCTATATTTTGGGCTTGATTCTTCAAACTTGGTATTATTGGTATATTTCGTAGCTTAAATTTATTATTAGATGGAGTGTTCTTTTTCAAATCATTCACCAAGTATTCCTTGCTTTATAAATGTCAATAAACCATCAGCACAGATTTACAAAACTCCCCACTTCCACTATTCTCTGACTAACAGGCTATCTGTTTCTTCTTACCCGTGACCCTGAGGAGCCCAGGGTACGAAGATTAATATGTCTTTTTAATAATAAGGTAAACGTAATATTGAGGGGGATATTGTAGGTGTAAAGAACTAACATTTGACTGGTTTTTTGGGATACTCCATTATAACATGGTCATGGAGCATCATAAACAAACATACAACATGCTGCTCAATCTAGTCATAGCAACCATACTGATCTGTCAAATGTGCAATCAGCCAATCACACAGAAAAATGTAGAGAAAACCCTGCTATTAACAGTAGGAAATATGCAAAATGTAAAATCAGTGCACTACTCCAATTACAGATCCATACTTTCCAGAAACAACATTAATAAAGCAAAAATGTCAGAACAGTACTTATGCTTACTACTCCTCGTTCTATCTGGGGACACAGAAATGAACCCTGGCCCCAAAACACCTAGATGGCCATGCGGCACATGTAACCAAGCAGTCACATGGAAACAAAAGGCACTCTGTTGCGATGCATGCAACATCTGGTACCATGCAAATTGTCAAGGTATGACCTCAAACATATACCAAATAATAGATTCATCAAATATATCATGGGCGTGCATCCAATGTGGCATGCCAAACTTCTCATCATCCATTTTCGACTTGTCCTCCCTAGAAATCACAAATGTTTTTGATCCTCTATCAGACACAACAAGCCTAGTGGGTACCCCAGGTAAACCAAAAGCTCAATCATCTCCCATAAAGAAGGCCAACCATAATAACAAAAAGAAAATAACACCAATAAAGATCTTAAATATAAACTTTCAGTCTATAAAAACAAAAAACCCGAACTTGATGAAATCCTATCATCAGTCAAACCAGATATAGTCATTGGTACTGAGACATGGTTTAGTAATGACATACCATCCAATGAGTTTTTCCTAGCCTCAGAATTTGCTGTTTACAGGAAAGATAGACCAAAAAATAACAATGATCAAAGCCATGGAGGTGTACTCTTAGCAGTATTCCCAAATTTTCTGTCATCAGAAATAAAGACCATGCAAACAGACTTTGAAATAATCTGGGCAGAAGTTAACATGCAAAATGCCCGCAAACTTTTAATTGGCAGCTTTTACAGACCACCATCAGATAAAGGTCTTGCCATAGAACAGCTGAAAGTATCACTAGGTAATATTAAACAAACAAACATATCAACAGTAGTAATTGGTGGCGATTTCAACCTGGGACATATAGATTTGGAAGTCCAATGCACAAAACCAAACAAACCAGACCCAAACATTCATGAAGAACTACTAAACATTGTACAAGATCATGCACTAGAGCAAATTGTAAAAAGACCCACTAGAGGGGACAGAACACTTGACCTCACACTTACGAAGATGCCAAATATAATAAATAAAGTTGAAACCATGCCTCCAATTGGGAATGCTGACCACGACATTGTTTTTGCTGAATGATCTATAACACTTAAGAGGAACAGAAAACCAACAAAAAAACCTTTCAAGTTAAGAAGGCAGACTGGTCACAAATGAGAAAAGACCTTGAATCATTAACAATCGAGATAAAAGACCAGTATTGTAAATCAACATCAGAAGAACTATGGAACAAGCTAAAGAATAACTTACTTTAATGCATGGAACATAACATCCCCCAGAAAACCATAACCAGCAAGAAAAAAACTTCCATGGGTTGATAATAATCTTAAAATTAACAAACCCAAACGTCTACATAGAAAAGGGAAAATAACCCTGAACAAATGCAAAAATACAAAAATATAAAAAAATCACTACAACAAGACATGAGAAAAGCTTATTGGAATTATGTAGAGAACATGATCTTAGATCTACCAGTACAAGAACCAGAAAATAACATAAGAAAACAACAACCAAAAAATCTATGAAAATGTATGAAAAACGATAACACCGGCATTGCTGCGCTCAGAAAAAATGGCATATTAACAGAAAATCAAAAAGAAAAAGCAAATATCCTAAATAATCAATTTCAGCAGGCATTCTCAATTGAAACACCCAACCTAACCATGCCAGACAAAGGAAGATCCATCTACCCACAAATGAAAAGCATTAACATCAAAGAACAAGGAGTACTCAAATTATTAAAACAAACAAATCCACATAAGGCAACCGGCCCAGACATGATCTGTGGGAAAGTACTGAAAGAACTTAGTACTGAAGTGGCCACCATCATTACAATCATTTTTCGAAAAACCGTAGACTCAGGTAAAATACCACAAGACTGGAACCATGCTAATGTCTGTCCAGTGTTCAAAAAAGGAGATAACATAATGCCATAATATACCGGCCCATCTCACTCACATGCATCCTCTGTAAGATCATGGAACATGTAATACATGTAGCAAGTAATGTAATGGACCATCTTGAACAAAACAACATTCTTTATGACCTCCAACACGGCTTCCGCACCTCAAGATCTTGCGAGACACAACTCATTTCATTCATCCAGGGGCCTCGGTGGCCGAGTGGTCAAGGTAGTTCGTCTACTATTGATCACGTGGTCTGTCAACACTGAGATTGCGGGTTCGATTCTCACTGCAAGCAGGGTGTACTCGACTCCAATCTTAATTGAAAAGGAATGCCAGTTTTCCTACCACAGGTCGGGGGTTCTCTCCGGGTACTCCGGCTTCCTCCCCCAATAAAAACTGGACGCCATGAAATAGCTGAAAAATTGCTGAAAGTGGCGTTCAAACAACATTCAAACAAACAAACAATTCATTCATCCAAGAACTTGCACAAAATAACAACAGTAACATCCAAACAGACGTCATTGTGATGGACTTTGCCAAGGCATTTGACAAAGTCCCTCACAAAAGACTATTATACAAGCTCCAATACTATGGAATTGATAAAAACACACTATCATGGATAGAAGACTTCCTCAACCAACGAACACAAACAGTCCTAGTCGATGGTGAATGCTCTGAAAACATATGTGTTACATCTGGTGTACCCCAAGGCACAGTATTGGGTCCAATACTGTTCCTTGTATATATTAATGATTTCAATGACTACATCAAACATAGCACGTTACGTCTCTTTGCTGATGATAGCATTATATACAGAACAATTAAGAACAAAGATGATGCAGAAAAATTACAACAAGACCTAATAGCGGCAGCAAAATGGAAGGAGGACTGGCTCATGTCATTCCATCCTGACAAGTGTTCAATCCTCCAGGTTACAACAAAAAGAAACCCAGTATCATATGACTACACACTACACCAGCACAAACTTAAGATAGAAACATCCACAAAATATCTTGGCATAACAATACAGAATCACTTAAAATTGAACAAGCATATTGACAATATCTCTGCATCTGCAACAAAACAACTTAATTTCCTTAAGCGAAACTTAAAAGTGACATCATCAAACATCAAAGAAAAAGCATATAAAGCACTTGTACGTCCGAAATTGGAATACAGCTGCTGCTGGGACCCTCATACACAACCCACAGAGCACCAACTCGAAATGGTCCAACGCAGAGAAGCACGGTACGTCACCAATCGCTACCAGAACACCAGTCAGTAACTGACATGATAACAGATCTTAACTGGCCTACACTCCAACAAAGGCGCATAAGAACACGCATCATCTTCTTCTATAAAGTCATACACCATCTTGTTGCTATTTACCCTACAAACTTACTCATACCCTCAGATATACGAACGAGACAGTTTACACATAATTTATCCTTTAGACATATACACACCAACAAAGATTCCTATAACTACTATTTCTTCTAAAATATGGAAAAGGAAAAAGAAAAAGAAACAAAAACCCACTTACTTTTTAATTTGTACTCATTTGACTTTTTTATTTTATTTATTGTAAATAGTACCCACGCATGCGTCGGCAAGTAACATCGCCCGGCACGTAATAATCAGTATTGATGGAGTGCTGAAACAGAAAGAAGAAGAAGAAGATATGCACGTCACACTGTCGTGTACTGACAATATTTCTGCACATCTTGCCCAATGCCGAATTAACCCCTCCTCTATCAGATGTGAGGTTGATCTTTTAACATATAGAGCAGGACTGTTTCATGATAATGTAGAACAACTCTCAGTTTGTCCAAACCATCGATACTGCCTTGGAAAGGGATGGAAACCATCAAAACTATGCGAATGAAGGGACCCATGCAGACGTGCAATGGGTTGAGGAAAAACGAGAGGGCCACCACTACTGTTTCCCAATCACAAGAAATCTTTGCTAAATATGGAGTTCTTATACCAGTGGGAACAGGCATAATGATGTACATGTACTTTTATTTTGATTAACTGTTCAGACTTGGCGAAATAGATAAAGGGCTGTCTGACTGAATGTCATTTTTAAGCTTTTCTCTCTATCATGTCTATATGTTCAACTAAATTTTTTTCAAATTTTCTGTCTGACCGGATCAGATTTTGTCTGACATTTGGTTCAGTCAGACACATTTCGCCATGTCTGATTAACTCATTGCATATTTCCTTGTTAAAGAAGTCAACAATTTCGACAAACATATAAACAAATCTTTATCTGCATATGAAAGGAATTCCATGACCATTGATTAATTATAACTGAATAAATATTGTAACAAAAGATAAAATAACAATACACAAATTGATTATAAATGAGTCTTAGTAAAATACATGCATATAGGTGTTTAAGGACTGAGGTTTTGTTTTAAAAAAATTGAATCTTTTTACTGATACATGTAAAATAAATACTTTTGCAGCAGAGGTTAATGAAGAAAATCTAAAGAAATATTTTTGCTATAAACCATGTAAACTAAAAGTTAAAACATAATAAAAATAGTGTTTATTAATGAAAAAAATATTGTGTCTTCACACCTTTAAAAAAAATAGTTTTTACCATATGCAGATCAAAAAACCATGGTCGGTCCCTTACACAACTGGCAACATCTGTAATACCAAAGACTGAAATTATATTAAGGTTCTAAAGTTCCACCTAATGCTACATGTAATAAGTTGTAGGACAGGTATTTACAATACAATTTCCACAAAAAATTAAACCTCGAACCATTGCTAATTTTTAACCCCTATGAGAGTATTTCTGGCAATTTATGTTACAAGGTTTACTATATTAATGTAATGCACTATTTATACCCCACACAACAAAGTTGCAGAGGGTATAATGTTTTTTGTCTGGTCCATCAGTCAGTCTGTCCATCTGTCCGTCCGTCTGTGATCACAGTTTGTGGACGCAACTCCTCTGAAACCACTCAACAGAATTTAATGAAACTAAGGTTCTATTGTGTAATGAATGACCTATCATTATGATTGTGGCTATTCAGTAAAATGTTGGTAGTATATAATTTTCCAGCTTTATAATTAAACAAAGAATGTATTTCTTGTAAAACAAGACAGAAGAGAGCACCTTTCAATAAGATACATATTACATTGTACCTTGTAAATACATTTATTTTCATACAATTTGTGTAGGGGTTTGCAGAAAGTGTAGAGGTGAAGTAGTAAAAGCTACATGTATCTCAGAGGAAGAAACAGATCAACCTGGACATGCTATAATAAGTACCTCCGATGAAAAGGTAGACGAACATGGAAACATTGATGATAGAGAAACCAGTTATGCTTCATCTGAATTGGTAATTTTGATTTTAATGCCCCCATTTACATGTACAAAAGAAGAAGCATTAAAATTTTATACACATACATGAAATGTACATCAGAAAATGAACTAATAAAGCTGCATAAATTAATACCCTTGCATCAATTTCATGATTCAGTAATTGCAGAAAAAAATAAAAGTTCTTCTCAGGGCATTATTTTTTTTTGGACATAGTCATATTAATTTCATAATCTTAACAAAATTTTGTCAGTACTGAAATATTGTTTTGTAAATGGGCGTTTTTCGAGTTGAGATGTGTTCACATGAGAGCCTCAACTCAAGGATGTCAAAAATAAAATAGTTCAAAAGACAACATGTTTCGACATCAAAATAAAATGTTTCCAGAGAAACATGTCACGATAAAAAAAACTAAACTAGCAATGCCAATATGTGGAGTTTCTAGGAGAACGCAAAATGAACATTCATTCTCAAATTAAAAATATTTTAACGTCATGTTAAAGCAAAAGAACTGCTCTTCATTTCAAATTCAAATTGAGGCTTCCAAATACATGTAATATGACAAGCCGGCAATGGAACAAAAGCTATCTTAAAAGGATTTCAAGGACAAGTAAAGCTTAAGATGTTTCACTGCAAAATGTAAAATCTACTCATTTTGCACACTTCAGAGAAAAAGGCAGAGACTTCTAGTTGATTCTATTGACCAGGACCAAGACAAAAGTAAAGATGTAAGAATATTATGTATATTCCTATTTGATACTTTATATATGTATTTGAGTATCAGATGAGCCTGTAAGGGCGAGTTTTTATAACTCCTGCTTGAAAAGAATAGTGATAGGGTATCTGTCCATCTCTTATACGCAACTCCTCCTAAACCAAGTGATGGATTTTCATGAAAGTTTCACACAATTTTTGTGACATAAAAAAATGTAAATGTTCCCCTCCTATTTTAAAATTTGATTAGATGATTTGTGGGTTTCTGATAGCAAAACATGGACTTAATCATTTGACGACAAGGGGTACCCATCTTTAATCCACAACTCCTTAACCCCTCAATAGATTTTTATAAAACCTTCACACAATCTTTGTTACATAATGTAAAATTAATGTGCACCTACTATTTTAAATGTCTCAGGGATAGGGGTATTTATTTGTGAGCTTTTATTATACCCCCCGCAAACAAAAGTTTGGGGGGTATATAGGAATCATCCTGTCTGTCTGTCCGTCCGTCTGTCTGTCCACACACCTCATAAGCGCAACTCCTCTTATTAAAACCGCTTGACGGATTTTGATGACACTTTACATGAAGGAAGTACAGTCGAACTTCGATGGCTCGAACTTGAAGGGACCGACAAAAATAGTTCGAGAAATTGGGAGTTCGAGAAACCGGGGCTTGCAATGTCCGGAAATGATTCATGTTCAACCCGGAATCGATATCGGTTTATATATTTCAGTTAATTTCCTGTGTAACATTGGATTAATAAAATTGTGTTTCTTCATTGCATTTCATATATAAATCTTATTTTTAAGTACTTATTTTGATTTTTATTAAAATAAAAATGTTTACTGTTATATTGTTTGTTTAATTTTATACACGAGGATTGATAAGTATTATTGCATTACGTAATTATGTCAATGGCATCGATTCGGATTTGATAGCAATTTATTGGCGCACATTTAAATTAATTAAAACCTACTTCAACAAATTTGCCTACAAAGGAGTACATAAATACAAATTGATAAAATTAGGTTAATTATTAGGGATTCTATCATTAAAGATCAAGCTTGGCATTTTACAGGTATGGCTTCGATCTTTCCACCTTTTACGACCAATTAGTCATGCAAGCTGTCAATAATTTTAGTTCGAGTTATTCATTGTTTATTCAATGGATTTTTAGTATTGGGACTGCTGATATAATTCGAGTTTTCGAGAAATCGGTGTTCGAGAAATCGAAGTAATTTTGAACATTGATTATATAGGCGGAAAGCTCCGTACTTTGATAGATGTTCGAGAAATCCCGGGTGTTCGAGCCATCCGAGTTCCTGGCGACCGTTTCACTAAATCGTAAATCGTAAACGTAGACGTAAGTGCACTCTTAAGAGTTACGACCGTTTCACTAATAATTAAAAGTTACGAGTTACGATAAAAGTTTATCGTAAAGTTACGAGTGGTTATAGGCACTCTTAACTCGTAAATCGTAAAACGTAAATGAACGCGCACTTTGCAAAAATGGCCGCTTTGTTTGCCGTTTTGTATCAAGAGGAAAGAGGAATTAAAAGACAAAGAATATTTCGGGACCATACTAACCCGCTAGACTTTCTTTGCGATACTGAAGTAATAGAACGATACAGAATGCCAAGAGAACGGATTTATTCCCTATGTAATATACTACGGGTGGATATTGAGTACACATGTGAAAGAAGTCACCCGATTCCACCCATAATTAAAGTAAATATGCTTTACATTTCATCTACTTTCACTTTCCTTATAGTAAATAATATTGTGATGACGTCATCAAGGGCGCGCTTAATTTGGATACATCGGTGCACCGTAAATAAATGTCTAGATTTGATTACAGTATTCCAATTTTTCTGCTAATATTCATTAAAAAAATTACACTTCATAGTAACACACAGTTGAACCTTTGTTAATAAATGTCTATTGTATGTAACAACAAACGTCAGATCAATGTCTGACACTTGCATTGCTGCTCACCAAAAACACAACACCTAAAACATGTATTTAATTAATTTATTCAATTATTATTTGCGTGATACTGTGGCTCTGTTGAAATTACCTACCATGCTCCCTTCAACTGTTAGCAATATTTTATTGACTAGTCGCGATAAACTAGTGGTTGCTGATTATGCTAACTTACGTTGGACTGCTCGGCGCGCTTAATTTAGATACATCGGTGCACTGTAAATAAATGTCTTTTGATTTTGATTACAGTGTTCCAATTTTTCTGCTATATATTATTTCAGGTGTTAGTTACTCTTCGCTATCTTGGCAAAGGGTCATTCTTTTCTGAATGTGGGGACATTCATGGAATTTCCAAATCCAGTGTTTCCCGTGCCGTGGAAGATGTGACTACTTCCATTTGCAAAAGACTAAACAATATTATTTTCCCAACGAAAGTTGATGAACTTGTACATATGAAAAAGGCTTTTTTTAACATAGCTGGGTTCCCAAACGTAATTGGAGCTGTAGATGGGACCCTCATTCCAATTATTGCTCTTAGAGATGACGAGGCTAACTTTGTTTGCAGGAAAGGATTCCATGCTATTAATGTCCAGGCAGTTGTAGATGCATCTTTGAGGTACGCATTTGATTACAGCGTGTAAAAAGTGTTATTTCATCATAACTATTTCAGTATTCTGTTTATTTCCTTGGCTTAATTAAGCCAATTTCCATGACGGCCGTCGGAACACAAAAAAGTATTGTTATGCCACCGACAATTAAAATATTTTTCTGTCAAATTTAGCAGCATTATATGCAGACGACAGCCTGTCATTTTTTAAACTCGTAGTTCAAAATGCGCTAGAATTGTCAAAGATTTTAAATAGGTCCATTCTTCAGACCCTCCTCCCATGTTTCAAATTGGATGATTTTTTATTCATACAGTGATTTCGTGGATAAAACTTAAAATCTTGAAAAGTTTATAAAATAAAAATCGCGAGTTGTGAAATGCGTAATTAACGTTGGAAAATGAAACTTTTAAATATTAAAAAATTTCAATGTTATTAGCATGTGTATTTTTCCTGTTTAATGATTTTTTTTTACAACTTGGCTGCACCCCCTTGCATTTCCGATTTATCGATGTGAGATATAAAGGCCGATAAATTATTTCGATACGTTAAATCATCGATCAATTGTTACATTTATAAATATCTAAAATCATTCACTTACAAACGTGACGTTTGGACTTGCATCAAGTTCGTTAGTTAAGGTCCAATTATTAATCCAACACATAAAACTGATATTTGCCAACACCAAGTTCCAAGTTCCAAGTACAATTGTGTGTCTAATAAAATGTTTAACCATTCGAAATTTTCAATAAACATTGACTGAAATTAAATGTGAGTGTCAAAAATTGTAAAATTGTAATTGTTACCGTTATATATTTAGATTCACAAACATCGTCTGTAAATGGCCTGGATCAGTCCATGATGCATTTATATTTAACAACTCAGCAATATGCCAAGCCCTTGAGGAAAATCTATCTTATTATTAATAGAGAATTAACATCAAAACGAATATTAAAAAACGTGTGATTTTGTAACAGAATAAACGCGTCTATTAAATTAAGGCCAACACTGTTAGAATTATGTCTCCCCCCACTTGTTTTTTGTCCTGTCCTTCACAAAGTCATTCCGCTCAACTCTACTGAAACTACTGAAGAGGTAAACATAGCAAATGTGTACTAGCACGTGACGATGGAATTTCGTAAGCAATAGGTATAAATCTGACAGTAAATTTTACTCGGCATTTTTGGATATATTATATAGGACTTTATTTGTCGGGGCCTCGGTGGTCGAGTGGTTAAGGTAGTTCGTCTACTATTGATCACCTGGTATGTCAACACTGAGATTGCGGGTTCGATTCTCACTGCAGGCAGGGTGTACTCGACTCCAATCTTAATTGACAAGGATGGCCAGTTTTCCTACCGCAGGTCGGGGGTTCTCTCCTGGTACTCCGGCTTCCTCTCCCAATAAAAACTGGACGCCATGATATAGGTAAAAATGGCTGAAAGTGGCGTTAAAACACCATTCAAACAAACAAACAGTTACTTGACATACAGTCAAGGTTAGGAAATACTGCAGCGGCAGGGGACATTTGGCTACGTTTAGCAACTTGCCCATGTTTTTCTTGTGGTGTTCATGTGTATTATATATTTTTGCAGTTGCATACATAAAACTGGTGGGTGTCTTCCTTTTACTCCAAGTAAATGCACAAAAGTTATCACAGCTGTTTTCAAACTACACAACAGATGCATCGATGATAATTTGCCAATGCCCATATGTGACGATGACCAAGATGAAAATGTAGATGATATTGATTTTATCCAACTAGAATACAATGGAAATGGACAACACACAAGAGATAGGCTGATTCAACGATTTGCATAGTTATTTCTTCATATTTATTATATGTCATTGGTTATATTATTTAAACTTGTGTTGAATACACTTCTCCATAGCAATATATTAATAGATAAAATGAACCAGTGTGATATTATGGAATGTAATGTGTGTATTAGTATGAAGGGTTATCGTTGTACACTGGAATGGTATCATTACCTTCATATTCATGTAAATAATTTACTAACACTCTCTATTGTGTTTTAAGTAAGTAAGTAAATAAGCAAGTAAGTATTTAAACTTTATTTAAAACAACACAAAGCTCTATATTCACATATTACACATTCAACACAATATGCAGAAGTTAAAAACATGCCACTAAAACATAGTTAAAGCAGTATGAAAGAAAGCTAATATATTAAAACTACACAGGACACATATATTTGCATTCCAGTTTACACACAATCTTAAACATGTTCCAGTATTTTAAAGAAAGCAGCATAAGTCATGCAGAATTATGAACATTAAAAAGCGTTAATATTCAGCTTAATAAAGCAACAAGCATGTGCATCATGTAGTATATTGTTCTGATATTAAGCATATTAAAGCAGCTAAAGTATTAGAAATAATAAGCACTAAAAACAGATATAAAACTTGAAAGAATGTGATCATTGCTCTCTCATTGATTACCCAAACCCACTCTTCGAGGAAAACATCCCCCATGTCAATAACAAAGTCTATGTTTTTCTGTAGTAAACCTCAACTATCATTCCGATGAAAATTTTAAATTCCAGGTGCACAATGACACTATGTGACAAAGATTCTGTGTAAATTTCATCAAACTCCATCAATACCCACCCCCCCTCTCTATATCTGTGCCATATATTAAAATTTAAAACTTAGAAGTTTAAGAAATAATATAATATATATTAGTTTGAGCAATTAAAAGACTAACTATTTGCAAGCAGAACAGAAGCATTTCCAATCATTCCAGGACTTCTAAAGTTTTGAAATTTGAAGAAATGTGTTCAGTCCTAAAATGATCTGGTAGACTGTTCCATGTTAGGCTGCTGCATATTTGAAAGATTTCTTACCCTAGGTTGTTGTCTATACTTTAAAAATTCGAGTATCTGAAAGAATGTTATCTTGCTGTAATGTTACAATACATATAAAGCACAATTAGAGGCAACATTGCAATACTTCATTTTTCTATTTAAACATTATTTTCAAATAAAATTTTGCGAGAATACCGACTTTTGATTGGCTGGAAAATATTTTCTATCAGAGGATGGAAAACAAATTTGATCGTCACATATATTACTCCACAAGAAACTAACAGTTTTTGTGATCTCTTATTTCAAACATGTCAAGTTACATAAACAAAATTGTTGAGTTTATTCTATTATTTGAATTTATTTATAAGTATTAACTACAAAAAATATTTTCTCCATCGAGGGATAACAAAATTTCCGTTGTGCACATTTAAAATATAATCCGCTATACAATATGCAAAACGGCACTTTTGTTATCCCTCGATGGAGTAAATATTTTTTGTAGTTAATCCTTAATTGATAAATCTCTTTAAAATAATATTAAGGGGAAATATCTCTGAAAAAAAACAACTACAGGTACATGTAAAAATATTTTTTGAAAATTATTTAAGGAATATTATACAATTAATTACTTTGATATAGGTCGCCATCAGGACTTATCAGCAAGAGAAAATGTAATATTCACCGAGCCCCTGGGTCCATGTAATTTAATTTTAACTGTAAATCTTTAAAAAAATTTTAATGGTAAAAAGCATTGATGATGTAATGGAACTATTTAAATTTTAACTGCATAATAATATGTCATAGGTCACCTAAGTTATATTGTATAATATGGGTTGTTCAATTTGAATAAACCAATCAGATTTCAGCTTATAAAGCAAAATAAATTATATAAATTTAATAACAGGGGATACGGCAAATGCAGGTGGTGATAGTGTTAAGTTTGTTTTTTTTAAGTTGACAAGTTCTTGCAATAGTTCTACTTTCTTTTTTTCAAGTTCAAGGCGTTCTTTCTTGATTGCTAATTTTTCCTCCACTATATCCAACAGTCTCTTGGAATAATTTACTGTATCTGCATAAAAAATATCAGATATAATAGCAATATTTATTACAATGTGATATCTTCTTTTTTGTATATTTACAAAGAATCATTCTTACTAGAAAACTGAAGGAACTAATCATGAAACTATACATCCATATCTTAACTAGTTTAGGATTTCAAATGAAAACTTCCATTTGAGATAGATGACAAAAGAATTGCATTTATATTGTTTAATCAAATTTAGCTCCGAATGTAAATTGTGTTACAATGAATAAATGAAATGTATATTTTTCTAAACTACCTGAACTAATAATGGTCTTTGATGGTTTCTTTATTTGTGAGCCTGCTATTAAATATAAATATGCATGCATCAAGTTTAAATTTTTTACTTGAATCAGCTATATACAAAACAAATACAAGTGATCATCTTACTACAGAATATTTATTATAATTGGGGAAAAAACTACTGAATCATCAAAATGATTGTTTATTGATTTAATATTTGCTTATTATTCAACCATTAATATTTCTGAGGGGCTCCAGTGGCGTATTGATTGAGGTAGTAAGTCATCTTCTAATGTGTATGTCTAGTGCTAACAACGATTCTTACTGTGGGCATGGTGTGCTCAACTCCAATTTCAATAGGGAAATATTGCTCTTTTTACTATGTGAACTAGTGAAAAACAACAATTAAATGGGAAATGGGGGCAAATCATTGACAAGCTAATTTTGTACTGCAACTTAATAAGAATTCAGAGTTGGATAGGTGTAGTGTAGAGAATTTAACACTTTGTATCTGTTGCTATATAAACATCCTTTTTTAAATCTAGAAAAGGGGGTTTTGTTGTTCAAGCTTGGCACTCGTCAAAACCCAATACCTACTATGCTGCAATGGAATACATTTATTTAAATAAAAAGAAAATGCAAATTTTCATTCATGTTCTTGAAATATTTAAATTAAGATAAAGAATGCACCAACCTGAAGCACATGGTTGATTGGAATTTACTTTAACCCTCTGCTCACTATTAAGGTTTGTAAACAGCTTCCTTTTAATTTCTTTAACTTGTCCTAAACCTGCAATTAAAATGAACCTACAGTAAACAAATCACTTTTAATAAGGATAAAATTTAAGATCAGCTATGCTGATGGGATAACGAACTATGAAAACAATATTCATTTATTGTCAGAAAATGAACTATTATTTATATATATAATTTTTTGTGGACAAGCATTAGAAACAGTCCAAGCATTCATCAACCCTTTCATGAAGTACAAATAAACTTCATATCTTTTGACTATGAATTAATATTATTTTTATCATGCGACTCAAAAATACATTTGATACCAATGGAAAACATGAAAAAAGAGTGCACTTCTAGCTGATTTATTACTTGAAATTTTCTGATAGCCTGATGTTACAAACAAATATATTCAACAACATGTCGTTAACCCAATCAGAACACTAAATATCATAAGTAGTTACATGTAGGACAAGGGTACTAGGAGACTTCAGGCACTTACGAATAAAGCAAATATTTATTTGGCTATTTTTATTGTAAAGCACATGTAACGATTGCTGGATAAAATATGGTTAGCTGAAATTTTTTTTAAAATTTATCATTACAATAAATTTAAACTTCTTAGTTTTACCTTTTTTATAATAGTCACAACTAACTGCTTTTAAATATATACTCCATGACAAACCATTATATATAACACTCAATTACATAAATTATTTTGAGTGCTTCTTACCACTGCAAGAGGCCACTATAACAGGGCTGTTAACAGGACTCGGCAAGTCTGCAATGGAATCATCAGCCTGGGTAGAATTTTCTAAAATTAAAAATAGAGAGAGAGAGAGTGTGTATGTGAAGCAGTGTTATTAAATGCCAATTTTTGTTTTTTAAATATGAACATGAAAGAGAAAAATCACGATTTTGGGTAGGTATATCAATAAAGTTAAATGTCATAGACTATATTAGTTGTCAAATCATATTCATATTAATCTTTCGCCTGGTCCCTCTCTATCCATGTGGATGAGTAGAAAGAGGGATAGAGTAAAAGATTTATTTGTTATTACATTGATAGTTAGCATTAGTTACCATTATGTGCCATGCAAGCGAGACATTTTCTTGTTTCTTCATGTCAAAACATTCATTGTGTACTGTTATGTGCATGTCCTTTCTTAACTACATGTTATTTATTTAACCTCTTTTTGTCACAAGTAACAGACAATTACCAATATGAACATTATAGTAACAAAGAATGCTTTGAATGTATACTTACCATCACATGTATCTAAACCTCCTGGTATACCGGACAACACATTGTCTGACAGAACTCCAATGACCTATAAAAGATGTACAATTTATAACAAAAAAAAATTTTTAAATGGCTTACTGTAACTAATATAAAGACTTTTTCAGAAACATTACGATGCAAAGAATTCTGCAGAAATACTACTAACAGGTCTTTCAGTGTTTAATGTGCTTTACAAATTTTAATGAAAAACATATATAAATATGCAAAATTTTACATGTCAGAAGATTGATGTGTAAGCTATTATTGCCATGTGAACTCAATTTTTATTTATGAAAATCTTTAAATTTTAATTGAGTAAAAAAACATAAAAATCTTGAAAAACCCCTTGAAGTTTTGCTGTAGGTATTTCATACTTTTTCCTCCCAATTCTTCAAACATACAGGTGCAGGTCCACCCCCTGTTTTGACAGCCTCTCTTTTTCTTGCCACTTCTTTTTTGCGTGTGTTACTTTGCACGTCCTGCCATTTTTTTCACATCTGTGACTGTTCTGACATCGACACTGCATGCATTTACACTGTACATTACAAGAAAAAAATTTTTTGTAAGTGCTTACTAGTATATGCCTTATATCAACAATATCACTCATGCCTGAGTGATACTATATTATCTGTGTGTTCTTATTAACCTTTATATGTAATGCTGTCATGATTTATTGCTATGCCTGCTATGATGGGTGGTAAATATATTTCTTGGTAATAACAGTGTAGTGTTTTTATACCATGTATTTTCTTATGCTTTAATTATAACATGTGCTTTAGCCAATGTTTTAAGTTCCTGCCTAGTGCTTTGGACTTTTTTATGCTTTGATCATTGAATGTTGGTATGCATATCTATACTGTTTTATGTGCATGTACATTTATGTATAAATTGTCTGCTTATATTTATAGTCCTTAAAGAGCTGTCTAAACCTCATGTTTCTTTGTTAATATGTATATGTGCCCACTCTAAAAAAATTACTTCAAATCAAATCAAATAAGCTTTATTTATAGTCGATTATCCAATAACATTTACAATAACATAAGCTCTACTTACTTATTTACTTACTAAATATGATAAAAAATATATTGCACACTTTCTTCTTTAATCCTCACACTTTTTCCTTCCAAAAAGGTGATGAAAAATGTTTAAAATGAATAAAAATAAATTCAGTGTGTCGTGATAATATCGTATTTGAATTCGAGTAAAATTTTACAAAAGCTGAATGCAATTTACATTGTAAAAAAAAATTTGACCCAACCACCCGTGGCAGATAGAACGATACAGCAATATTTTTGCTATTAATTAGTAATGTATTAGAAATGACTGAGGATTTCATATATTATATTTGTGCTCGTCGTGGTAAAAGAACAAATACTTAGCTCATGAGTAACAGGTGAAACATGGAACTGCACTGCATCTGATCCTGTAAATATTATATTAAACGTCAATATATAGAACATTATCAATCGGAAAACCTCGGATGATTCCGTTTTATTGCGTGTTGCATTTTAAAAGGGGTACAACTCTAGTTAGTCAGCAAATTTTTATAACGTACAGTGTTGATCCTGTCGTCTGCAAGATAACATTTATAATAGGATATTTTATTCTGAATTTTGCTTACAAACAAACCTGTTGGTAATTTCCTGCCAGCATTTATTTTTTGTTGCTAATGTAAGTGACGGGGAAAACTTTCCCTTAATTATTTCCCAGTGGTCCGTTACCATTGTAACTAAAATGTCAAGTTCAACTGAGGACCAATTTTGCCTTCGTGCCATGTTACGTTGCTACAGACGCATTACCTCCAACGTTAGAGAGTTCCATTCTTAGTCGTAAGTCGCAAACCTTAAGACTTACGTTTGCGACTTCTTTGGTGAAACAGTCGTATACGTGCACGTAGGAAAATCGTAAGTGTAATCGTAGACTTACGATTTACGATAACTTTAGTGAAACGGTCGCCAGGTACTGAAGTTGGGCTGTACATCAAATGTAGATGTGCATGAAGAATTTTTATTGCTCTGGGATATCATTCAGGGGAGATAATTGGACCTAGACTTTTTAAATATTGTATTCAGTGGGAGACCTCGTAAGCACAACTTCTTCTAAACTGCTTGACAGATTTTCATGAAACTTTACATGAAGGAAGTACATCATAAGTAGATGTGCATGAAGAATTTTCATCGCTCTCTGATATCATTCAGGGGAGATAATTGGACTTAGACTTTTGAAATATGCTATTCAATGGGAGACCTCGTAAGCGCAACTTCTCTTAAACAGCTTGAAGGATTTTGATGAAACTTAATATGGAGGAAGCACATCATATGTAGATGTGTATGAAGAATTTTCATTGCTCTCGGATATCAATGAGGGGAGATAGTTGGACTAGAGTTTTTTATTCGCAGTACAGAGTCCAATATGAAAGGGGCGTATCCTTTTGTTAGCTTGCTCACAGTAGTACTTGTTTCTTTTTAAAACAGATAACACAGCTGTTTATCTTATATTACAACTTCCATTAAGCCTTTCATTGTAAGCATTATGATCATATTTGAAAAAATCAAAGAAGTACCAATAGTGCATTGGACAAGAATAAGACACTATGATGAAACACCCAACACTAGAACACCCACACACAACGTAGCAGCGACTCATGGAAATTTTGATCCTCAAATTTTTGTAGGAGTTATGGCCCTTTGAACTTAGAAATTTGCTAAAAATCCGCATTTATCATCTTGTCTGCGCAACTTCTCTGAATCTACTGAACCAAATCCAATGATATACATGGTATGCAGGAAAAAACACCATATGTAGCTGTGCATATTACCATGAAATTTTGATCCACAATTTTGTATTGGTGTTACGGGTGTTTGAACTTTTTGAGGGAAATGGAGGGAGGCTTTAAATCATTTACTCTATTAATTTCAGATAAATTCAGACTCCCAAGATAGTTTGTGGTTGCTAAGTAGTCAGGACACAGGTACTACAGATACAACAGACCAACTTGACGAAAACCCTGTCCAAAATAATGACAAGAGGAGAGCATTAGACAACGTTTTGGAATCCTGCGGTTTAAGCCCAGTCAAGAAACAACTTCGAGTAGACTGGAATCAGTCTTCTGTACGAACTAAGCAGGACTATTCTATAAAGGCTAGAAAAATATTTGAAGAGGTTGCAAAGTTCTTGCACCAGGACAAGAACATCATTCGCTTGATACTGTCCTAAAAGATTCTTTACAGCCCTGTGACAGAACACTTGAAATTCTTTCAAAAGCCTATGATTTGTGTAAAGATTGGGGAACTCCGAGACAGATTTTATCTATATTTGTATCTGACTATTCTTTCAAAGAAGTCACCATCACTAACTAAATATAGATTTACAGCTGCAAGGAAGCATGCATTAACGAAGGAATAGGACAGCCTTTACAAAGTTCTGGTTACCACCGTGAAGGACTCTCTCAACAACAGATAGAACATTTATAATGACTGATTCACCATATTTTGGAAAAACAAATTATATCAAACAGTATCAGGTCACATGTTGTGGAAAAGTATTTGATGTTCTGTGCAGAATCTGAGGTTACCAATGTAGCAAGTGACAGGACATACATGGGAATTTTAGAAGCAATAGAACCTAATGTCAGAAAAAGCATGAAAGGGTTGGATAACTATGCAGCAGATGGTGCTAAAGCTTTTGATGATTTGAAAAAAGTTGCTAGTTGTTTAGGCAAGAATTTTAAGGGCAAAGAGTGGGAAGAAGACATACTTCAGCGCCTGTCAAAAGCAAAACAGTATCTTAAAATTGATTTTAAGGTGAGTGTACATGTAGGGAGCAATGAGGTACCAATCGATCATTCAAATGTCAAGTTGGAAAAGTGAAATACAAAACAAGTAAACACGAATAAGAACAGCACGAAGAAACAGACAACATAAAAACACAGAACAAGTGAATAGAAATCAACATCACAAACTCAAGTCATAAAGACAGTTAACTCAGGTGCTACGTAAGAGTAAACAGTTCCTGCTTGCTATAACACACCCATTTTTGTAACAGTATGTACTTATCACATCTACTTAGTTATAATTTGTTAAATGACATCAGTATGTCTTTGACAGTCTATGAGGTCTGTATTGCAAGCGTTGATTTCAGGTTTGTTCTATACTCACTTCCTGTTACCTGACATTTTTTAGGGTAGTGGAGGTATACTGAGTGAGCAGTGGCTTACAGATTCCATGTTGGCCATGTTACCATGGTTACCATGGTTACCAGCAATGTTTTTTATAATTTATTTGGTATATCATCCTTGGCCCCATATAATTAAATTGAAAATACATGTACTTTTACTTCTTCAAATTCAAAATTTATTAAAGACTTACAAGTACTTTCCTTTAACCTAAAGCATTTTATCTTTATTTCGGCTACATATATCTCTTGAATCTGAGATACCAGACCATTGCTGTCAGTATGCTCTATCATTAGAGGGCTTAGATCATGGTGTACAATATTTGCATTCACATGATGAGGGTTGCTCAAGCTGTAACGACATGTTTCTGACTTTGGAAGAGATCAAGCAAGGCTTAGAAGAAATGAGTTTCTATGATGAAGACGAAAAGGATGACCTGCAGTACACTTTTTCACAGGTATTGCAATGAGAATATAAAAACTATGCCACAAAAACTAAGTGTTTGTTGTTATTAACTTTTTCATGCATCACCAACACAGGGTTACACTATTTGTACACGAAAGTAGATATTAAATTCTTCAGATTTCATGAAACTTTGAACAGGTAAGCATGGTTATAAAGACATCTTTATGTAGTTTAAATGTTTACTGATCATTTGGGTTCAATAGGGTGGTTTGGCACCATAAAACCTGGTTTAACTCACCATTTCAATACCATTCAAAAGCTTTCAAAAGCTTATGTTGTTTGTTTTGACTTGCTGACTTTAAATAAAAGTATTGCTTGATAGATTGATTTCTTGTGAAGTTACTCGTACACATGTACCTGTATCCGCACCTGTTTCCAATTTTGACTCGTAAACAGTGAAAAGGCAATGAAACTTTCTGAAACTACACAAGATTTCTGATAAGATATTCTATAAGATATTCTATGAACTGGTATCACTTGTTCTTCAAATCGTTATTTACAATTTCAACAATTACTGATGTTAGAAAATTTTGGTGCCAAAAATGTGTAACCAGAAGTTTACACCACAATGAATTTGATAGCCTCGGTGTTAAATTTTGGTTTTGAGTACTTTTTGTTCAATACTTTTGGTTGTTGACTTTCCAATGTTTTGAATTAGATACTGCTGATGAGAGGTTACTCCTTGAAATATGCATATACAGCATAACCAAATTATCTGCGTTTAGCTTACCTGACCCGATAGGTCATGTGAGCTATTGCCATCACTTGGCGTCCGTCGTCCGTTCATAAACTTTTTCAAACGTTAACCCCTCTGACACTATAAGTCCAATTGCAACCAAACTTGGTACAGTTGTTTATTGGTATATATGTGCTATAAAACTATCGTTTGGATTTTTGATTCGTAAAAAAACATGGCCACCATGGCTAAAAATAGAACATAGGGGTAAATTTTGGTTTTGAGTATTTTTCGTTCAATACTTTTGGTTGTTAACCTTCCAATGTTTTGATTCAAATGCTGCTGATGAGAGGTTACTCCTTGAAATATGCATATACCATGTATACAGCATAACCAAATTTCCCGTTTTGGTATTTGTATTTTTTATTAACAAAAATTTATGAGCTCAAGATTATTTTTTATAGTCCAATAGCGGAATGTGTGGGGTATGTGATCATGTTTACTAAGGTTCTTTCATTAATTCATTCTTAATTTGCTTCCTGTTTACCGCTCTAGTATTTAACTTGCCTACAAGTATATTCTCACTAGTCATGGTAATTTTGAAAAGTTTTGTAACAGTAAATTTTATGCAGTTGAATTAGCCTCAGTGTGGATTTATTTCAAGAGCATCTCATGTATGCTATGTTGGATTTTGATGAAACTTAATGCGGAAGTACATCCTATGGAGATGTGCATGAAAAAATTTTGCTGCTTTCAGATATCATTCAGGGGGAGATAATACCCTATTAAAAAATTGTAAAATTGTAGAATTCTGAAAAATAGAGTTACTGTACATGTAATTAAGATCTGCCATGCAATAAGACTAGGAAGTAATTGGTAGATCTGAGTTCTTTAGATTGAATTTTTTACTGGTTGCTTCGTTTTTCAGAGTATCAAATATGTTGATGAATGGAAAAAGCATGTACTCAGATCTGTAAACCAGGACAAAGCAAGAGCTGATGTAATTGAAAACATGACAGAATTTGATGTTCTAATTGAAAGAGACTGGGCCATGAAATTTTTACCGATGATGTTCAGGGAACCACTGTCTAAGTGGTTTGGAAAACGTGGCATGAATTGGCATGTTACGGTTGGTTCCTACTTGAAGAATGGTTCTTTTCACAGTTACACAATTATACATATTTTTGACAACACCAACCAGGATGCATTAACATCAAATGTTTTACAAGATTCTATAATGAGGCTTAAAGTTAAAGAAGATATGTTAACAAAGGCGCACATCAGGTCTGATAATGCTGGTTGCTTTCATAGTGCTGAGGGCATTTTTAGCATTCCTTGTTTAAATCAACAAAGTGAATTGAAAGTTGAACAGATGGACTTTGCTGACCCACAAGGGGGAAAAAGTATCTGTGACCGTAGAGCTGCTCACATAAAAGGAGCAATACGTAAATATGTTAACGAAGGAAATTATGTGACCACATCAACAGAATTTTTAAATGCTGTAAAAAATTCCAACATTAAAAATGTTGAAATAGTTATTGCTACACCTCCAAAGCCTGTTGTCACCAAGAAACCAAAGTTTAAGGATATCACATCTTTTAATAACTTCCAATACCACTCTGACAATGTTGTTGCCTTCAAGCAATACAAGATCGGCAATGGTGTAGAAAAAGCCGACACAACCATTCAGGTGTACGAAAAATTTCCAGAAATCCATGCAGTGAAATCTTGTACAACAGATGAACATGTAAGATTTCCAAGACCTTCTGTAATAGATCTGCCATCAACAGCAGCAGCTGAGCAAGAACCATCAAATGAATCAGATAATGAAAATGACACCTCATACTTGTTCACTTGTCCAGAACCTAACTGCATACAAAGTTTTTTGTTAAGTATGGCAATTTAAACAACCATCTTGATAAAGGTGATCACAAATACAGTAAAAGTTCAAACAAGCCTTTCAGACAGATCTAAGGTAGAATACATCAGGCAAATTGAAAGTAAAAATTCAACAGAAGTTCAGACACCATCCAACATTACTCATAATTGTTCACATTTAGGAAAAGGTTGGGCTTTGAAATCAAAGCGATGTGTAAAGCGCTTTTCAATTAACCAGAGCATTTTTTTTAAAGAGATGTTTCAAAAGTGTGAAGCAACTGGCCATAAATATGACCCTGAAGAAGTGTCTGTTATGATGAGAACAATTAAAAAGGATGGGAATAGGCGTTTTACCCAAGAGGAATTTCTTACACCATCTCAAATTTCTAGCTATTTTAGCAGATTGTCTTTAGAGAAGAGAAAACTGGCTCAGAATAACTATCAAGACGAGGATCTTGTAGCAGAGGAGTTTGAAAACAATTTAATTGATGCAAGAATAACTGTGTCCAATATGAACTAAGTTTATTCCTCTATGAGTCACTTACAATGTATATGTTGTAACTTTGTGTGAACATTATGTGAATACTTTGCGTTTGTTATACATGTACAAATTGTATCTAAATTATACCTCCACTGAACAGGCTCTATATTGCAATCACATGGTCTTTCAAGTTTTCAACCTTTCATGAATGTTGGACATATAAAGTTTTACACTTGTTTGTTTGACCGTCTGTCTTTATGTCCGTAACACTTCGGTTAAGTTCATGGTAAAGTTCCATATATATCTTGGTATACTACATGTTGGGGGTCAAGATGTTGCTGCAACCTATATTTTATGTATGAACAAATTTGGTTATTTCTTAATTTCTTGGTTTTTAAGTTGGATCAATGCTGTTTCACCACTATATGTGTATTTGGTAATGCGGCACCACTAGAAACTAGGTGAATGCAATCTATATATTATGCATGAACAAATTTGGTTTAGTTCTTTTTCTCAGGTCCCACATTTTGTGGGTCAATGATATTTCAAGAACGGACTGGCCATCCATTGCTCATTTATTATAAACACATTTTTGCAGTTTTTAATGAAATGATACAAAATCATAGTAGTTTTCTTTTCAAATTTAGGTGGAGTAAAATGCTCAATTTTATAAACATAAGCAGTAGACAAAAAATTCATGAATAAAGCCTCTTAATGATTAATGTTATGTTCCAATTACAGCTGAAATATTGCCGACGGGACAATAAGCTGACAACAATCAATCAATCTTAATGAATGTTAAGGTGTTTCAGGTGTATAAACAAAATCCTTTATTTTTTCTACAATTTTGTATAACCTAGTTTTACTAAATGAACTGTGAAAGTATGAAAAAAAACATGGGATCATAAGCATTTCTACTGAAATAAAGAATATGATGCCATAGAATTTTGTAATTATGTAGATTAAATAGGGGAAAGTCCCAATAAGCATCTTTTAACTGGCAAAAGATTTGAATTTTATTTCTGAAATATATTGAAAAGCACAAATAAAATAAAAATCGTACATGTATCACCATTCCCCTTTTAAAGATATTTAAGAAATTTGTCCATGATTACATTTCTATAACACATTTTTTGCCAATTACATGTATCTCCCCTGAAATAGATTTTAAAAAAAACTTAATTTCTTTTTAAATGTTTATCTTAAACTTATTTCATTAATGTAATAAAATAAAGGATTAAGTTTTACATATTTTTTGTGATAATTAGTCATTTAAAATAAAATACAGGCTAAAAAGTTACAAAATTCCTGAAAAAGATATCGATGCTTACTTTTAAAAATTGAAGTTAGATTTATATTGTTGCACAATAATTTATCAGTTACTTGAGAAGGAAAGAAATCACATAAAAGTGAATGAATATAACCACAATAAACTTGATCAATTTAGGAAATAATAATTGGTTGCTGTGGTACGAAATTGGTTGCTATGGAATTTTTTTTAATATTTCATATAAATTTAATGCCAAGAGTTATTAATGCCACATATTATTACATTTAATTGAAGTTGATATAAGCAAATTACTGGCATAGTGACACTTGACACATTCATTTTGTCTATTTGAAACTGAAAAGAAAGCTGAAATTTTATTGAAAAGTCACTTTTTGGGGTTACTTTTTCACGGTTTTAGACAAAAAGGCTTCTCAATTTTATTTATGATATTTATAAAGCAACTTTAGCCTAGGGTTATTCATTTGTAATCTTTAAATTATTTTGTTGCAGAACTAAAATAATTCATTTTGAAATGTTGTACTTTTTTCAAATAAACTGCCTTTCAAAAGTGTGAGTACTAATTGTAACCATAGCAACAAAGTGTAATTTCTAATATTTTATGTTTTTGTATATTTACCTTTTGTATGTCACATTTGTATGTTGGTATCTTATAACATGATATTGAATGGAAAATGTCAATAAAATGCATTTAAATATCTTTAAACTAAGTGTTTTCCCTATAAATTAAAGCCGTTTCCATGGAAACCATATAACACACATTTAAAGTACTAATAAAATACAAGATTTGACTTTTGAAGTTCAAAATGTTATACAGTATTAAAAATGGATTATTGAAGCCCAAAAAATTAAAAACCAAAAATTTCATGTTTCCATGTTAAGCTTGATGGTTCATGGCATGGTCTCTTAATAATTGTCATTAAAATAATAAACGTCATGATCTAGAATAACTCTAAGAGAGTTTATCATCGATATATTACATGATTTTTTCTTATCAGAATTCAATAGCCTTTAAGCCCAATTACTGAAGAATATCTGCATACAAACTTGTGAATCAAAGGTAAAAACTTTGAATCATCTCCTACTTTTCGTGGTAAATAATGAAGACAAATTTTAAGTATCGTAAAATAAGTATTTTTAGTCGTAATTCGTTAAAAAACCTGTTTCTTAATCTAAAAATTTGTTTCATTGTTCAATTAGGTCTGGCACTGGTAGAACCAACGGGATATGACGCTCGCTTAGGTTTTATTGTAGTATGAAATCCCTACCGGAAACGAGATAGAACGAAATTAAACGAGAACGCCGAAATAACCCTATATGATGCCAATAATTATTAAAACTTCCTTATTATGCTTTTATAATAAATGTATATAGATTTAAAGAAATTTTAATGTCTCCTTTACTTAATTGTATTACCATGACCATGTTTGTCGCTTTAGAAAACATAACAAATCAACGTAAATGATGAGCATGTTTATTGAACAGCATTTTTGTTTGCCATTTTGTGGAATGAAATAATGAAAACACGTAATGAAAAATAAATATTTTAAAAAGGACGAACCGTCCAACTCTGGTTTTCGGGAAGTCGGCGCAAATTTTAATAAAATCCCTTTAAAATCTTTAAAGATTTTTGGCTTTATTATAAACGCAATATTCCTTTTTCCATAAGAAGCATATATAACTGTCATGATTTTTAATGTATCTTATTATGGAATTTTTAAAAAGTCGTCGCCTATCTGTGATTCATTCCCATTATGTTAATCAACATCAAATGTTGGTTTCGATAATAGGGTTTGAAAAGTAAAATACGAAAAACAGTATATTTTTTTTGCAGCTGGCTAACTGTTGAATTCGTTATAACAGGTCTAATGAACAAATGTTTCAATAATCAAAAATGTCATAAGTTGTCTGGGGTAAATCACTGCATTGCTATTACCTGTGTTATCTAAAAATGTGTCTACTTGGTGAGAGGCTATAAACATCTTAATATCAAAGGACAAACATAAAAGGCGGCTTGTTTTTAAACTGACTAGAACTAGTACATTTAGAATTAATAAAACAAATTGTCTTTTTAATAAATCAACAGCGAAATATAGTGCTAGATTCTAGAATAGGGTGTTTACGAAAGAGGACAATACGATCGTATCCTTGTCTACACAAGTATCGATAATTAGAGTAGTTGCACAACAGGAAAATTAATGCGAAATGGATAGATTCTAGTCCCGTTGATAATTTGCTGATGCTACCCCCTTCTTGTTGCATCTTCGTTAGGCTACTGACATTTCAATTTTTATTGTATCTCTTATTTATGAAATTTAATAACATTATGTATAAATATAATGTTTTTTATCTAATCTTTATTTAAGCTAGCAAAAATTTACAAGACAAAAATTATTAAAATAAAAAAAATATTATTTAACAAAACAGAACAAAACCCTTAAAATGGATTTTACCTATATACACCTGTAACACTAATTAACGAATTGTTTATAAAAGGGATTGAAATGTTTATACAACAATTCAATGTATGCCAACATTTTTTTCTTACCTTTTTAAACCAAAATTTAAAATGTTGGCATAGGTTGAATGAACCGTTGATTTATAGGTTCCTGATTATCTAAATAATTTATTTTGAGTTGAATTTTTGTCATCGTCTTTAATAGTTTTGCATCATTTAATAGTTCTAAATGGGTGTGTCTATAATAATCAATATCCATGTCCACATACAATAATGGAAATTTCAAAACTGCCCTTTTCCACGCAAAAAATAAGAAGTGCATTTTGTAGGAGATTGGATTTTCATCATATCTGCATACCAAGGCATAAATAACAAAATTGTTATAGTTTGGTACTGTTAAACAGTTGTACCAGTAAAGAAACACATGGGAGAAATTTCTACCAATTCTTACTATCACATCAAAATGGGATAAATCCTACCACAAAAATAACGGGAAAATTTCTACCTTGAGAAATCTACTATGATAAAATTATGGCAGATATTTTGTACAATCATAATGTTCTACTTAAAAAATCACGTGAAAATTTCTATCAAAAAAAGTCTTGGAAGAAATTTCTTCCATTTAAAAATCAAAAAGAAATTTCATCCACGAGAGAATCAATGAAGCAATTTCGATCGGAAAATAAAGGAAAAAATCACAACAATCAGAAACTATAGAAGAAATATAATAGAACAAGAAAAAACATTCCTACATCAGATAATCACCATGAATAACTTTAGCTTTTGTACATGCTCAACACGAACATATAACAAATAATTGACAATAAAAAGGATAATCACGTTAACTAATTGCACTTATGCCTTTCTTTTTCTATTATTCAAAATATTACCAATATTAATCAAATCATATTTTATTGTCATTTATAAACATTTGCAAACGAAAACTGAGTACATAGATACAAATATACAGAAGTTGTCATTTTCAATTAATCAAGCAAATAATTAAGAGTCCCCTGCATATGGCTGTTTTATAAAGGAACCTAGCTTATTTACTTGGGATGGTGTTGATGGGCTTAAAATAAATCTTATTTTACCTATATTTGTGTATTTATTAAATCATTATTTTCTTTTGTTATAAAATTTAAGAAAGGTATTCTAATTTGTTCGTTTAATTTACATTCCAATAAAAAGTGTTGTTCGTCTTCTATTTGTTTACATAAATTCCATAATACTGTTCTGAAATTTTGATGTTTATTAAGTTGATATAGAAACTTTTTATTGATTCTTTTATATGTTTTTTATTGATGTTTATTATTATTATTATTATTATTATTATTATTATTATTATTATTATTATTATTATTATTATTATTATTATTGTTGTTGTTGTTGTTGTTGTTGTTGTTGTTGTTAACGCATAGATTATCTATATTAATGTCTGTTTTATAATGTCTGTGGCAAATATGTACCAAGTATAGATTCCTTTGGAGCCCAGATGATAAGAAAAGATTCTTTCAACAGAAGGTTTATGTCCTATGTATCAAATCTAGAAAAATAAAAAGTCGTTTGCCATTTAATATCGCCCTCTATGGGTAGTCTATCTTATCCCTGTCCATATGCTATATTAGATGTCCAGTAATTGCTTGCAAACTTTAAAAAGTTGTTCAATTGAGTTTCAATTGAGCTTTTGTCAATAAATTCCAGTTAATTTTCAGCTTTTCCAGATTTCGCAGCTCTTGTTTTTGCTCTATAATATGAAATATTTATATCAGAATTAGAAATTTCTGAATTATATATCATGATGAGTTTTACTAATAAATCAAAGGGTTACATGCAAGTTTATGGGTGGATTATTAATATTCTCTGTATAGTGTTTCATTAAAAAAAGAGCATTCTTTGCCTTCTTCACTAATTCTGAAAAACTATGAGACAAATTTCCATTTGATTGGAGTGTGTTTCCAAAAAAATTATATTCTTTTACATTTTCAATATTCTTATTTTCATAGGTTATAAAATCTGTTTCAGGTCTCAAATTCCTTTGCTTAAATATCATAGACTTTATTTTGGGGACATATTGACACTGCATTGCCATTTATCAAAATACTTAGAAAGATTATTCACACTATTTTAAAGTCCTTCCTTGCTGTCAAATAGTATAAGCAGGTCATCAACAAATGAAAGACTTCCAATATACTCTCTAAAATTTTGAGTTGTTTGGAGCTTCCTCTGTACAATTTTCTGTTATGTCATTTATAAATACATTAATCAAGGTAGGACTTCAGAAGGAGTCCCCTTGTTTTACTCCTCTATTTATTTTGAAAATTTAGAGTGCCTGTTTTTATATGTAATTCAAGATTTCGTATTTTAATATTGTTGCTTTATTACTTTATATATTTTTGCACCTATTCCCATATTACTTAGTTTATAAAGTAAGACATCTCTCCATACTGAATCAAAGGCCTGGTCAACAAAACAGACATAAAAGTTTGCCCTTATTTTTATGAATATAGCTACTTATAAAGTATAAAGATGCTTCCGATGATTTTATCTAAATGCAAACTGAGAATTACTCAGCTGTTTATCTATTAATTTAATGATTCTGTTATTTAGAATTGCATTCAAAGAGTATTAATAAGTGGTACTCCCATGTAATTATTTGGGTCATCCTTGCTCCTTGATTTATGAATTTGAATAATATATGAATCACACCCTGATTTTAAAATAGTGTTAAATAATTTTAAATATGATTTAGTTAGAAAGTTACTAGAATATTTTATTCCTTCATTTAAAATTCTATCAGGACCGGCTGCTTTACCTTTCTTTATGTTTAATATAACTTCTTTACAAGTTATTGGACCATCTGTTAATTCATTAAAGATTAAGTTATTTTCTACATCTACTAATTGACTGTTAATTTCTATTTCATAATCCTAGTCTTGTTTTCCAGAATTACCTTGTTTTTGAAAATGTTTTATAATTTTTTCTTCATCTTTTACATTTAAGGTATATTTTCTTCTTCATCATTATCTCTGAGCTTTAGAGACTAATATTTTCTAAAATTCTTTTGGATTTTTATTTAGATTCTCTGATAGAGACTTAATTATCTTGTCAAGGAACTCTTTTTTCTTTAAATTTACTATTTTTCTAAATTGTCTTTACAGATAGAAATATTATTTCAGACAAACCCAATTTTTGCATTTATAGGTTATTATTTCTTTCTATTTGTTTCATCTAATTTTATTTTATTATTATATTTATATATAAATTTTACTGAGGGCTGGAGATCCTCACCTACAAAAGCATAATCAACACAACTTAAACCATTCTTAGACATAAATGTAAAGTACCCAAGAGAATCTCATAGGAATCTTCCATTAAGTACTTTTAGCCCTGAAGACAAGCAAATGACAAGTGAATTTGTACCATGACTATTCTCCTATCAAAATTATTTTATCTTTACTTTAGAAATATTAAACTTCTTCCAATACTGTAAAATCTTTGTCAAAATGTTTAGATGCATTTGGAGGTATATAGGTTGCACAAATAAAAGAATGTCTTTGCTCAGTTTAAGCCGTAATCTATTTTCTGATATAGTTGCATTTTTCTATATTCTATCCCTCTTAATGTAAAAAATAATACCACCACTGTTTAGCGTTTTTCTCTACTTTCTAGATTAAGAAATAAAATTGTGATCTGGAATTTTATATTATCTCAGTGTCTTCTTTTCAAGTTTCTAATAAGATATTTATGTCACTGAAATGTGATGAACAAATAAAAAATCATTTAGCTTGTCTCCAAGGCTATGTATGCTCCATGAGGATTTTTACAATTTATCTTTCATATATTATAAATCCTAAAATTAGTTATATTTATGTAGTCTGACAGTATTGAATCCAGTTTTGTTAAATTAACTCTGAAGTTTACTATAATACAAGCCATTTGAAGGTATATAAAAAGGAAAGATAACTCTAATGGTTTATCAGCAGCAGAAACATTCCATATTTATCTCCCTTTGCCTATCTATAAGATATGATAATATGAATATTTGTTTTCGTTTCCTTTTCCTTTATAATAATTATTATAATTCTATTTGCTTTCTAATAAATAGTATTTATGAGTGTAAATATTTCTACCACTTCGTGCATAGTATATATCAATAGCTATATAGTAGCAAAATATTGCTGTATAAACCCATGTATTTTTCAACAAGACATTTGCTGTGTCACAATAAACGAAGATGAATTAAAGACAATCATTCTGTATGACTAATTGACAATTCTAGGTTTTGCCTTCAGCATAATATTTTAATAACATACAAAGCATTTTATAACATGTATTTTTTCCAGCCAAAATTTAAAATTTAATCATGGTTACATCAAAATGTACAAGATGATATAAAAAACTTTTACTTTTCCGTTTTACCTTCAGAGTAAAATATGTACGAATCAACGCTAGCTTGAAATGTCTAATACATACAAAAATAAAAATGAAAAATAATATAAAACACAATTCTCATTTAGACATATGTACAATGAACACCTTAACAGATTCTTTTAAGTTTTACTTATTATTCAAATACATTTACTATTGTGATTTCTTATAGTATTCCCTTTACTTAAAAGATAAAGTATCAACACTAGCTTTAATTTCCTCACACAAAAAAAAGCTGAGAATAAAACACATTATCATTTAAACATATACCTGTATAGTGAACAACTTTACAGATTCATATAAATTTTACTTTTTATTCAATTACTATTTTTGATTTCCCTTAGTAGCCCCTATACTAGTGAGAGCATATTGTCCTTACCTGAATTTAAACCTTTGTTGTATTGGTTATTCATGTTATTGAACTGAGTGTGTTATCTATAATCACCTTTGTTATACATTTATGTCTTGGATCTTTTCCAAAATTGCTTACACTTTGACCTGACATCTGAGTGTGGTAATTATCTGCTGGCCCTCTATAATCTTTCTGATACTCATTCATTTGCCTTGTTCCTGAATTTGGTCCATAATCTTACTGATACCCTCCAATTTGTCTTACACCTAAATTTGGCCTATCGTAGTGTCCAAATATTGTATGCTTACCTGAACTATGGTCTTTTATTCTTACTGGTCCCCTAAAATTGGATTACTTACCCTTTTCATGTTAGAGACAAAAATTTTGACTCCTAATTCATTTAAATGAATACAATCAATAAAATCTAACATTCTCAAATTGTTATAGGTAACATATTTGATATAATATTAAATACAAAATTCGTTTAAAATTGAATTATATTTGTATCTATTTTCTTCATAATCATTTGTTTTTTTCTATCCTTCAGGTATCTGGGTAGAATTTCTCCAGCCACAATTTTTGACTTTGGGTATGTTTTCCTTGTTTCTTCTACCAGTTGCTCAAAATTTATTAAGACGTTCTCAGCTCAGCATCTTCATTTTTTAAGTCATTTGACCCTATCTTGTACATTTTGGATGTATCCTCGGAACTCTCTTTGCTCTGATGAACTGTATCGCACCTTTCGCTGATTTGTCATACAATTTGATGATGCGCACTTTCTTTCCTCGGTACATTTTTCTTCCATCTAAATCTATTATAATTGATGAACCGATAACCCAAAGATCACCATCAAAACTTTTGTCCTAAATATGATCATGTTTGTTGATCTCCTCTTGTGTTTCTGAACTGTCGTCATAATCAACAATATCAGCACTAGTTCAGACATCATTTTTGTTGGTTTCTGATGATTTCATTTGGAACTTTTCTGTGTGTTTAACACCTCGTCAGCAGGTTTTTTTATCATTTATTTTAGATACATTTACGTCTATTGATGCCACTTTTGTTCATTTACCATACGTTTTTGTCCTATTTCTTGTATTTGTATTGACACTATTTCTATGAGTGATTTTAATTTTTCAGTTTCTCTTAGCCTTTTCTCATTTTGTTGTTTTGACATGTCAAATACTTGTTTGAAGTCTTCCTTCGAAGCTTTATTTTCTTTTGTGACTTTGTCGTCTATATCTCTTATGGCGGTTTTCATTTCTAGTTACAAGGAAACCTTTTCTAGAATATTTGCACATATTTTAGTAAGTTTTGTTAGTTTCTCTTCCTGATCTATTTGTGATTTTTCTATCTCGTGTAAAACTAATGTAATATTTTTTATTTCATTTGTGTGTTTTTCGATTTTTCTATTTAATTGTTTTTGTTGCATCCATTCCATTTAAGTGATTTTACTTAATTTCTTTATTTATCTGGACTTTACTGTTCGTTGAAGCATCATGTTTCTTAAAAACTGCCATCTTACTGCTCAATCTTTAATATTTCCTCAAAGGGTACCTCTTGTAATAGTTTATCAGTATTGTCTAGGTTATTTCCCGTTGTATGTTTGTCATTTAATGGGGTGGTGGATTTTCCAATCAAACATTTTGACCCCATTCTCGAGTTCAACTATTTGTTTATTATCGTCTATGTTATTCCATATATTAGGTTAATCTCCTAGAAGTTTGTAGTATCTCATAATGAAGGCTCTGTGCCAGATAATTATTGATTGTTTATTGCTTACAAGGGCGATTTGACTAACTCCCGTTTTTGATTGATTTTCTTTCTTTTTTTGGGGGGGGGGGGGGGGCATTTTGACTGGTTAGTAATAATTTCTATGGTTTATATGCTCGGCTTATGTCTCTTATATATACATTTCCTATATGGTAATCATTTCTTGTAGATCTATTGCCTAAAACCATTTTTATTAACTAAAATTTCACAGATGAAAACTTCGTGTTTTCCATACCGGAAGTAGCAGTATGGTTGCATACACTCTCTCTAGAGCATATGTCAACATATGAGATCATTTTGGTGGTCTAAACATTTGGCGCATATATATTTATTTCATTTATTGCATTTTTTCAGTTTTAAATAAATAGCAGAATTCATCTTCTACTTTTTTATGTATACAAGCTATATGTTGGCAAAACAATCGTGTTTAAATTGCGAATATTTTTGTTAAATCCAGTTCTATAAGACAACAGTATTAAGTGTAAACTTCCTTAATAGTTACATAGTATCTATATTTATAAGTTAAATATAATATATCTTGATAAACTGTATGTTTTTAACACTCTTATATGTATTATATGTTAGTTATGTTAGTTTGCATATTCTATACAGTCATTAACTGGTATACTAATACATGAAATGTTCACGTATCTCTCGTTTTACAAACTGTGGTTTACGATTGAACTGAGTGGGTCATACGCTTTCATATCATTTACGTCAGGATTCCTCGATCAAATACAGATTTGGATCTTTAATTATCGCTCACTTCCATCTTTATTAAATCCCTTATGTGTCCTTGTTCCTTCTTAAATCTAGTACACTTGTTATCTTATAAAATACCCTTTGTATTACTCGCTTAATTAAACAAAAATCGTTTCATAAAATAAATGACTAAAACATCACAATGAATCAATAAAACTTCATGAAATTGATCAACAACAAAAACCTGTGATGTAATCACCATTTTTTGTCTACAGGAAAACTGTGAGACGGTGTTTATCTAGTTTTGATACATTTATAATAGCTTCTTCCTTTTTGTGTTAATAATGAAAAATCAAAATAATGTTATCGTATGTTTTATGTGTTAACTAGTCTTTATTTTTTTATAAACATAATGACTACGTTAAATAACAATTTAGGATTGTGTGTTGCGGTCTACTTCCCGAACCAATGTAACTGTTGTGTATAGCAAAATAGAAGAGAAATTGACCGAACAACAATAGCCAGAAGTCAAGGGACGATTACAAATCCGGATTCAGACAAACATATACGACACGAAACAAAACCCAAAAAAACCCAGAAAGTAAGTAACCAGAACATAATAAACACCATGGATGCACTCTGATGTTCCGTAGGATTGAACTGTGTCTCCTTTAGATACCTGTCGATTTACTCATTATCATGTCTAGAAAAACGTAAAATCCAGGAATAGAAAAGACCACTTATGACTCAGCAAAAATTTCTGAACTTACTTCGAGAAAAGGATTTCCCATAAAGATCACTTAAGTCATGGTGACGACCATAAAACTTCTGAAGTGATAACATTAACTTCGATGCGACAATGTGCGTTCTAGAAAATTATAATACCAATCACAGTATCTAGCATTATACGCCGAACCTGTAAGAATGTTGTTATCGATAAAATGTTATTTGACATCAATTTAAAAATAAAATCATCACGTTTGTTGTAGAGTGTAGTTTGAAGTTTTCCGAGTCTATTTTTAGAAGGCTGACATATGTGTATTGGTTTTGTGTTTAACTTCACACTCCGGTAGATGCTTAGAGTATGCATATGGGCTCTAATAAATATAGAGCATGTACTGACGTTACAGTACAAATTCCAACAATTGTGTTTTCACTGTTTGTCCTTAATGTTTATTTCTTGACATACTATGTAAGAATATATCTTATTTACTTATTTTTTAGAACCTCTTCATATTCTAAAACATTTGTTAGAAATATTAAATTCGAAATAGATTATTGCAGTTGGGCTCTGATCAGGTTCAAATTCACATACATACTTCTAGCAAAAAACTATTTCGTCAAAATAGTCACTTAATTCCGGTCTGTTCATGTATGACATCATCAGTAAAGCGGATGGTGAAATTAATGGTCAGTGTCTTTTTTGTCTGTTTTTATCGGCAGGCATTCTAGGAACAGTCTCATTAAAGTACAACTGATCGACCAGAAGAGGAGCATAGTTAGTAGCTATTGAAATATCAATAGTCTGTTGAAAAATCGTCCTCCAAAAAAATAAGACAAATATGTTTCAATTAGAAAATCTACCATTTGCCTTGTTTCATCTTCAATGTATTTATTATCTGATTTAGAGTAATTGATAACGAAGTAAGTTCTGTCATGCCAGATATTTATATTGTATAATACCGTGTTTTTTCAACATCTTTACACTTTTCTCTGCATTGTGAAAATATTAATTCCTATGGAAACTTACACAGTATTACATGTACAAGGAAATATTACATGGGCGTTTCAATATATTTGTTAGATATGAAAATTGACTCATTTTGGTTTCACGTCTTGCTCCCCTGCTTAGGACATGTAGGAAGTGAACCCCCACCTGTGTTTGTGGTATAAACTAAATGTATTCCTATCGTATTGAATATGGACCTGATAAAAATTCTACCTTTCTGCCATTCTGGATAAAAGGTATCAAGTTGACAAGAAACCGATTTCAGTTGATTGGAAAATTGTTACATTTGGTAGAGAATAGAAAGATCAAACCTAAAGGTCAAATAAATTACAACGCAGCTACTAAGTACCACCTATAATGAACCATCTTAACATGCGCTATCAGTATACGTATGTTTATGATTTATAATTGTTTGGGTTTTTTGTTTGCTTGAATGATATTAAACGCGGTGTTTAACGTCATTAGCAGCAATTTTTCAGCTAAATCATGACGATCAGTTTTTATTGGGAGGAAACCGGACAACTCGGAGAAAACCCCTGACGTTTTGAAAACTGGTAACCCATTTCAATTAGTAGGAAAACTGGTAACCCATCTCAATGAAGATTATAGTCAAGTTACACTTGCCCGCAGTGAGACTTGAACCCTCAACCTTACTATTGACAATAGTAAACTACCTTAACAACGCGAACGGCACCAAGTCACCGATTAAAATTTAACAATTGAGGAATCAGTGGTTGCCACGAAGGCTCGTTCAGTTTTGAAACAATACATTCCAGCAAAACATACAGAGGACATAAATATGATCCGGCAACCGTGGAGCAACAACAGGTTGGGCGTACATTGCATTTCATTTTATTGTTTCATTGTTTCAAAAGTATTACGGGGCCTCGGTGGCCGAGTGGTCAAGGTAGTTCGTCTACTACTGATCACGTGGTCTGTCAACACTGAGATTGCGGGTTCGATTCTCACTGCAGGCAGGGTGTACTCGACTCCAATCTTAATTGACCAGGATTGCCAGTTTTCCTACCGCATGTCGGGGGTTTTCTCTGGGTACTCCGACTGAAAGTGGCGTTAAACACCAGCAAACAAACAAAACAAACACAATTATTACCATGTTTATAATTACTGGTTCTTTGAATCTATTCCATTATCAAAATATTTACATGTACTTAGTTTTCGTACATATAAAATAGGGACACTTTTCCGAAACAGACCTATGCCTTCATTAATGAAAAACCCACAATTCAACCAGTCCTGTGTCATGCTGAATGGAAAGTTACTGGCCGTTGACTACAAAGAAGGCAATAAAAAACCTTCAAGACTTTTAAGACTTATATCACGTATCACAAAGCAAATCTACAACAAAACAAAAGATGATTTCTAAATACAAGAAATGCGTACATGGTAGGAAAAATGTGAAAGAACAATGTTGTCTACCTTATGCAAAGATTTCTGATATTTTCTATATAGTATATACATAAAAATCTTCCAATAACCCATAGATGTCCCGCCTAAGATTTACAGAGAGTGTGAGAGATAGTTTAGGCGAAAAGCCCCATGGCTCAACGTGAAGGATATAGACCAGTTAGAAGATCGCATATGGAGTTGCCTTACTGATTGCTTAGAAATAAAAATGATAATATTTCTTATGTTTTATATTATCAATTGATATTTTGTTTGGTGTCATGTTCTAATTCTGAATATGTCTTCATTATTGATAGACGTTACACAATTTTCTTACCAAACATTACAACGTGAAGATCTACACCATATGTTTTGTTAAATGGGGTGTAACGATGATTTCAGTAATTTTCGAGCTAAATCAAGACGTCCAATTGTGGTGGAGTACAATGTACCTTGTAAAAAACCCCGAACTTTTTCAAGAAAACTAACAATCAATTGAGTCGTGCACACAATGCCCCTACAAACCTTTGTGTTGACAGACACCCGATCAACAGTAAATGACTGCGTTAAGGACAATGCCACGGAGGCACCTTAAAGTTTTCAAAAGGTATAAAATCAAAACCATTTTTTAATATTGGATTGGTAAGGGCCACAATAGACTTTATATAAATAATACACATTACAACACATTCAAATACATTGTGTGTGTTTTTGCAATAAAACGATTGAAATTTAGGAACACCTGAACAAAAGATTGACCCCCAAACAACTGTGCTACTGTTGAACAAAGCGTACATGCATTCTTTAAAATATGTTATTTGTTTAATATACTTAAAAAATACCGAGCAAAGGAGTAGGGGCAATAAGGGGTGATTTTGGCCTAGTGCCAAAATATGAATAAAATCATATTTTTTAAGAGATGAGCATATAAGTTTTATGATTTATCTCATTTTTAGACAATGCTTCATACGTATGGTGTTTTTTTGGGTATAGACGGGTGGGGGTCAAAGTTATGAAAAATGATTGTTTTCTGACAAAATCCAAAAGGTGCTTTGGCCATCTTTTTAAGTAACAATGTATTCAATTGTATTGGTTAATTATAATAAAGGGAACACCAAAATGAATAAACTTGAAGGTGCCCGGACCACAATTGACCAAGTAATCATAGTTGATATCCCGGATGCCCATTGATGTTTAATGAAGCAAACCTCGATAATGTTCGGCAAACATCGGAAATACAACATGTGTAACTATTTTTTCACTCAAAACTACATATGTTTTACCAATAAATAGGAATACGTTAATTTAATAAACTTTCTTGGTTGAAAAATTAAGTCTGCAGGATCTTCCCCTTTTTTTGTTCAAATGATGAGTCTCATCCTAATGCTAATACATAATTTCCGCGTCAAGTAGTGTAGCTGGAATTAGTTATCTTCTCGGCCGTAAGTGTAAGTGTACGCATGTTTTTGAGGTTTCAAGGTTGAAAATTGATGAGGTTTTATCAGTTCTAGCTCGGCTCTAGCTGCGAACACATTGCATTTTTATGTCCTGCCAAAGAAAGTTGGGTCCTTATAAATTTCCGGTCTGTTCGTCGGTCGTATGTCCGTCCAAACTCGCCATTACCTTTGCCTTGAAGCTTTTTATGAAGATGACTTCATATCTTAATGAAACTTATACATAGTTACAACATGACAAGTTCTGTTTACTGGCAAATTCTATAGGGCTGTGCGAAATGTTTCACGCTTGACAGGACATAGAAAAAGGGGGAGGGGTTGTTATCATTATGTGCCAAGCGGGACAGAAGTGTCGACGAAACACATTTTCTTGTTGTTTATATAAGTGATCATAAATGTATTTTGTTATAATTCAGTATTGATTTTTTTGTGGGAGCCAACACTAGGTTGTGCCTGGCACTGGCAAACGGACACTGAGTTTTCCTGGCCAACTGAACGTTTTTTACTAGTTTATACTTTGTCTGCTGGCATGAATTAGTTCATCCTCACAAGTCAGGGTTTCTGTGTCCACATGTGTCTACGAACACTTACAGTGGACATAGAAACCCTGACTTGTGAGGATGGAATTAGTTTAACTATATATGTATTTGCAATAGACTCAAATAAACCCGACCGCTCACAGAAGATACAGCAGCTGCTAAATAGCGACAAGTTTGTGTAGTGTTGTATTTTTAATTTTGAAATTGATACATCGATTATGGTGATTTGTAAATGAAATGGAATTTTTGATGAGACAACTAGTGTAGTGAAGACCTTATATGTGGAATAAATTATTTTTATTATAATTGTAATTATAAGATTGATGAAAATTTTGTTTGTAACATAATTTAAAGTACATATTTTAAGTAAAATCACAAGAACGAGTCTATTCCTCAGTATTAGTAATATTGTCATCATCATCACTGACATCAATGTGTTCTGGATCGGGAAGATCAGCTGCATCATAGAGATACTGACCCCAGTCAGTAATATGAAAAGATTTGTCCGAGTACCTACCAAAGCTTAAGTACCAAATAACCGAGGCAATGTGTGAGCACATTCCGACAACGCGACCTCCGATTTTACATTTACAATACCAGCCAAGAATTACACATTCATTAAATCGGATCCACAGCTGATAACTTTTTGACGAGATATGCCTGCTTTGGATTTTTGCCGAAATTATATTAGCATTTTGTTGAGAAACAAGAACATCATAATGTCCCTCTGAATTAAAATGCTCATCTGCATACGATTTAGCCATTTTAACTTGGTATGTTCCAAGTGTAAGATTTCTTATGTCATCCTCCGTCAGACGAGGAAATAGTATATTTGAAGATTCAATCTTGGACCATTTGTAACTTCTTTTGTCTAAGCAGTCTTGTTCAACTTCATTATTTAGTTGGTTACTCTGCTTAGACAAAAACAACATTTTTGCACCTAACAGTTCATCAGCTTCATTCGTACCGGAATACATAGGCTTGAAGTATTTATTGATTAGAGCGCATGCGATTTTAACATAATCACCTATAAAAGGTATCTGATTGGTTGGTAATACCTTGTCAAGATATCGAAAGAATTTTATTCGACCATTTATGGACTCCACGACCCACCTTAACTTTGTGACCAAACGTGAAGTATTACTCTCCTCTACAGAATGTTGTTTTTGTAAACGATTTAAAAATGACGGCATCTCCGATATAATTCCCATATCACTGAGCAAATCAACAGAATCTCTAAATCCCCTATCTACTATCAAAACATCACTGTCTTGAAGCCAGGTTTTTATTTCTTCCATGTTAGTTTTAATTATATGATTTAATATTTTTGAATCATTGTTTTTGTTATCACTCATGTATGGCCCCATTACACTAACAATGTACCCGGTAGTTGTTACAAACACCATTGGTTTGACAAGGGGTCTATGTTTATGTAGACTATAAGACCTTCGTTGGAATTGATAGTTCCCACTCTTATGTATATAGATGTATGTACCATCCACGACAAGGATAACAGGGTTCAATCCACCTCCAAATAATGTTTGAGCTAAAGATCGGGTATGATTATTTATTATATTTTCTCGAGATATGTGTTGAAATCCCAGGTTTTCTGATACAAAAGTTTCAATTAGGTACTTTCTAGCGGAAGAAACTGCGCGTCTTGTGGCATCGCGGCCTAGATTGAACAACGTTGACAATAACTTATTTGATAAACCACACTTAAGTTTAGTTAAAAAGAGGCCAACACATGTACGAATCGTACGACAGTGAGTTTCTCTCATTGAAGAAGATTTGATTTTTGAACAAAGTTCATCAAAGTTGTCTTTAGTCAATCCCGTTAAATTGTTCATATCACCTTCTGACAATGCATTTGGTGTGTCAAAATCAAGCCTTTTACTGGCATTTTTTAAAGCAATATCACGAATTTGTTTCAATAGATTTGTAACTTCGGTACGATTTAAATCGCAATATTGTTTCTTAGCTAAAATTTGATCGACGGCATCTTTTGAAAATAAGTCACCAGTGAAATGAACATGGCAACATCTAGCTCCTTGTGGCAAAACAATGAGTTTTTGAATGAATAAATCATTTCTGGCTGAATGTGGTACTATGACAAGCTTTGAACCAGCAAGTTTACAAACAGTACAAGAGGAATGACCAGATGTGGTAGATGGTATATTTAAATGAATACTTGGCGGCGAACGACCAATTTGTGAACTAGTACGGCAGATCTTGATTGGGGGTACAAACTCGGGGTCATCTGTTTTGTCATCACTTGTCAGTTTTTGGTTTTGTTTCCTTTTTAAGTCCTTAGTGCAGAATAATCTACATTTATTGCATATTACTCCTTCGTTTACTTCATGTGGCCTTAAAAATAATTTATTAATCAGACATTTTCGAAGATCTTTATAACTATCCCCATTCAGCTTTCTCCTTTCATCAGGTTTGGTTCGCTTAGAACAAACGACACAGGAATAAAACTTTGGTGCAGGCATGTGCTGTAAAAAAATTAAGCCTTTCATAGATTTGCAATGAATAGCACGACAGAAACCCCCCTATTTTTGGATTGGATTTTATGTCGGAAAATGAGGAACTAGCCAATCACATAATCCTTATCTATGTATATCGTACGTTAAGTTATTATTTTATTTATTGATGGGAATACAAACTTTGTTAAAAAAAGCATCCATGTTGTTGTAATTAATATCCCGTTTCTTCAAGACGAAAGGCGCCCATATGCGGTTTAAAAACTACATTAATTAATTCAGAAGTAATTTGATCCCTGTGAAATCCCTAATAGATAGAAACTCCCCACAACAGGGCTAGACAATTTAATAGTTTATATGTTCCTCTGTGTGTCCTTAACATGTTTAACTGGGGTTTTTAAAAACAAATTCTGCTACTTTCACTTTAGAATTTCAATTTGCAGTGTCCTCATAACGAAATATGTTTAAAACGATAAATGATATTAAGATGAAAATCATATTTAATATAGATTGTTTCATAAGTTACATAGTGTGAGAATTCTGTCATTTACGGTGCTTTGGTCACAATTTTCTTCATTTTTCATTTAAAGCTAAAAATAGATTATAAATAGATAGGGAATTCCCGCGATCTGTTTTAGTTTTAATTAGTTTTTTTTATTATACACATTTACTTACGACTGTTATTGATTTTATTGCTTTCAATATTTTAATATTTCTACATTTTTTGTCGTCTGCAAATAATAGATCTCTGTGTTCTTCAAAAAAAGGGTAACATTCCGAATATAACTTCGAGTGCGTTTTGTTCAAGATCTGCCGTTCTAAATTTAACATTATTAATATGTCTCCAACGGACACTATTTTAGACAAAATTATATAGAAACTGTATTCTTTTCTGATTTTTAAGTTCATTTCAGCACAACAAAAGCCTCGCAAGAAGCTTATATACTACAAAAAGGTGTACTTTAGATCAACTGTACAACTTGCGATCGCCGATTGTTATTGTAAACATTGGTCGATTTTGTACCGTGCACATGCAAGAACCAGCTTGGTTTTCGACTATCTTGTTTATTGTGTAATGGTTAATAAAATATGTGAATATTAAGCTGGTTCTAAGGTGTGCACATAGTTAATTTTTAGAAAATCTGAAGAAATTTGCTTCAAATTAGCGGGAAATTGTGTATTGTCCTACGTAGAGAGCGCGCTGGTGACGTCATTAACAATTAATGACAAGAAATAACACTGGGAGGCTGAAGTACATTACTTGGTCATTCTTAGGAAACAAAACAAAAAATATCGGAGACACTTTAGTTTTTCCCTTCTAGCCAGGCCAAATCAGGGCCTTATCACACCTACTCCTTTAATACAGTTTTCAGAAAAACACTGATTGTACCCACTCCAAACTCCTCCACGACGCTTTACCTTAATTTAGGTTAACACGATTTAACTAATTTAGTGTATTTAATAAATTGTCATGAGATATTTAATAAAGAATGAAAACAATTTTGAAAATGCGCAAAACTCGTAATATTGAAAAAGTTCAGCTTACACAGACTCGTATGGGAAATGCTTTACAATGTGAAAATATTTAGAATTGTACAATACACATTGTGAATAGTCAAATTATTAGAAATAATTTCAAATTACGATATGTCGCTGCTAAAAGTCCAGTGTGTTTTAAATACCACAGGTGACTTCGTTCTGTTTCAATCATTTTCTTTTTAAATTCCTGTACCAAGTCACTGGACTATTGTTGCAGTTGCTATACGTTTGCTTGTTGGTTCTCAAACTTTGCCTGTTTCTTGGACTTTGAATTGTGGATGTTCTTTATTGTCAGTTCCCTTGGTGCTCTCTTTTTTGTTAATACCGCTATTAACAAAGGCAAAATTATCCATCTGTTAAAAATTATGTTAGCATTTTCCTAAACTGTCTTTATATTCTTTTGATGCTTCCGTACAAACAGTTACAGATTTCAACAAGTAAAATAACGCACTGTCAGAATTAAAAGAATTGCTAGTTAAAAATCCTTCCTCGATTGCTAAGTTTATATCTACTAAACATCTATTTCTTTCCACAAAGTTACTTAACTGGTGGAAGCACATTAAACGTAAAAAATGAACGAATACATTAGGTGGAACTACTATCGGGCCACCTTCAAACGGTTTTCCTTCCTTTATGTCTTCGATGTGCAATACTGAATGTAGTCTTGGCATCATTAGGATTTCATAAATACATGACAGTTTATACTTTTGCAAGAATGTTATTTTGCTGTTGTTAATATCGTTTTCCTCAAACTTTGATGCATTAACGAAGGTCACAAAATATTTATCTGGTGTACATTCTTGAAGTGCATAATTTGTGACTAACAAAACTTTTTCATATTCGTTGTGTCTATAAAAAAATGTGGCCAACAGGGCACCACCAGAAACAACATCAATGTTTTTTGCAATCAAGCAATATGACAAAAGTAACTTGTAAAACCGATACAGGAGTTTGTTTGAGGCGTGAAATTCATATGGTATCGTTTCAACCTTTCCAAAGTAAAAAATCATGAGCCATAGAAGATATAGTGACTTAGTCAACTGACCTCCATTTGCGAGTCGCCCAATTAATCTTCGCAGGATTCTGTAGTTGTTGTCGAGAAAGTGTTTCATTATCATGTAATTATTCAACAGAGGGTAAATTGCTTTTTCTTGCTCCCTCTCACAGATATTACATTGCAAGTAATCGTAAAATAGGAATTTAGACAAAGTTGAAGATCGGTGAATAAGTTTTACATCTTCCTTCCGCAGGATCGTCAAACAATCCAGTAGGTTTCTTTGACATTCTCCAACGATTTTACCTTCAAACATGTTGTTTTCTGGTATAAAGTAATTTGGACAATATCCAATCCGCACCCAATATATGAGACGATCAAGACAAGACTGAAAACAAGTAAATAGCGTTTGTGGATTCCAGGAGGAAGGATCTGATTCTTCTGCTAACCAAAACACAACTGTTTTCATAAAGTATGAACACAACAGATTTTTGATATGACGGTTAGTGTTAATTACTTCTTTTAATACAATTTTGAGAAGTGCATAACAAATTAGCTGTCCTTGATTAAATGAGTGAACTAATATCTTTTCTGGTACAGAAAAAGACATTCGCCACTCTAAAGGGTTATCGTTTGGAGATCCAAATTTACTACCAATAGGAACATAAAGTAACCCTTCTTTTGCTATTTTTTCGACATCATCTAATGTAGGCCATTTTGAACATCTTGGTCTAAAAAACCACTTCTTGCAAACAAATGGCCACGTGTCACTTTTCAGGCAAATTGCGGAATCAATCATTTCACTTATTCCACTGATACAAGGTCCATGTATCTTAAATGTGTTTAACGACTTATCTTCTATTCCCCAATTCTCCACTATTTGGAGGATTTTTTGCTTGATTTCGCTACTTGATAACAATAGTCCATATTCTGAACTTGTATAATTATAATGAAAGACAGGATATCGAATGTTTCCATGTGGAAGTTTTAGTAAAGCAAATCCTGGTGCTGCGTTTTCAGTATCGACAATTAATCCAAAAATACTGTCAATCTGTGACTGACATTGGTAAACAGGTATTTGCGTCAGTACGTACATTAAGTCAGTGTCACTATCCTTCATATTAAGCCCTTCTGCTTTGCTTCCACTGGCTATTATAGGAATCCAACTACAGAAAGTAACATCTTCCATAATTTCGAAAAACAACCTTCTTAATTTCACAATTTTCTCAGATCCTACTTCGCCACAAAGGAAATCAAACATTTTACAACTGATATATTTCTGGTAGACAGAGTTTTCCATTTTACCCGTTAACAATGTGATGGATATAAATAATTGAATACATATGTGTATCTCGTATTTAATATCGATTTGTTCATAATAGTTACTTACTTTTTCACTTAATAAAAATCTGATGTAGTGATATAATTACTGACATGCTTATCTAAAATGTAACGTAATTGTTATAGGGTTATTGCATGAATGTTGGGAAATATTGTCAAAAACAGTTATAGCATTTTTCGTGGGACTTTGAGTGGTTTTAAGTGATTATTTTTTATATTTGCTTTTTTGTAATATTTTACGATGTCAAATATCATATTTGCCCTTGGTCAATATTGCAGATCTGTATTTACTTTTGTAGACAATATAATTCACTTCCAGTTGTTCAGTTTCAAGTGGTTCTAATTCTTCCCTCGAGAGCAGATCCTGCATTTCATTTTCGACCATGTTTGTTTACCATACGATTGTAAAAATATATAAGACGATGTTCGGAACACATCTGTACTTTTCCCGGAAATTACATAAAAGTCCGAGACGCAGTGTAAAATATGAAAATATATTGCACTATATTCCTATATGAAATAAAATAAGGAAAAGTTATTACTATATAATAAATATGTATATAAAAATTATTAAAAGTGTCTTTATGTTGGGTGTACTATGTTCCATAAAAATAATTATTGTCAAGTTCTAAGAGAAGTTCGCTACTGTTTATTATAAATAATGAAGAAAATCGTATCCTACATAGTTTGGAACGTAGAGGTTTTGAATAATGTACAAGATTGAATTGAGTTTGTGTCACACTTTCTAGTTTTCCATTGTTTTCTGTAACAGTTTAGTCCATTGAACAGTTCTTCATTTGTGTCTAATATATTTCATTTTATATGTAAACCATAACAGAAATAACAGAATTGTTATTCGTTTGTAGTATTTTGTATACAAAGAGAACGACCATGAAAAGAAACACATAGGAGAAATCATTCCCATCTGTTTTTACTATGGAAAATGATACAACAAAAATGAGAAATTTTTACTATCAAACTACTAACTGAGTAATTTCTACCACAAAAATTCAAGGAAGAAGCTCCTAATTTGAGAAAATTATGTGTAAAATTAAGAAAGTCAAGGTAGAAATATTATTAACTAGAAGGTCAAGGGAAAATATCTGCAATAAGCAAATCATGGAGAAATTTTGTATCATTAGACGCCATGGAATCGACGGAATGTCTTCCAATCAAAACTCATGTAAGAAATGTCACCCATCAGAGAATCAAAGATTAAAATTTCTACAATCAAAAGATCAAATGAGCAATTGTTACTGTCATAGTATCAAGAAAGACATAAATGGACAATCAAGGGCCGACATTTCTAACGTGGAAATTATGAATAAAAAATGAGTATTTATACACAAGTATTAGTTAAACTATTCTGCTGTAACTTTGTAATTGAAACAAAATAAAATAACTTAGATTGTTGTAAGAAGAATAAATTGATGAATATTGGGATGTTGGCCACTACAAGTTTATTACATGCATAGAATTTTTGTCCTTTTTTTGATTGGTCTAAAACTATTTTAGCGAAACGCTAAACAAACGTAGAATCACAATTATCAATAAAAACGATTCTCAAATAACTTGAGAAAATTAAAATGGTAGTAAGTTCAATGCAAAAAAAACATTGCATGATGTTATATGTCACCATAAATTGTACTTATTTTAACACTTTAATCTTTTTGTTCTAATGAAGGGCTTGGTTGTAATTAACACTTTTCGACGAGCCATGGTCAGTAAACAATAGAATTACAGTTTATTACTGTTTAATAATAATTTTCATCTCCATGTTTGAGTTCAGCTTGGGGTCACCGTGCCGATAAAATGATATGAGTATAATTTAATACCCTGCATTTTATTACAATACACAGCAGTAATGAGACTATGAATTAATTTGATCCAAATTAATAAATCTGCTGTAATATTAACAAAAAGGCAACTTACAGCTACAGCACATTATTGATTTTAAAAGTTGACAGCTTTAAGCAAATGTACATGTTCGACATGGCATCTGAGGTTATTTTAAATGCATTTTTATTCCAATTGTATAATATTACATTTTAAAACTTCCTCCTCTCTCACCAGGTGTCAATTTGTTATATATCTCGCATTTTACGAGTTCACATATTTAAATAAACAAGCCGTGGTTTTACAAGAAACGTCTTATGTTAAGGAATAATTTTGCAAAACACACAGACTAAGGGGGATTAATCCAGAAAAAGATCAACTGAAAAATGTCGTATTATGTATTGAAATAAGTTATATATCGGTATATAATGACAAACTTTAAATATTGAACACTCTATTATATGTTACCTTCTATATTCATCTGTAATATCTGACGAATAAGTTTGCCGATTATCCCAAGTTATTTTCTTTTATACTAAAAAATGAAAGTTAACCCAGGTCTCGTTTTTAAAAACTGTCGTTGACGATTGGACACACTGGTAGACATTTACATCTGAATTCCTTGATTGAATTACTAGCATTTGGCCAACTGGATCCTCAACTTTCTTTTTAATTATGCATTATTATAAAAATTCCTAATGTTTCCTTCTTCCTTCTTAAACCAGGTAGACTTATCACGTTTGAAATATACCTTTACATAGAAATGCTACTATCAAATCTTTTAATTCAGTTATTGACTAAAGATAACACAACGAATCCGCAAAAATTCACGAAATTGAACAACATAAAAACGATACCATTGCCTACTCTAAAGGGATTAAAGCCACAGAAAGTACACTTTACTAACTTTGATGTACCAATTCATTTTTGTATAAAACATATGACACATTTACTACTGTTATACCTTCAATCTATTAATTAACAGATTAAAAGTGTAACAGTAGTTAAAGTGTTCCAGAAACAGGTTTCCAGACAGTGTCAAAATTAAGTACACATATTAAATACCGTCGTTGTGTTCTGATTGGGTCAATAGTGGTTACATGCGTACAATATTTTGCTTGTAAGCTCCTGTATACATTATTTTTTTTTAATGTTGTTAACATTTTTTTCGGATCTTGCAGGATAATTTTTTTTAAACAATTTAGTATTTTACATTCACTGCATTAGAAATTGCATGTAAAAGTGGAAGCATACCAAAATGCTCTAAGTACTGAAAAAAGCAATTGGTCACGGCACATATATTGTTTAATATTGAAGGAAAGTGTATTAATTTCATAGCCCAGGTAAATGCTGAGGAATGTTAGAAAGGTATGCAAATCACAGAAATGCTAGTATTGTCGACTATGGTCGAAACATTTACTACTGTTCTACCTATATGTTAGACTTTATATTTAACTTTGTTTATATATGGTCTTTACTTGTCGCAATGAATTGGACATATTCATGTGAATAAGATAAATTGCTATAAAAATATTAGGCCAATTGTAGAATTTAGTGCTATCAACAGCCTATGATAGAAATATCGGTACTTTTATTTTGCACAAATTGAAGGTATAAAACACGTTAAACCGAAATTTGTTCATTTATTTGTACTTATTTAATAGGGTTCTAGTATCAAAGCACCATACTGTTAATTTGAAGCCATATTTAAACAATTTAGGGGACAACATGGCAAATTGATACAATAACAAAAATTACGTGTCATAAGCGTGTAGAAAATTTACCAGAATTATCAGACAAAATAAAAACCTTTATTTTGAATGTACGTGATATATATTTATAAAAAAAACACACTTTCAATATTAATATGTCGTATTTTCCCAAGTGCTAAAATTGTATTAAAATGCAATGTGGCTATTCGATATCACCATTCTGCAATCACTTTATGTCCACAAAAAGGCATCGTAATACCAAATATACGTACAAAGATATCATATTAAATAGACTAAAGTTATTTTTCGATTTTGCGATATCGCAGAACTCTACCTAACCAACCATAACGACAAAGACCAATGGATAATGTTAAATAGTTCGTATCCTAATATAGCATTCATGACAATTTAGAACTGCCTTCAGGTTACGTAGTCACGAAATAAATGATTTAAGGTTCATTTGCAATTTTTTTAGCACAAATAATTTTAAACAGAACATTTCTTTTGTGTCCTATAAGAACCTATCCTACATAACGGATATATTAGCAAAACAAGTGCTGAAGAATAATTTGAAAGATCTAATTTTGTAAATAATATATTGAATAGTAATGATTGTTCCAGTTAAAGATAGACTTTTGTGACACTTTTACTGTTCTAATGCACACAATTTCATTTTCATTGTAATGGGAGGATCCTTTACATTTTTATATTTTCAATTTTTTCATACGACACAGATAGAACCGTGGTCTTAAATAATAACATGTGCAAATTTCTTGGAAACGTCAATATTAAACCTTAAAAAAGCCTTGTATTTTTACATATCATATTTTGCGTTTAAACGCAAGAAAACGAATTTCCGTACCAGGTGGTCCGAATAAGCTTCCGAAAAAAAGGCGTATGTGTCGATTTTTTATACCGGTCGTTTTATTGTAGGAACTTCGTTTTTATTTTCGAAAATATTTTTTTATTTCATAACTTAATATGTCTTTCCATTTAGTAAAAGTAAATTTCGCTCGTAAATCAGTAATAACAATTGACAGTTAAGATTAGATAATTGCGAAGGATAGAATTGTTGTCAAAATTACTATTGGTTTTTTTTTTTTGTTGCAAGAAATGGCTCTGACTAATTGCTATAAGCAAAAACGGTATAGAACGAGACAAAATGGCCCAAATAAGAAGGAATATTAAAAAAAGAGCAATGGAAGCGATTTCATATGCATACAAACCCTCGAGCTAAATTTACCAATCTCAACAAATTAAAAGATAGGTAGTGTCAAAGATTAAATACAAGTACATTCATGAATTACGTTGCGATTAGGTTGAATTTGAGATCTGTTTCAATACAAGTAATGTTTCATCTTGAACAATATTTGTTACAGTAATATACTATAATCTGAAAAGTTTCAATAACCTTCGTAACACATTTTTTTCCTATGCACCCCATTCACTGTGATATTTTTGCTATATTTAATATACAGATTAGCATCAAAAATTTAAGAAAAATGTATAATGTTAAAACTCTTTATGGACGACGTAAAACGTATAAGGCTCACCCATGCACCTATACTAACCTCCTTAACGCCATTAGTTTAAATGTGTTATTATTTCAGATTTGGAGACTTTCTTGGTTTAATTTTAAGGTAGACCATGACTTTGCACATTCAAACTTGTCTAATCTAACTTAAAAAATGACGATACAAATGAGGAAAAATTTCACATTATTCTATGAAAATGCATAACCTCCGTTACAAACTGTATAATCTGGATGGCAAATTACGCAGAAAAAGTTCATGGTAATGTTTTAAAAAAAGACTATTTACACAGTATAGCAGATTCATGCAGAAAAACACCTATAAAAGAATATAAATTCGTAGAATAATTTTAAAACATACAATTTTTACAAGCGCGTTTTAACCCACCGGTGTAAACACATATCCTGGTGTAGATTTCGAAATCTCGTGAAAGGCAAACATGGCCAATTTTCTTTTTAGCCTGAGGATATAGCTTGGGAATAACAATGATAATTTGGTGAGAGATAATATAATTTTTTTCTAACAGACTTATTCCGTCTTAAGCTTACCTCCGTAACAATGACGTGATGCATTGCAATAAGCTGATTATCTTCAATATTTTACGTTCAAAAAATTAAAGTCATGACCATGAAATGAACCACTTCATTACGAAATGATATTTTATAAGCCTTCATTCGATTTTAATGAAAATTCCGGATATTGTTACATATCAGGTGGGTAAGGAGCCTATTGATTCTGGAGGATTTCTATCAGAGGTCAAGATTACAGTCGATAAAAAACTTTACAAATGTTTACACAAAGTCTTTTTCAGCCATTATCTCAAAAAGCACGCATCCGATTTCAATGAAACTAAAATTTTGTTACATATCAGGTGGGTAAGAAGCCTATTTATATTGGAGGAATTCTGTCTCAAAAGTCAAGATCACATTCGACAAAAAAAGTTTAACAGTTTTACAAAAAAGATGTTTCCGGACATTTACTTTAAGAAAATTTGCTTTTGATCTCAATGAAAATTTGGAGCACAGTTGCATAATAGGTGGTAAAGAAGCCTATCAATGTTTGGGCAAATCCATCACATTTTTAGTTTACGGTTGCCAAAATATTTTTAGAAATGATGGCAACAAGGAGACTTTGTGATATAGTTTCATATTAAGTTATCACAAGCCTATTAATTATGTGAAAATCCGTCAAATGTCAAGGTCACATTTGCCAAAAATGTTATTAGTTTTACAAATAAGACGTTTCTTAACAATAACTTAAAAAGCATTTGATTTCAATGAAACAGTATATTATTACAAATATGGTAGCTAAGAAGCCTGTTCATCCTGGAGGAATTTAAGCGGTGATATCTGTGATCGCAAGAACGACTTTTCTAGTACAATTCTAGCTTGCAATTGGTCTTTTTATCTGGGAATGACTGGTCAACATAGATTGGGCTTACCAATAGCATAATGTAAGGCAAATTGCATTTAAAAGGGATTTGTTATTATTTCCTTATTTAAAAGTGCAGATGCATGACAAATATGCAAATTTTCATTCTGAATATTTCTTCAAACAAATCTTCAATACGCATGCATTTTCTCTCCTTGGGTAGGGTTAAGTATAGAATAATTTTTCAAAAACATTTTGAAAACTAATGTATCTTTATATGGTATAGGTTTTACAGTAGTAAATGTGTACCAGTAACATGTTATCAAATTGTTTACCCTACAGTAAAGACAACACTGACTACGTTTGTGTTCTGATAAGGTGAATAGTGGTTACATATTAAGACTTCTGTTAACAACTTTTTGTCGGTAAGCTCCTGCATGAATTACGTTTTTAAAGAAGAACAAAAAGAAATCTTTCACGCGGGTTTTGTTTTTTTTCGTCTTGTCCTCCCGCCAGTGTTTGTTTCAATTTTTCTCTAATTCGTTAAAACAAATACCGCGCTGTTCTGTTGTAAGATGTCACATGTAGAGTTATCTACCCTGAAAGTAATCTCTTGGTTACTGTTACAGTTAAGTGCTAAGTATCAAGAAATTGTATTATGTAAATGTATTTTAGTCTAGTCACTGCAGCACATTTTACTTTCGTTTTCATTTGCTATTTTTATCGCGCCATCGAGAGCCGGTAACAAGTAACTACGTGCGGAAGCTGAGCTGATGAACATTATATATTATCGTTACTATTTCAGGTATCGCGTTCATGATACCTTATTTTGTTTGTAAATATTGTTATTATATTTTATGGGAATTGTTAGGATTACGTTCGTCTCTCATTGTTTGACCTTGGGGGGGATCCCTCCATCCCTTCAAAGCTTTAGTTCTCCTAATATCCCGCGTGTCCGACAGTCTTACTTTTAGATTGAATTGTCGTAGAAATGATATATTGTAACTGAATCTATTTTATGTAAAGGATAGGCTCTGTTAAGCCCAAATCTCTCTTTTCCCTCGTCATTTATTTCGAATTTCATACATTCCGCAATGACCAGATGTTTACATCAACACCGCATGTATTCCGGATATTGATTGTTGTGACCCCTTTGTGGGCGGAACCAATCAAATATTCTAATTTGACCCACATTTCCATAGATAAAATAGGCCGTGGCAAACGAACGTAGTCTGCTTGAGAAGATTGTGGCTCACCACAGGGATTGGATTTATTTTTACCCTGATTTAAAAACCGGAAAGTACCACTCCTAACAAAACCGCGCCAACCGCTACCAGGTTTACCTGTGAACGTTCCCCTTTTAAATTGTGTACCTATTGTTGGACTGACCAGATATTTTACTACGTTTTTAAAACATTAGCATATTTCCCACGCCCACACTTCTCCGTAGGGAGGGTCCCTGTTACGTTTTCACGCTCTGGTGAGATTTTATTATAATTGTTTCTATACTTTTGCACCCGAAGGGTAACAGTACATTTTTTGCGTAAGCGTGTTTATTTCGATGTACTGTTATCATATTGTGGCATAAATTTGGTAGTGGAAGCTCAAGTATGTTTTAAATGATCGTATTAAAAGGAGCCGTGCAAACATACACAATAAAAGCAAATATTTTTTGCTGAACTGTCTGAACATTTTTACAGGAAGAGGAGTGTGTAATGCTTATCTCACACACGGTTTGAAACAAAGATATCTCAACCGGCTAACCGGTTGTAGACTGCTTCTGGATTGAGACAAACATATACTACACGAAACAAAACCTAAAAAACAGAAAATGAGTAACAAGAACCAGCTCCAGTGCTCAGATGCTCCGGACAAGTAAGCAGTGCCTGCCCGTCGAGTTATTCGTTGCCATGTCTAAAATAGGCAAATCCAGGAAAAGAAATGAGTACAATTACTCAGCGAAAATGTGACAACGTATTTGAGATAGATTTACAAATAATGATCAATTAAGTCGTGGTGACGGTCATAGAACCTTTTAAAGGACATCAACCTATGCCCAACGAACCCTTGCTTTAGTAGCTTAGTAATCAACAGCTGAAAAGCAGAATATCGATCGAAAGATCTAACTAGCGTAACGTATGTTGTAAAATGTAGGCATCATACGCCAGCGCTGGAATATGGCTATCAATGAATGGGAAGTAGACAATTGGAAAGTTGAAGTCATTACGTTTATTGTAAATTCTGTCGTTATCCAGAGTCTATTCTGAGAAGAAGTTCTAAGAGACCGATTGAAGTTTTTGGAGGTGTCTCTGATTTCAAGCTAGCTAGGGGATATTAAATGCAAATAATCACAATTTTTGCATTTTAAGGGAAAACACATCATCAATATAGCGAGATGTAAAAGAAAGGTTTAGTTCATAGTCTTTTTTTCTTCATCAGCAGGAATTCCAAGAACGTATCCTCATAATTGTAGAGTAAACTAGTCTACTAGAGTCTACTAGAAAAACAGGTCGACGAGGTGAGAAGAATAATAAGTACCTATGGTAATACTAACATTCTGTTGAAAAACGCGTCCTCCAAACAAGACAAATATGTGTCAATTAGAAAAATAAAATAAGTTCTTTCAAGGCTAATTATCCAGTTTTTTTTTTATCGTCTTTTCCGTTTTTCTTGAAAAGAGCAGCGTTTAATAAGATCTTTAGGTCGTATATGGTTACTATGATAAACTGGAAATATTTAACCCAGTTATGTGTGTTCATATATTCATATGTTAAATCTGACAGGTTAGTGTCATAATCTCCTTATAATAGAAATTTACTTCTATACTAATAAATAAAATTTTAACCTCTCTAGCTCTCTTTCTCTCTAATTTTTAAAAACTGCCGTTGACGATTGTACACATTTTTCTACATAAGGGTTCCTTTATCAAATATAAACTAGCAGTTGGCCAATTTGATCTTCACTTCCTTTTTATTTTGAATTGAAAATTTCTTATGTTTCCTTGTTCCTTCATCCGTGTTTACTTATAACGATTGATTTTGTACGCATTTCAGTTTATTCAAATTCAATTCATCCGGTCTAATTACTATTTTATAGAATGAATAATTTTAAGGAAAAAACAATACAGAATAAATAGAATATATGTGGTAAAACGAAATAATTGCAAATAATTATTTATACTAAACTAAATAAATATTTTATGACATTTACTTTATCTCAACAAAATATGTTTCTTATTAAATTATTATATACATTTTACAAAACTTTATTTACTTTTAAATATACAATATTTTATTTACGGCCCTTGTTTACTTGACCTCTGTTAAATTCATTATGTAAGTATTGATATATGACTTAATCTTTTTTAGTTTTTAAGTATTTTTTCAATCTACAATTTTTTAATATGAGATGCTTTTTATTCTTTTCTTTTTCATGTTTTGTGGTGTTAAATACTTTAAGAACTATATCTCCCAAACCGAAGTTGAGCTCGTTTTCTTAGAGATGAGATGTCTGATCGACGCGAAACTTTGCTAGTATGTCGAGGCTGACCTGAAAATGAGCAATCAATGTTCGTTTTAGAAATATTTGTGTTGGCATTCCATCGCAGTCTTACTAGTTAATATTCATTTTGTAATATTATGGGACGTATAGTTTAATTTACCAGAGTTATCCAATTTAGTCATTGTGACAAAAAAATCTAATATGTCGGCAAACATTTTTATATCATAATACAACAGTATAGGCTTGCCTGAAAGTTCTGTTGGCAACAAATAGGCGTGGAATATCAGGGGTTAGAATCCTTATTCGCTCGCCTAAATCTTTCCACTATTGTAATAATTACTTCATTTGTAGGGCAAGACAATTTAGAATTAATCGAAATTTCCAAAAAGGAGATTGGTAAAGGGTATGTCAGATTTTATTCCATCTTTGCAGCTGTTTTTGTCTTATCGCAACAGTGAAAGCAAGATTTAAAAAGATCAATTTTTTACTTTGAGCTGTTTAGATAATGCAAATGAGTTAGATTGATAAAGATAAGTTGAGGTGGAAGTTCAGTCAACAAGTCGACTGCTCTGAGCCAGGACGTGTAGGTATGGTGGTAATAAATATTCATAGTACGTACACATTTTTTTTTACCAAACTCTTAAATATAATTTAATCTTTAAAATGTAGTTACACAGTGTGATCGCTACAAAATATTACTCGCTATACTTGTCCACTGGCAGTCAACATGACACATCGATCCCTTTTAAAGACCGAGTTGGGTTTTCTTTGTCCCTGATATAGCTGTTATGTGCTCATTGAACGTTATGCAACCTTCAATTAATCAATCTACACAAAAATCTAGTAAGATATTTCATTTTTTAGCTTATTTTGCCATCTTAAAATAAACCAAGACATGAATACTGTCACGAAAATAATGACTCGTCTCCAAAATATCCATATATTTGATATATCAAGAAAAAAATATGTAAAAACGAAACATTTTTAAAGCCTTTTAATCATTTTGATATTGAATCATTTTTTATACATTAAGGTCATAAAATAATTCTTTTCTAAAAGAAAAGCAGCTCGTCATAAAATCATGCAATGTATGTCAAACCGTTTTTCTGTTTTCCTTTAAATCCAAGCATGTCCTTCAATTTACCTGTCTTAAATGTTTTCTATGTTAACACGAAAAGATAATTGGAAATAAATATGTTTGAACATGTCATGTGAAATGTAAACAAGGAAAAAACAGGTTTTTAACATGCTTGGCGTGCTTTTACATCAACGCGATGAAAAATAAAGTTTATGTGGTCATATCTGTTTGCGCTATTTTAAGATTAACAATTTAAATAAATCTAATTAAAATTAAATGTAAACAGCAACAATGACAAGAAAGGAGAAACAAGTGAAAGATTTAATTTTAATTTTAATTAGATTGAGTTTAAATTATACTTTATTATTGTTTAATTTGATAACATGAACTAGAAATGTGCACAAGTCTATTAACTAGCGATACAAAAATGCAATAACGAAAATAAAAGGAATAAATGCGGCAAAAGTTAAAAAAAAATTACTGTTGTCACTTGATCTTTGACGTGTTTTTAAGGTCTCAAAAGTCAACATGGCTTCTTTGTTTTATTTTACTATATATCTATATTTCATATACATATGTATTTATCGCCTACATTGCCTTGATCGTTGATGTACACCACAAAATCCAATATCATCATCATCATCATTTCACGTGGCGTCATGCTTTTTCCGGTTTGTTCGTTCGATGGTGTTTAACGCGACTTTCAGCAATTTTTCAGCTATATCATGGCGTCCAGTTTTTATTGGGGGAGAAAGCCGGAGTACCCGGAGAAAACCCCCGACCTGCGGTAGGAAAACTGGCAATCCTTGTCAATTAAGATTGGATTCGAGTACACCCTGCCTGCAGTGAGAATCGAACCCGTAATCTCAGTGTTGACAGACCACGTGATCAATAGAAGACGAACTACCTTGACCATTTGGCCACCGAGTCCCCTCTTTTTCCGGTAGACTGGATGCATGGTTCATAAGCAAATTTGGACGAACGCAACAAACCGCCATAAACAAATGTGTGGACCATTGTGTAAATATATAAACAGCTTTACTAACAACATTGTATGGTTAGAAAACTCGTTGCTTACATCCGTACATTACGAAGATGACAGGAATAATGTGAAAATGTTGAATTCATAGAATTCTATGTCGCCAGGGAAGAAAGGGCCTATACGTTTAAATACTTTTACTGTTCTCTGCTTGTTCAAAAGTGTCAATAGCCAGCGGGGAAGATAATTTTTTACCCTACTCATTACACCCTCATTTTCATATGAAATTCCCGACACTAGATCCATCCAATTCCTTCTTTCATTGTTTATTGTTTGAACTTTTTGGACTCGACATTAACATAGAAGAAATATTGCTTGTTCGTTTGACAAAAACATCGAATAATTAACCTCTATCGTTCTCGTCCATCTTATTGCCATCCGATGTGTCATACATATATGTAATTAAGCTTCTCTTTGGCTGAAATTGCCTACAGAAATTCAAATTGGTTTAAACGCGAAGATGAAAAGTAAATATATAATTTAAATCTAAGGACTGCAAAAGAGTTTGCAATACAGACACTTATTTTTATTTCTACAAATGTACAGTGAGCATCAGCGTATAAAAATATAACCGACCCCATATGTGTGACGTCTCGGATTAAATGAAACCGTCTGACTAGTTTGATAAAAAAAACCATATTTATGACGTATCGGGTCTAATAAATCTGTCTGACGAGTTTGACGAAAAAACCTGTCTTGTAAACTAATAAACTAAATTGTCTTTTTTCACAATGCAAATTTAAATTACTTATGATTATAAATTCAGAACTTAAAGGTTGACCATTAATAGAACTTTTTACGAAACGAACTTACCCAGCTCGGAGTGTACATGTAGCGTGTAATATATAAATAAAGCATAATTTATTTCTATTTTTATAATCTTTATGTGTAATATTCACGAAAAACGTTTGATTTGAATATTTCCCTGAGTTTGAATAAATTAAATAAATTAAAATAAATACGTCGTCGGATTCGTTTTCTTAATCTGAGTGCAGCCATTCTTGTAACATCGATTTGCTGACGTCAAAGATAAGACACACATTTTTAGATATTATCATCGGTTTCTGAACACTAATAGGTTTACCATTAATATAACTTTTCAGAGTAATTAGAAAACGAAACAAATTTACCCAGCTCGGAGTGTAACTTCATTTTGAGAAGCGAAATTTTTAGAACAAAAAGCGCTTAAATGATATACTTTCGCCGATTATTATTACTTAATTCTCAATTAGATTTGTAAAATATGTACCTTTTGCTTTATTTTTGTAACATTTAACTTATTATTAATCTAAACCTAATCATTATGAAAGACAAAGAGTGAGAGAACTGCCATCCCTAGAATGTCCGGGCTCCTGAAGGGTTGGAGAACTGGTACAAATCATTTTATATAAATGTGCATGCATCGTTTATCCCTGTTACCTCCATATTGGTAATTAATTGTCTAACGCTTTTGACATTTCTTGTGGAGTTATTTTTAAATATTGAGCGTAGAAAATTGATAACAATGTTAAAATTCAGTTTCTTGAAAAGTACGCTAGAGGTTTCAGATGAACGTTTTTCTCCCGTACAAATCGAAAACATTTCAGCAAAACCTAACTATCTTTACAAATCTTTAAAATAAATTTGTTTATTAACAAGGCTAAAATTTATCCAGCCTAAAGAATGAATTCAGAAGTTATCATTATAAAAAATACCTCCTCCCCACCACTTTTACCCATCCACTCCCCAAACCCCACAAAAAACAGACATAAAAATAATTCAGCGCTTGAAAAAATCCAGCGTGATATAGATTATTCGAACTAATCGCCAGACTCGGCAGGTGTCGCTCCAGCACCCCCGTTAACGGTATATCCTCTGTAATTTGGTGGCATTTCATTCTCGGCGCATGTCCCACTAACACAAGCTCCTGTGCTGACGTCGAATTTGCCTCCGTCAGGACATCGTTGAAACGAGAATGTCCCCATGTTACATTGCGCATACAAGGAACACGTTCCGTGACATTTAATTGCAATTCCATGCTGACATGGTCTGCAGTGGGCAGGAATTATACAGCCGTATCCAACATCACAAGCTGAAAAATACATCATGTACTTTGTTACGTCTTCTCTGTTTTTATAAGTGCTGGTGGTTTTCAGCAAAAACCAAAATAAACAAAAAAATCTTCAAAGGGCTTATCAGTTCTTTGTCTCAATTATTATAGTATGATAATTTAAGATGTAAAACTAAAGTGTGCTTATACTTTAAGTTGTCATGGTGTCACGTGCACTACCTTCTTGTGCTTTTTGACGTGTTTTAAAATAGGTTTTAGCTCAGAAAAATAAAATTCATAATTTAATTAGAAGAATATATTTTCAGAAAATGTTAAATGGTGAAACTATATGTATTAATCTTTAAAAATAAACTCGGTGACGTTAAACACTCATACTTAATATCATTACAATCATTCATTTCAAGACGGGTTTTTTTCCGGGTACTCCAGGTTCCTTCCCAATAAATTCCGGACGCCATCTCTGACAGTGGCGTTAGACACCAAATAAACAAAAAAATCAGTTCGTCATAATAACTGTGAAATTCATTATAACAAAATTAAATCTTACACTTGCCCCCTCCTTTTTTCCATTTTGTTAATGTCCCCCCGACAAAAAAGAGGAGAATGACATTTTTTAATTGTAATTAGATTGCGTGAAATTTGGATTATGCTACTTTCCAATAAAAGTTATTTATTTACTTTGTTGAAACCTTGACATGGACAGTGATTCCGGGAATATATACTCACCGACGTTGCTGGCAATTACAACAGCAGCTGTTTGAACGGGAACCACAGGAACCATTGCAGCCGAATGAGGAGGAATAGTTGGCAAAAAGTGCATAAATCCGTGCATATTTGGTTGTGGTACTGTTAGTGGAGGTTGTGTAGGCATTTGACCTGGTAACGGCCATTCGGTGGTATAATCACAATAGAAAGACACAAAAACGTTATCTTCAACCAATCGTGGGCAATTTCCGGTGGCCATGTTCCAAGTATTCAATACTGCATCCCCGTAGTTTTTGCTGTATAACTTTGGATATGCAGATGTCACGCGAACTGCGCCAGAACACGGATGCGATTCTTGAGTTGTTGAAGTCGGATTTCGGCAGTACGGCGTGCATATTCTGCCACATGAATCAAAAGCAGATAAGATCACTTCGGTGAAACCTTGTTCTGGACTTTTGACCGCTATGAATGTTGTTGACATTGAAAGAGCCATTCGATTATCGACGATAGCAAACTCTTTGTAGGTGCCAAGATAGTTAAGACCATTTGATTGGACATAGACCGTGCCAGCTCCAGATTTAGATGTTTTACAGCTTGAATAAGTAGCTAGTGGGATAGTTTGCAACCTTTGCTTTAGATTTGTGTATCCCATAATAGAATAGATATCCTCGGTATTAGACAAAGCTCCATTTATGATTGGGTATGAGTAATAGTTATAATCCGGTGGGCGTTTATATATAATTTTTACGGGAAGATAAACCCACTGATTGACGTCACTCATGCCGTTGATATTGAAACTATTTTGATAACGTTGATTGACAGGTATTGCAGGACACGTCATTTCCTGTTGCATATTGCTAAATCCACGGAATGGATTACCTGTCATCGTTTGGGCCATTTTTATTTGATCGGAAGCTGCAAAATTTTGAATATTTTGTTGTACCAAACCCATAGGGTGTTGTTGCGAATTAATCTGTCCACTTGATGCCATCAGGATTGATGACGGTGATTGTGGTGGCATTGGCATCATGCCCTGTCTTTGACTGGCTATTATTTGATTTTGAAAATTATTAAATGATTGTCCGGAATTAAAATTATTCGATTGACCCATGGTGGCCCATGAAGGTTTAGTGGATGAAATCTGTCTTTTCCATCGTCTTTGTTGGCCGCCATGATTTCGTATGATTTGTTGTGGTTGACTGGTAAATGTCTGACTCGTTCCAAAAATTGATCGGTCAACTGATACACAATAGGTATTAGAAACATTGGCTGCACATCTTAGAAACGGAGAACCACAATGAGGCTGTTCGAAAGAACATGTAGGCGATGGCAAGTATTCGTACATTCCATTTATAAGATAATCGCTGTAGCTATCGATATTTCTCAAGTCTCCAAATCCCAATGGAGCATGCGAAGAGTGCATTGTATGGTTGACAATAGAGGGATAATCCATATTTGGGTTTATGCCACGCATGCGTTGTTTCTGGCGGAACTGCTCCCACAAGTAATCAACAAAAGTATGATGGAGATAAAAGACAGGGTCGTGAGCTGCTGTACTGAGTTCTCCCAACTGACCATCTACCCAGTTATGAACCTCTCCATGTTGAACTTCGAGATTGTGTTCTGGTAAACCTAAAGGTTCAGTAATTTCAACTGTATATGACCTGCTCATAATATTTTCTATGTTAGTTTTGCTAAAAAGTTCTCCAAAATGACCAAGATTTCGTATCAATGGACCGACTGCTGTATTCCAGTCCGCAAACGGTCCGTTTGTTACGATTCCGTCTCCATTTCCAAAGAAATGTTCACTCCATAACATCGACTGAGTTGGATCAACCATTGGCTCGTCCAAAGACGAATCCCAGTATGGTAAGGATACGTCAGGAACCTTTTCCCTGAGGGCATTCTCAAACCTACAAAAATAAACAGTATTAACAAAAGTTATGAATAAATGTTTAACATTCATGTTTTCTAATGGCGGATTTCATGACGTTTTATTATATTTACCAAACAAATTATGATAAGTTTGTGAGTGAGTCGACCTCGTTAATATATTGATGAATTACGACAATATGCGTTTAATCATTGTAATTCTTCCAGAATTATTTTTAAATATTTATACAATCTTTTCCCGTCGAGACTTTTTTCACATAAAATTCCATTATAAGTGTGTAGCGTAGAATAAACGTGGTAAGGTTTGGAGGTAATGACTGGCATTAAAAACAGGTATATTTTACTATGTGCCGAGAAGATTATTACTGAAAACAAAGATGAAAGAACAACAAACAATATTTTCGTGAATTACGCATACTAACGTCCCTCGTTGTACGGCAGTTTCTATGAAACCTCATTTAGCTTTTCAAAATACAACGTATACTTAGCTAGACGTTCGTTCGTTAAATAATAGGTTCTTTCATACGTTTTTGGGAAAGACCGGTTGATCTTTCACAAGTGACATAAATTTTATGTCTTTTCGCGAGTGGACATAAAAATTTCTATCACGAGTGAAAGATCACACGGACTTTCCCAAAAACGTATGAAAGTATCTATTTCTTCCGTAAACCAACAACTTTCACATCGTTATGACCTATAGACTCTCTATTGTTTTAGACTCCATTGTCTCTGACGTCCAACCAGAACGCCGGAAACAAGAACGTCAAACAAGAACGTTGTTATGCTTCCATAACAACGTTCTTGTTTCTGGCGTTTTGATTGGATGACGCAACAAGTACAGATGTGTGCGCGTGAGCTCATCTGTACTGGGTCATCTGTTTCAGAAATCGGCCATTTACGGAAGAATAATAGGTTCTTTCATACGTTTTTGGGAAAGACCGGTTGATCTTTCACGAGTGATAGAAATTTTATGTCTTTTAGCGAGTGGAGCGCAGCGGAACGAGCCAAAAGACATAAAAATTTCTATCACGAGTGAAAGTTCACACGGACTTTCCCAAAAACGTATGAAAGTACCTATTTCTTCCGTAAACAAACAACTTTCACATCGCTATAACCTATAGACGCTCCATTGTTTTAGACTGCATTGTCTCTGACGTCTAACCAGAACGCCGGAAATAAAGAACGTCATAGAAGAACGTTGTAATGCTTCCATAACAACGTTCTAGTTTCCGGCGTTTTGGTTGGATGATGCAGCAAGTACAGATGTGTGCGCGTGAGCTCATCTGTACTGGGTCATCTGTGCCAGAAATCGGCCATTTACGGAAGAATATGTTATCACTATCCAATATCTACATTAACAGAAAAAATAAAAGTTATTTGATGGATTGTTCAGTGAAAATGGAGAGGCTATGCTGAAACAGTGAGTTTTTGGCAACGCCCTGCATCTTGCTTATCTCATTAATTTACTGTGACTGAGAAAATATAAGATAGTTGTACGGCTAGTGTGTGTATTTGAAATGATTTATTTAATTAAAATTAGTAGAAACACACATTTACAAACATCATTTATGTCCCCCAACTTGCATTTCGTCCACACTCGAATTTAGGCGCTTGCTTTCACTTCATTCAACAATGAATCCAAAGCGAAATATACTAAAAATATCGTGTATGTATTCTCCATTCTTTAATACTGGCGCTTCCGTTGAAGCGATACACCGCTCAAGATATTTTGCATCATCAAAGTTCGAGTTTACTGGCTAAGTTTACTTTCTGAGGCGTACACTAAACATGGCCGCCCGTAGTTCCCGAACAGTCATTCATGAAAGTATAAACTGATATGGGAACTACTAGTTGGAGCACGTTTGGCCAATGAAAAAATTACTATAAACGTTAACGAAAGTAAGATAAGAATTATTTGGTAATACAGTATAGAACCCTAACTGCAGGCAAAAAAGTCAGTCAGTGCATCGTGAAGTAAAAATACCATCTTCCACATGGTTTTTGTAATGTGTTGTGAATTTTAACAATTTATAAAGTACTTTTAGTACATAAAAGCTTTATTTAAATTGTCGATAAATAGAATAATAGTTTCTTTCGATTTTGAGAATTTCAATATCACATGAATTATCTAAACTCGTTATAACCCACTCGTCAAGATGCTCCACGCGATGTCAGTATAAAAATTGAAAATAACCTTTTATTATGTATGTTATGAAATCCGTACATTTATAATTTGCATTTTGATATCTAAAAACGTATTGTTGCCTAAAGATTGTATTTTACAAATCTTGGTTTGGTTGAGTTAAAACTAAAACTACGAATACACCGTCATCGAACGAGTTTTTAAGGTAGTAACTTACATAAGAAGGTAATATCGATGCCATCCGAGGAAATTAGGACCGCCATGGGCCGAGTCGACAGCAAGTCCTTCGTGTAAAGCCGCAAATGCGCTGTATTTGTTCGGTGGAACAGACTGTAAAATACACATTTCCATCATAAGAATACATAATACTGTTTTTCAGTAACAATTAATTCTAAATATTTAAACAAAGTATAACATCTACTTTCTGTTAAATGTCAAACTGTTGCATTCATTTTGGTGTTCAAGATAAATAATAAAATAGCCTCTTCATTTTGATTATATTTATGTAGGTTTTATTGTCGTAAAATGATAAGTACCTGAATTCCATAAGCTTAATGTTTTAAATTTTCTCCGGGTACTCCGGCTTCCTCCCCCAATAAAAACTGGATGCCATGAAATAACTTAAAAACTGCTGAAAGTGGCGTTAAACACCAAATAAACAAACAAACAACAATTGAATTATCTTTTTCTTCAATATTAATTAATATATTACTGTGTCTGCTTTCAGCAACTGTATGGCTCTAAAGAAATCGTCCCTTTCTCGATTTGTCATCATGCGAATTTCCTTTCTTCTCCGGTAACCTTGTGATAATTGGGATCGTCGTTTCCGCTTATGAAAACCTTTCGAGATTACCGGTAACAGCGTTTGGAACCACATTCTTGCTTCTTGTGTCATGTTAAACATTAGCCAATTTTTCACCCCAGATTCCCGCCAAATAAATATGTGCGTGCACATCCAGTGTATGGACTGGCCAACAGTTTTTGCAGCACTTGTTTTGGTAGCATAATGCTGGAAACATTCATGTAGTCTGGGTGGAACAGAAATTTCCTCGATCATGGCATTGGAACAGATGACCAAGAACAATGTTAGGACACAATGTAAAATCATCTAAAAGACAAATACTTTTGATCAGTTTCGATTTTAATGTAGGATATTGTGTGTCTTGCATGGCTTTTTATTCCTTCTCATTTTTCGCAAAAATAAAGGAGAATTTCTTATTACAACTCATGAAATATACAAATAAACAGGCAAATGGTAAACAAGTAAAACTGCATTGCCTTGGAAGCTTTTTAATTCACAAAAAATTTTAATTTTTTTTGAAAATGTATTTGTCACTTCTCGGTCGTAATTATTATATATTGAATAAATTAGATTTGACCAGTTGATAAACAGGTTACCATATGCAATACAATATTGTTTTTATCTAAAATTTCTTAGATCCAATAAAATTTTTATAAAAATATATACCTGTCAAAAGTTAAAATGTTAGTTATGTATATCATATTAAATACATGTTGCATTTTATTTATTTTTTGTTCAGAGTACAAACAGCTATTGTTTCTTGTAATGGACATAATTTATAAGTGTTGTCAGTCAAGTGGATCACATTGACCTTCGTATGTTAAATTGCATTGTATGCATGTATGCACGCGTATTGACAATGTAAAACCAGTTTTAATAAAAAAATTTACCTTTCAGTATGGGAATATTATTTCCATAAAATTATGAATTTCCTTTCTTTAGAATTAGTTCCAAAAATGTGGGGTGTTATATGGCTTCCATGTCCGACTCCAATGAAGTGAGTGAATTTTCACGAATTCGTCATTCATCTTAATTCGGAAATGTGTCCTAAACTATTAAAATCAACACTCGTTAAAATAATCAAACAAACATTTTATTAAATGTTCTTTGAAATCAAGTTGTGTCAAACATGATTTTGTTTCCTGTAATATTTTGTAAAACACGGCCCAAGGTTATAAATCTATATAATCGTGAGACCAAAGCACGTAAAAAATGGCCTCTGTTTGACGATGTATTATGTTTTATATAGAAGAAAATATAATCAAATTTATTTTATGATTATGTGTTATGTAATATCATAAAGAAACTAATAAACAAAACTTGTAATAGTTTTTAGTATTAAAGGAAATAGTTTATTCATTGCTGTATACCATTGTCCATCAGATTCTGGCAAATAAAAGTGTCATGATTCTATCTTCAAGTGTTGCTGGTAAAATAATTTTTGACCTGTTAACAGATAAAATAACGGTGGTAAACAGGAAAATTGATTTTCTACAGGTTTATAACAAACCACAATGCAAGTATTACTACATCTTGATCTGCTCTCCGACGTATCAAAAATCTAATAGTTTTCTCTCAGCTAGAGTTACTTTCAAGCGTTTTCTTTACTCGATCCCCCAGTATGGGTGGATAAGAAATGGTTCACATATAGTCAATATTTTACTCTTTAATTGTAAAAGAATATTAAAGGCACTTGTAACAAATCTTGTATTACTTACTTAATGTTATTAACAAAAACTATTTAAACTTTCTGGTGTTGCGTTTTTATTGCGGGGGGGTGTGGGGGTGGAGAGCAGGAGTACTCAGAAAAAAAAAACTACCTTTTAGGGGGAGTAGGAGTAGCCCCTGACCCTAAGTAGGAAAAACTCGAACAGTAAGACTCGAACCAAAAATCTCATTGATGACAGGCACGTGATTAAATGTAGACTAACTACCTTAACCACTCGGTCACTGGGGCCACTCACATTACGTATAGTTAACTAAAAAATTCTAAAGACCAACAAGCAATATTTCAGTGATATTCTGGAAATGAACAGGTTATAAATATAACAAATGTATATATATATATAATTGTATTTATCCCTAAATGGGTGAATGGAATAAGTCAGTCATCACAAATGTTGATTGCCAGAAGGAAAAAGGGGGTATTCTTTAGATTAACGTGTATTTATCCATTGCATGGATTTCTATTGTCGTTAGTTTCATTTAAAGAATATTTCAAATAATTAAGATATCATATTGTTTGATTTTTTACTTCAATATTGGGTACCAGACTATGTTGTGCGCCCCCCCCCCCCTTTTTCCCGAATCCCAGTCAATTTTAAGATATTTTTAAAAAAATTTGTAAGGGGAAAATTAGTAAAAAAACTTTAATTCACATAACTTTCCGGTTTAAATTTTTTTTTAAAATAGGCTTAATTCCGTCAATTCAATCACCTCGGCTATTTCCGCCAACGATAAGAGGAGACCAGCGACGGAAATTGCCGAGAGATGTTGCAATCAATATTCATTTAACGTCACAGATTGCGACGTCATAAAGTAACTGTTGTAGTTACGTTTCGGAAAAGTCAACATGACGATGGAAGCGTACTACATTCCACTGATTGATGCGTCAATGAAATTTAATTCACAAGTGTCAGAATACGTAATTGACGCGCTGAAATATGAAATGGATTATGTTTTAGATTGTTTCGGCTGGTGTACTGAATTAATATCACGTACTATGAATGGCACGATACAGTTTACAACGGAGATACTCCCACAGTTAGTTCCAGCAGAGGTTAGTAATCGAACTCGTTCAAAAAATGGCTCAGAATTAACAATATGTTATTTGTACCATTTACGATTTTAGTTTTCTATACAATATTTTTAATGATTTTCTAATCAGGTTTTTTATTTTATTTTCATCTTCCATTACTTATCATACGTCTATTCAAGTTTTATTTCGTCTATCGTTTACTCTTTATTCCTTCTTTCATCTATATTTTGTTATCTTTTCTCACTCTTCTTTCTTTGTCCGCCGAAGCAGATGATCGACATAAGTAAAATGGAGTTAGCTTTCGTCCTGATCATTCTGTACCTTCTCTTTGCTATCAACAAGGAAAACTTACTGCATAGAAAATTATACAAAGGTTTGTAATGGTTTTAATGTAAGTTATAAATAAAAGGAGAAATTTTTTATTGATAAATTAATTGATAGAATTGGATGTTTGCTTTAAATCCAACGAGCAATATTTCAGCTATATTCAGGACGAGACGAAGTTAACAAACAATAAATCAATGGGGAAAAGGATTGAACATAGGAAACAGAATTTATACTGACACTTAGAAAGTATGGAGCATGAGTAGGGGCGGAGAATTTAGCCTTTTGTAGCGGCTACAATAATCCTACTCTTCGAAATCTACAAAGGGAATCTTTATCATGCAAATTAAGGCGTGGTACTTTCACGTTACTCACTAAGGTCCCCCCACGAGCGGTCTCCGTGTCCGCCACCTGGGAAGGCGCTAAGTAAGCTGCTATGTGGGGTGAGCACTGGGAACCTTCCCAGTGTGGTCCCAGAAGAACTTTTGAGGTGGTATCTATGGGGTCATACAGAGTAACAGACTATATGTAACTGAGGCTAAAGCGAAGTAATTGAAAGTACCATGTCTACAACATCAAAGCTTCTTAGTAATATTTTATGTACAGCTTCGAATATAAAGGTATGATTTGTTTTTAAAAGAACATTTATTGTGTATTAATAACACAGGTTAACAATGTATGCACTGTCTTTAGTCCTAAAACAAACAATGATCTGATGTGATTTCCAATTCTAGTGTGCCACTTCCGTAGATATCAGTTGTACTAGACTCATGCGCCTGAACAACTTCCGTAGATATCAGATTTCTTTGTACTAGACTCATGCGCCTGAACATCCGTAGATATAATATTTCTTTGTACTAGACTCATGCGCCTGAACCACTTCCGTAGATATAAGATTTCTTTGTACTAGACTATTGCGCCTGAACCACTTCTGTTTTCTTAGTACTAGGTTCATGTGCCTGACCACTTCAGTATATATCAGATTTCTTTGTACTAGACTCGTGCGCCTGAACCACTTCCGTAGATATCAGATTTCTTTGTACTCGACTCGTGCGCCTGAACCACTTCCGTAGATATAAGATTTCTTTGTACTAGACTCGTGCGCCTGAACCACTTCCGTAGATATAAGATTTCTTTGTACTAGACTCGTGCGCCTGAACCACTTCCGTAGATATAAGATTTCTTTGTACTAGACTCGTGCGCCTGAACCACTTCCGCAGATATAAGATTTCTTTGTACTAGACTCGTGCGCCTGAACCACTTCCGTTGATGTAAGATTTCTTTGTACTAGACTCGTGCGCCTGAACCACTTCCGTTGATGTAAGATTTCTTTGTACTAGACTCGTGCGCCTGAACCACTTCCGTAGATATAAGATTTCTTTGTACTAGACTCGTGCGCCTGAACCACTTCCGTTGATGTAAGATTTCTTTGTACTAGACTCGTGCGCCTGAACCACTTCCGTTGATATAAGATTTCTTTGTACTAGACTCGTGCGCCTGAACCACTTCCGTAGATATAAGATTTCTTTGTACTAAACTCGTGCGCCTGAACCACTTCCGTAGATATAAGATTTCTTTGTACTAGACTCGTGCGCCTGAACCACTTCCGTAGATATAAGATTTCTTTGTACTAGACTCGTGCGCCTGAACCACTTCCGTTGATGTAAGATTTCTTTGTACTAGACTCGTGCGCCTGAACCACTTCCGTTGATGTAAGATTTCTTTGTACTAGACTCGTCGCCTGAACCACTTCCGTTGATATAAGATTTCTTTGTACTAGACTCGTGCGCCTGAACCACTTCCGTAGATATAAGATTTCTTTGTACTAGACTCGTGCGCCTGAACCACTTCCGTTGATATAAGATTTCTTTGTACTAGACTCGTATGCCTGAACCACTTCCGTAGATATAAGATTTCTTTGTACTAGACTCGTGCGCCTGAACCACTTCCGTAGATATAAGATTTCTTTGTACTAGACTCGTGCGCCTGAACCACTTCCGTAGATATAAGATTTCTTTGTACTAGACTCGTGCGCCTGAACCACTTCCGTAGATATAAGATTTCTTTGTACTAGACTCGTGCGCCTGAACCACTTCCGTAGATAATAGATTTCTTTGTACTAGACTCGTGCGCCTGAACCACTTCCGTAGATATAAGATTTCTTTGTACTAGACTCGTGCGCCTGAACCACTTCCGTAGATATAAGATTTCTTTGTACTAGACTCGTGCGCCTGAACCACTTCCGTAGATATAAGATTTCTTTGTACTAGACTCGTGCGCCTGAACCACTTCCGTTGATATAAGATTTCTTTGAACTAGCCTCATGCGCCTGAACCAATTCTGTTTTCTTTGTACTTACTCAAGTTATATACAGAACTCTCTTGTTTTAAATGATTTAAATGTAACTTTTGTCATATTTCTTTGCTTGACCCACATCGGTGTAAAATGCAAATAAAGACTATATAATTAAACAAGGTGCAACTCTTTCGTTCTGTCGAGTATGTGTATATTCACAAAGTTTCTTGAATACACTAATAATGCATGCAGATTGTGTGATTTTATTCAATTTAGCAATGATATTAATTCCAGATCTAAGAATTATCCATGGCATATCAAAACACACAAAATGTCAAAAGGACCAATCATCAAGTGATATAGACGGTATGAACATTACATGTATTTTTTTAATTTTATTTATCTGATATTATTCTTTAAAAAAATTGAATCTCTTAGACTTGACCAAAATACAATTTAAAGTTTAAAAAACCTCCGCAATGAAATATAAAACAAAGATAAAAACAGCAAGCTGTATGAAAAATCCAAGCGGCAACTAAATATTGACATTAACAGAAATTGTTAGTACATTTTCAGTACTTTGTTTTATATCGGACTATATATTTAGACCAAAAAGGTGACACAGAGTGCTCATCATACAAATTTTGTCAACGCATGGGTAGCAGTAAAAAATAATTCCTAACATTAGCGGATTTCTCACTTCTAGAGGTTCATGAAAAAAACTTCGTAATTTCATAGATTCCATCTAGTATAATATCGATTATAACATATCTTTTATTGGGTTTAGAAATCAAGAAACGTCTGGATAAAAATAGAAACAACAGAATGCCACATTTAATAATAGAAGTAGAAAACATGTACAAACAACTGTACAACAGACAAGATCTACTGAATCAGTTGTCAGATCAGATGGACTTTTTCCGCCCCACAGTCATGGCACAAGAAAGCAAATTACGCCATCTCAATGCAGCACTGGAACAGGACGATATTGGAAGAGTCAAAGAAATCCGGAACGCTGGAAGGCATGTTGGTATGTATATAAACGAATATACAATAGTGAATTATACTGATGGCAACACCACAAAATTCGGACTGCCCAAGGGCCGATGTATGGACCAAGAATACTGTTATGAACCGAGCCGAATTCCAGGCTTATATCCGTTTACCTGGTCCATAAATGTTGGAAGGCATGTTGCCATGTATATAAATGATTAGAAGCCAAGGAGACATGTATGTATGTATAAAATAGAAGGAGAATAAGACACGATTCAGCGCTTAAAAGACTGATTCAATGAGCCAAAATTTAGCCGGCACACTCGTCTGCAGTTAGACATAACAGTCTACTCAGTATGTCAGTATTATTTTGACTTAGATCAGACCAATTCTGGCACTTTCTTCATAGTGACATAGAAAACAAAATGAGAATCACCCATATTCCCATTAAAAATTCAATTTTTCATTCCAAGAATCTTCGCCGTATATACAACTAAAAAGTTTTTATTAATATACATTTTCAAAGAAATACCTAACACATGTTTATTTATTTATTTATTTATTTATTTATTTATTTATTTATTTATTTATTTATTTATTTATTTATTTATTTATTTATTTATTTATTTATTTATTTATTTATTTATTTATTTATTTATTTATTTTTATTTATTTATTTGTTTTGTATAATTATGGTGAATGTCTTTCAGATGTAAAACTGATGGAAATAAATGCCAGACTTAAAGAGATGACAATGTACATCAAAAGAGAGCTTAGAGTGGATTCTTAGAGTTAGATGTGTGTTGTGTAAGTATTTCATTTCTTATCAAACTCTATATGATAACAAGTCTATTGTCGAGTCACATACATATATATTCTTGGATGGGGAAGTTCGGATAAATCCTTAGTCTATAAATTGTTTAGTCCTTTATTGCAGACTATCATTTCTCGGGTAATCCGAAAACCGCATTGTACAGTTGAATATAGGTTTATATCCGCAATCTGATGTAGGTTGTCCTGATTTTGTCACCAATGATAACAGTTGCATTGGCAGGGAATCTACACACATTTTAAGCTTTAGAATTTTAAACGTACAAATGCAAACAATTTCTGTTGCAAACATCAACGCGATAGCCTATCGCTCTACTACGGAAGCCCGTTAGTGCCATGTTGTGTTTTATTTTTAAGTCGTTATAACGACTTAATTACTGGTTATAACGACTTACTCCTCGTTATAACGACTTAGCTTACTGGTTAAAACGACATAGTTTACTCGTAATAACGACTTAGTAATTCGTTGTAACGCCTTACTTGCTCGCTATAACGACTTAGTATACTGGTTATAACGTCTTAGCCTACTTGTTATAACGACTTAGCTTACTCGTTATAACGACTTCGCTTAATTGTTATAACGACTTCAAAGTGTAAATGAAAATCCTGATTTTATGTTTAACATATGATGAATTTCACTATTTGTTTGAATGTAAATTTTCTCTATGGAAGAAATCGATTGCTACTAAAAGATTCATTTAAACATCCAAATGCTTTTAAAATTTATTCAACTTTAATGATTTTAAAACAAAAGTGAATGTTGCTAAGCTTTGTAAGATTATACTATCTGTTGTAAATCAATAGAATTATTATCTACGATCTACATAAACAGTACTGCCTTCCTAATTTCATGCTTGTGTATTATTATTTATTTAACAATTTCTGTGTAACATTTAAGTTGTCATATGATTACTTTATATTATGTTAATATTTGTTTGTATTCAACATACTACAGTTGGGGTCATTGAAAAATAAGAAGTTCAAGTTCAATATTGGAAACGACATGAAGTGTCATAATTATGCGAAAACACTCAAATAAAGAGTAAGTATTCGCATCATGGTAACGGTAAGTCGTTATAACGAGTAAGCTAAGTCGCTATAACGAGTAAGCTAAGTCGTTATAACGAGTAAGCTAAGTCGTTATAACCAGTTAGCTAAGTCGTTATAACGAGTACGCTAAGTCGTTATAACCAGTTAGCTAAGTCGTTATAACAAGTAAGCTTAGTCGTTATATAACAAGTAATAAGTCGTTATAACGAGTAAGCTAAGTCGTTATAATCAGTAAGCTAAGTCGTTATAACGAGTACGCTAAGTCGTTATAACCAGTTAGCTAAGTCGTTATATCAAGTAAGCTTAGTCGTTATATAACAAGTAATAAGTCGTTATAACGAGCAACTAAGGCGTTATAACGAGTAAGCTAAGTCGTTATAACGAGTAAGCTAAGTCGTTATAACGAGTAAATAAGGCGTTATAACGAGTAAGTAAGTAGTTATAACGAGTAACTAAGGCGTTATTACGAGTAAGCCAAGTCGTTATATAACAAGTAAGTAAGTCGTTATAACGAGCAACTAAGGCGTTATTACGAGTAAGCTAAGTAGTTATAACCAGTAATCTAAGTCGTTATAACGACTTAAAAATAAAACACTATATGGCACTAACGGGCTTCCGTACTCTACCGATTTATTTGTACTAAAGTTTTTATTTTGTTATTGTTTATATATAGCAACCTTTCTATTTTTTCTTTCAGGTTTTGTTGTGAGGATCAGTTCAGACAAAAATTAATTACAGACTAATATGCCAAATATCTGGGATGTTATCTATGAAATATCTTTCTGTACAAAATTTATTACTGTTTTACTTGGAAACTTTGTCATTGTTTATTGTAAACCATTAAGTACATTGTGTTGAATATTATTTTTTTCACAAAAGCATGAGAGCAAGTAGCTTTTTAGCTCAGCTGACCGTTTGGATCTAGTCGAAGGTTTTCATCAGGTCTTCCGGCTTTCTCCATTAATATTGATACTTGAAAAATTGTTTATATGTCGTTAAACCATATTCAAACAAACAAGCAAACATGCGTGTATCATCTATGCGATCTTCTACACATATCCTGGGACCATACCTTGAGGGTTCACATTGTTCGACAAACAGAGATGCCCAACGCGTCCCCGTGTGGCGGATAGGGATGCCCTCTCGTTGTCAGGTCATAATACGGAAAGCCTGACCTAGTACCATAGTAGGGAACATGTTTGGAGAGTGCCACGCTCCTTGCACTCTAAAGACCCCTTTTGTAGATGTCGACAAGAGTAGCTCGTTGTAGCCGCTACAAATGCTCCTACCCTTACCCCATACTTTGGAAAGTGCCACGCTTCTTGCCCTTTAAAGACCCCTTTTGTAGATGTTGACAAGAGTAGCTTGTTGTAGCCGCTACAAAATGCTCCTACCTTTACCCCATACTTTCTCATGCAGTGCCAAGCTTGTAGCCGCTACAAATGCTCCTACCCTTACCCCATACTTTCCCATGCAGTGCCATATATGTCGACAAGAGTAGCTCGTTGTAGCCGCTACAAATGCTCCTACCCTTACCCCATACTTCCCACCTATACCCCATACTTTCCCGTGCTGTGCTCCCACCTATACCCCATACTTTCCCGTGCTGTGCTCCCACCTATACCCCATACTTTCCCGTGCTGTGCTCCCACCTATACCCCATACATTCCCATGCCTGCTCCTACCTATATCCCATACTTTCCCATGCAGTGCCAATGACATTCAAATTTTGTGTCATTTGGTCTATTTTCCCGAATTTCCGCTATATTGATGATGTTTTGTCCCTCAACAATGCTAAATTTGGTGACTATTTACATTCAATTTACCCTGGCGAGCTTGAAATTAAAGACACCACCAATACACTAAGCTCAGCCTCTTACTTAGACCTACTTCTAGAAATAGACTCAGGAAAACTACAAACTAGACTCTACGACAAACGTGATGACTTCAACTTTCCAATTGTCAACTTCCCGTTCATCGACAGCAACATTCCAGCAGCTCCAGCGTATGGTGTGTACATTTCACAACTTATACGTTATTCTAAATCCTGCGATCGGTATTCCGATTTTCTAGACCGATCCCTGCTGTTGACTGCTAAACTACTCAAACAAGGGTTTGTTGCACCTAGGTTGATGTTATCTCTCCAGAAGTTCTATGGTCGTCACCATTACTTAATTGATCGTTATGGGAAATCAGTGTCTCAAATACGATCTGACGTGTTTGCTGAGTCATAGGTAGTGATTCCTATTCCTGGATTTGACTTTTCCCTAGACATGACAATGAGTAACTCGACGGGTGTCTAATTAGAGGCAGGCACTGCTTACTCGTCCGGAGCACCTGAGTGCACCCATGGTTTTTATTGGGTTCGGGTTACTCTCTTTCTGTTTTTTGTTTTTGGTTTTTGTGTTGCGTTTTGTCTATATCCGGATTTGTAACTGTCCCTTGACTTTTGGCTCTTGTTGTTCGGTCGGTTTTCTTTGCTATTTTTCTTATTTATTGTTTCTTAACTTGTTTTCGTCCTGAATATAGCGGAAATACTGCTCGCTGGACGTAGAGCAACCATCCAATCAATCGTTCTACATATTTCGTATAGCAGTGCAGGAAGTCTTAATAATACTTACACATGTTTGATTGAATGGTGTTTATCGCCACTTTGAGCTGTTGTACAGCTATATCATCGAGTTTCATCAAAACTGGTAATCTTTTTCAATTAGGATTGGAGTCGAGTACATCCCTACGCAGTGAAATTGGAACCCAAATCTTCAATGTTGACAAGTACGTGATTAATTGTAGACTTGCTACTAGGCCGAATATTACTGCCGTTATAATCCGATGTTTAACTTTGTGATTTGTCGGATTAATGGCAGAATTTAGTCCTATTATGTAGTAAATAAAAAATTCTAACTATCCATTTATAAATACAAAATTCAAACATAATATACGTGATTAAAGCTTCAGATATTGCAAAACCAACAGGAAACGATCTTTATTGAAGAAACTTCTTTTTTTGTCTTTGAAAATGCACGTGTAAAATGCTATGTTGATCATTTTTTCGTATATGGATAATGGTGACATAATTTTAGAAACATCGTTTTGCATACTGTTATAACAATTTCGTAGTAAGAATCAAATAATTTACATATACGAAACCTTCCCAAGATGCACCACACAGGGGCGTAGCTAGACTATTTACAACGTGGATTCACAAAATAACTGCTAATATAAAAATGACCCGTATCAAACGCACTTAAAAGCAAAAAACAGTCATCATTCCCATTATGCACTTAAACGGGAATGTCAATTTCATGCCTAGATATCCATTTTATCATAATGCGCATGCGCAAAATGCACGTGTTTGTCGATTAATTTGCGAGTTTTCAAAATTCTGTATATTGCTTCATTCACATGTATTGCTCATTATGATACAAATAACTTATGAAAGAAATCTTGACAATGAGAAATGACAATCTTATCATGGGCGCTTTACCGTAGAAATAGCTAATACCGACCTGTCATCATGTTATAATTGTATATTTCGAAGGCATACTGAATATTACACTGGGAACCAACCTACGCGCACCACTCTGGCATCCTAGACTACTCGTGCCCTCTTACACTAATCCTGGATTCGCACCTGACTTGACCTAATCAGAAAACACATAGGTTTTCAGTTATACTTAAACTATTGATGCATCATATTGTTTGAATAAGCCCATACCGGACTGTCATTCGAATGATGTATTATAGACTGGGTACTAGACTCGTGTGTACGAAGCCCCTTAGTGAAGGTAATAACAAAATACCGAACACCGATGAACTGTCAAAAAAGAAAATTCACAAATCAAAGTCAGAGAAACCGGCAAACTCCAGAACCAACAACCAAAAATACAGCAACTACGGCACTGGTCCTGACTTGGTACAGGCATATAAAAAATGGTGGGTTAAACGAGGTTTTATTGCATGCCAAACCTCCTGCTACCATTAATGTAGAACGTGAGTAGGTTAGTTGATTAAAATAGATGGGCATCCTATAACACTAGTCACTAATAGGTTTATCCAACAATCATCGTAGCACATTCACTGTGCACTGAATTCAAAAGCACATGCAATTGTAGGATATTTTAAACAATTTTGATCATTAAAGGTATTTAAAAAAAATGTTTTTTCATATAACTAGTGATTAAATATTAATCAATCCAATCAGATCATCTCGGCTTTCCCGCCTAAGATCGGAAGGTGACCCGCGACGGAAATTACCGAGGTATGTTATTGCACTTGCTGCTAATGTGCAATCAATATTCATTCAACGTCACAGACTATGACGTCATAAAGTAGCTGTGTTGTAGTTACGTCTCGGAAAAGTCAACATGACGATGGAAGCGTACCACCTTTCACTGATTGATGCATCAATGAAATTCAATTCACAAGTATCAGAATACGTCATTGACGCGATGAAATATGAAATGGATTATGTTTTAAATTCTTTCGGCTTATGTGCTGAATTTATATCACGTACTATGAATGGCACAATACAGTTTACAACGGAGATACTCCCACAGTTAGTTCCAGCAGAGGTTAGTAATCCAACTCGTTCAAACAGTGACTCAGAATTAATGTATATGTTTATACCATTTAACTATTTTACTTTTCTATATTTCTATATTTTCTATAATAGTTTTTTAGTTTATTTTCATCTTGTATTCTTAACATTCTTTTATAGTTTTATTTCGTCTATCGTTTACTTTTTATTCTTTCTTTCTTCTATATTTTGTTATCTTTTCTCACTTTTCTTTCTTTGTCCACCGAAGCAGATGATCGACATAAGTAAAATGGAGTTAGCTTTCGTCCTGATCATTCTGTACCTTCTCTTTGCTATCAACAAGGAAAACTTGCTGCATAGAAAATTATACAAAGGTTTGTAATGGTTTAAATGTAAATTATAAATAAAAGGAGAAATTTTTTATTGATAAATTAATTGATTGAATTGGATGTTTGCTTTAAATCCAACGAGCAATATTTCAGCTATATTCAGGACGAGACGAAGTTAACAAACAATATCAATGGGGAAAAAGGATTGAACATAGGCGACAGAATTTATACTGACACTTAGAAAATATGGAGCATGAGTAGGGGCGGAGAATTTAGCCTTTTGTAGCGGCTACAATAATCCTACTCTTCGAAATCTACAAATGGAATCTTTATCATGCAAAGGCGTGGCACTTTCACGTTACTAACTAAGGTCCCCCCACGAGCGGTCTCCGTGTCCGCCACCTGGGAAGGCGCTATTAAGCTGCTATGTGGGGTGAGCACTGGGAACCTTCCCAGTGTGGTCCCAGAAGAACTTTTGAGGTGGTATCTATGGGGTCATACAGAGTAACAGACTATATGTAACTGAGGCTAAAGCGAAGTAATTGAAAGTACCATGTCTACAACATGAAAGCTTCTTAGTAATATTTTATGTAGAGCTTCGAATATAAAGGTATGATTTGTTTTTAAAAGAACATTTATTGTGTATTAATAACACAGGTTAACAATGTATGCACTGTCTTTAGTCCTAAAACAAACAATGATCTGATGTGATTTCCTATTCTAGTGTGCCACTTCCGTAGATATCAGATTTCTTTGTACTAGACTCATGCGCCTGAACCACTTCCGTAGATATCAGATTTCTTTGTACTAGACTCATGCGCCTGAACCACTTCCGTAGATATAATATTTCTTTGTACCTGACTCATGCGCTTGAACCACTTCCGTAGATATAAGATTTCGTTTGTACTAGACTCTTGCGCCTGAACCACTTCTGTTTTCTTAGTACTAGGTTCATGTGCCTGACCACTACAGTAGATATAAGATTTCTTTGTACTAGACTCGTGCGCCTGAACCACTTCCGTAGATATGAGATTTCTTTGTACTAGACTCATGCGCCTGAACCACTTCCGTAGATATAAGATTTCTTTGTACTAGACTCGTGCGCCTGAACCACTTCCATAGATATAAGATTTCTTTGTACTAGACTCGTGCGCCTGAACCACTTCCGTAGATATAAGATTTCTTTGTACTAGACTCGTGCGCCTGAACCACTTCCGTAGATATAAGATTTCTTTGTACTAGACTCGTGGGCCTGAACCACTTCCGTAGATATCAGATTTCTTTGTACTAGACTCGTGCGCCTGAACCACTTCCGTAGATATCAGATTTCTTTGTACTAGACTCGTGCGCCTGAACCACTTCCGTAGATATCAGAAATCTTTGTACTAGACTCGTGCGCCTGAACCACTTCCGTAGATATCAGATTTCTTTGTACTAGACTCGTGCGCCTGAACCACTTCCGTAGATATCAGATTTCTTTGTACTATACTCGTGCGCCTGAACCACTTCCGTAGATATCAGATTTCTTTGTAATAGACTCATGCGCCTGGACCACTTCTGTTTTCTTTGTACTTACTCAAGTTATATACAGAACTCTCTTGTTCTAAATGATTTAAATGTAACTTTTGTCATATTTCTTTGCTTGACCCACATCGGTGTAAAATGCAAATAAAGACTATATAATTAAACAAGGTGCAACTCTTTCGTTCTGTCGAGTATGTGTATATTCACAAAGTTTCTTGAATACACTAATAATGCATGCAGATTTTGTGATTTTTTTAATTTAGCAATGATATTAATTCCAGATCTAAGAATTATCCATGGCATGTCAAAACACACAAAATGTCAAAAGGACCAATCATCAAGTGATATAGACGGTATGAACATTATTTTTTTAATTTTATTTATCTGACATTATTCTTTGAAAAAATCGAATCTCTTAGACTTGACCAAAATACAATTTAAAGTTTAAAAAACCTCCGCAATGGAGTATAAAACAAAGATAAAAACAGAGGGCTGTATGAAAAATCCCAGCGGCAACTAAATATTGACATTAATAGCTATTGTTAGTACATTTTCAGTACTTTGTTTTATATCGGACTATATATTTAGACCAAAAAGGTGACACAGAGTGCTCATCATACAAATTTTGTCAACGCATGGGTAGCAGTAAAGAATAATTCCTAACATTAGCGGATTTCTCACTTCTAGAGGTTCATGAAAAAAACTTCGTAATTTCATAGATTCCAGCTAGTATAATATCGATTATAACATATCTTTTTTATTGGGCTTAGAAATCAAGAAACGTCTGGATAAAAATAGAAACAACAGAATGCCACATTTAATAATAGAAATAGAAAACATCTACAAACAACTGTACAACAGACAAGATCTATTGAATCAGTTGTCAGATCAGATGGACTTTTTCTGCCCCACAGTCCTGGCACAAGAAAGCAAATTACGTCATCTCAATGCAGCACTGGAACTGGACGATATTGGAAGAGTCAAAGAAATCCGGAACGCTGGAAGGCATGTTGGTATGTATATAAACGAATATACAATAATGAATTATACTGATGGCAACACCACAAAATTCGGACTGCCCAAGGGCCGATGTATGGACCAAGAATACTGTTATGAACCGAGCCGAAAGCCAGGCTTATATCAGTTTACCTGGTCCATAAATGTTGGAAGGCATGTTGGCATGTATATAAATGATTAGAAGCCAAGAAGGCATGTATGTATGTATAAAACAGAAGGAGAATAAGACACGATTCAGCGCTTAAAAGACTGATTCAATGAGCCAAAATTTAGCCGGCACACTCGTCTGCAGTTAGACGTAACAGTCTACTCAGTATGTCAGTATTATTTTGACTTAGATCAGACCAATTCTGGCATTTTCTTCATAGTGACATAGAAAACAAAATGAGAATCACCCATATTCCCCATAAATTCCATTTGTCATTCCAAGAATCTTCGCCGTATATACAACTAAAAAGTTTTTATTAATATACATTCTCAAAGAAATACCCAACACATGTTTATTTATTTATTTATTTATTTATTTATTTATTTATTTATTTATTTATTTATTTATTTATTTATTTATTTATTTATTTATTTATTTATTTATTTATTTATTTATTTATTTATTGATTGATTGATTTTTATTTATTTATTTATTTGTTTTGTATAATTATGGTGAATTTTTTTCAGATGTAAAACTGATGGAAATAAATGCCAGACTTAAAGAGATGACAACTTACATCAAAAGTGAGCTTAGAGTGGATTCTTAGAGTTAGATGTGTGTTGTGTAAGTATTTCATTTCTTATCAAACTCTATATGATAACAAGTCTATTGTCGAGTCACATACATATATATTCTTGGATGGGGAAGTTCGGATAAATCCTTAGTCTATAAATTGTTTAGTCCTTTATTATAGAATATCATTTCTCGGGTAATCCGAAAACCGCATTGTACAGTTGAATATAGGTTTATATCCGCAATCTGATGTAGGTTGTCCGGATTTTGTCACCAATGATAACAGTTGCATTGGCAGGGAATCTACACACATTTTAAGCTTTAGAATTTTAAACGTACAAATGCAAACAATTTCTGTTGCAAACATCAACGCGATAGCCTATCGCTCTACTACGGAAGCCCGTTAGTGCCATGTTGTGTTTTATTTTTAAGTCGTTATAACGACTTAATTACTGGTTATAACGACTTACTCCTCGTTATAACGACTTAGCTTACTGGTTAAAACGACATAGTTTACTCGTTATAAAGTCTTAGTAATTCGTTGTAACGCCTTACTTACTCGCTATAACGACTTAGTTTACTGGTTATAACGTCTTAGCCTACTTGTTATAACGACTTAGCTTACTCGTTATAACGACTTCGCTTAATTGTTATAACGACTTCAAAGTGTAAATGAAAATCCTGATTTTATGTTTAACATATGATGAATTTCACTATTTGTTTGAATGTAAATTTTCTCTATGGAAGAAATCGATTGCTACTAAAAGATTCATTTAAACATCCAAATGCTTTAAAATTTATTCAACTTTAATGATTTTAAAACAAAAGTGAATGTTGCTAAGCTTTGTAAGATTATACTATCTGTTGTAAATTAATAGAATTAATTATCTACGATCTACATAAACAGTATTGCCTTCCTAATTTCATGCTTGTGTATTATTATTTATTTAACAATTTCTGTGTAACATTTAAGTTGTCATATGATTACTTTATATTATGTTAATATTTGTTTGTATTCAACATACTACAGTTGGGGTCATTGAAAAATAAGAAGTTCAAGTTCAATATTGGAAACGACATGAAGTGTCATAATTATGCGAAAAAACTCAAATAAAGAGTTAGTATTCGCATCATGGTAACGGTAAGTCGTTATAACGAGTAAGCTAAGTCGCTATAACGAGTAAGCTAAGTCGTTATAACGAGTAAGCTAAGTCGTTATAACCAGTTAGCTAAGTCGTTATAACGAGTACGCTAAGTCGTTATAACCAGTTAGCTAAGTCGTTATAACAAGTAAGCTTAGTCGTTATATAACAAGTAATAAGTCGTTATAACGAGTAAGCTAAGTCGATATAATCAGTAAGCTAAGTCGTTATAACGAGTACGCTAAGTCGTTATAACCAGTTAGCTAAGTCGTTATAACAAGTAAGCTTAGTCGTTATATAACAAGTAATAAGTCGTTATAACGAGCAACTAAGGCGTTATAACGAGTAAGCTAAGTCGTTATAACGAGTAAGCTAAGTCGTTATAACGAGTAAATAAGGCGTTATAACGAGTAAGTAAGTAGTTATAACGAGTAACTAAGGCGTTATTACGAGTAAGCCAAGTCGTTATATAACAAGTAAGTAAGTCGTTATAACGAGCAACTAAGGCGTTATTACGAGTAAGCTAAGTAGTTATAACCAGTAATCTAAGTCGTTATAACGACTTAAAAATAAAACACTATATGGCACTAGCGGGCTTCCGTACTCTACCGATTTATTTGTACTAAAGTTTTTATTTTGTTATTGTTTATATATAGCAGCCTTTCTATTTTTACTTTCAGGTTTTTGTTGTGAGGATCAGTTCGGACAAAAATTAATTACAGACTAATATGCCAAATATCTGGGATGTTATCTATGAAATATCTTTCTGTACAAAATTTATTACTGTTTTACTTGGAAATTTTGTCATTGTTTATTGTAAACCATTGAGTACATTGTGTTGAATAATATTTTTTAGGGTTCACATTGTTCGACAAACAGAGATGCCCTACGCGTCCCCGTGTGGCGGATAGGGATGCCCTCTCGTTGTCAGGTCATAATACGGAAAGCTTGACCTAGTACCGTAGTGGGGAACATGTTTGGAGAGTGCCACGCTCCTTGCACTCTAAAGACCCCTTTTGTAGATGTCGACAAGAGTAGCTCGTTGTAGCCGCTACAAATGCTCCTACCCTTACCCCATACGTTGGACAGTGCCACGCTTCTTGCCCTTTAAAGACCCCTTTTGTAGATGTTGACAAGAGTAGCTTGTTGTAGCCGCTACAAAATGCTCCTACCTTTACCCCATACTTTCTCATGCAGTGCCAAGCTTGTAGCCGCTACAAATGATCCTACCCTTACCCCATACTTTCCCATGCAGTGCCATATATGTCGACAAGAGTAGCTCGTTGTAGCCGCTACAAATGCTCCTACCCTTACCCCATACTTCCCACCTATACCCCATACTTTCCCGTGCTGTGCTCCCACCTATACCCCATACTTTCCCGTGCTGTGCTCCCACCTATACCCCATACTTTCCCATGCTGTGCTCCCACCTATACCCCATACTTTCCCGTGCTGTGCTCCCACCTATACCCCATACATTCCCATGCAGTGCTCCTACCTATACCCCATACTTTCCCATGCAGTGCCAATGACATTCAAATTTTGTGTCATTTGGTCTATTTTCCCGAATTTCCGCTATATTGATGATGTTTTGTCCCTCAACAATGCTAAATTTGGTGACTATTTACATTCAATTTACCCTGGCGAGCTTGAAATTAAAGACACCACCAATACACTAAGCTCAGCCTCTTACTTAGACCTACTTCTAGAAATAGACTCAGGAAAACTACAAACTAGACTCTACGACAAACGTGATGACTTCAACTTTCCAATTGTCAACTTCCCGTTCATCGACAGCAACATTCCAGCAGCTCCAGCGTATGGTGTGTACATTTCACAACTTATACGTTATTCTAGATCCTGCGATCGGTATTCCGATTTTCTAGACCGATCCCTGCTGTTGACTGCTAAACTACTCAAACAAGGGTTTGTTGCACCTAGGTTGATGTTATCTCTCCAGAAGTTCTATGGTCGTCACCATGACTTAATTGATCGTTATGGGAAATCAGTGTCTCAAATACGATCTGACGTGTTTGCTGAGTCATAGGTAGTGATTCCTATTCCTGGATTTGACTTTTCCCTAGACATGACCATGAGTAACTCGACGGGTGTCTAATTAGAGGCAGGCACTGCTTACTCGTCCGGAGCACCTGAGTTCACCCATGGTTTTTATTGGGTTCGGGTTACTCTCTTTCTGTTTTTTGTTTTTGGTTTTTGTGTTGCGTTTTGTCTATATCCGGATTTGTAACTGTCCCTTGACTTTTGGCTCTTGTTGTTCGGTCGGTTTTCTTTGCTATTTTTCTTATTTATTGTTTCTTAACTTGTTTTCGTCCTGAATATAGCGGGAATACTGCTCGCTGGACGTAGAGCAACCATCCAATCAATCGTTCTACATATTTCGTATAGCAGTGCAGGAAGTCTTAATAATACTTACACATGTTTGATTGAATGGTGTTTATCGCCACTTTGAGCTGTTGTACAGCTATATCATCGAGTTTCATCAAAACTGGTAATCTTTTTCAATTAGGATTGGAGTCGAGTACATCCCTACGCAGTGAAATTGGAACCCAAATCTTCAATGTTGACAAGTACGTGATTAATTGTAGACTGCCGTTATAATCCGATGTTTAACTTTGTGATTTGTCGGATTAATGGCAGAATTTAGTCCTATTATGTAGTAAATAAAAAATTCTAACTATCCATTTATACAAAATTCAAACATAATATACGTGATTAAAGCTTCAGATATTGCAAAACCAACAGGAAACGATCTTTATTGAAGAAACTTCTTTTTTGTCTTTGAAAATGCACGTGGAAAATGCTATGTTGATCATTTTTTCGTACATGAATAATGGTGACATAATTTTAGAAACATCGTTTTGCATACTGTTATAACAATTTCGTAGTAAGAATCAAATAATTTACATATACGAAACCTTCCCAAGATGCACCACACAAGGGCGTAGCTAGACTATTTACAACGTGGATTCACAAAATAACTGCTAATATAAAAATGACCCGTATCAAACGCACTTAAAAGCAAAAAACAGTCATCATTCCCATTATGCACTTATACGGGAATGTCAATTTCTTGCCTAGATATCCATTTTATCATAATGCGCATGCGCAAAATGCACGTGTTTGTCGATTAATTTGCAAGTTTTCAAAATTCTGTATATTGCTTCATTCACATGTATTGCTCATTATGATACAAATAACTTATGAAAGAATCTTGACAATGAGAAATGACAATCTTATCATGGGCGCTTTACCGTAGAAATAGCTAATACCGACCTGTCATAATGTTATATTTGTATATTTCGAAGGCATACTGAATATTACACTGGGAACCAACCTACGCGCACCACTCTGGCATCCTAGACTACTCGTGCCCTCTTACACTCATCCTGGATTCGCACCTGACTTGACCTAATCAGAAAACAACATAGGTTTTCAGTTATACTTAAACTATTGATGCATCATATTGTTTGAATAAGCCCATACCGGACTGTCATTCGAATGATGTATTATAGACTGGGTACTAGACTCGTGTGTACGAAGCCCCTTAGTGAAGGTAATAACAAAATACCGAACACCGATGAACTGTCAAAAAAGAAAATTCACAAATCAAAGTCAGAGAAACCGGCAAACTCCAGAACCAACAACCAAAAATACAGCAACTACGGCACTGGTCCTGACTTGGTACAGGCATATAAAAAATGGTGGGTTAAACGAGGTTTTATTGCATGCCAAACCTCCTGCTACCAATAATGTAGAACGTGAGTAGTTTAGTTGATTAAAATAGATAGTCACTAATAGGTGTATCCAACAATCATCGTAGCACATTCACTGTGCACTGAATTCAAAAGCACATGCAATTGTAGGATATTTTATACAATTTTGATCATTAAAGGTATTTAAAAAAATGTTTTTTCATATAACTAGTGATTAAATATTAAAATGTAGACTTAAGTCCGTCAATCCAATCAGATCATCTCGGCTTTTCCGCCTAAGATCGGAAGGTGACCCGCGACGGAAATTACTAAGGTATGTTATTGCACTTGCTGCTCATGTATTCATTCAACGTCACAGACGGTGACGTCATAAAGTAGCTGTGTTGTAGTTACGTCTCGGAAAAGTCAACATGACGATGGACGCGTACCACCTTTCACTGATTGATGCATCAATTAAATTCAATTCACAAGTATCAGAATACGTCATTGATGCGATGAAATATGAAATGGATTGTGTTTTAAATTCTTTCGGCTTATGTGCTGAAATTATATCACGTACTATGAATGGCGCAATACAGTTTACAACGGAGATACTCCCACAGTTAGTTCCAACAGAGGTTAGTTATCCAACTCGTTCAAACAGTGGCTCAGAATTAATGTATATGTTTATACCATTTAACTATTTTACTTTTCTATATTTTTATATTTTCTATAATAGTTTTTAGTTTATTTTCATCTTGTATTCTTAACATTCTTTTATTCAAGTTTTATTTCGTCTATCGTTTACTTTTTATTCTTTCATCTATATTTTGTTATCTTTTCTCACTCTTCTTTCTTTGTCCACCGAAGCAGATGATCGACATAAGTAAAATGGAGTTAGCTTTCGTCCTGATCATTCTGTACCTTTTCTTTGCTATCAACAAGGAAAACTTGCTGCATAGAAAATTATACAAAGGTTTGTAATGGTTTAAATGTAAATTATAAATGAGAGAATAAAGAACTTTGATTGATTGATTGGATTTTTGCTTTACGTCCAGAAAGCAATAGTTCAGCTAAATTCAGGACGAAAACAAGCAAACAAATGATAAATCAACGGGGAAAATAGAACGAAGGGGACAAAATTTTGATTACCACTGAAAAAGTATGGAGTATGTGTGGGGCTTAGAATTTAGCCTTTTGTAGCTGCTACAATTCTTCGAGATCTACAAAAAGATCTTTATCAAGCAAGGAGCGAGGCACTCTCCAAACATGTTACCGCTACGGCCCGCGGCCAGGCTCTCCGTATTATGACCTGATAATCCCCAACGAGAAAGTCTTGCCCATCCGCCACTTGTGGACGCGCTGGTCTGCTCTGAACCACTTGCGTAGAAATCAGATTTCTTTGTACTATGTTCATGCGACTGAACCACTTCCGTAGAATACTCATACGAGTAAACAATTTTTGTAAATATCAGATTTCTTTCAACAAGACTCATACGAGTGAGCTGGGACGAGTATAACTAACTGATTTATAGGTTCCTAGAGTGAGTTAACAATTTATGTAGATATACATGTATGTTTATTCAAAAAGTATCTTAAATACACTAATGCATGGCGATTTTTTTATTGTTTTTTTTTTAATTTAGCAATGATACTATTTCTAGATCTGAGAATTATCCAAGGCATGTCAAAACACACAAAATGGCAAAAGGACCAATCATCAAACGAGATAGACGGTATGAACATTTTATAATTATATTTTTCTGACATTACTCTTAAAAGAAATGAATCTCCTAAATTAGATCAATTGATTTTTATATTAACAACTGTTGAAGTAACGATTGCGAGGGACATGTTTATCACCACGTGTACCAGTAAATACAATTTTAATTTTAAACAAATCTTCGCATTGGCTTATATATGTTCTACAAAAAGATAAAACTGTATGAAAAATCACCAGGGCAACTAATATTAACAGTGATGTTTTTATGACATTGATAGCTATTGTTAGAACATATAAAAAAATTTATATAGGGATATATTTATAATAAAAAGGTGACACATAGTGCCCACCATACAAATTTTGTCAAAGCATTGATAGTGGTAAAGAATAATTTTTTTTTAAGCGGATTTTGTCACTTCTAGCGGAATAAAAACATGAGTTCATGAAAAAAATTCGTAATTGTATAGATTCCACGAGCTATCTATAATATCGATTATAACATTTTTCTTTGGTTTAGAAATCAAGAAACGTCTGGATAAAAATGGAAACAACAGAATGCCACATTTAATAAGAGAAGTAGAAAACATCTACAAACAACTGTACAACAGACAAGATCTACTGAATCAGTTGTCAGATCAGATGGACTTTTTCTGCCCCACAGTCATGGCACAAGAAAGCAAATTACGCCATCTCAATGCAGCACTGGAACAGGAGGATATTGAAAGAGTCAAAGAAATCCGGAATGTTGGAAGACATGTTGGTATGTATGTAAAAGATATCTGATATATATCAAGTCAAGTCTATATTGTACTAGCGGGTCAGTTCAAAGTGTGTCTATATTGTACATGTTGTAAATAACTGTACAAGCACAGTAATAGATGTAAGCATGTATATAGAAAAATTAAGATAAACAATTATAGAGCGAGTGAATGGTGTTTAATGCCATATCATCAATAATTTATGTATATATCGCGGGGAGAAGCGGCTGATCCAATGGGCCAAAATTTAGCTGGCACACTCAGTCCACATTTAGACATGTCAGTCTACACTTAACATTATTTTGACTTATTCTGACCAATTCTGGCCATAACTTCACAGCTAGTGACATAGAAAACAAAATGAGAAGCACGCATTGTCATTTCAAGAATCTTCGCCGTACCTATAAAGTCGATAACGCCAACGTTTATAACGTAACGAGTATTGAATGATATTTCAGAATACAAAGCTGTAATATACAAAACGGAGTGGCTATTTGTCCGGCCAGCCGGCCATTAGAAATGCGCATGTCCCGAGCGTCCAGCAGCAGCAGGAGCCCGCGTCCATCTCTTATCTCTCTTGCTATAGCTGAAAATTGTGAACTTCATATCGGCGATCAAGTTTTTTCTTATAAAGAATTACAATTAAGAAATAAATTCCGTCAATTTGAAATTAGCAAAAAATGTATAATTTTACAAAAGAGATCCCCACAAGATATTGTCGGCAAGGAAAAGGAGCATTATAACTTTAGACCTTTAAGATCCTAACCAATAAGCTTGAATTCATCGAAACTTAGCCATGGGTAGAGCATTACAAAATAATCTCAACGGAAAAATAAACCAGAAGTTAATCTTTAGTTTATATTTAGCCGGACATATAGCCTAGGGACTTTCCTTCCAGCTAGCCGGACAAATAGCCAGACAAAGTGTCATTGATGGCTAGCCGGACTTCCTTCTATCTAGCCGGACAAATAGCCAGACGAAGTGTCATTGAGGGCTAGCCGGACGAATATGAACTGCCTATACAAAAATATGCATTTCTTCGAGAATCGATACAACTAAGTCACATTTTTATAGTTTAAATTTTGACCAGAAAATCCAATGCCATTAAAATACTGAGATAACTAACGCATGATTTAAGGTGGATGTCTTTCAGATGTAAAACTGATGGAAATAAACGCCAGACTTGAAGAGATGACAATGTACATCAAAAGAGAGCTTAGAGTGGATTTTTAAAGTTAGATATGTGTTATGTGAGTATTCTATCTCTAAAATTCGTATAATACAAGTCTATTATGGAAAGAGCCTAAAGTTTCGAACGTATGTATCTTTAGCACATGCTTATATTCTTGAGATGGGGAAGTTTGGATAAATCCTTAGACTAGAAAAGTCTTTAGTCCTTTATTATAGACAATTATTTATCAGATAATTGGAGGACCGCTTCGTACTCCTGAATACCGGTTATATCCACGATTGGATGTATGTATGTTGTCGATTCACTACATGTACTCCAGCTTTTGTCACCAATAATAACAGTTGGCAGGAGAATTTATACACGATTTATGCTTTACAATTTCTAACGTACAATGCAAACGTATGTCTGCTGTATACATCAACACGATTTACCAAAACTAAAGTTCCGTATCATTTTGTTATTGTTTATATATTGCATCCTTTCTATTTTTACTTTCAGGTTGTGTTGTGAATAATTACAGATTAATATGCCAAAAATCTGGAATGATATCTCCGAAATTTTTTTCTGTACTAAATTAATTCCTGTTTTATTCAGATGCCATGTCATTGCTCATTATTCATAAATTGTGTTAAACACATTGTGTGCCTTATAGTCTGATTATTTTCACAAATTAAGGAACACGAGGAAACTAATAGCTTTTTAGATCACCTGACCCTTTGGGCCTGATGAGCTGATTGTAATCGCTTTGCGTCTATCGTCTGTAAACGTTTAAATTTCAACTCTTTTTCTGAATCCACTATAGGTTATTTGAAATGGATCATTTGATGGTTCTTTACAAAGTTCGTGTTTTTCTGATTGGAAAACCGCAATGACCGCCACCGCAGGACAGTTTAACATACGACCTATTGGAAATATATAAAAAGGCTTGTTCTTTGAACCAGTTATATAATAGAAATAACACTTCAACTTAGTTTAAACTTAGTTAAACTACGGGAAGCTACGGGAAAAATTGTTTGAAAGGCTTCTTTTCTGAAGCCGGTTAATCAATTGAAAAACAAAAACTTACCAGAAGCTATCATTGGATGGTCCTTTATAAAGTTTATGTAGTTTATGTCCATCCGCAAAATTGCCGCCACCGCAGGACTCTGTTAACTTAATAATGGCGGATGCGGTGACCCCTTAAACTTCGACAAATCATTGTAAAACGATATGCCTAATTGAATAAAAAATACTCAGTTTGTTGATACTTTTCATTATCAAAGTCGGTAAGGTACCATCTGGCCGGCTTTATTGTTGGGGGGGGGGGGGCTACGCACCCTTAACCCCTACCAGAATTATGCGGCCACATAGACCACTTTCGCCCTAACATCAATTCCTAACCCGCGCCTGAAAGTTTGCATATCGTCTACAATTTTTGGTCGGAATGTAAAGGGCGCGCCTACTTCGCGACAACCCTATTGTGATCCGCCACTCATAGTGGTTATACGACTGCGAACATTTTTTTTTCTGTAATCTTCGTCATAAACAGAGTTTTTAAAAGTTGTAAATCTTAGTATTTTACTTTCACTGCATTAGAAACGGAATGTAGAATTGAGGTTGTCTCAAAATGTTTAAATAAGGGAAAGAAGGAATTATTTATGGATATATACCCGGTATGGCATATACTGTTAATAATGATTGTTTAAGTGGTGTTTAACACCCCTTTCTGTGAGAAATTTTTCAGCAATATAATGGCGTTCAGTTTTAATTAGAGCCGATACCCCCGAGCTTCGTTAGGAAAACTGGCAATCCCAGCCAATTAAGATTGGACTCGAGTACTTTCTGCACGCATTGAGACTCGCGAACCTGCAACCTCAGTGTTGACCAGCACGTGATCAATAGTAGACTAACTACAGCTTTAACGGATCGGCAACCGAGGCCCTGTTTAATGATTCTAAATTTCCTATGCCATGCTGATCAATGATAATTAAATATATCTCAATGTTGACATGAAACTGGTTGGATAACATAAATACTGACTTGTCAGTTTCCTTTGAGCATTGATTGTAAAATATATGGTAATATATTAAAGTAATGTTGAACACTTCGTAAATATACAAAAACTGTATTCATTTTAAAATGAAACTTATAACAAAACCAATAGCTTTTAATATTGATTAACTCTCCACTCTTTTCTAGTGGCAGTTGAAATATCCTGTCAATGGGATTATCCCATTTCTCAACCGATTTCTTGTTTGCTAACATATTGTTGCCCTAAATATAGCTGATATATACACCTAGTCCGAGAATCCTCTGCCGTCCAACGCCTTTTTTTGCGTGGGACGCACGCAAAAAAAAAGCGTTGGACGTCAGAGGATTCTCGGACTAATATACACCTCGCCATAAGTTAAGCAACACCTACAATTTTATTTATAATTTCAATAATCTGAATGAATTTTTATAAATATTTTATATGAATAATTTTGTGTTATTTATGTACTAAAGCCATCATTCGAGCACGTGAAAGTTACTTTTATTAACTCCTAAGGTAAATCTTTAAATGGCAAAACCAGTTTGTCTTACGTAGTCGAGCACGCCTAAAAGCCTTGTTTTCCTTAATGATTTAGTGTTAATCTCCTGGTCTTTTTCGACTTCATCTAATTAACATATTTACAATGCCTAGACGTTAATTAAGTGAAGCTAAGAAGTGGCAGATCGTTGGAATGCTTAATAGTAGACAGAGCTTGCGTCAGATAGCACAACACTTTGGCATTCACTTTAGTATTGTATCCCGGCTACTGAAACCTCATCTAGATGATGGAACTATCCAGAAACGTCCTAGGTCAGGTCGACCACCAAAAACATCTGAAAGGGAGGATAGAGCACTCGTTCGTGTAGGCCAAACGCAAAAAACGCCAACCGTTTGCCACTGCAAGATATCTTCGTGACGATTGGAATATTTCAACCAGTGTCGCCGTTCGTACAGTTAACAGGCGCCTAAACAATGCAAGGTTAAGTGCTCGTCGTCCCTTGAAACGTCCACTGTTGACACACAGACATCGCCAAGCACGTTTAGAGTGGGCACGATATCACCGTCATTGGAATATTCGAAGCTGGCGACGAGTACACTGGACCGACGAAAGCAGATTCCTTCTTCGTCATATTGATGTACGCATGCGCGTTTGGAAACAACGAGGCACTCTTACAACCAGAACAACATCCTAGGCACTACAGCGTTTGACGGTGGTGGTGTTACAGTGTGGGGAGGCTTTTCATACGACTGTAAACTGAATCTGTATGTGGATGATGGGACAATGACAGGGCAGAAATATCGAAATGACCTCATTAACGCTATTATTGTGCCACATTTTGACAATCATGCACTTGGTAACAGACCCATCTTTATGGATGACAACGCTAGACTTCACCGAGCTGCAATTTTACGTAATGTTATCGAAAGGGAAGCTATTGAGAATCTTCCATGCCCATCCATGTCACCCGATATGAATCTAATTGAACATTTGTGAGATATCATTGGTCGTAAAATCAATAACAGAGCACCTACTTGTCAAAGTGTCCAAGAACTACGTGTTGCCATTCAAAATGAATGGCAGAATTTACCACATGCTACACTTCGTCGTTTGGTCAACAGCATGAGGAGGAGAGTTTATGAACTGTACCGTGGTGGTTACACGACTTACTGAGTATTTTTGCGTTTAACACATTTCAAAGTGACTTTTCTTTCCCTGAACGTTGACCTGTGATGATGTGTTTACTTTAAGTTCATGAAATTGAAGTATGCAATCAAACTTATTTTTGACTAATGAAAGTTTTATTTGCACTGTTTTTTGGTATCTTTGCTTTGAACATTTTTTCATCAAACAATAAGTAAAGCGACTGTCAACATGTTGTTTGTATGTTTCATTTGTCGCTAATGTTTAATAAATTGTCATTGCTTTAAAAAATATTAACATTTATTATATAGTAATATTTTTCCCCATTGTATTTCATATAGCAATAATTCTATTCATGCTGTAATTTATTTTTATTAAGTGCTTTGATTGGATAAAAACAATTAAATGGCGTCTTCTCAGATAATTTATATATCGATATTTCCTCTGAGCGAACTACTTTACGTATCCAATGTAAACAAGATGGCGTCCTCCTAGCGTATCGCTAGGGAGAGGTGACAATGTTTTCTTTGCCGCAATGATTTCAAATTAAATAGACTGAGATATCAAATAAAATATAATATAAATACAATTTAGTGTTTCTTTTTGTTTTTTTTCCAATCAATATCTACAGAACCGCGATTCCTTTGGTACTACGTTTTGCATATCCCCACGCTTTCCGGCCCGGGTACGTTTTGAGGTCTAGATGGGTTTCTGTTTTTGCTGTTTTAAAAATCGCAACGATTATTTCACAGAATTTTAAGGATTAAACACTGTGTTTTAGGAAATTATCAATGTGTAAACTCCGGCGACTCCCTCACAAACTTGACATAAAGTCCTTCGGACTTTATTTAGTTTGTGAGTGAGTCGCCGGAGTTTACATTGATAATTTCCTAAAACCCTGTGTTTAATTTTATAATAAAGTGCAGTATATTTTCATATTATACACTGAATCTCGGTCTTTTATGTAATTTCCGGGAAAAGTACAGATGTGTTCCGAACATCGGCTTTTATATTTTACTGTTGTTTGGTAAACAAACATTGCCGAAAATGACATACATGATCTGCTCTCGAGGGGGAAATTAGCTGAACCGCTTGAACTGAACAAATGGAAGTGAATTCGACTGTAGATAAAAGTAAATTTCATAGACCAACAAAGGAAAAAAGCAAGTGTAAACTGAACCGTGTACACAAGTGGCTCGTCAGTTTCAAAGCAGGAATTTATGCTATACACTCGAATTTTGGCGATGAAAGTGTGTTGCTTTAACAGACGTAAATTTCGCTGAAATGCATTTTATTTTATTATTTAGGAGTCATTTGGTTAGAGCGATAAATGCAAGCTATTTAAAAGTAATTTAGCCTTGGGATCATTGTTTACATTGCCGAATAAAAGGTAATTGCCGAATTTCGATTATGGACGAAATTAGAGCGTGTGGCCATATATTCACAACAATAAGGAGCAACAAATAAAAACACAAAATTGAAAAAAAAACTGTTTTTATTATATGTAAATCTACATCAAAATATATATCTGTAATATTGACCAAGTGAAAATATGATAATATTGGACCTAGTAAAATATTACAAAATAGCAAAGATAATGAATAATCACTTAAAAGCACAAAAAAATTATTACTATATAATAAAAGGGTTATTGCATGAAAATTGGGAAATATTGTCCCTCGCAAGATGCAATAATGCACTCGCAAGCTCGTGCAATATAACACTTGTTTGGGACAATATTTCCCAATATTCATGCAATAACCCTATAATATAAAATCTTAAATGAATCCCTGGAAAATAATAGGGTGTTACTTAACTTATAGCGAGGTGTGTATATACTGGTCGCTTACACGTAAGGGAAGCATCCAATCAATCTTTAAACCATTTCATCCAATAACCACTGACTTTACTTTTGATATTTGCACTAGAAGTTATAATTTTCTGAAATTTTGATCACAAAAGATACACAACCAGGCATGAATCTTTGTATACAATATTGTATTGCTTTTCAGTTTTCCATCATGCGTAAAGTATCTCCAAAACTACTAGGCAGGGAATGCAGGAAAAAAATAGTAAATTATATCAATTCTGTAGTGATTGGTGCTTGGATATTAATATAAACAAGACTAAATACAGGCAGAAAGCTCTCGTAAAAGTTCATATATAAAAACAATTGGAATGTTTTTGTTTTTTGTTTGAATGGTGTTTTAACGCCACTTTTCAGCAATTTTTCAGCTATATCATGGCGTCCAGTTTTTATTCGGTGGGGGGGGGGGAGAAGCCGGAGTACCCGGAGAGAACCCCCGAATTGGAATGTGAATTTTGGTTATAAATATCAAGGAATTCAATTTACTGCATAAGGGTCCTTGTCTTTGGTTCAGAATGATCTATAATAAAAAGGCTTGAAGACTTTTGATAAACTCAAAAGAGTTTTTCTATGTATAATCCAGATATTATAACTGCATTACATGTTTGTGATCATACTATCAAACCGAGTGTTCTGTAAGGATGTACTGCATTACATGTTTTTGATCGTACTATCAAACCGAGTGTTCTGTAAGGTTGTGAAATATGGGGTCTTTTTAACACTCACACTGCAACATATAGGAATGAGAAGATACCATTTGATCAAATTTATTCACAGATATTTTGTGAAAAGACTTTGGAAAATTTGTTTCAGGTGTTCATAAAAAAGCACTAACTTTGCTGTTGAATCTGAACATGGACGCTTTCCATTATTTTTTTATTATTAAACAAATGTTAAAATATTGTAATAAGTTAGAAAATCTGGATTCATCGCTCCTTCAAGCTCCTTATAACTGTTATGAAAAAATACATAATGCCAAAAATCCATCTTGGTACGGATCCATGGCTTACATCATTGGTAACTTACCAGATACGCCCTATCTATCATCTCAATCTTCTTCATTACCAGATACGCCCTATCTATCATCACAATCTTCTGCATTACCAGATACGCCCTATCTATCATCACAATCTTCTGCATTACCAGATACGCCCTATCTATCATCACAATCTTCTGCATTACCAGATACGCCCTATCTATCATCACAATCTTCTTCATTACCAGATACGCCCTATCTATCATCACAATCCGCCCTATCTATCATCACAATCCGCCCTATCTATCATCACAATTATCTGCATTACCAGATACGCCCTATCTATCATCACAATCTTCTTCATTACCAGATACGCCCTATCTATCATCACAATCTTCTTCATTACCAGATACGCCCTATCTATCATCACAATCTTCTGCATTACCAGATACGCCTTATCTATCATCACAATCTTCTGCATTACCAGATACGCCCTATCTATCATCACAATCTTCTGCATAACCAGATACGCCTATCTATCATCACAATCTTCTTCATTACCAGATACGCCCTATCTATCATCACAATCTTCTGCATTACCAGATACGCCCTATCTATCATCACAATCTTCTTCATTACCAGATACGCCCTATCTATCATCACAATCTTCTGCATTACCAGATACGCCTTATCTATCATCACAATCTTCTGCATTACCAGATACGCCCTATCTATCATCACAATCTTCTGCATAACCAGATACGCCTATCTATCATCACAATCTTCTTCATTACCAGATACGCCCTATCTATCATCACAATCTTCTTCATTACCAGATACGCCCTATCTATCATCACAATCTTCTGCATAACCAGATACGCCCTATCTATCATCACAATCTTCTGCATTACCAGATACGCCCTATCTATCATCACAATCTTCTGCATTACCAGATACGCCCTATCTATCATCACAATCTTCTGCATTACCAGATACGCCCTATCTATCATCACAATCTTCTGCATAACCAGATACGCCCTATCTATCATCACAATCTTCTGCATAACCAGATACGCCCTATCTATCATCACAATCTTCTTCATTACCAGATACGCCCTATCTATCATCACAATCTTCTTCATTACCAGATACGCCCTATCTATCATCACAATCTTCTGCATAACCAGATACGCCCTATCTATCAACACAATCTTCTGCATTACCAGATACGCCCTATCTATCATCACAATCTTCTGCATTACCAGATACGCCCTATCTATAATCACAATCTTCTTCATTACCAGATACGCCCTATCTATCATCACAATCTTCTTCATTACCAGATACGCCCTATCTATCATCACAATCTTCTGCATTACCAGATACGCCCTATCTATCATCACAATCTTCTGCATAACCAGATACCCCCTATCTATCATCACAATCTTCTTCATTACCAGATACGCCCTATCTATCATCACAATCTTCTGCTTTCAAATGTAAATGTAACCTTATCACAAAACAACATTATATTGAACTATAGAGAGTACTACAGTTAAACAATTTTAAGAATGGAAAGCTAAATACTTATCTGACAACAAAAACTAACTTTGGCTAAGACTGGTATCTTTCGATAATAAAAAAAACTTTAAACAAAGGAGAAAATTTACACAGTTGCCTATATCAGCTAGAGACAGGAAGGCATTGAAGTATACGACAAGATCGTATTGGGTAAAAAATGTTTCTGGGTCAGATAAAGGATGAAGCACATTTTCTGTTAAACTGTTCTGCCCACATTATTAAGCGAGAAAATATGTCAATACATATCCAGGGGAAATGACCTAATTTGCAAAATTTGAGCGATGAAATAAAAATAAGTTGAATATTTAATTGTATTTGATACTTTATTCATGTTTTGCATTTCATTTTATTCTACATGTATTTTAGACATTTTGAACTAGACATAAGTAGGAGAACTTCTATGGCTCTGTCACTTGATGCATGTACAGATTCTGCACGAAAGGTTCTTGTATAGATGTATGTTTAATATGTATTATACTTGGCACAACAATGAATCCAGTTCTGATGAATCACTATTCTAGTATGTTTATTGCCGTATAACAGCTTTTATCTAACCATGACTTTGGAACTTTAACTTTAATATATTTGTTCTTTTATGTATGTCTGGTCGTAAGTCAGATATTTGTAAGCTGGATTACTCCTTACAGAGTTAATCCATTGTCAGTTTCTATTAAGAAGTCCAATAAGAAGCGACTTATTATAGATCTTTCTATTTTGAATAAATATGTAAAAAAAAGAGAGATTTAAGTTTGAAGGTAGGAGAACTGCTCTTCAAATGTTAATCAAAAGCTCGTTCTTATTCAAATTCGATCTCAAGTCTGGGTACCATCATTTTGACGTTTGTCCCCAACAACAAACCTTTTTAGGGTTTTGTTGGAATGAAACATTATATTGCTTTTCGGTGCTAGTTTTTGAATTATCTTCTAGTCCACATATATTCACTAAATGTTTTAGAACAATGGTCAAACATTGGAGATAAAATGCTATTTACTTAGATGACGGTTTTGGCATGGCTTCATCATCAGAGCTTTGTTTAAAGTTTTCCAATTTTGTGAAAACGTCATTGTCAGATGCAGGTTTTTTAATTAATGTTGAAAAATCAATTTTTTGCCCTGCTCAACAGTTAGAATGGTTGGGCATCTTGTGGAACGGAACTCGAATGCATTCTCCATTTCAATTCCTGACAGACAGAAGGGTTAATGACCTTTTACAGTCCATCGATCACTTTATTAATATATTTGCAGCCTTTTCTGCTAGATTATTGGCTTAGGTGACAGGTAATATTATTTCTGTATCACCTGTATTTAGAAATTTAACTAGATTGATGACGCGATACTGCTACATTTAAATGTGTTTTGAACAAAGATTTACCTGGGATAAAAGTTTATTGATTAAATATCCTGACAAAGTTAAAAGAGAATTTGAATTTTGGAAAAACAACGTAGAAAAAATGAATTCAAAATTTTTATCTCCTTATATTCCTAGTCAAACTTGTTTAATCAGATGCCAGTGAAGTGGCTTGTGGAGCTTATACTGTAGAAGTCTAAGGTTTTCCATAAAATGTGGAATCTTATTGAAAAGTCTTGCAGTTCAACATCAGAGAAATGAGAGCTATAGAACTAAGCCTGCAATCCTTCAGTTCTTCGCTTACTGGGAAAAGTCTGAAATGGTTTACCGATAATCAAAATTGTGTTCATATTGTTCAAGCGGGAAGCATGAAAAAAAGAATTGCAAAAATAAGCGTTTTCTATTTAAACTATTTGCAAAGATAATAATATAGTTATTGATATTCAGTGGACCCCACGTATTCATCATGTGATGGCAGATTATATAAGCAAAATGATAGACCACAAAGACTGGCAAATTTCAGTCGAGTGTTTAGATTTTTTTAATGATTCATAGGGGGTCATTTACATGCGACAGATTTGCTAGTGATCAAAACAAGAAAGTTAAAAAGTTTAATTCTTTATGTTGGAATCCTTCTTCAGATGCTGTTGACGCCTTCACGCAAGATTGGTCGAAAGATAACAATTGGTTGATTCCTCCCAATTTATTTAGTAATTAAAATTATTAAACATCTAATTTATTGTAAAGCCAGGGGTTCTTTGATCGTACCTAGATGGGTTTCAGCTCCATATTGGTCTTTTATTTTGAACAAGGATTTAAGTTAAAAGGATTATGTTCAAGATGTTTTAGAATTCAGAGATACAGATAGAATTTATATTAAGGATAGTGTCCAGAAGTGCTTTTTTGGCACGGACAAATTATTTTCGACTGTTTTAGCAGTACGACTAGAGACACGGTATGGTTTGATTTTATTGTTGATGTTTATTACATGGTCCTAGTATCATAAAATGTATGATATTGTATTTGACACGGTCATGTGTTGTATAATTTTATTGTTTGAAGTTGATGACATGTTTCTAGTATGTAAAGAGTATGATATTGTAGTTGACATGGTCATGCGTTTTGATATATATAACCTCGAATTTTTATTCTCTTATTATGTTTTATGTAAATACATTTTTCAGCTGTGATCAAAACTGGTAGATTGTCGGAAGTGGATCAATTTTGTCCGGAAAACACCGGTATTAAACATTTACTGGACCAGATGCCCAATTTCTGCCTAACCTCAAGGGCGAGTAATACTCAACGGCAGTACAGGTATGCATTTAATACTTTTTCTAAATGGTTTTTAAGTAATAATATACCTGATACTTTACCAGCGTCAGATATTTCAGTTTCTACTTATTTGATTCATTTGACCAATTAGGGAAAAAGTAGTATAAATGAAGCTTTTCACGCCATTAGTTGGGCGCACAAGTTAGCTGGTGTTGAGAATCCTGGTCAGTCAGATTTAGTAGTTACAATAAAAGAAGGATCTTTGAGATCAGTTGGACATCATGTTGTGAAAAAGGAACCTATAACACCTGATATTTTGTGCAAAATTGTTAATAAATTTGGTTTGGATCTTACTAATCTTAAGAAAAATAGCAAAGGAAACCGACCGAACAACAAGAGCCAAAAGTCAAGGGACAGTTACGAATCCGCATATAGACAAACGCAACACAAAAACCAAAAACACAAAGAGAATAACCCGAACCCAGTAAAAACCATGGGTGCACTCAGGTGCTCCGGCGAGTAAGCAGTGCCTGCCTCTTATTAGACTCCCGTCGAGTTACTCATTGTCATGTCTAGGGAAAAGTCAAATCCAGGAATAGGAATCACTACCTAGGACTCAGCGAAAATGTCGTATTTGAGACATTGATTTCCCATAACATCAACCTAGGTACAACAAACCCTTGCTTGAGTAGTTTAGCATTTAACAGCAGTGATCGGTCTAGAAAATCGGAATATCTAGAATATCTAGTATCTAGAATAACGTATTAGTTGTGAAATGTACACACCATACGCTGGAGCTGCTGGAATGTTGCTGTCGATGAACGGGAAGTTGACAATTGGAAAGTTGAAGTCATCACGTTTGTCGTAGAGTCTAGTTTGTAGTTTTCTTGAGTCTATTTCAAGTAGAAGGTCTAAGTAAGAGGCTGACCTTAGTGTATTGGTGGTGTTTTTAAGTTCAAGCTCGCTAGGGTAAATTTAATGTAAATAGTCACCAAATTTAGCATTGTTGAGGGACAAAACATCATCAATTTAGCGAATGTTAAATTAAAGGTCTGGGCCAGTGTCTTTTCTTTCTTCATCAGCAGGCCTTCTAGGAACTCAGCCTCATAAGAGTACAAAACTAGATCGGCGAGGAGAGGAGCACAATTAGTACCAATTGGAATACCAACAGTCTGTTGAAAAACGTGTCCTCTAAACATACCGAATATGTTGTCAATCATAAAATCTAGCATATGACAGATTTGGTCTTCATTATACTAAGTACTGAATATTTAGAGTCACTGATGACGAAGTAAGTTCTGTCATGACTAATTACTAGGTATTTATATCGTGTCTTTCCGTTTTTCTTGAAAAAGCAGCGTTTAATAAGATCTTTAAGCCTAGTTTTAATCTGTAGATGAAAAATCAAATGTTTTCATGCTGTTACAACGAGAAAGAGATCCAGACCTCAAGCTGTCTATAAGGTCGTTTGAATTTTTTAATATCCACATTTCATTTATTCCACTCCTGGAGTAGAAAGTGTCGCTGTATTTTGAAGTCCTGTTTATACTGTTGTTAAAATAGTGGTCAGGAGTTGCGATAGTGTTTTGGTAGTACACTTAAACGATCCTGCTATAAAACGCTGTTTGTGTGGATTTTTGTGAAGATTTGGTATCCAATACAATTAGGGGAAATCACAATCTTCGACTTTGATTTTGATACCGAAGGATGCCAATACAGATTTGTGATTTTTAATAATCTCCTCTTTTGAAAGCGCAGTGAATGTGTAAGTAGGATTGCCAAGTGAACTGTCCATGCCTAACTCATTAATTAAACACTCTATGTAATGTTTTTTGCAGATAAAAATAATGTTATTAGGGGCCTTATCTGCTGGCACAACAACATATTTGTCATGAATATCGGACAAAGTTTTAAAAGCATCAAGATTTCTGAAGATTGATGCATCATCAATTTATTATTCGTTGATCTTCTGAAACGACTTATTCTTATTTGAATCAATGACCTCAAGGCCTTTACCCACTCTGACAAGATATCAGCCTCCTGGTCCTCTTGCTTTGCCCATTTTCTGGCATAGTCCTCTATTGAATCCATCAATAATTTAAAGTTATACTTTCAGCTGATGGATTTAGGTTCACGGTACTTGTATCCTTTGGACAAAATATTGCGGAGTCTTTCATTGTTAACAATATTAAGATCTCCAGTTATCACGTGACCTGATGGGCTATATATGAATGGGGAATTGTGGCAAGAACAGTCGGAGGGTTTGGCTTTGAAGTCCTTGATCAAAAGATCCTGCAATACACGTTTGTAATTGAAAATTCTGGGTGCAATGGGGTAGTTAGGTATAATATATAATAGGAATGGATTTGTTTTTGAAGTATGGTGGAATTTTGGAAGTAACAGACTTGTGATGCAAGATATTACCAAGATTGATAGCATCTATGCCTTTTTTAGCAAAAAGTAAAGAAAGAAAGGAACGTGGTTCTTCTTCTTTGTGTGTGTTAACCGGTTTGAACAATCTGTATTTTCCAATGTCTAAAATAATAGCTACTAATCTATACAGAGTGGACGAAGGGTCTGTTACAGATGGCTGGAGACATTCTTTGTAAAGAGAATGTAGTGTTTTGAGTGAAACAGAGTACAATTTAGTGCGAATATGATGAAGTCCTAGTGGTTTTTGAACAAACGGTAGTAGGCCATTTATAGATACACCATGTAACAAAGATGATGTATACTGACGACGACCATGACTCCGTGGTCGCCTGTGATTGTGATTGAAAAGGCCCATCACATTCAGATAGCTGCAACCAGGACTGGAAAGGTTACCTATACTATCGATTTTGTAATTACACCCATATGGTATTGCAGTGCATAATTTTCTGATCAAGTATTCTTATTTTTGTTGTTCACTTAATTCGGTATTTTGTTAGAGTGAGGGTAGATTTTTTCAAGGATCTTCATAAGCAGAATAGAGTAGTCTGGCTATGTTGATATACCGAAGGAACATTCGAGTGGCATGCTTGTGTTTGCTGGATATGCTGATTTTTTTTAGATATTCCGAATTAGCAAACATCAGAAGGAATCGGATTACTTTAACGATTCATACGTTAAAATATTTCTTGAATCTAGTAAAACTGATTTTTAAAGAGAAGGTAGAGGAGTTGTCATTTCAAAAACAGATAAGATAACATGACTTGTTCAAAATGTTACAGATGTATCTTTAATTGGCTAAAATTGATACGACAAGTAGTGACTTCATTTTTCGGCCTCTATGTTTTTGTAAATCAAAGAATGAAAAATGGAAATTTATCTTATTCTACAGCCAGTTAAATTTTTTTAGATGCTTTAGAGTCTATCGGATTAGATAAAAAACAATTTAGTTTACATAGTTTGCGCTCCGGTGGGGCTACTACTGCTGCAGATTCTCATATTGATGATCGTTTTTTAAACACGGACGATGGAAAACAAATAAAGCTCAAGATGTTAACATAAAAGAAAACATTAATGATAGATTATCTGTGTCCAAAAACTTGCACGTGTAGCCGAGCTGTTCCTATAAACAAGTGTTTGGGGTTTTTTTTGATAAATGTTTTATGTCCGGTTGAGATTGTTGAATTAGGACATAATGTATTTACTAAAGTAATCAGACACGTGTTTCTAGTTTATGTGCTATAAATATATCATTATTTATAGCGTTTGATTGTATTTAAATGTTACGTTTTCTTATTATGAATATGTTAAGGACACGGACTTTAATTAGCGGGAAAAGACTTCTTTTTGAGTAAAAATCAGCTTTATGTTATTCGAAGCTCGTGCTTGTGCAGGTGAGCCCGAACCCCAGTAATTGTTTGTATTATGATTTTATGGATTGTTAACAGTGATATTTCACTATGTGGTTTTTTGCAGACTGTTTAGTACAATGCTGTCAGCCGTTCCATTTTTGTATTTTTAATAAATAAAAATGAGCTGCACATGTAGCCGAGCTGTTCCTATAAACATGTGTTTGATTTTATCTAATAAATATTTGATGTCCGGTTGAGATTGTCGAATTAGGACATAACACATTTTGTTTACTATACACGCACAGCCCATAGAGTTAAGAGTAAAATTCATTGATGGTTCGTTGCAATTATTTATTTGGACCTGAATTACCCATACAGTTTATCTCTGTTTTGGAATATAATACGCATTGTACAGATTTCAATGCACATTTAATTAGCATTGAATTAACATTTTGTGTTCATGTTAATACAATTCTAATTAAAATATTTTACTTAGAAGTTCACAATTTTAAAGATACTCAAATTAATAAAATAGCAAACTGTAATGAATATTGATGCATGTAGGTAAATATTAGCTTATGAAATTTATTTGAAAATAAATAGGAGCTGTTTTGAAATTTTAAAATATTAACTAATTTGTTTTCGAGTCAATATATACGCTACATCAAAAGAAAAAACTTAGAACTCCGTTATAATTTGGTTTTTTTTTTTTCATTTACCACTGTGGTCTTCAACTTCTGAAATAGTTTTTCATTGAGGATAATTTAAATATGTTAACTCTATGATTTTTAAAGCTATTAATGCCTATCTTCTTATATGTCCGTCGTCATTCACGTGCAGACAGGAGATGGAGCTCTAATTGCAATGTCTCTTGATAATACTCTATTGTTTAATAACATGTTTAAAAGGTCCATGACTGATACATCAACTTCTTATATTATAGCCTTATTTTGATTGGATACAGTTAGCAGCACACACATTAAAGAAACAAAATGTCAATGTTTCTTGTCTCTTTCTTTCGTTTGATAAATGTTTTAAAGTTTTCTCTGATTTTTGTTTGTTTGTTCAGGATAAGTTCTACTTGACATACATCTCTCAAAAGTTACATGCGTCAGCTATCTTTTTTGAAGATAATATTTGTTAGAAAATAACGTCGCTATCGCTAAATCAACGTTTTGGGGTTATCTATTCTTCCGTTTTTTCACCCTTCCGCATATTAGGGAATCTCCCTAGAAAGTACCACGAAAATCCAATAGATACTGTTATCGCTAAACATCCTATTTTTGAACAATAACAGTCCAATCAGTGCTTTGTCGTTATCTCAGGCAATGTTTATTATTCTGAATATAAAAGGATTGAAAACCTCTGTTTCAATTCAAAAGGTTATAACACATCAAACAGAGCGTCCAAATATTAGAGAAAAATGCGTCAGAAGACTGCTAAAAGGGGTGTTCATTCCGGAAATACCATCAGAGCTTCCGATTACAGGTAAATACAATGTTGAATTTAACCATATTTTATTGTATAAATAGTTATATCATTGAACACAGTTAATACAATACAAGGATTAGGAAACAAACTGAAAAGCTTTATAAATCCGCCTCCAGATTATAACATTACATATTTAACAAAATGTAAGAGGCATGCTATGACCGGTTTGATAAATTATATCATGAAGAATTAAGGAAAGGACGAAATAGATTGGAAAAATATATGTAATAGGAAGAGGAAAAGAGTATACAAGAAAAAAAGGAAAATGTGATGAAATCCTTTAGGTGTTTAATGTCTATGTATATACAAAACGTTTACTTTTAGAATATAAGATTGTACTTTTAAAAAAGTATTCTGTTAGAACAACTGACCTATACAGAAGTATGTTTTTTGAATTGTGCGCAAAACTCGACAGAAGGCTTGGAAATATCACAGAACGTTACTCGTATTTCTTTGCAATCGCCAAAGGCCATACCGAACGAGTTTGGTTGATTGCTGAGTCACCTTGTGTGAACCCAGATTGATGAGTAGTTATTACCATATTGTCTAATAGAAAATAGTGGACATGTTTACAAATACGGCGTTCCGTGCACTTATACTGAGCAGTGAAATCGGACGATAATTTTTAACTTCATTAGTGTTCCCATTTTGACATTTGATCTCTTCCATCCAGTAGGGTAGAACGGTTTTGTGAGCGATATGTTAGAGTCTAAATAGCGGTGTTTTAAGTTGTGATACGTCTAGTATTGATAAGATCAGGACCAGATGCGTTATTGATATTTAGATTCTTAAGAACGTCCTCGACCTCCGATTCATTTAATACACTATTCGTTTTACTACTTACTACAGGAGGATTCGAGTCGTCTATTTCAGCTTGTGTAACAAATAAAATTATTAAACTCGTTTGCTTTCGCAATCTCATCAGTTATAATATTGCCCTCATTTATTAATGGCGGTACTCCGCATTGCACTTTTTCATACTTGAAATTTGGTTGCATATATGCCACCATGATTTATTTGACGTGTTACTCTGTTTTCATATATTAACAATGTGTCTCGAGAGCTAAGCTGGGTTTTTCTTATTTGTGACGTCACCATTTTACGAGTTTGTCGAAATTTTGCCCTGTCAGCCATCTCGGGTCTGCATCCCGAATCGTTAATATTTAATTAGAAATAGATTTTTCGGCCGCACCTAATATGCCATCTGTTAAGTCTGAATCTATCTAGTTCATGTCGTCAGAACAAAATATAAGTTGCAAGTCAATTTCTGATAAAATTCGTCTATAATGGTCATAGTCTCCTATGTCATAAAGCCATATTTTGCGTCTAACTGAATTACAAATTGGTTTCGGAGTTCGGAGAATAAAAAATATCTTATTATCAGAGGTAACTGATATCTAATCTGATCCAACAAGGAGGTCCTACGACAGTATAAGGTACAAAATCAATACAACTGGTGACAATTAAATCTATAACTGACGATGAATTTTGTGTAAAATTTGTCGGATAATTTATCATTTGATCTAGGCTATAAGACGTACAAATAAGTTTCATTTTTGAGTTCACATTTTCTTGGTTGTCATTAAAATCACCGGTTGATATGACATAATCATCACATGAAACATCGTTTATTGCGGACTGTACAGAACGTTAAACTTAACTCCAAACCTCGTTATTGCTATGAAGTGGAATATAATACAAAACGTTTTTTAAGTCCTTTTACTGAACCCAAACAGCTTTTATTCCGGTAGCTTCTAAGTCAGAGCGCCTAATGGCATTGATATTTTTCTTAATATAAACAATGACTTCTACCTCTTAGATTTCCACCCCTATCTTTCCGAAACGAATGATAGTAGTTTATTAGCTCTGCAGAGTCGTCCATATTCGTGGATTTCAACCATGTTTCAGACAAAATAAAGTAAAGTATCACAATCGTTATTTTCAGCCATGATAAGGTCTAATTTTGGTAGTAAACTCTGTATATTTTAATGAAGGAAGGAAATAGAATTCGACAAAATATCGGAAATATACAAAAATTCGGATGGGCAATGAGAACTATTTGTATCATTTGGATCAATATTAATTAAAAAATGGTTAATATCCATAGGTCGGGGTTGAATTCAAATTCCAATACCAATACAAGTTTGGCTTTTCTAAAAAGCTAACCGTCTCTTAGCTGCATAACAAATTTTATTGGTTTTTTAAAGTATCAAAGGACATTGTTTACGCTAAACTATAAACAAATGATGCTGTCGTCACTTCACACGTGCTTTTTTAAAAATTATTAAACAAAAATTGACTGCCTGAACAAATGTTCTACATGAGTGGTATAAATATGTATTGTTCTATTTACATCAATATCAGAACAAAAATCAAAGATATAGAAAATATCATTTTTTCCCCAAACAGCTTTAAAAAGTAGGGACATTTTGGTACAATGTTTACCTTGTAATTGTTCACTGACCAATGAATAAAACAGAAGTCAATATTTGAAACGTAACATAACTACACAAAAATAATGATTACAATCCCGATTCAACAAAAGAAGATATTGAAATTTCAGTACCCATACTAGTGCGATCCTGACCTAAACCAATAAAATGACAAAAATATTTATAGATTTAGTGAATAATAATATTACATATGGTTTATGATTCTTACATTTTCATTAGATTATTTAGTCACGTGGTTTTAAGAATATTTAGTGTATTTCTTTACTTTGAAATCAAAGCCTTGCCTTGTTTGGTATATTGACGCTATGTTTCTATTTTTACCTATATTGACGCTATGTTTCTATTTTTACCTATATTGACGCTATGTTACTAAATTTAGATCTGGATATATGTACATAACAACATCGTGAAAAAAATAACTCAACCCTTGCACCAACCCTAAAAAGACTATAATATGTCTACATATATAATATAACAATGATGGACTTTTGACTCTGTCAATACATTATATATGGACCTGTTAGGAATATATTGACCTCAGACTTCGTCCTCGGTCAATATAGGCCTAACAGGTCCATATATAATGTATTGACCTCGTCAAAAGTCCATAATTGATAAATATTTGTGTTCTGTAAATGCCGAGCGAAGCGAGGCTAGATAATTTTTTTAATAGTTGAAAATATTATATTAAAAAATCATGACCCTCCCCCCCCTGGTTGAATTACTAAAAAAATAGTGACTACCCACCCTCTAATAGTCAGCTAAATAGTGACGACCCACCCTCTAATAGTCAGCTAAATTTTGAAGACCCCCTACTTTTTTGCCGCCCCCCCCCCCGGAGATAAATAATGACCGGCCCTTACGTCGGAAATCGCTGATCACCATTTTTATAATTTAAAATGCACGTTGGAAAGCAAGTTTTCTTATTCGGTTTTAAGAATTTCTTTGCAGAAAGACGTCTTTAGACATTGATCGACATTTTATAGCGAATGACGACATTTTAAATACGCTTGGAACAACTTTTTAAAATTTTAAATGTTCTACAAAATTGAGTCTGTCATCGCATGGACTTTGCTATTCTTCTACTTAGGGAAACCATGTAGAGGGGAGTATCTATTAGTCAGCATTTATCAGTTTTTCTAGTTTATTTATGTATCTACATACAATGTTCCGATCAGATATCCAGTTTTTCTACCACAGGTCGGTGGTTCTCTCCGGGTACACCGGCTTCCTCTCCCAATAAAAACTGGACGCAACGATATAGCTGAAAAATTGCTGAAAGTGGCGTTAAAACAACATTCAAACAAACAAACCGATCAGATATCCAATATGGCTGCCTCCTAAGACTTAATTTAACATAGAATAATACCGGACATACCTTTAAACAAGTACAAATTTGATGCTCTTCTACAAAGTATCGGAATTGAAATGCCGTTACCTCAGGACATAAATCTAGAAGTAAATTGCAAAATTCCAAAAACATCATAACTAAGAAAAAGAATAGAAGGACGTACGATAGAACAAAGAGATCCGCCCTCAGCAAAATTACTCAGTAATCATGCAGTCAAATCCGAACTCTAGGCTGTTTAGTGGTTCTTAAAACTTTTTTTTCAAATTTAAACGATTAAGTCAATGCTTTCTCAACTTATTATTCGGAAACTATAGATTTTGTTATTTTCGTTGTTGTAGAGGGTCATAACTACGAAACGACACAAGAAAAATAAGTCAAATTCGAACTTGATCATCAAAATTATTTTCAAATGCTAAATGATTTAATAATGAATGCGTTTTCAAGTTATCACGCGGAAACCAATTTCGTACGTTCGCAAGGGACCAAAATCTCTATGCCCCGACCATATAAGCTTTTTGAATACATGTGTGTAAAATCTTATTGCATAGCACTCTACAATGTTTATGTTTTGTTTGTTCCGATAGGAAATCCAAGATGGTTGCCACCACTAGTTTAATTTCACATAGAAATCTATAAGGAAAAAGGCTTCTTCTATTACACCTGTTAAAAAAACTTTCAACAAAACTTAATGTGGCATGATTCATTAGATAGCACTCTTCACACTTCATGATTTTTGCATATTGTAAATTAAAAATGACCACCACCACAGTACTTACTTCACTGGGAGGGTTCTCGTTGGGCGGTTGTCGGGTCATAATACGGAAAACCTGATCAACCGCGATCTGATCGGTTAATTGTAATTAATTCTAGAACACATGTAAACAAAATGGAATGTGTATTCAGTTTGATATAGATGGCAAATAATTTGTGAGCAAACATGACACGATGAATACTTTGATGTAATTTGAAAGCTACATCAGCCTTTTGCAAAAATAAAAACTCGCATTTTTAGATGGGTTTTCTACTGTATATTCAGGACGGGAACAAGATTACAAACAATGGGTAAAAAATGAACCAACAGGAACACAATTTTGACAGCTACTTGAAAAAGGGACGGAGAATAAAGCCTTATGTAGCCTCCGCAATGAGCTCACTCTTTTTCGAAATATACTAAAGGACTGTTTGACATGAAAGAAGCACGGCACTCTTTTTAACAAGTTACCCACTGTGGTCCGACGCTAGACCTTCTGTTGGCGGATGCAGGAATTCAAGAAGAGGAAACGTAATTACGGAGAAGGGTCTAGCTGGGGACCTGAATTTGTATGATTTTCTAATGTTTTGAAGCAAATTAAAGTGTTAAAAAGTCACGCTTGATCTTTTTGACAAGCAAAAAAACATTATTGATGCATTGACTATCACGTCATTTTGTTTATCTATTACTTAATTTACCTATAACTTAATTCGCCTACTGCTTTGCGTATTTCCATGCTATCATGCAATAAAAATTAATACAGTACGGTTACCTGCATATAAATATAGATTATTTAAAATATATTCAAATTCAATCATTAACCTCAAAATTTGTACGTTTGTTTTTCTAATTATATGTATTTTTAAAATGAAACTGACAACTATACTAGTAAATAGCTTTTTATATAGCCCCTTTGTCACAAATAAATGTATTTACTAAAAAGGTATTTTTAATAATATATACATGTACCGAGATATAGACTATTGTTTAAATAAGAGTACCACGCTCCCTGTAACTTAAAAATGACCCCTTTTGTACATGTCGGAAAAAGTATGCTACAAGTAGATGCTCAGTTACTCGTGACGTTTCTAGTAGCAGGTAGAAATTTCCTGTCAAAGGGATCATCCCAATTTCTCAGTTGAGCCGGTGGCCGAGTTGTATTGATCACGTGGTCTGTCAAAAATAAGATTGCGGATTCGATTGTCACTGCAGGCAGGATGTACTCGACTCCAATCTTAATTGACAAGGATCGCCAGTTTTCCTACCGCTTGTCCGGGTTCTCTCCTGGTACTCCGGCCTCCTCCCCTAATAAAAAACTGGACGCCATGATATAGATACCAAAAAATTGCTGAAAATATCGTTAAAACACAATTCAAGCAAGCAAGCATTTTCTCGGTTGATCTATTGTTTGCTAGTAACGTGTTGTTGTCCTAAATACAGCTGAAATATGCGTTAAAGAGTTAAAAAAGATCCAATCAATCATTTCATCCATAGAATTTTGATATTTGTACTGCAAGTCGTATCAATAAATAACCGTAGCAACAACCAGGCATGAATCTAGGGACTTATTATTTTTCTTTTTATAAAACACAGTATTTCTTCAATCAGTTTTCAATCATGTGTCAAGATTCTCCAAAATACATTATATTTTAGATTTTATTTTAGTTAATAATGTCTTAAAAAATTTATATCTGTTTATTGTTTGTGTATAATTGTGTAACTGTATTGCCATCAACCCATTGGGGTAAATGTGCTAATAAACTAATTATTAATTATTATAATCTAAATATGTACCATTGAAATACTGTTTTTCTTATTATTAAAGTTTCAGTTTAATAATGGGTTCACGTTTTTTTTCTGAAACTTGATTTGTAGATTGTCTTTTTTGACAACAGTTTCCTCGATGTTCGGTATTTTGTTATTACCTTCATTTGTGGTTTTTCAGTATTTAAAGTGCCATACCAGTCTAAAAATTATTTTTTTTGTTTTAAAGGAAAAACATAGAATATACTGTTTAAAAAAGAAGGCAAAAAGTCCGATAAAAAATATATTCTATAATAAGAGAGAAGTAAACTGTCAAACATACGATTTGCACCTGTTGACGGATATTCCCGAACACGTGCTGGTCACTTCCGGTATTTTATCTAAACCATGTGTGACGTCACAGTTTGAACTGTTAAATGCCATAAGCACCATTTACACTGTACAAACGATAAAACTTTACGACAAAAAAAATTAAAAAATCAGAACTCCTTACCCGTATCAACTATACCATTAGAACTCCGATGATTTTGATGAAGATAAAAATATCGAAACACCAGACAGACTATTGTATAACTTTTGTTTTTTAATTTTTTTTTTTTCGAATATAAACAGTACGCGGGGTATTGGACAATGGCGATAGAAAGAATTTTAATGACAAAATGTTTCTTAGAAAACAAACGGGACATTGCCATTTTATTTGTTTAAATTTCTTACTAAACATTTACCTATTTTTATATTTAAACAAATGCTAAAATAAGGGATTAAGTCGTTCTTTTTCGATAATGCGGATGCGGGGGGGGGGGGGGGGGGGGTTTGCATTTAAAACTATCGTACAAATTATACAATTTATATACATATTGTACATATTGGGTTTTTTTTCGAACCTGTGTCTGAAAAGGAAGCGTTCAAGTGTGAAATTAAACAAACAAAGAACCGTTTTTGTCGCGTGGAGGCTCACATTCAGATCATTCGGGGTGGCACATACTGTCGATGGTGCAGCTGAATCGATGGCAATCACTCGTATTTCTCCTTACCCGTTTGAACCATACCACTCCAACTTTGATGAAGATGAAAATATCGAAACAGCAGACAGACTACTGAATAACTTTTGTTATTTATTTCTATATCGAATATAAACAGTCCACGGGGTAATAGATAGGGGATCTTTTAAGAGAAATGATTGAATATGTTTGAACAGTATTTTATTTAATGACAGATGTTTCGGCAGAAACAAACGTGGCCATTGCCATTTTATTATTTTAAATGGCTTACTATACACTTTACCTATTTTAATATGAAAAAAAACGTGGATTTGATTTTTTGGGGGGAAAAGAGGGGGGGGGGGTCATTAAAACTATCATACTTATTATACAAATTTTACATATTGTTTTTTTTCCTCTAAACTGTCTCTGAAATGGAAGCTTTCAAGTGTGAAATGAAACGAACATAGAGCCGAAAATTACTGTTGGACCGTTACAATCTTCTATTTTTACTCTATGAAAGCTGTCCTTAATCACGGAGTTTTGTGTCCTTTGGAAAGGAATGCATGGAAACTCCATCTGAATTTATGTTACCATAGTTTGCTGCAACACATCTCACCCAACTTCATCTGCTAGTACCACCGCGATCTCATAGTGGCATCTTAAAGTTAAAAAATGAATTAAATATTCAACCACTTGCGTTTGTTGTTTGTTTACCGGAGATCAGAAGTTCATCTTGTGACGTAGACTTTCGATCTTTGGCGGAAATTACCGATCGATAGATAACTGATCTGTTTGAAGTACACCTGTCAGTATATCTCTGTTAATACGAAAAATTTTAAAAAACGGTTTTTAGAAATGTGTTTCTAAATTTGATTTTCTATATGAATAAATATTTTTTTAAATTACTATTTTTACATTGGTATGGCACTTTAACTGTACCGACATATACTTTCGAATACCCTCGCGTTTTATTTCAAACGTCTGTAAAGCGATCCGATAGTAAAGTTGCGGTAAATTGCTATTTTTAACTTCAGCACTATTTTTAGAAAATAACGTAGCTATCGCCCAATCAAAGATAGGTGGATATCTATTGCACAACACTCAGGCAATGTTTTGTTTTTATTCTGAATATAAATTAAGGAATGAAATATTCTTTTTCAATTCAAGGAGATTATAACACATCGAGCAGAGCGTCCAAATATTAGGAAAAATGGTTCAAAAGACGGCTAAAAGGGGAGTGCATTCCGGGAATACCCTCAGAGCTTCCAACTCAAGGTAAATAGTATTTTCTGTAAAAAATGTATTTGATAATTATTTTTTCTACAGATAAATGATGAAGAACTTCATTTTGTGCGTTTCGTGAAAAAAAACCAATAACAAAATGTAAACTAAAGTTCGATAAATTAAAAATCAATGGGACATAGATACAGGAGGGTGGAGGGGCGCTTTATTTTAATAGTTTTCATGTCCGAAAATAGCGGCAGATCCGGAAGGAAGGTAGCATAGGGCGGTTGAACTTGAAATAAATGGGTTTTTCTTTTCTCTTTTCTGTCTGCGTATTTTTTGTTTCTTTGTTGTTTTTTTTTTCTTTTTTTCGGGGGGGGGGGGTGCGGAAAATGGGAAGTTCTACATGCAGGGCCGTAAATAATAATAATAATAATAATAATAATAATAATAATAATAATAATAGTAATAATAATAATATTATTATTATTATTAATATTAATATTAATATTATTATTATTATTATTATTATTATTATTATTATTATTATTAAACAATGATATATCCCTGACAGCAACTTTCAATTTATTTAACAGATTTAATCGTCACTACAGTCGCAGATCATGCCTCCTTCGAAAGTCATGGATGGCAACAAATTTAAAGGAGACAATTTTAGACGACATGAATATGAATCAAGATGATATTGTTTATTCTCTCAGCAAAAAAGGAAGATGGGAACTTACTGATATCCTAAAAGAAGCAATTTTGGCGGGAGATTATGCAGATTCAAAATCTAACATTAAGTTAATTGTTTCACACAATATAGCGAAAACAAGCCATACCATTGGCTATTATGCCTCCAAGGGGAAAACAAAGAAAGTTGAAGGCACGAAAACATATTTCAATGGCGAGTCTGTTGTTGTAAAAAGCAGCAACGACGACAGAAAAGATTCAATGGGAGAACAACCAGTAATACAAATTGAAGTTGTTTATCCGACTCCCAAGACGTCGTCGATGGTTCATAATCCAAAATATGTTGGTAACTGTATCGAAAAACCAGATAGCGGTAAAGGTAGAAACGCTAGACCAAGAAAGCAGAGACAGAAGTTGACAGTTGGCAAATACTGCGAAGAATTATACGATGAATACGATGACGATATCGAGGCTTACGATTACGATGCGGAAGAGGAAATTGACGAAGAATCGTCTTTTTATCTGTATGGTAACTCAGTCAATGAATCGTTGTCGTATACAGAGCTACTTGAAGATATCATGGTTCATGCAGCTCAAATGCAAAGTTTGTGTGAGACCAAAGAAAATAAACAGAAACTTTATGTAGGAAAGAAATTCGAAACTAAAGACAAAAAGATTTTTGAACCCGTTACGGCAACGGAAGAAACACCGGACGAATTTGTTACAGTGGGTGCAGCAGCTAGAGATATTTTAGTTGAAAAGAAAATGGATCCTGTTTATGTTATACTTCCGAAGGAAGAGGTAGAACATGACTTACTGAAAGAAAGATATAAAAACAAATATATTGAATGTCCTTGCTTTCCTCGAAAGTTTATCATTGATGTAAGTGACAGGATGAAACAACGAGCAAAAACTTCCGGTTGTTGGAAAAAAGAATATTTTGACAAATGGGATTTTACGTCATGTGTTGTTTTCGTATGCGATCAGAATGACGTTAACAACACAGACAATTGCCGAGTCTACCGAGTCAGCTTGAACATGGTAACCAAAGCAACAAATTTTAGGATTTTAACTATGTTTGATTATTTTGAAGGCAGTGTTGAAGATGTGCTTCAAAGATCAGTTGTATTTTTGGACATGCTTTCTACTGACACGTTTGTTGAAAAAGAAACGGAACCCCCTAGAAATTCAACCAGTATACAATTTGAAAATTTAAACCGACATCAAAAACTTGGAAAAGAAACGACCGTTGTATCACGGAAATCTCTGTACTCGGACATCTTTAACTCTTACCAATTAAGCACACATGAAAATACTGATAACAACCTTGGCTTTGAATGTATTTGCACCGAGTACTGTGGAATTTGCGTTGATTATATAGCAGAAGGTGGAAAGCCTGGAACAGCTCTAATTGCTTGTGGACATTGGTTCTGCGACGAATGCTGGATAGTCCATTGCAAATCTCGTATGGAGATGGGTTGTCAAAGTGTAACATGCCCCGAGTATGAGTGTAGAGAAATAGCGAATGCAGCAGTACTTTTGTCTTTTTTTAATGTTTTTGAAGTCTTGAATATTACAAGACGCGCATGCGAAAATAAATTGCAATCTTCAAGCAATTCAAAATGGTGTCCGAATCCCCACTGTAAACGCATCATCAAGGTTGCTGACCCTGAAAAGGCCAAAGATCTTACATGCCAGTGTGGTACTTCGCTTTGCTTTCAGTGTCTTCAAATGTCTCACTGGCCCGTCACGTGTGAAACGGCCGAGCTTTATTGGAAAAAAATGAAGAGACTTGGTGATGACGTTCTGGCTGCGGACATGTCACCAAAATTTAGAGTCCGAGGAAAACAATGTCCAAAATGTAAGACTTTTGTGGAAAAACTCGGTGGCTGTTATCATATGAGCTGCGTGTGCGGTGTTTCTTTCTGCTGGGGATGTCTAGGCACGTTTCCAAATCATACAAACACAGAACGATGTAACCAGTATAAGCATGGAGATCTAAAAGGCACAGAATCAGTTGTAGTTTCGGCGTTGCAGATTTATGAACAAAAGTCAAAACTTTCCAGAAGTAATAATTACAAAAAGGCAGTTGAACATCGTTGTGCTCGCCATCCTGAGAAAATTAACAAACTCCGGGCAAATGCTCGTGAAATAAATTTCAAATGCAAAAATATAGCTAAGAGAAAAGGCCCACATTATTTCTCCATGTTTACTAACAATAACCAAATAACGAATGACCAAGACATGTTTTCAGACGTACCGGAAGTGGAAGGGAAAATTCGCCAACTGCTTTCCGATATCATTTCCATAAACATTGAACTTCATCATATTGCCGAATATAGTTATATTCTGTTGGAAAAACTGAACAAAAATGGTTCCAAATGTTCGCTATTGCGGTGCCAAATTGATTGTATTGGTTTCTTTGCAATAAAGATATCGGAACTCTTATCAAACTCCGCCAACGTAAAAGACTTTCGGCCATTACTTACTCGTTTGATGGAGATTAAACAAAAGGCTAACGACATTACGAAAACTATTGTTCAGTATACTAAAAAACTGGACTTGTAAGCCATATCTTATTTACAGTTGTCGGTTGTATATCAATAATTGACGAATATCACAACTTTCCTTTGATTATGTCAAAATAATTAATAAAAAATTGAAACATGTTGGTTCATAATTTGAATTACGTAACCTTACATGTAGTTTTTTCTTGGTCGATGTAAGCGCATTGAAAAAAGAATTTAATTTTTACACGGAGATTGAACCCATTGTTTGGCAATTTTAAACGTAAACTGAGATGCCGTTCTAGAACCCTCATATATCCGTTTTATTGTTACCTAATATACAATTCGTAATATACTGTCCTTGTCTTGTGACTCGACTCCACCCCCCCCCCCTTTTCCAACAAACATACACACGTCTTACTTATGTTCAAATATAACTGATTCCACACTATGGAACCCCGTAGCTCAATATAAAGACATAAGCACTCAATATAAACTTGTTTCTACCGAATGTAATGTCACCGAAATATAGACAAAATCCCTATGTAAAGACAGCTACGGCGTTCCATACCACACAGTGTAATGCTTGATTGGATGGCAGTTGCACAGTGGAAGTGGATGGTCTTATGCAGTATTTAGTAGATAAGACTTTGTAGCGGCCTACTTCAAATGTATTTGATATCAACAAATGTTTGGTTAGCGTCCAGCAAGCAGTAGTTCAGCTATATTCAGACCGGGAACAAGTTTACAAACAATAAATCAAAGGGTGAAAAGATGGAACAGCAGAACAAAATTTTAATAGCTATACTTGAAAAAAAGTTTAGGGTAGGGACGGAGAATAAAGCCTTGTGTAGCCGCCACAATGAGCCTACTCTTTTTCGAAATCTACAACAGGAGTGTGTAACGTGAAAGAAGCATTGCACTTTTTTAAACGAGTTACCCATCGTTGTCAGCGGCTAGACTTTCTGGTGGCGAACAGAATTTAGAAACAGTAATTTCATCGAGGGTCCAGCTTGGGACCTGCATTTTTCACGATTTTCCAAGGTTTCGAAGCAAATTGTTACTAGTCATACATTTAATTCATTTGACCTGCCAAAATTTAATTGATACACCATCACCGCGTTTTGGTACGTGTGTGTTTGCGCGTTTTTCTCGAAAGAAAAGGGCGTACGCCTCTTACTGGATTCGCCACTGCTAGGAGCGAAGCGAACGCCTCTTGATTCGCCACTGCTAGGAGCGAACGCCTCTTGATTCGCCACTGCTAGGAGCGAGCGCCTCTTGATTCGCCACTGCTAGGGGTGAACGCCTCTTGATTCGCCACTGCTAGAGGTGAACGCCTCTTGATTCGCCACTGCTAGGGGTGAACGCCTCTTGATTCGCCACTGCTAGGGGTGAACGCCTCTTGATTCGCCACTGCTAGGAGCGAGCGCCTCTTGATTCGCCACTGCTAGGGGTGAACGCCTCTTGATTCGCCACTGCTAGGGGTGAACGCCTCTTGATTCGCCACTGCTAGGAGCGAGCGCCTCTTGATTCGCCACTGCTAGGGGTGAACGCCTCTTGATTCGCCACTGCTAGGGGTGAACGCCTCTTGATTCGCCACTGCTAGGAGCGAGCGCCTCTTGATTCGCCACTGCTAGGGGTGAACGCCTCTTGATTCGCCACTGCTAGGGGTGAACGCCTCTTGATTCGCCACTGCTTTCCGTGTTATAACCAGAAAGTTAATACATTACCGTTACCTCCATTCAAATACAACAATTTTAAGGACGGGTCAGACTGATTTACGCACATGCATGTCCAAATCAGATTCGATTGTTCGATATTTGGATGATTGTTATATTGTTTAGCGCCATGTGAGCAATTTTGTATATATGTCTATCGTTAGTTTTTTTTATGAACAGATTTGATGTATATAAGTCCATTCAAAAAAGATGCTTGAAAATGAAACTTATTCTTTAATGGGTAGATTTATAAGGAATACAAGCTGATTTTACGCAATCCATCCGTGTATAAAGTTGTCAACTTACTAAGAAACTTTAGTGACATATCAGCTGCCAATGTTAATGCTTTTGGTTTGCAGGGACGATTATATAACACACACTCCTATTTAATATTTTGAAGACGCAACATGGTTGATAAAAGATATTTTGTTTTTTGCAAATTGGAAAAGCGCTGACAGGAAGCCAAAAGTTTAATTCAATGGGATCTTTGATGTTTTGACATTTTGTCAAACTTAGTTTACATTGTGTAGCTTTTTTATCATGGCAGAACTACAAAGAGGTCACATTACTCTAGGTGCTATGGCATTTAAGTTACAGGACCAAAAATTATTAAAGGGAAATAACTCATATAGAGTCATCAGACAATTATCAGACAATATAATGGTTTGTAGGCCTTGTCCTTCTGATAATTTTTGCGTTTTACAGTTCTATAGGTAGTTTTAAATATCTAAGGCTAAAATTAATAATTTTGATTAAAATCACCATTAAAGGGCAATAACTGCTATAAGAAGTCATCTGAAAATTTCAGACCTATGAAGTGAATTTTAAGTCTTGTATTGCTGTTCATTTTTACAATTTGCAGTTTCACTCTAGCTATTATAGTTTTAAGGTTACAATGCAAAAGGTGAAAATTTGTTAAAAATTGTCCTTTAAGGGCAACAACTCCTAAAAGGAGTGGTCAGACTATTTTGGACCAAATATGTGATTTGTAGGCATTGTCTTGCTGATCATTTTAGCTCTTTGCAATGTAAATCTAGCCCTTATATTTTTCAATTTATAATGTAAAAACTTAAATTTGGTCAAAAATCATAATTGAAGGGCAATGACCACTACAGGAAGTCATTACACAACTTCGGACCTAAGGGAACATTTGTAGACCTTAATGTGCTGATCAATTTGAAATAACTTTTTTTTTTCATTTGCTATTATGTTCATTTTAATTTAGAGATATTGACCAAAAATGAGTGTTGACACCTAGGTTCTATTTTTAGTAACATCGGCCATCTTTGTCCCTTGATCAATACCCTGCAAACAAATTTGAAAGTAGGTACCCTAAGGATGATTAAAATTACAGTGTTGTATAGGAAGAACATAAATACGTTAGGGATCTGATCAAACCTTAATGAATTGCTACACATCCTAAACAATACCATGGTCCTAGAAGCTATGTCATGGTCATAGAAACTGTTTCATGGTCCAAGGATTTTAAGCTATGTCAAGGTCCAAAAAAATTAAGACATGGTCTGAGAAGCTATGACATGGGCCTAGAAGCTATGTTATGGTCTTAGGAAACTTGTCATGGCTTAAGATGCTATGTCATGCTCCTGAAAACTATGTCGTCTCCAAGAGGCTACAACATGGTCCAAGAAGCTATGCCACGGTACAATAAGATATTTTTAGGTGATAGAAGATATTATTAACTTATAGTATTTAATTCATTTTTTTCCAAAATGATGTCGTTGTGTAATAGTTAAATGTTTCACCCCTTCTGGAATGACTGTTCCATGCTCGAGTACGATTCCCAGTGTCAAGCGCACAGATTACCATCTCATTCATGTCATTTGTAGATTGTCACTCATAATGGAATTTATTTGCTCAAATCAAATATTTGATCAACCAATGGCATCCAAAAGTTTTAACATGGTCAACCAAGATTCTATAATGTTATCACTCTCTCTGTAAAGTCTATAACTTAACTAGAGGCTCTAAAGAGCCCATATCACTCACCTGACTTACAAAAAAACTTTTTGAATCTCCAATCAGCAGCAATTTGTAGGACAGTTTCTGAGAAGAAGCAGTTTTTATCTTTTTTTCATAGCTTAGTATGTTAAGTGATGTTCCATGGTGGCAGCAATTTTGTATTTTGGATCAAAACAAAAAACTCAAAATTAGTAGAGGACAGTACAATATCACATATCCTTCTGCAAAGGGGGTTGTGAGAAAACAAATTTTAAAATTTCAGCCAATCAGAAGGCATTTGCAGTTCTGGCAGCCATGTTGAATTTCCTTCGAAAAACTTTAGATAAGATTACTATCTAAGATTCACTTCTGCATGATTAGGTTTAATTGAGGAACAGGTTCAGAGAAGAAGCTGTTTGTATAGATTTCCCATAGGGTCCTATGTTGAGCTGTGTTCCACGATTGTGGCCATCTTGGAATTTGGATCACCACAAAGACCTCAAACATTGTAGAGGACCATCTACAGTACATTATTGCAATATTTCAAATCAATATGCCATGCTGTTTGTAAAAAGAAGATTTTTGAAATTTTAGCCAATCAAAACCCATTAGTGGTCCTGGAAGCCATTCGAAAAAATTAAAAATAATAATATAATTATCAAACCTTCATTTTCTTATTAATTAATTTGGCTTCATTGTGTGGAACAGTTTCTGAAAAGAAGTTGTTTGTATGTTTTCCCCCTTAGGGTTAAACTATGTACTGCGATAGTGGCCATTTTGGATTTTGGATTGGCACAAAAAACTCAAACTTTGTAGAGGACCATCTAAGGTACATTTCTGCAAAATTTCAAATCCATCTGACAAGCGATTTATGAGAAGAAGATTGTTGAAATTCAGCCAATCAGAATGCATTAATGGCTCTGGCAGCCATGTTTAATATTTGATCAGCACCAAAAACTCAAACTTTGTAAAGAACCACCCAATAAACATTCCTGCCAAGTTTGGTTCCATTTAGGCCAAGGGGTTTTTGGAGAAGAAGATTGAAATGTGAAAAGTGAATGGCCGATGATGATGACGGACGCAAAGTGATGATAATAGCTCACACTGACCCTTTGGGTCAGGTGAGCTTATAAAACAGTTATTTAATGCCTGTTCATGGAGCAGTCAAACTATTATGCCCTGGGTGCTCAGATGATTTAGGAACTGTTGCCTTAAACCTCCGGCAACAGTTCCTAAATCATCTCCAGCACCTCTGGATAATAGTTTGACTGCTCCATAAACAGGCATTAAATAACTGTATATTATGGTACTAGAAGCTGTCTTATAGTCCAAGAAGCTATATCATCTCAAAAGCTATGTTATGGTCCCGGAAGCTATGACATGGCAACAGAAACTATGACATGGTCCTGTAAGCTGAATGGTCCCAGAAGCTTTGCCATGGTCCTAGAATCAATGACATGGTCCTATAAGCTTTGGCATTGTCCCAGAATGCTATGTCCTGCTCCTAGAAGCTATGACATGGTCCCAGTAGCTGTGTCATGGTCCTGGAAGCTATGACAGTCCCAAAAGCTATGTCGGAAGCTATGACATAGTCCAAAAAGCTATGTCAAGGTCCTAGAAGCTATTTCATTGTCCTTAAGGCTACAATATGACAATAAACTTGTACATTTATATGGTAAAAGTTTGAAAGCAATAAATTTATAAAAAAAACACTTTATTTAACAAAAACAACATATGAAAGACTGTGGTATTTTGTAGTAAAACTGGTATCAATGTCAGACGACAATGCCAGTATTGTCTTATTTTAGTCTTATACAGTGTGTATGTTCCCACCAAGATTTTCAATGTGACTTTTGATTCTATATCTTCAATGTCTATTTCACTGTAAATTAATGTCTCTTTCCATTGACAAATATCAAGTGTTTATTTCACTGTGATGTATTGGTTATTTGTATTTTTCCCTTCAGACATTGACATCCACAACCAGTAGGACATTCCTTTTCTAACTTAAACCATTCTGTCATGTGTTTCGTGTGGCCTCCGTGACCACATGACAAACAGAAATTTGACAGACCTATAAAGAAGTATGAATACATTATTTAAAGATTTTATACAAAAAAAAATAAAATAAAGTTAAAGATCAACTGCAAGTGATAATGATGTGATGCTATACTAGGAACAATTTCAGTGAATTTGCAGGAGTATCATCGAATCCAGTTTGTATGGATGGAGGGAGCCATCATACAAAGTGTGACCCCAACCATTGTCATGAAAACTCGCAAACCTTGTCAAGTAAGGTTGAAATTCTCCCATTCCAACATGTCCACACATCTCTGATTACTCTGTAGAGGTTGTTTTTGTTGAAACCTACCAACAGTTTTTCAGCTATATCAAGGCATCCAATGTCATCTGGAAAGTTTCAGTACCTTTTAAGTACCCCAACCTTTATTATACCTTTGGCAGGAAGTCTGTATAGAAGTACCCCGTCCTTTGGCAGGAAGTCTGTATACAAGTACCCTGACCTTTGGCAGGAAGGCTGTATAGAAGTACCCCACCTTTGGCAGGAAGTCTGTATACAAGTACCCCGACCTTTGGCAGGAAGGCTGTATAGAAGTACCCTGACCTTTGGCAGGAAGGTTGTATAGAAGTACCCTGACCTTTGGCAGGAAGGTTGTATAGAAGTACCCTGACCTTTGGCAGGAAGTCTGTATAGAAGTACCCTGACCTTTGGCAGGAAGTCCGTACAGAAGTACCATGACCTTTGGCGGGAAGTCTGTATATAAGTACCCTGACCTTTGGCAGGAAGGTTGTAAAGAAGTACCCTGACCTTTGGCAGGAAGGTTGTATAGAAGTACCCTGACCTTTGGCAGGAAGTCTGTATAGAAGTACCCTGACCTTTGGCAGGAAGTCCGTACAGAAGTACCATGACCTTTGGCGGGAAGTCTGTATATAAGTACCCTGACCTTTGGCAGGAAGGCTGTATAGAAGTACCCTGACCTTTGGCAGGAAGTCTGTATAGAAGTACCCCGGCCTATGGCAGGAAGTCTGTATAGAAGTACCCCGACCTATGGCAGGAAGTCTGTATAGAAGTACCCTGTACTTTGGCAGGAAGTCTGTATAGAAGTACCCCTAACTTTGGTAGGTAGAATTAGTTCCTTTTATCATTTATAATAAACCTAAATTAGCAGAGGTAATAGCTATAAATATACTGACCTTTGACACCTAAATGACATATGGTACAATTAAAGGCAGCATATTTACAAGACAAACACTGTGCTCCACGGACCGGTGCATTACACTTGTAACAGTACACACTAAATTCTGTAACAGACACATGATCAAATATACACAAATGTAGGTAAAACATATGTACAAAATATTAAATAAACATTCTACTACAATTTTAAAGAATGTATATTTATTTTACAACTTACGATTGCAGACCTGGATTGTAAAATGTTATGATTTTGGAGGATACAGGTCAATTGGTCCCAATTCCAATTCGTCCCAAGTCAATTGGTCCCAAATTTGGTCAATTTGTCCCATTTCCAATTTGTCCCAAGTCAATTGGTCCCAACTTTCATTTAAAATGTTTTATTTGTGTTTAAGAGATTATTTCAACATATTGATGCATATTTATGCTTTTGATTTCGAAATTATTATAAAAATATTTGCTCTTAGTTTACAAGATATGTTTAAAAAATAACAATAGAAGACAAAACAAGTTTATGTTCTTTATTGAGATTTACAGTACTATACTATTATTTTACATATATTTGAATCACTAATGCTTACCCATTCATTCTAGCATACATTCTGTCTTTCTTACTTTTCTCACTTGGTACTTTCATACCTACTTTTACCATACAAGAATGACATTCGTTCTCACACTGAAGATCGTATTAACTTACAGACAACATTCAAAATATATACACGTTATTCACTGGAAACACAAAACACTTTCAAACAATCCCAACTTTATTCATAAATATATAACAATAAAAAGCAAAGCACAAAAGCACAAAATAAAAAAGCAAAGCACAAAAACACAACATAATAAAGAAAAACACAACAGTACAAGATAAAAACACAAAGCACAAAAGCACAACATAAATAATATTGTCCAGTTTAAGTCTCTACACGGTCTTCGGTGCTATCAAAAGTCCCAATGAATGTAGCCAATGTCAAGTTGAAGTTAGGATGGTGCTGTCATGTGTGGCGCGTGTGGATTCACAAACAGGCTCACAACTGGCACATATAAATTCTATTGTATTGTAAAAATCTGAAACACAAATATAATTATAAGATAGAATTTACAGACAAGCAACAAAATAATAATGCAATACACCAACAAACATTGGAAATTAACAATTATATATGACAATTATTTAGGCTGTAATTAGCAAATTCAAAGGCAATAAATTTGAGGTATTCAGGTAATCTAATTAGCCAATTAAGCAGTGGCAAATGCCATTGACAACTTTGCTAATTGAATTATGATTAACAGATTTTGAAGACAAATATGATTCTTACAATTTTTTTTAATACTGACAGTTTCATTTCTAACCAAGTCTAAAAATAAATAAATACAAAACTAATAAAAAGACTTACCAGAAGTACATCTTCTGTGTGTCCATGAATTACATAACCAACAACACAAATCCTGAACGGTAAAGGCGTGGTGTTTTACTGGAACTGGTCTGGTGCATGTAACACATTCGAAAGACATGTTGTCGAATAAAGTGAACTATAGAGCTACACCTTTGTCTTTTATATTTTTTTCATTTAATGAATAAATTTAATTGGTTTTTCTATAACTGACCTATCATAAGACATTTTTTTTTTACTCCTACATCCCAAGCCGAAGTCCCATTCATGTACTTCTTAATATTGTTTCTGTAAGACTTCAAAAGGGATATTGAGTAAAAAATGTAATTGTAAAATATACAAATGTATGGTTTCAGAATAAATGTTCAAATAAACATTAAACTGCTTGATGTTTGTATAATGACATTCAAAGGCAATTAATTGTACTAATAGCTCCTTGAATTTTTTAATTAAAGCTAAAACCTTATGCTTCAAAATATAAAAAAGTAATAATTATATGCCCAAGCTGCTAATGAAACTAATAAGACAAAATTATTATACAATACAACTTAAAAAGAATGCACAATTCTCAAATTATGTGGAATAATATTTGCCATTACTTTTATATATAAATGTGTATATTAAATAACAAATTTGAAATATTATAATTTGTTTTGTATTGGGAGTTTCTTAAATTTCAATAACTTATTATTAATTGCTATACAAAACCAAAAATTGTTTTAAAATATACTTTTTAAAAGAGTTGGGACCAATTTTAAAAGTGTTGGGACCAATTGTCCAAAAGTGGGACCAATTGGCAAAGACTTGGGACGAACTGGCTGGGACCAATTTGCATGTGGGACCAATTGACCAGACACCATTTTGGATAATAAAACACTTAACAAAAATGTGTAGATCTTAATGAAAAGATGTCAAATGAATGAAAAGACATTCTTTCACCTTTTTTATATTGACAAATTTACAAAAAATTTAGAATTTATACTAAAATATTCATGAGTTTCATGTTGTCATAAATATCACAATTAATTTTTGTAGGATTTCAGTCATGTTCAGTAATGCAACTAAATGAATAAAATAGTTTGTGGGAGGAAGGCATTTTGAATTCTTTAATTTTCAATTAAACATAAAAAAAACATGCGGAGAACCATCAATTGAACATTGTGACCAAGCCTTAGTGAACAATTTCCCAAGCTACATTTGTTAATCATGGTGTGAACACGATTTTGTTTTGTGCATATTCTAATGTTTGTTTTGTACTTACAATTGGGTGCAGTGGATATAAATATATACATATTTCAATAACTAATATACTGGATAATAAGAAGACAATATGGCCACTTGTTCAATTCAAAACCATAGTTCCAACATGTGAATGTTAGCCAAAATACTTAACAATTGCATCAGAAAGAGTTAATGTCAGCAGTACGGGTCATACTCAACAACATTACTACAACTCCGGGCTAACCATGAGTTACGACATCTCTCATCTTCCGATAACCCTTGGCCAGAACAGATGTGCTCAAGCAGGTCTGGCTTTAGCTACTCAATGTCGTCTGCTTTATAGAGGTCATCAAGTACAACTATTTGTTGTTGGTATTACCCAAGTTGTATTTTAAGCAATGATCTGTTTCAATTCAGGCAACTATGCTATCAAATGCAATATGGAGGTGTGTTAAAAGGCTGTGTAAAAGAAAGATTACTAATATTGAAGAAAATATTGTACCCATTTATGGTTAATGACACAGAACCTTACTAGAACTTGTACCTACCAGAGTCAGACACCTTGATTTATGGCTGAATTTGACCCATTTATGTATTATTACCCAAATTTAAAAAAAAAAAATAAATAAAATCATTAATCCAACTTGTGGTCCATTTGAATGAATGTCAGAAAAATAAAGTATGTGTTATCTTAGTTTTCTATTTACCTACACCCATATGTTCCATTCGTGTATTTGATACACTCTTACCTACATCTTATGTTCCATTGGTGTATTGGAAACAAACTTCACCACTTCTCTTACCTACACCCCTGTGTTCCATTGGTGTATTGGATATAAACTTCACCACTTCTCTCACCTACACCCCTCCATTGGTCCTTACCTACACCCCTGTGTTCCATTGGTGTATTGGATACAAATTTCACCACTTCTCTCAACCCCTCCATTGGTCCTTACCTACACCCCTATGTTCCATCGGGGTATTGGATACAAACTTCATCACTTCTCGACTTGGGTTCTGTAACCCCCAGCAGTTCAGGATGTTGGCATAACACCTCAAATACTCGTCATATTGATTTTTACCATTTGGATCCAACATTCTGCAAAGCAATACACATTTAACTGTTACAAATAATTGTCTTCAAAGAAAACAAAGTTATACAATTTTAGTATGTGAGATGTATGCTTCAAAAGACTATCAGTTGGTTGGTTGTTTGGTGTTTACCGCCACTTTCAGCAATTTTTCAGCTATATCATGGTGTTCAGTTTTTTATTGGGGGAGGAAGCCGGAGTACCAGGAGAAAACCCCTGACCTGCTTTAGGAAAACTGGCAATCCTTGTCAATTAAGATTGGAGTGGAGTACACCCTGCCCGCAGTGAGACTCCAACCCACAACCTCAGCGTTGACAGACAACATGATCAATAGTAGACGAACTACCTTAACCACTCGGCCACCAAGGACCCAGACTCATCAGTATCACTAGAACTAAATATGGAGGGGCAAAATAGTTGAGATACTGAAATTATCTACTTTTACATTAGTTAGAAAAAATAGCAAGGAAAACTACTGACCAACAAGTGCTGTACATCAAGGGGAAGTTACAAATCAACACTGAGATTGGGAATGAGTTCGAGCCTAACTTGACTGACTTAAAGCATTAATTTGTCAGTTTCCTTGTGAATATAAGGGTTTTCATAATGTAATCCAGCTTCCATCCCCAATAAAAATAGCACGCCATGAAAAAGCATAAAACACCGTTCAAACAATACTGTCTGCATAGCTGTAGTTGTATTCAAAAAGAACTTACAGGAAATCCATGTAAAACATCTTACACAGGAACAAACTGTTAGCCTGTAGTTCTCTTCACTAAAAACTTATCAGACTTCAATGTAAAACATTTCACAAGAGAATAGACTATTAACCTTAAGTTATTCTCACAAAGAACTTGTTAGGAAATCAATGTTAAACATCTCATATGCTGAGATATTGTTTACCTGCTGTTGTTCTCACAAAGAACTTGTTAAGAAATCAATGTTAACAAACTCATATGCTGACATATTCCCTACTTGCGGTAAACAAGATTTATCTCCCATTTGCAGAGTTATCTGATCTTTAGAGCAGGTACTCTATAGTGCCTACTGTGGGTTAAAAGTAGTTTTTCTACAATATTTTTTAATTCACATATAGCAAAGCATCCAGTAAAATTTATTATGATATGCAAACTAATTCTGCAGTTTTTTTAGTTGTACTGGAAGAGTCAGTCCACAGACATTATTTTAAAAAAAATAAAAACATGATTTTTCCCTATCTGTTCAATACTCGATACCTGCTGTAATGAAAGACAACTCTTGCAAATGGGAAGTAACTCTTGTATTCTGAAAATAGGGAATTGTTTACCTGCGGTTGTTCTCACAAAGAACTTATGAGGAAATCAATGTTAAACACCACATATGCTGACATATTGTTTACCTGCAGTTGTTCTCACAAAGAACTTGTTAGGAAATCAATGTTAACAAACTCATATGCTGACATATTGTTTACCTGCAGTTGTTCTCATGTGAGGATTTCTCTTGTTCTGTCTGTCGTTCCTTCACATCCTCCTCTTCTTCAAGTTTGAAATCATTGTCTATAGAGTCGATTTCAAACCCAGAATAACTATTAGATCTTTTCAATTTCATAACACCTACAAAGAAAAAGACAATACTGTATTTTATTACACAAGTTATTGTAAGCTTCTAAAAATAAAAACATTAACATGTTCATATAAAATACTAAATGAATAGAAAAAGATCTGCAGAAAATATGAACCAAGGAAAGAGGAAATTTTATAATAATAATAATAATAATAATAATAAACAAGTTTTGTTATTATTTTATGAATTCACAAGATGTAAACAATCTGACAATGTCTTCTAAAGTTTAACTTGGTAATCTCAAAAAAAGAAAATGAAATAGCTCATTAATTTTTTTTTTCACAAATCCAATTCACATTAATTATATTTAATTATTTGTCAACTACAACTATCTACACATCAAATGTTATCTAAAATTTACACACAATAAGGACATAACCAAGCAAAAATATACATGTTTATATTCTCGATTTCTGAAAAAAATAATATCAATGCACAAATAATGAGCCATAGGTAAATGAGTAACTTCCTATGGTTAAAGACTGCAGGGAATGACCAGTTGTCAATACATTATAATCATCTATGTTAAACCTCCAGATCTTCCTAATCCAAAGTTGTCTTTACAGATACATAAATTTATATTCCTTGAGGGAAACGCTTTCAAATAATATCCCCAATACAATCTAAGGGAAAATAATAATGTACAATATCTTGTATGCAAGAAATTTCATACCTTTTTATTTGATTTGAAACATGTGTTTAAAAGCAATTCCAAAGGTGCAAGCTCCATTACAAGAAATTATGTTAATTAATGGACTGCCTTACCTAAATGTTTTCCTATACAATAAAAAATAAATAAATAAAAATAAAATAAAACACCAAGGAAATAATTTTGTATTTGGGGAGACAACTCTGCATTATGAGAAGGGAGATAATTGAAATGAAAATATAACAACATCTGTGCAGTTATGCTTTAGAAACACTGTTATTTTAACAATCATGCTTTAGGTGTGTAAGAAAAATTCCATTCACAATGCTAATGTTTAAGTTTAAATATTCTAGCAGCAAAAACAAATAAGCTCTGACTGTACATGTATACTTGAGTGATATTAATACCAGCGAATGTTACCATGGTTACTCATCAATATCAGCCAGCCTTAATTTGGCAAGGCCCCTGTTTCATAAAAGATTTTAAATTTGAGGATTTCAACAACTAATACTCACCTCCTATACTGACCGATCAGATTGCTGGAAATTTGTAATTTGAGAAATTTTATAAAATTGTCCTGGTTCAACATACAAAACATTACGAGTGGACACAGTGGAGATACTTACAGAGTAAAAGTAAATAGTTCATTATCCCACAATATCCCTCCCTAAAATTCCTGCTGGTATTGTTAGTTATGTTTTGTTACAATAAAGTTCTGCAATATTTCAGCCAAATAAACTCATTTCTAATTGGTGTGCTCAACATATATGACACGAGTGCCACCAGTGACTTTTCTTTCAGACCCTCACCTCTAGCGTATACTACTAAAAGTATGAGTGCCACTTCCCTTTTAGTCCCTCACCTTACATCTACCAATACATGTAATTATGCCACAAGTGAAATTTCATTCAGACCACCACTCACGATGTTTACTGACACGTGTACTAGTGATACCAGCAACTATTGTTATGATTGCCATCCTTTACATGTACTGATTCTGGTACAATTCACTTATTTCTTGGACTCAATAGTAGCACAAGTGATGTCCTTTTAATACTCCCACATCTTGAAATGTACACAATGTCCTTTTAATACTCCCACATCTTGAAGTGTACACAATGTCCTTTTAATACTCCCACATCTTGAAATGTACACAATGTCCTTTTAATACTCCCACATCTTGAAATGTACACAATTCTATTCACCTAAGTAATTTTCAGTTCATCAACCTTGACATGCATGAATTCCTTCTCTCACTTCTCTTTCAGACCCTCACACTCAAGTGACTTTTCTTTCCCTCCTCCCGGCAGAAGAAGTCAATTTTGTTTACCTACCTTTGATTTCGAATTTGGTTTGTTTACAAACGACATTTATTTTGAACCATCACCCTTGACATCTATGGATTCTAGGGTTTGGAATCCTCATCATAAACACTCCAAACCTATTCTACCAACTGAAAGTGACTTTCATCAGACATAAGTTTCATACATGTCATAGCTAAATCCTTTTTGGACAAAGCAAGATAAGAGAGCTAAATAACTTTTCTTTCATAATATTACTGTTGAATACACTAATTCCAATTAAAAATTTAAATTTTAGTAGTACAATTAACTTTAAGACCATTAACAATAAATCTGAATTAAAAATTAAACTCAGCAATATTTAAGTGGTTCATCAAGTTTCCTTTCTGACCCTCCTTTGTGGAATACAATGTACCTCCATTTTGTACTTAACTCGGCCTCGCTTATCTTTTCTTACCTTTCCATCAAGACCATCTGATTTGCCGTGTTAGACTAATACTTCTGGATGAAAAGTCTCTCTCAGTCTTGTACAACTAGGTAACCAAAATGAAAAAGTAAAAGAAGAGCCCATTCCAACCATCCAACATGACCTACCTTTGTTTGGTCGTGATAGCTCAGGAAGGTTGGGGTGTGACGAGACTTCTGAAAGAGGTGGTGATAGCAGGCTAACAAAATCAGCTAGCTTGCTGGCGACAGGTAGAGCTATAATGAAGCAAGGTTAGTTGTGAACTAAATAAACAAAATGTGATAGGTATTAATGGAACAACACAACATATGCAGACGTGAAAACCTAATTGTAACTGAACTAAAAGTTACTTCCCCTGATTAGTTGAAAAGATAAAAGTTGTTACTTCCCCTGATTAGTTGAAAAGATAAAAGTTGTTACTTCCCCTGATTAGTTGAAAAGATTAAAGTTGTTACTTCCCCTGATTAGTTGAAAAGATAAAAGTTGTTACTTCCCCTGATTAGTTGAAAAGATTAAAGTTGTAACTTCCCCTGATTAGTTGAAAAGATAAAAGTTGCTTCCTTTGGGTAGGTTAGTAAAATAAAACTTACTTCCCTTGCATAGTTGGAGAGATAAAAATTACTTTCCAAAGGTAGTTGGAAAGATAGTTACTTACTTGGGCAGTTGGAAAGATGCTTGTTACTTCCCTTGTGTAGTTAGAAAGAGATAAAAAGAACTTTCCATGGGTAGTTGGAAAAATAAAAGTTACTACTGTTGAGTAATTGGAAAGATTAAAATTACTTCTCTTGGGAATTTGGGAAAGATCAAAATTACTTCCTTGGGTAGTTGAAAAGATGCTTGTTACTTCCCTTCTGTAGTTAGAAAGAGATCAAAATTACTTCCCTTCTGTGGGCAGTTATAAATATAAAAGTTACTTCCCTGGGCAGTTCTTCCCTTGGATAGTTATAGAGATACAAGTAATTTTTCCTACATAATAGAAAAGATGAAAAACAAGAAAATGCGTCTCGTACAGGTCGATATTAACTTTGGCACAAATGGGGAAACATACCCCTTTTCTAAGTTCGCTCAAGCAAGGGTATTTCGCGCGAGTTGTAACTGAGTACAAAAATTCATTAAGCTAGGAAGTCATCTTCGTAAAAAAATGTGAGGTGGGACAAAAATCTATGACCCTTAAACTTTAGTAAGAGGGACATAAAAATCAAAGATACAAATAATGCCCATAATTAAGCTTTAAATAGGAATTTCCATTATTTGTTGAAGTGTTTTCAAGAATCTATAGAAATGAGGTTTTATCTGCTGTATATTGATCTTTTCTTTTGATATAAAAAAATGCCATTTTTAAATAACTTACTATCGTGTTGAAAATCTAAAATGGATATTAAAATATTATCAGAACCATTTTCAGAGGAAAAATCTAAACAAATATTTGAACATTTTGATTTAGTCTATACATAATGTTTTGTAGAAAAGGATCTATCAGTTCTAGCCTAAATGGTAAAATCCATCCCACGGTTGATGGAAAAAATAGTTCCCTGATAGTTATAGAGATCACATGTAGCAGGCATAGAACCATACATTGGGCTTTGTTACAAAACCCAGTTATTGAACTTTCTTTACATGTGGCAATCAAATTTGTAGGCTATTTGGCCTAGAGTAATCTCCCTTTATATGTTTAAACCTATTGCTGAGATAATGTGTCATTATGAAAGGCGTTGTCTAAGAAATCAACACGAGCCAATCAATCAAAAAGTGAAGTAAAATATTCAGAAAGCAGCGCTAAAGAAGATTTTGTTTGACTTATATTTAATATTGATTTCAGCAATTTTTCAGCTGAATCAAAAGTGTCCCGTGTTATTTTGGGAGGTCAAATTTGAAGTACCCTTGGCAGGAAGCATTAGAAAAAAAATACAAACACTGTATGCATGTTTCAGCAATAAGAAAAGTAAATGAGGTGAGTTATGTTAGTTACATTCTTATTTTAATTTCCAAATAAAATAATAAATAAATAAACAACATTCATGTAAATAACATCAATTTGTCACATGCACAAGGACACACATTGCACATATTTATGTGTATTTCTTTGATGACGAGAGAAATAACTATCAGTCATTAGATTACATGTATATTCATATGTAAATCCAATCATTGTAGAACAGTAGGACATAAAGTAAGCATGCAGTATTGTATATGGAAATATGTCTTTGATGTCATGATGACATCATTGTAGAATTGTGTTTGATAATTTATGAAGTATTGTTTATTATTGTTCCCTGCAGAAAATAAATTGCACTTCCAAGCTCGAGCATTCTACTCCAAGAGTGTAGCTGCCATGAAACACTTAAAAAAATATTTAAAAAATTATAAAAACAAAAATGTAGCAAAGAAGAAAAATAAATGACTTAACTTCATTGTCCCCATTGGTATAAAACATTAGTGCCCCCAGGGGCTCAAAAAAGAAATCAGTATCCTGAAGCAGAGTCCTGTCCCTGCAATTTGTGCTGATACTTCAGTAAAGCCCTAGCTATGCCCCTGTACTCTGATGACATTTACCAATATTCCTGTAATTCTCAAATATTATGTAATTTATTGCAGAATTATTGCACGAGCTTGATATATATGCATTATTACAATTTTGCAGTATTTTACTTTGATCTTTGTGTGCGGTACTTGCATGAGATAAAGCCATAAAGAGATTATTTACATTTAATGAAACCCGATGCATTTCATTGTTAACTCGTCTGTTGCCCTTCGATGAGATATGGACAAGAAAATGCATCTTATTTAAACTCGATGTGTGTATTATGGAAAATATAATGAACACATATAAAATGCGCGCCTAGTCCATCAAAGCAACATAAAAGGTCAGACAATATTAACACTACATACAACAATATGTATTATTAATTATAATTTCTGCAGCTTTCTGCACACATATATCATCATATATTGGCTGTATATAATGAAGCACTCTGCTGTAGTAAGGAAACAAAATTAGTTGAAAAATACTCCCAAAAGTCTGAAATGCCCAGGTTGCGAAGCAATTTGTTGGAAGGAGGTTTTGGGTCTGTATGAAACAAAGTAGGATTAGTTGATTACACAAAATAGGTACCATCTTCTGCAATGTTCTTAAAAGTTACTCTTTCAAAGTCTGGAAAATTAGGAAAGAAATCCTCAAACAATTCCATAATAGCATAGCAGGCACAAAACTCCAATATATGTGAAATCTTTCTGTGAAGTTTCAGAGATCTCAGCTGAAAACTGTAGAAAGAGATAATTACACAAAAAAGGTACCGTCTTATGCAGATGTTCTGAAAAATTACTAAGTTCCCAAGTCTGGAAAATTAGGAAAAAAATCCTGGAACCATTCCATAATAGCAGGTGCACAACTTCAATACATGTGTAATCTTTCTGTAAAATTTTCGAGATTTGAGTTTAAAACTGTAGGAGTAGTTGATTACAAAAAATTGATAACAGATTTTCCCTGCACACCTGACTTTGTGCAACCCTGCCAAAAATTACCCTTTCCATGGTATGAGGTCAAAAATATTTTTAAAAATTAATCATATATGAAATTCCTTCCTCTATACAAAAAGAAAATGCAAGTCAGGAAAGGGTTTATTGAGATCATGTCCATTACACAGCTGTCAAAGCATTCTCTGCATTACAAAGCATGCCTACAATAATCTAAAAATAACTATTTGATCTAATTAATACATATTCAAGATGTCAAAGGTCATATATGGGACCAGTGTATTTTTACCTAATCTACTATTCAGTGACACATCTGATCTAGGAAGCTGAAAATTTAAAACTGAAACAATACCAAAAATAGAATACACGCACATACAAGGGAGACAATTACATTGAAACATGCGTGGCTTTAACTGGCTTCATTTATTTCTTATCCAATATTTTCAGATTTTACAGGTTGACCAAATTTTCAAATATTGCTAAATCCTTTTTTATAACCATTTTACTTTTTATATCTAATTCTTGTTTAAGAAGTTAAAAAAAAGCAGTATATTTTTAAAAATGACAAGAAAATTGTTCAATAAGTTCATGTCAAAACCATCTATGTGATATATTTTCTGATTACAAACATTCTTTCCTTTTAATAAAACAACCAGCATTTACAAAATATGCTCAGACTTCACAAAAGTTGAAAATCCCTTCCTAACATACTAATTTCATGCATATTTAATGTCTCTGACTGAAAAATGTTTTTGAGACCTAAATGTAATATTACCAAGACTTACATTTATGTGCCAGACATTTGGTCAAACATGTGACTGATTTGCATATCAGGAGCCACATTTAGGGTTGACTGATGTTCTATGATGTCTCACGACATTTTTACTGCTTAATTAACAACTTTAAATAGCTATACATTTTAATTTTCTAAAATAATAAAGACAATACATTTAATTTAAACTTAAATTATTAACTCTGAGTAAAAAACCTAATTTGATCTTATAATGTTGCCCTGAAGATATTACAAAATTACTAAAGGTTACTTAAAAATATGAATCTAATAGGTCATATTATTTCTTATCCAAGACTAAATCTGTATCACTGGAGAGTTTTTACGAACACATCTGAGACCTATGGAATGAAATCATGGACATGTGATATCTAATCAAGCTAAGAATAAACAATGCGGTATATTTACTTTTTAGATTTTATTTAAATTTATTAAAATCAATCCTACTTGTCAAGCGCATTCAATGTTGTTATACAAGCACATCCTTTACTGATGACGTGTTACATAGGAAAGTTTACATTTTCCATTGGTTGCTTTTAATCATTATGAAATAGCTATTTTTGAAACTGAACCAAACAGATTATACATTTACCAAAGCAATTTAGTTTTTCGGAGACATGATACTTCTTACACAAGTACAATTTATTAAAAATTATTTACTTACAAGATTAATGATTATTTAGCCAATCAAAAATGCATGGAAAATATAACATTATTTTAAAGATTGTTTCAGGCGACAGCATTAATGTGTAACTTTTATCAACCAATCAATGGCTTGTCTACAAATCACAGAGATCCAGATGGAGTCTTTTTAGACATCTGATTAGTATAAAATGAAATCATGTTGTTTGTTACACTGGTCAACTTCTTGTTTGTTAATTCACTCGAGCGTGATGACACATTTCAATTCAAATGTGCAATTAATAGAACATGTTACATTTTCCCTACTTTGGGTGCAAATAAGAAACAGTGCTACGAAAGTTTGGTGACACCTCAAATTTAATTTTAACACACATGAAAATGCTGACATTTTTTTTTTACCTTAGTATGATTACCAGTTTTTGCATTCAGTCAAAAACTATTCTTTGAAGCAGTTTAAATTTTGTGTTTAAAGACTGAACAAACAGATGGTTTTAAACAGATTACAAATTAAATAAAATTTTGAACCAGATTGAATTTAGCCCTTTAGAATATACAGACAATATGCTTTTAACAAGATTTTTAAGTGTACCATGTCAAAAATTCTTTAAGTCTCTTTCTTTCATGAAATTATAAAAAATATGTTCTATTTTGATTTTTGAATAATATATATTAGTGTAATTGTCCTTGTATTAACCAATATGGCAGTGAAAAAATTATCCAGTATTTATCCTACTAAAAGCAGCATAAACAAAATCAATTTTGTGATGAACAAACCAGTCCAAAATCTGGTCAACCTGTTAATAGAAAGCACCAAAGAGGCACCGAAAGAAATCAAAAGCAACAAAACGTTTACAGACATACTAAGCTAGTAGTTACAATCAGCCAATTAAAGATTTTTTTAAACACTAACTTACTTTGCAAGCCTTTCACAAGGTTTGACATGGAAGATACCGTATGATATGGATTGTACTGAAGAAAAAATCGGTCAAACGCATGTCAGTTCATCTTTATATACTCATAGTTTAAACCTAGTACATGTATATAACCCACTAAATTTCTTATTCAACAAATATTTTGATCTGGTCATTGGATTAGAGCAAGTGTTTTAACAAGGATCTGATGTTAACTGTAGCCAAAGATAGTATTTATGCCATGCAAATAGTTTGGCAGCTTTGCAATAGTATTAGAGAGAGATCAGTTGATGTATTTGAGGAATTTGCTTTAAAAGTTTGTCACTTCCTGTATAACTGTATTAACTAAATGGGCATATTTCAGCTTTACTGTAGGAACCAGTTTATTTGTGGAGGAAGCCAAAGTACAAGATGAAAAAACCAAGATTGTGTAACATGTAAAATTGTTTCAATATGATAAGTTTTGTGATTTCTATTGATATTGTACAAATTTGGGTACGAACTCACAGACAAGCAATAAGCGATTTTGAACAATAAAGGTGGACAACAAACCCCAAACCCACTGCTTTTGTATGTATTAACATCTTTCAAAAATAAAAATCAATGAAAAATATAAATATTTAAAAAACATCAACTGACAAAATTGTTAGAAAGCTTCCAAGACAGTGAAACATTAGGCGATGCATAATACAAATTTGCTGATATATATGATTAAGTTCATACACAAGTTAAACTTCATTAACTAGCTGCAAACTGAAATAACAAGATCAAACTATTTGTTTTTGAAGAAAGAGTATGCACTGCTAAATCAACTGCACTTGTTTTGATTGACATGAAATCAGCATTAATTTAACAGAAAGTATGTGTTGTTGAACTGAGCACTGCATACTAGAAACCCTGTGATTAACAATGGAATATTCCAAATAATAAATGGTTTATTCCACAGTTTTTTAGTACTAGAAACACTTTGTTTTACAATGAAATATTCCAAATAATATATTTGTTGTACAAGAAACTGTTTGTTTTACAATGGAATATTCCAAATAATAAATGGTTTATTCTATTATTTTCACTATTAATGCTACACCCATTTACCAGCCTGAATTCTGAAACAAACATATCATTCCTAGAAACTGATTAGCCAGAGTAATAAACAAGGGTTGTCTAACAAGTATTGTCCTTTCTAATGTTGTTCTGTTTGTTTGTTTTTTCCAAAGAAAATAAAATACATCAAAGGTAATAAATAAAATGTGTTTACAGTTAAATTTGAACAATTTTCAAAAATAAGATATCATTTACCGTTATACATTGGAAAAAACAACACATGTACCTGAAAAGCAAAAATCACATTTTGTTTAGCTATATATGGTATTCAAAATTATTACTATTCTTGATAACCTTTCTCTGATCTGATTTTTTTCATCGTCAGTTGCTATTGTTTATAAACAAATTTAACAGCAAATTTTTAAATTATTTTACTGAATGCAAGATACGACAGAGAAAAGTCATCATTTTGTGAATCCCTTCTTGTGATAGACTTACGTAAGACATTCCATCCGCTGTCAACACTACTTCCCAATGAACTAGCGTCCATCTAACAAAAAGACAGGAGGCACACATGGCTTTGTTCTGGCTTTTTTTTTGTTTGTTATTTTTTTTCTGTCTTATTTGTAGGAGTGTGAAACAGTTTATTTTTACCATTCCCCAATATAACCCTACAGAGAAAAAGCCTTATTCACCTAAAATTCACATAATGCAGAAAAAATTGCTATTTGAACATTTCAATTTTCTGCTGTCTGTTGACTGACTATAGTTTGTTTGAATTGGAATAAATGCCACTTTGAGCAATTCTTCAGCTACATAATTGATGTCCTGTTTTCATTTGGAAAGGAAGCTGAAGTAGCCATGAAAACCCCTAACCTGCAGGAAAACTGGCATTCTTAGTTAGACTGATTGAATACGTTTCACAACATATTGTGGCCTCCAGAAAAAGCCAGAGTAACAGCCATGGGCCATCATCGGTAATGCACAGCATATATCATTACATCATTTCATCACAGATGGCTTCAATCATGCCAAAAATCTGTTCTGATGAACTTTTTACCTGCCTTTAAATTATGTTGATAAGAAAACATGTACAATTCTTACATCAAAACAAAATGTAAGATACCAGCTATCTGATTTGTCAAAGTTGCTAAAGATTCATTAAACAAAGATTCTGGCATGAATGAACCCAAAGGTGAAGTTATCAGCCATGTGTTACCGAAGACAACCTATCGCCAGTTTTATGGTAAACAAAGCTAAGTTGTAAGTCAATTCCACACATTTGTTTTAATTATACATGTGGGATTACAACTCAAACCTCATAGAACCCCCACCACCATGTCTGTTGAGCCAAGTCTCAATGACTTAAAAGCTTAGCTTACAATTTTAATCACATTTTTGTCATGTTAACATACTCAGGGCTATTAAGCATATATTTCAGTAATAAGGGAAAGCATATATCATAAAGTGGTGTCTGATTATAACAGGGAAATCTGTCTACACTGAACTCATGAAATTTGGGTTTTGGAATAGTCAGCTCTTTATTTTCAGACATTTTATTTACAAAGATTTCAAATATCGTGACAAAAAATGTTTGGTTTACACAAGATTCTGATTTATTCAGGGTTCTGTTTAGACAGGTTTACACAGGACTTAATATCGTGGTTTACTACTTTTCACCATATTAAATACACTTCAGCTCATATAAATTTTGTTTGTTCCACCTGTCCACAGTGGGCGGAGCCACAAATGTCCATTCTACTTTGATGCACCTTTTTGTAACATAGTGATAAATGCCTATCCCCTTTTTTCAATGCTTATACTGTCTTATTATAAAGCAAAAGATAATTATTAATGTTAACTTTAAATTTGTTGCAGGTCAAAAATCTAGAAGTCTTGTCCATTATTATTCTGTCCAAAGATTGGGCAGGCTGAAAAGCTAAAAGTTTTTGTTATTGTTTATTGTATACTCCAAAAAATCGATCAAAGACAGAAATGGCTGGATTTCGTTAAACAGGAAGTAGGTGAGAGACAGACCTGAAATCAAATTCCACATTATAGGAGGCCATGCTGATGCTGCATACCAAATTTCAAGGCAATGTCATTAGTAGTTGCTGAGAAAACTGTTAGGAAAATTTTCTACCATTGAACATTAATGTTGGTAAACAGGAAGTAGGTGAGCGACAGACCTAAAATCGAATCCCACGCTATGGGAGGCCATGCTGATGCTGCATACCAAATTTCAAGAGAATGTGATTAGTAGTTGCTGAGAAAACTGTTACAAAAATTTTTTCCCCGCCCGCCAGACATTCACCATACTCCGTGAAATCCGGCCAAAAAGTGGGCAAGGCAGACAACTTTGAACTTTTGTACATTAATGTGTACTTCAAAAATTGGGCAGGGCAGACAATCAAGAAGTTTTGCCCATCAATGAATACTACAAGATTGGGCAGGGCAAACAAGCTAGAAGTTTTGCCCATTAATGGGTAGTGTACTTTAAAGATTGGCAGGGAAGACAATAGAGATGTTTTGCCCATTAATGAATACTCCAAAGATTGGCCAGGGCAAACAAGCCAAAAATTGTGCCCATTATTGTGTACTCCAAAGGTGGGGCAAGGCAGACTAGCTAGAAGTTTTGCTCCAAAGACTGGGCAGGACAGACATGATAGAAATTTTGCCCATTAATGTATACTCCAAAGATTGGTAAGGGCAAACAACTATTCAAGTTTTGCCCAACCTCCCATTGTGGACTGGTTGAAAAAGCAACAATCTTCTGAGCCGTAGAATAGCTATAAAATTGATTACACAGATTTGGAAGATCAAGATAATATTGAACCAAAAGGTGTTTATCAGATTTCTGAAGAGCGGTGATTTTTCAGAAAGATATATCATGGGAATAAGAATACATGGAGCAAGTTAATTAGCAAAAGGAATAATTTTATTCCAAAGCAGTAGGTTTATTTACACAATCTTATTCCATTATTATTGCTCTTTTGCAGTATTTTCCTTTGATCTTTGTGTGCGATATTATTCCATCTCACTCTACTAGCTTGAGATGGGCCCATCTCAGCTCGCTGTCAAGACGTTGTTAAGTAACACAGTGATGTCACAATGTTACAAAACAGCGATAAACATATTATTTATGTTTTTTGAAACTCGAAGCATTTTCTCGTCATCTCATCTCAGGGCTGACGCCCTTCGATGAGATATGAACGAGAAAACGCATCTTGTTTCAAAAAACGTAAATAACCTATAATTGTCTGCATGTTCAAGATAATATGAAATAAACATGTTTGTTACATTTCTGAAAAGCAGTGAATTTTCAGTAAGCAATATTATGGGAATAACAATAGAGCAAGTTAATTAGTAAAGGTAATAATTTTAATCCAAAGCAGTAGGTTTATTTCAGTATTTACTGGCCATATATACGATTCATGTTATTGAGCTTTTGAGAATGAATAGGGATTTCAGTGATAATGTACTTTATAATCTATGAGGTAAATGTGATGCCCTTAGACCAAGCAAATGAAAAATATTAATTAGATGTAACATATATATGTTTTGTGAATTTGTGTATTCTTTAACAATTACACATATTAACTACATGTAGTTTTAAGTATGGGACAGATGACAATTGGTGATCCATGGTAGACAAAATCCTAAATTCTCAGTGACACCGATGTTTTACTGGGAATATATTAGCCCCCCCCCCCCCCCCCTCTATTTTTTCAAACTTCACTCAAGCGTGAACTATATGACAGATCCCTACAAAATTTTGACAGAGAAGAGATCCATCATGTTGTAATGAAAAAATCTATATGTCCCCCAACTTTGATTGGCAGGACATATAAATCTGTTACAATTATCCAGATTTTTATTTACCATGAATCAACCCCTGACTGGTTCTGTAAAATACTTGTCCTTATAAAACAAATGTAATAACAGCTAAAACCATCCCAATAATGTCATGGCAATTTCTATCAATTTCCATGTGTGGAGTGTTTCAACAATGTTTGTATTGAGGGGAGGGTAAAAAAAATTGCTAATAAATTCTGATTTGTGGGTTGTGGTTGTTTTTGAAAATCTATATAAAGACTTAAATTTTTTATAAAGTGCCTTCTTAACCTCAATCCCACCTTTTAGCCCATCTTTATATCAACAATTTATTTTTATATAAAGTACCTTCTTAACCTCAATCCCACCTCTTTGCCCAGATTTATATCAACAATTTATTTTCATACAACAAAACACAAAGATGTAAACCAATTCTCTTGAATTTTTTTAGATATAAAACTTTCTTTAATATGCAGACCTCAATTGTAACTATGGAGTAACTATGACTACAATAAACTTACATTTGTTGGAGTTGCATACTCTAGAGAGACTGATGACTGTGGTGGCTTGAGAGGTGGCATCATGATATGATCCTGCCTATTCCAAAACACACAACACAGCATGGCCAATGTCTGTACATCTCTCAGCTTTATATAATATTGTAGTCTAAAAGAATTTTATAATTCATTCTTCAATTCAATAAAATTTAAGCAGCTTTCTACAATTTTATAGTCTATAAAACTTTTAATACTGTTACGTGTGTATCTTAAAGAACATTTTAGTTCAGAAACAGAAAGCTCTTTTTTGTAACAGAAACTCAATGAATAATAATCTGATCTCTGATGAAAATTGCCATTTACCAGACAGATTGATAAATAAATCTAAGCCAGAAATTGTTCTATACGCTATGCTCACACAACACAATCCTAAAACAGGCACTTACAATGACTGCAGTAGATTTCTACCAAAAGGATGATGTCCCCACGGTGGTTCGTCATCTGGGTCATCTGTAGGCTGGAGTCTCTTGTCTGCCATCAAAGCCACTAAAGACCACAACTATAAATAGTAATACAATAAAAAAGGACTGATCCATAAAAACACAATATACCCCAGAAAAATTGAGGTATCCCTACCTGGTTGTCTGTATTATATGCACCAAGAAAGAAAAGACCTTGGCTAAGAACTTTAATTTCACATTCTGCTATATTGATGATATCTTGTCCCTGAACAATCCTAAATTTGGTGACTATGTGCATTAAATCTACTCTAGCAAGCTTCATCCATAGTAACATTCCAGTAACTTCAGCATATGGTGTGTACATTTTACAACTTATTTGTTATGCTCCGGGCCTGGTGTTTCGATTTCCTAGACCGGTCATTGCTGTTAACTACCAAGCTACTCAAACAAGGGTTTGTTGTTCCTAGGTTGATGTTGTCCCTTCAGAAGTATAAACAAGTAAATATTCATATCACAACAAACCATCTACTTCGCACGCAATTCATTTCTACTAACCTCAATAAATTACTAAAAACACAATTTTATTCTGTACTTAAATTTTTCTGAAATGCGTTCTGTAAGTACTTGCATTAAGATGTACAGATTGCACCAAATATAATTAACAAAACTGAATACCTGAACTAAATCTTTCCTTCCAACAGTGGCAGCCATGCTCGCATTATGTTGGCACATTGATGAAATATCTGATGGATTTATTCTGAAAAAAAAAAGAAATTTCCATACTTATACTTTTTTCACCATCCTTTTGATAAAATAACAAGAACATATGTTTTGCAATAATTACCTTAACCAAATATTAATGTAGTGATTATTGCCAAAGCTATAGGCAAATACTACACTGATTTCTTTGATGCATGAAAGGCAAGCAGGAGATCCTATGGAATGAAAACCATCATAGATCAGGTGAAAGGCAAGCAGTAGATCCCAAGGAATGAAAACAATCATAGATCAGATGAAAAGCAAGAAGGAGATCCCAAGAAATGAAAACAATCATAGATCAGATGAAAGGCAAGCCGGAGATCCCAAGAAATGAAAACAATCATAGATCAGATGAAAGGCAAGCAGGAGATCCCAAGGAATGAAAACAATCACTGATCAGATGAAAGGCAAGCAGGAGATCCCAAGGAATGAAAACAATCATAGATCAGATGAAAGGCAAGCAGGAGATCCCAAGGAATGAAAACAATCATAGATCAGATGAAAAGCAAGCAGGAGATCCCAAGGAATGAAAACAATCATTGATCAGATGAAAGGCAAACAGGAGATCACAAGAAATGAAAACAATCATAGATCAGATGAAAGGCAAGCAGCAGATCCTAAGGAATGAAAACAATCATAGATCAGATGAAAGCAGCAGGAGATCCCAAGGAATGAAAACAATCATAGATCAGATGAAAGGCAAGCAGGAGATCCCAAGGAATGAAAACATCATAGATCAGATGAAAAGCAAGCTAGTGATCCCAAGGAATGAAATCAATCATTGATCAGATGAAAGGCAAACAGGAGATCACAAGAAATGAAAACAATCATAGATCAGATGAAAGGCAAGCAGGAGATCCCAAGGAATGAAAACAATCATAGATCAGATGAAAGGCAAGCAGGAGATCCCAAGGAATGAAAACAATCATAAATCAGATGAAAGGCAAACAAGAGATCCCAAGGAATGAAAACAATTATAGATCAGATGAAAGGCAAGCAGGAGATCCAAAGGAATGAAAACAATCATAGATCAGATGAAAGGCAAGAAGGAGATCCCAAGGAATGAAAACAATCATAGATCAGGTGAAAGGCAAGCAGGAGATCCCAAGGAATGAAAACAATCATAGATCAGATGAAAGGCAAGCAGGAGATCCCAAGGAATGAAAAACATCATAGGTCAGATGAAAGGCAAGCATGAGATCCCAAGGAATGAAAATAATCATAGATCAGATGAAAGGCAAGGAGATCCCAAGGAATGAAAACAATCATAGATAAGGTGAAAGGCAAACAAGAGATCCCAAGGAATGAAAACAATTATAGATCAGATGAAAGGCAAGCAGGAGATCCCAAGGAATGAAAACAATCAGATCAGGTGAAAGGCAAGCAGGAGATCCCAAGGAATGAAAACAATCAAAGATCAGGTGAAAGGCAAACAGGAGATTCCAAGGAATCAAAATCATCATAGATCAGGTGAAAGGCAAGCAGGAGATGCCAAGGAATGAAAACAATCATAGATCAGCTGAAAGGCAAGCAGGAGATCCCAAAGAATGAAAACAATTATAGATCAGCTGAAAGTCAAGCAGGAGATCGCAAGGAATGCAAACATTCATAGATCAGATCAAAGGCAAACAGGAGATCCTAAGGAATGAAAATAATCATAGATCAGGTGAAAGGCAAACAGGACATCCCAAGGAATGAAAATAATCATAGATCAGGTGAAAGGCAAACAGGAGATCCCAAGGAATGAAAACAATCATAGATCAGGTGAAAGGCAAGCAGGAGATCCCAAGGAATGAAAACAATCATAGATCAGATGAAAGGCAAGCAGGAGATCATAAGGAATGAAAACAATCATAGATCAGATGAAAGGCAAGCAGGAGATCCCAAAGAATGGAAACAATCACAGATCAGATGAAAGGCAAGCAGGCGATCCCAAGGAATGAAAACAATCATAGGTCAGATGAAAGGCAAACAGGAGATCCCAAGGAATGAAAATAATCATAGATCAGATGAAAGGCAAGGAGATCCCAAGGAATGAAAACAATCATAGATAAGGTGAAAGGCAAACAAGAGATCCCAAGGAATGAAAACAATTATAGATCAGATGAAAGGCAAGCAGGAGATCCCAAGGAATGAAAACAATCAGATCAGGTGAAAGGCAAGCAGGAGATCCCAAGGAATGAAAACAATCAAAGATCAGGTGAAAGGCAAACAGGAGATTCCAAGGAATCAAAATCATCATAGATCAGGTGAAAGGCAAGCAGGAGATGCCAAGGAATGAAAACAATCATAGATCAGCTGAAAGGCAAGCAGGAGATCCCAAAGAATGAAAACAATTATAGATCAGCTGAAAGTCAAGCAGGAGATCGCAAGGAATGCAAACATTCATAGATCAGATCAAAGGCAAACAGGAGATCCTAAGGAATGAAAATAATCATAGATCAGGTGAAAGGCAAACAGGACATCCCAAGGAATGAAAATAATCATAGATCAGGTGAAAGGCAAACAGGAGATCCCAAGGAATGAAAACAATCATAGATCAGGTGAAAGGCAAGCAGGAGATCCCAAGGAATGAAAACAATCATAGATCAGATGAAAGGCAAGCAGGAGATCATAAGGAATGAAAACAATCATAGATCAGATGAAAGGCAAGCAGGAGATCCCAAAGAATGGAAACAATCACAGATCAAATGAAAGGCAAGCAGGCGATCCCAAGGAATGAAAACAATCATAGATCAGGTGAAAGGCAAACAGGAGATCCCAAGGAATGAAAAAAAATCACAGATCAGTATGGTTATACAATTTACAAGAAAAACAACAATCATCGAGAAAAAACATATAACTAAATATCATAAATATAAATTCTATTTACAGTATTGGGCAAGGTATACCTGAATCCAAGCGTAATTGACAAAATCTGCAGTTTTACTTCCAACGGTAGTGGTTCTCACATCCCTGCCATTTAAAATTTAATACAAGCTAAGAAATTACTAAAATGGCCAGAAAAGAATGAAAAAACATCATGTTGCTTCAATGTATCCTAAAATTTTGAAGTTTGTTGTGATATTTTGAAAATCAAAGAACACTCAATTTACATGTATTGTTCCCCGAGGACTTTATGCATGGCTAGAAGTCGACTGCTGTCATAAATTTTGACAGGAGCAACTTTCGGTTTCTTGATCTCTGTCTCCCTGTTGTCATAATTCATCTTCCTTCCATTTGGTCGATATTTATTCTTTTGGCCAGCTTTCTGAAAAGAAAAATTAGTTTTAAAGATAGTTTAGTCATATTAACTTATGGTATCGATCTGATCAGAGTTAATTTCCACCTATAGTACCTACTATACTATTTCCTGTACAACAGTCAATATTATAGCTCACATAAAAATCCTGCATTCTGACTAGCTAACAAGCTGTATACATCAGGCTATGTATATGTCTACAGCCATTTATTGAACATTATACGATTTACATTTAGAAAAGAAACTTTTTCACTGTTATGTAATGTCTAAACAAATTTTCTTTTTTTTATTTGATGTTTAACAAACATATTGTTGCACTTTTTATATAATTCTAATATGATTTGCATATTAAGAAAAATGTTTATTTGATTGGTAGAGATTACTTCTGGTTGAGGTTTTTATCAAAATTTATTTTTTGATAAATTAAGTTGACTCAATTTATTTTTGGATAAATGACATTGACCAAACTATTTTTAGCGTAACCAATGTAAACAAAGATGGCGGCATTCAATATCGACAGTGGTTACAAATTATTTGTATGATAAATTGACATTAATGATTTGTTAAATTTAAAACTATTCTTGTGTTCGATAAAGAAAATAAAGTTATCAGCGATTTAAGTTGCATTTATTAAAATCAAAAGATGGTTTATGAATAACATTTGGTACGTAAAAATCAACAACATATTCATACGTTAGATCGACGATAGCTGCTACTAAAATAAACAAGAAACATGAAATTGAGAATACCTTAATAGGAAAATTAATTTCGTAATGCAATTTTAAAGAATTATAAGGATTGAACCCCGTTTTCAATGGATTTATTGGTATATCAACAAGACCAACTCACTCACAAAGAAATAAAAGTCTGAATATAAATCCAACATGAGCTTCAAAGCATCATGAAAGTAATGTTGGGGTGTAACAAGGGAAAATGTTTATTGAATATATTTAGATTTCATCAAAAATAATAAAATTTGACAATTCCCCAAATGTGTAATTCTGTTCTATAAATACTATTTATTTAAAAAATGCATTTAAAAAAAATAGTATGCATAAACTTAAAACATATATTTCCAATGAATGTTTCCAAAAGAAATTACTAAAATTCTGCAGTTATCTTTTAAATATTTATTTTTTCCCATTCAATATTCCTAATTACAGAGCTATAATTTATTCTGCAACTCTCACTTCAACAATGCAAATACGACCCTAAGAATAAAGCAAAAAAAAAATAAAATCGAAGAATGTGTCCATGGGACACAGATGCCCCGGCTAAATGAAGTCCCAAACAGGAAGTAGTTGTCCGACAGGTCTGAAAGTTGCTAAGGACGTACAACTTTTGATACTGAACCACCCTGCCAAATTTTAAATTGTTCTCATGTACGGTTTCTGAGAAAAGCTTGACGGAAGTTCATACATACGAACGGACGTATTTACGTACAAATGAAGTACCAAACAGGAAGTAGTTGTCCGACAGGTCTGAAAGTCGCTTAGGACGTACAACTTGTGATACTGAAATTTAAAATTGTTCTCATGATCAGTTTCTGAGAAAAGCTTTACGGAAATTCGTTCGGATGTACAGACAGACAGACGGACGTACGGACATGAGTAAAACTTAATGCCCCCCTCGACATAGGTGGATAAGAGTTGCTTTGAGGTAACAGTGACCATGACCTTTGATGTTTGTTTGTTTGAATGGTATTTAACGCGATTTTCTGCAATTTTTCAGCTATACCATGGCGTCCCGTTTTTATTGGAGGAGGAAGCCAGAATACCCAGAGAAAACCCCCCTTTTCGATCGAAAACTGGCAATCCTTTTTAATTAAGATAAAAGTCAAAAGCACACTGCCTGCAGTGAGACTCGAACCTGCAACCTCAATTATGACAGACCAAGTGATCAATAGCAGCCAAACTACCTTAACCCCTCTGCCACACAGGCCCCGACCTTTAAAGCAGCAACCTGAATTTTGCATCTGACATGTCCTCAGGAAATGTGGGTAATTTTGGGCAAACAATCTTCCAAAACTAACAACAAAGTAAAAGGTTGTCGAGAAAAAAAGAATTTTTCACCCAACATGTGGACCTGATTCGAAAATCATGATATTTGTCAATAAACAGCAAAGTTAAGAGCCTGGCATGGATTTGTTTTAATGCTGCAAAGTGACCTTGACCTGCAAAGTGACCTTGACCTGCAAAGTGACCTTGATATCCATGGTAGCAACCCATATGTTGCAAATGGTGATGATCACTTGTGCAACATAACTTTTAGATACTAATTAAAAAACGAATTACTGATTTGCCTCAGTGACACTCTGTGAACTTGACCTTCAACTGAAAATTGCACAATAGATGCTGACATTATTATAACTTGTGCCACTAATTTAAAAAATCGATCAAAGACAGAAATGGCCGGATTTCATTAAACAGGAAGTAGGTGAGCGACAGACCTGAAATCCAATCCCACCTTATGGGAGGCCATGCTAATGCTGCATACGAAATTTCAAGAGAATGTGATTAGTAGTTGCTGAGAAAACTGTTACGAAAATATTTTCCCCGCCCGCCCAACATTCACCATACTATAACCCAGATTTTCACTCTGTGAAATCCGGCCAAAAATCAGTCAATACACAACAAAGTTATGGGCCTGACAAGAATGCAGGACAAACAGACAGCTGAATCTACAGAGGATGCAATGACTATATGCTACCCCAAATTTCATTTGGGGAGCACCAAAATATAAGAGGATAACGAGTAGAAATAATTTCCCCCATTTGTGGGGCGAGATTTAAAAATCCTACCAGGCTCAAGGGATTATATAAAATGATTTTTAAAGTATGCCCTTTGATGTGAAACCTATGATTTGAAAAAAAAAATTCTTATAAATCTATAATAGGTTAGCATTTATTTAGAACAGTTGACCTTGACCTATTAATGAACCAAATCGGATGAATAAATACACACATTACATACATTATGTGTAGGTACAACTAACTGTATCAAGTGGAGACAGTTGTGTACATTCGTATCACTACGAAACGTGCAGTGTCGAGTTGTGATGCGGAATGTATGCAACTGTCGAAACGTGATACAAGTAGTTGTACATACATTTAAATGTATGTAATACGTTTATCTAAAATTAGGAAGTATAAAAAGGACAGAACAATACTGAATGTTTAAAATTTAAAATTTAACATTCAACAAAGCATTTGTTTATAAAATATAGTCCCTAACGTCACACGTATTATGACGTCACATTTCATTCATAGAATGAGAGTCATTCACTGAATCCTTAGTTATACAATTTATTGTGACGTCTAGAAGTAGTTCTGAAAAAAGTACATCTTGTATCACCTATATAGATGATACAAGGTTTTGTATAACACGGGTTGTATCAATCGGTTTCAGATTTTGACAAAATACTTAATTTTAGATAAATATATGATGTCATGACAAGGGATCATCTGTATACATCAGATGGATTTATTTACCAGAACTTAGAGTAGTCAATACTTACTATTTGATCAGAAAAATAGTAGTTGCTAATAGTGATGCCCATTAATGAAGCAGGTGGACTACGTGAAAATGCCGTAAAGTTGTATGGTACTGTTTGGTGACCAGGTCGTAATTTGTTTTTTTGCACAAAACTGCTCAAGTGTGACATAGCTCTAAAAAAAAAGAATGTTCACAATAAAGTAAATTAGTGATTTGTCTGTATAAAAACTTCTGAGGTGTGATATAGATCTATAATAAGAACATTGTTCACAGTGTGAGATAGCTTTCAGAAGAGAAAATATTTCACAATTAATTTATTTATTAAAGCTGGGTCCAGGGTCCTATGCCATTCTCATTTCTAGATAATAACATTCTACAGTATATTTCAATTACAACTGGAACATTATTGACATTTCTAGAATTTTGGAAAATTCGGAAAAGTCAGCAACCCCAGACATTTTTGGTTTTTTTTGTAAAGTTGAGAAACCATGCTAGTAAATATCAAAATTTTTATTCTACAAAGCAAAACCTGTATTTGTACCTGATAAAATAGCAATAAACATAGAGCTGTGCCATCAGATGAGGCCACCTAAACCACCGAGGATGGCCCATATAAATGATCAATAGATTTTTTTGTTTGAAGTTTTCTGCCACTTGCCACTCTATTACAGGATATAATTTTTGTTGTGAATACTGGACCTTTTGGGCAGGAACCCTGGCAATCCACCACTGGACTTACGCCCGCCTTGCCCAAAGTCAGCCTGGTACTCATAAACCTGGTGTTGTTGTTTACATGTCTGTGATCATTAGTTTGACAAGCTTATTGTAGACCCATGATTACTAGAATATGTACAGATACAGTGGAGTAACTTTTTAATAGACAGGGTTTATCAGCTGTATCATGGCGTCCAGTTTTTATTGGTGAAGGAAACTGGAGTATCCGGAGAGAACCACCGACCTGCGGTAGGAAAACTGGCGATCCTTGTCAATAAGATTGGGGTCGAGTACTATAGATGGTTTAGCAATGTCAACAAGTATGTGAAAGTTTTAATAGTAATATTGTGCCGTTAATAGTTGTACAAATAATCGCCGTAAATTAAACAAATGGAAGCTATCGTTTAGTAATTGACATGGACAAAAACATGTAGTCAGAGAATCGTCTGCCGTCCAACGCTTTTTTAGACTTTTTTGGTAGCGTGGGACCAGCAAAGTCTAAAAAGCGTTGGACGGCGGAGGATTCGCAGAATAAAAAACATGAAGACTCTGCTTGTTTGGTTCCATACAAATTGCATATCATGCCCGAAACGTTGTAAACAGGCTTCATTGGACAAAGGCATTAAACAGAAAAAACACTTCCGAAAACAGTATTTGTTGGTTTCTTAGACGGCGCCCCCGACGCAAACTTCGAGAAAGTGCCGCGCAAACGACAAAGATTAGATGAGGATTCATGTTCCTCTATGGAAACGGACATGAAAAAAAGATTTCGAAATAAATGCATCTACTTGCCCAGAAAACGCACGCGAGTCTACCCGAGTACAGTTTTCAACAAAAAAACATGTTGTTTGTACGCAGACAAATCTCACACTTACGGCTGAAAAATTAGCTTAGGTTAAAACAGAAAGGGGAACATTGACTGCACTTGGAAGCATACAAACTGACAGTGACTCGCTCGTGTACACAGTGGTGACAAAGGATTTGTTTTTCACATTAACAGAGGCTATGACATTCGTTTCAGATGGATGTATAGCTGATTAAATATTTTTAGTTTTGATGCGACTGAGACTAAACTTGTTGTTTTATGATTTAGCCCGTAGGTATGGTATTTAGCCAGTAAAATCTTCAATTATTGGATACATCTGTACTTGCACAGAAATTGACGAACTTCGTTTCATGGTTACAATTCGATTTGTTGCCCTGAATCTTGTAGGGAGAATTATCCCAGTATTTTTGTTATCATAGATTGTGTTGAAACATTTATTCCAAGACCTTCCAACTTGAAAACTAGAGGCGAAACGTTTAGCAACTACACATCGCACATTACCGCAAAAATATCTTGTAATAATAGTACCCATGGACAGTTTCCATATATAGCATTCAAGGGACGGGAAAGTGACAAATTTATTGTTGAAAAGAGTGAGTTTTAGATTACCTACTACCCGGCGACAAGGTCATGGCAGATAGGAAGTTTACAATTGACGATTTACTCTTCCCTCGCTAAGTTAAGCTAAATATTCCTTCATTTACTAAATGCAAACCACAACTTTCGAATGAAGATGTCGAATCGCCCATTTTATGATTCATGTAAAAAGAGCTATAAGACAGAAAGTTTATAAAATATTAAGTGTAACAGTGCCCGTTTTTTCTTTAAAACATTTCGACGACATTTTAGTAATTTGTTTTTAATTAGTCAATTTACGTGGTGACTTGATAAGAGATGTAGATGTGGATGATTAAATATTGTTGAATGTCTAGGTTTTTTTATTATTACTGTATTTCATTTTAAATATTTCAACATAATTGGTTGAAAACAACAAAAATTTAAATATGGGTGTAACACAGTACTAGCATGACGGAAAATGTGGAATACAAGTTCAACTTGTATTACAAGTGCATAAGACAGAAGTTTTAAAATGGAGAAAAAACACATTAATAAATAATAATTATTATCCTTTTAATTAGTATGCAAATGAAAGTCACCTGCTGTGGTAATATAGTTAATATATACATTATTTGTAAACATGTATATCCCACTGAGAAATGTCATCTTTCATGAATGTAATGGCGGCCGCGATAACGACGATCTTCAGCGGCGGCTATCTTAAATAAGGGGGATAATTGAAAAAACTTGTCTATACTATAAAAGTTTTTTTCTGCCTTTTATCTACTCATGTACACAAGCACCTATCATGACAGTAACTGGCTGTGAACACCCTTTTCTAGATAATCAACTCACACTGATTTACTGGCTAAAAACTTGCAAAAACAACCTGATTCATCAATTAAAATATTTCTGTTTAAATTACAATTACTTTTTCAATAATAATATTATATTTTAGTCGTAAAAACCTATAAGTTTCTACTGACTTGTGAATCTGGCTTCACAGGTTTCCACACACTTGTATGTGTACAACAGCACAGTAATTGATGACATAATACTCAAGGGAATTCCCCACAAAAAGTACCCATCTCTCTTTTATTTAGTAAAATAAAGTATTTTAACATCAGAATTGACCCAAAACAGTTAAAACATGAAATATCTAACAATTAAGTCATAATATCATTTAACAAGTCTGTCAAACAAAAACTTACTTTGGGGTTGGAGTAATCTCAGCTCCAGCATGTCCTTTCTTAGCTTCTTTAGATCTTCCAAACACAACTAAATATCCTGGAAAAATACAAACCAGATAACTTTAAGAATCGTCAAAAAGAAAATAAATTACAAAAAAAGATTGAAAATCAAACGAATTAAAACCAAAGTATAAAAGAATCAATTTCTTTCAATTGTCATTAATTTAAGCATAAACAATTTTCACTATATTTATCTTTTTATATATTAATTTCCTTTAATTTCTATAATATATGATGTCAATAGTAATGGGAAACAATAGTGAATTATCTCTTCCTGAAAATTACCAGATGGCACCACTGTTCCCGGTCCAGCGACTTTATGTTTACACACTGATCCTAACGCTATTGACAATTGAATCATACCGTGATAAATACGCGAATTTAACAATTTCTGATTTGAAAGAAGAATAATCAAAAATTAAAAAATAGAAATGCAAAACTTTCTGGAATAAAAATTAGTTAATTGAAAAGTTTGTAATCTATTAATCTTCTTTGGTCTTCTTTCGTAATATTACTAAAATATGCATTCTATGTTTCGAACATCGCCGTTTCACCATGTTCCCTAAGAAAACAAAAACGATTATTTATAATAAACTAGCAATATTTCCATACAAAAAATATTATCTCTTTCAATTAATTTATTTATAAGAAAGCATTTTTTTTTTAAATCTTGTTACAATACCAATGTTACTCCACAGCCGCTGTAGGTGTCGTCCATTTCGATGTTAGAAATGGACGAAGCAAAATATTTCAATGCCGTGAAAAAAGACAAAAAGTATTTCAGTGTTGATGAAACACCAATTGCTCGAAAATAATGGTAAAGAATTAAGTTCCTACAGTATAAAAATGTATGCTTTCGTATAAATAAGAAAAGGGGGAGGGGAAACTGGGTGGACATGTTTGCACGAACTGTATGTCAAATCTGTTGTAAAACGATAATAAATGATTTTTTTATGGCCGAAAGAAAGATATTTAATGTTTGTTTTGAAGAATTAATATCGTTTTTTTTTCTTTGTGAGTTTACAAATGCTGATATTACATTATAACCGCAAATTAACATGGACCGGCTACCACGGTGCCACCTGCAAACGAGCGATAACTCACTACTTTTCCTAATTGGAGTAACATTAATGCGATTTAAAAACAAGTTACTGTTAGCAAATGCACCACGAGAACCCCCACTCCCCCCAAACCTCACTGGTCTTAAAATGAATTCCCCATGATGCACACACTAACACACACACACACACACACACACACACACACACAATTACATAGATGGTAAACAGTATATCCCTTATCCCCTCTTAATAATACTTAATATAATTGGAAGTGAAGACAACGGTACCAGTACAAGATATTGTATACTAGGGGAATAGAGAAAAAATGGATTTGTATACCTCGCTCAACGAGGGCCCTTGTACAGGAAATGTAATAACTAAACAGAATAAATAATCCTACTTTATAGTTCTGATCTTAAACCAAATACAAAGATAAGACTGTTAGATTTTTTGTGGGGATAGTGGATATTACAAGTCTAGTTTTTAATGTGATGAGGGGTTGTGTTAGCTGGTACTGAAGATCAAATTTCAATTCATCAGAAAAATATGTCATTCTGCCTTTGTTTGTTTGTTTTTGTTTGTTGTTTGAATATTTAATATTATAGCCACTTTCAGCAATTTTTCAGCTATATCATGGCGTCCAGTTTTTATTGGGGAGGAAGCCAGAGCATTTGTTTGTTTGAGTGGTGTTTATCTCTTAAGACTAAATATCATTGGAAATGAAGACAAGAGTACCAGTAGAGTACACTACAGGAATAGAGTAAAAATGTATTTGTACAACATTAATGTACAGAAAATGTTTTGTTTTGAATGTTGTTTAATGCCACTTTCAGCATATTTTCATCCAAATCATGGCATCCAGGTTTTATTGGGGGAGGTAGTTGCACAAAACCCTGGCCTTCCGAAGGAAAACTGGCAATCCTTGTGGATTAAGATTAGAACTGAGTACACCCTGCCTGTGAGACTCGAACCCACAACCTCATTGTTGATAGACCATGTGATCAATAGTAGATGACTAACTACTTTAAGCATAAATATATTAATTATATATAAAAATAAGCATGCACCAAAACAAAATGTTTAGACATTTTTCCTTTTTTTCCTTCCTTTTATTTAACATCCCACAATTTTTGCCTTTACATAGAATACTAGTCCACATAAACTTATATTCAAGAAATTATGGTATTTACTATTTTCTAAAATTACCTGCAGAACAGAACATAGCACCACTAGTTCTTGGAAATGGAATGTTAGAATCCAGATACGGTCCTCTCGTATATGGTGAAAAGAAAGGTGGAAATGGTGTCTCTGTATCTGGGGTCGTTCTTTCCTCTGTTTGAAACTGTAAAATAAATGTAAGTTTTATGTCCATGACTTCAAAAAATTTCCAAAAACTCTAATGTTTATTTTAAAAAAAAGTGTTATTTATAGCACAAGTAGTCTTCCAAGAAGGACAATACACTTTCCAACATGAAGCGTGAGAAAATGTATTTGTCTTACAAGGAAGGCGGTGCTATAAATGACTTGCAACATGAATAAGCCCCTAGATCCCGCCCATTAATTGGTAATAAACAAGGAGGGAGGTGCTTATTAATCTGCAATTTATATTTGGCTGATCAAATTAACAGTTGAAATTCAAAGCTTGTGCTATCGTTTTGAAGGAAAAACAAACAAAAACTTACCGTAGTTAAGTTTCTATGCAAATTGATTCTAATTATAGTTGGTTATTGCATGGCTGTTTTAGATCTTTGTTTTAATGGGCACACGTGAAACTTTACCCCAGTGTTTATGTTCAGAGCATACATACTCATCGTCTCTTGTTTATTCTTAAAAAGCATTAAGGAAAAAACTTTATTCATGTTATGTTTGTATATATTCATTTGAAAAAATACCATAATTTTCTGTGTATAATACTTACTGATGTACTGTACACACCCAAACCTATGTTCTTACAAGTGATTACATTTTTTTATTATTAACTTTTACCGGTTTCACTTCTTGTAAATCAACTATGCTATTCTTAAATAATTTATAAATGAAAAGTTCCTCTGAGAGAACAACTTTCAGAATCTGATGCATAAAAGATGGTGTCCTCCTTGTGTGTCATAAGAGAGAGGAAACATGTTGCCATGATTTTTAATTAAATAGATTCAGATTTCAAATCAAATATGATATAGTTAAAAACTTGGGTTAAATTTTTCTATTAATATCTACAGAAATGAGATTCCTTTGGTACTTTGGTTCTACGCTGTCCCACCTAAGTACAAGCAGAGGTCTAGATGGGTTTCTGTACCGGTTTTTCTCCACTAAAACTTACATTGACCATGTATCAGAATTATAAGGATTTAACCACAGACTTAATTTGTGTGAGTGAGTTGCCAGAGTTTACACATTGATTATTTCCATAAGAACAGTGTTTAATCCTATACTTAATATTGTAAACTGTATTCATTACTCGTCATTAGCTACCACTGGACAAAATTGTGATTGTGAAAAAAAAGACTGAATTTTCTACCTGGTTATTTGAACTTTAAAACACATACATGTGATATTTCTCTCAGCCCAATGGGTGAGACTGGACTAAATTTTGTGTATTAGATTTGATGATTTTGTGTGATATTTTAAGTCGACCCTGATTTTTCGTTATTATAGTTTTAATTGTTTGATTTTCTTTTAAAAAAAAGAAAATCAGCCAGAAGTTTTACAACTAAATAACAACATTAGTTAATTTCTATAATGTTGACTCACAGATAATGTTTCCAAAGTAGTACCAAAAGCTCTCAATAACGGCTCCAAACAGTTCCTCCTGGCATGTTTTGTAGATGTATCTTTTAGCACCTAAAAAGATTTTCAGAAAAAAAATTCTAAAATCACAAACCAGTCATAGCCTATGTGACCTCCAATGAGAACATTAAAATAGGGTCAAACCAGACAGGTGGTTGCTTCATACAGGTGTAGTTAAGATAAAATTCCCTGCAAACGGAAATAAGAACTATTTATCCTGCAACCATTAAATTTGCTGTACAATAAAGGTAGCCAAATACATTGTTCTTTATTTGGCAGTGTTTGTTTGATGTTTCAGCAATTTTTCAGCTATTTCATGGTGTCCAGTTTTTATTGGGGGAGGAAGCCGGAGAACCTGGAGAAAACCCCTGACCTGGGGCAGTTATTTGGCAGTGACAAATAAAGACTCCTGGTACCCTTGTCCTTACAATATTAAGCATTCTGTTCTGGTTTACAACATGCCGTCGAATGTGATATTTTTGTGTGACGTCATACTGTCATTAGAATACGTGTAGAAAATTTCAATTCAAAAATTAGCGCACTATTATTCATGTTTTTCAATACTGCAAAATGTAAAATGTATTTTAGGGTTGCATTATAAAAACAATATTTAAATTATCAGACAAGGTAAAGTTTGTTTGTAAAGGCCACGAAACATGATAGAGCGTCGCATTTCTACCGGTTTCCAAGGCTCATACAAATAAAATACAAATTTCTGACAGTGTATGAATTTTGTATATATGCTTAATCTGAGTTTGGTCTTTGCACCACCATATAAAAAACAGTTTGTGATACTAGTAACAAAAAATGTTTATGATTACTAAAAACTAACAAAGTTGGTAAAAAGGAAGCAGGAGTCAGTGGTCTGAAAAATTTCATTATTGTATTATTTATTGCTGCTGAGAAAAATGTGACAGAATATGGTTACAGACTGGTAAAAGTCAGTAAAGAGGAAGAAGGGGTTGGAGAGGTCTAAAAATGAATCCCACAAGATGGCATGGTCAGACAAAACTACTGACAAAAATTTCAGTATTGTCTCATTTATCATTGCTGGCCAACACACAGAAAACAGTACAACATCTATCCCTTAAGGGGAGCAGGAGTATAAAAACAGGACACTATTTCTTAAAGTGGTGTAAAACTTCATTTAACAAACAAAAATCAAAGAAGTCTACCTTTTGAAGTCTAAACATAACCATATTGTTGACATTGGACTCTGTGATTTCAAATGTTGGTATTCCATGAACCGGATATGTCTCTGGGAACTGTATCACCAGTCGTATTAAATTGTTACCACTCATCCCAGACACAGAACATGTACGTTTCTCTACATCTAACTGAAACGTAAACAGATTGGTGTAAACACATGATTATTCAATTGTACGCTCTAATAATACTGGCAGATCTAGAGGGGGTCGGGCACTCTATGGCAGATCTAGAGGGGGTCGGGCACTCTATGGCACATCTAGAGGGGGCCGAGCACTCTATGGCAAATCTAGAGGGGGCCGAGCACTCTATGGCAAATCTAGAGGGGGCCGAGCAATCTATGGCAAATCTAGAGGGGGCCGAGCACTCTATGGCACATCTAGAGGGGGCCGAGCACTCTATGGCAAATCTAGAGGGGCCGAGCACTCTATGGCACATCTAGAGGGGGCCGAGCACTCTATGGCAAATCTAGAGGGGGCCCAGCACTCTATGGCAACTCTAGAGGGGGCCGAGCACTCTATGGCACATCTAGAGGAATCTAGAGGGGGCCGAGCACTCAATGGCACATCTAGAGGGGGCCGAGCACTCTATGGCAAATCTAGAGGGGGCCGAGCACTCTATGGCACATCTAGAGGGGGCCGAGCACTCTATGGCACATCTAGAGGGGGCCGAGCACTCTATGGCAAATCTAGAGGGGGCCGAGCACTCTACGGCACATCTAGAGGGGGAAAAGGCAACCCCTTACAAAGCAGCATTCATGGCAGACATCTCGTAAATAAATGTGTAGAGCGGGCCGCTTTATAAATCCTAGCCCGGCCAGTGACTACGGAACTGTTACAATGTAATAGGTTGAAATGATTACATACAGTACAACTTTGGTGTAATTCCTTTTTTCCACCAATCTTTGTTGGACAGACCACAAATGTCCACTTACTTTGACCTATTTTTTAAAATAAGTTAACTTAAATGCTATATCTTATAAAAGTCCGAAGATAAAGCAAAGGGTAAATGTTTTTGCTTTTGTTTCAATGAAAAATTATAGATTTACATATAATTACCATAAACAAAAAAAAAAACCATTTCAGTGAATTTAAAGTTTAAAAAAGGCTTGTTTGGGAGGTTTAAAATGCAAACAAAATGTTAGAGATTTAAAATTATTTTCTGTGGGTTTGAAATTAAATATTTTAGATGCTGAAATATACACACTTAAGTACAGTAGTCCCCCTCTTATACGATCCCCTCGCCGACGACCACCCGCCTCATCCGGCCAAAACCCTGATGCATTAAGTGTTTCCAAAGTAAAATTACCTCTCGCGAACGACCACCCCTCAAACGCGACCAGCGACCACGTTTTCTTGACACAACAACGTAAATTCCCCTCACGAACGACCATTTTCACTGACCGGATGTTTATTTTGAAATTTTTGAATGGAACGTGATTTGGTTTTATTATCGTAAACGGGTCCTCTTCTTCTTCTTCTTTAATGTAGTATTCCCTCCACTGTCTGGAGCAACCACCCTCATAAGGTGTGTTCAGGTAGGATGGAGTGTATCAGAATCAGAATAGCAACTGAGTGCAGGCTAAAACATGCAGAAAAAAAAAAATTGTGATCCAGTATATTTCGGGTACGGAGTCCATAGATAAATCAGTTATAAGTCCGATACTGGATTGGAATAGAATCTATTAATCCACTTAACCCACCACCATATATACATAGGGATCAACGTCCGTTCCACACTGGTTGCATCAAATCCATAAGTACATCTATATACATAAACCTAGTGTGCACAACAATGTTCAGTAATTGTCAGTACCTAATATGCTCTACAAAAAAAACCACTGTTAACCAAGCATATTATACAAAAAGGAAAATATTAAACTGACTTAGAAGCATTATTTAGCAACACTTAAACGAATATAATTTGCTAGCTTAGACAGATATCTGTTTTCTATGTGCTTGTGATTTACTACACAGTCTTCCACTGTAAATTAATCAATTTATCAATGGTCATTCAAAATTATAGAATAGTTAGAAAATCAGGTCCTACTAAACGCAGAGAAGTGAAGAGAAGTGAAGAGAATTACATCGTATGTAAACATCGTCCAACTGCTTGAAATTGTCAACTAAATGATATTTTTAGTAAAAATATGGGCTTCTTTATGTTCATGTATACAATATAAAACATATTCATATATACTAAACCTTTATTTAATCAAATAAACCATTTTTTAATTACTTCTCTTCACTTCTCTGCATTTCTCTGCACTCTCTGTGTTTAGTATGACCGTCGTAAACCAGTTCGGTAACAGTTCAACGACCGGTAAACAAAATGTCGAAATCGCGTAAAAGAAAGATGTTTAAGCTGGATTAAAGGGGAAAACAAGTAGGATATTGTAGATCAGTTTGATTTCGGTATTACGGAAATTGGGTTTCTTACAAGAAGACTGAAAATTTCAACAAGGAGATAATAGTACAATGTATCAACATAATCATAAATCAAAATTTACAACAAACGATGTCAAAAACTTGGGAAACTGGAAACAGAGAGAAACCTGGATTTTTCCAAACTAAACGGAACCTTAATACACTACGAAGTGGAACCTGGGCAGACAATAAAAGTGATAAAAATAATGATAATGCAGATGAAACAGGAACAGAAACTTTCACTGATAAGAAGACTTGGAATTCTTATATTATCATTACACATTTTAAACAGATAAAAACTGCATGAATTCTTTTTATTTTTATTTATACTGAACAATAAAATACAAATATTTATTATGTGTGATTCTTGATCACTTCGCAGTTCTTGTTGCTAATTAATCAACCGACCAAGCTCTATAAACCTGTGTTAGTGTGTGTATATCCCCTCAAGAAAGACCACCCCCATTATAAGACCACTTTCATTACTCAGATGGGGTGGTCTTATAAGAGTGGGACTACTGTACAGGTAAACGAAATAAACACACTTAAGTACAGGTAAACAGCATGTACTGTTTTAGACTTCCATGATAATTGCAAGTTAAATAAAAAAATGTAGAAATTATCATGCACTTTTCAAATTCAATAACTGAAAAATATGAATGGAATGATTTGGTGCAAAATAAAAATGAAAAGAAAGTTGATTTAGTTAATGTTTGTATTATGCAGTGTTAACTGATAATCAACAAGTCACCAAGGGCATAAAATCAACCAAGGGGTCCTATTAACAATTTGTCTTAATGTCCCCAACAACTCCTGACAAAATTTAGAGAAATGTGAGGAAATGAAAGTTTTGGTTCTTGTCATTAAGTCCATACTAAAATCATATTGGCTTAACCCTTTCCCACCGAATGTATCCTTAGGAAACACAATGCGCAGGGCGAATGTATCTTTAAAGATACATGGTGCGCAGGGCGAATGTATCCTTAAGGATACATGAAACTCGTGGTTTGGTTAGGCCTGTTTTGAAGCCAAAATAAAGCACACAGATTGCTTTAAACATATTTCAATTGTTACGGCTGTGTTAATCGTAATAAAAATAATTTATTTTCGTTGTTATTCTAAAATTTACCGCTGTAAATATTGAAAGGAAATCACTTTAGGCTAATTTTAGAACCAGAAATGTGAAAATAGGGTCATGTGGTTATCAAAATGGCGACTAAAAAACGGCTGTTTGCAAGACGCCGATTAAGGCGTGATTTATGATTATACTGGACCGTAATACACTATGCAGATCAAAATTAAATAGTCTACATGCTTTTACTCGGTTAGTTTACTCTAATTTGGCTGCAGAATCGTGTATTTGGCATACAATTAGGTGTTCGTCTCCATTGGCCACTACCGGCGAACAAAATGTTGCAAGTGACGAGGATTTTGATGGATATTTACAAATCAGAATTGAGAAATGATAAGAGAAAAGCTAATAGCTTTAAGGAAAATCTTTGTCTGGTTTTGAATGATGAAAATGATTCTTGGATTGTGTAATATTAAATAAGAGGGTCTCGAAACTGAGCGTTCGGCCGGTGAGGGTAGCGGTTCACCGAATTTCGTGACAAACGAATACATTGTTTTATTGAGTAGGTTTTACCCAAATATTTACATTAGGGGCTATTACTGGCACACATAAAAACATCAGTGTGAACTACAAAGAGGCACAGAATAATTTTCAACCAATTTATGGAAAAATAACCTATAATTCAACATTTTATTTCAGAACATGAATTATAAGCCAGAGAGACACTTTGTCATGTGTTTGTGTATGAACCAGTAAACTTATAACTTTGATTTATAAATGGCCATTTTAAAGGATAAATATTCAACAAACTGAAAGCTAGACCAATATCAAATGCAAATCAATCTTCATCAAAACAAAACACCTTGCCAAAGACTCTGAGATTTATTGATCCCATCCTACAGTATAGCTGGTTTCAGTAGGAATTTATACACTAATATTTATATATAGTGTTAATAGTTTCAGATATAAAACCTGCACGAAAATTGTACTAGTCAACAGATCTCTATGTGCAAACTTAAATACTTCCAAAACAAGTGTGAACAGTTTACAAAGATCTTTAATTATCTCCATTTTTCTCATAAACCCCAAATGGTGACACAATATTCTATATTAAATAAAACCTGTAGCTGATCATATATTGTAAAATGTAATAACTATTCTTATTATAAAGTATTATTTTTTCCCCGTTGTATTTCATATAGCAATAAAGTGCAGTATATTTTCATATTTTACACTGAATTTCGGCCTTTTATGTAATTTCCGGGAAAAATACAGATGTGTTCCGAACATCGACTTTTATATTTTACTGTTGTTTGGTAAACAAACATGGCCGAAGGTGACATACAAAATCTGCTCTCGAAGGATAAATTAGCAGAACCGCTTGAACTGAACAAATAGAAGTGAATTCGATTGTAGATAAAAGTAAATTTCCGACCAACAAAGGAAAAAATCAAGTGTAAACTGTACAAAACGGGATTTATAAATATCGTGTATACAACTGGCTCGTTTCAAAGCTGGAAGCTACTGGTACTACACTCGATTCGAATTTCGGCGATGAAAGTGTGTCGCTTTAACAGACGTTAATTTAGCTGAAACGCATTGTATTTTATTATTTAGAAGTCATTTGGTTAGAGCAATAAATGCAAGATATATTTAAAGTAATTTAGCCTTGGGATCATTGTTTACATTGCCGAACAAAGTAATCACCGAATTTCGAGTATGGACGAAATTCGAGTGTGTGGGCATATATTCACAACAATAAGGAGCAACAAATAAAAACACAAAATAAAAAAAAAAGATTTTATTATATGTAAATCTACAACAAAATCTACATCTGTAATATTGACCAAGTGAAAATATGATAATATTGGACCTAGTAAAATATTACAAAATAGAAAAGATAATGAATAATCACTTAAAAAACACAAAAAATTATTACTATATAATAAAAGGGTTATTGCATGAATATTGGAAAATATTTTCCCTCGCAAGATGTTATATTGCACTCGCAAGCTCGTGCAATATAACACTTGCTTGGGACAATATTTCCCAATATTCATGCAATAACCCTATATTATACCTGAAAAGAATGTAACTGTTGGGTGGATAATTCGCTCTATTGAGACAAAAAATATTTGTCAATATATTCCTCTAAAACCAAACAAATGGATGTACAAAATATGACTGCTTGCTGAATTTGCTATTAGTTATGTTAAGCACAAAGGCTTTTATCCAGGCCAGACTGTAAATAGTTTGTCATCTGCTGTTGTCAAGCATTGTTTGCAATAGGGATAGAGTTATAGTGGTCAGGTAATCACGATTACTAGAGTATTTATACATAACGTGAATTGTTACTGTACAAATGGACATCTGGGAGAACTATGGTATAGTAGGTTTTAGGTCTGTAATGTAAAGCATGGTCTTTGCATTGACATTATGTGCAAACCTTCAGCTATTATGCAGTTCTTGATGTAAGAAAGTATAATAGTAGCAGCTGTACAGTGGCCCAAAAATGTCTCCATTTTGTTGACTATACATGTCTATAAATATATTGGTGATCATAAAATCTTTTAAAGTTGAAGGTCAGCTAAACAGAAACGACTTTTGAATGCCCCAAAGCCTGTTAAGCTAAATACATTCAGTGTTTTCATTAACTTTTGCAATAGAAGGCAAATAAATTGGAATAGGGGGAAGAATAACTACGGCGAGGGGTCTGGGGGCCGCTCAAGGCCCCCTAGTGGGTCCAGGGCAACGCCCTGGTAGGGGGACCAGGGGGGCAAAGTCCCCCTGCCGAAAACGAAAATCAGCAGTTTTGGATCAAGTTGTAAGCCCTCTAGCTGTATCTAAATCATCCTTTTCATTTGTTATATTTTCTGCAAAACTTGATGAATTGTGACATGAATCTTAATTATTTCTTACCAATTTCATAAATTGACAAAAGCCTTGACCAACATACCAGTGTTATTTTAAATGTCAGCATGATTATTTAAACAATTTCCTTATTTCCATTCAAAGCTAACAGAACAAAGAAACAAAGAGGTTTATGTTAATTTTCATAACAAAAATTGCCTGGCAAATAAGTGGCAAAAGTTGCATGATATTTTGATCTGAGTAAGTGACTGGTATGCTGTAATAAATAAATAATTATAAATACTTCTGTTATACAATTTAATTCACTACAAGTCTAATTTTGAACTATTTTATTTTTACATGGTAATAAAAAAACCTTCCTCCTCCCCACTTCAAAATATACATTTGCAAGCTTCCCACCTCAGAATCAAATGGGCTGGGTGTCCCTTTTATTAAAAGAAAAAAAAAGATATTATTCTATGGGAAAAGAACTTCTGTCACTGACTAGGGTACAGTACATCCTACAAAAGGACCTGGGCCATACCTTTGATGTCAGAGTAGTCTAAAAAAAATCTAATCAGTACCTGGCTAACCTCTACAGGTATTGATTCACTTACCTGCACATTGAATTCAATATCTCTCAAACTAACTGACTGTCTTATGGTTTGTGTTGTTTTGTTTTTGTAATTTTTTTAAGTTTTGTTATTTTTTACATGTAAATTAAAAACGGCGTGAATGATGAATGGACATTGGCCTATGTAAAATTTTGTATTTTATTTCAACAACAGTTTCTTTCTGACCTTTGCTCTGCTTAGCGGTGACTCCAAAATAATCTTTAATTGATCGTTTCATCGATGCGGATTGCTACTGTTAACCTTCACTTCAGGTGTAGGACCACCATAGTTTTTTTACTCTTCGGCTATATTAAAATTTGATAATTTTGACTTATCCTAGAAAATTTACCTTTGTTTCAAATTAAGTGACACTTCTGTCCCCTATAAAAATGCACTGGCTGATAATTCTGTCAAAATTTCACAATATGTTTCATGGCATATAAGAAAAAACGCTCAACCTGAAGTCCACGTGGTCTAAAAATCTACTTTCACTTTCTATTTCAGTCCAAAAATAGTGCTTGTCCCTAATTGACTCTCAACATTTTTATGTTCGTTTAAAACCAATAAAACTTTATCCTCAAGTTTCCTAGAATATTCAGCTTTCCAAAAATACCAAATTTATTCTGGTATCATGTGCGGTTCAAATTCTGTATGATGCAAGAGTGAACCTGTCTGTTGACTAGTACTACTTTTACGTACAACCTCTGGACTGGTTCCCGGTATTTGGTGGTCCTACACCTAAAGAAGATGTTTTTGTTCATCAAATTAAATAAAAATTTTCCTGGTCTTAGATTTATGTTAGTCGAAACAAATTCTAAAATTTTGTTGAATTCCTTTCAGCGGTTTTCAAGAAATGCATGAAAACATACGAAGACCTCACATGCGCATTATCATGAAAAATTAGCTTGGTGATCAAGAAATGCATTATTCCTTAATTTTTCAATTTCTTAGTTGCAGATGTAAATAGCAAGCTTGGCAATATACATCCAACACAAATGGACTTATTTCACACATAAAAAGGCACTAATTACATAATTTTATCATTAATTTTGCATCTTTTTTAGTTTATTTCACATCCCCCCCCCCTTTTTACAAAGTGAGATACTGAGTACCTTCAAACTGTTGGGATCAGACTTTTATCTCTTGAAATACATTTCAATTAAGAAAAATAGTATGAAACTGTCCTAATTATGCACCTAGTACATCATGAGAAAGTTTTTGAGTTCAAATTTAAATTTATTGATATTCAGTTGTACTATATTTTGGAGGTGTACATTAATAGTTTCTAAACTGAGACTAAAATTTTATGAATTTCATTAAATGCGCTCACTATTCCATTAAGCTTAATAGTCAAATGAACATTCCTTACTAAAAAAAAACCACTAAAGTTCAAACTGGCATACAAAGAAACAAAATTATATCTTGCTTTGTTATGAAATAGCAAATATTGGCCAATTTCCCATTACTGCTCATGTTTAAGGAATTTTTGAAATAAGTACCATCATCTTTAAGGCCCAATTATCTTAACAAGTACAATTATTGCATATGGTTACTAGTTTACTAACAAATTTACCCTTAGCAAGCATCAGATTAGAAAATAAGTAATTTTAGTATTAACCCATGCCAGCAATGTAACCGACTTAAGCCGCAGGTGTAAAATTGACAAATTCATCTTAAATACACTATTTTTCTGCATACTAGAATGTCTACCAGTTCTAGTTTTATACATTTTGACCCTTTCATTACATCCAAAACCTAAAACAGGAGTTTATTTAAATTAAAGCACATTCTACTAAGCGTTGACCACTGCAGACCCCATAATTTCATACAATATTACATAATACCATATTTTGGCTGAAATTTGACCCCCCTATAGGTTTTAGCTATGATAAGCAATTAAAATGATAGTCTTGGTGATTTACCTTCTTTCAGTACCATTTTTATCAAAAGAAATAGAAGTTGATATACCTGTCTATGGCCTCTTCAGGTGTAGGACCACCATAGTTTTTTTACTCTTCGGCTATATTAAAATTTGATAATTTTGACTTATCCTAGAAAATTTACCTTTGTTTCAAATTAAGTGACACTTCTGTCCCCTATAAAAATGCACTGGCTGATAATTCTGTCAAAATTTCACAATATGTTTCATGGCATATAAGAAAAAACGCTCAACCTGAAGTCCACGTGGTCTAAAAATCTACTTTCACTTTCTATTTCAGTCCAAAAATAGTGCTTGTCCCTAATTGACTCTCAACATTTTTATGTTCGTTTAAAACCAATAAAACTTTATCCTCAAGTTTCCTAGAATATTCAGCTTTCCAAAAATACCAAATTTATTCTGGTATCATGTGCGGTTCAAATTCTGTATGATGCAAGAGTGAACCTGTCTGTTGACTAGTACTACTTTTACGTACAACCTCTGGACTGGTTCCCGGTATTTGGTGGTCCTACACCTTCACTTCACCACAGTCAGGGTCTTTTCGTCTCATTTGAATGAAAACAATGTTTTCACCTAGTTTTCAAACGCACAAGTGATATGAACTGGTTCCCGGGAGTACGCAATACCAAAACAAAGACTGACGATCCCGACCTCGTCCGCGAAAATTGCGAACTCCGATTTTTGAAATCGGAAATGGAATAGCCGGCAAAAAATTGGCAATAAGCGGTTGATTTTGCCGGCTGCCGGCTTTTATTGAAAACACTGACATTGCAAACAAAGGAAATGACAATATCTACATGTACATGTTTAGTATAACATTTATCTAAAAAATTTAAAAAACATGGAAATTGTTTTTTAAAAATGTAAATTTATCTGCGTTACAATATAATTGGTTATATTCTTTACTTATAGGTTGTATATTGCCACTCTAAATCCTTTTCAAATGCAAATTTTTTCGGATTTAATGTGCTATTGTTATAGGACTTGTGGTTATATAACACCTGATTCTCCCAGAGAGACTATCACTTACACAGTTGGAATCTTATCAATTGTTAATTAAAAAAAAAACAAATCTTTTTGCCAGGAAAACATCTTATTTCTGTTTGCCAAAATGCTTTACTTGTTTCCATACTCTGAGAAACTGTTTCAATTTGATAAATTCTATTTGGTTTGGTTGTTACTTGCTTGAAGTTAATACCTTCAAACTCAATAGGTTTTTCTTTTTTAATTTAAATTGAATACTATGACCATTGAAAAATTGAGAAAGGCTATTCAAATTATGAATATATCAATCGATAATGAAATGCAAGACTATCAAGTGTATCAACATTTTGACATCATACCCTTGACACTTAGTTGTGTTAACTCTTTTGCTGTTTTACACCCATGTGGGTCAAAGCATACAAATTCTTACAATATAACTAAAAGAACAATGTTGAGGTTAATGTCAATTTTCCTTTTTTGTTTTTATCTGGCTATAATAAAATAATGTAGAATACAACAAATAAAAATTTATAAATAATTTAAATAAAAAAACTGTTGTGAATACATTTATTATGACAACAAAATTACCTTCAATCATAGGTGAAATAAAATAAATGTTTCATATTCCAGTACTTTGCTTCAGTACTTCGTGGCCATGATGACTTTTATAATTTATTACATTACGAATTGGGCTTTACAAAGTATTGTGGTGGACTTTATTGACTTGTCTGACTTGTTATTTGTGAAACTTTGTCACATTATTAGCCTGCTACTGCCTTTATTCCATATATACATGTTGATTAATAATTATAAACTCCATCTTGCATATGTGTTACATATACAGAAAATGAAAGACTTAGTCATGCCTAAAATGGTTGAAATTAAAATACTGGTTATGTAAAAATAAACAATGAGTAACAAAAAATTAAAAAGAAACTGGAATATTTTTTTTTTGCATGTCTAGTAGAAATTATTTAAATTTTAAAGGATTAACATGCACACATGTAGGTCTTCAACCATACATTTGATACCTTAATGCTTAAAAGATTATAAACAATTATTTTGGGGCTACACAATTAAATGTTCAGTTGTTAATAAAAAAAAAATAATATTTTTTTTAATGGATAAAATATAAATATATTTTTACCAGTGTAGTGGATTTTTTAGTTTTTCAGCTTAACGTTAAAAAAGGTTTTTGTATACTAAATTCTCTACTTGGTATAATTTTAGGTTGTTTTTGTCCTTTCCTGATATGTTCGGTTCTTTTCGGTGAGTCGTAGGACCTTACGTAACAAATTTTGTTTACAATATGGCGTTCGCTGTTTGGCACTGCGGTTCCTTTGCTTGTTTCACAAAATTTGTATTTAAAAACAGCGATTTGGCTGTATTTTTGATTAAAAAATGATATTGCAGCGGCAAATGGATTTAAAACGAAAGTCGTATTGTCAGATAATGACAAAAATTGAATTTAAACGAGAGGGCTGTCAACCGGCGACTCCTTCCATTTTCTGGTCCGACACAAACAGACCATTTTAGAGCTTCGTAAACCTGTACGACCTCGATATAAATGATTATGCCTTTAAGACAAGTAAGAATATGGTACTGTCGCACTTAATACAAAATTTTAAGCGGAAACACACAATATTTAATCAAATATCAGTCGGAAAGCGTGTTGTCATTTTTTCAATCGAGCACATGCCAAATTAATTCCGGCCTGGCAAAACGTGTGTGCACTAAAATCCCGGCCATGGAAACCATCGACGAAAATAAATTCAGTGACGAAAGTGTTAAAGCTCACAAAACATCGAAAATTAAGATTTTCCTCAAACAAATATTTTAGGTGCTTTTAAACATTTTTCTAAACTGGACCTACATGTAGGTCTGTTATAAATAAGAAAATAATCTTACCTCATCAACTCGGACATTGTCAATAGCTACATTGACCATACTGAACTCCTGTTTAATAGTTCTTGCCTGCTGTCCGGGATAGACCTCAGGACTAGCAGAGGTCTGCCTTTGTAGCTCCATATCTTCCTGTTCATTCTGAAGGCTGGACCCATTCATTTCATACTGCTGAGATGTACTTTCATTTTCTGATGAGTCACTGATATCTCCAACATCGTGACCGCATTGCTGTAAAACCATCATAAAATGGAACACTTACAACCAGAAGACAATTATTTTCTTTACTGAAAATGTCTCGTAAAGTATATATTATTCTGAAGAATCTACATATAAATACACCCTACTAAAGCTTGGTAACAAAATTAAAACTAAACACACTTTTGAGCAACATGAAAATGTGCCAACCAACAGATATGTCCCACTTGGCACATATCAGTTTACACCCCCTTTTTTCTATCTTTACTCATGCAGAAATTTGTCAATGACATGTTATAACTGTATAACATCATAAAATAAAAGCTTCAACCCAAAGGTAAACTTAATTGGGACGGACAAACAAACGGATCGACAATCTATATGTCCCCAAACTTTAATTGGGACGGACAAACAAACGGATCAACAATCTATATGTCCCCAAACTTTAATTGGGACGGACAAACAAACGGATCGACAATCTATATGTCCCCAAACTTTAATTGGGACGGACAAACAAACGGATCGACAATCTATATGTCCCCAAACTTTAATTGGGACGGACAAACAAAAGGATCGACAATCTATATGTCCCCAAAATTTAATTGGGACGGACAAACAAACGGATCGACAATCTATATGTCCCCAAACTTTCATTGGTGGAACATAAAATTGTTAAAATTATGACATTATTCTTATAATAATTCAGAAATTAATAGTTTTATCTTCAACTAAAGGACCAAAAATTAGTAAGTTCCCAATTGTGGAAAATTAGGAAAAATATCCTGGAACACCTCCATAATAGCAGGCGCACAACTTCAATACATGTGCAATCTTTCTGTTAAGTTTATTAGATCTGGTTTGAAAACTGTAGGAGAAGTTGATTACACAAAATTGAAGAATGTGTCCATGGGACACGGATGCCCCCGCTAAAGGAAGTCCCAAACAGGAAGTAGTTGTCCAACAGGTCTGAAAGTCCCTTAGGACGTACAACTTGTGATACTTAACCACCCTGCCAAATTTCAAATTGTTCTAATGTACGGTTTCTGAGTAAAGCTCGACGGAAATTTTCATACTCGTGTTGATACATTTTCAAATCGGCCCAGTCGAAAACAGGAAGTAGTTGTCCGACAGGTCTGAAAGTCGCTTAGGACGTACAACTTGTGATACTGAACTACCCTGCCAAATTTCAAATTGTTCTTGTGTACGGTTTCTGAGAAAAGCTTGACGGAAATTTTCATACTCATGTTAACACATTTTCATATTGGCCCAGTCGCAACAGGAAGTAGTTGTCCGACAGGTCTGAAAGTCGCTTAGGACGTACAACTTGTGATACTGAACCACAATGCCAAATTTCAAATTGTTCTCATGTACGGTTTCTGAGAAAAGCTTGACAGAAATTTTCATACTCATGTTAACACATTTTCATATCGGCCCAATCGCAAACAGGAAGTAGTTGTCCGACAGGTCTGAAAGTTGCTTAGGACGTACAACTTGTGAAACTGAACCACCCTGCCAAATTTCAAATTGTTCTCATGTACGGTTTCTGAGAAAAGCTTGACGGAAATTTTCATACTCATGTTAACACATTTTCATATCGGCCCAGTCACAAACAGGAAGCAGTTGTCCGACAGGTCTGAAAGTCGCTTAGGACGTACAACTTGTGATACTGAACCACCCTGCCAAATTTCAAATTATTCTGATGTACGGTTTCTGAGAAAAGCTTGACGGAAATTTTCATACTCATGTTAACACATTTTCATATCGGTCCAGTCCCAAACAGGAAGTAGTTGTCCGACAGGTCTGAAATTCGCTTAGGACGTACAACTTGTGATACTGAACCACCCTGCCAAATTTCAAATTGTTGTGATGTACAGTTTCTGAGAAAAGCTTGACGGAAATTCGTACGGACGTACAGACGGACGGACGGACAGACGGACGGACGGACGGACAGACGGACGGACAGACAGACGGACGGACGGACATGAGTAAAACTTAATGCCCCCCGACATGTCGTCGCGGGGGCATAAAAATAGGTACCATCTTCTGCAAATGTTCTGAAAAATGATTAAGTTCCTAAGTCTGGAAAATTAGGAAAAAATCCTGAAACACCTCCATAATAGCAGGTGCAAAACTTCAATACATGCAATCTTTCTTTGAAGTTTCAGAGATCTGGGTTTAAAACTGTAGGAGGAGTTGAGTACACAAAATTGATACCCTATTTTCCAGCCTGACACACACCCATCTTCACTATACTATAATCCCGGCTTGCACTTTGTGCAACCCAGCCAACAGAAAGTAATTAAGAAAAAATCTTACCTTCTAAAACTCTGATCTTACCTTCTGAAGATGTGGATCAATTTTCCAGATCCTCAAACTCTGATCCTTTGACCATGTTACTAGATGATAGTCCTTCATTCCTGACAAAAAATTAAAAGTGGGTTTTATCATTTTTAGACAAATCATAAATCATCAGGAAAACTTTGCTGAGTATTTTTTTAAGATCAATCACATTTAAAACTAAAATTCACTTAATGAAAAATAAACCACACAAGATTTATCCGGTACTAATATGCAGGGTCTAACCATAAACCAAAAACCAATGTTAAATTTTGAAGTTACCTCTTGTATATGTTTAATTGTTTATCAAGTCAATAAGATTTGGCTATAAACCTCTTAGAATGGCTCACTGATAAACCTGCCTAAATATTTTATAAATTTATTTGTAAACATTTCTTATGCTATTTGTTGACTGGTGACCTTGACCTTTGATGTAATTTCTCCAGCATCAATACACTTCTTACCCACCTGATTATGTCATAATATCCTCACGTTTTATTAAAATCAGATGCACATTTTTAAGGTATTGTCTGGAAACAAATTTTTGTTAAGATTTCTACCATTTTTTGGTAACTGTGACCTTCAAATTTGACAGAATTCCACAAATATCGATAAGCTTTCATCCAGTTAATATGAAACTATATCACAAAGTTTCATTTCAACAATCGTGAAAGTCCTAAAATGGCTGGGTTAGAAAGTAAGTGACTTGAAAATGGTGAATGGTTTAAAATTTGTTGGAAGGTCTTGATTCTGTGTCAAAAAAGTTACCAAGTCTGGAAAATTAGGAAAAAATTCTTGACCAATTCAATAATTGCTGGTGTACAACTTCAATTCATGTGCAATCTTTCTGTGAAGTTTCAGAGATCTGGGTTGAAAACTGTAGGAGGAGTTGATTACACAAAATAGGTGTACATATATCTTTTGCAAATGTTCTAAAAAATCCAGAAAAAAAAATTAAACAATTCCATAATAGCAGGTGCACAACTTCAATACATGTGCAAAGTTTCAGTTAAATGGGTTAAAAACGGTAGGAGGAATTGATTACACAAAGAAGGTATCCTATTTTCCCAGCCCACCTGATTTCACCATACTATAACCCTGGTTCACACTTCATGCTTTTTTTTTAAAATACTTTCCAGAAATATCTTTTTGTACAATATTTTTTGTCGACTTTGACCTTGACCTTTGCTGGAATTCCTCCAGCATCAATAGGCCTCTTACTCACCATATCCCATAGTTTCATTGAAAATAGATACAAGCGTTTTTCATCCTGAAACAAAATATGGATGTACGCAAAGACTGACAGAGGAACATAAGGAACACTGTATATCCCATACCAAATATACATATATCAGTATGATACAGTACATATATTCTGCTTCACTAGTTTGTTACTTATTCATCAATGTCTCTGCAAAGTTACAAATGAAAGGGGAGACAAGTAAACTACACAAGAATATCAGCTGCATCTGTTACAGACATGCCATCTATTTCTATCAGTGGTGTAATGGATTTATGTGAATGTCAACCAATTTTCAGGGTTTAAAAAATCTGCTGTTTCCAGAATACTTTATTTCAGTGTCAGTGTGGTTAAGGAGTTGGTCACAAACTTATTTCTTGTTGACCTCAGTGTCAGTGTGGTTAAGGAGTTGGTCACAACCTAGTTGATGTTGACCTCAGTGTCAGTGTGGATAAGGAGTTGGTCACAAACTTATTTCTTGTTGACCTCAGTGTCAGTGTGGTTAAGGAGTTGGTCACAACCTAGCTGATGTTGACCTCAGTGTCAGTGTGGATAAGGAGTTGGTCACAAACTAGTTGATGTTGACCTCAGTGTCAGTGTGGTTAAGGAGTTGGTCACAACCTAGTTGATGTTGACCTCAATGTCAGTGTGGTTAAGGAGTTGGTCACAACCTAGTTGATGTTGACCTCAATGGCAGTGTGGTTAAGGAGTTGGTCACAACCTAGTTGATGTTGACCTCAGTGTCAGTGTGGATAAAGAGCTGGTCACAAACTAGTTGATGTTGACCTCAATGTCAGTGTGGTTAAGGAGTTGGTCACAAACTAGTTGATGTTGACCTCAGTGTCAGTGTGGTTAAGGAGTTGGTCACAAACTAGTTGATGTTGACCTCAATGTCAGTGTGGTTAAGGAGTTGGTCACAAACTAGTTGATGTTGACCTCAATGTCAGTGTGGTTAAGGAGTTGGTCACAAACTAGTTGATGTTGACCTCAATGGCAGTGTGGTTAAGGAGCTGGTCACAAACTAGTTGATGTTGACCTCAATGGCAGTGTGGTTAAGGGTCACAGACTATTAATCACATGCCTAACAGCACATATATTGTGGGTTAAAGTCTTACAGTTGGCAGACTTCAACCTTAGTTTACAAGGGTTGTAAGTGTTTTCTGCTGGAGGTCAAGTTTTCCCCCAATACTATGCCATCCTCCCTAAAAAAACTGGAGTGTATAATACAAATTACTGAAAGCAGCACTAAACCCTATTAAAAAAAACAAACCTTCTCTGTGCTTTCTCCATTCAAATTCTAAAATAACATCTTGATGTCCTACAAACTGATGAATCGGTTTGGAGCAGTTTTCATAATTCCACAAATAAAGTGAGTTCTCTCCCCTTCTTAGCTGTGGAACTACAGCAGTTATCAAACCATTTCCAAATGGCTGCAAAATACAAGTTGTTCTTACAATTTTTGAAGGAATAACCATTAAATCATAAAAAGTATCCATTTACAGTTCTAGAAAACAGACCAACCATAAAAAGCAACTGTTTTTGTAAGCTGCCTAAATGCTGTGCAAGTCAATTGTCAAGTATATAGTAGTTAGCACAGATTGCTGCTGTTTAGCAACCTCTAACAGTTGATTTCTGTCGGATTAACAATCAAACACCATAAAACTCACTCCATCCTTCTATGTAGCCATTCTTATTGAGGGGTTGCACTCTTTCCCAAACAAGGAATATACAAATAAGAGTTTACCTTTACCTATTACATACATGTACCATAGTGCAAATAATATCTGTACCTATATTGAATATTGGACCCATGTGAAAAGCTTTAGCAAGCAAATCACAAAAAACAAGTGTGGACTGTGAGTTAATTCTCACAAGTGATACCCCTACTTTCCCAAAAATTTTGCATGTAGGTCAACTATGTGTAAATATCTAACTGTTTGGTAAGCAGGAAGTAGATGACTCAGGAGCATGAAATCGCTATTCACCATATGGCACTATAGGACAAAGCAATATACAAAATATCGGGCTTCTACATGCTATAGTTGCTTAGAAAACTGTGACGTAAATTTTTGTTATGGACGGATGGACTGACGTAAAACAATATACTCCCCTCTTCTTCGAAGCGGGGGTATAATAAGAGCTTATAATAGGGACTATATCGGTTTCTGAAACAGTTGTAAAAAGCATGGTTTACTGTCATGGTTGATGGGACTTGACGGTACAGGTTAGGATTGTAAGTTAAATATATATAAACAGATCATGGGCAAAATATTGTCAACAAATTAAAAAAAATCGATAAAAGACAGAAATGGCAGGATTTCGTTAAACAGGAAATAGGTGAGTGACAGACCTGAAATCAAATCCCACATTATGGGAGGGCATGCTGATGTTGCATACCAAATTTCAAGACAATGTGATTAGTAGTTGCTGAGAAAACTGTTACGAAAATTTTTTCTCTGCCCGCCCACACAACATTCACCATTTTAATACCAGGATTTCACGGAGTGAAATCCAGCCAAAAATAATCAATTATGCTTAAAAAAAAGACCTAACATTGACTTATAGACAAATTCATGTGGCAAATTTATAAATTTAAAAAGAAACAGTATTTAAAGCAATTTAAAAGTTGAACTATACAAAGATAGCATCAGACCATATTGACTTGAATACAAATAGGGATAATTCATTCAACTTACTAAGAGGCCAGTATTTGATTACAATGAACAAAGAGTTTGAGACACCAGTATGCGATTTACAATGAATAAAAAACTTGACAAGAGCAGTATTTGAATAATAAAAAAGAAAAATTCATTCAACTTAGTGTACTGAAATTTACTCTGAATAAAGAGTTGAAGAAACAAGTAGTTGATTACACTGAATAAAAAAGTTTTAAATATTTCCTTTAAGATAATTCTTCCTCTACATTACAGCATAGATAAAAAACAAAAATTTGCTTTGGGAACACAGAAGAAAACAGGTTTAAACCAGTATTTATCTAACACATAGAAATTTAATCTTAAAATGATAAATACAATCTGTCCTTAATAATGTGTTTCAACTTCCTTACTAAAGCACGAGCAACTGATTGTGTACAGGTTTTTCCTGGATTGTTTAATAGTAAATAAAAAATTTGTGCAATTTTGTCATAAAACAATTTGTTATGCAGAAATTGTAAAAGACTAGGGTTATTAGAGGGATATTATTTCAATCAAACGCTACCAATCCTGTCCAATATTGTACAATACTAGGGGGGATAACTCATTAATCTGCAATATAAAGTCGTGTTATTTTAAATAGTGGTGCATAACCAAGAAAAATTTACAGAATAAATACTATAACGGTCTTTTTTGAGTAACTGCAATTGTCATCTGTAGCTTGCTGCATTTTCTAAACTGTGGTTTATCATTTTTCTACCAGAGGTTAGCCATTTGTCACATTATTTGTCTGGAGTGATAGCCATAGAGTAGTTCATAAAAAAAACAAAAAAAAAGGAGCTATAAGAATATCCCACTTCAGATTGCCAAGCTTACTGTGTATCTTGCCCTCCAGACAGGGGATCCTGATGTAATACAGCCTTTATTCTGCCGAGGGTTCGTAGTGTCCCAAAACTGTAATAAAAATACGATGCATATTTATAAATTTATCTAATTGTTCCATTTAATGATATTTTGCTGGTCGTTTAAGGATAAACTACACAAATATTTTCTCCTTCAAATTATAAACATAACATAATTCTGTCTTAAACATTGTATAATCCTTTTAGCAAATTATATTAAATGTGCACAACAGAAATTTTGTTATCCCTCGATGAAGAAAATATTTTTTTTTAGTTAATAAATAAATTCAAACATAACAATAAACTTACCATTTTATTTATGTAATTGTACAATTTGGAAAAAATCTAAGTTTACCACAGAGTAATATATGACGTGATAATGTGCTTGTCTAGATGAGGCTGATTTTTTTCCATCTTCCGATATAAATTATTTTCCAGTTAATCAAAAGTCAGTATTCTCGAACAATTTATTTATTTAAAAATAACACAGGTTTCTATTGGCCATTGTATTTTGAAACAAAAATTAATACAGGAACAAAATATTTCAGCAAAAAATTAATGATAGAAAAATAGATTTATATTTAAAAAAGAAAAAACTGAAAAATTTGCAACAAACATGTTTCACTTGATTTATGAAGTTTTGAATCAATTTATGATAGGAATACCTATCCTTTTGCTTGACTATGAAAACATGAAAAATGCAAAGAGGCAAAATGTCCGGCAACTCAAGTGTATTTTTCATATGCAACTCAAACAACAAAAATATAGACCTTGACAGTGCCATCTTGACTGGATGTAGCAAAATCAGTCTCACTGTCAGGACACCAGTCCAAACCATGGATCTTTGACAAATGGGCTGCAATGTATTGAAGAGGTGAGCTTCCTTTCTGCAAAAACATAGAAAATCCACATATAATATGTTTTCATGATAAATTATAATAGTACACATTTTTCCTAAGATTTGCTTTTTTTATTAAAGAAAATAATTGAACATTGTCGATTGACCAATGTATGTTTTATGCCACTTTCAACAATTTTTGTTAGTCAGGCACACCTTGCTCAAGATGGCATTGAACTCACTAACACAGTCTCAAAGTTCTAGAAGGGCCTCAGTGGCCGAGTGGTTAAGGTAGTTCGTCTACTATTGATCATGTGGTCTGTCAACACTGAGATTGTGGGTTCGATTCTCACTGCAGGCAGGGTGTACTCGACTCCAATCTTAATTGACAAGGATTGCCAGTATTCCTACCGCAGGTCGGGGTTCTCTCCGGGTACTCCGGCTTCCTCCCCCAATAAAAACCGGACGCCATGATATAGCTGAAAAATTGCTTAAAATGAGGTTAAACAATAATCAAACAATCAAAGTTCTAGTGATGAAGAGTAGATACAAGTATCTACTGTAGACCAACGGGAAATGAATTATCTCTTCCTGAAAATTACCCGATGGCACCACTGTTTACGGTCCAGCGTCTTTATGTTTTCAAACATGTGTGTAACGCTATTGACAATTGAATCTTACTATGATAAATATGCGAATTTAACAATTTCTGCTTTGAAAGAAGAATGATCAAGAATTAAAAAATAGAAATGCAAAACTTACTGGAAGAAAAATGAGTTTATTGATAAGTTTGTAATCTAATTAATATTCATTCGTAATATTACTAAAATATGCATTCTACGTTACTAGCAATATTTCGATACAAAAATATTTTCCCTTTCAAATAATATATATATAAGAAAGCATTGTTAAAAATCTGGTTACAATACGATTGTTACTCCACTGCCACTGTAAGTGTCGTCCATGTAGATGTTAGAAAAGTTGAAGTAAAATATTTCAATGCCATCAAAAAAAAAAGACTTAAACATATTTCAGTGCTGATGAAATATCAATTGCTCGGAAATAATGGTAAGGAATGTAAGTTCCTATAGAATAAACATTAATGCCCTCATACAGATAAGAAAAGGTGGGTGGCTGTGTGGACATGTTTGCGCGAACTGTATGTCAAATTGTTGTAAAACGATAATACATGTATTTCTTTTTTTTATGGCCACGAGAAAGATCTTCAATGTTTTGTTTTCAAGAATTAATATTGTTTTTTCTTCTTTGTGAGTTTACAAACGCTGATATTACATTATAACTGGAAATTAACATGGACTGGCTACCAGGATCCACTTGCACACAGTGAAAACTCACTTCCTTTCGCAATTAATTTATTGTGATTTTCATACAACTTCAAATAAATATGACTTTTTTTATGGCAAAAATATTAAAAGTCCAAAATGATTTATTATTCAACAAACTAGCACCAACCTTTATAATATTTGGTAAATGGGATCAATCTTTGTGTAAAACTTAAACTTACTCTGGGATCCCATAATCTAACATCTCCATCATGAGTTGTTGCAAACAAATTATTTGTCACCTTGTTCCATTTCACTTGTGATGCTCCGGCTGAAAATAATCAGTTTATACCTCGCCAATTGATGTACAAAACATGACATCACAATATTACAGAACAGAGATAAGCAGATTACTGTTTGTCTTATGACCTTGACCTCATTATACATATGGCCACAATGAATAATTTTGATCTTGGAAATAAAGCAAATAATAATATATATTTATTTGAATCAATTTTGCAAATAAACTGATAATGAACGCCATATAAAAATAGTCAAATAACTGATGACAAGAAATGTATATAAATACTATTATTTTTATATCTTAATCGTTTTTCTATTTTTTTTGTCAATTTTTTAAGCTGTATTATCCGACAATACATATAACAGTGTAAATGAACTGCAGGAGAAAAATATTTCTTTAATTTAATATTTGGCTCATCCCAAATGTAGCATGGACAGTGAAATTATTATTATTCAATGGTGTGATGAAACAGTGCTCTCCAGAATTGGCAATATATTTATTTCTAGCATTTATTAAATAAATTGGCAGAATTTTATATTTTCTAGTATAGTTTGTGGCATTCATTCGTTTCTGCTGGGAACCTTTGGAGTGTCAAATTTTTGAACAACCCTTAAATGTTCCATAAAGAGAAAACAATTATGAGTGATCTGTAATATTCTTTACAATATAGGTATACAAATAATTTTATTTAAAATATGTGTTTACACTTTGTGTATTATGAATTGAAATTAAAAACACATGTTAAATCTTCTGATCTTAAGTTAATACATACCCACAGTTTGAAATGAACTTGCAGGCTTTTTGGGGTCTCTACAAAAATACAGTATTACAACTACAAACTGATCTATAAAAGTTGATAATATCATGGCATCCAGTTTTTATTGGGAAGGAAGTCGGAGTACCTGGAGAAAACCCATGACCTTCAGTAGGAAAACTTGAAATCCTTGTCAATTTCCAGAGTACAAACCAAAATATACCAAAATCAATTAAAAACTGTCTATTGTCTTGACAATATCATATGGTAACAAAACATGTTTGAGACATTGCTAATATTTACTTAATTAAATTTAAAAGAGATGTTTACTTTTGACTCCTTATGTCATCATGTACTTATTAAACTGCAGAAATGTTTAGTAAATGGCAATGTTAAATTTAATCCTCATTATTATCATAAGGAATCTCACTTTAACCATAGTTATATATACCTTATGTCCCATAGATGTGTGTACGAGTCCACAGAACAAGATGCTATTATATTGACATCAAACGGGGACCAATCAAGATCACTGAAATCATAGAATATTAGTGAGGATGGTGTCTTTTCTTTTTGTTGTAACAGTGAAAAGCACAAAAATGAATGAATGAACAAATCAACACAGTTATCAAGGCCAGGTCTCACCCCAAGAAGGCACTTATACAGTTTATATAACAGGGAGCGGCAGGGTACAATGTACAAATTATGTACATAACATATGTGTCATGAACTTATTTGTTTTCCATTTGTTGTTTAGGGTTAGGAACAGTGCCTTCCTGGCGTCAGGGTAGGTTCAAGACAGTATTTTATTAAACAGTTTCCCATGAAAATTTTCTGATGCAATAAACTGTTTTCCAGATAACAGTTACAAGGGCTTTAGATGATCAGAGTTTTTTATTAAACATGAACAAAGCAGTTTTTTTAACAATAAAGGTAAATCATGTTGAGAAAATGACTCAAGAATTAGACGGGTGCATTTACAAAGACATTTACTGTAACTGTCGAAAAGTAAGACAGATCAATCATTTTACTCAATCATCCTTTTCAGACTCCGGGCAAAACAGGCTTCACTTTTACTTCTCAATTCTGCATGCTGCGAAATGGTGAATAGGAATTATTTACCATGATTACAGATCACATAAATGAGCATCCCCATTGTGTATAACAATTTATCTAATATTAAGTATGTATTTTATAAAAATCTGATGAAAAATTAGCGACTGTTACAACCTGAGTGATACAAAACCTTATATCATCTATGTAGGTGATACAAGATGTACTTTTGTCAAAACTACTTTTTAATGTCAATATGAATAGAATGACACCAAGGGGGAATGACTCTCTTTCTAAGAATGAAGTCATAACATTGTAACTATATTTTATATAAAAATCCTATAATTTTAATTTTTAATTTTAAACATTTAGATTTGAAATTTATACTTCATTTTTTCATAAACTGATTGATTGTTTGTTGCTTTACATCTAGCAAGCAATATTTCAGCTATATTCAGGCCATGAAAATTATAATAATTTGATTATTTATAGAATATCTTTCCCCTTATAACCAGATCTAGCCATCACTGATACCCTTGTTTTGTAAAAATTTCTAACATTTTTGGTGGACTGTGACCTTGAAATTAGACAAATATCCGCAAAAATCGATAGGCTTCTTACCAACTTTTTGAGTAATTGTCCGGAAACAACATTTCTGTAAAAATTTCTATAGTTTTTCGTAGACTGCGACCTACAAATTTGACGGATTTTCCCCAAAATCAATATGCCTCTTACCAACCTGATGTTTAACAATATCCCAAAGTTTCATTCAAATCAGATGTAAACTTTTTGAGTTATCATCCGGAAACAAAATGTTTTTTTAAAATGTACAATTGTGTCGCTTGGGACAGCTTTTAGAGAAACTTATTACATATATAACATATATTTAAGGCAGGTACAACTACATGTATCATGTTGAAACAGTTGCATGCATTCCACATCACAAGTGATATGAATGTACATAATTGTCTCAACATGATACAGGAAGTTGTACCTACACGTAAAATGTATGACATGTGTATGGATCAACCACCTTCCAGAATGATAGAGCTAAAGATACAGATGTACAAAACCAGGCCCAGAAAATTTTCACAAGTCATGCCGGACATTTTATGGGTCGTCATATAAAAGTACAAAGTACTTAAAATTTCAGAGCAAAATGCAGCTAAGTAAGGCTTAGCCTTAATTCTTGCCTTTTGTTGGGATATGTTTGTGCTTTTTCTTTAGTTGAGATTTAATGTCATTTAAAGTATTGTTTAAGACTTTTTTTATCAAGCTTGTCATTTGTTTATGTTTTCTGTTTCAGCAACTTCCTGTACATGTGTTTTGTGTATTGAACCGTTGACCTCATTTGCATATTGAGGAGCAGCATAACAAGAATAATAAATCTTCTTTTTTCATTCTCCTTGTTTTATTTATGTAACTTTGAAAAAAAATGAAAACAGGAAATACTACTGTAACCATCAATGAATAATATTTTTTTTTTGCTAAAAAGATCATCTGATCTACCTGGGTAAATATTATACACAAACAAATAGGCTAAAGTAATTTTGAATCACTTGTAATAAGAACAATGAATTGGGTGGGTATAATACATCAGTGAGTATTATACACAGCCAGATAGGGTATGAATCACTTGTAATAACACAGGACTTGGTGGGTATAATACATCAGTGAGGATTATATACAGCCAGATAGGGTATGAATCACTTGTAATACTACAGGACTGGGTGGGTATAATACATCAGTGAGGATTATATACAGCCAGATAGGGTATGAATCACTTGTAATACTACAGGACTGGGTGGGTATAATACATCAGTGAGTATTATACACAGCCAGATAGGGTATGAATCACTTGTAATAACACAGGACTGGGTGGGTATAATACATCAGTGAGTATTATACACAGCCAGATAGGGTATGAATCACTTGTAATAACACAGGACTGGGTGGGTATAATACATCAGTGAGGATTATATACAGCCAGATAGGGTATGAATCACTTGTAATAACACAGGACTGGGTGGGTATAATACATCAGTGAGGATTATATACAGCCAGATAGGGTATGAATCACTTGTAATAATACAGGACTGGGTGGGTATAATACATCAGTGAGTATTATACACAGCCAGATAGGGTATGAAATACTTGTAATAACACAGGACTGGGTGGGTATAATACATCAGTGAGTATTATACACAGCCAGATAGGGTATGAATCACTTGTAATAACACAGGACTTGGTGGGTATAATACATCAGTGAGGATTATACACAGCCAGATAGGGTATGAATCACTTGTAATACTACAGGACTGGGTGGGTATAATACATCAGTGAGGATTATATACAGCCAGATAGGGTATGAATCACTTGTAATACCACAGGACTGAGTGGGTATAATACATTAGTGAGTATTATACACAGCCAGATAGGGTATGAAATACTTGTAATAACACAGGACCGGGTGGGTATAATACATCAGTGAGTATTATACACAGCCAGATAGGGTATGAATCACTTGTAATAACACAGGTCTTGGTGGGTATAATACATCAGTGAGGATTATACACAGCCAGATAGGGTATGAATCACTTGTAATAATACAGGACTGGGTGGGTATAATACATCAGTGAGGATTATATACAGCCAGATAGGGTATGAATCACTTGTAATAACACAGGACTGGGTGGGTATAATACATCAGCGAGGATTATATACAGCCAGATAGGGTATGAATCACTTGTAATAACACAGGACTGGGTGGGTATAATACATCAGTGAGTATTATACACAGCCAGATAGGGTATGAATCACTTGTAATAACACAGGACTGGGTGGGTATAATACATCAGTGAGGATTATATACAGCCAGATAGGGTATGAATCACTTGTAATAACACAGGACTGGGTGGGTATAATAAATCAGTGAGGATTATATACAGCGAGATAGGGTATGAAATACTTGTAATAACACAGGACCGGGTGGGTATAATACATCAGAGAGTATTATACACAGGCATATAGGGTATGAATCACTTGTAATACCACAGGACTGGGTGGGTATAATACATCAGAGAGTATTATACACAGGCAGATAGGGTATGAATCACTTGTAATACCACAGGACTTGGTGGGTATAATACATCAGTGAGTCTTATACACAGCCAGATATGTTACGAATTACTTGTAATAACACAGGACTGGGTGGGTATAATACATCAGTGAGGATTATATACAGCCAGATAGGGTATGAATCACTTGTAATACCACAGGACTTGGTGGGTATAATACATCAGTGAGTCTTATACACAGCCAGATATGTTATGAATTACTTGTAATAACACAGGACTGGGTGGGTATAATACATCAGTGAGGATTATATACAGCCAGATATGGTATGAATCACTTGTAATAACACAGGACTGGGTGGGTATAATACATCAGTGAGGATTATATACAGCCAGATAGGGTATGAATCACTTGTAATAACACAGGACTGGGTGGGTATAATACATCAGTGAGTATTATACACAGCCAGATAGGGTATGAATCACTTGTAATACCACAGGACTGGGTGGGTATAATACATCAGTGAGGATTATACACAGCCAGATAGGGTATGAATCACTTGTAATACCACAGGACTGGGTGGGTATAATGCATCAGTGAGGATTATACACAGCCAGATAGGGTATGAATCACTTGTAATAACACAGGACTGGGTGGGTATAATACATCAGTGAGTATTATATACAGCCAGATAGGGTATGAATCACTTGTAATAACACAGGACTGGGTGGGTATAATACATCAGTGAGTATTATACACAGCCAGATAGGGTATGAATCACTTGTAATACCACAGGACTGGGTGGGTATAATACATCAGTGAGGATTATACACAGCCAGATAGGGTATGAATCACTTGTAATACCACAGGACTGGGTGGGTATAATGCATCAGTGAGTCTTATACACAGCCAGATATGTTATGAATTACTTGTAATAACACAGGACTGGGTGGGTATAATACATCAGTGAGTATTATACACAGCCAGATATGTTATGAATTACTTGTAATAACACAGGACTGGGAGGGTATAATGCATCAGTGAGTCTTATACACAGCCAGATATGTTATGAATTACTTGTAATAACACAGGACTTGGTGGGTATAATACATCAGTGAGGATTATACACAGCCAGATATGTTATGAATTACTTGTAATAACACAGGACTGGGAGGGTATAATGCATCAGTGAGTCTTATACACAGCCAGATATGTTATGAATTACTTGTAATAACACAGGACTTGGTGGGTATAATACATCAGTGAGTCTTATACACAGCCAGATATGTTATGAATTACTTGTAATAACACAGGACTGGGTGGGTATAATACATCAGTGAGTATTATACACAGCCAGATATGTTATGAATTACTTGTAATAACACAGGACTGGGAGGGTATAATACATCAGTGAGGATTATACACAGCCAGATATGTTATGAATTACTTGTAATAACACAGGACTGGGAGGGTATAATGCATCAGTGAGTATTATACACAGCCAGATATGTTATGAATTACTTGTAATAACACAGGACTGGGAGGGTATAATACATCAGTGAGTATTATACACAGCCAGATAGGGTATGAATCACTTGTTATAACACAGGACTGGGTGGGTATACAACATCTGTGAATATTATACATAGAGAATTACGATATAAAGTGCAAATAATCTTGCAGCTGCTCACAAAACAGATCTGTGCAATGTGTACTCTGTCCACTTTTGTCCATGACCAGCTGATCAGTGTGTTCCCTTTCAGTAGATCAGGGAGGCCCTATCATTCAGGGTTGTTATGATAAAATACAGAAGCTTATCATGGACCATGTCATACTGCTTCTAAAGAAAAGACCTTCGTAGATTTCATCATGAAAATAGCCAAAATATTGCTTTCTGGACATTAAGCAAACATTCAATCCTCCAATGTGTCCCTGAAACAGACAACCTGACAGTTCTGAATGTAACTGACACCTTATTCTACTATGGAAATATTACATACCATCACTGTCAGTTCGGTTGTTTGTTTGAATAGTGTTTAATGTCAATTTCAACAAATTTTCAGCTAAATTTTGTCTTCCAGGTTTTCTTGGGGAAAGAAGCCAGAGTTTCTACCCTAAATGGCCGATTTCTGGTACAGATGACCCAGTACAGATGAGCTCACGTGCACACATTTGTACTTGCTGCATCATCCAATCAAAACGCCAGAAACTAGAATTGTTATGTTTGACATTCTTGTTACTGGCGTTCTGATTGGATGTCCGAGACAATGGAGTCTAAAACAATGAAGAGTCTATAGGATAAAGCAATGTGAAAGTTGTTGGTTTACGGAAGTAATAGGTGCTTTCATGGGCTTTTTGGAAAGCCCATGTGATCTTTCACTCGTGATAGAAATTTTTATGTCATTTGGCTCGTTTCGCTGCGCTCCACTCGCAAAATGACATAAAATTTCGATCACTCGTGAAAGATCAACCGGTCTTTCCCAAAAACGCATCAAAGAACCTTTTAATCTGAAGAAAATCCCTGCCCATTGGTAGAAAAATTGGCAATCCTCATCAATTAAGATACACACTAAACAAAGTGTGACTCAAACCCACAACCTTAAGGATGACAGACCATGTGATCAAAATCCCCTGGAATAATAATTATTTCCCAGTACCTGACTGTTCTGGAATGTCCTCTCATTGAACATTTTTGATTGATGTTACCATTTTTCCAGGAAAACAGGTCTAACCTTTGGTTACACTGAAATAGAAAATTCAAGGATATAAATGCTATTTTTTTTTCATGCATCATGACATCATTACAATCATACTGCCTTTGAACGAGGGTGTTAGGGTAGATTATCACATGAAGAAAAAATTATCACCCGATTCGAGTATGATTTTTATTATACTTAATGCCTATTATCTAATGAAGAAATGTAAACTACCACATATATACTGTACTGAATCATATTTTTAATGGAAAATGCTTGTTAGTCTGCTAGTTCTTTTTCAAATAATAATTGCCCATTTTCCTCATTTTCTTGTGTCTTTGACATGTTTACACGGAGAGACACGCGACCTGTAAGTAAAATTCAGCTGATGCGTCTTCATTTTCCAGATTGGCAATTTTCTTTCTGATAATTTTTTTTTATATCACTAGTAAACTTCGGCTGGAGCTGGTGATAATTTTCCAGTTGGGCAATCTCCGGTCTTAGCAGGTGTTAATTTTTTTTATATCACCCGTTGGTAGGAAATCACAAGGAATTAACACCCGTTGCTATAATGGGCGGGGCTAAAATGAGAATCAGTAGAAATTAACACATGGTTACTGTCCAATAAAAAGACAGCATTTTTGCATGAAGTATAATAAAGGAAATTAATATCCTGATCGGCTCCTAAGATAACAACATTACAGAAGTTGGATATATTCACCAGAAAATAAACTAGAGGCTCTTAAGAGCCTGTATCGCTCACCTGACTTACAAAAAAACTTTTTAAGACAATACTTTTCTTGCAAATTTTGATATTAAATGCTAAAGAGTTTATGTGAAGATGCTGTTTCTATGAATGTTGCCATGTTGAATTTACAATCAGCAGTAGGAGTGTTTCTGAGAGGAAGCAGTTTTTGTTTTTTCATAGGTTAGTATGTTAAAGTGATGTTCCATAGTGGCAGCAATCTTGTATTTTGGATCGAAACAAACAACTCAAAATTGGTAGAGAACCATACAATATCACATATCCTAAAATCTGCCAAGCTGTTTGTGAGAAAACGAATTTTAAAATCTCAGCCAGTCAGAACGCATTTGCAGCTCTGGCAGCCATGTTGAATTTCCTATCTGCTCGAAACATACTTAAAATAATAAGATTACTATCACTTCTGCATTATTTGGTTAAATTGTGTGGAACTGAGTTTCAGAGAAGAAGCTGTTTGTATGGTTTTCCCATAGGGACCTATGTTAAGTTGTGTTCCACCGTGGTGGCCTCTTGGAATTGAGATCGCCACAAAAAACTAAAATTTTGTAGAGGACCATCTAAGGTACATTTGTGCAATATTTCAAATCAATCTGCTAAGCGGTTTGTAAAAAGAAGATTTTTGAAATTTCAGCCAATCAGAACCCATTAGTTGCCCTGGAAGCCATGTTCAATTTGCAATTGGCTCAAAAAACTCAAAATAATAAGATAAATATTCATTAATCATTTCTTCATAATTTGGCTTCATTTGTGTGGAACAGTTTCAGAGAAGACGTTGTTTGTATGTTTTTCCCATAGGGTCCTATGTTAAACTATGTCCTGTGATGGTGGCCATCTTGGATTTTGGATCGGAACAAAAAACTCAAACCTTGTAGAGGACCACATAAGGTACATTTCTGCTATATTTTAAATCAATCTGCCAAGCAGTTTATGAGAAGAAGATTTTTGAATTTCAGCCAATCAGAACGCATTAATGGCCCTGGAAGCCATGTTGAATTTGCAATTGGCTGGAAAAACCCAAAATAATAAGATAATTATGCAACCTTCATTTCCTTATTAATTTGGCTTCATTGTGTCGAACAGTTTCAGAGAAGAAGTTGTTTATATGTTTTTCCCATAGGGTCCTATGTTAAACTATGTCCTGCGATGGCGGCCATCTTGGATTTTGGATCGGCACAAAAAACTCAAACTTTGTAGAGGACTATCAAAGGTACATTTCTGCAATACTTCAAATCAATCTGCCAAGCAGTTTATGAGAAAAAGATTTTTGAATTTCAGCCAATCAGAACACATTAATGGCCCTGGAAGCCATGTTGAATTTGCAATTGGCTCGAAAAACCCAAAACAATAAGATAATTATGCAACCTTCATTTCCTTATTAATTTGGCTTCATTGTGTCGAACATTTTCATAGAAGAAGTTGTTTATATGTTTTTCCCATAGGGTCCTATGTTAAACTATGTCCTGCGATGGCGGCCATCTTGGATTTTGGATCGGCACAAAAAACTCAAACTTTGTAGAGGACCATCTAAGGTACATTTCTGCAATATTTCAAATCAATCTGCCAAGCAGTTTATGAGAAGAAGATTTTTGAATTTCAGCCAATCAGAACACATTAATGGCCCTGGAAGCCATGTTGAATTTGCAATTGGCTCAAAAAACCCAAAACAATAAGATAATTATGCAACCTTCATTTCCTTATTAATTTGACTTCATTGTGTGGAACAGTTTCATAGAAGTTGTTTATATGTTTTTCCTATAGGGTCCTATGTTAAACTATGTCCTGCGATGGCGGCCATCTTGGATTTTGGATCGGCACAAAAAACTCAAACTTTGTAGAGGACCATCTAAGGTACATTTCTGCAATATTTCAAATCAATCTGCCAAGCAGTTTATGAGAAGAAGATTTTTGAATTTCAGCCAATCAGAACGCATTAATGGCCCTGGCAGCCATGTTTCATATTTGATTAGCACCAAAAACTCAAACTTTGTTAAGAACCACCCAATAAACATTCCTGCCAAGTTTGGTTCCAATTGGCCAAGTGGTTGTGGAGAAGAAGATTAAAATGTAAAAAGTTTACGGCCGACGACGACGAAGACGACGACGACAACGACGACGACGGACGCAAAGTGATGAGAATAGCTCACACTGACCCTTTGGGTCAGGTGAGCTAAAAACTACTAATGTTGCTTATTCTGTTTCTTTTAAACAAATTCAATTCACTTTAATTTATTCCACAATGATATTGGACAGCAGATATTTCTCATCTTGAAATGTCAAATAACAATAGTATACTTACATTGCATAAGGAACATTTACATACTTTGGATTGGCAATTTTATTATTTTAGATCTGCATAATGTAAATGTACATTTTGAGAAGGTTTTTGATGTAAAATTTGTATGAATTAGGGTTTACTCAACTTTCAGCTGTATCATGGTTTCAAGTTTTTATTGTGGCAGAAGGCTGAAGTATCTATCGAGAACCCTGATCACCTTCAGTTGAAAAACTGGCAATTCCTGTCACGAGTTGCCCACACCTTGCCCGAAGTCACATTTTATTGACTGGTTGACTGTTTGAGTAACACACAGAAAGCAATATTTCAGCCGTATTTAGGATTTTGCGAAGATGTTATCATATGATTCCCTCCTGGACATGTTATCCATGTCAATATACATAAACACAATATAAATAAAACAGCTAAAATTAATTGCTTTTGCAACAAATTTCTAGTACAATGTACATGTAGGTAAAAAAAAATGTAAAAAAAATATATGATCATTCTTCCTTTATGTGAATTTGTTACACTGGATATTAGCATTCCGAGATGGACTGTTTTCATGCTCAACTGTTCCTATAGGCTGATATTTAATTCAGTAAAATGTGCTCATGAATATTAAAAACAATGCAATGTTGGGGTATATCATTTAATGTCTCATTATTTATAAATGACCTATTTTTAACATTATTTAAATATTTACAATACGTCAAAATTTACATAATATACTAAAAATAAAAGACACAAAAAGACCATACATGTATATGAGCACTTACATTCAAGCACAAACTTAAACATAAATATATATAATCAATCTCCATCCGGAAGTAAAAAAAATGCTTGTTAAAATTGGAAGACCATAATTAGGAGGAACATATACATGTAGGACCAAGAGAGGGGGGAGAAGGCAGTAATTTGAGGGCAGAACATGCTACCACTCCATTTTCCACAGTTTGGACACTGGGTGGAGTCAATCTAATTAAAAATAAATTGTTCACTTGCTTCTCCTTTCTGTTGTTGTTGCCTGGTGGGTGTAAGTTAATGTACACTGTTTACTTCTAAACACCTTATAATGCTAACCATATACATTTAATTAAGATCAAATATTTATTTAGATTAAACATTGTGTCATTTAAATTAAATTTTAGCTTGTTTTGTTTTTGTTTGTTGTTTTTGTGTTTTGGAAAGGGCGGTATATTTCTCAGTATATACTAGTAGCCATACAGTTTTTAGCATACTTACTGCTGTGGCAAACAGGTCACCGCAATTAGGATAGGGATGCCACTGTACACAGCTTATGTCCCATTTACTCTGTCTCGTCAACTTTGTTACCCTTTCTGTTGGAGCATCCAAGTCTACTAACGTCAACACTTTACGGCTATTAAATACAAAAACACGAAAATTAAAATGCTTATCAGAATGAAAGTAACTTCTATGAAAATTTGAAATAGATACTAACATTAAAATCAAATGTTAATTAAATAAATAACTGCAGAGACATAAAAAAAAATTTTCTTTTTTAAATGACAGTAATTTCAGTCAAGATCTGGTATATTGATCAGTGTCAAAGGTGCTCTTTACCCGGGGATCTTTTCATGATTTAAATAATTATTATATGCGACTTATTTTTAAACATTTTAATGATTTCATTTCATGATTTAAAATATGACATTTTTAACAATGAAATGAAATCATCAAAATGTTTGACAATACGTAGACAGATCCAGATATGTAAATTAAAGTGTGTCCGAGAATCAATATACATGAACAAAGTTGGATACACAATCCGGAAAATAGGTGCCTAGAAAATATAACAAGTGTGGAACAGAAAAATGTTTTGCTTGTTCCACATCAGTAGTAAAAACAATTACTACATTAGCAATATAATATTTATGTAAATGGTATTATATTGGCATCATAAAATATAAATAATGAATGGTTACTGTGAAACTGACCAAATTCAAAAACAGTAACATAGTCACAGGACTGGGAAATTGAGGTTAAGGTCAAGGTGACACCTACCACTACCAGACTGTCATGCATATTACATCAGCAACCTACTTAGTATATACCAACTATTGTCATCCTTCCATCCACGGGGAACTGATATACATGTAAAGCAAAATGTCAAGTGTTAACCCAGCGACGGATTCCCAAACATATGCCTTGCTTAACAAATGGATCAGATCTGAATATAAATTGAGGCACACCTTAGTTGTGGTACTTACCCTGCAAGTACAGCCCACTGTCCATTGCAGTCTACAGCCATGGCACTGGCCTAGAAATAATCAAAAATATTGTATTATTATTAACTGACCAATACTTTACTGTATTACTGCAAACCAAATCTGTTGTGCACTACTACTATAAATATAGGATCTTACATTGGTACAAGTGGATTGTCGGATTTCTCCAATCGAGATAGTTAAAATTATGGAATTTTAAGTCCGAGCCTTGGGGATTTAACTATCAAGATTGGAGAAATCCGATAATCCAAGAGTACTAATGTAAGATTCTGTTTCTCTAATTTTAAAAAGTAGTAAATTTGCGAAATGAAATACATATTCTCCCACCCCCACTTTTACGTTCATGACTTGAATACGCGGTAAATGGAAGGTGTTGTGTTTATGAGGTCATAAGTTCTTATTATGACGTCATTATTTTAAACCAATCAACTGCTGAGAATGACAAATTCACTAGTGACGAGAACTATTTTTTCCACACCAGTCAAGCGGTTGAAATATTATGTCAAAATTAGAGAAACAGGGTTTTAGCCAGGATTTTGGAATTATCAGTCACTTTCGGTACTACCATTTTTAAGACCTTAAATTTATTTATTATGCATGCCAGATATTTGAATTAACTGGTATATTCATTTTTTAAAAATATTCTTAATGTGTTTTAACATGGTCTGATATCTCTATGAGTATAAAAATTTAAAATGCAATATTATAAACATTTTAAGAGATTGATATTTATTATTTGAAAGGTGACAGCCAATTTACTACTTTTTATTATGATTACATCTGAGCAATAGTAATTTTAACACAGTAAGTATTGCATTTGCATTCTCCTTTACTGAGTCCATATCCACTCCTGATATTGTCGTATTTTCTTTGCTTTGTACTGGTTTCCTGGGGCATTTTAAGGCTACTACATTGTGTATAACTAGTACAGTATGTACAAAGTAAAAGTCAGATTGGAACCAGCATACACTTATTATTCTCATTTGTTACAAAAATGGTTTGACAAAAGATGAAGATTTTTTAACACAAATTACAATAAAATTGAAAAGTGACATTTTGCAAATGTTTGAGAGGGCAACTTCAGTTTGCTGAAGCGAATTTTTGCCCAAGACACCCACCAACCGCCCTAGAATAAATTTCTGTGCCATGTTGGATCAAGTGGGATGGTGTAAATCAATTTATTATTTATCATGTCCTTGACATTTCTATTACATATGGCTAGGGTCATAAACTTGTATCTAAGGTAAGATTTGTGGATTTACCTGTGCTGATTTTTAACACAAAAAATATTTATGATTTTCTTCAAAGTGGCACCTTACCGTCAAAATATATTTTGATTTCTGAAAATGATTTGCCAATTGGGAAAGTGGCCAGTGCAGTCTTTGCAAAAGTTGTACTAGTAAATGAAGTGACTGACATTCGGTCAGGCCAAAGAGGTCCACCTGCTTTACCAAACACAATCCTGATTTGACTCAATTATTTATAAAAAATTCAGCTATTAAGTCTCTGTGTTACAGAAGACAGATTATAATTTAAATCACTGCATTCAGTTTAATGACTAAATTATAATGAAGTCAATGTTTCAGTAAGGGTTTTCGACCAAATTCATTTTACTACTTGTAGTTCAATGTCAATTTAAATTTTTAGCATGGGAAACAGAAGCAAGTATAAAAATTAAATATAATCAACATTTTTCAATATTCCATAACTCATTTTGAAATTCATGTCTTCATCTTTATTTTAAAGACTGAATTTGTAGATCAAAAGCAGATATCCGTCCTGATTTTGTATGACACCCGTTTATAAATTTAGCATGATGTTCTGACCAATCAAAATGTGCCAGTAGAATTAAAGGGGAATAACCATAGAATACCGGTGTCAAGTGAATTTAAAAACTAATTTTTTTTTAAGTGATTAAAAGCTAAATTTTCTGTGTGTATAACTTTTGGTAAACTGGCATAATTATGATCCATATCGGACATAGATCAATTGTATTGCTATTTGCATCAGAAATCATTGTATATGTATTATCATGTTTATGATGTTGAACCCCCATTTTTAACAATTGTAAACTGGTTCCTGTCCGACTTTTACTTTGTAGTTGTACATATAGCGTAGATTGAAATACTAGAAAATATCAGTTCAAAGCAAAAGAAAATGAAGCCATCTCCAAAAGATACAGATCTTTATTAGCCAATCAATTGCAAGGAGTCCAATGTTGGACATGACAATCAATTACAAATTATTGAAATAAATGATGTATTAACAAAACATAACATTATTATTTGACATTATTAGTATGATTTTGATAAAATAATAAACACAAAGAAAAAAAGGCAGCCATCTCCAAAATTATGTTACAGATACTAACTTGTTCTCGTCTGAATATATGTATTTATCCAAATTTAGTTTGTGTTCATATTCCATGTACGGTCACGTGTGTTTACCTTATCTGTATATAGGCTTATAACTAGTAGACATGTATTCTTATTATAGTGATAATAAGGTTCAAAGTTGCATGTGTAGGTAGCACGAGCCTTATTTAGAGGGAAGTCTTGGTTTACGAAAATTTATTTCGTATGCCATTTGAAGCAACGCTCCCCCCCCCCCCCCACCCTATTGGTTATTTTAGAAAAGTTTGTACATTGTTTTCATTGTAATACATGTATGGTATATGACGGTTTTTTCGTTGTAGAAATATAGATGATTGCAGCGGCCAGAGTGCACGTGTTATTTTGTGGACATTATGTTTATCTTTTTATTGTTATAATAAAATAGTTAGCTGCGTTACTGGTGAGCTGTTCCAATATTATACACGTGTTGTGTTATTATTGATAAATACTTTATGTGAGTTTGAGGAACGAATAAGATTATAAAGCTAAAATATTACTTGCTGTGTGTTGCACAAACATCCCATGAATTAACAAATTTACTTTCATACTCCAAGAACATTCTGCATGCATTTATGACATATAATGTTATATAACTTGTTGAAGTGTTAACGTTCTATTCAAAATTATAGCATTTATCATAACTAAAAGCTTTTCATCAACAAGACTTGAAGTACAAGTATTGTATGACCCCATGCATGTAGCTTTTCATCGACAAGTACAAATATTGTATGACCCCATGGTATCGATATATTCATTGTATCGATCTATTTATTAATCTACTTGTCACCATCCATAAATAGCCAAATAAACAAACTTATTTCGGTTTCTTCTTTGATATATCCACTATATATTACTATACTGAAAGTGACTGTGTCTGTGCTGCGGATTTTTGCCTGACAAATGAAAAATGCTTACAGTATTTGGTCAAGTTTATGGTCTTTTTGTAGATCGAAACAATTATATTTTGAAATCAACATTTATTTTACACATTTAATCTGCATTTTGTAATGCAACAGATTTTTTCTTTTTGATCGGGTGATTTTCCATAGTAAAATGTGACCAAAATTAGAACAGAAGTGTACGTTAGGAACAATCAGTTGTTGTCTCTTAGAAATCCTTCAGGTGTTGTCATCTGCAGTTGAGGTGGAAAAGTCTCGATGTTTCTCCGAAAACCATTGTAAGTCACGAAAGCAGACAAACTTTTGTAAACAACGCAAGGTCACTTTAGAAACAAAAATTCTGTAACTCAGGGGTCACCACACTCTAAAAAAGTAGGGAGAAGTGACTTCTCCCTGGCAGCCAAACAGGGAGAAGTTAGGCCCTGATAGGGAGACTTCAGGAGACACTAGGGAGAAGTCAGGGGGACCGTACAAATAATTAATTTCGCAGTAGTTACATACATTTTTCATTATTTACATCAATTTCCAGGATTATTTCTCTTCAGTTTTTTTTTCTTTTTCATTATTATTCATGGTATGCAATAACAGCACATAACCTTTATCATTAATCAAAGTTGTACTGATCCAAATTTCTTCATGGGACACCCATCTACAAAACATATCATGATGTCAATAATTTCTATACATCTTTATTCTTTCAAGTGAAGCTCAAATACTTATTGAAAAATTGTTAAAGTACAATACTCTTTGAAAGAACTGAAGTTTGAAACCAATTAAAAGTGTTTGTTTATCAAAAATATTACGATTTTTCATTATGGGCCGTTGTACATTACTTTTCTTCGTTGTTCACTTCCGGTAATTAGTCACATTCGGTAAATAAACAAATGGCGCGTAATACGTTTGAAAGACGTAAATCGTTTGAAAATATGTTAAATACGCATATTGTGTGCTGTTTTTTATTGGAATTACACATTTACTGATAAATTGGTAGTCAGGGTGAAGTATTTGGACCAGATTTACAAGTATCTTATGTGAACCATCGGGCGACTTAAGGGAAATAACAGGGCGACTTCGACTTCGCTTTTGAGGCAACTTAGGGCGACTTCAGGTCCTAGTAGGGCGACTTTGCCGCCCACTTCGCCCAGTGTGGTGAGCCCTGGTAACTGTTTTTGCTGTTTTAAAAATCACAACTATTATTTCACAGAATTATAAGGAATAAACACTGTGTTTTAGGAAATTATCAATGTGTAAACTCCGGCGACTCCCTCACAAACTTGTTTTACTTTGTGAGTGAGTTGCCAGAGTTTACACATTGATAATTTCCTAAATCCCAGTGTTTAATCCTATAACAGCAAAGGTCAAGGACAATTTGTTGTATGTAAACAAAAAGGCATAGTATAAAATATGGAAAATTTATTGTTGGAAATTTGTTTTTAATAAGATTTTAGAAATACTAAGTACAAAGGTACATGTACAATAAGCAATAATAAAACAATGCAAGCAAAAAACTGAACGCACGGTGGGGGGGGGGGGGGGGTCACTTGTAGTATGGTATCTCTTTGTCTCGCCAATTCCTATTGGTTATCGTATAATTTTCATCCTTTTAAAAGTCAAATTATGTCAGCCATGTTAAAAAAGTGAGGCTGTTACTGAAGAAGGAACCAAGCCCAAGTGCTGGGCTTGTTTCATTTCATTATGAACGTGCCAAGTGTTTAAAACCAATTTAATTGTAGAATAAAGGTTGTTCGTGACTGCCAATATCTGAAATACCAAACTACCCAACCTGCAAATCTCCATATTCAGCCACAGACTGCTCGCCGCTCCACTGAGACATTTTTCTGCGGCCTTCTTCTGACTATCAAAACTTTGTGAGGCTTCTAAAAAATACGGCATTTAAAACGCTCAAATGATTGAGGAATTTATAATTAATGAATTCTATATTAAAGTGTTAATTTTATATTTTACACTGTGTATTTTAAACAGTTTTTATTATTTAAAAGCATTTTAAGCATCAATTTTCAACATTTTAAAACCATAAGCTCTCAGAGGCCTGTAGTTGTTTAGCTAAATATGTTACGTTCCTTAGAAAAGTAATTTCCACTCCCGAGAATGTTGTTTTTATCACAATTAAATATATTATATGACTATATTCTTTCATTTGGTTGGCTTATAAAATAATGCATTCAAAAGTGAAGATTTAGCACGAGAACAACCTGAAATTGGCTTTAAAAAGATTAATGTATTAATGAACACCAAGGAAACTGTCAAAAAAGACAATCCACAAATCACAGTCCGTGAAACCGGCAAACTCCAGAACCAAAACCCAAAAGTATAGCAACTACATCAATGGTCCTGACTTGGTACAGGCATTTCAAAAGGAAATTGTGGGTTAAAAACAAGGTTTTATGACATATAAAACCTCCCGCTCTCGGGACAAGAGCACTGGAAAGTTATGTCAACCTGGAATTTCCTAAAAATAGATTCCTATAGTACACCGGTTAATTCCATCAATCAGATCTCTATGTGGATGGAGCATGCGTAATCTCGCAACGGCAGAGAACCATTTCCTCCAGAACCCTGGCAGTGTCTAAATATGATGGGGTCATTATCCTATTTTTGGAATGTATTTCTGGAGCATCTCAAAACATGGCAGGATGATAAAATAGTCCCAAATTTCTCTTTTATTTCTGCTTTTGCTTATAACTGCTATTGCTTAAGATTTGGCTTTTGAAAGGTATGGCATTACTGTAGAACAATAATTTTTTTCCAGTCAATGTCTTTACAGTGGAAGCACTTCCTAAAGTGTGAAATGTGGTACAATGTGACCACAACATTGAAATGAGGGTAGAAAAACCATTCATAAACTTTAAGGTTCGTGGACACACATACTTTTTTCCACATTTTTATGTAATATAGCATTATATGTGTAATGCCCAATATTATTGACAAAAAGATTTTTTAATAAAAAATGTTGATGTCTCGCCCGTTCGGTTACTTTTGCACAGGCCATCCAATAGGATAATGACCATTGATGATGTTGTCTGAATTAAATTTTATCTGGATAGCATTATTTTTCATATTAAAATTTATTCATTTAAGTATTCATTAAAAACATTTATCGACTTAAATTTTTATCAACCCTCATATAAAATATATGGGGGGCCTCGGTGGCCGAGTGGTCAAGGTAGTTCGTTTACTATTGATCACGTGGTCTGTCAACACTGAGATTGCGGGTTCGATTCTCACTGCAGGCAGGGTGTACTCGACTCCAATCTTAATTGACAAGGATTGCCAGTTTTCCTACCGCAGGTCGGGGGTTCTCTCCGGGTACTCCGGCTTCCTCCCCCAATAAAAACTGGACGCCATGAAATAGCTGAAAAATTGCTGAAAGTGGCGTTAAAACACCATTCAAACAAACAAACAATATAAAATATATGCCTAGGTCAAAGTCGATAATCTTTGGATAATAAAACATTCCGGCACAGAGACTAATATAACTATGATTGTGGTTGGCGTTGGCTATCCAGAATCGTTTGCGTGGAGATTGGATTAGAATAGACTGATCACTACAGTACTACAATAGCAAAACCGAAATACAAATTAAAATAAAATGGAATAAAGGCTGTTTTGGAAAAACTTAACCGTTTCATATACCGATTAATACCATAAAACAGATTTTAAATAAACATATAGTTTCCTTTACAACTATTTTACCACGATCTTGACAGTCACAAGATACAACAATTAATTATTAAAATTAACAATGACAACACTTCAAGTCCAAAGAAGGTCCAGGGCAGTGACCTGTTAAGGGGTCCAGAGCTGCCAATTACAGACTTTTCGTATTTTACTCTGCTTATAACATTGCACCCCCTGGCTAAGGCCTCGTGATACTTTTCTCGTCTATGCACCCGTTCCGAACCATGAGTATTTATAGTGATCTTGTTTTGCATTGTGTAGTTAATCGAGCCTGTAAGTGGGTAGTTTTTTTTTGGTTTGTCTATGTTGCTGGATCATCTTATAAATCGGGGTAGAAATCAAATACCGGTAAACCAATTCACAATCTGTAAAACTCCCACCCACGCACACATATTCCATTTTGAAATGAAGAAATCAAAATGAGATCTCAGTGTCATGAAAGCGTTTGATTTGTCGTTCCGTTTTGTTTAGTCTGTTGCCTGTTGCTTATCTGCGCACTCCCCCACCTCCATTTTTCTGTACAAAAGCTAATAGCCGATTGATATAACATTGTTCTACAATGTTGATTCTTTATATATTTTCGAATTAGAAAAAACATGCTTGCTGCGACCATACTGGGAGGGTTTCGTAGTGTCTACCCAAAGAGCTGCCCAGGTGGCTTATAAAAGAGGTCCTTTCGTTGGGAGTTGCCCGGTTAAAATACAGAAAGCTGACCGTAGCCCATAGTGGGTAACGTGTTTGGAGAGTGCCGCGCTCCCTGCCCGATAAAGACCATTTACTGCATATTTCGAAAGAGGACAGGCTCATTGTAGCCGCTGTTCTGAAGGCTCAATTCTCCGTTTCTAATACTTAAAATTTTTCCGACAGTCAAAATTGTTCTTTCGTCGGTCCATCCCTTTTTTCCGTTGATTTCGTCCTACATATAGCTGAAATATTGCTGGCTTATAGACGTTAGTCAACGTTCAATAAACTGACGTGTCAACACGTGTGGTGAGTTTAAACTGTTTATACTTCAGGCAAAATGTGTTCGACTCCAACAACCTTACAAAGGTCAAGGACAAAAAAACACAATTAAACAAGAGGAACAACAAAACAAACTGATGTACAAAACACAAACCAATGCTGAATGACACGAACCCCATCAAAAACCGAGGTGAGTCCAATACTCGGAATGTAAAGCAACTCTTGGTCCGGTGTGCTACCCGTCTTATCAGACAGATTAAAATCCCTAAGTCTTATCCCGGGGTAGTAAAAATCCAGCAAGTCAGAAGGGAAGTAGTTACGACAAATGGAACAGGTAAGACTTCCAATTGAACCCCCCCCCCCACCCCACCAATAAAAAATACGCAATGCATTAGACTATTACAAAATACATAGAGTTCACACGGCTCCCACTTGCCCAATTGGCAATGCCTGACTGTTTCCACTGTGGGGTTCACCAGTGACTGCAAGCCATGCAGTGCCAAATTCGTGTGTGTGTGTGGGGGGGGGGGGGGGGGGTTCAAACGGAAATCTCTCCACATAACAAATCAAAGGTCCATTGTGACACAGATACTCCCTTCCCGATGGCCGTAAAATTTTCAAAGTGATCACTTCTATCTATCCATTATTAACCCCTGGTTAATAGTTTTTCTGTCAGTAGACACGCTCTAATCCATACATACTTGCAATTTGTTATACATCTTATGTCAATATTTGTTACATATAAATATACAGTTACAACCTATCCTGGAATAACCACATCGACCGGATATAGTTAAGAAAGGTAACAGCATGCTTGGTTTTCTGAAGCGTAATCTGAAGATCACAGCTAAGACACGAAACCAGCATCGTATTTTCCCTCGTCAGACCCAACCTTGAATATTGCGCCTCAATATGGAACCCATACAGCATACAGTCAATAAAGAAACTTGTAATGGTTCAGCGCCGAGCAGCAAGATATGTCACTTACAGATATTGCAACACCGACAGTGTCACTGCTATGCTTAAAGACCTAGAATGGGAAACACTCGAGTCAAGAAGAACTAAGATCCAACTTGTAATGACCTAGTCGATAAACCATCCTCTGACTAGCAAGTACCAGCCGTAGGAAGAACCAGGTCAAACCACTATAAAAAGAGGCAACAATACCACACAAGATCTGATGTCTTCAAATACAGCTTATTCCCGAGAACAGTTCTACATTGGAATCAGCTACCAGCTACTACTGCTGAGACTCCCGCCTTGGTATCCTTCAAGCGGGGGGGCTTTCATCTGTTTCTTACTAGTCCGCTTTCGGTCCGTATTGTAAGTCCTAATGAAGATTAGAGCTGTGCCGGTTGGGTGTATGCCAAGGGGCCGCTCCGGTAGCCGGATTGGTCTAATCAGAGGGACTGAAAATGCAATACGGTATTCGCTTCTATATCCTTCATTCCATCTATCTCTTCCAGTTCAGCTAAGCTTACTACTCCTTATTCTTATCAGTTCATAACTTTACTCCCTACCGCCGACGCCCCTGCCCTTAAGTATTCCGAAACATAATGGTCTGCGAAGACAGTGTTTCGTACCACGTAGATGTAGATATATTCCTGTATATATGTTATAAGTTTTGTTTAAATGTTGTATTGCTATAGCCTATTTAGGTTATTTTGTTTGCAAATAAATAAATCTATATTAACGAATTAATCGTACCCTGGCTTTTTGGCGAGTCGCCGACACGCTCTATTGCGGAAATCTGGATAGGAAATTCGGGCTCTTGAGCACATGATCTATTATACTCCATATTTCGCTGAAAATGGCGTAAAACTTGTAATGAACAAACATATGTATACAAGTAATTGATTTGCTCAACGGGGCAGGACAAACAACCGATCAAACGTTACGAAGAATATTTCCCGACTCCAATGACTATTCTTCAGTTTTAACTGCGAAAATCAAAACTATTACCCGTAGCAGGCACATGCAGATCCATGAATGAGTATAAGGGGGCGCGAGGGGTCTTAGGGGCCGCTGCGCCTTGGTGGTTTGTTGAAGAGGCGGGAGGTGCTTCGCCCTCATTAACCCTGGAAGTTTCTTTAATTCATATTAAAACCAATTTTAATGATGAAAAAGTATCAAAAAATTTTTTTTATTCAAATTCTGCATATCGTTTTCAATTTTTTCAATTCATTACCACCGCCCAACCCCGAGATCGCCAACTAGGCCCCTATTACAGCCCAGATTGACAACTGTCTGCACCAAAATAACAATCAAGTAGTTGTGTAGGTGCCATTTAATTTTTATATTTCTGGTTTCGTGTATTGTTTTTGTTTGTTTAGTAGTTTTTTGTGTGCCCCTTTTTTTGTGTAGTGCGATACGTTCCTGCATGCTTGTGTTGTTATACCAGTAAAGTGGGATGGTTAAACCAGGTTCAACTTCCGCCGGATACCTTGTGTGCATTCTTCAAGCCAGCAACCCTTTGTACTGTTTTGGGTGCCGTTTCATAAAGCGATCGCTAATTAACGTGCTCGTTATCCCATGCAATTTAAATGGGATAACGTGCACGTTAAACTAACGATCGCTTTATGAAACGGCACCCCGGTGTTGTATGTTTAATTGTCTGCATGCATGTTTGGCCGCGGTTCTATTTGTCGGTATTGTTTGGGTCATAAAAAGATTTTTTTCGGATTATATCATCATTTTTTTAATCAATGACGCTATCATATGCTAATTTTATTCTAGTAGAGCCTTTCCTTTTATTCAACTCTGATCCCTGCCCCCTCTTCCCCCATTGTAGTTTTGCTACAACAGGCGCGGATTCAGCCGGGGGCACATCCGGCGCTAAATCTATAAAAAGGCCAAGAAAGAAAGAAAGACACAAACTATCTCAAAGTGTTCCCAAGTTCTTACAGTAAATGTTTCAATATTTTCATTTATCGAACGAAAGGCACTCTAGTTAACTGGTTCACCTAATATACATAAAAATGGTAATAATTAACAAATAATGAACTAAAGCGTAAAATCGGAAGAATATTTCTGAAGACCATGTACCTATTATTTCATCATGTTCAAATAATAATCATCTGACAAGAAAAAAAACCTGTCCGAACACTCTAAAATGACCCATTAGAAGCTATCTCTTTAGAGCTTCCGGGGGAAGGGGGTTCGCCCATTTGGTGCGCCCCCTCTAACTGAAAATCCCGTATCTGCGTCTGATATAAGTCATGTATTACCAAAGGACGGGGTTAATTCTGGAAATGTTAATACTTAAAGGGGGGAGGCGCTTCCCCCGCCACACGAAAGATTGTATGTTATTATTATTATTATTATTATTATTATTATTATTATTATTATTATTATTATTATTATTATTATTATTATTATTATTATTATTATTATTAAAGATATACAAGCAGTTACGGGTGAAAAGAAATTTAAAAACAGAATGCGGAAGTTGGGGCCTATAAATGGGAAGTTTAAGAACTTAAGATGTAAAGTTGTAGTGAGATTTTTATTTTCTTTGTTCTTTCTGCACTGTTGTCACTTTTCAAATTGTCTTTTTATCATATAAGGAACTCGATCGTAATATATTAACACCTAACGTATTCCTCTATGATAATAATACACGAGACAATATAGGTACGCGGATGCAATTTTGTGTAAATTACACATTTATTTCATCCGCATTTTGATCTGTCCTAATTTCATTTGGACCAAGTTATGTTTTAAGTCAAAATTGACAAAATTCTCATCTAGATTAAATCATTTTGTCCAATTCATTTATTTTTAACTAGAAATAAAAACTATTTTTCGCCTCCTTTTATCAAATCTGTTAATTTTTATTGTTAGTATAGTATTTCAATGGATCATTTGTCACACATCTAAAATGCAAGTTTTTGTAATTAATTACCCATTCATGTTATTGTGTTCATTCATCAATTAACAAATAAAGTATTTAACACCAGGTGGCGTTGGCTCTACATTTATTAAAATTATCGATCTGCGGCATCTGTCAACCAGTTTTAATGACCGTACACAATTAAATAATTTTCAACAGCTGTCAAGACACCATAATATTTTATTCTTTTAAGGTTTTTGACTTATTTTCGTGTGATATGCATGCATAAACTAAGCTGCCATATGTAAATATAGTTCGTAGCGGTGGCACCGCCCAATCAGCATCTTCAGCTACCAGTCGTCTGCCGTTATTCTTCTACCAGCAGTAAGTTTGTATTTTACATGGTTTATGTAGTATACTAAGAACGCATGTTTAATATTCGATTAAATGTTTCAAGTTAAACACTATACATTGATTTTTATTCATTTTTAGCAACTGAAGCTGCGGATTAATGTATTAAAAGCCCGTGCGCGGACTGACGTCACTTAGTAACCCCCATAACAGAAAAGATATCTGCACAACGAACCGATCGATTTTTACATTGGATGGTAGCAAGTTGCCGCATATTTAAACAGTCTTTGTCGTGTGGCTTGTGTTTGCAAATGAAACCGGTATATGGTAGCCATTTTGTAGATGAAATATTTAGCCGGCGATATGCTTTAGCTTAAGATTTATGAAGTTTATACATGTCCGCGTCGTACCGGCATAAGTGCGTTGATGTGATGATTAAAGATATTTGGATGTATATATCAGAAGGGATTTTAGTGAATCAATCGGTTTTACTTAATGTTCAATGAGTATATGATAAAAACAAATTTGGATTGTACTTAAAATATATTATTACACGCCACATTGTATAGTTTTTACATTATTCCATCTCTTTTGAGCTTGAACATACACGCAGGCTCAGGGGTGGAATACATCAATTGATACAGGATTTTTAGATCACATACGTGCATAAACATGGGGTGTACAATGAGTGCAGAGGATAGGGCGGCCCTTGAGCGGAGTAAGGCTATCGAGAAAAATTTAAAAGAGGATGGCATCCAAGCAGCCAAAGACATCAAATTATTGCTCCTCGGTAAGTCATTAATTATTATTTGATCTTGATTATGCATTTGAGTTATCGTTTATATACTGCTGACACTTTAGACTCTGATTTATGCATGTAGTGGTCGCCATTTTGAATTGTGTGGAAACTATAATATTAATTATGAAGAACCAATATTATTGATGTCTTCTGTCCGAACATATTGATGCTGACTTTGTAGACACATACATATTGATGTAAAGATAGATTTATTTACATTAAATATTTTATCTCTCTGCAGGGGCCGGTGAATCTGGGAAAAGTACTATCGTTAAACAGATGAAGTAAGTAATTGCTAATGCTACATTTGTATGATGGGATAAAGAGGAAATAGTACGGATTTCCTATCTTATTGGGGCGCAATAAGGGGTAACATATTATATCATTAAAACTATGTGTAATTGCACAATAAGAAGCTTATCATCGAAAATACGTGTGGTATTAAGTAGGCTTTTATTTATTGGAAATCGTCACTTAATCTGATGTTTAGACAGCGTGGGGTCGCCATTTGTACAGGGAAATGATATTTGACCCCTACAAATGAATGTCACTTAAAAACCATGATTCATATCGCTGTAGTTAATGTATAATGATACCATGATGTACAGCGTGTAAATCTTGTGCATAAATGTCTGGGTACCCAATATGAAACTAAGAATATCTTATTTTTGTGTTACTTAGAAGCAAATTTATTCGAAAAACGCGTAACGGTTAGAATTCTATTTGACCATGAAGTTGGCATATTAATACATGTATGTATGTATATCCACTTAAAACACTACATGAAGATGATCATATGACTTAAATGTAATATGCAATTGAATTTTTGTCCCACATGGATAACTAGTAATGATATGGCTGTTGGAAGTTTTACATGTACAGAGACTCGATCCAGTTATTTTTATGTCCCGCCAACGAAATTTCGGGGAAATGTAGATTTTGTTTCGTCCATTTTCACAAGACACAAGAGTCTCTGAGACACATTTTTTGTTTAAATAAAATATAAGTTACAAACTGCATTAGACGTTTCGAAATTTTGTTCTAAAAGACACGATTTGTCGAAAGTTTTACTAAATTAGGAGTGGAAGGGTTGGGGGGGGGGAGGGTCCATTAACAGGTTAACAATTTTTTATTTTTCCCAAAACAGATAACAGTAAATTTAAAATAATGATAACAGATAACAGCAATTTACATGCGAAAAAAAATGAAAAAAAAACAGACAACAGCAAAATGTCATGTAGGGCAATACTATTAACAGAAAACAGGGTTTTTATGTTCATTATAACAGTTAACAACAATGTAAATTTTTAAGAAAACAGATAACAGCTAATGGTTGAAAAACAGTTCACAGTTGCTTTATTTATTTACACGCCTGTAATAATGCCCAAAACACATTAACAGAAAAGATCTTGCACCCCCCTTTTTTTCTATTAACACGTGACTATTTCATGACTGTAAAAATCTGCAAGTGGAGCGACATGCATTGCCCAAAAATACACGAACATGCACTTTAAGGATAACTGAAAATAAACATTAGTGTCAAGTCACAATTCGTGTTGGTCATAGACATACTACAATGTTCCGAACTGAGAAGCAACGTCTCAATACCAAAACTTGTCGTTGCTTCAGGATTTAAATATTCCGTTCAATTTTTGGCTGATTTCAGTGTATGAATTTAGAATCGTAGTTTCATTTATAGCAATATCATATAATCTGTAAAACATAATAAAATGCACAGACATATAAACATGTCTTTAATCTAATTATATGTCTCTGTCTAAAGTAAGCGTGCAGTTTTCTCATGTATGACACCAATCATGACGTCATCAGTGCCCCATGTTCTGCATTGAGCATGTAGTATTACGACCAAATCATGACGTCATCAGTATCATGTTCTGTAGAACGTAATCAAAAGTAAGCGTGCAGTATTCTCACGTCGTGTGTGACCACCAAATTATGTCGTCATCAGTGTCCTATGTTCTGTAGTAAGAATTGCAGTATTACGACCAAATTATGACGTCTACAGTATCATGTTCTGTAGAACGTTATCAAAAGTAAGCGTGCAGTATTCTCACGTCTTGTATGACGACCAAATTATGTCGTCATCAATGTCCTATGTTTTGTATTGAGCATGCAGTATTACAACAAAATCATTACGTCATCAGTATCATGTTCTGTAGAACGTTATCAAAAGTAAGCGTGCAGTATTCTCACGTCGTGTAATTCTCACGTCGTATATGACCAACAAATTATGTCGTCATCAGTGTCCTATGTTCTGTAGTTAGACAGCAGTATTACGAACAAATCATGACCTTGACGCCTTCAGTATCATATTCTGTAGAACGTAAACGTGCATTATTTTCATGTATTACCACCAAATTATAATTTCATCGAGATGTTAAAATAGTGTTCTAATCAATTGTTTTGCTTTACAAATATTAATAATGCTAAATATTGCCCAGAACATAAAACTTAGAAAGACAGTAGTAGCCATGCCTTATTAAGCCCTTGCAACACAAATATTCAAAGATGTCTAAACATAGACTTTTCAAAACAAGATGTACGTCACTACGTGGTTACATTATGCTTGTTAGGAGACTGATGTAACAAATACGTGGTAGAATTGTTCTCCGATAAACAATTTGGTTAGTGACTCAAGTGGAAAAGGTTGCATTCACAAAATTAACTTAGCACTATAGGAACCTGTCATAAACAATCCTCTAACAATATTTCCTTATTTGGACAATATTTATCGGAATATTTGATATGATATACAATCTTTTATAGACGCCTTGACCTTAACAGCATATCTTGCAAATTTGAAGTATAAACACTTAAATGTGCCTCAAAAGTCACGTAAAAAATAAGTAGAACAGATATTACTTGTACAAAATCTTTTCCTGAAGATTAAGGACTAATCTTGGCGTTGTTTTTTCAAATTTCCGGTTTGTCTAAAATCGCAGACACGCGGGCCTCTTTGAAGTCACTTCTCGTTCGAGCGAAATAAACTTCACACCTAAGTGTGTCTCAATAGTCACGTAAAAAATAAGTAGAACAGATATGTCTAATGTGTCTAAAATGATATACGCGGGCCTCATTGAAGCCCCATACTCTTTTGAACGAAATTAACTTAAGGAGTGCACTTTTCAAAAATGAAGCAAAGTACAATTGATCGGCCTTAATTATTTTCGACGAATGCGGAACGTTTGCTTGAACGTTTGGACACTGCTCAGTGTTATTTTTCTTTTTAAAATTTTGACTGATTAGAATAAAATAAAACACAAATACACATTTGTATGTAAGTTTCAGGAAATACCGTATTATTCAAAATAATGATAAATTAAAGAGCTTACTAAATTTAGTGTGTTACGAGATTTTACTGAAATGTCAAAGGCGAAAGGCGACAACCAGATAGACAAAGCCGCATATTAGTTAATTTGGCTTGTGGTAGAGTATGGCGGTGCTCCCAAGAAAGGAGGAACAGACAGAGCATCCACATTAGCATAACCTACTTCATACTTCTATTTTATGATACTATAGTTTTCTGTTTATACAACATTTGCAAATGTTGATCAATTGGTGTGTTGTGATTCACAAGAATTGATTAGGACACAAATCGATGGAAATTGGAGAAGCAATAATCTGGTCTCCTAGTTTCAACAATACAGGGATACAGGTACTCGTTATAATATGTCCATTCAGATTATATCAATTATAAAAATGATGTGAATGTCGGATCGATACTGTGTGTGACTACACATTCAGTATGGACTCGGTGCCAACGAACAGATGTCAGACGTTAATTATATGCCATATGATCGATTATTGGTCTTGGAATTAATAGAAATCGATCGCGAAGCAGTTGACACGTTGATGGTGTCACAAACTGTTTAATTACGACACACTGCCAAAAGTTGTGTAACAGTTGACTATACAGGTTTGGTATCAATGAGAATGTTGTTAATTAGATACGAAGGAATTTTCTTTGTAACATAAAAATGTTCACTTATAACCGAGAAGAACTCTTGCGTTAATTGACAGCATTCATATATAGGTGTTGATTAATTAATTTCTCGGTTAAATATGAAACAACAATAGTAACGCCAATAGTCCACCAGATTTGGGGTACAGAGAGTATATTTTTTATGCTTCATATTATCTACGGAAAGGTAACACAATATTGGGTTCTGATTCGATTACAAAAAATAACGGTTTGTTTAAAACAATAAAAGGAAAATGAAATGGTGACATCGCTGGAAGAATTTTAATGCTTAATTTGTCAGTATATACCTATAGAATTTATGTTACAAAAAATGGTAAATAGTCGTAACAAACTGTAACAATTATTAAAATAAAACACTTCAGTGAATAATAGAACCAGGAACCAGTTGTAGTGCTTGTCCACCTTAAATATCTGTCTATGCCGTAGTATTATGCTCCGTTTGAACGCTAACATAAAGATACAATTGTAACATGCATGTTAGTGTCTCACCTTTAATAGAATTTATGACACTTGACTGTGAACAGCTAGCAAGCCCGTTATCAAGGAGTTAAAACCCTTTTGTGTTGTGAATTAGTATGAGTTTTACATTGTGATCATACTTTATTTCATGAAAAAACATTATTGCAGTTAAAGTTGTAGGAATTAAAAATGGTAGTAAATTCCATAAAAATCGACTTAAAAACTCATACGATGTTTGTGTGTAAACACTCACTTCCTCAGATGTGTTAGATTTTAAAGCGTAAAGTTTAAAAGCCGGGGAGAAAATTAACAGGGCGTTTGTATCAAATGTCTACCTTCTTGGTGGAAAAGATTTAATTTGACATGGCATTCCTATCAGTTGAAAAAGTGTGTTCCAACAGATGCATCAATGTCATGGTGTTAAACCACGAAAACCGACTATTAACAAATCAGAGACACGTAAATGTAATTATATGTTTCAATTGAAGATAAAACTTGTATATTTCCATCTTAAAGGAAAGGTCAGATTCTAAAATGATGTGCCTAAAACGCCTCGAATTCACACCAGGTGTAAAACGAATATATATTTCTAAACAACGTCATAAACGATCAACCCTTTATGGTGACGTCATGGTAAGATTTAGCTCATGTTTTAACGACGTCACAATCAAGTTTGTATCCTAAATGGCTGACAAGTCCTGCAACTCGAAGGTTGCGTTGTTTTTTAAAAAGTTAATATACATGTCCTATTAGAATCGAAATAATTAATTGGGGGCAAGAATATATGTTGATTTTACCATTTTATGCCCACATTTTCCCAAAATTTTGGACATAAAGACCAACCGCTGATAAAATCAGTATAGATTCGCCCTCCATTGAATTATTTCTGAAATGTCGCGGCAATACACAAAGCAGGGTTAGTTTTTCAGCTGTAGATAATAGAATTGGTTGAGTTTTAATGCATGTTGGGACAGTTCACATGTTCTAAGTATTATGAATAATTTTTGCTGGCAAACAAATTATTCCGAGTTGAATACGAATAATTGTTGCCTGCAAACAAATTATTCAGTTTAATACTATTATAGTTTCGGTTGTTCGCAATAGCAAAGATTCGTCGTGTGATTTGTTAGGAGAAATAGATGTATATATCATCCAGTGTTTCTAAACATGTTCAACTTGCCAATTCTCCAGGCGGGTAAATGTAATCTGTAACCTCAAGATGACTGTAAATCGGCAACGGTCTGGCAGTTGTCAAGACATCCGGAACATAATTAGCAACCGTTTGACACTGGAATATCTTTGCTGATTGACCGGAAGTTCTCTACACGTTTACCCGTCGTATATGAAGTTCCCATCTTTTTCTACTATTAAGAAGAGTTTTATGCTATTGATTTTCTATGGGGAACGTTCATCATTTTTTAACTATATTAAGCTTCCATCAATCGATGGAAAAAAACTAAGTCATCTTCTTTGACATCAGTGTTCGGCTCCCTGACGTCACCAATGGGTTTTAATGTTTGTTGGAATTCAAATCGTGGTCCATTGGGTTAGCTCACTCGACAGATGTCTACCGATAATTAAACTTCATCGATATTAAAATAGGTTAAGGATTTGACTTTTTTGCGTAGTAGAAGCGTCAAGACAGATATACAGTCTGTAGATCGATTGACAAAAAAAGATTCCATTTTCATGCATTGATGGATAAGATGGCGCCTATAGATTTTTTAGCCAATAATCATGGAAAGATGCAACATATTCTGAAATCCATAGTTCTATAGAATAACACGAATACATATATATTAAATACTTCATTGTTCTGTATTTATCACGTTACGTTCTTTAAAATCAGCTGAAATACTGCTCGCTGGACGTAAAGCAGACATCCAATCAATCAAGCAATCAATCTTTAAAATCAGTGTCTTCAGGGCACGAAATAACCAGTTGTCAGGAAAAATACTGTTTTACGCCATTTGAACGTGTTGAATAACTTAATCTTAAAATATTTTAAGGTGTGGTTTTCAGGACTTGTGGACAATCGATCCTTGTAAACATAACTTTAGCCACCCTCCGTATTATTACTACAACTTGAAGGCGAACAATATTTTAGCACTGTTAAATATGATATACACGTGTTCATCGCATCTTGAGAAATAGCTCTGACGATTTGTCTGGGTGTATTTCGTAAAATTCTCAGGTAGGAGTTGGAGAACTCTATAATCTCACCCACACGCCCTCCTTGTACTGCTGGACTATGTCTGCCTGTGATGTTTTAAATAAAGACCGATGTTTGTAAACAAATAAGATGAGATCTAATTGTTTTAAGTTTTTTTTAAACGCCTTAAATATGGTTTAATATAAAAAGTCCTGTTCATGTATATAAGACTAGGTTTAACCTTAATTGATTGATTGATTGATTGATTGATTGATTAATGGTGTTTAACGCCCGAGAACCTTAATTGACAAGGAGTAGCAGTTTTATGACCGTTCTCTGGTATTTTCTCCGGATACTCGGCTCCCCAATTTAAAACCCGACGCAATAATATTGCTAAAAAATACTGAATGTGGCGTAAAACACCAAACAAGCAAAAATTAAAATGTGGTTGGCAAACAGTTTGTTACGAAAATAAAAAAAGATGAATTGTTTGAACTTTAAATCAAGATTATAAAAAAACTCGAACAAACATTTTCCAGAAATTATAATCAACATGATATTGAATACGTTTGGATTCATTATTGCATAGACGAGCAATATTAAAGCTATATCAGAATATATTGGTTTGGAGAAGTATATTGAGATGGTTACAAACAACCGTTGTCTTTGCTTTTTAGCTCACCTGGACCGAAGGTCCATGTGAGCTATTGCTATCACTTGGCGTCCGTCGTCCGTCGTCCGTCGTCCGTCGTCTGTCGTCCGTCGTCCGTCGTCCGTCGTCCGTCGTCAGCGTCCGTCGTAAACTTTTTCAAAAATCTTCTCCTCTGAAACCACTTGGCCAATTTTTTTCAAACTTGGCCACAATCATCCTTAGGGTTCCTAGTTTCAAGTTTGTACCCAGGGTGTTGAACAACAGACAAATATGGCCGCTGTTACTAAAAATAGAACATGGGGGTCAACACAGGTTTTTGATCATTATCTAAAAAACTATAATAGCTATAGAGAAAACCGTTACTTCAAATTGATCAGCACATTAAGGTCTACAATAGTTGCTATTAGTGCGAAGTTGTGTATTGGCTTCTTGTAGGAGTTATTGCCCTTTTTTGAAGATTTTTGACAAAATTTTTGGTATTTACAATATAACCTGAAAAATATACGAGGTAGAGTGAAACTGTAAATGGCAAAAATGATCAGCAATGAAAGCCCTACAATTCACTTGATTGGTCTGAAATTGTCAGATGACTCCTTATATGAGTTATTGCCCTTAAATGGTAATTTTTTTATGAAATTTTCTGTTTTTGTCCTGTAACTTGAAAACTATAGCAGCTAGATTGAAACTGTAAATTGCACAAATGATCAGCAATAAAGACCCTACAATTCACTTGATTGGTCTAAAATTGTCAAATGATTCCTTATAAGAGTTATTGCCCTTAAATGGTAATTTTTTATGAAATTTTCCGTTTTTGTCCTGTAACTTTAAAACTATAACAGCTAGAGTAAAACTGTAATGAGCAAAAAAGATCAACAATACAAGCCCTACAATTCACTGTATTAGTCTGAAATTGTCAGATGACTCCTTATAGGAGTTATTGCCCTTAAATGGCAATTTTTTATGAAATTTTCCATTTTTGTCCTGTAACTTGAAAACTATAGCAGCTAGATTGAAACTGTAAATTGCACAAATGATCAGCAATAAAGACCCTACAATTCACTTGATTGGTCTGAAATTGTCAGATGACTCCTTATATGAGTTATTGCCCTTAAATGGTAATTTTTTATGAAATTGTCCGTTTTTGTCCTGTAACTTTAAAACTATAACAGCTAGAGTAAAACTGTAAATAGTAAAAATGATCAACAATACAAGCCCTACAATTCACTGTATTAGTCTGAAATTGTCAGATGACTCCTTATAGGAGTTATTGCCCTTAAATGGCAATTTTTTATGAAATTTTCCATTTTTGTCCTGTAACTTGAAAACTATAGCAGCTAGATTGAAACTGTAAATTGCACAAATGATCAGCAATAAAGACCCTACAATTCACTTGATTGGTCTGAAATTGTCAGATGACTCCTTATAAGAGTTATTGCCCTTAAATTGCAATTTTTTATGAAATTTTCCGTTTTTGTCCTGTAACTTAAAAACCATAACAGCTAGAGTGAAATAATAAATTGCAAAAATGATCAGTAAAAAAAGCCCTACAATTCATTTAATTGGTCTGAAATTGTCAGATGACTCCTTATAGGGGTTATTGCCCTTAAATGACAATTTTATGAAATTTTCCATTTTTGTCCTGTAACTTGAAAACTATAGTAGCTAGATTAAAACTGGAAATTGCACAAATGATCAGCAATAGAAGCCCTACAAATGATTGCTTAGTCCAAAAATTGCAAGATGACTCTTTATAGGAGTTATTGCCCTTTCATTATGAATTTGGACATATGAACAGTTTTTTAATTATAAATTAGTCTATAACACACCTATTTGTAGAGTAAAACTGTAAATTTCTAAAGTACCCTAAAGGACAATGCCTAAAAACCATTTAATTTTCAGAAATTGTGGATGGCACCTTATAGGAGTTATTGAATTTAACAAATTTTTTGAAGAAATGTATAGTTTTTGCACAGTAACTTAAAAGCTATAACAACTAGACTGAAACTGTTAATTTCAAAAATTTAAATATAGTTTAAGTCATTTGGATTCCAGGTGAGCGATTACAGGCTCCTGGGAGCCTCTAGTTATAATTGCATTTATTTTATACTATTTCTGTTTTAAAAGGAAACACAAGTCCTAAAAATAGTTGACATTTCAGTACAATAAGTGCAGCGGCAAATGTCAGCAAAATATCAGAAAACAACAATCAGAGAAACAACGAATTGCGCGCAGATGTTTTGGTATATAATACTGTATTAAATGTGCCATGTTTAGTAAATTTGTACTGCAAAATAAATTAATCGACAACACAAATATATTGCATTATTCAAGTTCTAAAGTCAAAACAATCTTCAAAAATAGCAACATTCATGATTAGAATTTAATATCTTATATCACGTTTTAAATGAGCCTAATATAGGATATGATGCTAAAATGGAGGCTTTATTAAATTGTTGCAAAACATTCATTTTTATTAGGGCTTGGGCTAAAAATAAACATTTATTTCTGTACTTTCTAAAAATAAACACGTACTTGCTTAATTGAAATGAATCCTCAACTTCACATTTAATTTTCAATTTACGCATCAGCACGGCATTATATAAGAAAGATACTTAAAAATTGCGGTTTATTTTTGTTTATAGCAACAGCACATAGGAAGGGGCGGCTATTACATTTTCATTGTTTTACTTGCTTAACCTTTGTCTTTCTTTGGATTTGTTTGTTTTATTTTTGCTTGTTTTGAGTTAAATTTGAACATAAATAAATTTTTTAATCGAAAATATATTTCTTTGTAAAATGTAATTTGTTTTATTTTTGTCATTTTCTTGACAGATATTAGTATTACATAACGATGAACGTAAAAATGCTCTATTTTTCGAAAAAGATTTTACACGCGTTCGTATTTACTTATGAGTGCAAGCGTCATCGGTGTTGTCCGTCTATACACTATTGTTTCCGTATCTTGTTAATATTTTACCAAAATGGTCCCAAGGAAAAATATAAGTTGGGATTAATTGTGGGTAAACTGGGCCATCCCGTTTTGGAAAAAGACACCCATAAATTGTTTTTTTTTTAATATGAATGATATATATTATTTTTATCCGATTTATTTGACTCTTTTTCATAATGTTCCACAAAACCTGTCCTGAATCGGAAGCATGCAATCAGATTCGCTATCTTGTATACCCGTTTCAGTGAAAAGGGGTTAAAAAGGTCTAAATCTGAAATTTTACATTATCCAATTTTGATGGCGATTTTTTTCAGTCGATTCATTTTTACAACAATACGACATGCTTCTTAATATAGCGTTTTATTACATTTTTCCTTTGTTTTTTGCTGTTAAAGTTAAAAGAGTTAAAAAAGAGAATCGATTTTCACGTTTTGGTTAATTAGGTTGATAGCATGAGAGATCTCAAATGGCAAGCTTCGAGTACAAACGCAGTAATTTTATTGTAAAAATATATGGGAAGTGTATAAATATACTAAAATAAATATGATTTTGTGTATTATTTTACAAACCCCATTCTTGTTTACAAACATCACTGGCAGTTGACAAATGTAGTCCCGCAGTAAACAGTGGACATATGGCAGTGGTTATATCTAGGAACCAGTTATGTTTTCTGTACCTGAGAGGGAGGTGAATAGAGCAACAAACACAACTTGTTTCCAATATTTTGGAAAATTGTAGTTGATATTCACAAAAAGGTGTCTTGACTTTAAAATAAACAATTATAAAAGGTTTTTCAAAATAATTTAACCCAAAGTACGGCCAGTAGTATTTTTACATGTAAAAAAATCTTTAATATGTATGCCATATAATCTATAAACACATTCATGAACAAAAAATGTTGGAACAGTAAATCACAATATCCGTCCAGTGGTAGATGCAGGGTTTCTCATAAACGCAAGGGTGGGGGGTTTTCTTAACACATTTTTTTCTAACACAAATTAAATGTTCAATGCAATCATTGCATGAATTTTTCTGGTTTCAATTATCAATGGATTATTAAAATAAGCTTGCTCATTATGTCGAGTTTGGTGATTCTGATAGACAAATTAGTAGAAAATTTTAATGGGCCAAGCCATGTTACTGGAATAATAGCGGTTAGAACTATACATGTATACTGTAGTGAAAATCTGACCCTATACTTGAATTATTTATATACGAGGACCAATAAAAATAAGGTTAGGTCAAGATGTCAGATAACTTATGAAATCAATTGCGATCTCTGAGATATCAGTCTATTTTGATTTCTTATATACATCTAGTGGTTGAGGAAGCCTGTATAGTTAATCTTTGTAAACTGGTAAAATGAATGGGTTAAAAAAAAAATGACTACGGAAAATATTTCTACCCATTTTGGTTTTAAGTTGAATGTGCATAAAATTTTGCAAATTAATATCGTAGGCATAAATCACAATTGAAGAAGCTTTTGTACTCTGTTATTAAAATAAAAACATTTTTTCTTTCAGAATTATCCATGAAGGTGGCTTTACAAGTGAAGACAACAAACAGTATAAACCAGTTGTATACAGTAATACAATCCAGTCTCTCGTGGCGATAATCAGGGCCATGGGCACACTTAATATTGCTTTTGGTGAAAATGATCGTGAGGTGAGTATTTGTATTTGTGTGTATGTTGCCCCTCCTCATTTGAACAGTCACTATTTAGGTTGTTTATACTTGTATGCAAATAGTAAGACATGTTCAAGACAATATCAACACATTTCTCTTGATTTGAAAGTTTACCGGTAATTGGTCAAGCATGCTTTATTTGGGTAAAAATGGTCTCTGCTGAAACATAAACATCAATGAAACATACACCAATAAAAATAGAAGTTTTCTAAAAAAAAATAAAACACTGAACCAATACCTTTTGCTAATACTAGCTTGTTAGTACTTGCCACATGATTTGCAAGGTAAATTTATGTCAAAAACATGCAGCTGCAACTATGAAAAAGGACATATGAAATTTTGCAAAAAATGTAGCTTTTCTATTTTGAATCAATGTAGGTAAGTAGGTTTGATTTTTACCCCTTCCTATACTTTTGTCCGATAATTTTAACTGTAAATAGATTAATTCGTACCAAAAAAAACAGAGAAACTGTTTACTGGTACCAGTTTAAAACCAGGTGAGTAAATTAGGCTCATGAGATTGTTACAGGAGTGTTTCCAGAATAGTCCAGAACTTGTAAATTAAAAAAAATAAGAGTTGTGATACCTCTGTGAAAAACAATGTTGTAAAGTTTTCAAATCCATGGATTTTAACTTTTGTATTGCCTGCAGAGGCATTAAATACATTGAATATGACATTATACATACAGGTAATAATTGGCATTAATAACATTGTCAAACCAGTTATGTGTAGCTTAACTAATTGTTTCTGATCTCTTTATTTAAAATTAATGGTATGGGCAGAACCAATCCTGACAATAAATGTAAAATATGTAGGACTTGAGAAAAAAACAATACAATACACTAGTGTGTCTATGTTTATACACCGTGTTTATCATGTATGCAATGTGTCATGTGTACAATACACTACTGTGTCATGTTTATACACCGTGTTTATCATGTATGCAATGTGTCATGTGTACAATACACTACTGTGTCATGTTTATACACCGTGTTTATCATGTATGCAATGTGTCATGTGTACAATACACTAATGGTTTTTTATGTATTCAGTGCACTACCGTTGCCATGTGTATACACTGCATGTGTCATGCATGCAATACAGAGTGACACTACTTGTTTTTCATATGTACAATACTCTTCTTGTGTTGTGGACAATACATCCTCATTTTTCATGTGGACAATGCAATGCTGTTGTCATGTGTGTACACACTACTGGTGTCATGTGTACAAAACACTTGTTGTGTCAAGTGTACTTTACATTGCTGGTGTCTCATTGTACACTTCACTGCTTATGTCTGTAAAATGAGAGGTGAGATACAGATTCTAAAAGTCTCATGTGTAATAAGAAACACTTGTACAGTACACTGTAGGTGTCTCTTTTGTACATGAACAACTTCTGTCTGTTGAAAGTTGTACAGTACACTGTAGATGTCTCTTTTGTACATGAACAACTTCTGTCTATGGAAAGTTGTACAGTACACTGTAGGTGTCTCTTTTGTACATGAACAACTTCTGTCTGTGGAAAGTTGTACAGTACACTGTAGGTGTCTCTTTTGTACACTAACAACTTCTGTCTGTGGAAAGTTGTACAGTACACTGTAGGTGTCTCTATTGTACACTAACAACTTCTGTCTGTGGAAAGTTGTACAGTACACTGTAGGTGTCTCTTTTGTACACTATCTACTTCTGTCTGTGGAAAGTTGTACAGTACACTGTACAATTGTAGGTGTCTCTATTGTACACTAACAACTTCTGTCTGTGGAAAGGTATACAGTACACTGTAGGTGTCTCTATTGTACACTAACAACTTCTGTCTGTGGAAAGTTGTACAGTACACTGTAGGTGTCTCTATTGTACACTAACAACTTCAGTCTGTGGAAAGTTGTACAGTACACTGTAGGTGTCTCTATTGTACACTAACAACTTCTGTCTGTGGAAAGTTGTACAGTACACTGTAGGTGTCTCTATTGTACACTAACTATTTCTGTCTGTGGAAAGTTGTACAGTACACTGTAGGTGTCTCTTTTGTACACTATCTACTTCTGTGGAAAGTTGTGCAGTACATTGTACAATTGTAGGTGTCTCTATTGTACACTAACAACTTCTGTCTGTGGAAAGGTATACAGTACACTGTAGGTGTCTCTGTTGTACACTAACAACTTCTGTCTGTGGAAAGTTGTACAGTACACTGTAGGTGTCTCTATTGTACACTAACAACTTCTGTCTGTGGAAAGGTATACAGTACACTGTAGGTGTCTCTGTTGTACACTAACAACTTCTGTCTGTGGAAAGTTGTACAGTACACTGTAGGTGTCTCTTTTGTACACTAACAACTTCTGTCTGTGGAAAGTTGTACAGTACACTGTAGGTGTCTCTTTTGTACATGAACAACTTCTGTCTGTGGAAAGTAGTACAGTACACTGTAGGTGTCTCTTTTGTACATGAACAACTTCTGTCTGTGGAAAGTTGTACAGTACACTGTAGGTGTCTCTATTGTACACTATCTACTTCTGTCTGTGGAAGAGAGAAAAAGACAGAATCAATCACAGACCCAAGCAGATCATTCAGTTCACACCAGTCATAGAGAAATAATTTGTACTATTAACTACATATATCTTTCTACATAGCTTTATATGTTAGTTTATTAAGATTGATTGATTGTTTGCGGTTTAATGCCAGTTTCATCCATTTTACAGCTATATCATGACATCCAGCATGTGGGGGTTTTTTTTCGGGGGGGATAGTGGGTGGTGGTGGTTAGGAAGCTGGTATATTCAGTGAGAACCCCCATTTTAATTTAAAAATATGTTTGCAAAATATCAAAATTTCATGACTTTCAGATTTGGCTTAAAAGTACTTAATAAAAAAAGTATGTTTAATCAATTTTAGTTTTACTGGAAGCTTTACTTTTATTTGAAAATTCAAGAAATTATTATTCTAGATGTATTATATTATCTATATACTAGATGTAGATTTATTAAGCTCTGCTTCTTGTTTGATGTTCCCCTCCCCCCTCCCCCCCCCCTGTGGAATCACCAGTCTGGTAGTCATATTTCTGTGATATAACACAAAGAACAAATAATGATTCCCTCGCCTCCTTTTTTTGTGGAGGGTGGTGGGGGGTAGGGGAGTGTGATCTGAAAAATTAAATACTTATTATTATGGATTATTATTGCAACAAAATAGTCTAAAAAAATGTAGTATAACTAAAAAATCTGGATAAATCTGGATAAATGTTTCCACATTGATTTAACCTATTTATCAATAGAAAATTTGAGAGAACCAGGAAGAATTATTTTTCTGTTAAACAAGGAAAGAGGTGTTGTCCTAGATAGATTAACAGTCACAACACAATCTGTTCTCTCAAATTATCTTACTCTAATAGCATCAAATTTAAAAATATGTAGTCAAAGATTCATGTTGATTTTGAATTATTTAAATATGTAAAACCTCACTAAGTTAGATAGTGGTTTAAAAAACTGATCATCATAGTTAAATTTTGGCCTTTAAGTATTAGACGAAAACCAAGAAACTGTCCGAACAACATGTACAACACAAAACAAAAACCAAGAAACCGACCGAACAACATGTACAACACAAAACAAAAACCAAGAAACCGACCGAACAACATGTACAACACAAAACAAAAACCAAGAAACCGACCGAACAACATGTACAACATAAAACAAAAACCAAGAAACCGACCGAACAACATGTTCAACACAAAACAAAAACCAAGAAACCGACCGAACAACATGTACAACACAAAACAAAAACCAAGAAACCGACCGAACAACATGTACAACACAAAACAAAAACCAAGAAACCGACCGAACAACATGTACAACACAAAACAAAAACCAAGAAACCGACCGAACAACATGTTCAACACAAAACAAAAACCAAGAAACCGACCGAACAACATGTACAACACAAAACAAAAACCAAGAAACCAACCGAACAACATGTACAACACAAAACAAAAACCAAGAAACTGACCAAACAACATGTACAACACAAAACAAAAACCAAGAAACTGACCGAACAACATGTACAACACAAAACAAAAACCAAAAACACAAAAACAAAAAAAAAGTGAGCAACCCTGATCCATTAAAACCATGGGTGCACTCAGGTGCTTTAGACTGTTAAAAATGGATCATAGTCGTGTCAATCATAGTGTCACAATTCCATTTATGTGGTAAAAATGAGAAGATTATATTATACTGCTAAAGTTTAATTCCTGCAGAGACATAAAAAATAAAATTGCAGTCTTCGTTTTTTTGTTGAAATCAAAATATAAAATTACACAATTGCCAGCATATCCTCTTCAATATAGAACAAGATTTCAAAGAAACAAAACAAAAATGTATAAGGGGTCATCCATAATTGTCAAAATTTTTCACAAGTTTGCAAAGAGCACTCATTTTGAAAACCTCCTCTCTCCCTCCAAAAGAGTACGTCAACATTTTTTGCAAGTCTGCTCATCCACATTACCGGAAGTTTAAAGAATGTAACGAAAAAATGTTGAAATTAAAACCCCCTCCCCCCTATAGTGCTTTTTGCAAACTCGTGAAAAATGTTGACAATTATGGATGACCCCTAAAGGGCTGTGTTAATTGTACATTATTAAGAACTCAAAGTAATGTTTAAGTAATGTTGTTTGGTTTTAGCTGATTCTGTTGATTTCCAAGAAACAAATACATTTTAGTGGTTTGCAAGTATATGAATCAGTGTTGTTAATTTCCTTGTGGAAATATAATTAGATTTCTGTTTATCAGACACAGATAATAGATCATAAGAAAGTAATAAATCAAAAAGCATATTTCACTATTGATGGTTAACCCTAGTCGAACTTGAAAGATCAGGATTTTAAAATTAACTATATATATGCCAAGCACACCTCACTCTGTAGCTAAAAATAGAGTTTCTACCGATCAATATAGATTTGTGTTTGATACAAGAGGTAGTTGTGTATGTGTCTTGTCGGGAAAAATCAATAGGCAGACTCAGCAATGAAGTAGTGTGTGAATGCTGCTAACTTATTCAGTTTTAATGCAATGGTATAGAGGGTTTCATAATCTGGTTTTATTATCCAAGATCAGCCAGTTCTATAATTTTTGTTTTACATGTCGTTTTAGTAAAGACAGACCATTTGGCCAATTAATAAATTTATATAGGATATGAAATTTACATCTTGTCAATCAATATTGCTAGTTGTCACATTATAATTACTATATGGATTTCATGTAAAGGATATTTGATTTTGAAATGGTTACTCTTGATCCATAAATTTAACATTTGTTAAGTTTTGGTAGCTGATTAAATATTTGTTTAAGCTTATGAACCTGTAATTAGTATATTTTAGATAAATTTGAGCTTAAATATCAAATATTGTTTTGAACCAATCAATGCTTTTATAGATTCTTCATTTTTAAACAATTTTAGTTCATATGAATGAAAGATAACGTTGAGCTCTTGCTACCAGTACTAATAGGTAATTGGTAGCCTGGTCCTGTCCATAAACTTTTCACATTTCAATCTCCTCTAAATCCTGACAAAGTGAAGCCTAACTGTGCATTAGTTGATTAAATATTTGTTCAAGGCCATTTTTCTGTAACTTTAGATGAATTGGAGTTTAAATATCAAAATATTGCTTTAAATTGATCCATGCTGTTTTGGAATCTCATCACCCTGTTTACATAAAACTATATGTAAATGAGAGGCATACATTTCAATGGATAGACATTTAAAGGAAAGTCTTTCATTTAACTGATAATACTAATTAATAATAATTTAACAGTGAATTTCATACTAGTAATTCTGAATATTCTGTGTCTAAACAAGCATGTAAAAATTGGTCATTGACTAACAGACAGACAGTACATGTGTTGACTTCCATAACTCTTGAGTTCAAATTAAACATACTCCAAATATGACTTGTCTGTAAACATCCTGGCCACCAGACTTATTCATTATACTGAATTCATCCGATCTGATATAAATTTCAGGGTGGCTGAGTGGTTAAGGTACTTTGTCTACTATTGGTCAACCTCAGGGTACAGGTGCGAGTCTCACTGCAGACAGGGTGTACTCAGCTACAATCTTAATTGAGAAAAAATTGCCAGTTTGCTATGGAATGTCAGGGTACTCTAGCTTCAACCCCCCCCCCCCCCCACACACACACACACACAAAATAACAAAAACTAGACCCCATGTTATAGCTTAAAAATTTGCTGAAAGTGGTGTTAAACACCATTCAACCAAACAAGCAAAACAAATTTCTGGGGTTGCTTTAATGGACATCTGTTTGCACACAAGATCTTTAGGTCCATCATGTGAAACAGTTGTTTCCTGAAGCAAACATGTGACAATTAGTCCAGGAACAATAGTAGGTTCAAAGGTCATGAATAACAAAGTTTGGGATTACACAGGATATTAATATTAATATTTAAATCATCCATATCTTAAATTTAAAAAAAATTATTTGCTTCCTGTTTACTCCTAACAATTTACATGGAAGTAAAAACAGTGGATGTGGCTAAAAACTGGGAAAAACTTTAAAATAATTTATAAATTTAACACTGAGGTTGAGTTTTGAGTCTCACTGCAAGCAGGGTGTGCTCAACTCCGATGTTAATTGACAAGGATTGCCTATTTTCCAGGTACTTAAGCTTTTTTCTCTACTAAAAACTGGATGTCATGATAAACTGCAAAAAAACCCCTAAATGTTAAAGAAGCTCATTCTGTTGCATGTTAGCAGTGTAAAGGTCATAGGTCATAAGTGGTGTTAATAATGGCCTAAAAAAATTACGGAAGTTTAGGAAAGACAAATTTTCTTTTAATCAAATTTTTAAGTTATTGGTGACAACTTCAGAAAATAACAGTGTCGACTGATATATAAAATGCATTATGTAACTGCAGATTCACTGTACTTACATTTTTTTATTTATATCTTAAGATCATGAATGTGTGTTTGTTTTTGTTTGTCTTAAATCTATAAGTAAGGGACACTCTAACTATATTCGAAGAAGAAATTGATTTTCTTATTGTTTTGTAAATAATCAATGTTTCTGTGAAGTTTTCAAAAGCATAGTCAACACAAAGTTAATTTTTTTTATAAGTGTTTGAGTCAAACATCATGAAATTAAAAACAGTTGGCAAACACTTGACATGACTAAAGTTCAAGAATAAAAACATTTATTGATTGACAACACACACTTTTGTTGCTGTTGTTTTAATATATTCTAATATTTACTTGTGTTTGGAATATTTAAAGGTTTTGTTTGGTAAACGTCAGTTTTTAAAAATGTTTTCTTTGCAAAATTTGAGTACTGGTGACAGGGTTCTACCCAGAGAGCTGCCTATACTTTCCCAAGTGGCAGATAGTCTTGATTATCTCCCTTTGGGTGGTTTCAGATTACAAAATTACAATTAGTGCAATTAAGACATGATTTAAAGTAAAGTTGGTGCAATTACGACATGTCTTAACATAAAGTTGGTGCAATTACGACATGTCTTAACATAAAGTTGGTGCAATTAAGACTTGTCTTAATGTAAAGTTGGTGCAATTAAGACATGTCTTAACATAAAGTTGGTGCAATTAAGACATGTATTAACATACAGTTGGTGCAATTAAGACTTAATTTATCATAAATTTGATGCAACTAAGACTTGTCTTAATGTAAAGTTGGTGCAATTAATAATAATAATAATAATAATAATGACTTTACTTAAAGAGGGTTACACAGTTAGTAATACAACTAATCTTCCCTGAGGCCCTCATGAAAAAATTACAAATTAATAAACAAAAATATATAAATTGACAATAACATACAAACATGAGTGTGGTAATGAAGTAACAATATTACAACAAAAACTGCTGTCATCAGTCTTGTGACAGATATTTCTTAATACAATGTTTAAAAGTTTGTGTGTTTTTAGTGTTTCTATAACATGGTGGTAACTCATTCCATAAAACAGCACCAGAATATGCAAATGACTTTTTGTAAAGTTCAGTAGTTTGTTTTGGTACCATAAGATTTCCATCTAACACATTTCTTAAGCCATAATGAATATTAGACGAGAGATAATCAAACTTTTGTATAAGGTATTCAGGGGCATCTCCCTTCAATGTTTTATGTAGAAGTAAATATTTATGATATTTGATTCTTAATTGTACTGTCATTATGCCCAGTTGCTTAAAAAGTGGTGCTGAAGGGGCTAAAGGGTCTGTATCTAAAATTAATCTGGCTGCCCGTTTTTGCAGTTTTAGTATTCTGTCAAGGCTGTCATTGTTACATCCTCTCCATATTATACAACAGTAATCAATTAAGGGTAATATGTATCCATTGTAGAATATTTTCTTAGTTTCCAGATTCAGAAAACTTTTTATTTGTGATAATAAATAAATTCTTGATGAGATATTTTTACATATCATATCAATTTGCTCCTTCCATATAAGATTTGCATCAATTTGAATGCCTAATATTTTTTCACATGCCGAAACATTAAGAAATTCTGATAAAATTTCTGGTCTTGTCTTAATGTAAAGTTGGTGCAACTAAGACATGTCTTAAAATAAAGTTGGTGCAATTAAGACTTAATTTAACGTAAAGTTGGTGCAACTAAGACATGTCAACTTTACATTATGATATTCAATCTTGAATGAAAGGTGTTAATTGGTGTCACAAAATGTTAATATAAGGGGAGACAATTTAGTTATCTTTAGTACAAACCATAAAAGGCTGAAAAATTTCCAGTACAACCTATATTAAAACTGTGGCTTCAATGGTTTTGATTTATAACAGACTTAAAGTGTCAACTAAACTGTGTTATAATCATTAAAAAATATGTCAGAGTTGGGATAATCCAGATTAAAAAAATTAATCTGTACTAAACTGTCATCTAAGCAGAAATATTTACATGTATTCTGATATTCACAGTGCACAGAATTACAAATATTTTTTTTTAAATTATCCATGTAATCTGATGTATAAAAAAGATTATTATATAATATGCGCTTTAGAATTATATAAGTATTCTTTTTATTTTTAGTGGTTTACATTGCTGGTTTGGTGATAATTTTAATTGCCTGTAAACATACACTATTACCTAAGATTGCCTATGGTGGGCAAATTTAATCTGATGAGTTTTCTCCAGACTTACAATGTTGGCTATGATACAGATAATACTATTATTTATTGTTATGTTGAGGAGTGGACTATGATTATGTAGTTATCCATCTGCCATTAATCAAATGGGGGTGGAGGGGCCTCGGCAGCAGAAGATTGGTTAATGTAGTTTGTCTACTATTGACCACGTGGTCCAGTAACACTAAGGTTGCAGGTTGGAGTCTCACTGCTGGCATGGTGTACTGAACTCCAATCTTAATTGACAAGGATTGCCAGTTTTCCTACCGAAGGTCGGGGGTTTTCTCTGGGTACTTCAGCCTCCTTCCCAATAAAAACTGGACATCAGGATATAGCTGAAAAGTGCTGAAAGTGGCTTTTAATATCATTGAAACAAACAAACACTAATGGGGTTGTTAGTTTAAGCCCAGCTTTTGCAAGGTGTGCTCAATTAATTGACAAGGAGCATTATAAAGAATGTTTAGTTTCCACATAATAACTTGAAACACCTTGTCTTAATTTTTTTTTAAATTTAGAGATTACCCAACTGAAATTGTACAAAGGGCAGGAGCATCTGTGTCCCATGGACACATTATTCTTTTACTTTATTTGTTTAGACAATTAATAATATACTGTGTTTAACCATAAACACATAATTTCACATTATGACTCTGGTGAATTGGTCTGACTAGTCTACATGTGTCTTACAGACAAAAGATACAACATTGTATGTCATATGTATTGAGTAAAGACATTTGTGATGATATTTACGTTGAATGATTGATTGTTGTTTTATGTCCAGCAAGCACTATTTCAGCTATATTCAGGGCATGAAGACATTTAGAAACACTGTGGAAATACTGTTTAAATTCAGCTGTTAAATTACTTGTCTAATATTATTACAGTAGAGACTATTTAAATATGCTAGCACTATAATAAAAATTACTCCAGCTTGGTTGATGTATTAATTTTTGAATAACTATGACTACACCATAGAAAAAGATCTTATCTGTACTATAACATAATAACATTAATACAGAATGGAGGTAGAGCTTCTTAAATAGGTGATAGAAGTTATCTCCCCTTAAATTTGTTTGTTATTTTGTTTGTTTGTATGAATTGGGTTTAATTCCACTTTTAGCACATTTTTAGATATATTGTGGTTGTTTTTAGTTTTTATTGGGCTAAGAAATTAGTGAAACTTTCCACATTTGGTAGGAAAACGGGCAGACCTCTAAACACACTGCAATGAGATGCTATCCAGAATCTCTATGATGATGGGCATGTGATCAATAGTAGGTGACTTCCTTAACCACTCAGCTTCAAATAAAGTCATTGGTCACACATGTCAGTAGGTCAATACAAGTGGCCTGGTACTTGGACAGGATGTGTGAGCTATTTGTATAACTTGTAAACTACCTATATGATGACCTAAGGATGTATAAATGCTAAGGAGATAATACTAAAAAATGTTAAATTAGATGTAGATTTATCATAAAAGATCAATAGAAACTTATTTTTATTCATGGCTTGTGCATATGTAGATTCTGTTGCCTGGTTTTAATTTTAAAATTTGAAAATGTACAAAAAGTTTACTGAAATTCTTTAGTTTTTCTTTTGTTAGCTTAAAACTAAAATGATTATTTCTGCAATATCTGTTTCAATTATTTTTAGATTTTGGTGGATTTTTAAGGTTAAATTGCACATTCATTTTAATTAGAAACAAATTATTTTAGGCTGTTGTCCACATTTTTGTGGTGTATTTTTTAGGGCAAAACCAGTGTCAGGTTATTAAACTTTTAGCGTATTTGTTAGTGCAAAGCCAGTTTCAGTTTGTGTAAACTTTCTGTTTGAGAACCGGGTTGAAACTTAAGCTTGGAATCTAAGCTGGTTTGACTGAAACTGTTTTTGCAAACCATTCAAACCACATACAGGGGTGGATCTTTTGCGGTTTACGTTTTTAGGTTTAAGTCTTAAAAAATGGCTGCGCCAATGTTAAGGGAATGGACATGTAAAGATAAACCAATAAATCTTTTAAAAAATCCTAGAAACGAAGATACATTCTTGCTAGAACATGGCATTGCTGGGGTTTTCTAGGAACACCAATAAAAGACAAACATAAAAACTACCAAACAAATTCTTAAGACATTTGACGATTTTGAAAACGGAGACATCAAATTTTCGAAAGGTCATTTGACTAGAAGCATATATGCAACAAATATTTCAATTTGTTTTTTCTGAATTTATTATTGTGTAATCTCTGCTTCCTATTAACCAAAAGATGTCTCTTTATTCATTTCGTAAACCTACACAGAAAACCAATTATTTGGTACTTGTCAATTAAACCAGAGCCAGTTTTGAAAACCTCATTAAAACCAGTTTAAAACCTGAAACCAGTATACCTGAACTAGTTCTGCTGTAAGAGTTTCACCTTATTATATATGTCCTTCAATTTTGAACCTATTCCTTTATAAACACATAATTGTCAACCAGCATTGTTGACGAAACAAAAGATTTATGACATCATTTATAAAAAATTTCCATTACCTTTACTTCATTGATTTAGTAAGTCTGTAAAGTAAGTATTGAGAATAATTTTGATGGGAATATTTTTAAATGGTATGAAATAATTGGTCAATAGCACAAATCAATTCCTCATTGCAGTAGGGGAAAATTGACAACATGGTTTCCAAGGAAACCACTACACATTGAGAAAAAATCAAACACAGGTGAACAAGTTTTTTTTATATTATTTTTCTAGAGCATAATACAGTTATTAATCATATCCACTGACTAATTAAAACTTATTTTTGCTGATGAGAAAATCCATTCATTTCTCATGCTAATGGTAACAGGTTTGTGAAGGTACAATGTCGGTGATTCTGATAGTAATTTTTTCCCTGATCAAGGAAATGTCTCATCTCCAGGTGTTTTTGTGTTCATTTTAAAACTTACAATGCAGTATGAAAGGTTATGTCACAAATGAGTTTTTATGAAATTCTGATGTTTTCACGATAACAATGACAGGGATAATTAAAAATGCATGTTGCAACCATTTGTTTTATAAGAAGATTACACACTGCTCCATATAAAGCCAGCATACAGTGGTAACTTTTTATGTGAAATATAACAGCTAATCAAAATCAAAACTTATAAGAAAAATAGCACGGAAACTGTCCAATCAACATGAGTTGATTCAAATCAAGATTTCTTACGTACCTGTACAACACCAAACAAAAACCAAAATTACGAAAACATGAAGTGAGATTTCAAACAGTTAAACGATACAAAATAACTACCACAGGAATGCCCAGTCTTTAACATACATGATATATGGGACAAAGTTGAGCAAGTCTGCAGGAACCACTACATGTACATGTATGGTCACGCAATAAATACATTGTGGGAGATCTCAAGATGTCATAATCAACTGGCTGGTTTGGTTCAGTTTATCTAGAAAAATACAAGTTAGGTTCATGCATTCATTAAAAATATTTAAGAATTAAAATATTTTAAATATAATTTTATCTTAATTTACCCTATATTTTATATGTAGCTGCAAGAAAATGGTTGATTTTATCCATTTTAAGTTTATACATTGAAATAGCACAGTATGATCTAGGTGGATTTTTTTACTGCCATAATAATCAAAATTAGGTGTCGTGATTTGTCACACAAAAAAAGGCAAAGGTACAATTATTCGTTCTAAGTACTGGTATGATTCTGTATATGTTTTTCTTTTTTCAGTCTGATGCAAAGTTGGTTTTAGATGTGATAGCACGTATGGAGGATACCGAACCGTTCTCGGAAGAGCTGCTAGCTGCCATGAAGAGACTGTGGGCTGATACTGGTGTACAAGAATGCTTTGGTAGATCTAATGAATACCAGTTGAATGATTCTGCAAAATAGTAAGTCTGCTGCTAAATAGTAAGTCTGCTGCTAAATAGTAAGTCTGCTGCTAAATAGTAAGTCTGCTGCTAAAAAGTAAGTCTGCTGCAAAATAGTAAGTCTGCTGCTAAATAGTAAGTTTTGGTGCTTTGAAAATGTAATTCAAATAAATACCAGTTTAACAATTTTGCTAAATAGTAAGTTTAGGTGCTTTGAAAATGGGGAAAATTGTTTGTAATTCTATTGAGTTCATTATAAATGATCTTGCTAAAATAATAAAAAGTGGTAAACAAATGTTCTCTGGGAACTCAAACACTCAAACATTGCCTTAGACATGCAAGATATTAAACATGATGGCTGTCCCAGAAAAGAGTATGGCTCCCCCCGCCCTCCCCCTCCCAGGTAGGCAACTCCCTTACCACCACCACTCATGTGTACATATACTGGTGACATTCAAAAAATCAGATAGGCTCTATTTATTCATTTTTATGATGTGTGTATGGGTGTAAAAGGGGGGGGGAATCAGCACACTGTAACACTGTTAAGACAAAAAATGGTGTTGCCTTATTTATGATACAAGACAAAGTATTGATATATAATTTTCTAGATTATCTGCAACAAAATACCAGTATTTGCACTCTTTGTAGAGTTGTTTAAGTAATAATTCTTCTTCCTTTTTTTTCTCTCTGTGTATTCAGTTTTTGTTCTCTGTGTATTCATTTAAGGGACTTGATATTAAAAGACTTAAGTGTATTTAGTGTTGAATTATATGTTGATAGATGGGTCTGGTTAAATGGAAAAAAAAAACCCAACTAATTTTGCAAAGTTGTGGAATATTAATTAATATAATTGCAACTAGGAAGTATTTGTGTAAAGGTTATTTTTAGCAAATAGTGTATCAAACCACTAATCGCTGATCATTTTGATTATTTGTTCACATCATTAGTAATGTCTGCCAAGTCAGCATTAATGATTGAAGTCAATGGATACAAATATTTATAACTAGTTCATCACACACGCACACACCCTTAGAGAAATGTGCCAAAACTGCAGGTATTTTTTTAGAGTATTGAATCCATTGTGTCAAAATAAAATATTGTAAATATTCCACAGAGAAAACTTGCAATAAACTTGATCAATAAGTTTGTAATTGTACTGCCCACATGTTTGTAAAATAATTCTAAATGGAATAAGACTAATTGTTGAAATATAATGATTTATTTTTTCTATAATTTGTTTACCCATTAGTGAAGCATAGTCTGTGGAATGAGTCATTTTTCCTGCTAAAAATATGTACAGCTTAACAGTGTTTTATCATTTGGCTATAAATATCAAAGTTCAAGCTTCTAAAAGATGATAGGTTTACTAAAGTACATACAATTGTGTACATTGAAACCTCTTCTGGTTAACATGACAATGCATTAAAAAAATCTAATAATTGTTTGGCATTGAAAAAATCTAATACATGTTATTTTGTGGCATTGATTAAATTTTTATCATAAGTTCAAATGGGTCCTGAAGACGGCAGGCAACTGCCAAAGCTAGTCGAACAAAATAAACATCGACTGTTGCATCCTACGAAGTGTTGTTGTCAATTCTTTAATAAGTTCAAATGGAAAACCATGGTCTACAGCAACAAAGCCTGGCTCCAGTTACTAACAAATATGTGATTCTTAATAAATGCATTTAAAAAACAATTTTATTTAAAATCATCAAAAAATATAAATTCAAGAATAATATTCTAATGTTTGCAAAGAGGAAAGTTGTCATATGTTTTCCTGATGGTAGGAATTGACATTACTCACTGACCTAACCTTACATGGGTTTCCACTTTTTAAGTCACCTAGGGCATGTCAGATTTGTCATCTATAAAGTTTGTTTTGTAACCCCTTTGCATTGATTGTCCTTGTGTGGTCCTATTTCACAATTACATGCAGTCTCCAACCAAAAAATAACCATACAACAGATCTGAATCACTGTAGCCTTCTCAAATTGAAATAAAATCTACATTGACAGCAGTTTGTTTTTACATGGTTCAATTCCAAATAAAGATAGTACAAGATAAAGATTAACATTAAAAATCTAACTAGTCAGTTAGAACAAGAACTGTCAAGAATATGTTGTCTGAGAAAATGTATCCGAAAACCAAACCTGATGGTTTGTAAAAATAAAAACAAAAAAAACCCAAATACAGGTCTGGTCTTCTGAAATGAAACAGTATTGACATGAATGACTGGCAGATGGCTATTACAGAAATTTTATCTGTTTGCTTAAGGTAAACTAAAATAATTAAAATTATCAGTACCTAACATCGTTCATGCTTCTATGCTATCTTATGGAATTTTTTAGAAAATTTTTAGCTGGAATATAAAAAAATAGTAGCCAAATAAACCTCAATCCCATGGTGGTCTCCCTTTAAACATTATGTTCAATGATTATCAAGGCCAATAATACTGAATGTTTTCAGTATTTTATTATTTTGCTGTTTAACACGTATCAATTTTAGCATGGAAAAGAAGATTTAATGCAAATGTTTATGACATGAGACCATTCTTTTGTTGGATTTTCATGAATTGTGGTATAACAATTTTTTACTGTGTGCAATTTTTTTTATTTTTCATTTGGGAAATATTAAAAAGTGTTTATATTATTTTTAGATCAGTGAATTGTTTGGATTTGATTGTTTATATTGTTTTTGGTTTTTTAAATTAAAATAAATGTCATTCTCCAATTCAGCATGCAGAGGAGTAAAGTAATTTAATTAATTTTTATGTTTTTAAAAATTGTATTTCAAAAGGTCGCATCATAAACATTTTTTAAATGACAATAGTATTTTGAACGCATCTGTGGTAGTTTGACATATGAACAAATAATTGTTCTTATTATTTTGTCTTCACTGGTAGATTATAAAAGTCAGACCAATTATTTTTGATTTTTTCAAATATACTAGTAGTTTAGAGTCTTGTTTTCTATGTTTAAAAATTTAACGTCAGAATAAAATAATTATCAAACAGAAAAAACAATGTTACATTCATTATATTTTTTTATCATTACAAATAAATCAGCTTTGTTTGTAAATTAGAATAAATAGAAAAGTTTTGTATTCAGCCTGACTTGGGACAAGGTTTTACATTCAGCCCGACTTGGGACAAGGTTTTGTATTAAGTTTTACTTGGGACAAGGTTCTGTATTCAGCCCAACTTGGGACAAGGTTTTGTATTCTGCCCAAATTGGGACAAGGTTTTGTGTTCATGTGTTCAGCACGACTTGGGACATGATTTTGTATTCAGCCCTAATTGGGACAAGGTTTTGTGTTCATGTGTTCAGCACGACTTGGGACATGGTTTTGTATTCAGCCCAACTTGGGACAAGGTTTTGTGTTCAGCCTGACTTGGGACAAGGTTTTGTATTCAGCCTGAAATGGGACAAGGTTTTGTATTCAGCCTGACTTGGGACAAGGTTCTGTATTCAGCACGACTTGGGACAAGATTTTGTATTCAGCCTAACTTGGGACAAGGTTTTGTATTCAGTCTGACTTGGGACAAGTTTTTGTATTCTGCCCGACTTGGGACAAGCTTTTGTATTCTGCCCGACTTCAGACAAGGTTTTGTGTTCAGCACGACTTGGGACAAGGTTTTGTATTAAGCACGACTTGGTAAAAGGTTTTGTATTCTGCCCGACTTGGGATAAGTTTTTGTATTCTGCCCAAGTTGGGACAAGGATTTGTGTTCAGCATGACTTGGAACAATGTTTTGTATTCTGCCCGACATGAGAAATGGTTTTGTATTCTGCCCAACTTGGGACAAGGTTTTGTGTTCAGCATGACTTGGGACAAGGTTTTGTATTCTGCCCGACTTGGGACAAGGTTCTCCAAATCCTGCTGAATACAAAAACCTTGTCCCAAGTTGGACAGAATACAAAAACTTATCCCAAGTCGTTCTGAACACAAAACCTTGTCCAAAGTCAGGCTGAATACAAAACCTTGTCCCAAGTCTTGCTGAATACAGAACCTTGTCCCAAGTCGGGCAGAAAACAAAAACTTGTCCTAAGTCAGGCAGAATACAAAACCTTGTCCCAAGTCAGGCAGAATACAAAAACTTGTCCAAATTTGGGCAGAATACAAAACCTTGTCCCAAGTCGAACTGAATAAAAAACCTTGTCCCAAGACAGGCTGAATACAAAACCTTGTCCCAAGTCATGCTGAACACAAAACCTTGTTTTGTATTCTGCTTGAGACAACTGTTTGCACTCTTCAATGCAAAAGAGCGTCACAATAGGTCGACACCCATAGGCTAGCGGGAAATTCAAAATTTTTTATTTTTAATTGATATTTTTCTTCTTACCTTGTTAAATTTTAAACAACTTCAAATAGTAAATCTTATTTTTAACTTTTCTTCTTCCAGGTGAGCTAAAAGTTGTGGTTTCCTTCTCCTTTAATCAATGTCCTTTAAGCTATAATATAATTCTGCACTTTTTCGAAGATTTTATTGGACAGCCAAAATTAGTATGTTTTATAGTACTGTGTTAAAAAAAATAATATATGTTATATGTATAATGTTTTATTTACAGCTTTTTAGATGATTTAGATCGTTTAGGAGCAAAAGATTATATGCCAACGGAACAGGACATATTACGAACTAGAGTAAAGACAACAGGAATCGTAGAAGTACATTTCTCTTTTAAGAATTTAAATTTCAAGTAAGTATAAATATAAATGTCTTTTGATTGGAAACACATTTTTTTACCTTGGCTAGATATAAAAGGAAGAAATGTCAGGTTCAGGTGAGCAACACAGGCTCCTGGGAGCCTCTTGTTTTACCTTCTAGACAGAGTAGTCTAGGTACATATAATATAGTTCTTTTGATGATCGGTATGCTTGATGCCACCACATGGCATTTTCTGACATTATGAATGGCCACTGATAATTAAGAGTAAATTTATGTAATAAGTTCTGTTGTGTATATTATTATACCCCTGAAACTTGGGGAGGGGGGGGGGGTAAATAGGAATCACCCTGCCTGTCTGTCCGTCTGTCCACATCCCTTGTAAGTGCAACTTCTCCTAAACCACTTGATGAGATTTACTGAAACTTAACATAAAGGAAGTACATTAAATGTGCATGAAGGATTTTTATTGACCTCAGATATCATTAAGGGGAGATAATTGGACTTGAAAGCTAAGCTTGGGTATCCCGTTTTTAGTGTACTCACAGTCCACACTTGTTCACCTTGTTTTAATAAAAATATAATATGATCAGGTTGGTTGAGTATTATTAAGTTAAGATTTATTGAATCACTTCAAAAACTACTGGACTGGGTGGATATAAATTATGATATTGCATGCTGGACATTAAGCTAACAATCAAGTCAATAAATCAATCTATCCAATCATGTTAAATCTTGAGAAACTTTCTTTTATTTTAATGGCTATATAACTTAAGCAGATTGTTTAAGTGTCTCATTCTTATTTCATTGATTTATTGATTTTGTGTTAAAGTCTTAGATTCCATGCTTAAAGAGTAAACATGTATCAATCTATGTTACAAATAATGTGCTAAATTTTGACTAAACCGAACAATATCAACTATATGGATTTCTTAGAACCAGAAATTGTTTACAGGTTTTCTGCTTAAATTGAAAGTTATGAAGGAAATTCACTTCCATTTTTGCTACTGACCCATGAGATATGTATTTAGTAAAATTGCAAATGTCATCAGAGAAGGGAGATAACTCGTTAATTAAATTATAAGAAGATATCTACCAATACCATAAAAATATTTTCAAACATTTGTATGCCTGGACAACTTCATAATACATTAAAATCATTGGGTTTTGTCTTCTTTAAGTCTGCCTGTTTCTTCAAAATTCAAAATATTTTATGCCTGTACCAGCCACTCAAGTATGCATGTAAACATGTCTTCTGCTTATTTTATCTTCCATGCTTCTTATTATAATGTGGATTTAAGGTATTTCTGTTTCTACAAAAGAATTTTTAGTAACACGGATATTACAACCAATTTAACATGACACTTTTTTCTTTAGATTATTTGATGTTGGAGGTCAGAGGTCAGAAAGGAAAAAATGGATACACTGTTTTGAGGATGTGACAGCCATTATATTTTGTGTAGCAATGAGTGAATATGACCAAGTGCTACATGAGGATGAAACTACAGTATGTTAAATCTGTTCATCTTTTTTTCCTGGAAAATTTTCATTGCAAATTTACCATGAAATATGATACTTTTTTTCTCCTGGAAAATTTTCATTGCAAATTTACCATGAAATATGATACTTTTTTTTTCCTGGAAAATTTTCATTGTAAATTTACCATGAAATATGATACCTTTTTTTTCCTGGAAAATTTTCATTGCAAATTTACCATGAAATATGATACTCTTATCAGGGTTTCATGTGCTGAAATGTAATTGTATATTTTAATACAGATGTAACAATTATTTAATTTTATCCTTCAATTTTTGGTTATTGAGTGAATCAAACTTCATTTAAATTTACCAAAGCTTAAGTGATAAAAAGGCCCTGTTTATTATCTTTTATTTGATCATTGATGCAGTTTGTTGGTAAAACATTTTAGATGTGCTTTTAATGCCCCCTACTCTGTCCATTTTTTCTGAGGTAGAATTGACTATTTACTGGTGTACTATTTGTAATAATACTGGAAGAAACAGGAGCTGTGTTTCAAGCCCCTCCCCCAACATGGTACTTTTGTATCAACTTCTAACTATATATGGTGTGATTGACACACCTGTATTTTTTTGTCAGAATTAAATTTACAAACTTGTAACTGTATGGTTTACATGTTTTTTTTCTTTTATTTTTTAGAATCGAATGCAAGAAAGTCTTAAATTGTTTGATTCTATTTGTAACAACAAATGGTTTACCGACACGTCAATAATATTATTTCTTAACAAGAAAGATCTCTTTGAAGAAAAGATTAAGAAATCATCATTGACAATTTGTTTCCCAGAATACACAGGTAAATTTAGACTGTAATATATGTAACTATTAATATTTTTAATTAGGATATATCTCCAACTTATAACTTACTTCTTGTTGTATTTTGTTTATTCTTTGTGTCATGTGACTTTGTCTTAATCCTGATTTTGTTGTGGTTTCAAATTCATGTTATCCAATCGTTTTTCTTTTTTTTTTTTTACAATGTACTATTAGAGATACATGATCTGATTCTTATGGATAGGTTGAATGTAGTTCAGTGTGTTATTTTTAGCTTATTACTTACCCGCCCTCCTGTAGGAGGCGGGTAAGTAATGTATTCACTTTGGCAAAATTTTGTCCGTCACAGATTTTGTGTGAAACCGTTTTTATCCGAAAACTACACAATATTAAGAGCTCAAACTTGCAGGGATTATCGGACTCATTTAGTACAATAGATGAACGGCGCTCTTTTTTTGATTAATTAAATTATTAATGAGATATTCACTAATTAAGGTTTCTTTGTTCAATGCTGTGTGCACTGTTCTATAAATAACCAACGTTGTGGATTGTGGATTGATAACACATTTATTTAAATATATCACGTGGTTGTGCATTTTTGTGAAAAAAGTCACGTGACATAATTTAGAAACATAGTCACGTGGAATAATTTTAAAAGATAGTTAAAAGGTGTAGATTATAAATTGTGGATTGTATTACTTTTTAAAAATTAATATAAATCTTCACTTTTTTATTAATTAAATTATTAGTGAGATATTCCCTAATTAATGTTCTTTGTTCACTGCTGTGCACACTGTTCTATAAATAGCCTACACACACAGCTAAAGCTGCAGTGTATAAGATAACACAGTGGATTTAAATATACCCACGTGGTTTTGAATTTTTATATTGAGGAAGAGGGGGGTGGGGGGGGGTTATTTAATAAAAAAAATCTCAGATTTTATCTTATCTATTTCACATTTGTTTATTTTTCTCATTGTTGCACGGTGTAGAATGGTAATGGACTTATCGAGTTTTTTTTCTGTTAAACGGACTGATCGGGTTAGCAAATGATTATTGTTCAATTTTAATTGCTAGAGCTTTGTTGAATGTATTTTTAACTCAAAACAGGACATCTCTAAACATTAAAAATATCAATTTGACGATGAATGATAGAAATTCATGTTAGCTTTTCTCGATTTTTCTATCTGTTTTTTTACTTTGTGAAATAACCACATCGACGTAACACTTTCTAGGAGTTATCATAGATCAATTAAGTATTTCGTGAGTATGGTTTTTAATAAAACTTACCTCTTCTGGTTATCATTTGAACTCATTTTTCTGAGTTACTTCATGTTTATTGGCACGAACAGTCATTTGCTTAACCAGATTAGTCCGTTAAACAGAAAAAACGTGATAAGTCCGTTACCATTCTACACCGTGTGTTGATAGTTTCCGTGCTGAATCAGGTTGTAGCAACGTCGGGTTACTTTTCAACATAATAATTTAGTGTCATTGGGAACAAATGGCAAACTGAATGGTGAAAATTTTCAGTCAGAAATAATAACAAGATGTTGAAGTCTTTTGCTGCAAGTGGCAAAATATTGACAGATTGAAAAAAATAAAAAGCACTTGAATCGTGCGTGTATACCCATGATCTTGACTGTTTATTGGGTACTATATTGTTCAACATTTTGTGCTCGAAAACAACTTGGGCAGGCGGATAAGTCGTATTCATGTGAATACATTCCTCTAGTTTTTAACATTGTGTTTCTATTGGTCAGCAAACTGTGTTGAAAGAAGGAAGCAGCATCATGGATGTAAGAAAAGAAGGGGGGGATGGGTTAACCATGGTGGGGTCTAACCATGTTCTAATTCGCATAGAGCACAATTGCAATAATTTATTTCGATTCTAATATGTCTAACTAATGTTTTAAAATTTGGAAGCGGTTCTAAGAGGACGCTTTCAATGGTAATATTGTTTTTTTATATCCCCTGCAAACTTGTTTGGGGGGATATATAGGAATCACCCTGTCTGTCCATCTGTCTGTCCGTCTGTCCACATCCCTTGTAAGTGCAACTCCTCCTAAACCGCTTGATGAAATTTAATGAAACTTAGCATAAAAGAAGTACATTATATGTAGATGTGCATGAAGGATTTTTATTAACCACGATTATCATTAAGGGGAGATAATTGGACTTGAAAGCGAATCGGGGTATCACTTTGTGAGCGTGCTTACAGTCCACACTTGTTGAACTAATAAGATATCTCCCGAAACAGTATGTTTAAGCAAATAATATTAAGAAAACAACAAAATTGGATTGTTCCAGATTGAAATTTTCAGTTGAGGGTATGATGTCGGAATTCTAATTCTAATTCTAACCTTAATGTGCTCTCAAAGCGTAAGAAGGAGGTCATATTAGAATATAGTATAAACTAATCAATGGCTTCTAGGGTGAGAAATAACATTCAACAATCATATAAGTGACTGCAGGCATTATTTTCATTATTGTTGGGTGGCCTCGATGGTTGATTGGTTAAGGGAATAGCCTGCCTGTCCACACTGATGTTGCAAGTTTGATTCTCACTGTGAGCAGGGTGTGCTAAACTCCAATCTTAATTGACAAGTAGTGCCACTTTACCCACTTAATTACAGAGTTTTCCCCGGCTGCCTCCTCTAATTAAAACTTGACAACACAATATAGCTGAAATATTGCTGAAAGTGGCATTAAACACCATTTAAACAAAACAAAATCACTATTTTATATTTTTCAGGTAATCAAACATACGAGGAGGCAGCTGCATATATCCAGGCACAGTTTGAAGCTAAGAACAAAAGTTCAACGAAAGAAATCTATTGTCATCAAACATGTGCAACGGATACGCAGAACGTCCAGTTTGTGTTTGATGCCGTAACCGACGTCATTATAGCCAATAATCTACGTGGATGTGGCCTGTACTAGTTTTTTGGCTGTCAAGCGTTTGTATGTGATTTGTATTTCTACGTGCATTGTGAGAATAAATTGACCATGACCTTAGTTAACAAACTGACAAATAAGATTAACAATCATCTTTGCAAAGTTCCGAAGTAATGTGTAACCGTCTGAAAAAATAAATAAATGTGTTATATTTGTGCAATTATGAAATAGTTCTGTTCATCACCAAGAATTATCACACGGTGATTGTTATTATATGTAACACTGGTATGTGGTTGCTCATGCGGAACCTGATCATACGACGGTTGAGGCCAAGCCTAATCATCAAGACTAGAATTAAAAATAGACTGTTTTCTGGTCTTGACATCGAAAGTGAAAGTAGAAAGTAGTATGATGAAAATGAAATGGACGATATGAAATAAACCATTTCTGTATTGTTGTCACTTGCTAAATCACAGTAACACTAAACAATTCATAACATATGTGTTTTTCTTTTCATTTTGCCTTGGAAATACTGTGCATTTTTATGTTAGAGTCTTCACACACATTTCATATAACATCTGATGTGATTTTCTGTACAACCTAATATAAGTGATCTGTATTTTGATGTGATAATTATAGAATATGCTAATTAGGGTAAACCCCTTTTGCCGGTGGATTTCTGAATTTATTTAGCCAACAGCTATACCAGAGCCACACCTTCTTATATATGCAGATAACATTGATTCAAAACATGACATTTATTATGGACTAACAATTCACTTGTATCATCATTTTTTTCAAGTTCAGAAATCCACCAGAAAAGGTAATGTATTGATAAATGTAACATATATGTTTGCATTTGTCGAAACGTACCGTAGTTATCATTATTGATAACTACACTTGATATGAATTAGGGGGGTGTGTTGTGTTTGTGGGACATTACATTATTTAATACAAATTATATAGAGCTCAAATATTTCTGTCTCATTTGAAAATTCCAAGAGAAAGTGCTAAGTGTTAAAAAAGAGATTCCATGCAGAATTTTTTACTTATCGTTTTGAAATAAAGTTGACTTGTTTATGAGTCGTTACTATTTTATTTCATACGTTAGAGTAAACACAGTCAATAGGTAATACAATTGGTTTTACTTTAAAGGATATCTTCCACTAAGAAATGTACAGATATTACATACTGCTGTCAACCATAAATATTACAGGAAATACTACCTAAATATTGACCTTACAGGATGAAAAAATGGACAAGATTTTGTTCCTAACATATTTAACTGTTTAGTTATGTAATAATTGTTTCTACACTGCTACTGTATTTTATGGGCAATTTTTTTCCTTGTAGATTGTTCTATGTATCCCTGTTTTAAGGTATTTTATTTTGATGGTTTCTTTTTCTCTCTATTCTGCAAAATAATTTCCCAAAAATTGTGGGTTATTTTTGGGTTCATCTCTATATATATTTAATATAAAAATAATAGTAAGGATAGCTTTCTCTGATTTACAAAAAAACTTTATTAATCAAATAGTTTTTGGATATCTGCTGATAGTTTGCTTTAACTCTGCTAGAAATTTCTTTATCCTAAATCTTATTTATGAGGCCAGTTGCTTTGAAGTATTAATCAGGAAAACAATTTCAATTAAAACAGAAAAAAAAAAACTGCCTTTGACTTAATAATTTTTCTTCTAATTTTATCATTTACACAGCTTAACGTTAAAAAATAGTAGTATTATTTATGTATAATGTAGTCTGTTTATTGAACACGTTGATGTGTGATATAGATATTACAATATTGTTGGAAAAACTATTTATAAAGATTATATGCGACCAAGATGCATGTGTAATCTGAGTGCCTGGAAAGCTTGTTGTCCAATTTTCTAATTTCTGTGAATGTTTGTGCTATTTATGAAAACATGAAAAAATTTTGAGACTTTGTGTATATTTGTTATAAACGTTTCCTTTTTAATGTAGATTGTTACCGAGAAACATTGTAGCAATTTCTGTCAGAAGCTAAAGCATGCATTTCATGGAGTCGCCTAATTCTCTATTTCTCTTCATCTTAAATGAGACATATAGCTTTCTTTTCACATCTTTATGTTTCTTTTTAAACTTTACCTCTTTTTGAATATGGAAATTGCATGAATTTAGCTGATTTTAACTTTTTTACATGTCAAAACATTTGTTTTCAAGAATTTAGTTTCATATAGTTTCATGAAATAAATGTTTTACATTGTTTAGATGAGAGGTCATGCATAATTTCACCCATGTTCAGGAAAAGATAATTTCACTGGCGTAGTTAACATTTGTGGATTGGGAAATCTAAAAATAGTAACAATAAAGATACTGTTATTTCCTTCTTAGCATGTAGATTCATCTTTTATGCAAATTAAGTCCAGTTTTAGTAAATGCACGAAATTTCTAAAGATGTAGATACACATTGGTGGTTTTAAACTTTTTTTTTAAGGACCATACAATTAGACATTTCTACTAAAGAAAACAAACATATAAAATTATTAAAATTAAAATGTCATCAGATTATAACACCATTAAAAAGGTTTAAAGTAAGCCTGTTTAGCTAAAGACAAATAAAGGTGTTTTTCTGTCACACGTCTTTTTACACATGTGTACATCAAAAATAGGTTAAATTTTCCATTTAATATGTATGCATTATAAGATGTTCAAAAACAAATGCCAATTGTACAAAAACAACCCCAAAAAACAAGTTCCCGTTATGACAGTGATTTTCTATTAATATCAACATTTAAAACATAATGTTTCAATAATTTAAACAATATATATAATAGGTACCAGTAGTCTTATTGTTTCAGTGTATCTGCACACTTACCTTGATGTTAGTGTATTTCAAAAGTAAATTACAAAATATTATTTCTCATTTACTAAATCAGTTATTTTTCATGTAAATTACTAAATCAGTTATTTTTCATGTAAATTACTAAATCAGTTATTTTTCATGTAAATTACAAAATTTGTTTTGTTTGTTACAAAATTAATTGTGTTCCTGTAAATTTTTAGCTCTTATTAATTGAAAAAAAAATGAAGGCCAGGATATGATTTGAAGAAGATTTACAAGTTGTTATGAAATTGGGAAATAAACAAAAATTCTTTCCTTTTGTACAGGATTAACCAAGCATAAATTTGATATCTTATTTTGTGAGGCTTGACTATTAAAACACATATACAAATGGCCATGACAGGAATACATATACTCTAGTCATTGTTCATTTTTTGAGAGTTTTATTTTCTCAGGTTTTAGTGAGTTGAAGTTATTTCAACATTTTAAGGAAATATTTGTTGTTTAATATTTATTGTGTGTGCTCAGCCTGATTCCAACCATCAAAATCAGAATAAATTTTAAATGACATTTATTTCATTAAATTTTGCTAATCAATATTGAGTTTTCTACAAAATGTCAGTTTCAAGATACAGTATAGGTATAGATATTCTGTACACGTATTTTTACAATTTAATCTGATAAAACTAAACTATATATATTTTACTGACAATGAGTTATCTCCCATATGTCAAAAAGGGAGACAACTAATTTTGTAATGGCAGTAAGCATATGTATTATTTCCCTTTAAACATTATATTTTCTATTCTGGTCGAACTATCAACAAGCTGAATGGCTTATCGAAATTTTCATGTTTTTCTATAATTAAGAAATTCTTTTTGTACATGTAAAAGCATTAACTTTTGACTTGCTTGTTCTGGTAAATTTTATTTTCTCCTCTGACAAACTAATTTTACATTTATTCTGCTTATATCAGCACTTTTTACTTTTTTGAGAACTTCTGAAATATGTAATATCGAGAAATGAACCATATCTTGGCATCTCAGTATAAATATGAAAGACAACCAATGATGTTGTAAAATTATGAAAGATTTAATTGCATAGCACAATATTTGTTTTAATATTAATATATAAATATATATATACATGTGTGTAGGGAAAAACTTCATTGTTATTTTGATTAAATGCCTACTATTTTTAGACAAAAACATTTTAGTTGATATTTTTATTTTATTAGGCAAATAGTTTTGTTAAACATATCGTATGTTTTGTATTGCAGATTTTAATTTCATTTATCGACAAGTAATTTGTACAAGTTTTTTTATTTGTCATGTTTCTCGGATGTGATAACAGATTAAGTGTACTCCGTGAGTTTATTTTTGTGGAATTAATTGCTTGTGATAGTTTCAAAGCAGTTACATTTTTCCTGGATTACTGCACACTATGGGACTTTATATATGGAGGCATGGCGTAAAAAAAATGAATATAAACCCAACTTTTTAGTGTATTTGGAACCTACCATTGAATTATTTTAGTTTAAAATATAAATGTTAATATGTATACAGGATTAAAACAATGTGTGTTTTATTTATTTTTATTTTTACGATGCAACTTTGAGGACAATAAAACTATGTTAGCAAATATGTACGGTTCAGTGTTCAATCTACTTTGGATTTTAACCCCTGCTTCTGTATTTAAGCTATAGTCATACCTAAGAGTTATCATTAGGTTTTCAATGTATAAATATTTAAATGTATTAATAATAAAAATTACACCAGAATAAAACTTGTACGGATTTCCTCCATATGGTTTTTACAATAGTGTTAACACAAGATTTCATCAGTAATTGAGATGGGATGATCAAGACTTAAAAAGACTGTTTAAAAAAATCTGTTCCAATAATTATGTTTAAAGAAAAAAGAATAACAAAATTTTTATGCAGGTATACACTCACTTCAACAGTCTTTTCCACTAGACAAGATTGTTCAGAAAAAATCTAAGGTCATACCATGTGCTTTTTTCCAAATATGAGCTTATTAAGTAATGATACCCACCTAGATGTGGTTTACAGTACTTTGTCTAATCAAACTCAGTGATATGCTTTTATATGCTTGTAAAATATGTCAAATATTTTCATATGTGAAATTGACATAAGTAAGATTTGTCACATTTCGGCTTGTTCTAATAACTTGCCGAGATTCTTCTAAAAGTAAACATGTGATGTTGTTTGAAATGAACAAACTTAATTTCTACATGACACCCATTTCTGCTTTTTTTCTATTTTATATTTTGTAATCGACATTTTATTTAACATCTATACTTGTTACTGATAATGTGCAATAACTTATTTTCTCTCTAGTCAATGTTTATTAAATGTCACAATATTTCTATTTCTTGTTGTTACTTGTGTTCCACACATGTCCACTATACCCTGACTTTTGGACTTGAGTCACTCTGTTGATTGGCTACATTATACCTGCAAAGAGCCAATAGGCTTTTTCAACACAATTTGATTTGAAGATATCCCACTCTGATATGTTGTGTGTTATTCGACTGCTCAACACCTGTTGCTTCTAAGTGATGTGATTAGTTGATATTTTAAGTTATGGCGTCATTTGAACTCTAGCGAAGAAATTCCTTAACATATTTTCATGGACATGTGTGAACAAAGAAATCCTAACTTGTAAGGAGGGTGACCTTGGTGAATGAGTGATCTAGGAGGCTGTACTATTAATGACTGTTTGAACGTTCATTTAATTTGTGGCAATGCTCAACTCCAATTATTATTTACAATATGTGCCAGTTCTTCTGCCAAAGGTAGGGTATTCTCTCCAACTACTCAAGTTCCTCCTCAAATAATCATAAGACCCCATAATAAAGCTAAAAAAACTAGATATCAGTGAGATGGTACCCATCTATGTGGGCCCTGCCGACCTTGTTAAGGTCAAAGGTCATCAACCATGTAATGCGACACATCGCCTTGATATTATCTACCCACATTCTAAATATCAAAAGCCTACCTCAAAAGATAAAAAAGTTACAACTCGACATGAATTTGTTATTCAGAAAGCAAATAATGTGACCTTAAGGTCAAAGCTCAAGGTCACAGGTGAACAACTAGGTATGTGACACATCACCTTGATATTATCTACCCACATTCCAAATATCAAAAGCCTATCTCAAAAGATAAAAAAAGTTACAGCCCAGACATGAATTTGTCATACAGAAAGCAATAATGTGACCTTAAGGTCAAAGCTCAAGGTCACAGGTTGACAACTAGGTATGCGACACATTACCTTGATATTATCTACCCACATTCCAAATATCAAAAGCCTATCTCAAAAGATAAAAAAAGTTACAGCCCGGACATGAATTTGTCATACAGAAAGCAATAATGTGATCTTGAGGTCAAAGTTCAAGGTCAAGGGTTATCAACCACGGTATGCGACACACCACCTTGATATTATCTACCTATTATCTTGCAAATATCAAAAGCCTATATTAAAAGATAAAAAAGTTACTGCCCGGACATGAATTTGTCATACAGAAAGCAATAATGTGACCTTAAGGTCAAAGTTCAAGGTCAAAGGTTATCAACCACGGTATGCAACACACCGCCTTGATATTATCTACCTACATTCCAAATATCAAAAGCCTATCTCAAAAGATAAAAAAGTTACAGCTTGGACACAATTAGTTCGGAAGGACTGATCACTATAGGGCGTTCGCCACAAAGTGGCAGGGCCCTTATTACTAAAATGGCATAAAAACTTCAACAACAACAAAAATATTACATATTACATTTATTCATGTCCTGAACTGAAAGTAGAAAGTACAGATATTCTATGAAATTACCTTCAGATGGTCCTTCATCACTGTGTATACTTAAAATTTAATCTTCTTTGAAACTACCATGCCAAATAGTTAGGAAAAGTGAAACAGACAATTAATGGGGGTCCTGTAACAATATTAAAAATAATCCAGTCTCCAATCCTATATGGCTAGTTACTGAAAATAGAAACTGCATGTAGTAAGCTGCATGATGTGCTTCTGTTATGACAGGGTGAGAGGACTTCCCATCCATTTGGCCGAATTTTACTGCTGTTATATTACGATGTTAGTTTTGTGATTTGTCATATTAACCTCGCCCAAAAAAAGCCAGGTATGATTATTTGTTCTACTCATCCATCTGTAAGGTAATGATTTAACACTTTGAGCAACTAGTTGTTTGTGTAATTATTATAACTTAAGGTTTTTCAGCATATGTCTACAAAAGGAGAATGTGCCTACTACACAAAAAATATAAAGTTGTACAACATCTTGATACAAAATTAACTAGATTTTACACTTTAAAAATTGCATAATATTTTGCCTGACCAAAAGGCATCATCGTTGGTTTTGTTTCCAGGGTTGAAATTATGAGCCACTTCGTAATATGCTTATCGCTGTTTTGTAATGCTGTGACATCATGTTGTCTTTAGAAAATCAATAATTCTTAGAAATTATTGAAAAAATTGTCAATAATGTTTACTACAACATTTAATAAAGGAATTACTGTGGTGGTAGAATCAAATGAAAATGTCATAAATTTATAAATAAATAAATATATATACTAGTATATATATTGTCAATTGGTTATGAAAATTTCATCATCAGAGTACACGTGTACTATGTCTATAGCTCTCGAGTCACTTTGATGCTATATTTGTCATATTAAGAATTTTGTCAAGTGGTTCAGGGCGTTGTACGTGTTCATTGTTAAATTTTGCCATAGCTTTTTTTATAATCTTGCACCAAACAATTTATAAAATAAATATTTTCACCCTTAAATAATTTATAAAAAAGCATCCACCAATTGTAGATAATGGCACACTAGCAGTATATATACGATTACCTACAGTAGATGGTATATAATGATGGGTGAGCAGTTTATAAATGGCTAAGAAGTTTACCATTTTTACCCTTTATTGTCTGCTTTACATGTTTCGAGTGTCACAATCCTTGCACAATAAAAATTCCTTTTCTTTAGAAGTATCATAAAAGAGTAGGCTCATTGTAGCAGCATTAAAAAGACTGAATCCTCCTTGGGTAGCAATACTCCATACTCTTTCCACTGGCAGTCAATATTTTGTTCTGATTACTCGATCCTCCACCACACCCCCCATAAGTTTTATTGTTTGCCACCTTGTTTCTCACTGGAAGTATCTGACATACTGCTTGCTGTACAAAAGGCAACCATTTAACCAATTTAACCCACACATTATCATGCCTTAGAACTAACCATTGTCTCGTTAAGAAAAAGCAAACACCTTTTTTTCGTCATTGGCTTGAGAAGACTACATTTTGAAACCACAAGCTATTTATATGCAATACGGAAGCGTTTCTAGGTCAGTACAGGTATTCTTGTCCGGTACAGCTGTAATACTGATCGATAGACACAAGGAAACTATTAAATAAATCAATCTTGGTCAGTACAATAAGTGGTGGGGAATTATTGTGTGCCTATATATTTAGCAGTAACAGCCATCTTGTATAATGTTACTGGCAAATTTGATCATCTGAACATTTGAATCAAATGCACAATTTCTATTTAGCCGTGAACTAGAATGTCTGGACATCAATGACATCATCAAATTTTGTCAAAAACAATGCAATAGGGAATGCATAGCATTTAACCAATATTTCATATGAATTCCAATAAGACACAAAACAATCCTACATAGTATTTTTTATTTATTATACTTATTGCAAAACTCCATTGACGTTATTTGATATTACATGTAGCTTACTATGTTCATGAGTTAGCATGAACACAAAAAAAACTAACAATTATATCACCCTTTCATAGGCATTGTTAAAATAAAACACATTCTGTCTTCAGTCGAGGCTGTTGTGAAAGATAACCTTGTATCCTTGTAATGGCAGAATGTTTACATTACATTATTTGATATTGAAATACAAGTGTGGCATGCCTAAATCATGTCAATGTCTTATGTGATACTCACTGTACAAGTGTGGCATGCCTAAATCAGGTCAATGTTCTATGTGATACTCACTGTACAAGTGTGGCATGCCTAAATCAGGTCAATGTCCTATGTGATGCTCACTGTACAAGTGTGGCATGCCTAAATCAGGTCAATGTCCTATGTGATACTCACTGTACAAGTGTGGCATGCCTAAATCAGGTCAATGTCCTATGTGATACTCACTGTACAAGTGTGGCATGCCTAAATCAGGTCAATGTCCTATGTGATACTCACTGTACAAGTGTGGCATGCCTAAATCAGGTCAATGTCCTATGTGATACTCACTGTACAAGTGTGGCATGCCTAAATCAGGTCAATGTCCTATGTGATACTCACTGTACAAGTGATACTTAAATATATCTGCTGAAGTAAAAACTAGATATCAGTGAAATATATATGGTATTCATCTCGCAGGTGCACAATGGGACTATGCAACAAAGATTCTGTGAAAGTTTTATCAAATTCCATTCAGTGGTGTAGGAGGAGTTGAGTATAAGAGAAAGTGTAACAAACGACAGACGGAAGGACAGATAGACGGCCATGGATGGACAAACGAACACAACCATCACAATATATCCTCTGCTAGGGTGGTATAAAAAAAGTTATAGCAAGGAAATGATTAATTACGGACAGACTGATCTCTATACAATGTCTACCACTAAGTGACAGGGCCCTAACTACTGATAAAGTTTTGATAGTTTGCTACTGTCAGGACTTACAATTGATGAAATAGACAATATATTTGTAGATTGCAATACTAATTTCACCCTTGTTTTACTTTTTTTAATGAGGTTGTATGTAAGTCTAGCAGTCTTTCAGCTAAATCATGACATTTGGAGAAAAAGGCAGACTACCCCGTGAGAACAAGACCTTTGACAGAAAATTGGCAATAATGTTTGGAGACGGCACACATTGCCCAAAGTCAGACCTTATAGTTGATCATTGGTAGAGGGTCCTTCTTTAAGCCAAGCCAAAATTCAGTATTTTTTAAAAACAGTTTAAACTCACAATCCCATTGCTGACATGCCAGTAACTTTCAAATAATATATTTCCAATATTCAATGATTAAAATACAACATATACAATCATTCCATAGCAACTTTAAACAAACAACTTAACAGTATTGCACAATGAAATTGGTTAAGTATAAAATGTGTACATTTCACAATAATGCATCAACATTAATGTTTATCATGTGGCTGTGTTTATGTACCATACAGATATTTTTCACTCATCCCAACAGTGGGCTAACATCTTGCTTGTCTACCCTATTCACGTGTTGGAGTTGAAAAACAATTGCTTCATCAAAATACATTTTTTCAGTTTTCACTGAGCAAATGATAAAATTTATGCGTCTTTGAAATAGCTCTTTCTTAAAAGCATGAAAACTGGTTCCCCAAAAATTAACTTCTTAGTAGTTACGAATGACAAAAGTATGAAATTTATTTATTAAACACATGAAATATGTAAATTATATGTGTACCTAAATATTAAAAATATTAAATTGTTATCATTTGGAACAATTAACAGTTTGATATGGTTGTCTAGGAAACTTATATCCTAAAACTTATCAGGCTACTCGTGTGCTATTTTCTCAAGAGTGAGAGCATATAGTTCAAGATATTGTTTGTAATAGTTACACTGTGTTGTTAGTTTCATCTAATAAAAAAATGATATCTTTGATCATTGTTGAGATGTCTGTGACATATTTCCGCCTTCATTCAATGGAAAGATTTCGTCAATAGCCAGATGTTTATACAAAAATTCATCAGGATGAACTTGCCCTGCATCCAAGCTGTCTAAATCTGTCTAACCAGTAATATTTCCAGGAAACCTATACTGTCATATTTCAGTGAAGTACAGTAATCAGATTATCACAGATGCTTGTCCCACCTCCGTCTAAATTCCAAAATCTATTTTCTGTTCAGGTCATAATGAAGGACGAGGCTTAAGTATAAGCTTCCCTGTCTGAAATACAAGAATACAGCATACAGGTATTTTTTAACATTGATTCACAAATTAAAGAATTATTTTCTTCATAGCTAGTAGGATACCTAAGAAGGTTTTATGATTGCTAGATAGCAAGAGAAAAATTGCTATCAATATGTCACCTATCACAATTTAATGTGATCTTTTGGAGCAGAGCTGGGATTATAGAACTCAGGATATAGAACACTTCAGATCAGGTGGATTAACTAATTCCAATAGCCTTTCTGACATCCAAATCCTGTCTGTGTGATAAAGTAAACAAAAAAATATGTCCACTCTAGCAAGTCTGAAATCAAATGAATGTTTAACAGTAAAACAACAATTAACCTCGCATGTTATTACATCATTATTTAACTCGTGGGTGATTCTAGAGACTGAGAGGATCCAAATGCATAAATCATGCCAGTCATAATTCATAATAGCATTTTTGCAAACATGAAAATATAATGCAAAGCATTTGAATGACCAAGTGAACAAAAATTTGTGACACAAAATGAATCTTTAATGCATATTTTTTACTTTTTAAAGCCAGGAAACATGTAAATACATAAATTCTGGGATAGTAAACACCTCTGCCACAAGGTAGAAGTTTTACCCACCACTGAACTGGTGGAAAAAGCTTAATATAATTGAGCTGTAGTGTATGATCGTTAAAGAAGCTTCACCTAGCTGCATATTATCAAACTATATTTACTAAAATGTCATTTAGTCCTTTTTTAGCTCCTGGTAAGTTTAATTTGTAGTTGAGTTTTCTTTGTCACGGTTTGTTTTTAAGTGTCAATCAATCCATGTCTGTTCAAATTTCATTATTTTGGCATTTTTGACATTGCTTTTGATATCAAATTTCTTACTTAAAAAATTGTTACAATCCTCTATTTCTATGCCCTGTGACATATTTTTAACCATATGACAACTTTTACATTTTCCTTGATTCGGAACATTTTACGTAATTAATACAGTACCTTTTTTGAAATCAATCCCTCCTAAAGATTTTTTAAATGACCTTTTACTTTTGTCCAGCTATTTTGTTAACATTTCCAAATTGATTAATTGATTGATTGTTGTTTTACGTCCAGCAAGCAATATTTCAGCTATATTCAGGACGTGAAAATTAGAATTTTAATTAATTTCATTACTTAAAGAATATTCATTCTTTCTAAAACGTGGTCTCATACAATAATATGAGCATATATACAGATATAAAGAAAACTAAAACAATAAAAAGTATTCAATATCACAATTTAAAATCCAATTAAATTTTTCTGTATAAATCAATTTCCTTTAAAGACTGTAAAATTGTGTCGCCAGCGACAGTTGTAAATAAATTGTTGTAAGAATTAACAGAATAAAAACGTTCATGAATGTGTTCTACGTCAACACAGTCCATCAAGACATGCTTGATGGTATATGGACAGTTGCATGGCACACATTCGGGTCTTGCCAAGAATCTTGGTTCATTGTTTAAAATATAACTATGTGTCGTCCTGGTATGTCCAAGACGAAACATGGTTAAAACCACTTGGTCTCTACGACCTCTACAAGATTTAAAATTATGTATGTGCAGAAGTGGTTGGATCTCTTGAAGTTTATTATGAACTTCGTGATCCCAACTACGCTGCCATAGATTAGAAATGTATTTAAAAATATAATATTTAAAATCAGTAAAAGGAATTTTACAGTTAATAATGTCATTTTCTAAGGCAGCCTTTGCCTCCCTGTCCACGACTGTGTTTCCATGGATTCCCACATGGCTGGGAATCCAGAAAAATACAACCTCTTTACCCAATGTTGTGAAGGATTTGTAAATTTGAATGATTTTGAAAATAAATGGATTCTTAATTTTACAATTTTCAATTGCAAGAAGACATGATAAAGAATCAGAGCAGATAACAAATTTACTTTCAACTGACGATGCAACAATTTTGAGTGCCAAAAGAATAGCTTGTGCCTCTGCACTGAATACAGAAGATGCAGATGGAAGATGGCGAGTTTCAACACGCTCTCCGAAGACAGCGGCTGAGGCAACTTTATCACCGTCTTTCGATCCATCTGTATATATTGTGCTATGGTCAGAATATTTAGATTTTATTTCTGCAAAGTGTTGCTGAATAATTAAAGGGTTTGTTTCTGATTTTTTATGCATTCTCAAATCATAAATAAATACGGGTTTGTGGTTCAACCAAGGAGGATTATATGGAATTTCGACAGTAGCTATTTCATTTAAATTTATGCCAGAATTTTCCAAATGAGATTTAATTCTTAGGCCAAAAGGTTGAATTTTATTTGGTTGTTTTTCAAAAATGTTCTCGTAAAGAGGTTTAAAAACACAGTCGTGGGCAGGATTGCCAGGGTATGCGTTTAACTTGGTTGCGTATTGCAAACTGAGCTTAACTCTTCTCTGATATAAAGAAGACTCTTTTGCTTCAACATATAAACTGTCGACAGGTGTGGTTGTAAAAGCTCCAAGGCATAGTCATAATCCTTGACGATGAACCGTATCAAGGATTTTGACGTATGACTTGCGAGCCGAACCATATATAAAACAACCATAATCCAATTTAGATCGAACCAGCGATCTATATAGATTAAATAAAACGTCGCACTCAACACCCAAGTCGGTGTTGGCTACGACTTTTAAAATACCTAATGCCTTTATTTTTTAACATTTTGATATGGGGAAGAAAGGTGAGCTTTGAATCGAATATTAAACCAAGAAAAGTAGTTTCTTTCACAATTTTTATAGGATTGTTATATAATGTAAGTTCGGGGTCTGGATGCATTTTCCTTTTGTTACAAAAATGCATGCCAACAGTTTTGGAAGTGGAGCACTTAAAACCATTCTCCATTGCCCATTTCTCTATTCCGTTTAAACATAACTGCAGTTGGCGTTCAATATTATTCATGTTTTTTCCTGTATAACACACGAGGAAGTAGTCAACATATAGAGAACCATCAATATTATCTTTCAAGACTTGAGCGAGACTATTAATTTTAATACTGAATAAAGTAACAGAAAGAATGCTACCCCCAAATTGATTAAGGCATGTGCTTTTGCAACTAGGCCATGGCAGACTTATGCAAATTTTATATTTAAAAAAGAGTCATTGCCATTTTTACATGTTAGCTAATGAAGAAAATGTTAACTTTACCCTATAATGACATAAAGTAAGGTACAACATTGTGTATGTCACCACAGAGTAACAAATCAAATACTTACATCATCACATGACATATTAAAATCTGCTAATACCTGTCTACATCTAGATGCAATACTGGAAATAGTTAAGGCATGTAAATCATAATACAGTGTTAAAGCTAGGGGAAAATAGAGGGGTGCAGCACAACGCCCTAAAATTACAGCACAGTTATGTCCTGAAATGCACCCCTTATCACTCTAAAGTGCCCCAATTTAAAAGGTTACATTCACCAACCCTACCATATACTCCAGGGGCATAGCTATAGTTGAAAGGTCACTAGTGGGTTCTGGGCAGAGCCCCTGTGGTGGTGGGTGCAAGTGGCGAAGCCCCCAGAAGCTCTGCAAGTAAAGTATATGGAAAGTGTAGAACCGACTTCAACAAGATGAATAAGGGAACGTAAATATTGCAGAAATTTATTAAGGTTATGAATTAAGGTCTGTATCCTGTTCTGAAAAAGGCTGTCCAAAAACCTGCCAGACATAAGGTCTTGCATAATGCTCTGTAGACAGACCTGCTAAAATGCTGTCCCCTCGGTTTCACAGGACCACTGATTAGCTCTGCAAAGATTGTGACATTATTGATAAAAAAATGTACTGCTTGATGTACCTGCCTATCTGTCAACACTTACCAAAGGTAAAGTGGATTGCAATTTTGTTGTTACCCAGCTAAAAAAGATTTTGCTAAAAATAGTCCAAAGGATACATTGAAGGGGCAACAACTCTTTTATGTATTCCAAACAGAAACAGCATTAACAGCACTATACAGCTAATGGTGAAGAATGGGTGATTCCATAAAGACGTAGAGAGAGAAACCTGTCAAAAAATGTAAATATAAAATATATTATTGGAATAAAAAATCTAATTTTTTAAAAGTTGTGTTGTGAAATAATGAATAAAAAATGTGTTATTGAAAAATGCTGTTTGGGTTTTTACTGCCGTTATAATCCGAAGTTAGTTTTGTGATTTGTGGCAGAATTTAGTTTTGTTTGTTAGTTTGTTGTTTAACACCACTTTCAGCAATTTTTCAGCTATATCATGGCGTCCAGTTTTTATTGGGGGAGGAAGCCGGAGTACCCGGAGAAAACCCCCAACCTGCGGTAGGAAAACTGGCAATCCTTGTCAATTAACAGAATTTAGTCCTATTGCTCATAAAGTAGCAAATAAAAAATACTAACTTCTGTCTATTTATACAAAATTCATACATAATATTCATCTTCTTTACGTCATTAAAGCTTTAGACATTGCGAAACTAGAGGGAAATGATCTTTATTGAAGAAATTTCTTTTTTTCGTCTTTGAAGATGCACATGAAAATGCTTTGTTGATCATTTTTCAGTATATGGATAATGTGACCTAATTTTATTATAAACGTTTTAATCTGCATACTATAACAACCATTCCATAGTAAGAATCCAGTAAATACCCAAGTGCAAAAGGCCTGTCAGTTTCGGGTTTCTCAATGTTTTTCATGTAGTAAACGTAATAAAAAAAAGACACGAATGTCAATTAATACACAACTCACAGCGGGTCATTAAAAACGGCAATAAAACCAATAAAAAAATGGGGACACTGTCGAAAGATATCAAGATCGGCCACATCTGATTGTATCTGCAACTTATTTTGGACATCAAAGTGCCGGGAGTAATTCACTCCTGCTCTGCTACATTATGAGTAATAGGACTAAATTCCTACCCTCGCCAAAAAAAAATTATTATTCGTTCTAGGGTTTTTCCAGGAAAACATATACCAGATTAAAAGAGGAGAACAGAATTTCATTAATAGTATGTAACTACACTTGAATTTTAACCACTTTTGAATAGCATTTTCAAATAGAAATAAAGTTTAATTATTCACCGCCGAGCATTTTTCGGTTAAAAACCTTAATTATCATGTGCTGAATAATACTGACCTCAGAAGCATAAAAATTTATCAACCAGCTTTAGTATTTTTCAAATGATTGAAATTAAAGAAGAAATACAATATTTACTTTGCAATTCTTTACCATTAAAATTACATTTATTCTGTAAAAATCATTAGCTTTCGCACCCATGTATTGAGAGTGCCAAGCTACTTGCATGTTAGATTTCATAGATGACTGTCATATTGACAAATGTGAAAACTACATACTTTTGTAGTATATGGGTCAAGTAGCCAAGTACCTGCTCCAGCTGCCGTACACACTGATATGACTATTAAAACCACTGAAAAAGACAAAATCATAACTGTACATGTATATTGCACAAATTGTTACTTTTTCCAGGATTAATTAAATGTCATACTCTTTTCTCTTATAATTTTTTTTCATCATCACATTTACTTTATCTGGAACTCTAGCTTGACCTACTCAAAAATATGTCAAAAGTTATCTGATGGCTGTAATGTACGTACTTATAATAATAATTTCATGCATTTGGATATTTGGACCTAAGAATAACAGTTTCCTTTAACGCACGTTTATGGGTATTTAACGCATAAAAAAACATTTTTGACCCCCAAAAATTTCACCCAGAGGGTCATCATGACGTAGGAAATAATAAACTACATTTTTAAGGTGTCAACCTATCAGCGTATGTACCGTAGACATAACCTTTTGCGTTGCCGTCTAAAGAAAACTATTATTTTCAACGATAACTACATGTAGTTGGGTACTTCCGAAAATCCTCTGATTTTATCTTGGACACTAATGACAAAGTTTTGTATACACATGGAATGATACGCTTCCTATCTTTAATTACATTTTATTTGATTATAGCTGGGGCTAGTATAACTAACTTCATTTAAAGCGACATATTTTAACTACTAAATGGTCAATAGGCGAAGATAAAATGGATAAGATTGTTCCAAATGAGCATGACAAAAATAATTGTTTTTGAAGTTACAAAGACAAGTAGTTTCAGTGCACCATTGTGACCAAATAATATGAAATGCAAACTGTTCCAAAACCTTTCAGAGATCTGCTTTAAAACTACCTTAGTGTACGCATGATCAACTACATGCCAAAAATATATTATACAATTGCATTTGGATATTTATTTATTTATTTCAGCTGGTCAATAGCTCTACAAGATGGAATACTGGAAACCATTAAAAATAAGAAGAAAAATAAAGTTTTAATACTTTGTTTCCAGAGTAATCGCACCAAAAAAACATGCATTAATTATGCAAAAATTATGATTCTATACACATGTATGATACTATCAAACTGTTGTCACAAACAATTATTAAAATCATTTGTATTAGAGACTACTAAACACGAAACTTACAACATTTTATACATACACAAGATATGCATGCATTATTTCAGAGACCTCTACCTGTATATATTCAGAAATTATATAACAATCTCTATATGTAATTTAAGGCAGTGGTATATTGTTTACTCTCATTTGCAATGTTGTTCGATAAAAAATTTTTTTGTTATAAAAAATGAATAAAAAAAATGACCCTTGAAAATTGTATCTGACTCTGTTAACACTAGATTAGGAAATGTTTGAAACACTGAGGATGCAATGGTCATGCATACAAGTACATGATTTTGACATGCAAACTTTATTTCATTTTAAATGTTCACTCAGTAGATGAATTTTTAACAACAAACTGCCAAACATCAGCAAAGATCAATAAATTTGATGTTTTGATAAAAAAAATTATACAACTATCCTCGTGTTTCATTTGTCAAAATTAAAAGGTAATTATTAGAAAGAATATGACAATGTGACAAGAAGTTACGACATGGACGATTGAAAAGAATGGCAAAATTGATTTTTGGTCATCTTAGTGATACTTCTGAGTGAAATAACAAAAATCTTTCTTAGATATAATAATGTGAATCAAAATATATCAAAGTTTTTAACTGGCATACACAGCTTTTCCAAGCTGAAACATGAATTTCATTTAATTAGATCATGATGAATTTTATCTCCCCTTCTTTATTTAGGATATCTGTTTCATAAAAAGTTACCCTATCAATGCTATTACCCATGGCTTTCCCTCATTTTTGACATCTGTTGTCATTATCCTCATATATGGCCAATAAGTGTTAACTACTTACTTCTCCATAATCTTGCAGTTGGTTGAACTTTGTCTATAACCTCTGTTAATCTTCTTTCAAAGGCTTTCAAGTCTACAAGTACAAATAGACGAAGACAACTGAATTATAGGTACATGTGCATTTGGGGAACATGTCATACAATATACTAAATACATGTATCAGTTTGCAGCTTGTGTAACAGTAACATGCAATTGAATAAAACTTACCGGTTACAATGAGCATGTTCTGTATATCCTGCTTTCCTTACATGAAGTTATACTACATGTACAAATAAAATACATTAAAGAGCAGTCATTACAAAAAACATAATTTGATATCGTACCTTCTATATGATCATGACAAGTTTCATATTTATTGGATTACATGGGACTGTAATATCAACTACAAAAAATGTAATGATACTGGGTAAACTTGTTACAGTGTGTGAGCCACACACACACTATAAGAAATTTGTCCCAATATCATTACATTTTTTTGTAAAATTGATATAACTGGTCCCTGTGATTAGATTGTGACCCAAGTATCCTGAAATTGATCAAATGGTGGGATTGTGGGATCATTAACCGATTTCACACTAAGCAGTTAAATGCATCTAATCTTTTTTTTTAAATTTACAAAGGTAGTTCTATAACATAAAACCTCCCATTTCACGTTTATATTTATCATTTTCATCTGTCTTTTACATTTATTATTATTTGAAATGTGAGGTTTTATCTGTCAGTTGAAATTTCTCAGAGCAAAATGTTTTGAGAAGTTGGGTATATTTGAACATGTGAAATATAATGAAACTAACATAAACACAAAGACTATACATGTTTTTATTGCAGAACGGGTACAATTTGTTGTAATTGCAACAAATGAAAATTTTTTTTGTCAAAAACAAATCCATAAGATAGATTGAAATGGTGTCGGCCATTCACTGTAATGGGAGTGAAGGGGTATCTCAAATAAAATTTCAAACAGGACTTTAAAAGTACTCGATATTCTAAGGTAAGACAATTTAAAGAAAATTTAGATGTTTTTCTTTTAGTTTAGCGTAGTTTGCATGGGTGTCCAAACTTTTTTTATATCAAACTTAACCTAAACATTCCGCACGATTTTCTTGCGGAATTTGCGCACAGGAAAATGCGTTTAAAGATGAAACCTCGAATTTCACTAAAAACATAAAATATCAATATCAGATAAAAAATGTTGAAAATAAACATGAAATGAGAGGTTTTATTAATGGAACTATTACAAAGGCCGTCTAGCTAGGAACATGGTACTCTCCAAATATGCCTGCAGCTAAATTATGTATTAGACAATTACTTAGCCAAAGAGACATTTCCTAATCCTATTCAGTGGAGCTAATGGTCCAGTAGTCAGTACCCCAGAACATATTGAAAATAGCCCTTTTTATATAGTATTCACATATCAACAATAAAGCTGAATTGGTCTTTATCGTATGAGGTACTACAAAAATATACCTCGGGAACACTGTTCACACTGGACTGCCTTTTGCCTAGGTCGCATGTTTTTTTACACTTAATACATGGAAACCTGCTCATTATGTGGTTTGAATTTGGATTGAGGTTGTCCCATTATTTATGCCTCCTATTAGCATGATTAGCGTGACATATTTTTGCAATATTTTTCAAATTAATTTCAGCTTGCAATTACCGATTTATTTCTTTGTAGTGGCAACAAATGGGATTTATGATTAAAAGAAATAAGTGTTGTTAATTAACTTTGATGATCTTACAAACAAAAGCAATCATTAAAACACAGGATCATTAAATAAATGTCATAAATTAGTTAATGAATGAATGAATGAACTCTATTTCTCATAAACTACAAATTACATAGTTACACAGAATATATATAAGCACAATAACATAAGTTATAAAGCACATGTGAACAATACAGACTAACCAGGAGGAGTGACCCTCTCATTTATTATTTTAATGAATTTGCATAGTTTTTCAAGTATAATATAATTACTCGAGTTCATTAATTGCTGAAATTTATATGTATTTGGATTAAAAGTACAAAAGTGTGGAAGCAGTTTATATCTTTCTTGTTTCAGAGCATACATATCATTACATAGTGGTATTCATCACCAATATCCATTGATTCGCAAAGATGGCACAGCCTATCGTTCCTAGATATGCTGAACCATCTTCCCGTCTCAATAAGTAGTCGGTGACTTCCACATCTAAATTTGCATAGTAAAAATTGGTTACATACTAGTATTGACAACTTGGAAAAATAACCTTCTTGTTTCACATCCTTTTTGAAGATTCTGTAGCACAAGCATTTAGAAGAAGTGTTAATTTCACTTAAGCAGTTCTGCTGAAATTGGTCTTTTAGTTTCAACTCTATACTTTTAATTACCCATTTATCTAAAAATTGGTTTAACCAAAGATATGACATACCGCAAGTATCATAAATGTTTTTTATGAATGATATCCATTTACATTCATTACCATACTTGTAAAAGTTAACATACAATAGTTTATATAGATGACATGAGATTTTGCTTTCTTTGCCATTCAGTAGTTTGGCGTTTATCACAACAGGATATCTTCCCTATTCGGCATAAACAATACAACTTGGTGTGGTCTGTTTTAGATGAAGTACAAGCTTGCAAAATTTCAAGTGCACGCGTTCTATCATATCAAAATTTTCAAATCCCCAAATTTCCGAGCCATACAGAAGAATAGGTAAAACCATTTTATCAAACATATCTAACTGGCACTCTATGCTTAAACTGTTTTTTCTACATTTTTTCAGTATACCATACATTGCTTTTTTAATTATATATAGTGAAACTAGTCAATTTTCATATAAAAACAAATCAAGTTATTAATTTGTCTGTATACTCAACTCATTTTCTTCTTTATATTGATAAAACACATAAAAATTACTTCAAAATTCCGAAAATTAAAATCAGGTACCGAAGTGACCAAAACCTAGCTAATATCGAAGATGAAGTGTCAAGAGTACCCAAGTGACCAATTATGTCAGTACCGAAGTGACCTAATACACAATTTGTATACAACTAAATACCCGAGGTACATTTTTATGGTACCACATACGACAATAAATATAACGTCAGAAGACAGCAAAATTGCAAGTGTTTTACTGGCCCAATACATCATGATGGCAAATTTTTTTGTTATTTTTTACTTCTTCTTCGTTTTATGCCACATAAAATTTAAGTTACTTTCATAAAATATAGTTAATCAATAGATTTATTTCATTTTATGATGACAGTTTTCGCCATACCCTCCGTTTGCTCAGCTGACATTTTCGACATCAGAATAAGATGTTGTACCGGTGCTCTGTTTGTAACGGACATTGTTATTGGGCATTCCCTAGTAATGAACCAATGAAATGAACTCATTCATTATGCGTGTATTTGTCCGGAATTGAAAGCGAGGCTGCAGAAGTGCATTGGCAAACTTGTCTAACCATTGGAAATTTCATCTCTCATTTTGCCTCTAAAGTCACCAATAATATATAGTCCAACTTATATCCTTTAGGACGGCATAATTTTATTAGAGGTTTGAAAGCTTCATCTGTCAAAATACTTTGATTACATAGCCATGTTTTGAACCTCGTGTAGGCTGTAGCTAAGCACAAATTTTTTAAATTTATGTGACGTCGTTTGCAATTTTTTCCATTAAACTTGCAGAAAACACATTCTTTACCAGTTTTCCCATACAATGTATGAGCCTTAGTTGCTAAGTCTGACAAATCAAGAGGGGAAATTGGGAAAATGAACATTTAATAACATGTGCTGATGATATGGCTCCGCTGGTGCTGTGTCACACACTGTGACTGTGTGTGGCAGGGTACTGGTGACACTATTCTTTAGAAAAAAACCTTTATTTTGTTCAACCAATATTGACATTAAGTGCAAATATGATTAAGTGAGAGGATGATGAGGGTCTATTTGCCCTGGTAGTTTATTATATGAATGTGTGTGTGCTTATATGATTTTCATGGATAATTGACAAGACAAGACAAGACAAGACAAAGTTTTATTTAAAGTCGGCACAATAACAACACATAACATAAGCTCTAAAGAGCTTTTTAACCGACATACAGTACATAATAAAGCCTACTGATAAGCTACATGTAACTACATGCAACACACATTAGCCACTCATATAAATAAGCACTACTGACATACTACATTACATAAATGCAACATACATTAGCCACATACATAAATGAGCACTACAGACATATTACATATACATTCATACAACATATATTAGCCATAGCCTCTTACTTTATTTGAAAAACACAGAGGTTAAGATACCATTATATGGGATCGTAACTTAAGTAACTTTGATCAAATAAAAGAAGGTGAAAACACATAAAAACTGGACGGACAACGTTGAAAAGAAGCTACAGTGGTACTACTAGTATAATTTACATGTAGGAATAAAGGGAACAGACAAGTAGTGGCATCATTACAAACCAAGCACTATAATAGCAGCAAAAGAAAACAGAAAACATGTAATGCATATAATATGGAAAGCACAAGCATGCATACATAGAAACAGGCACTAAATAGGCACTAAATACAATAAAATAGTTTAGTAAAACCAGGTATAAACAGAGAAGCACTGATTATCAAGCTGTTTATTGACAAAGCATCCGAGTTTACTTAAAGCTATGAATATTTGTAACAAAGCATTTATGAGCAGCATGCAGAGCAGTGACATGACTTGCCATTCCAAGAATTTATTAAATTTTTGAATTGAAAAAAGGATGATTCATTTCGGAAATGGTCTGGCAAGTCATTCCATGTTTTAGCTGCAAAATATTTAAATGAGTTTAAACCATACCTTGTTGTTCTGACTCTTGGTATGTTTGCTGTATTCTGGTGTCTAAAATTATATTTGTTTTGTTTAATTTCAATTAAATCATGTAAATAGACTGGGCTTTGTTTATTAATTATTTTAAAAGTCTCAATGGCAATACACCTAATTCTTCTTATTTTTAGTGAGGGCATTTTGGATCTGGTCAAGAGTTCTTCATAAGAACTGGTGTTGTCATTGTAAATAAATTTTAAGGCTCTCTCCTGGAGTTTTTCCATTTTATTTGTATTAAGTTCACTACAAAAGTGCCATGTTATGGGGCAGTAATTAAAATTTGATAATATAAAGGAATGATATATTGTTAACCTACCCAATTTATTTAAATGTTTTCCTATTCTTTTTAAAACGTTTAGTTGTCTTGAAGCTTTTTTACAGATATTGGCAATATGAGTATTAAATTTCAGTTGATAATCAATTGTTACGCCTAAGAGCTTTACTTCATCTTCGCATTTAATTTCATTATTATTTATGTTGAAAATTATGTTTTGTTCATGGGTTTTACTACCAATGGCAAGGGCCTGGAATTTATCAGGGTTAGCTTTCATTTGATTTATAGTAAACCAGTCTATTAGTATTAGGCTGTCTGTTTCCAATTTAGTTATGAGTTCATCTAGGTTATATCCGGCATAGGAAAGAGTGTTGTCATCTGCATAGTTATAAAGTGATGTATCATGTATGAAATAGAAAATATCGTTTAGAAAAATATTAAATAAAACTGGACCTAGTATAGAGCCTTGTGGCACCCCTTTATAGATTTCTCCCCAATTACTATAAGATGATCCCAATTTGACACACTGTTTCCTGTCCGACAAATAATCCTGAAGAAGTTTAAGGGATTTTTCTGAAAGACCATAAGTTTTTAATTTATCTAAAAGAAGATTGTGTGGGAGACAGTCAAATGCTTTACTTAAGTCCATTAATATTGCTGCAACATATTTGTTTTCATCTAATGCTGTTTTCCAGTCTTCTACTATTTTAAGTAATGTGGTTTGACATCCATACCCAGTACGAAAAGCAGAGAGGAAAGGGTGAAATATTTTATTAAAATAATCAGTTAGTTGGTCATTGATAGCCCTCTCAAAAAATTTTGAAATGTAAGGTAGAATACTGACAGGTCTGTAGTTACTTTTATCTAGGGCATTATTCTTCTTATAACAGGGGACTACTTGGGCTTCTTTTAATTTCACAGGGAATTTTGAAGAGTTAATAGTTTTATTTATCAGATTAGTAATTGGTTTACTGATTGCCGGTTTAGCCAATTTCAATAATTTTGGTGATATGCCATCTTTACCTGTCGCTTTTTTTATGTTAGCTTTATTTATTTGTTTTTCTATGAAGTCGATATCAATTTCTTTAAATACAAGTGGTTCAAAATTTTGCTTATTTTCTTTTATTTTTGTTATACTTGGGTGTTCATCATTATCAGTTTTTATGTTAGGACCAATATCTTTTGCCACATTTATAAAAAAGTTATTAAATGTTGTTGCCACTTCTTCCTGATCATTTATAATTTTATTATTTTCCTCTAGTATTATTTCATTATTATTTACATTTCCTTTGTTGCTTAAAAATGGTTTTATTGTAGGCCAGAAGTTATTTGATTTTGGGCCACCTGTACATCTTTCAAAAAAATATTGCTTTATTGAGTCTTTCTTTATTTTATTTACTAGATTTCTTTGTATCCTGTATTTTTCCCAATTTGTATTAGATCTATGCTTTAAATATTTATTATGTAGCATTTTCTTCTTATAAACTGCTTTACGAAGGACACTATTCATAAAAGGGGCTGGTTTAGGTAGAGCTCTCCTACTTTTAAGCGGGGCATGTTTGTTAGCAATATTTATGAATTCTGATTCAAAGTGGCTATATGCCAAGTCTACATTACTATCAGAAGTAATCGAATCAAAGTCAACTTTATTTAGATCTGATATGAAGTTATCTTGGGAGAAATTTTTGAAGCTTCTATAGCTTTTCATTATTGTTTTTCTTGTTGAAATATTTCTTTTGAATTGAACAGAAATGAAATTATGAACATCACTTAAACCACAATTAAAATTTAAAACATTCATGCATTGATTTGGAGCATTTGTGAGGATGACATCATTTAAACTAGGGTTTGCATTTTTTGTAAAGCATGTTGGATCTTTCACAAGATTATGTAAATCAAAAATATCACAAACAGATGTTAGGGGACTTGACTTGTCATGATTTAGCATGTCATAATTCATATCACCAATGAACATAAAATTGTCATACAAGGTTGTAATCGTATCAGCTAATTTGATAAAATCATCATTAAAATCACGTTCTTTTATTGACTGTGGGCGATATACACCATTAATAAGCCATTTGATGGTATCAATTCGAATTTCTATAGCTAAAGATTCAATAATTTTGAAATCTAATTTACATTTTCTATCACAAGGTAAGTCTGCCCTGACATACACAGCTAGTCCACCACCATATCCTGATCTATCTTTCCTCCAGAAATGGTATCCATCAACAGTGAACTGAGCATCTGTAAATGACTCATCAATCTTTGTTTCTGCCAGAAACAGAATGTCAGCACTATTGGTCTCAAGGAGTTCTTTAATATGGCAGAATTTATATCGTAGGCTATTTATATTAATATATGCTGTAATAAGTTTGTGAGGGTTGTTACGTTTAAGTCCCTTTACTTCGGCAAATATATCGTTTTCATTGTAATTTATCATTTCTTCAAAATCAATGTTTACATTACTCCTGCTTGACGATCTAGATAATGAACTTCCGGTTATATTAAAATTATGATTTTCAATTCCTGATACATTGTTTAAAAAGAACGAGTCATTTAGAGCTGGTAACCGATCTATACAGTTAACACAAAAATATTTGTCATCGCTTGTGGAAAGTTGTTCGTACTGATGCAGTCTTAGATTTGTACATTTCAAGTGAACCCATAGATCGCAAAAATCGCACTGAATGCCTTTTTGATTATTCTTCACTGGTTTACTGCAGATGATACAAGGACATTTGACTGGGCCAGGGTTAAGTTGTACATCTCCACTTAGTAGAATGCATAGGAAAGCAAAGTATTCCTGTTTGTTTTGAACTTTTACTTGTAATGTTATTGTTGACTTGATCTGGCGGCCATGATGGCTGATGTTTACCCGGGGTATGTTGGTATTAAAAAGTTTATCTAATGCATAATTCTTACTGTCAGCGCTTGTTGATCTTGTACATGCATAAAATCCTAGATTTTCTGGTTTTACAGCTCTCGTGATGGTTTCAGGAACTTCATGTGGTGTTATACGTGTGATAATTCCAAATACGAGGAGCGCAAAATATACTCCGTTCACTCCCGGCGCCATTTTTAATTGAAAAGAATACAATTGTTCTTTGCTTATTAATGACAAGTAGCTTATGCCTTTTTTGTAGCAATGTACTAGTTTTATCTACTGTCCAAGCTTACAGATTTTTTTGTTTGTACCTAATTATTCCACTCAAACTATTTATTTAAACAAAAATGTGTCCACCCATAGTATTTATAATATTAAACACACTATTAAGGATAAAATGAAAAAGCTCTTGCTTTGATACTAGTTTGATCAATATAAATTAGCAAATTAATATTAATTAAATGAAGCCACATACTTAACTATTAGTATTAGTTAAAAAATAGAAACAGAACAGATTCTTTGTTCTTATTTCAAATAATTTGATAGAAGTACCAACAGACTTGCTAATAAGGACAAATTGTCTTTGCCAAGACATAGTTGCCAGGCAGTAAATCAAGAAGTCAGTCTTGGTTTGTG